>OX297853.1:161208281-162458281 GCA_946477585.1 Cheilosia urbana
GGGGGTGGTTTTTCTTTCTCAAATCACCATTTCACCGGAATAGGGAATGCTTGCAGTTTGCATATGTATGTATATCTCGGAGCTTTGGGTGCAATAATGCTAGTTTCGATTCCTGTGACTACCTAATTCATTCTGATTGAAATTAAATATGCTCCACAGTTGTTTGTATATCCAATTTACTATCTCGAGTCTGATCCGATCCACGATTGGCGGAAAACCTTTTTTTTTTTTGAGCACTTAAATGAATTTGAAATAGAGAGCCTCGCGTCTCTAACAGAGGCTTCTCCTCCGGCTTGCGGAAGGGTTCCTCATTTATTTCACGACGTACATAACCATGTTTGGATTCATTTGAAGCATTAATTGTTGTTTTCGCTTAATTTTTTTTATTAAACATTGTTTTGTTTGTTCAATGCAGCAAATTTAGTATATGTAATTTAAAAAAAGACGCTGAACCTCTTTGTATCAACATTTCGCATTGAATATGCTGGTAGTTGGCGGCAGTGTGACCATTAATTTAGCAGGATTATTTTATTTTTAGACTTTCTTTTTTTCAAATCCTGCAAGCATTTTTTTTAGCCGGATTTTGTTTTAGCCAAATTATGATCTGAAATAATAAAATAAAATCAAAGCAGACGAACCTTAGTGTGAACAAGCCATTACAATTCTCATTGGACAGTGAACACAGCCATTCAACGAGTTCATCAAGCTTGCAATTGCAATCAACTTTCTAACCACACACTTTATTTAATTTAATTTTTGTGAAATATAATATTTTATCAGAAAAACAGATTTTTTGTTATTTTTTGGAGTTTTTGACAGGTTTCGATTTAAAAAAATATTTAGAAAGGTTTTTATCACTTTTTTTATAAAAACAAAAACATGCTATATTGCTGAACTTAGCATGATTTCAAAAAAGATGGAATCGGTGACTCTGGCAGGCGAACTATTTTTCCACGATGTAAGAAACTACTTCAAAAATGAATGAATGAATTTTGTTCTTATTTTCTTTTTGTCATTTACATCATGAGCAAAATGTGAATGATTTCAGTAAGTGAAGTATGAATTTAGGGTAAAAATGTGAACTTATCATTAGTTAGATTACCATCACCTGAAGAGGGGTAAAAGAAAAAATAAACGAGAATATCCTTTACTTCGGTCTTATAAAGCCAACCCATCTGAGGAAAACCGAATGAAGTTTAAACGAGCCAGAAATGACTACAATGCCCTCATAAAGCGTGTCAAATTCTTATATGACCAAAAGTTGAGGCAAAAAATACTACAATGTCCCAAGGGTAGTAGAAACTTTTGGTCATTTGTAAAAAATATTAAGAATTCGGCCTCGTCAGCAATCCCAACGCTCATTTACAATGACACTCCAGCTGTCAGCCCTTTAGGCAAAGCTTATCTGCTCGCTGCACATTTTGCAGCCAGCTCTATGCTCCCAGATTGCGGTTTGTTTACACCTGTACTCGAGTGCGTAGAATTTACCATGGGACCAATCCACTTTCGCACTCGTACAGTCGCAAGAGTACTTTACGATCTCAACATAAATAAATCCGCTGGTCCAGATCGTATCTCCCCCATCGTTCTGAAAAGGTGTTCTTCCACGCTTGCAAAACCACTGCGTAAGCTTTTACATCTGTCCTATTCTTCTGGACTCTTTCCAAGTAGGTGGAAAAAAGCATTTGTCCAGCCCGTCCCTAAAAAAGGCGAATCTTCTCCCACCAATTACCGACCCATAGCACTTACGTCCATTCTTTCTAAGGTTATGGAAACGCTGATAAACCGTCAGCTTATGAAATATCTTGAATCACGGAAACTCCTCAATGACCGGCAGTACGGTTTTCGTGGCAACAGGTCTACTGGTGATTTGATGACGTATCTCACCGAGAAGTAGAACCAATCTCTCCATCACTTCGGTGAGTCGAAGATTGTTGCGCTCGATATTTCAAAGGCATTTGACAGAGTTTGGCATAAAGCCCTTTTGTCGAAAATGCGTGCTAGTGGGATCGATGCGTCTCTTATTCAATGGATTAGAAACTACCTTTCTGGCCGTTCAATTCAAGTTGTTTTGGATGGTTTCAGTTCTGAAACCCACCATATAAATGCTGGTGTTCCCCAAGGCTCAGTTTTGTCTTCGACTCTCTTTCTCATTTTTATAAATGATCTCTTGTCTGCAACTTCTAATCCACTCCATTCCTTCGCTGATGACAGCACTCTTAGCTTTTCATATTCTTTCCAGGACTCATGTCCCTGCTCTTCGGCCGTAGAACTGGAACTCAACGTTTGTTAAGCTCATTAAATTCCGACCTTGACAGCATTTCAAAATGGGGTTCAGAAAATAGAGTGGAATTTAATGCTTCAAAAACACAATGCTGTCTGCTGTCTCTAAAGCGAAACCCGAACCTACAGCCATTATCCATGAATGGCACTTGCACTTGCAAACGTTTCGTGTCTCTCATTGTTTTACCGTTTTTTCAACAAACAGTGCTCAAATGAAATAGCCAACTGCATTCCTCCCCTTCAGCAATTCAACCGCAATACTCGCCATGCTAGGAATGCCCATCAGTTTACCATCCAACCTATCTTCGGACGTACAATGAAATACAGAGACTCTTTTATAAGCCGTACAACGCGAATGTGGAATGCCTTGCCCAGCTCTGTCTTTCCTCCTCAGTACAATTTACAGACATTTAAGACCAATGTGCATCGGTATCTCCTATCTCCTCTATCCCAATTTCCTTAATGCCCGCGCTGTGTAAAAACACGATAAGAGTAGTCACAACCTCACAACCTCTTTAGCGCGTGTTAATTATAAAAAAAAAAAAAAAAAAAACTTACGAGAAAACGAAATAAAATATGCTAAAACGAAAATTTGCTTCATTTAATTCGTTTCATTTCCTTCATCTCTATGCAAGCATTTTGGAAGGACGACGAAGGATAACCGAAATGTCATCTTTTGCACATGAAGAAAAATGAAAAACGTTAATTCGAAACCTGAGGCCAGATTCTGTAAGGCGAAAACATTAAAACGTTTTCATGCGCACGAATGATTTAGTCTAAGTTGCAGAAGTAAATCGTTGGTGCTCACGAAAACGTCTGAGCGCTTGACCTTCGTGCCGACCCTGTTGTTGCTTTCTATTCGCACGATACGAAAATGTCTTTGGTTTTTCTAGTGTAACGAAGCGTAAAAAAATATTACTAACAACCCTATTCTGCCGTTGCGAGCCCTTACAAGTCATAAGTCACAAGTCACAAGCTCGTGTGAGGTTAATTTCTTGTGAAGTTTGTTGTGATTCGATAACTTTTTCCGAAATCTACTAAAAAAATTGGCACAAAGTTTTCCCTAAAGGTCCTAACATTTACATTAAGTTAGCAAAAATATATAAAATAAACTTATTTTTGGGCATAAAACACGAAGAACATCACAGAAAGTACATTATCACAGAAATGTTTGCGAACTGAAGAAAATAAATTATTAACGACATTTGTCAGTTGTCACAAATCAAATTCCCCACCTTTCCTAGTTTCTTTTTATACAAATATCAATTTTTTCCGAAATGGTTATAAATACAGCATAAAATGGCATGTTCGGGTGAAAATAGGGAACTGTAATGGAGCCATCAAATACAACAATATTGTCACATGTGAGCATTTATGACTGGTTTTGAATTTTGCGACCTGCTCCAAAGGAGATCAAAATTTCGATTGTTTTTGTGAACCTCACAAGTTGTAAGTGTACTGTCAGAGTACGAAAACATCACAAAATAAATTTCACTTCAACTTGTGATGGTTTTGAGACTCGTGACTTGTGAGGTATCAGTGGGGGTTGCCAAAATCTGGTTGTAAAACGACTTTCGTTTGCTTTGCAATCGCGTAAACGAAAATTCTTTTAATTTTCACAATTGCATAGAGGAACACGTTGCAGGGAAATAAGTCCCCGGGAACTAAGTCCCTCAGTGGACTTAGTTCCCAGTTCCCACCTAATTGGGAATAAAACCACCACCATGAAGTGGACTTGGTTCCCATGTAGGGTTGGAAATAAGTTCCGAAAACTTTGAGTGGTTTTATTTCCCTTTGTGAATGTAAAGTAAATTTTAACTGTCGACTAAAAACAAAGTAAAATTAAAGAGTCAAGTTGGTACTTTGCAATATTTATAAACTAAAGCGAAATTCAATTTTAACTGAGAAGGAGTAATATAATTATATAAAAAATTTCATAATCGAAATTCGGTTTGCAAGACTCTGAAAGTAATCAAGGAAAATCGACGCACACCAAGACCGGTCGTGCGAATTTTTTACTTTTATTTTCTCATTTTTTCGAAGGCTAAAAATGACAATTTATTTTCTCAAACAACTTTTTGATCTAAAATTTGAGAAAATAAAAGTCAAAAATTCGCTCAGTGGACTTAGATCCCGGGGACTTATTTCCCTGCACCGAGGAACACCTCGGTCCAAATGAAAACGATTGATCGCTTCTATCTATTCTATCTATTTCGCACAATCCGGTCTTCGACTTAGACGGAACACTGTGATATCCCAGGGAACTGTGCAGCTGACGAACTTGCAAGATTAGGCTCCTCCGGTGTTGATAGCGTTAGTCTGTACAACGTACATGCACCGCTGTCGTACGCTAAGCAAATCATTAACGCGGAAGCAACAAGAATTGCCAGTGGTACGCACAATAGGCCGATTAACGGCCTAAGTGTTTCTCTCATCGAGAGCCACTTTAACATAACATAACATAGACGGAATTTTTGCTCAGAATTTACTTATATTGTTCAATCACCAAGTTGCTTTGAGACTGATATCACAGGAACCGAACAAAAGAAGGATTTAAGGACTGCAGCGTCTATTTTGACGAAGATTTATTATAGTCAGCAGGCTTGGGCTGGAAATATTTTTCTCTAAACCGGAATCAATCGGAATCGGAATCAAGAAGGGGCTGAAAAAGCGTTCAGACCGTCAGCTCAATTGTAGATCAAGCTCTTGACCAATTTAGATGGTTAAGTGTAATTTGTGGAAATGGTTTTCCATCGGCTTTTTTTGTCATAGGCGTTTGAATGAAACTAGATCTGCTCATTATTTCTTCCCGGCGTTTCGGATAGTTTAATCTAGTTTCATTCAAACGCTTATGGCCAAAAAAAGCCGACGCTTTAAGGTGGATCCTAAATCGACTCCGCTTTTAACACTTGCAATGAATAAACAGTTAAATTCAAATAATGCATTAGGTACATTTGCCAACTGCTGTGTTTGGGCTAAGCTAGGGATGCCAGACGTCCCCCTTTTTCATTCAAAAATGCTGTTTGTCCCTCCTAACACAAACCACTGTCCCCCTTATTAAGTAAAAATTCAATAAAAGAAAACATGCAATTGAAAAATTTGAAAATAGGTACTTTCTTTTAAATATTTCTAACAAGATTCCCTGTGAACACATCCATTTGAAATGCAAGAAAACTTTCATAGCTGAATGCATCCAATCTCGAACTACATATCAATTCATGTGCTAAGGTTGTTCTCCTCTACGTTTTTTTTTTTTTTTTGTTTTTTTGTATTTTTAACCAAAATTTACTTTGGTAAAATGTCCGAACTCAAAGAAAAAACCAACAAAAAAAGAAAGTGTTCTTACAGTGTTGGGGGAAAAAAATACATGTAGGTTAAGTAAAGTACCTATATAGATTCGAGAGATATTCGAATCAGACCACCATTGTCGGGTCTCTTTTCGTCTCTTAAACCTAGGCCTAGCTTCTCATAACCATTCGTTTTGTGTGAGTTTTTAAGTTTAAAACGAATGGAAGGGATCTACAGTTTTATGCCGACTCCAAACGGCTAATTGAGAAGCTATTTCCAGACAGTTATTCTCTCGGATGTTTGTCAGACGTTCGCGAGAGGTGGCGCAGTGGAAACAAAACCCTAAGTTGGAATTTGGGTTTCTGCGGGATTCGAACATGAGACCCCTCCCTTAGTAGTCCAACACATTAACCACTAGGCCACTGCGACTACTACATGTAGTTATCTAATGAAACTTATTTTTATTTCACTTTTTTTTTTGACTCCGGTGTTAAAAAAAGTCTCACTCTATGGAAGCCAACGATGGCGAGTTTTATTGGTCGTGGCATTATAGCCAAAGATTGCATTAACTGGACAGGATTATTGGTTAAGACTTGAATTCGGGGTATAGGGTCACCTAAGTAAAAATTCGAATTCCTTTTCCACTCACATTGCCAAGGCCGAAGCCTACTTAAAAACGCAAACTATTCCATCAGTCGATGTAATTATAATTTTCCAATTAGACTTCCCGAGCCCTTTGACGTCTTCATCTCCCTCTGTAAGAGCTCTTTCATTTTTTTATAAGCTTTCCAATTCGATTACACTTCCCAACACATTTCGGAATAAGAGACCCAATTGAGTTCCGTAAATTATTTACGCCTATAGGAGGTCTTCTCATATCCAAACCACTGTTTGCACTACACTACACGTTCACTGTTATGTGAATCACATTTGCTCTCTAAGGACACCCTCGTTACTTATTCGCAAAGAAAATTCAATTTGAATGGCCATCCCCAGTTGACCCCTTAAAATCGAAAAACCGAATTGGAGTAACACGAACCCAATGATCCTTGAAATAAATTCGATTATATTTTTTATCATTTCGGTATTCAGCTTGTGAGTGGCATCTACCAGACCGAACACATACACCGAGCACACAACTTAATAAATGTTGAATTCCCTCTATTCAATTGGCGTCGTCCTTGCATGAGGAATGACATTTTTTGCAGATTTCGCTGATTTCACGGGAAATTGAGTCTTAACTCGTACAAACGAACAGGAGCAAAGCTTCCCTCTTCGTTTTCATGGCACAACGGCTAAAGTCCTAAAACCACTGTTCCGGATACTTTGCGGTTTAGTGGTCTGTGTGCTGTTTTTTTTTTCACTTCAAGGCATGCTAAGGGAAAGCCCTAGTGGAGTACAAAACGTTTGATGTTTGCCAGGGATTACACAATTAACGGGCGACATTCTCCTTAAGAATTTCAAAGTGAAGCCAGCTGTTCAAATGCAAAATTGAAACACCTGCCGTAGATTGCTCGAGAGAAACGTTTGTATGCAAAGTCGTGCGTATGTTTTCATTTAAATTCGTAAATGGTGTGGCTGCACGACTGTAAACACCTTTTGGTTCAAATTTAGTACCTAAGACGTCAACCCACCATCAAATGTTGGGGATACCTTGCTTTTAGCATGTTTTTTTTTTTTTTAGTGAAAAGAAAATCAAAGTTGGGACGTGATCCGCTGCTAATGAAACATTTTCGTGGTCACGTTTTGCGCATTTCATCGGTCGTAGATAGGAGCAAATAACATAGAAATGTTTACGGGCCAATATTGACGAGGGTTTCAGTTGCTTGCTAGTTGTCTACTTGAAAAGATAAACAAAGAAAGAAACAGCGAAATATGTATTCCAGCTGAATGAGGTAGATAATAAATTACTCCTTTATGATTGAGTGAGTGTTCCACTATAGCAATGGCAGCTTCCTATGGGTGAGCGAAAGGAAGCTCCAGCCAAAGTGTCGATAATGAAATGGGGTAGGGCTAGGGGTTCACTTCGAATCGGATGGAAGGGGAGAAAAACTTCCAAACAATATTTCGCCCTGTATTGTGAAAATTTCCCTGCCTTTGCTAGGGGGAAACTTTTTGACATCAGCTGCGCGCAAATGTACTGAGGCGATAATAAGTCCGCAGAGCTATCACGCAAAATGAAATACGAATTGTTCTTCTGCGAAGCTAAGAAAACTAATTAAACGTAGGTACATTTATCTAAAAAAAAAAAGTTGAATTTGAAAAGTATGCTGCTGACTGAATGAATATTAGATTGATATCTCTCAACGAGAATTCCGGGTTGGAAAAGCATTTGCTTTAAGTTATGCTGAAAAATTAATTAATGGCGGCCAAGATAGAAGCACGCTCTTCAAAGTTCTGAATAACTTCTCAAATAGTTTGGCGTAATGGTGCTGTCGACTGATAATGGGATAGACGTGCTCAAGTTTGTCCATTGAGCAACAAGCGCATTGGCAGTGGCATCTGGAGTATCACCATTTTCGAGAGGTGCCGCAATGGAAAAAACCTTAAGATGTAATTTGTTTTTTTTTTTCAGGGGATCGAACCTGAGACCCCTTGCCAAGTAATCTAGCACACTCACCACTTAGCTTCTGCACCCGAAGTTTTATTACCTATAGTAAGCTTCAGTGGTTTTGAACGCAAAATTCTTTGGGTGATTTTCGGTCGCGTTTGCGTTGACGGGATTTGGAGAAGGAGATTTAACAGCGACGTCGACCTCGGCTAAGGTGGCGCGCACAAGTGTAAGGACACCTCAACCAAGTTCATTATATGTGTTATATGAAAAAGATTCGGGTGTTTGAGAGGCAATGATTCAGGGTGTCTAGGGTTGTTTAGAACTCCTGAATCTCAGTACATAAAATACTATCCCAACCGGACCCTATACAATGGGGCTCGACTGAATAGGATTGACAATTTCCTTATTAAGCTGATTCGGAGGCACGTTGCTAGGGCGATGGCCAGTGATAATAACCTGATCTCAGGGGCTTACTACCCAAATTTAATGTACCACGAGAGTACGCTTCGATCTGGCTCTATCCCGCCAGAGGCATTTCTTCATGTGGATATGAAAGGGTTAGTCCAGACAAAAGATGGTGTGCCGGTATTGTACCACAGCCACCGCGGCGCGAGGAATAAGCGGCTCATCCACGACGGGTACGCCGCCAATGCTCAGGAGCTCCTCCGTTTTAGTACCGCGATTTGGGAACGGGACAGGGTCGATACGGTAAAGCAGTTCACCGAATTTTTGTGGCTTGACGTAGACTTGAAAGTTGATACGCTCTCCCGGGACGGTGCGCTACTTACGTAGCATCCTCCTTAGTTTTAAGCTGGACATTAAGGTATTAGGTTTAGAGTAGGGGGTCTTTGGGAGGCGCCGGGTTATTTTAAGTAGTTTTAAGCAAAACAATAATAAAGAATTAAAGTTTTCTAAAGTTTCTTGAAAATAAAAAACAAATCATAGATATAGTTAGATTTAAGGCCGAAAAGCAATAATTTTAAGGATATTGTTAAGTTTTGAGCGCTCGCTAAGAGCCAGTAAGCTAGAATAAGATAAATGTTAGTTTTACATTAGATTTAATCGTTTTTGTCTAGTCCGCAAAGTTGAGCTACCTATTTAGCGCAAAGATGTACTTTAGCCCCAAGCAACTTCTCCTTCTCTACAAAGCACAGGTAAGACCAGGCTTGGAATATTGTTCCCATATATGGAGCTCGGCCCCGAAACATTCACTTAACCTGCTTGATAGCAAATAGAAACGAGCAGTTCGACTCATTGGAGACCCTACACTCACATCGAATCTACAACCGTTGGTGCACAGAAGACAAGTCGCTGACCTATGCTTGTTCTATAGGTACTTCCATGGTAGATGTTCTGAGGAACTCAAAGACATTATCCCTCGAAATGCAACTTTTGGGCGCCCAACAAGACAGGCTGCTAATGCTCATGACCATACAGTACACTTGACAACCGCGAGGACAACTTTCAACTTTCAAAAACTCCTTCTGTTACAGGACAAGCAAACTTTGGAACTCGCTTCCTGGGGATACATTTCCAGAAGACTACAATTTGCAGCAATTTAAGTGCAGAGCAAACATACATCTGCAAGCATCTCGGGGCGCTGTTGAAGCGTTATAGGTTCGCCTTTCCCGGGAGAAGTATATTAAAAAAAAAAATTAAAAAAATTAAATTAAAATGAACCTCAACTAACTTGAAAGACGCAACTGCAGGCAGTTAGCTAAGGATCGCGCTAACTGGAGAGGCGTATTGGCTGAGGCCCAGGTTCACCCCGGACTGTAGCGCCATCTAAGTTTTTTTTTTTTTCGCCCCTGGCGTATACAAAAAAATACAATGAACAAACCGAAAAGATTAACTACCCCAGGTAAAAAAAAGTTTTTTTTTTTTAGAAGTTTATTTATAAAAATGTGTTAACAATTTTTGTAAGTAGGTAAGTAAATACAGTGGAATTCGTTTAATACGACTTCGCTTATAACGACGAA
This sequence comes from Cheilosia urbana, assembly GCA_946477585.1. Classification (NCBI taxonomy): domain Eukaryota; kingdom Metazoa; phylum Arthropoda; class Insecta; order Diptera; family Syrphidae; genus Cheilosia; species Cheilosia urbana. Next base: position 161,218,386 of record OX297853.1, read on the forward strand.
TTATTTTAAGCGACGTAGACACAACAACTGGTTACGAACATTCGTGCCAGTCTTTTTAAATTTTCTCTTCTCTTTGCAAAGCAGTAGGTACTGTACTAATTAGCGCCACCGGCGATAGTTGTGAAATTAAAGAAAAATGTTCCTGAATTAAAAGTTTATTTGGTTTTCATTGATATTACTTCTTTACGTTGAATTGATCCAAAAATTCGTAATCGACATTGAAAATGGCGAAGAATATCAAATTCTGTTTGTTGAATTTTACGATGAGATGTATTAATTCGGTCTTCTTTTATTTGTAGTGATTTGTGACATTTTTGGCGCATTGGAAAATAAATTTGTCAATTTTTCCAGTCAATAAATCGCACTCTACCCACAAATAGGCCTGAGCTATGGGTCTCAAATGATCTCGTTTACACACACAATCATAGGTCACACCATATGCAATTACTGAGTGAAAACTGTAAACAGTTAATCCGTAGTCATTAGGAATTATTCGACTTGAAAAGCGACTTGCATTACTGTCAAAATAGAGACGACACGTCGTCGGCAAACAAATCACCATCTACTCTGACAGCCAAGCGGCCATAAAAGCCATGGAGTCAGTGGTGGTGAAGTCAAGAGCAGTAAGTCACTGTAAGATTAATCTGGACGAAATATCACAAGCCAACGAGGTGACCCTATGGTGGGTACCAGGGCATATGGATATTCCGGGTAATGAACAGGCGGATAAGCTTGCAAGAAACGGGTCGAAAATGCATGCATCTATGGCCCTCAAATCAGTAAGAACTCCGCTAAGCACGCTTGCAAGGAAGATTGACATTGAATCCTATAGTAGAACTAACCTACGATGGACCAATCTCATTACCTGCAGGCATACTAAAGAACTATGGCCAGAGGTGAGCAAAAAGCGATCTAAACATATGATCGGACTAAGCCGCAAAGATATTCGCATACTCACGGGGGTCATTACTGGACACTGTGCGATAGGCGTACATGCGGAACGGCTGGGGGTGGGGATACTGCATAATGATTTTTGCAGAAGCTGTAGGGACGTAGAAGAAATAGAATCTGTTCGCCACCTACTTTGCGAATGCCCAGCCCTTAAAAATAGCAGACAGAGAATTCTCAATAGTTACTTCTTCGATGACTTAGAGGATCTGAAGAATGTTGATCTCAAAGTACTCCTGAGATTCATACTTAAATCTGGGTGGTTCTAGGAGATAGAAAGACTTCTTATCAGTAGTCACTAACTCGTAGGAAGAACTAGAGGATCAGGTTACAACGGAGCTGTAAGAACCCATGAGATTCACACTAAATCTATGTGGCTCCAATACAAAAGCGGTATATTTCTTTTTTCTCGACAGACTGCACTGGATGGTTCCCGTAACTGGACACAATGGACCCAACTGATGGTCTTAGTGAAGCTGTGGCAACCGCCACAAGAGCATCCATTTACCTACCTACCTACTGCCAAAATACTTTTGCCGACTAGTGTATACCTACCTCACTTAAAAACTAGATAAATATACCAACACCCCCTCTAATAATAACAAAACTTAGCTCTGATCCTTTATTAATATTCGTAAAAACTACTGCTGTCTGTCAGAATGGCTAATCCGCATATAAATTGAAATTTACATTTTAGAGATCTCACACCAACTGTGGTCTTTTTGAAAATACCTGCAAAAATATGTTCTTCAGATAAAGCAACTGTTGGTTAAGGTTTGCATGAAATTATTTCCAGGCAAATACCAGGATGTTGACCGTAAAATCTGAAATTTTAATTAAAACGACCCATCGGACCTTTCTCAATGTTTACAAAGTCAATTTAACACGCACCAAGTGTAAAATATTCCTGTTTATATGTACTGAGCCAGGTCTGTGTGGAAGTACCACAAACGAGGTACCCAAATGCCATGAAGTCGTCCGCATTTATGAAGTACAAATACGTATATCAAATACAAATATTTTATGCCCATCATGGTAGAATGTGTTGAGACTGTGAGAAGTGAGACAATCTTTTGGATGCGGAAGTGAAGAGGGTTAGATTTACCAACACCAACACTTTGAGCTGTCAGAATGCCTAAGTGATTGCCCGCACGAAATTGCTCACTTTGCCTCATTAAGCACAATAGGTACATACCGACAGTAGGTAAGTGAAAAGTGATGTTATTCTGTAAAACAGGAAAACATACATACGTAAGCAACAATTTGTAGACTGTTCAGGATTGAGTTGCTTGTTTAAGGCATTATAATATGGAAATTTGTAGGTTTTTAAAATTAGATATCCATGCACAGTATTGGGTTAGGAAGAGTGTCCATGGGGATACTTGTATCACCTCGTGAGCATTTTCGCAGTTTCTCTAAAAAAAAATGTTTGGAGAATTTAACTAACTCTAGTGACATGTTTAGGAATCTTCTACGTTAATTGGAAGCTGAGCCTACGCCGTTTATTTTTTTTTTTTTTTTAAGTTACATCTTGAGGGTGCACAGTAATCGTTATTTTAAGTACTATAAGTCCTACTAGCTGTGCCCGCAACTTCGTACGCGGCGTGAGACTCAAACGTACCTTTCCACCTGAGCAGCATAGTGCATAGTCCATTCCAATCCCTTGTCCATTTAAGAGCTTGGCAATGATCACAGGCCTGAGTCATAGCACCGATACCAGAAAATTCGGCATAATTAATTTCTTTGGTGTAATAAAATCCACTTCTGACTTTATTTACCCACGGAGTAGGTATATGTGTTTCTTTGTAACGATGGGGTCTGATATTTTTCATCCTTTTTCTGTGAACTAACTCGTCTCATTTTTCTAGATCTTGTTGAGCTTCGAGAAAGATTTGACAGTCTTCTCAACGGCGTATTTGTTTAAAATCAACGGTCTAGCTAAAACAAAGCGTTGAACATTGTCAATGTGAAACAATAAATCAAACAAATCTATTTACCTAAAACACCCATTTAAGAAAATTAAATTCAACAGCGTAAGTACTAAAGTTCCACTTCCTTGCTGTAGGTATAAACGTAGGTACTATGACAACCTTTAAAACAAAAACCTTGAACTCAATTTCTATATACACCACCATACGTCCATCAGCGCACGTAGCACGTCATCAGCCATCTGCGCATTTCCTCAGAAACACATTGTCGCTGTTGATTACATACACATTCACGTCGCATACTTCTCTTTCGTTTCACTTAATTTGGAGAAAAAACCAGGTAGTTTTTTTTTTTTTTATATGAACGTGCTTGTGAGATGTTCGCCACTCAACACCCCAAAGCAGAACAACGATCAAGAACCGCGGCTGCTGATAATGTTCGATTTGAGAAAATAAATTTATTTTTTTCGCGTTAGATTTTAGGATGTAGCTCAGCTTCTAGGGACAGAGAAAGCTGATTGATGGCTTGAAATAACTATAAAAGTGTTGGCTCTCCAAAGTATTTTGTTTTGTTTGCATTGATTAGGAATTGTTTGAGTAATGGCGAGTAAAAAGCAGTAAAGTCAGAAAAAAAAAAAAACATATTTTGGTCTAAAACGCTCCAAAAAATAGGCATGGCAATGAAAGGAATAGCCTTCTCAGAATCTTAAGGAACATTTCAAAAAAAGTTTCATCGAAATCTGTGCAGTAGTTTTCACACCATTTGGTAACAAAGCAAATGCCTACAGTTTTATTATATGTATAGAAGATGTAACGGGTGATTTTTTAAGAGGTTTAGAACTTTTTTTTAAAAAAAAACACAAAAAATTCAAAAAAAATGAATGAAATATTTATTTGAATCGATAGTTTGAACCTTGCAATTTAATGTTTAAAGATAATTTCATGCAAATGTTGACCGCGGCTGCGTCTCAGGTAGTCCATCCGCTGAGTCCAATTTTGGCATACTCTTTCATACATATCGGCCGGTATCTCACGAATGAATGCATGGATGTTGGCTTCCAGTGCGTCAATCGAAGCGGGCTTGTCCCTATACATATTAGCCTTGACATACCCCCTACAAAAAATAATCTAATGGTGTCAAATCGCACGATCTAGGCGGCCAATTGACCGGCCCGAAACGTGAAATTAACTGTTCACCAAACTCGCCTCGCAATTGCGCCATTGTTTCGCGTGCTGTGTGGCATGTGGCACCGTCTTGTTGAAACCACATATCATGCAAGTCAAGAACTTCCATTTCGGGCAAAAAAAAGTTTGTTATCATCGCTCGGTAGCGTTCACCATTGACAGTAACGCTGCGATTCGCATCATCTTTGAAGAAATATGGCCCAATAATGCCGCCGGCCCATAAACCGCACCAAACAGTGGCTTTTTCGGGATGCATTGGTAGCTGTTGCAATGCTTCTGGCTGATCTTCACTCCAAATGCGGCAATTTTGCTTATTTACGTACCCATTCAACCAAAAATGAGCCTCATCGCTGAACACAATTTTTCGATAAAAAAGCGGATCCTCGGCCAGCTTTCCAAGAGCCCATTCACCAAAAATTCGGCGTTGTGGTAGGTCGCCTGGCTTTAGTTCTTGCACAAACTGTATCTTAAAAGGCTTTACGCACAAATCCTTCCGCAAAATTTTCCACGTAGTGCTGTAACAAAGCCCTAACTGCTGGGAACGGCGCCGAATCGACATTTCGCGGTCTTCTGTCACACTAGCTGATACGGCCGCAATATTTTCTTCACTACGCACAGTACGTAAACGTGTTGGTGGTTTAATGTCCAACAAAGTAAATTTGGTGCGAAATTTGGTCACAATCTTCCGAATAGACTGCTCAGAAGGTCGAGAATGCCGATCATAAAATGGAAGCAGCGCGCGATGAACATTTCGAACCGAGCACGAATTTTGATAGTAAAATTCAATAATTTTCAAGCGTTGTTCATTTGTAAGACGATCCATGGTTAAATTGCAAACCAAACTGAAGCTGTTTGACAGTGACACAAGGTACTAAACACACGTCAGCTGTCAAAACCAGTGTTGCCAAGACCAAACCAGCTAAAAAATCACCCTTTAGATATGCTATACTACAGTTTAAACCCAACAAACAAAAATCACTCAATACGTTTAGTCCATTACAGTCGTGATGACCCCCGAAACTCCGAACGCTACCAATTCATATTCAGTATTTAAAGTGGTTTTTGTCAACGACAACTTTTTAAGCTGCTGTCTAGTTTCAGAGGCTCATAGTTCTAGGTCCTGATGCTGTACGAACCAACCAATAACAGCTTTTTACATGGAATTTAGAAAAACGCTCTCATTTTCGAACTCGATCTTTTACAAAATAATCTGTCATCAACGACAAGTGCAGTGTTTCCATCTCGATTGCCTTTTTTTTCTCCTTAAGCAGATGTGCTTTTTCCCCTTTGTTCCCAGAATCTCTTAAAACACACCTGAACATATTGCATTCCACGCAGGACGACTATGTAAAAGAAAAATAAATGCCCACGATATAATAACACTGTCCGACCAAAACATACTTGAAAATAAAAACATTTTTAACTTTCTCGCATACATGGGGCTGCTTGTAACAGGGGTAGGTTTTAACAGCCACAAAAAAAGGTGCCATGATAGAGATATAAAAATGTCTGAAAGAGAAAAGGCTTTGCGTTGACCATAGCAACCGCAACATGCAAGCCAGTTTTCGTTTGACCCTCGTTGGAAGACTTTTTAAGCGTAGCTGTGAAAATCACCGGGTAAGTAACTTTTTTTTTTTTTTTGTTGATCTTTTTGGCTTTCTTTTGTGCACGTCCTAGGCACGAAATTGTGTTGTTGGTTCGTGTATACATTCATGTTTTACCTTTGCATGAATGTACTTGTCGATACTGTAGAAGTTGAGGGATTTGTTTGATTGTGATTTGAGTGTTCAATTTCTATATAGGGGCCAAAAGTAACGTGGGCCTGGGGCAGGTTGAAACATGTTACAGTATGCCCACATAGTCAAATAACGTTTATCAACCTACCTACTGCGTTTCTTTTCAGAATGAGAATGAGAATATAAAGAGCATGGAACAGCGTCGAAAGGATTGTTTGCAAGAGCTGCGGGTGTTTTAGAAGAAGACAGGACGAAAACAATTCGTGGTGTGGCAAAGGATTTGGGACTATGTCATGTGACCCTCTAAAGCTATTTGAAGAAAAGGCAAACTGGCACAGAAAGTGGTTCAGCTATCGACGTTGGACACAAGGCTAATTACTGTATTTAGATGAATTGTTTTTGTTTAGTAAATAAAAGGTATAAATAAGATAAAAGTAAAAGCTGATAGTTGTTACTTTTTACCCTTGATAGTGTTACAACAACCCCAGATACGGTCTTGAATGTAACAGCTGTGCAATTTTACAAAACACCGTATTATTACAAGTTCGAAGTGGAGATCTGCTAATATTCTAAAAGCAGTTTATAGCCAAAGCATCAATCTTTCAAGTAACCAGTTTTCATTTGAATAATCTGTCTCTGATAAAGGCCCGCAGCAAATGTTCTACAAAATGTTACAACCAACCCCGGTCTCCCCTACTCGTGTTGTATTCGTACAAATTTCGAACTCGAAATTTTAATAAATTCTGCATATTACGAGGATCGAGGATCTCAAAAAACTGGGTCTCGCAATTCTGTCCGTCGGTTCCCGAGGTCTACAGCCTAAATGGTATGTGGGCCTACAGTTCGGAGCCACTTTCTTTTTTGCATGTTACCCCTATTATTAACGGTACTTCCCATATAACGGTTTAAAACAATTTTGATTTTTTCGAAAACGTCTCCAACAATTTCAATCAAAATTGATATTCGAGCTTATGTAGTTGGAGTTAACGTTGCGTACTCTTTCCTTCGCTAAAAAATCTAATAACTTTTGAAAGTCGGAATTATCTCAAAAGCGGTCTCAACGACAAAAATTCACTTCTAAGGTAATATTGTCATTCCTAACATGATAGCATACTCAGTTTTTCTCTGAATTATCGTACAATAAACTTTTTTGAAAAAAAGTACTTTTTTTAAAAATTGGGTTTCCTACAGTTTACATGAAAACGGCACTAACGATTTTGACCAAAATGGAAACTTGGAGTAAAATTGATGTTTTCAATGGGAATCACCGAAAATTATTAATATTGAAAATTGCTGAGAACACAACATGCATGCTTTTTTTTTACAAAACTAAGTAATTTTTAAATAAGTACTTGTTTTGTACTTAATTAAAAATTACTAAATAAGACAGAAGGAAAAGAGGAAGACCCCACCTTAGAACGTGTGCACAATATCGGATAGCAACAAACTTGATGTGCGTAAATAGAGGTAGCTTGGCAATGATATGGTCGTAGAGGCTGATTGCTTAAACCTGTGGTCGACCACAAAATTTAAGCGGCACCAAAAGTAAAGTAATCAAGTTCCTTCCATGACTTACTTGAACTTTCAGAATTCTCTTTATCTAATCTTTACAGGTTCATAAATACATCAGGATTGCTGGACAAGGTCGAGTAACTGAGAGGGAACAAATATCATCGCCAACAACTTCGGCTAGATTAGATTTAGATTGTTTGAGGGAGGTGAAATCAAGTTGCCATATCACTGCGGCCACGAGTGGGCCTATTGTGATTTCGTCCACTTAGAGCTCGCTCATGATACTGGACTTAGTTATGAATCCTAGTAGATCTTTGAGCGCGCTGTCAGAAATGTCCTCTGCCCCAAGGTAAGGTTTACCTAGGTGGTGTTGACGTAATCTGACTAGACATTCACAGTGACACAGTATGTGTTCTGCTGATTCTTCGTTCTCGTTGCATAGTCTGCAAGTGTTATTTTGTATTATTCTTTATTCCCATAGTCATGAGGTGTTTTTTGACTTGGCAGTGCCCTGTGAGGAACCCTGTGACTGTTCGAATCTGACTCCTTGTTAGGTTTAGGAGTTGTTTTGTCCTTAATCGGGAAGTAGTTGGCATGAACATTTTAGCTTGTCTGTTACCTTCAGTATTTGTCCAGTAATGATTTGCTTTGTTTTTTAGCCAGGTTTTAATGTGGAATTTAGCGGTGCTAAGGGGTAATCAACAAAATGGTCTTGGCATCATAAAGGTAGATGCTGATCCTTTCCTGGCTAGTATGTCTGCTATTTCATTGCCCACATGTCCGCTGTGTCCTGGCACCCAAATGAGGTGTACTCTGTGCTGGCTAGCGATGTGAGTAATTGTAGGCAATCCCATACTAGCTTTGATGTGATTTGATAGCTATTGATAGCCAGTAGTGCAGTTTTGCTATCAGAGAGAATGTATATTATGTTCTTGTTTGTTATGGATTTTTTTAGATTTTCCCTGAGACATAGTTCTATTGCAAAGATTTCTGCTTGAAATACGGAGTTGCATTTGTCCATGCTTTTATGGATGAACGTTTTTGTGTCGACCCCGTATACTCCAGCTCCAACTCCTTCATCTGTTTTCGATCCATCTGTGTACCATACATGAGAATCTTTGGCAAATGTGGGTTTATTCTGTTCCCAGTTCTGTCGATTTGGGAATGTAACTTTGAAGTTTCGGCTGAAGTTGCATTTCGGTAGACAGTTGTTGTCTATAATTGTAATTCCAAGTATTTCATCTTTTTTCAGTTCCATAACGATGTATGGAAGGATGAGCTTGGAGTTTTCGGTGTTTTCAGATATGAGCATGAAGGCATTTGTCATAGCTTCTTTCTGTATCTGAAGATGGAGGGGTGGAAGATTTAGGATAACTTCCAACGCTGCAGTGGGAGTTGTTCTCATTGCGCTCGTAGTGCATACACAAGCTAGTCTTTGGAGTTTATTGAGCCTGCCTTGTGTTGACTTTTGTTTGGTTTTTTGCCACCATACTGGAACTGCATAAGTGACAATTGGTCTTGTTACTTCGGCTAACCCCCTTCAAGGGCATCTCAATTGGTCCACCTAAGTGGGGTGTGGCAGGGCTCGCTCTATCGTAGTGGCATCACATAAAAGAGGGTCTGTCTGAGCCACCAGATGAATATGTATTTATTAGTAATTGATGCAGGTACCTACTGGCCGTAAAACTACAAGAAAATAGTTACTAGAGCGCAGGCAGAAGTTGGCGACAAAAATTTCACGTTCGATGGTGTAGCTGCAACCCGCGAGCCTTTTGTCTAAGCCTCTTTGGGCTTACTTTTACTAACTTTTTTATAAAATTTTAATAAACAGCAGCTAAAAAAAATAAATAAAAAAAAATAGTTTTTCTAATACAGCAAGAAGTACAATTCGATGCTACCTTTATCAAAGTTAAATATACGTACTCACGGACTTTGGTATTGTTCAAAAAATAGGAATCATCAAGCGTTATTTGCATGCGTTTAAAAATTATTGTTTGCATTCAGATACAGAAACCAAAGATCAATGTCCATTTTTCGAATTATTCACGACAATTTCCATATAATAATTGCATTTCCTTGTAGAAAACGCACAATCAACATTTACCGACTCTCCTTAAAATATTTTTCACAAAATGAGGGAGGACTTCATTATTGTTTCTTAGGTCTTATAATTCTTTTACAGAATGAGAGCAATTAGAATGATGTAACTTTTATGATGATTTTTTTTCGTTAAAATTAAACTGATGTAAATAAATAAAAAGAGAAAAGAAATAGTCAGATAAAGCATGAGGCCTGGCCTGAGCCTGACAGATTCCTTAAAAGCCTGACGCATCAGGCCAAATCCTGAAGTTTGATAACACTATCCTAAACGCAACACCCGATACCACGATGAGAAGGCCAGAGTGCTATCTAGGCTGGACATGCCTGTGGGCGCATTTTTGCTATCTTTGTTCTTATAACTATATTAGATTCTCAAAGTGGATGTAGCAAAAATGTAAACAGGCTGAATCGCCAATACTACTATACGCATGTTGCGGGGTGTTTTAACTTGGTTAAGAGGTAAGTTTGACCGAGTGACGGTTTGTTTCGAATATACGAAGGGTGACCGAAATAGTTAACCCCTCAATTGCAATCCACAGATAGCCCGTCTAAGAGATGCGGTTAGTACGATAGTTGATAGGACCAACTGCTAACGCTGAGTATATGTGGGTGATCATTGAAGCCATTTGATCTTTGTAATGGATTTGCTGATATAGCGTATGTCTGTGCGAGACAAGTCACTGAGGTCATCGAAGAAGTAGTCTCCCAAGTTGGTTTTGCGCTAATTCGCATGAACTGTACAGTCACAAAGAAAACGAAGAATGATTTCTTCCTCCTCCTCATCCATGCATGCAGCTTCTGCAAAAGTTTTTGGAGGGTGTTCCCAACCTACGAGCATGCTGCGTGCCTATACCTATCAAACAGTGTCCTGTTAATGCCCCCACTATGGAGCTGATTCTGCTTCTAGCTATAGAGAGAAGTCTCCGAGTCTGAGTCCTCTCAGCATCTAGTTTTGACCAGATTTGCTTGGATATGACGCAGGTATTTATGCTGTTCCACCTATTGTTTGCGAATTTTATAGCCTCTTTGAATAGGAGCAATTCGACAGATTGCGTGGACACCACCTAATGAGTATACTTTACAAAAAAAAAAAAACTAAAACAATATCTATCAAACGGTGAGTGTTATTTTGGCCGGAAAATGACGATATATGCAGGGGCTGCGGAGATGAGGAGGTGCATGAGGACACACCTCACTTCCTCTGTCACTGCCCAAGTCTGTGTCACTTGAGGAACAGAACACTTGGAAGATACCACTTCCAAGACATACAAGAACTTTCAGATGTTAATTTATCTAATCTTTACAGGTTCATAAATACATCAGGATGGCTGGACAAGGTCGAGTAATCAGAAGGAACTAACACCACCGCCAACAACATCGGCTACCCCCCAACAAGGTCATCACAATGGGTCCACATGGACCTAAGTGGGGTACTGCAGGGTTTACTCTGCCGTATCCACCCATTAACCTAACCTAACCTACAAACAAAAAAACTAAAACAATATCTATCAAACGGTGAGTGTTATTTTGGCCGGAATTTCATACACACAAAAACAAAAATACTCTTCACATAATTGGCTTTACCATTTACAGATGCACTCATATTTAACCCATGTTTGTGGCACTGACAATGCAATGAATGAATTTTTCGAGTGCAAAGTTGAGCTCTGGTATACACCTATTTTGTATGAAAAATATTTAATAATAAAAAAAACAATTTAATTAATTTTAAACAGAAAACCCTTGAAGCGTTTTTATCACGTATTGGTTAGGTACACCCACGTCCCTTGTTGGCACAACTTTAAAATTGCCACGTAACCCTTATAAATAATAAATTAGGAATACTGGGTAAGTGGGTACATATGATATTGCCGATCCATTGCAATTTAGTAACTTGGGAGGTTCCTTCTCTTGCCTACATTACCTTTAGTGAGTTATTGCGCCCAATTAGAAGTCCCAATTAATTTCAAAATAATTGGGCCGTATGTTACTTCCAACTTCCAATACCTTTGAGAAAAGAGACAACGAACAGCCAATGCCTTGTTTAGTTTGGGCCAATACGTTTAGCAGGTAGCTGCTGCGAACCATACCAAAAGTTTGTATTTATTGTACGTGATTTCCCATGCCTGCTTAACTGCCGACATTCGGGCGTTTCCATTGTGTAAATGGAAATGAACAATACGCTTCGAGTTAATTGCACACAAGGGTTTTACGAAACTGTAGCCGTTCAATGGGTTAATTGTATTTTCGATTGCGATTTTCTTTAGATAAGGGCTACGCCATAATCGTCTATACCCTTTCTTACTCAAACCGCACAAAGACCCCAATTATTGATATAATGAGAGCTGTTCTTTTGAATTCACCCCACAACAGGACATACTTATCACAACTGTCTGTGTGTACGATATGTTCTATACGAAAACGTTTTCAAAACTTAACTGGTGGATACATAAATATATCTATGCGTATATCGCAACCGTTATGGGAACGTCCTTTTAGATGCTCACTGTGGATGTGGATGGATAAAAACAAGTCGTCAGATCCATCTTTGGCACGGCTTAATCCCTTCGGCAATACAACGCGCATGGGAGCATTGAACATTGAAATTGCCCTAAAGCAAGCTTGTGGTTAAATTGTCCCTAAATATCTTATGACACACGTAGCGTACGCGTAGAATTAAATTTACGAGACACCTGAAGCGCTTAATTGCTTCCCCGTTTAAATACTGTGAAAGCTGTGGCACAGCAATGGATGCTCTTAATAATTCAAATTGTATCACCATGAAAATGTTTTAATAAATATTCGTCTAAGGGATCTATTTAGACTTAATTAGTGTAAATAAATAGCATTACTAGGAAATGTTTGCAGAAGCACAATAATTCTATCTACAAAATTGGAATGAATGCGAAGGACATGTCGGTACGATACACAGTTGAGTTACATGAATGGTACTGGTGTACAAATATTGACATTCTGAGGGCATGGCGGGCATTAGCAATGAAATATTAATGCAGTCACTACTCGCAGCAGGTTACATTTTATTTACTTATATTCAACGTTCATGTTGCGAGGGCCCTCAAAAGTTGCAATTTTTCTGAGACCAGAATTGGATTTACTCAACTGTTTGTTTTTGTTTAAATTGGTTACGTTGCGAGGGGAAGTTCTAGTTTTACCAGACATGGGAGAAAGTTATAAGTTAAACCAAGTGAGAGTTAGAAGAAGAAAAAACCTCGCAAACTGCGGGTTTTATGGATCTTGAAGGGGGAGCGAACTGTGCACTCGGTCTGAAAACTGTCAATGTCAGGGCTACCAATGTAGATACTTCATATGTAGTAGATCGGCTTCATTATTTTTTTGTATGCATCTGCTACGTAGCAACTTATTTCTACATTGTTCGACTCATTTTTATATAACGATCAAAATGTCATTTAATATGTTTGTATTGTCTTGCAAATCAAAAAAGTCATTTGCTTGATTTCAATGCACTCATCGCAAAAATCTATTACAATTCGCCTTCAGTTTTCCAAACTGTCAAACTTCTTATCATGGAGAATAATTCGGCTCTGCGAAATAAGGCCCCAATGCTGTGTTTTAATGCACTCTCTCTTCACGAAGTGTGTCCATTTTTTCCTTTTTTCCCTTTTCACCGTACTTTTTTGCCTCTCAATCCAGTTTTTAAAAGTAAAATTTGTATTACAAGGAAAAAAAATCACGGTTTATTAACCTTTAGTATAAAAATTACAGTTTGTAACATTATTACGATTATTTTTTGGTACTAGAAAATTTTGATAAAAGACAATACATATGAGCTGTTTTTTATGCACATTCGGTGTGTTAACAATCATGGTGAAATGTAGGAGTTTTCATGAAATTTAAGCAAAAATTTATAGTTTTAATGTTTTTTTGTTAGATTCCTCAAAATTCCACGATTTGGTGTTTTATCCCTTTATTCCACGAAAGGCTTTTCGGACGTCGAAATTCCCACAAACAGGGATAAATCACACAACATAACAACACTGCCCTAATGAAATAAGGCCCCAATATAAAAATGAAATAATTGCCCAAAAAATTATACAGGAAATAACAACAATGATTTTTAATAAAATTTGGGGTGCTATTTCCTTTTTTGGGGCCTTATTTCCAAATGAAATTTGGGGTCTTATTTCATTATAAAACCCCCCTGCTTGGGCTTACTGTTAGATTACGGGGTGGGTCTGAGGTTGAGTATATACAAATTTTCTTTAATTAAATTAGTTTAACCAATAACAACAATATTAAATAAAAAGTAGTTTCCATTATTTTTAATTTCATTAGGGCCTTTTTTCCTACAGCCGAAGAATTCACTTGAATCGAATTGAGTTGAATGAAACAAAAAGTTCCTATTTATTTCAAAATAAACAAATGGACTAAGTAGGGGGAGGAGGGCAATTTAGAACGGTGTCAATTTAGGACAACTTAAGAAAAAGTACTACAAAAAAAACTTTTTAATACTTTAATAAAATTTTACAGTGGCAAATCCACTTCAAACAAACATCTGATGGATATTGAAATGATACCAACTTTAAAAAATAAAATAAAAAGAAAAGTGTGTTTCCAGACGACGGTTGTTGTTATTCCTAGACGTAAGCATATTATTTTAACATTATGCTCAATTTACAAATTAAAAGTGTTTAAGTATAATGTTTATATGTGTAGCGATGTTATTCAACCAAAATATTAACAATTTACATTGTTTCTAAAAAAATATGAAATTTTTAGTTTTTTATCCCTCTCGGGGCACTTTTGGACAATGCGCGAGGGAAACTTTTGGGCATGTTGCGTATTCAGCGTATCTGTAGGATGTAGGCTTCCAAAATGAAATAAAACAGATCAATGGTAATTCAGTGATTTATTCAATATTTAAAATTATATGGAAATTTATTGAGGAAAGGAAACGAGGTTACTCCCTGGGTTGACTGTCAGCCAAAGAGAAAAAGAGGATGTTAAAAGCCCCCATGTGGCCCGTTGACGTGTCGACGGATGTATCCATGTGTCAGTAACCTTCTCGTACATAGGTGCGCTGATATCGCTTAATTCTAGCGTTCAGGAATACACAACACCCTATCTGCCCCCTTTTATCACTTTGAACAATCTATTTCAGTGTGATTGTTTTTGATTTTATTTGTTTAGGTTTATCTCTGCACTAATAGGCAGAAATTACAAGAAAAAGAGGGAAACCGCTCCTAATGAGCGTGACACGTCCAAAACTGCCCCATGTTTATGCTAAGGTGCCCCCCCAGAGGGGCAGAATGGGACACTTCAAAGAGATTATTAAAATAAATAAAAAAATATATAAATCATAACTATACATATAAGTTTGGGTATAACATTCAAAGATAAAACAACATGTAGTAATCATTTTCAAGATCCGAAGGGATACTCCGCTTTTTAATGGATCTAGAGCGATTTTTGTAAAAAGTGTCCTAAGGTGACCACCTCTCCCCCACCTATTAATTTGTGAAACTTTTTCTTTAAAAGCTGTAATTGTTAAACGGAAAGGTTCCGTACCCAAAGGAAAAAAACGGAGCCTTATTAGTTTCGCTACGATGTCTGTCCGTCTGTCCGACCCAATAGACCAATTTTGTACCTAGGCCTATCTCAGAAACTAATTGACGTAGAAGGCTGAAATTTGCAAACAACATCCGGTATAACCTCTAAAATAAAAAATAAATAGTTGGCGCAACAGGTCTGGAGAGACCCTAGGCCTAGCTTCTCACAACCATTCGTTTTGTGTGAGTTTTTCATTTTTGGAACGAATGGAAGGGATCTACAGTTTTATGCCGACTCCAAGGTAGCGCAGCGGAAAAAAACCCTAAGTCGGAATTGGGTTTTTTTGCGGGATTCGAACCTGGGACTCCCGCATAGCAGTCCAACACACTAACCACTAAGCTACTGCGACTACGGTATAACCTCTAGTATAGTAGTAATATGCATCGACTGGTTTTAGAGTAATTAGTAATTTGGTGAACAAAAATATTTCATTCGTACAAATCCAAAAATGGATATATACTTTTTATGTATATTATGTTCGTAGCAATTTATGTGCCGAAAAATGTGATGCCGAAAAATTAATATTTTAAAATAGGTACATTTACAAAAAAAAATGTCAATCATTAGGTATATAAAGTACGCCTCTTTTAATCATTTTTTCATTCGCTGTTAGTATGTTCTCTTAATGGATTTCAATTGTAACTCTACTCATGTTCATTCACACACCGATACCATACCACACTCCATCCACATTCCAGACTTCACAGCAGATACAATACTGAGACCTGAGAGCTGAGTCCCCCAAGCCACGGTTGCCAGATTGGGCGCTTTGTCGTATTTTGGGCTATCTTTTTACTTAAAAAATGATAGAAATTTCTTCCATGAGCGCCCAACACAATTTTGGGCTACATATCGTTTTACAAATTGTGTGTTTTTTTTTTTTTTTATTCTTTCACAAAACTAAAAAAAGAAATACATATTTTCGAACAAATCCGCACTTTTTAAACTTGGCAGCATTCTTGCAGTCAAATGACATCGAACAGTCGTTCAAGTTGCAAGCACACCAATTCATTTTGCAGGCCGTTTGGTTTGACACAAGCCAGAAATGCCAATAGCAGAAAAAAAAAAAGTCAAATAAAGTCCAATGCGTAGAAGTAAAAAAAAAAAAAACGCGGTGAGAATAAGTCTGAAAAATACCAAAATTTTCAACGATTTTTGGGCTTCTTTTCGAACAACGATATTGGGCTACATTTTTTTAAGGTTTGGGCGTTTAAAGCGAACAAAATTTTGGCAACCCTGCCCCAAGCCCCAACTCACAACACAATCCTCTTTCCAAATTTGCTATTTTGTTTTCCTATCGGTGTTCTGTCAATTTTTTATCCGTATAACATACAAAAATATAAAATTAGTGCTGCCAACCGTGGGGGAACGTGATAGAGTTCGGAAATATGACATTTTGACATAACCGAATGCTATTGGTTTGTTATTAAATATTTTAAAAATGCGATTAATATAATTTGCTTGGTTAACAAAACTATCTACATGAGATGTTATATCACTAGAAACATATTAGGAAGAACATGGTTGTGTATTTTATCATTAACTTCGATTTCATGCGTGTAGATTTTTCTTAAATAAATAAAAGTTTGCTCAAAATGTTTTTATTTTTCTACAACCAATCTATATTGTTAGTTTTTTATAAAAATTTTAAGCAAAAGCACACTTGTTCCTTAAATAAAATGCTATTCACACGTAATGAATAATTTCAAATTGAACGGATAAAATTCTATGAACGCTGGCAGCAACTTTGCCGACAGCGGAAGTGGAACACGCAAGATGCGAGTGTGTTGGTGAACCGGAATTTTTGAAATTACGTGGCATTTGTCAATACGAATTTCTATGTAACAATACTAAAGCAGTCAGCATGTACCAACCAGCCCATAAAAATATAGCTTGTAGGCAAGAAACGGAAAATCGGCCGAAGGTGGGTGTCTCAGTATTGTCTCTGAAGAAAACTGCTCCAGCTCCTGATTGAATCCACAAAAGTATTGGTGAAATGCCAAAATAAAATACAAAAATTATACCTGTGTGTGTGCTTCTTCTGTGGATTCTGACTTTAAATCGAGAAGCTAAATAACAACATGGCTATCACAGGCTGCCAACATCGACCAGTCCCAATTATAAAACCCTTAGCTGGAAATTAATTTCTCAGTTTTTGCTCTGTACTCTCCTAAAAAGTTGTATTATGCTTCCTAACGAAATTATAAAACGGCAGCCCTGAACATAATCCATAGACACTTAAGAATGGTAGGAAATACTTATTAGAATAATTTACCTTCTTAAAAAGTCCCATACCTAAGAATGAATTTCATACCGAAATTTAAAAAGAGCTTATTAATTCTGTGGAATTTCTTTTTGAAGTGTAACTTGAGAGAATGGCTGCAATTTCTTACCACGATTTAAAATGTTTTTTTTTTTTTTTGCAGTTGAATCATTTTTGATCACAATTCAATTTTGACAAAATGAACTTCGACAGCGGAACACGCCAGTAGGTAAGGACATCTGACAAGTGGTTTGGTTACTTAGAACTTGCTTAGGTAAAGTGCTAGATATCAAAGACGAAGACTTTAATTCTTTGTTGGTTGGTTGAAGGCTGATGGAGTGATGAGTGTTAGTTTTAACTTCTACTTAGAGCCATCTGAAGGGCCAATTGCTTTGTGTTCTTCTCGACTTTGCTTCGTTTGATATACTGTGACTGTGACTGTCCTGCGAAGCTTCTTCTCCGACCCCGCCACCCAAAACCACTCAACATCTATTCCGCTCCCAATACTAGTAAAGGAATTTAAATTATTTTATATAAAATCAGCACTGATAGAGTGATAGGTGACCTATTCTAACGAGATAGCTGCAAATGGGTTTTAACAGGTCCCTAGGAAGTACCTTGGACAAACACATCTCTAACAAACATCGACTCTATAGCACTTGACATGAAACAATATGCACAAATGCCTAATGAAGTAACCCAATTGATTAGCTTTAAAAAAGTCTTACACTGTTTCAAGTCCCCGCAATCAATCAAGCAATATCTGGATTCTTTGGCATGAGGGATTTAAAGATAACGAAAGGAACGATGAACCGGCCAGAAGAGATTTAAAAACCCTTAATTTTTCTACCGTCGAAAACTCTTCGATGCATTCACACCGAACACCAACTGGTTTTTGTTTGACGTTTCAATCAGCTGTGAGACACTAGTTGTGAAACTTCTGTGTAAACTATTTTGGTTACACATTTCGATCGCATTAATTAACAAATTAAATGATTTTTACTGCATTTAAAAATAATATCAACCCATCAATTGAGTGGGAAAAAAGTTTTAAGTAGTGAGTAGTGACATTTGTTCGGTTAGCTGTTCTGCTGAATTTGCTGAATATTGCAAAAGGTTGTATCTTGGAATTGGAAGTCGTTTTCGGTGTGTTTTCGTAGAAAACAACAACAACACACCAACCTTCGAAATTTCCGCAAGTGCAAGTCACAACAACCAGCAATATTTTCCGATTTACTAGAAGTCGGCTCAAATTCAAAGAGAGTCGATTGGAAATTTGGTGGCTATGTTCAGGCGAGTTGTGATTTAAGCCAGAGACGAATGATTAAAGGAGATGGATATCTTAACGTCAATCCCACCAAAACCCCATTTGTTTACATTGTTGTTTTTGTAATTTCATCCCCCGTCTGTGAACAAAGCAACAAAAAAACATGTTCCTAATGGGCGACCGCTAATCATCTTGCTTTTATGGGCATCGCGTGTTTAATTGTCTTATGTTTCGTATTGAATTTGTTGGGCTATTATGGAGGTTTTTATTAAAATTAAAAAAATTGTGAAATGCACATACCGAATTCTTGCACTAAATTCAATTCTTGAATTCATATATAGGTACTACAAAAGGCAGCCGCCTTTCCACTGGAAAGTTATCTATCTCTGTATTCCATTATCTTTGATATTGCCGGCCGCCTTGCAGCAATCGCTTTCTCGTAGGAGGAGATCCAGTCGAGGAATGACTCGTGAAAACCTCTATAGGTTCCTGTTATTAACCCTATAAACAAACAGAAGGTACAAAATAAACCCGACTGATTAATTTCTTACAAAAACGACTCCGTGAGTCGGAATTGAAATTGAAAATTGGACCCTCTATTAATAAATTAAATTAATTTAAAAATACAAAAAACCCGACTGACTTTAAAAAAGATTTCACTGACATTTTTTGTGTGACAATTTTTTTATTTATTTATTTTTTTCTTAATTAATATTTTTTATATTTCTTTGTTTAGCCTTTGACACTCCGGGAAAGAATACCAATTGAATGACTCCTCATTCTTCAAAATCGGTCCAGCCGTTTGGGCTACATGGCGTCACGTGGGAACGTCAATAGGATACGCGCAAAACCATAACCCTAACCCTCCACAGTCCGGTCGGGTAAAAAGGTTAAACGTTAATCTTTTGTATTGGCAGCACTTTTTCCGCCGATATTCAAGTTGACAGCCGACTTATCATTCTAACTCATACCTTTTCATACCGTTTCATAAAATGCGGCAAAAAAAAACTTTGTAGTAAATTGGAAAACATGAAAAAAAGTTAATGCGTTCCCGTTTTTAAAGCTGAAAACTTAATTTCGGTTTATTTAAGAGGTTTTGCTTTTCGATGCGAGACTCTTTTCCCACTCTACCTGTCCGGAAATTTTCCCGGAAAAGTGCGTTAACATAAACAGATCTATTGCAATTTGTAACTCGAGAGAGACTTTTAAAAAGTAAGTCTACCTTTCAAAAAAGGGACAAGAACATGATAATGGTTAATTTTTTTTCTCTAATTCTCCCATTTAAGGGAATTTTAATGAGCCGCGTCATGACTACAACTTTTCATTCTTTAATAGAGGGCTCAATTTTCAACAAAATTCGAACGATTCAACCCAAGGCTATATTGTCAATCAATACTTTTCCCTCTGCATTTACAAATGTAATCCAATCCCTTACCACCTGTTCCGTATAGGGAAAACATTTTAAATCCCCAGTCGCATCCTGGGCTTTTACTTTTCTATTAAAATCTCTTTCGACGTTATTTTCAATTAGCACTCTTGGTAGTGCGTGTGCAGCATAATGCATAAACCAAACCAAAAAACATAAAAACAAATTAAATTATCCAGAAATGTATAATAAATCGTCATGAACATGAATGCCTTATGTGTGTAATGAAAATATCATCCACATTTGGAAAATATTCGCCGAGATATTAACCCAAAAATAAATGCCGTCTTATCTGCAGAAGTTCCTCTTTTGATTTATGTGTATGAACAGAAACACCCTCGGGGGGGGGGGGGTTTCGAGCACCTTTTACCAGAGGGGTGGACTTTTCGGGGACTGTAATTAAGTATAAGGCTTATGCGTTTTTTGCTTATCTTTGCGACTTTCCGAAATAATCCCAAAGCGCGAATTACAAAATAATATTCAACTTCATTTGTTATGTCTTATCTGTGTCGATTTTCCTTCACAAAAACGGGCAACCACGCCGAAGTAGGGAGAGCGCCTTCCGGTTCATGTCGTGGAAATGTGCATGTCACAACAACAATATAAATTACACTACAAATCTCATGACATGGGAGAGACTGATCTGGATCGTCGGTGGAGGTGTGGGCGCAAAGTACTTTTTTTTTCTTCATATTGGGTGAAACTGTTTGAGTCAGTATCAATCGTTGATGCTAAGACAATCTGTCAGATTGGGCTTTGTAAGGATGACGACGAACAATATGAAGACATTTTCAACATATTTTACTTCAAACACTAGGTACTCCAAACGTAGAACAGCACAAGGGTCCAGTTCATTGAAAGAAAGTCTCACAATTGATTGCAGATTGGCCTGACCACCACATCGGGACCTCAGCCATTTATCAGGATCGAAAAGGGAGTCAAAGTACGGATTAGAACATTATAAGTTACTTACTGCCTGTTAAGGAGGTGTCTGGTCATTTTTCTTAGGTTGACATTGAGTATACCTATCTGGATAATCTTCGATGAGACAATGTTTTCAAGGACTTTGTTCAGAACTCAGGCAGTGGGTTGTATTTTCTCGGCGTAAAACACCAAGAACTGGCGTTTGGCAATCATTTATATATGCGGAAGGAAGGAGCTTCCCAGGGAGAGAATTTTAATTCCATTTTGTGGTTGCAATTACTTCCGCTCTCATTGTCGTTTATGTATAGTAAAATTTACATGAGCTGTATCCTTACTGGTACGGGTGTATGAATTAGAATGTTGATGTGCGCCGTTTAGTACTTACATTTCGAGAAGAAACATTTTTATTTCCAATTTCATGAAGAGCGAAGCGAACTTCAATTCCTTTAATGCTTACATTAAGCAAGGACTAAAACAAGCTGTATGTTGATGGTTCATAATAAGTTTATAGGTTGTAGGCAAGTCGGAACGTTTCGTTTTATTTTCTGTTATTCCAAATCAATTTGCCGAATGTGTGTTAATTTTTGTAAATGCGTTATGTTAAATAGGATCTGAGGTGCTGAACTTAACCAAGGACACGTGTGCATGGATTGTCGAATGTTTTACATACTTTTTTTTTCGAATTTTCGTATACTGCTAGCATTCAAATGTTGTTCTGAAATCGCAAAAGGCTCCAGGAGTAGCTTCAAGTCATAGAATTTGTCATGAAACTCAATTTCTCTGTAACGATGGGGGTTTTCTTAAAAATTTAAACGATTTTTTTAAAACTTCCGCCATAGTAAAACAACTGCCGCTGGTACAAGGCGGCAAGAGGTAGAAATTCCTCGACAAATTGCAGTTTCAGAATGAAAGACGGTATAAAGTAAGCTTCAGGTGCAATTTATAAACCATGTCCTTTGCATGTGACGATCGAATTATAAGGCTTTTTTGTTATGCCCGCACGATCAATATAGATCATTGATTTCCATGGCTTACAAAAACAGTTGAATATCGCAATATTGTTGTAAACCGTGGAAATTAATGATCTATATAGATCACGTGCGCATATTAAAAAAGTCCTATTGTGATCGCCTAAGGGAAGCAAGCATTCTCTTTCTCAGATTTGAACGAAATCTTTTAAAATTGTTGAGGCTCTTGCTCAGCATATTTGCATGGATTGTGGAGTATTTAATAATTTTCAAGCCTTATTGGCAAGTTTTGACAGTAGCAAATAACGCGGACATCCTATTTCTAAATTATGAAAGTGCCATTCATTTCCATTGAACTGTTAAGATCGCCTGATCCAAAGATCATGGAAAAATGCGATATTTATAACTTTCCAGTGGAAAGGCGACTGCCTATAAGCTCAAAGAACAGACGGAACGAAGGAAGGAAGGACACGGCAAAGTCCACACTACAATTAGAGAAATGATACAAATATTATAAAAACAATATCTGAATTGTTATTTTTCTTTTACATTAGGTTTGTTTGACGTGGCTAGCACTAGTGCCCACTAGTGCGCACTGAAAAGTGTCAGCTGATTTTCATCTCTGACAAAAACCCTGCCCAACCCTGAATATTCAGCTACTATATCGAACACAAAATATGTTGAAATTGAAAAATATTTATCTTTTAGTGAACGAAGTTTGAAGAAAATAACATTTTTTTCCATTTATTGTTAAAAATGAGAGTACTTAAGGGACATTCACATGAGAGCGAACTGCGAATAGGCGAATTGCGAACAAATCAATTTAACTGCATTTATGAATTGAAATTGCTATGTTTTCTAGCACCAAAACTTTAAATTTAATAAATCTAACATCTAGTCTAAAAAAAAACATGACTCAATTGATTTAAACAGCTAAATTAACAATTCAAGTAATTTTCCCGCGAATTGAAAATTCTTGCCGCGAACTGTCACAATGTATTCACAATCCACACAAAACAGTCGCGACCCACAAACCCACGAATGAAAAATTCGTTCGAACTTAACGTTTAAAAATGAAACTGATACGCGGGTATCTGCGATCAAGAAAAGTTTTCATGTGAATGAAGTGTCAGAAACTACGAATATTCGCGTGTTCGCAGTTCGCAATTCGCTCTCATGTCAATAGTCCTTTAGTTCTGATCTTGCGATTTCCATAATTCAAAAGGTTAGTAAAAGTGTTTGGAGTATAGATGATGAGTTTGAAGATTTATTTAGCTCTGATTCCAGCTTTTTTCCATTCCATTTTCCTATAATATACAATTTTAGTTCATAAACGTGGTTGTTTTCAAACAATTCACTTTTGAATATCAAATTGACACACAAACTCTTGAATAAGATAAGAAGGAAAAACTGTCTTGCAAAAAAGTGTAGAAGTCATCCACATAATATAAAGCTTAAAAATGACTATGATAATCTGTGTAAGTCCGTGCACAAAAATATTGAGGAAACCCGTAATAAGTTTTATACTGATTCATTTGAACGTGCTGGGAGTAATATAAAAGATCAATGGAAGGTAGTTGATAGCATTTTGGGAAAAAGTAAGCAACCAATAGATATAAATAGCTTAGAGATTGATGGTAAATTTTACTCTGATTCAGTAAACATTTCCAACATGCTCAATGAGTACTTTATCGAAATCTCAGAAAAACTGAAACCAACTGTAAAGATTCCATTGGACTGCAATTGTTCTTCAAGATCAACAGAATATTTGCAATCAAACAGTTTTGTTTTCCAGCCATTTACTTCAAGTGAGACTCATAAGGCAATATTATCCTTAAAAAATAAAAATTCCTGTACTAGTGATGGTATATCGAGTATGTTGTTGAAGAAATGTTGTTTCTATGTGGTGGACGTTTTAGGTTACTTGTTTAATCTTAGTATTCAAAATGGTTGTTTCCCTCAGCACCTGAAAAGTGCTGAAGTTATTCCACTTTTTAAAAAAGGTAATAAAAGTAATATGTCGAACTATCGACCTATTTCCCTACTACCAGTGTTTTCTAAGATTTTTGAAAAACTTGTTAAATCACGCATATTGTCTTTTCTAGACAGAAATAATTTTTTTAGTAGTAAACAGTTTGGATTCAGAAGAGGAAGGTCAACCGAAGATGCAATCCTTAGAGTCTGTAGCCAGTTGTATGAAGGTATAAACTGTAGCAAATCTACCATGGCTCTTTTTGTTGATATGACAAAAGCATTTGATATGGTAGACCATGACTTGCTTCTAAAAAAAATTGTACAATGCTGGTTTTAGAGGAGTAATTCACAAGTGGTTTACGTCTTATCTCAAAGATAGAAAGCAAAAAGTAAGTGTTAACGGGAATTTTAGTGACACTTGTGTTTTAAAAAATGGCGTACCACAGGGTTCAGTTCTTGGTCCTTTGCTATTTTTAATATATATAAACTCGCTCTTTGAGCTAAATCTAAATGGAGAATCAACTGCATTTGCAGACGACATCGCCTTTACATACAAGTGTATTACGGGATTTGAATGTATAGCAAAGATCTCGGAAGATCTTGAAACGTTAAGACTTTGGTTTGCGGAACATAAACTGATTATTAGCGAAAAAACTAAACTTATGTCTTTCAAAATATCGAATAACGTTATAAATGAGTTTAACTTATGTTTCCATGCTTATGATTGTGATAAATTCTGTTTACCATTACATAGTTGTGGAAAAATTAATTTTGTTGATAATTCAAACTGCTCAAATAATTGTTTTAAAATCGAATCGGTTCATCAATATAAATACCTTGGAGTATTAATTGACCAGAATATGAATTGGAAGGATCACATTCAAACCATTAAATCGCATATGCTCCTAATAACTCGCAAAATGTATCTCATTAAACCACACTGTTCACAAAAAGTATTAAAGTCAATTTATTACGGCCTTGCTCACTCCAAGTTGCAGTATGGTATCACCAGTTGGGGTGGTTGTTATAATAACTGTTTAAGACCATTATTAATTGCTCAGAAACATTTAATCAGGATTGTGTGTAATAAAAATCGTTTTAATCAAAGCTGGCCCTTATTTAGAGACATTCGTATCTTACCAATAAGACACCTTTATGTTTTTAAAGTACTCAAAGAATTTTATAAAAGAAGCGGGAATATTCCTAGTAGAACTACGCAGTTCTATAGCCTGCGTATAAATACCTTGAATCTTACCTATATTCCAATCGCGCATAAATCCCATTTTTCGCATTTCTACACTGTTACAGCTCCCTTAATGTTCAATAACTTACCATTTTCTATTCGAACAGCAATACATTTAAATTCATTTTTAAAAAAGGTTAAAGACTGGCATTCACCCTTAATTATGATGTCCTTGAATCGTTACTTAAAAACAATATGTTACCATTAACATCAGCACAAGTCAATATCTAAGTTTTAATGTTAATTCTCTGATTTTTTTTGTTTTTTTTTTTCTTACTCAATTGTTTTCCTATAATATGTTATATTTGTTGTTTTCCATGTTTTGTATAATGATATTTTGTTAATAAAAGAAAGGTAAATCAAAAAATATTTAATAATTACCGATGTTTCCCCCACTTCAAATAGATTAATTGTTAATTAAATCGCTATGTCATTCCACACTAACTTTTTAAGCTACGGTTTGACCAATATTTTTTTTTCTAAAACAAAAATGTATCTTAGATTTAAGTTATGAAGAAAAAATAATAAATAAATAAATAAAAAAAAAAAAAAAAAAAAAAAAAAAATTTATTTTATTTACCTTTATCACGATATCACAACAATTGAATAACAGCAAGCGAAATGGCAGTGAAACTCAGCACTGAATTCTTGCCCCATATAATTAACTGGGCTCAGTTCAGGGCACAACTAGGGCGCCATAGAAGTCATGTCGAATGCAGGTTTTCAGTACCAGGGTGAGTTCAGTGCTATATCGAACACTTTAGGGTTAACCCAGTGCGCACTAGGGCCCACGTCGAATAAACCTATTATAACCACTTTTATCACAAATAAACTTGCTCGGCTTCGTATTTATTTTTATTTTGTAAACGTTTGAACGATTTCTTTGACAGGTCGTTTTTTTTTTTTTTTTTTGAATGCAGCGGGTAGTTTGACGCTAGATTGAGAACTTTTCCTGAAAGGGATATATCAAAGCAAATATGGAGTTTGACATGCCATTAGTCATCTAGCGGGCAGTGGAACGCGGCCATTAGCTGTCGTGTTTTGAAAGCAACTGTTGCCATAAAAAAAAAATTCTATGATCCGTATTATTTTATTTTCGTGATCTGATCCGGATCAGACGACGCTGATAATAAAATACGGCTAATGCTCTCACTCGATCCGGCATTCCTTTGATGTACGGGTGTTGGTTGATTGTGTACCGAACCGGAACCGGTTGTCTTGAATTTGGCTACCAAGCGTTTGAGAGTCGTCTACCATAAAACGGGCGCAACGAGCGCATCATAGAACACTCATTTTGGTATATGAACTCTTATAAACACAGAAACCTAAGGCATTGGAAGAAGGGCTGCCAATGTTGAGCCCAGAAAGTATTGCAAGTCACAAAAAAAAAAAAAAAAATGGACAAAATTTGTTTGCTGATGACGATGAGGTAGACTACATGAATGAAAGCCTAAGAGCAGAGACATTCAATTGAAACTTGAAATTTTTGGTTACCTGTCGAAAGTACTTTTTTTTTTAGGTATAAGTGCTTAAAATATTTATAAAAAATGAACATGGTTGAATGAATGGTTGTAGGAAAATAAAAACATTTTGAGCAAACTAAAGGACTATTCACATGAGAGCGAATTGCAAACTGCGAACACGCGAATATTCGTGGTTTCTGACACTTCATTCACATGAAAACTTTTTTTGGTCGCAGATACCCGCGTATCAGTTTCATTTTTAAAGGTTAAGTTCGAACGAATTTTTCATTCGTGGGTTTGTGGATCGCGATTGTTTTGTGTGGATTGTGAACAAAGTGTGACAGTTCGCGGCAAGAATTTTCAATTCGCGGGAAAATTGCTTTAATTGTTAATTTAGCTGTTTAAATCAATTGAGTCATGTTTTTTTTTAGACTAGATGTTAGATTTATTAAATTTAAAGTTTTGGTGCTAGAAAACATAGCAATTTCAATTCATAAATGCAGTTAAATTGATTTGTTCGCAATTCGCCTATTCGCAGTTCGCTCTCATGTGAATGGTCCTTAAATCTACCCCACGGTTGGCAGCATTGATTTTATATTCTGTATGTTTTTGCATGTCACACGGATTCTAAAATGACGGAACACCGATAGGTTAACAAAATGGCGAATTTGAATTGGACCAGCGGCAAGAGGATTGCGGGTTTGGGGTCTCATTATGATTTGTCTCTGGTTTTCTTGTTCCATTGGATTACAGAATGAGTGGATCCCCGTGTGAAACCAATGGAAACTACATAAAAATCTGTGTGTCATTTTCTCCGTTGGAGTGGAACAACAAAGAAGTTACCTATGTGACATGTGAGTCTAATCTATAGAGATAATTGTTTTTCCAAGGATATAAGTTATAAGCAGATTTTAGTTTAACGAAATCCTCTTAGTCACTCAAACCCACATAATTTTGAGACGCAATTTTTTCCTCCATTGCGGTTTTTCCCCTTACAGAGTATACAATACATCATTTTAGGAAAGCACAGTCCTCAAAAGAATCTGCGGGGAATGTTGCTTTTTTCACACAATCAGCACAAATGTTCAGTTCCAAAGAAAAGGATTTCATTAGTGAATTTTTCTTTTTTGTATAAAAAAGACCAAGTCAGTTTATAAAATAAACTTTTTTTTTTAAGACGAAGGCGTTACTTGGAGTTCCTTGATGCTATTTCTTTGATCCAGTTTGTGCGCAGTGAAACGGTGGCTAGTGCGCTAAACTGCTGAACAATGGGTGTCAGGTTAAGTCCCCGAAAAAAAGACAAGCCGCATTTAAAGTTTTTTTTTTACCTTTTGCGAACGCCTGGAAAATATCTGAGAGTATTTCCTGTCTGGAAAGAGCTTAGCACCGTCAAACTGTAGATGCGCCTTACATTCATATCAAAAATGAAAAACCCGCACAAAAACAATGAACAATGCTGTTCGCATTCGGATATCTACACAAATATTACACCAACCACATTTCCCTTCGTTTGAAATTCCGACTTTTATTAATTGCACACTATCACCCGTCAGTATATACAGTAGCTTTGGGTCATATTTCTTCCAACAAAAGGTATTTAAGTGAAAGTAACCAACAGCATATTATGTCTAAGGACCCAAATAGAGTAACCCAATCTGTTCGATTAATCAACCCCCGAATACAACAAGCCTAATGGACTATTATTTACACACGCAACCCTTTCGCCTATAACAAGAGCCCTCTAATCCTGTGAAAACAATTCCAATTTTATAGATCATCGACTGATTACACAGACTTTTACCTATTTTTCGGCTTTCAGCCAAAATGAACACCCTTGCCGTGCCTGATGTAGGTAGGTATTCTATTCACAAATCGATTTCTCGTATAACCCAGTCAGGGCTTATATAGGACAACAACAAATTCAACATAAATAGAAACAATTCATTGTTCGTTCATACGCTCTACTGATGTGGATTATTGATAGACGTTGCATTAGTGACAACTCGTTGAACATTTATTGAACCACGTTCTGGGGAAAAATACCTAATATAAAAAAAAAAAAAAAAACACAAGAATAACGAGCGAAATTGACACCCCTAATGTACCTACCTACACCTACAGTATTAGCGGTTGTGTCGGGCAGTTGAAACGAGGCAAATAGTTTATGCATTTAAAAAATGACTTTATGTGTACAAAAAATTGCTTTAATATTTTTTAGCAGCAGAGGTTAAAAATGCATCGAAAATGTTCCCTTTAATATGTCATGAAATGCAGAAGAGCTCGAAATAAGTTGATGAACAATAGACAGAGATGTTGTTGATGGTGAAGTGTCAAGTGTGAAGACTGAAGAGTACTCCTTAACTGACTGTTTGCCGTGCAAGGCAAACTTTTATTGCATTCAATGCGATGGCGTTGATTTATTCTCCTGGCGTAAGACTTTCTTTTCAATGGAGGCAAAAATTAATGAAATAAATAAAATGAAAGGAAATTTTTCTACTGAATAAAATTGGAAGGATAGGTAGGGTTGGCTAAAGAAATTAGTTTAAGCTGCGATGTTGGGTATTTCCTGGAATGACTTTTTTCAGTCAACTCCTTAGATTCAGCTCTTTAATTTTCTTTACTGTAGTTTCGTTACCCTTGGCCAAAACTATAGGGTGATTTTTTAGCTGGTTTGGTTTTGGCAACACTGGTTTTGACAGCTGACGTGTGTTTAGTACCTTGGGTCACTGTCAAACAGCTTCAGTTTGGTTTGCAATTTAACCATGGATCGTCTTACAAATGAACAACGCTTGCAAACTATTGAATTTTACTATCAAAATTCGTGCTCGGTTCGAAATGTTCATCGCGCGCTGCTTCCATTTTATGATCGGCATTCTCGACCTTCTGAGCAGTCTATTCGGAAGATTGTGACCAAATTTCGCACCAAATTTACTTTGTTGGACATTAAACCACCAACACGTTTACGTACTGTGCGTAGTGAAGAAAATATTGCGGCCGTATCAGCTAGTGTGACAGAAGACCGCGAAATGTCGATTCGGCGCCGTTCCCAGCAGTTAGGCCTTTGTTACAGCACTACGTGGAAAATTTTGCGGAAGGATTTGTGCGTAAAGCCTTTTAAGATACAGCTTGTGCAAGAACTAAAGCCAGCCGACCTACCACAACGCCGAATTTTTGGTGAATGGGCTCTTGGAAAGCTGGCCGAGGATCCGCTTTTTTATCGAAAAATTGTGTTCAGCGATGAGGCTCATTTTTGGTTGAATGGGTACGTAAATAAGCAAAATTGCCACATTTGGAGTGAAGATCAGCCAGAAGCATTGCAACAGCTACCAATGCATCCCGAAAAAGCCACTGTTTGGTGCGGTTTATGGGCCGGCGGCATTATTGGGCCATATTTCTTCAAAGATGATGCGAATCGCAGCGTTACTGTCAATGGTGAACGCTACCGAGCGATGATAACAAACTTTTTTTTGCCCGAAATGGAAGTTCTTGACTTGCATGATATGTGGTTTCAACAAGACGGTGCCACATGCCACACAGCACGCGAAACAATGGCGCAATTGCGAGGCGAGTTTGGTGAACAGTTAATTTCACGTTTCGGGCCGGTCAATTGGCCGCCTAGATCGTGCGATTTGACACCATTAGATTATTTTTTGTGGGGGTATGTCAAGGCTAATGTGTATAGGGACAAGCCCGCTTCGATTGACGCACTGGAAGCCAACATCCATGCATTCATTCGTGAGATACCGGCCGATATGTGTGAAAGAGTATGCCAAAATTGGACTCAGCGGATGGACTACCTGAGACGCAGCCGCGGTCAACATTTGCATGAAATTATCTTTAAACATTAAATTGCAAGGTTCAAACTATCGATGCAAATAAATATTTCATTCATTTTTTCGAATTTTTTGTGTTTTTTTTTTAAAAAAAGTTCTAAACCTCTTAAAAAATCAGCCGTTATAATGTCGCGAAGAAAGTGTGCGAGATTTCAAAAATTGCCATGACAACTTGAATGCCGAATATCATATTATATTCGTAATCGTATCACTGCAGTCAATTTCTACTACATTTTAATGCTGCATTTACACGTTCACCCATTCCTAACACGGATTATTAAAGGAATGCTTAATATTAAATAGCTGTGTGACTGAAAGGGACAGCATTACCTAACACGCAAAAAACACGTATTTTGGTCGGCCATTTTGTTTGCGTATTAGGAATTATAGGAAGCTCCGCATGTTGATATTTTTATAGCGATGGCTAACGAAATTCCGCGTTCTTATAAAAGAATATCCCTTCCGGAAGGAATGAACGGACATTTATTTATTTATTTCGAATAGCTGAAGAGAAAAAATATTTAATAAACAAAAAAATATGTACCTATTATATAGTTATATTAAAAATAATGGAAAAAAACTGAAACATGTTAATATTAAATTACATTAACATTTTTCAGTTTTTTTTTTTTTTTTGTTTTATTATTTTTAATATTATTATATATATATTTTTTTTTGTTTATTAAATATTTTTTCTCTTTATTTAAGTTTTTTTTTTTAATTATGTATAATTATATAGTCTGTAAATTGTAAAATGGTGGACTTAAATAAATAAACAAATGAATTGTTGTTGTTAAATTTATTGACAACAGCTACCACTCTTATTTCACATATTTTAAATCAGAAATAGAAATGTTTTCAAGTGATTGGAGGAATATTGGTCACCGGAACTTGTGTTTATTTCCATTTTACGTATCTATAATTATGTGTAGAACATCCATGACACTTTAGGCGTCTGATTTGGGATCTGATTCTCATAAATAAAATATAACACAGCAAACAACAGATCGTAAATAAAAAGATTATCCATGTGCGTAACCAAATACGGAAGAGCAATGGAACAACGAGCCCAAGGATTTTTCTGTAGTCAACTATACGCTATACGATACCTATACTAGGGCCAGCTTTATTAATAGGCGTTTTTTATTATGCCCACATGATTCATATAGATCATTGATTCCCATGGTTTACAACAATAATACGAGATCCAACTGTTTTTTTTTTTTTTTTTTTGGTATGAAAATCAATGATACATGCATATGAATCATGAGGGCATAATAAAAAACGCCTAATGATTAATAATAAAAAGTTAGAGTCAAAGGTATTCCCGAAATCATGGAAGAAATCTTCAGTGGAACCTATAGAAAAAGTTTGCAATACTAAACTATTTGATGCGTTCCGCCCGGTTAGTTAAAATTGTCTTTGAACAACTAAATAACTATTTTTGAACTAATAAATTAATAATTGGCATTCAATAAAAATTCAGAAAAAAAGCATTCGTGTTAAAGTGGAATAAGGAAATAAAGGAAGAAGCCAGCCAACGGAAAGGAGTATTTTGTGTATTTCTCTATTAAATACGAGCGTTTGAAACAGAAAAATAATATTAATAGATCTATATCAAATCAACAAACAACAACACAATCATACCTTAGTAATAGAACTCAACTGTCAATTTACGCAAAGACTCCACACTTTCCAAAATCCCTTTACCAAAAAACAAATAGGAATATTGATAGCTGTAGGGTCAAATGTTAATGTTGAGAAAGCCATTTTTATCTCGGGCATTAGCTAAATAAATTCAAATCCTCCCTTAATGTCATTTTGAGGATGAGTGTTGCCCTACCATCCAAAATTACGGTATTGAATTTTGCAATAGGAGCGAATTTAAAAACCTATTGTTCAGCCTGAGCATTTAAAATTTTAGTAAATTGTGAATGTTTTTGTTGTATTTTATTCTACAACAATGCAAGTAAGCCAAATACAAATTTGTTCAAAAATATGCACGAAATTGAAAAATAATACATTTTTTCCAACTTATGTTTTTTTTCCACTGCGCTACCTCTCGCGAACGTCTGACAAACATCCGAGAGGCGAGAGTATAAATGTCTTGAAAGAGCTTCTCAATTAGCCGTTTGGAGTCGGCATAAAATTGTAGATCCCTTCCATTCGTTCCAAAAATGATAAACTCACACAAAAACTAATGGTTGTGAGAAGCTAGGCCTAGGGTCCCTCCGGACCTGTTGCGCCAACTATTTATTTATTTATTTTAATGTACTTCTGGTGGAATAAGAGTGAGTATATGTGTAAATTCATCGAGATGGAAACATGAAAACATTCGTGCGTAAAAATGTGGGCCATTGCTTTATATTTTTCTACCAGAATTGAAACTTTTGTCGGTTTCTAAGTTTTCCGAATTGAGTAATATATAAGTCATATAATTTTTAAAAGATCAAATTGTATTTATTTTCAAAAACGGAAGCGATTAGTTCTTAAAACGCAAACTACCATGCGTTCTTGGATTTAGTGCACGACTGGGTCGCAGCTCACTTTCTCAACAAAAGAATTCACATAACTACCTGTCAGCGTTGCCACAATGTTACAAGTGTAACAAAAGTGATGTACTTTTTAAATATTTTATAACTTTGTTACAATGTTACTTTCTTTTCCTTTTTTGTTTTCCTTGTTAAAAATATTGAAACGTGAAACTGGCAGCACTTTTTTCTTTCGAGCAAACTTCTATCAATTTCTGTCAATGTAGTTGTTTATTTACACAGAGCAAAATTTGTGCAAAACGTTAAACTGCGAGTGGAAATGGGACTGGGATGGAACGAGAAAAGACAACAATATTTTTCTGTCTCGCCGCGTCGCCGTTGACAATATGACAATAGGCGTGTTTTTTGAGCTTCGATCTCAGCAAAGCAAAGTAATACCATGTTTCCACCAACGTGATTTAGCCGAAGTGATTTATAAATCACGAAATGCGTTTCCACCGAACTTTACGTGTTTTAGTGTGACATTTACGTCAACTTTGCCCTATCAGTGATGCACTTAAGTGGTATTTCTACCACTTTTTACACTTTCGGAAATCCTACCAACCTGAACTCGAAATCTACCACCTTTTAACAAAGCTATTTGCATATAATATTTATTTTCCAACATTAAATTGAAAATTGTACCTACTTTACCTAGGTACTGCTTAGGTACTCGCCTTACTTTTACCCATACATACTCAGCTATCAGTATTTTTCTCGAAGAATTGCATCAGCAAAAACTTCCAGTCCAGTATACACCATTCACTGCGCCAATACTTCATTATTTGACTTTATAAGTGCGAGGGTGTTTTTCTAAGTTTTTTTGTATGTAATGATGAGTTGAATCTATGCCATTTTTTCTGTAGTTTTTTCAAAATTTAAAAGCTGCCAGGAACTTCTGGAGAACGGGGACGATTTTGAACCGCCGAAATTATTGGTAAAATATGCTTCAAAATATAAATTCGCAGTTTTTTGTTTTGAACG
This sequence comes from Cheilosia urbana, assembly GCA_946477585.1. Classification (NCBI taxonomy): domain Eukaryota; kingdom Metazoa; phylum Arthropoda; class Insecta; order Diptera; family Syrphidae; genus Cheilosia; species Cheilosia urbana. The sequence continues at coordinate 161,252,260 of OX297853.1, forward strand.
AAAAATGTGATTTTTAAAAATATTTATTTTATTTCCATTTTTTGTTGTTATTACTATTTCATCGGTATAAATAAACGAATTATTTATCATGGACAATTTTTTTTTTCTACCACCGTTTCAATTTCCTCAAGTCCCATCACTGACTTTTCGTTTGCTGAATGAAGTGCTGAACATAATAGAGGCATGTTTGATTTTATTTTGTGTGGACAGATACGTAATTAAAATTTAAACACGTAAATCTTAATCACGAAAATGTATGATAAATCACGTAATTTATGAGATGATTTAGCTAAATCGAGTGGATTTACCTAAATCACGTTGGTGGAAACATGATATGAAGTAGGATTTTCAGCACGCAATTAAAACAACTACGCTCTACTTGACACTTCGAGGAATCACACTAGTTGTAATGCGTGCTGAAAATCCTACTTTACTTTGCTTTGCTGAGATCGAAGCTCAAAAAAGCAGTGGTAAATAAAGTTTATGAAATAGAAATTGAAATATACTTCGAAGGTCAATAATTTTGTTTCTTATTTTTTTTTTTTTCTTAACACAAAATGGACAGATAGGTCAGTAAAGAGCTTTTTTTAAATGTGATAAAGTGTTCCTAGTAAAGATTTTTTGAGTTAAAAAACGATGATTTTTTTAAAACAATTTTTTTTTTCCAGTTTGTTACATTTTTATTCCATTTGTTACACTTTAAAAAAAACTTGTGGCAACACTGCTACCTGTACGGAACTAACTGCACGGAGATGATGGACGAATTCTCATACGTAAATTACTTAGAGAAAGAGTCAGTCAGTATTGTTGAACTAGGCTGTGTCGCTGTGTACAGTTTACAGCCCACATCAATCGAAAATGTATGGCCAACGGTGAGGCTTGGATATCAATGAAAATTTCGAGTTGAGGACGTCATAAAAAATGTATTAATCAACTGTTTTTGATTTAACGCAGAAAAATCTATTGGTCAAGTGCTGGTAATATAATGACGCTCAAAAGAAATTAGTAGACATTGCAGACAGTATTTCTGCGATGGCCCGGTTTATATCTACTTCCAAGCAGACCGGAATTTTCATACAAATAACACGATAGTGTGAACTAAGAATAGATATAAGTTGGACACAATCGTGGACCGCGTCCTTCTTAACCTCTTAACTTCTTAACCTGATCGCCAGCTTTCAGGGCAGAGAATCGGTGGGAACACTGCCAAAGTCCTAGTAAAGGACTGCCACCGATGTGCTGGGTTTCACAAGGCCAACGCATCGAAGCCGCTGTTTCGATAAGGAATATGCCAGCTGAAAAATGCAGGCCAGAAAGGATTTTCAACACCCCATGACGACTCGGGCACAGTGTGTGTGAGTAAGATTAGAAGTAGTAAACTATTTTGTCAACATAAAAATAAATAAATAGTTGGCGCAACAGGTCTGGAGAGACCCTAGGCCTAGCTTCTCACAACCATTCGTTTTGTGTGAGTTTTTCATTTTTGGAACGAATGGAAGGGATCTACAGTTTTATGCCGACTCCAAACGGCTAATTGAGAAGCTCTTACAAGACATTTATACTCTCGGATGTTTGTCAGACGTTCGCGAGAGGTAGCGCAGCGGAAAAAAACCCTAAGTCGGAATTGGGTTTTTGCAGGATTTTGTCAACATAGCCCTTACAAAAACCTCGCTTAATGGCATCGGAAGCAAAATCCACTATATTGTCAGACATAATCATCATTAACTTAACCCATATCTATAGTTAAACAAACATACAATTCGCGAAATGTCTTTGTCACTTTTATAGTGTTGAACTGATTTAATTAGATTTTTATTCACCGGATGTATTTAGAATTCATAAAAAGCACCTTTGGTATGAAAACTATCCCCTCACCTCTACTACTATTATACACAGAGGTTTGTGGGAGATAGCATATTTTATGCGAAACCAACCGCATTTTGGCCCCAATGCACTGAACAGAAAGCTCTTCTGAGAAAGGTTCATCTTTGACAATACACAAGTCATTATTTTGAACTTTGAAGATGACACCTAATGTTAATGACTGTCATTGTGTCGCAAGTGTTTTTATTTTGAAGGTGATGACGGTACCTATTTCAATAAGTTGAAGAATCATTAAAAGCACATTCTTACCCTTATTCAACATAGTACAAAAATTAGATAGAAAAAAAAACACACTCACTTCGAACTCCAATAGACAAATAAAGCCGACTTCCCAAAGACTTAAAAAAAAAATTAGGGTTCACTCCCTCAGCAGAAGGTATCACTTATCAAAACAATACATACCAACTTTTGAAACTTAATCTTAATATCGCTATCTCCGTTTCGGTTGCCTCTGTGATCCCTTCTTATTTTCGTAATTTTAATTAAATTCATCAGAAACAGCATCAATTACACGAAGACAAAACGCCTATTGTTCGGTATGTACCAAAAATAAAATACTCATAATATGCGGCCTTAGATAACTAGCTCATTTGTGCCTTTACAAATCCTCTACGATTAGAATTGCTTTTTATTCAAACTCATTTAATTAATTAATTAGTCGGCAACGGTCCTGCGGCCTGATGTCTGACATAAATCTTAAGGAAACAAGAATTGATAACGAGCCTAAGGGCCGCAATTAATCAAAGCCAGCAAAAATCGTAACCACAATTTAAATTGCCACTTAATTAATTACAGAAGAATGTTAAGATGTTGAGCTGTTGACGTTTAATTTGTCCACATGTTTTGCGGAAAATGGGTGCGAATTTTTATTTTCGATTTTAGGTAATGTGTTTTGTTTGGATAGGAATATAAATTTAGATTTTGAAAATTTAATGGGATTTTGTAGGCGGGTGGATGAATTAAAATAACCTTTATGAAGCAGTACTTTTAGGTGTATTTTATAAATAACATTTGAAGGTGAAAGGAAAGAGATAATAATGGCTGTCAGGTCTTGAAAAAAATATATAGAAAGTAGCCTGAGCGCGATTTGTTTTTTAACAACATCAATAAGAAGTTAAACACATTCTTAAAAGATAAAAACACTATAGGGGAGACTGGGTACGGTTGAAACAACACGAATATCTCGTGAACCGTACGCGCAGCGTCTATGATTATTGGGGATGAATGAAGCAAAAACAAGTCCGTCGACGAATAGTAGTCATTCATCGTTCGTTCGGCGGTTCAGTTTTAAGTGAGATCTATTTAGACTATCAAAAGTAAGTAAATTTGTTTGGTTATTTTTTATTTTACTGGGATTTCTATCGATGCGAGATTGCTGTGCCTACTTTTTTTTTTGTATGCAGTAAAGAGTGTAGAGTACAGTATGGTGACTAGTTTAAACGTGTCAGTGTTGTTTTCGTTAGGTACTTTATAGATTTTTGTACTTAAAGGGGGGGTTGGGGACGGTTGAAACAATTTTTCAGGGGACAATGTGTTTAATTATTTTTTTTGTTATTATGTATTATTTAAACGAAATGAGAAAAACCAGAAAGTCTACAATATACACCGATACACCAGAGAAAGAACAAATAAAAAAGGAGCATGAAGCAAGACTGAAACAAACCAGCTGAGCAAGCTAAGAAAAGCTTGGAAGGTGTAAAAAAGAAAATAAAAGTTACGAAAGTCAAGAAAAAAAAATCATCATTCCAGTGCTCTATTATTATTTTTTTATTCAGAAGAAGAGAAGTTTTATTTCCTTGTCTGCTTGTCAACGTATTCAGGGAGCCGATCTAGTGAAAGTTGGATACAAATGTGTCACCTGTAAAATGTAGGCTCACAAAGAGTGCACAGAAGGTTGCAATAGTTATGTTTGCCACAATTGTGATTCGAAATATTCCGACAACTGAATTTTATCGATTGCATTATCGAAATTAAAGTAATGTTCCTTTTGTTTATTTTCAATTAATTTAATGAATTAATATTTTTATTTATTTTTATTTTTTGTTGTTTAGAAATACTGCTTTTTTTTTAATTCTATATAAATCAATGACGTGATAGATATTGTCAAACAAAGCTATTATTTAAAATTAATGTTAATTAAATATGTAACAATGGAAGATTGTGTTCGTGTTTCAACTGACCCCAACAACAATTTTTTTATTTTTTGTTTTAATATGATGTACTTACTACGCAAAATATCACACCGTGTACTCAAAAAACACTTTCCATTTATACATAGAAACATGCTCCTACATTTCACATAACTTCATCACCGCTTAGCTTATAAGCGGCAATGGTATGGATGGTATAAACGAAATTGTTTCAACCGTACCCAGTCTCCCCTAATAAATATCTTCGTTGTGGACTTGTGGTTTATTTGAAATGTCGAAATCGATTAACGATTCAGTGAATAAAAATGATTGTCAAATTGTAGAATTCCATAAAATATGCGTAGGGGGAGAAAAGCGCTATGGGAAAATGGTCGCCCAAGATAAAAAAGTTTAAATTTGGTGTCGAAAATTTAGGAAAAAGATAACACAATTTCCGATGAAAAGCTTAGTCTTGCAATTATAAGAGATTTCTGTTTCATGATAACAGACGGGTTTTGTGTTTTTTTCGGTAGGTACCTTGCGGTTTTGAATTTAGAAAATTTACAAACCGTAAACAGTTTTCCAAATAATCGTACCTTACCTAGCGAGGTATCCGTCGGAATGGAAAATTCTCCGCAACGCATACTCTTTCGGAGGCTCAAATTGTATATTGCATTCGGGGTGTCCGACTTCGGAAGCGAAATATCACATAGTTACAAAATTTTACTTTTTAAATTTTTCCGCAAGTTTTTTGCACTTTTCTTATCTTTTGATACAGTAAAATTAAATCCATCAGCCGTTTCTATATATCGGTTTTTATTTTCCGTACTTTTGGTATTTTATGTGAGAGTAGGCGCACATTTACGAAATAAACACAGTTTTGGTATCAGTTAAAATAAAATTATAGCGATGTCTACATCAAGGAGACGTTGTTAAAACGATCCGGAGTGTTTTTGCTTTATTTGTGGTGAATATGTTTTTGAAAATTCTAGAAAATCGGTGACAGATTTCGTAACAACCGCGTATACCGACTATTTTAAAGTACATGTTTGTAATTTGGACAAGCCGTGGGTGCCTAAAACTGTTTGCCAAAATTGTGTTGTTAGTTTGCGACAATGGTCAAGTGGAAAAAGAATACCCTGAAGTTGGAAACCCCAATGATCTGGCGAGAACCGAAAAACCACCATGATGATTGTTATTTTTGCGTCGTTAATGTAAACGGCATTAATTCAAATAACCGCAGTAAATGGATTTATCCTGAATTACCATCTGCTAAACGACCAACTTTGTTACCTATTCTAGCTCAAGAGCCTATATCACCAGTTTTACCTTCGACATCTGCAACATCTTCTTGCCAAATGGAAACAGACGACATAATAGACGACGATAAGTCAAGTGATCTTGATTTCATCCTCAATGTCCCGACCAAAGAAGTTTTTAGCCAAAACGAGTTGAATGACCTAATAAGAGATCTTAATTTGACAAAATAACAGTCCGAGTTACTCGCCTCTAGACTGAAAGAAAAAAAAGTACTTGCACCCAATACTAAAGTCACGATATACCATACGCGTGAAAAGGATTTGTTTAAATATTTTTTGCAAGAAAGTGACTTAGTATTTTGTCAAGATGTCAAAGCTTTAATGAATAACATGGGTTTACAACTCAGTATAATCCACATGATTGGCGTATTTTTATAGGAAGAAACCAAAGAAGTTTGAAAAACACTTTAATTGACATTAATATGACAATATCATTATTAAAATCCATCTTGTTTAATTATTTCCAGTTATAATTGTATTGCTCAGTTCGTAATTTGTTTTGTACTTGCTTTTTTTCTAAATTTTATTTATTTACTTCATTTTTTTCTTAATTTTTGTCTCTCATTTTATTATATTTTTTCATGTCTAAAAAAGGCCTAGTACTTTGTTGACAAATAAACAAATAAATGAAATAAAATGAAATAAAATGTGTTTTGTTACACAACGGCAGTAAATTCGGGTTTATCCCTATCGCATATTCCAGGATATTAAAAGAAGCTTATGAAAATATTTCTTTTGTTATAGAGAAAATCAAATACCATGAACAAACTGGCAAATATGTGTGGATTTTAAAATGGTGAATTTTCTTCTAGGGCAGCAAGGTCGGTTTACAAAGTATCCGTGTTTTATTTGTCTTTGGGACAGCAGAGAAAGAAAACATCATTGCACTCGAAAAGAGTGGCCTCCACAGAAAAATTTGTGCCTGGAAAGCAGAATATAATACATTCTCATCTCGTTAACAAAGATCGCATTATTCTGCCACCACTGCACATAAAACTTGGTATAATGAAGCACTTTGTCAAGGTGCTTGATACAAATGGTGACTGTTTTGAGTATATTGCACAGAAATTCACTGGCCTTACTACAGAAACATTAAAAGCTGGAATATTTGATGGACCACAAATCCGTCTACTAGTTAATGATGAACATTTTATTAAAAAAATGAATGAAAAAGAGTCCAAAGCATGGAAATCATTTGTGTCAGTAATGAAACACTTTCTTGGTAATACTAAAGCACCAAACTATCGAGACTTGGTCCAACATATGTTATTATGTCTGGAAGATCTTGGTTGCAACATGAGCGTAAAACTTCATTATTTACACTCTCATCTGGACCACTTTCCTGAAAATCTTGGCCAATTTAGTGATGAACAAGGAGAAAGAATCCATCAAGAAATTCGCACCATGGAGGAACGATATAAGGGCAGATGGGATGAGCATAGGATGGCAGATTTTAGCTGGAACCTACCTACCACAAACATCTCATGCAAGAAAATCATTAAAAAGATCATTTTTGGCTGCTTCCGAAAATTGAATATTTCTAGACTAAAGCTGATAGATGAAAACAATTTTTATTTTCAGAGTCAGGATGCCATATGTCTGCATAAAAGCCAATTAACCGTCTGGAGAAAAATCTTTGTAACTATGTGAATCAATTGTGATGTCGTAAAATTGTAAGCAAATCCCGCAACTAATTTCTGTCGGAGGATATCGGAACCTCGCTATCAAAAATTTAACAAAGAAATGCACTTCATCGCACCTCAATGTAATTCTGCGATATGCGTTACAAAATGTCGGAACAATTCTCGGAACAGTTGTTCCGAAGAATACCTCGCAGCAAAAATCCTCTGAATCGTGTAAAATCGGATAATTGTCCGTTTTCCAAATTTCCTCATCGAAAGTATTAACAGGCCGCACTTCTAGGTTGACCCTTATAAGTTATAACTTAAAACACCAAGAGGTTTTCAAAATACAAGTACATATTCTCAAACTGGAAAGACTTATATTACCCAGACCGGTTTTCATTTTCAAGGAGTTGATATTGGTGGGCGCAGTGACTCACTGATTAGGGTCGACTACTAAACGACGAGTCACAGGTTCGACCCCCGCAAAACGAAAATCACACCTTAAAGTTGTTTTCACTTTAAATCACTTTTGCAAAGATTCGACAGATGCTCGGATTTGGCATAAAGTTCTAGGCTTAAAAATTAAGAACACAGATCAAGAGCTGTTGGACCTATGGCAATTTTTTTGTATTTATAGTAGGATCCTAAAGCTTGTTGCGGCCATTGGTTTAAGTCATATTTCTCACTTGTTTAAGAAATAAATTAAGTGAGCCCTATCGGCTGAAGTGAGAATCTCTTTCATGAGGATGGGACAAGAATTTGGGAACATTTAGTGGAAGTATTCATTCGATCATTAGGAATTCTCTTCAAATCAAATAGAACGGTTTTTTTTTTTTAAGGTGAAAAATGCTAAACTACCCATTTTTGTTGCTTGAAATAACTACTCATCAACTTTCGGAATTGCAACAAAAACACCCTAACAAACAGTCTCACTAATTGGTTCTCGAAGCTACATACCAATTACGCGCTGAACAAAAACATATTTTATTTGCATTCAGAAAACAATCCACGAAAGGATTATTTTTTTTAATTTTCCTCAAATTTATTTACAAAACAAGCGGGGCAAAAAACACTCAAATTTTCCAAACGAATGATGATGATAATAACATCAAGGTATCCGCTTTAAATAATTATCCAAATAAATTCCGTGTACTACCGACTTCCGCTTTTTACTGGGATGTCCTAGGCTTATCTGTTCATGAGGCCAAATTTGCATTTAAATCTATTTGAATTCACCATAATCTGAAATATGTAGATACACTCCCCGGACATGCACTTTATTTTCCACAGAGATTTACATACCGTGCTGTCCTCATATCCTGTCGTCAGAAGCTGTATATCGATTTGAATATCCACATCCATGTCGGTCGTTTGTCCAATGGTGGCTGACATTTTGTATCCTTTTTTCAAAATTTTATTTTAAACCCAAACGAAAAAAGATAGCAACTTGAGTATATCACACGACACAACTTCCGCTTTCAAGGGGCTTATGGAAAACATAAAAGCAAAGCAAATAAAAAAAAAATTATTTTTTTTTATGATCACAACACTCAGGTGTATCCTTTATCTATTTTTAATCGCTCTTCCTGGTCAACATTTTGTTGTCACGATTTATTATCCACTTTATGTTGGTTTAGAAAGAATACATCACAACAAAGGACATTCACCGTATTCGTATGTATGTGTATTTTTGAAAATGTGTTTTATTTTTTAATTCTTAATTTTTTTCAAAAATTTAACGTATTTTCTCTTAGGGACTGTCGCAATTAAACGGGATTTACTGCTGTGCTTGCATTATGATATTTTCTTTGTAATTACCATCACGCACAAGCCCGCATCACGGGACATTTATTTAAGCCAGTAAATCAAACGAAGTCAAGACGAGTATTGCGGATGAGGCGACTTCCGAGAGGATAATTCTGTTTACGTTTGCACGACCACTATAAGTCGGGGGTGGGGTGGAATGCTCTTACTGAAATCCAGGACATAAATTCACATGACTGGTTTTAGCCGAACATACTATTATCATTATTCTTGACGCCTTCATGCGAGACAACGGCGAACAAAGCAACCGAAAACAAAACCAGATGACACAAACCCAAATACGTTGGAACACACACTCGTTTATATCTTCTCAAGAGCACTGTGCATCCAAAGCACTTAAAACACAACCCACGAAGCTACATATAGATCTACCGCTACATGGAGTAGAGTAAAGGACGAGTACCGCAGCATTTTCGGACGTCCGCACTTTTTGGCAACTTAAACCGAGTCAGATGAAAGCTTAACGTTAACTGAATCTTTCTGTTAACTTTATCAGTGGAATCTATGGGTACGCCGTACGCGTGCCGTTTACAGGATTCGGTTACATGGTGTAAGGACTCATTGGTGAATGTTCAACAGGATGGCACAACAGGCTGCAACTTCCCCACTGTCGCAGCTGAATATCGGCGCGGGCGCAGGAAAATCACTGAGCTTTCACCTGTTGTTTGGCTGTACTGTGTACACTGAATCCCTTTTCTGGTCGTCCCCACAGGCCACAGTAGTTGTGTGCAGTGGAATGAGTGCCAGTTCGCCGTAGGATAAAAATTATATAGCTACCAGATTAGACTGCGATTTTCATTCCGTAATAAGACAAATAAATCGAGCTGTCTCCCTCTCCATTTCTCGCGGTAGTGGATAAAAGTCACCCGCAACTGGTTGGCAATTTAGAGAATTTCTATTCTTACCCGATGTGGCGACCATCTCAAGATTTGTAGACTTTTTTTTTTTATCGCATTTGCCATTGTTGTTGGCTGTGTTGGTCGATGGGGTGCGGGGTGTGGAAATAGGCGCGAAAATCTTGTCTTGTCAGGGAACATCAAATCATGGTCCCTTGAATTTATTCCTATGATACCAGGGGCAGGCAATGTATGTATTTATGTGATCGCCACAAAAGGGGTGTTTTGTTGGCTTTGATGGTCGTTTATTCGTTGGATTGTGGAATGATGACCGAGGGGGGATGTACGTTGTACACGCCATATATGAGTATGTATGTGCGCTTGGGGCAATTACATCCATGATCCATCGGCCAAGTGGATATATATTTTTTATTGTTCACTGTGATTGACACTCAAGTGTCAGTTGGAGTGGCATAAATGAAACGCTTAAATTTTTCATTGTTGGTTTTCGTTTCCTTTGTTGATTGTTTGTGCGTGTTTCTATAAGGCGCATAAATATAAGTAGCACTTTTGCACTTTGAGGGTAAGTATAGTCAGTTGGATTGTACATAAAGGTGGCGCGGAATTAGTGACAATTTGTGGTTGAACAAGATGATTAGACTTTTGAGATAAATTGAACGTCAGAGCGGAAAAGATGAAATGGACACCATGGTGGTGGTGTTTGATTTTTTTGGACGGAATTTTTGGCGTTGTTCTAGAAATGAATTAGTGGGGGCTTAGATGACTCTGAAAGAAGAAGTGGAGGAAGGTATTTATTTTGAACTTATTTAAAGGAGCAGATCCATCCTCCAAGAGGCTACCAACGAGTACTGGGGTTGAATTACCGCATCCGTGATCGAGTAATGAGTGACTGAATTTGTTATTGTTTTGCTTGTAAAATCCACAAAATTCAGTCAAGCAAGCTCACGGATGCAGTAATTAAGCCACTGGTCTTGTCCATCTTCACTAGACTTGTGTTTCTTACAAGCACGACTGTTGAGTATCAATTCTAAGGATCAGCATTAATAGGCTAGCTGAATGAGCTTCGGAAGTCTGATATGAACCCTCTAGACTTTAGAGGAAGGAAAGTGGCGAAGTTAAGATTTTTCCACTGCGCCACCTCTTGCGAACGTCTGACAAAAACATCCGAGAGTATGACTGAAGATCCATAAGCCACCCCAAGATCATCGTTGATCAAATTGATGAGGTTGAAATCAGCGTAAGACATACAGTACAGTATTCTAAACCTTTAAAAGAGCCGAGCTGAAAAGATTGATTCGAACTATACCTAACCTTGTTGCAACCATCTTAGTTGCGTATGCAAAAAAGCGTAGCCTGCCCTCAACCTGATTAAAATACAGTGAGCGACATTTTTAACTCAGGTAGGTATAGCAAGGCCTGTGGAAGCGACTCCTACCGGTTGAACTTTTTAAGGCAGCTCGCGACTAGCATACACCTTTTCATCTCCAATATTTGGCCATAAATACGATGCTGATGGTGAGCGATCACTGCTTCATTAACCTCGAAAAAAGTCTCTAAAAAAGTCTCGCCGATACCTTTGGTGCTTAAAATAGATGTAGACAAAGCTATTTGCTTTCATGTGACTTCTTCAACATACTACTTGTAAAAATTGGGAAAAATGCACTCCCAGTGGCAGTACTTTTGAGCAGTCTGTACAATTACTTGCTTACGCGGTTGACATTGACATCCAGAGCCGGACCAACCATATGTGCAAGATGTGCAAATGCACAGGGCGCCAAGTTCTTGAGGGCATTGCTAGAAAAGAAAAATTAATTTTATCTTCCGCAAACAAATACTGCCAAAGCTTGTTCAAATAAGCCCAAAAAATAACAACATTCTGCGTCTATGTTAATTTCAAGTTATAATTATAACGTTAATAAAAAAAAGTGTTTTTTGTAATCGGTTCCTTGAACGAATTGTTCCGAATAAAACATTAAGAGCAGGTAAAGTATAAAAAAAAGAAAAAAAAGGAAAAGATGGGAATGGGACTCTTTTTTTTTTTTTACTCTTTCTGAAAATTTTCAGAGGTAACACTGATGCCAACCCGGATCGAAGTTTCTATGCCTTAACCCAAAAACACATAGGCCTTTTTTAAAAAAAAAAAAATATGCCTTTACACTGTTACAAAAGGGACACACAACATCGACAACAGTCCGAAAAGATAAATGCAACTTTGAGAATTAGGTGTGGATTTTGTTTTCCATGCCTCCTTTTTAAACACGAAAATAGATTTATATAAAAAACTAGCGGTCCCGGCGAACTTCGTCCCGCCCAAAATTGACTTTTTGACTAAAATAGTTTGTAGCATTCACTATTCCACCTGAAATCAATTTTGTTGATCCAAAATATCTTTTGAAAAAAATAAAATAAAGCTCGCCGTACAAAATGTATGGAAAATAAATTTTCACCAACTTTCCAATTTATCTTAAAATTTTTACAATTTTCTGGCAGTATGAACCTTCCTTAGGCGTAGACAAACTCAACAAAGAAAATATATCTCAAATCGGACCTAGTTTTTGTCTTTTGTTGGCAAGATAAGTGTTAGTTTGTGTTATGTCATGATGGTTCGTGGTTTGGGTGTGGTGTGTTAGTGTATTTTGTGGTATTAAAATTAATGTTGGTGTATCAGCATTCATTGCTGATGTTGGTTAAATTACCTTGAATGTTGGATTGTAATTTCGTTCATTTACAATTTCACCACCAAAAGACGTCATTTGAAAACAATCGTTGTATCTTGATGTGTTGCAAGAAATGGTTCTTTCTCAAATTTAACTGCATTGCAATGCTGACAAACGACAGACATTTGACCAAATTGAAGTGATGCGTGCGCACTGTATTGAATGTTTGGGTCATATCGAAAGGCTGCACGTTCAATGCTCCCCGGAATAAATTGTTGTTGCCAACGTTGTCGTTCAATAGTCGCACGTTGTGACCTTGCTTCATCACTTTGCCGAGCACGAACTTCTCTTCTTCTCAATCGTTGTTGCTCATTGTAAGCTTCGTTGATCTCTTCTGACTGTCGCGCACGATTTTGAATCATTCTGATTCGTGCTGATTCCCTTTCAATAGCACGTTCCTCTTCCGTTTGACGTGCTATTACATTTCGGTTTCCTGATGCATTCTGTGAACGCCGACCAATGTTACAATGACCTCTTTTTGGCATCGTAACAAATATCGAACTGTAAATGATCATAACTTTTTATAAATCGCACGCAGTTTTCACAAATCACTAACTTACCTTTGAAATAGCCAAAATACAGAAAACAAACGAACGAAAAGGGTGCAATTGAAATTTTGAATACAACTGGAAAAACAGAACAAAACACTTAACGATCTAACAAAAAAATAATAATAATAGTAAATTTAAAAATGTTATTTAAAATTAATTTGACTTTCTTTCAAATGTTGTTTTATTTTTTTTTTTCTTGATTTACAAAAGGGTACAACTTCTTTATCAGTACATTAGTTAATTCATTCCCCGTTAAGGCTTTTATTTAAGTGGTTGTTTTGATATTACCTACGTGGTACCTACAGTAAGGAAGTGGAACTTCAGTACTTACGCTGTTGAATTTGATTTTCTTAAATTGGTGTTTTAGGTAAATAGATTTGTTTGATTTATTGTTTCAATGTCGACAATGTTCACCGCTTTTTTTTTAGCTAGATTGTTGATTTTAAACAAATATGCCGCTGAGAAAACGGTCAAATCTCTTTTATTGGAAACTACACAGTCTCACGACGCGTACGAAGTTGCGGGCACAGCTAGTGTAATAATAATTCCGAGTATGCACAATTCACTTACTACTTTATGTTAACCGGTCAATTCAAATTCTTTATTCAAAAGTTGTATTAAATACCAGAGAAATATTTGAATTAGGTATAGCATTGTCGATTTGTTTCAATCAAACCGCAATGATTGACGTGTCGGCCAACCTTCCGATTTTTCACTAAATTGACCATGTGAGAAACAAGGGAATTCAATATTGATGCCACATGCCACAAATGCACAAATATCTTTGCAAAAATTTATATGTCAATTCAAGACGCTTAAATACGAATGGCAAATCGTTCTGTATCGTATAAGCGGAATCCACGGAATGAGAATGTTTGCCTTTGAATTTTCACCTCAAAACCGTCGGTTGCATGACATTTGATTTGAGATCCTACACCATCAAATCAAACGTGATCCGTTACAAAGTTTCGATACCTCAATGGCTGCGCAACAAAAATATAATTTAACCGACTTTCAATTTCAAATTATGTAGAGTTGAGCCCGGAACATCAACAGAATTTAAAAATTCAACTAATCCCCATAAAATCTTATTCTCACGACAAAAAAAAAACGTATGTCCTTTCTTGAGCCCATGCGAATTGAAAGCAAAAATCATAAAAACCGAACGATCCCGAGTTATGAGTGCACAAACGCACGTCAGTCTCTTTTATATGTAGCTGTACCCACCCGTTCGTTTTAAGTCCTGCTCGCATTTCACAATGTACTTTTTTTGGGCAATAACCATTAATAATTTTAATTATATAACTTTAGAAATACCGTTTGATTTTATTTTTGAATGGGAGGTGCCAACAACCCGTTTTCCTATCCCGCTTATGTTTTGCGAAGCACCACCTATAGGGTTCAAAACTATCCCTTCCTTCAAGCGAGAACAGACAATATACATCCACAAAATTTCATTAAAGTCGGTGGAGCGGTTTGGTAGATAGAAAATAACTCAACTAATCGGGTCCAAAAGCTGGTATCCTATCGTCCAAGATGCAAACAACCATGCACACCCACAAAATTTCATTGAAATCGATTAAGTTCTTTCATAGATCGATGACAGCGCCACCTATCGGGTCCAAAAGTATCCTATCCTTCAAGCGGAAACGAACAATATACATTCACAAAATTTCATTGAAATCGAGTAAGTGGTTTCGGAGATCGACAACAACGCCACCTATCGGGTCCAAAAGTATCCTATCTTTAAGACTGCCTAAACCTGAAATACAACAATACGCACAAAACAAAAGAAGAATCATGAAAATTGGCCCAGTGGCTATCTAGTTATATCGACATCGAGTTTCACCCCGAACGAATTATACATAGAAGATTATTATTGAAGATAATTGAATTGAACTGAAAAACGAAATATTCGCCTACAGGCCACAGGTTGAGAATTTTCCGACTTTTCTTTCTTCCTAAACCATCCCTGATTCAAGACGAACAAAACAGAACAAAAATCGGTCAAATCGGTCCAGCCGTTCTGGAGCCTTTACCCGACTAACGCACAGCAATTGATTTTTATATATATAGAGATTATTTGGAAATCCAATAACTCATAATCTACAGTAGTTGCAATAAAAATAGGTCAGCGGGTTACCCCCCTCGCAGCCAAACATAATTTCCAAAGTATACTCCTAAGTCCTAAGATGCTATAAAGTCAAATGCTCTAAAAAATGTATAATAAAAAAAAATGCAAGCAATTTTGAATCCAAAGCGTCATACTTTATTTGATGCTCCTATATAAACACTTCCCACAGTGCGGATTGTGGAATTTAATTGCGCTCCCTCACATCCTCGTATAAGAAATATGTGCCAAAGGATCGCAACCTCAATGCGATGAATGTTTTTATTTTCATTTCAAAGAATGCACAGCTATAAGAGCTGTTGGGGAAAATTATATCTCAATTCAAACAATAAAAGAAAATTTCTTGCTCCCAAATGTGAAGAGGGGAATAAAACACGTGATTAAAATCAAAACATCGCCTGAAATTGAGGAATTCCAGCAAATCTCTGTCTGAAGTTTGCTGTTCTACTCGTTTTAATGAAAAAAATTAAAATTCCCTCCACGAAAGTACAGATTACAGAACAAGATAAAAACAGAAGGGCTGCACTGTTGTTAAGGATGCGGGGAATAATTATTATTAAAATTATATTCCGAGCGAAGGGGGCACATCCGTATTCCGTAACTATGAATGCAATCCTCCCTGCAGTGTACACTGTACAAGTACATTTTCGTCATTCAAGGAGCAATAGGGAAACATTTCCACAACCTCACGAATGTGGCTTGATTTTCTGGGAAATAAGTCCAACGTCGTCGTTGAGAGTATGGAAAGAGAGTTTTTTTTTTTTTTTTGCTCAATTATAATTCCATGAAATGGCAGTAAAAGTCCATGAATCGGGTGCATTCGTTCGTTAACCTACAACCGAATTACGGCAGTTAATTAACACTACATATAGGTATACCTACACTTCACAATTGTGGTCTCTAGACTCTAGGTGAGGATACCTATACCTAGTAGGTTATTTTGAAAATCATAAAAGCGCTCGCGTGCTATAGTAAGAGAGTGCGGGGCACTTGTATTAAAATCGCATTCATCATGTTTGCGGGAGGAAAGCATTTGCATAGTACACTCCTGGTAGATTTTGCACACCCCAGTACACCCGTGCCGAAACCATTCTAATAACGGTGTAATTAAGGAGGTTGAATTTCGCGAACAATGATGGTGGTTAAAAATGCATCACACTTTTAAATAAGTAGGTTTGCCTTCACTGGCAACAAGTTGGAGGTTATTCACCCCACTTTAAATCATCTGAAGCACGTATAGGCACGTATAGGCACGATCGAAAATACCATAACTGTTACCACTTGTGGGCTTAAATACGGCACTCCGATTTTTGCTTGATTTATTACAATTTCCTATATGATTTTAAAAGGAATGAAATATGATCTAACAAACCTAACGATTCGTTAAAAAGTAAAATTCCTGAAACCTCACCATAAGAATCAATTACCTTATTATGTGAGTTCAGGGCACCTGTGGAAGATAGGGCCAGTATAATTTATTGCTTAATAGTTTGCGAGGATAGGTACCTTAAAAAATATGCTTGCTGGACATAATAAATTATGGAGCAGCTGAATCGCGTTTAACTTCATTAAATTTGTTGAGTTACGTAACACGTGTAGATAATAGTACTAGCTACTAGGTACTTACTTCACACTTAAATTTTGGAAATAACATTTTTTGAGGCTTGTAAATTTCACACACCGAATACAACCAACAACCAAGAGATACGATAATTACGATTTTGGGAGACAGATATAGGCACAACACTTTCTTCGTTGTGGTATTATATTCCTGCCATCGGAATCATCAACGTGCGTGAAGCGCGATGCGTGATGCATGATGCGTGACTCGTAAAAGGAGATATAGCGTTGTGCAGTTTATTGTGTTATATCTCTTGGCTGCATTTCTTGGTTCTTATTTTTCTGCAACTTTGCTACTGGGTGCTACCTTTCATTATTTCTATGCCAAATAGGCAACGTTGCTATATTTCGGTTTTTGATTTAAACACCTATTCATTATTGTTGAAACGTAGATACCTGAATTGCATTATTCTCCTGATTTAGAAACTAATCGGACAAGTATTTTTTGCATTAATAGAAAATGGTTGACATACTGTAGGTATAGGATACTTGTTGTGTTCATGGACTTATGTGGTATTCGATCGGGCTTCTTCAGATTTACTCTTAGATTTCAGATTTCGTGTGGCTATCGAACACAAAAACGCCACTTGCTCTTTTTCGTGTTGATATTCGTGCGATTTGAATATGTGTAGTCTTCGACACTTTTCTAAGCGTTTTCCATTCAATATTAGCACATTCTAAATTTGCATCCCTAATGATTTTTAAAGATTTGTACATAAATCATTTACTAAAATAGATTCACCCGATGCAATGAAAACAAAACTCCACCAGTTGTTGTCAAACTCAATCGCACTTGTATTGGAAAATCTAATGCTGCATTTACACTGTCACACATTCCTAACACGGAAAATTAAAGGGATGCCCAATACAAAATAGCCGTTTGACTGAAAGGGACAGCATTACATAACACGCAAAAAATCGCGACACGTTTATAGGTCGGCCATCTTGTTAGGAATTATAGGAAAGCTCTGCATGTTGATATTTTTATAGCGACGGTTAACTAAATTCCTCGTTCCTATGAAACGCTATTTATTTATTTCGTTTAAATGATTGATGAATTGTTGATTTAGTTTACTGAAACTAATTAACACTCTAATTTCACAATGTTTTAAATAAGAAATATAAATCTTTTCATGTGATTGAAGAAATGTTAGTCACCGGAACTTGTGTTTATATCCGCTTTACGTATCTTTAATTATGGGTAGAACATCCTAACACCTTTTGGGTCTGATTTGTGATCTCATTCTTACGCCCTTATTAGCATTGAGTGCGGACAAACGGATCTCTCTGTCTCTTCTCATACAAAAATTCGCGTGCGTGATTGTGTAAATGCAGTTTAAAGCAAAGCTGATAATCAGATTCGCAAAAGTGCTCTGAAATATAAAAAATATTATTTTTATTTGTACCAAATGAATATAAAAAGTGCTCTATGTGAAATGTCAGCTTAATTTGTTATCGTTTTTTTTTTTTTTTTTAATTCTCCATTATTATTTTAAAATGCTATTAGATATTATTTAAAAATGTTAAATACATTTTTATTTACATAATAGAATAAAATAATAAATCTACCTTTCTTATTAATAAAAACATACAATCGTCGAACTTTGAAATGAAAGAACGAGTCCCGGAATATCTACATAATGCCCAGATGTGTTTTCATTTCGAACTGCCCACCCTAGGCGAGATGGGTTATAGCATGAAAAACATCCTTCCGTTTCAAATACTCAAATACAATGCAATATCAAGCAATCTAAGTTGAAATTATATTATACTAGCGTGCCCGGCGAACTTCGTCCCGCCCAATATTGACTTTTTGACTAAAATAATTTGAATTTGGAACATTCACTATTCCACCAGAAATTAATTTTTTTGATCCAAAATATCTTTTGACAAATGCGATCTCACTGTATATACTACGATCAAATCAAAATTGTTTTAAAAAAAAAATAACACTCCCCGTACAAAATGTATGGAAAATAAATTTCTACAATTCTCCAATTTCCCTTTCAAATTTTCCATTTAGGCGTAGACAAACACAACAAAGAAAAGATAGCTCAAGCCTGACGATCCGTTCATTCTGAATAAGGGGAATCCGATCAATGAGAATGTTTGCCTTTAAATTTTCCCCTCGAAACCGTCGCTTGGATGGCATTCAATTCAATTCAATTGACATTTGATTTGATCTTTCACCATCAGATCAAACGCGTTCCGTTACAAAGTTTCGGTGTATTAACGTTGCGCAGCAAAATTATAACTGCCCGGAACATCCAAAGAATTCAAAAATTCAACTAATCCCCATAAAGTTTTGTTTTGCAAAGTGCTTTATTTGGACAATGTCCATTAAAATTTTTAATTATACAACTTTAGAAATAGCGTTTGGTTTTATGTTTGAATGAGAAGTGCCGCAACCCGTTTTCCTATCCCGCCTATTTTTGTAAGGTACCAACAATAGGGTAATTATCCTCTCTGTCAAAGTTGAAGCAACCGTACCCATCCCAAAAATTACAATCGTCTCAATAAGACTGTTTCGGAAATCGACAACAGCGCCACTTATCGGGTCGAATCTTTCAAGCTGGAACCAACCATACACATCCATAAAATTTCATTGAAATCGATTGAGCGGTTTCGGAGATCGACGATCGGGTCCAAAATAGTGCTATCTTTAAAGACTGCCTAAACCTGAAATACAACAATACGAACAAAACAAAAGAAGAACCATGAAAATTGGCTCAGTGGTTATGAGCAGTTTCCTTGGTTATGTTATTTGTGCCGGAAATCGAATGAAAATGTTATTTACCTATGTAAAATTGATTAAAAACTAATTTGGAGTATTCGTCGAACAACAACAGCTAAATGAAATATGAATTACTGAAATGTCAAATTCAAAAAAGTATAGACAACCAACGCCAACTATATTATTACAATTAAATTTAATGTTGTTGATACAATATTGATATGCAGGGAAATCTAACTTTTCGTAAATATCTCCCAGCGCCACCTATCGGGTCCAAATTTTGACAAAAGCTTTCTATTTTTTTAAGTGTTATATGGTGTAAATTTGAGCCAAATCGGTCCATAAATAAGAATTTTCAAAAAAGCGACCCCAGCGCCCCCTACTGGGTCTAAAATAAACATAAACCATCCGGAGCACCACACAAACATATGGTGTGAATATAAGGGGGATAGCTTCAGTGGTTCAGTCGTTATCGTCGGTCATACATACGCACGAACGTTTTTATATATTAAGATTTCAAAACTCAAATTTTCAACCATACCGAGTTTTATAGTTCACTTCACTGTTTATACTGTTACATTTGGGCTGGGATTCGAAAAGATAAAACACTATTCTGTTCAACTGTTCCAATAAAATCACTTTATTTACACTTTCCAAATATTTTTTTAGTAGTAGTAGTAGTAGTAGTATTTATTTACATTTCAATAATAACGTGAGTACAAAATTTATAACATAATATATAACATAGGTACATACATACTTAACATTCTTTTATTTCATTCTCTTCTTCTTTTGATCTAGTTTATGGTTTGGCTAAAAGCCGTCTACCAGATTGACATTTGTATATAAAACACTTGCAATTTATTTATTTAATTATGACCTTATACGTTATTTTAAAAATCTTCTTCTACAATTTGATTTCTATACTTTAGTGTATTTACAGTGAAATTATATAGTAAATTCCAGCCTCTCCTTCCATTCAAAATGTTTAACATTTCCTCTAACTCTAGCACGCTGACTCCAAAATACCGAATGCGTAATTCCTTCAAGATGGGGCATACTGAAAAGAAGTGGTAAACATCCTCCCGCTCTCTTAGGTTACAAAGACTACACAAAATTGGAAGATCTGGGCGGTGCGGTACATAATTTAGCAGCGTTAACTCTCCTCTTATTTTGAAAATTAGACTTATCATCTCCGTTGAGTTGCTGGCCAAGAAGTATGTTTTTTCATTTATAAAATGGTTCAATTTGCTGTAGTATGCTCTGTATTCTGATGACTGGGCATCTCTTATGAAGTTGTCATACATCATGCGTCCTGCTTTTTCCAGCAAGTTTTGAAATTTTAGTTTCAGTGAAGTGGGTTGTTCATTTGGTGTAAGCGATAGATCAAAGCCACATTCATATGCTAGATTTTCCCACTCCTCAACACATCCCTTCCTAGTGCGTAGCATATGTAAAAGTACTATCTTAGGTAGTCTTTCTTCTCTCATTGCCATAACTCTAACTATATAGTTAAAGTGAAGCTTTAGCGTATCAATGAAGAGAGGGGCTATTCCAGTCTCTAGATGTAGCATATAATTGGGAGAGCTACTCGGCAGTCTAAAAGCTCTCTTGATAAAATACCGAAGAAACTTTTCCACGTTTTCGTAAGAACGGTATCCCCACACCTGTGCCCCATATAGGAGAATGGACTTGGCCGTCGCATTAAATACTTTTTGTTTTGCGTCATGCTCCATATGTTTACTGTTGATACAGGTGCTCCAGACTGATCCAATTGCTCGCTTAGCCTCAGACAGTTTTAGTTGTAAATGCTTTGTAATGCATAGGTTGGAGGATATTACAACTCCTAAGTACTTGTATTCACGCACGATTTCTATATATTCTCCCTTAAGCTTCCATTTTTCTCTTCCAGAGTAACTTCCTCCTCCATTTCTAATTATCATTATTTTTGATTTTGACAAATTTACCTCCAAGTTCCAGGTAGTGCAGTATTTTTCTAGCCTGTTAATCATAAGCTGCATGCTTTCTATAGATTCTGATAACAACACAATATCATCTGCGAAAAGTAGAGCTGGTATGTGTTTACGTTTGAACTCAATTCCTCCCTTGATGGTATCCGTTATATCGTTAATATATAATATAAATAATAATGTGCTTAGAACGCATCCTTGTTTAACCCCCATAGTTGTTCCAAATTCTTCAGATAAGAAGTGTCCATCCCAGACGTAGGCTATATTATTTTCATACATCGATTTCAAAACATAAATAACTTTGGTCGAGATACCAATATTATATAGCTTGAAGAACAGAGCATCCCGTGGTATAGAATCGAAAGCAGCTCGAAAATCTATGAAAATCTTTCCAAATATTCACTTATTTATCTCCAAAACAATATCACCTTAATCAACTCTTAAACGTCTCAATCCAATCGCTTTATTCTATTACTTCACACTTATTTATTTCACAACCGATTACTCTTTCGAACTCAACTATCGCTGGTTAAAAATCAACTGTCCATCTGTTGTCAACGCGCCCCTTTTATATCCGCGCTGCCACCTATCGGCGAATGTTCTAGAAGTAGATAGATTCCAGATGTAAACTCCATATCTTCTCTAGATGGTTCTAGAATTAACTAATACAAACTGCAATACAATTCCAGTCCCCAATTGGAAGTGGAACTTGAAGAGGGAAACAGATTGTTACCAGGTGCCCGATTCACCACAATTCCTAAGTGCCTGATTCACTAAGTGCCTGATTTACCACAATACGAATGGGCAATGGCACTATCATTACATTATAATTGTTAATTATTTATTTAATAGAAATAGTTTCAATATTGATTTCTTACAAATATCAAATTGTCATCTATACGTCATTACATAGCTGTCATTATACGTCAATTACGTAGCTGTCATTTGCGTTTTGTTATTCCAAGTCTGATTCTTTTTTGTTATACCACGTTTTATAGTGACTGACGTTTCATGTCAAGTCACACGGGAACACTGTCGAACGGGATAAAAAGTATCTTATGTCCGTCTCCTGGCTCTAAGCTACCTCCCTACCAATTTTCACCCAAATCTGTTCTGCCGTTCTTGAGTTATAAGTGGTGTAACTAACACGACTTTCTTTTATATATATAGATCTAATACCATGTAACTCCAAAGGGGATTCATCAATTTAATTGGGTTCATTGAGCACACATTGAATGCGAAAATTGATTTATACCATTAAAAGGCGACAACAATTCACTGTCAACTTGATACATATTTTGAAGTCTTTATATAACAGCGTGAGTGCTTTTAGCTCATTTGATCAAGCAGACAGTTATAAATTGCTGTTTAAAAAGAGAATGCACTCAAGCTAAGGTAATATTCAAATATATAATTGAATTGCGTGCTCATTGGAGGAGGCTTTGATATTGGTCTGTGTGTCAAGGGATTTTTTTGGCAAAGCCTTTTCGTAATGAACTTCTTTCTATATTCAAGGATGTTTAGAAAGGTGGACAGTGCAGATCATTATATGTCAAAAATTAAATAAAATGTAAATCAAAAACTGTTTAGGGTACTAATAGTTTTACTATATTTAAAATTAGCTTAAGATGATAATTTGTACATAAAAATATCGTTTTTACCTCTTCCTTAATCTATCCCCATTTCTTCGCAGATGATCTCTTGTGCTTGTTGTGTCTTCTTTCAATCTTTAGCTTCAACTTTTTCTTGTAAGCCATGCTGTCAACTAGGTGATCTCGGGCCTCCTTACTAAAGCTGGTAATATTGTCCCACGTAATGACTACCAGGTCAGTAATAAGCTGGTACTTGGCTTTTGACCTCTTGTACTCCTGGACTTTAGAACAGCGCAATGCCTCTTGATAGAGAAACAGGTGATATCCAACGGGAATATTTTTTCTTCCATATTACAATTTTTTGTCAGTACTCATTTTGGTTTTGAGAATATGCGACTTTTAGTGAACGACTTGCGACTTGAAGTGATTATTACAAACTGCTGAGGAGTCTAAAATTCTTCACATTTTATACAAACCTTTAGATAAATTTTAATTTACCTGTCGAAGTTCAAAAAGTTTTGTTCCTTGAGGTCATAAAAAATGGTGCCTATCCATTTAGAACACTCCAAGTTCTGCCTGGGTTTATGGTTCCTTTATAAAACAAGTTGATTACCAAAATTAGAAAACAAGGCAATTTCGGTAAATATTTATACGACACAACTATTTTAATCAAAGACCAAAGGAGCTGGTAAAATGTGGAGTTTATATTGCTCTGACATTTTTCTGGCAATTGTCGATTGGAAGCCTGATTATGGTTTGGGGTGCTTTTCTGTTAAATCGCATGATTAACGAAATTTATATTTCATAATTATATTGCATACAATTAATGCTTGGGAGGAAAATAAAAGAAGAGTTTCGGGGTGAAACTCGATGATGTTATAACTCGATAACCCCTGGGACGATTTTCATAATTCATTTTTGGTTTTGCTCGTATTGCTGTATATCAGGTTTATGAAGAGGGAAAATTCCGGAAAATCGCCGTGCGGTCCTGATTTAGCGTCCAATAATTCTTCCTATTAAATATCTATTTTTACTTTTCTATCTCAAAAATTTATAAGAAAGCTACGTACTATGTGGGGAGTTTTTTTGTTTTCAACAAGTAGATTGATTCTTCTTTTGTTTTGTTCGTATTGTTGTATTCCAGGTTTAGGTAATCTTAAACGAAAGGATACTTTTGAACCCGATAGGTGGCGTTGTTTTCGATCTCCGAAACCACTCACCCGATTTCAATGAAATTTTTCGATACTCGATGATGTTGTAACTCGATAACCCCGAAAGAATTATAGAAGACTAGCTGACCTGGCGTGGTATTCCCGAACTCTATCACATTCCCCCGCGCGGTTGACAGCGGCTGGCAGCATTTATTTTAAAGCTTTTTTATGTTTTTGCCTGTCCCACGGTTTCTAAATTTACACAACAACGATAGAAAAACAAGATGGCAAATTTGAAAAAAAAAATGAGGGGGCCAGCGGCAAGAGGATTGCGAGTTGGGGGTCTCATCAGTATTGTTTCTGATATGAACAGCTGTTTCCGTTGACGTTTATCGAGGGGTAGCTGACAAATCATCAACATTCCCCCGCGCGGTTGACAGCGGCTGGCAGCATTTATTTTAAAGCTTTTTTATGTTTTTGCCTGTCCCACGGTTTCTAAATTGACACAACACCGATAGAAAAACAAGATGGCGAATTTGAAAAAAATTGACGGGGTCAGCGGCAAGAGGATTGCGAGTTGGGGGTCTCATCAGTGTTGTTTCTGATATGAACAGCTGTTTCCGTTGACGTTTATCGAGGGGTAGCTGACAAATCTAGTCAAGAAATTCGTAAATCGTGACTGAGTAGGTATACCTACTAAGTTGGCAGTTTGCACTAATGTGGCCGACGTAGGAAAATTGACGTTCCTGACCAGTCTAGATTTTGAGTTGGTTACATCTAGTCCAGACCAGTCTAGTTGACCTAAGATAACTAGATTTCAAAATGTGCCCAATGTATATTCAAAGTTTAGCTGCTGTAAGCTTTTGTTTACATTTCGTAGACTCGTCTCACCCAACCCTTTGATATCACTTAAAAATTGTCCGCGTTAGTGCTTAGTTCTCTTATACTTTTAACATCCATCGCACTGAAGGTGTCATAGATTTTTTAAACGTTGACTAACTTTTTACTGTGACAAAAAGAACGCTAGTTGAAAACAAATTCCCAAAAGTAAACATCTGGACTTTGTGGTCTTAATTCTCAAAAGAATTTTTGTGACTTTCTGACATCTCCGAGATTAGTTCCCTTCCATCACACAACCCTTCTGCATAACCTAGTCCAATCTAACCATATTGCATTAATCCAAGGGCCCCAAAAGACACTATCTCCTAGCTAAGCAAACAATTTTCCTTTCCATTTCTTGCACACATGTTGCGTCAATCGCTAGGAAATTCCGCCGGGAAACTCCTTTGGGACAACAAATGATTCATATGCCCCTTGACATATGCTATACCAAAATAAAAGAAAAATATTAAGTTGGCTTGTTCTTCCTTTCTGTCTCTGAATTTATGTGAATGTATAAATCATTCGCGGGCGAAAAAAAAAAAAAAACATGCTCGTAAGGGGAGCACAAATCAAAATCCAATTTTAGATACAAATTCGGTCGCAAAAGGAGCAGACGTCAAGCACGGAAAGACAATAATAGCAATCGTTGATTTTATTGTTGGTTTTTATATTTTATTTTCGATGCCAATCATCAGGGGAAATGGCCAAATATAAGTTTGAAGACTCTGTTGTCCTATTGGGTTTTGTATTTATTGCTGCAATATTGCGATAATCATATGAATAATGATGGAGGTTTATTGTTCTTGGCTGTTTCACTCCCTCCCCCAATTGGATAGGTGGATATATCCGTATTTGTTGCGCGGAGTCGCAGTGGTTCCGAGACGTGTGATCTTGTTTGAAACTATTTGTTGCGCTTGGTACATGGTGTGTGGTTTTGGTAAGTATGTCTGACTACGGAGCGAGGGTTAACCCCCTGTAAGGCATTCATATACCTACGCCCATATACCATCCAATCACTCAGATGGAAATGGCAGGTCTCTTTTGTGCACGCTCATTTAATTTCCCTTCTGTGGTTAATATTCCCTAAATACTGCCACGTTCCACCCAATACCCTGTAATGTAGCCGATAAATTGGAAAATGTTACAAAAAAACGAACTTCATTCAAAGGACATGTTCCTATTTTTCATTTTCAAGTGACCGGAATGGCAAATTGCACACCCAGCCAATTTTCAAGAAAATTATTTCCATCGACATCCCAGTTAGGAGTCAGCCTTCCGCAATTTATTGATTGCTTGAGGAGTTGACTGTAAAAACGAAGCACATTTCGAAGAGTAATCACCCTCGTTGGGCCACTAAAGTACACCGGGGCAGGTGTAGCTGGCTGGAATTATCTTATCAATCAAAATGGATGACAGGATACTTTCGGACAATTTGGTTAGCGAGCTTACGTGTGGTAATCGCTACTGGACTATAAAGCAATCTACATGTCAATCAGTACTATACCACACATGTCACGGAGGGTAAACACCATGCCAACAAACAAGAAAATCTCTTAACTTGTCAGAATACCTGGCAGGAGAGTTGCCAACATGGTATTGTGTTACGTTCTGGTAGACTAGTTGTATTTTGCCGGTTGATTTAGGTAGACTTTAACTGAATTCTTTACTCATCTCTTGGATTGTCCCTCAAGAAAAAAAAAAAAACCCAAAGTGGAAGGGATTAGATTGGTCGAAAAGTTGACAACATCCTAGAAATAGATAGCTTACGTACGACTGTCCAAAGAATGTAAGGAGATTTGCTAATATCCAGCTGAATTTTCGTTGAAATGAAAGGCCATGGCATCGCTACGTGCGCCATCGAAAAATCAAGTCGCTATATACCTACCACGATCGGGATTAGGCGTCTCATATACGTTCACCCCTTTATTTGCGTTTCGTTTCTGTTAATTTTGGCCGAAAAAACAACCTCCCCATTATATCCGCGCACATCAATCAGTCGCTTTTATAGGCTATAAAGAAAATCCGTTCCATAACAAATACACACGAACGAAGGAAGAGTTGAAAAGGCCGTCTATTATGGATTTTAAAAGTTCTCCAGGTGAACTCAATTTGATTCAGTTTTATTTTTTGTGTGTGTGTTTCTGGAAATAGCTTCAAAGGACATTTCCTTTTTTCGTTTGTGTTTCGGCGTCGTATGACGTTGGCAAATGGAAGAGCAAATCTGAAGTATATTTGGCTCAGATTTAACCTTTTGCGGGCCATATCCGACATCGATACGTAATAAAAGGAGTAAGACATAAACAGTAACATTTTTTTATATAAATTCATTTACGTTGACAATATAGTTTTGGAAGAACATTTTACGACAGTAAAGCAATAAACCCGTGATTGTCTCGTAGACAAAGAGTGGTTATGGCCGACGAGTAGTTTTCGAAAAACTTTACGATTGGGAGGAAGTACTTTTTTTTAATTCAGGTACCGGACATTTTTATGGCAAGGTATTTTGGACATGCAGTAAGTTATATAGATTCATAATTTATTTTCCGTAAACGTAGAGTTATTCCAGCGGTGGGTAAAGGTGTAACTTTTCAAATTTAACGACTTGTGATGAATGCGAGCTTAAAAGTAGTTTCTGTGGAATGTGAAGCGAACTCGGATAAGTTTTGATATTTTAAATTTCTGTTGCAGTTTGGTTTTTTTCATAAACTTTTTATTTTGCAAATCCTTGGGAGTAGAATAAATTTGCGTTCAAAAATAAATACGAAACGATGATTTGTGTTTGAAAATGTTGTCGCTGAAAAGAGTATAGTTATAATCCGTCCAAACTTCCAAGATAGGTATTTTGCTCTCGTTGTGACACAAAAAAGAGTCTTGAAACGAAAAATCAAGCTAAAAAAAATGTGTGTGCCACTTCAAACAATTAATGTAATACAGTAAAACCCGCATAAGTACTTTTTTTTTTTGAGAACCAAAATTCTGAGGATTTTTTCATACTTTAAGCCTTAAGCCTTTCGCTTAACTACCTTTCCGCTTAATTGCCTTTGTAGGGCGTGAGACTAAAAAAAACACGTTTTACAAATGAATTTTTTATTTCAGGCGGGTTTTAAAAGTTATAAACAAAAATAACTTTCTGACAATAGTCCAAAAGCGCACCCACTGGTACAGCACGGCAACACTACCAGAACAAGGATCAATTAAGATCACGTAGTTCCAAATAGTATCGTAATGCTGTTGCCGGTCCAAGGATCAATTAAGATCACGTAGGCCCAAGCAATAGTAGATACCCTTCCGTCCTACTGCCAGAACACGAATGAATCTGACTGCAAAATGCATGTCCTTTTATACTCAATTCTGAGTCCAAAGTCCATCATTGGAACTGTTTACATTTATATACATATATATTATTTCTGTAATAATTATATGCGACAAAGTGTCGTCATCATGCTTATTGCTTATTGGAATTTAACTTCGCACATTGACAGTTATAAAAAAGGATAATACAGTATGTTTGACAAGAAAAGTTTAAAGTATGTGTTACAAGAAAAGGACTCTGTCTCTTATGTTCTTAATGTTATTTAAATAATAAATGATTACAATTCAGGATACTGTAGTTAAAATAATACAATGGTTTAATAATAAAACAGGCCGCTACAATCTCCCCCTCCCCTCCCCGATGGAGCGTCAGTAACCTGAGTTGCGGCTGTGTTGATCTGACTGTTGGGTGATGTCATCTTTGGGCGACCTCGCCTTCTTAATGGATTGACAGGATGAGGAGAATCAGTAAATTCTGACCCTCTATATGGTGTCAAGGCAGATACATGGTATGTACCTAGTGGTACATTCGGATCGTCTTCTTTTGCGACCTCGAAACTAGATGAGCCCTTCTTTTTGATAATAATATAAGGGCCATCCCTTTTTGGAACAAATTTTGATGTAACACCCTTTGTGGCATTACTGAGGACATGAGTAGTAACCAAAACTTTCCTAACAATGTCTAAATTCGGCTGAGTTGTTCGTCGCTGGTCACAAAACTTTTTATTTTTGTCTTGCATTTGTTGTTCGGTTTCTTTGGTATTTTTAAGAATATTTGCCATTAAAAGCAAGAACGGCGTTATTTGTGGTATAAAATTTTCGGACTCCACAATGTTTTTTAGGTCACGGTCGACGTCATCTGCTGTTCGTAGTTCTCGACCAAAGGTTAAATATGCTGCTGTATAGCCCGTACTTTGGCATTTCGATGAATTCATACCAAATCTGATTGCTGACAAAGACTAAGACCAGGTATTGTGTTTATTCTTAACTGCAATAGCGAGCTGTGTCTTAAGATCCCTATTTTTACGTTCGACAGGATTTGACTGAGGATGATATACTGGCGTAAATGTTTGCTGAATACCCAAACAGTAGGTTACTTTTTGCATTACTGCTGAAATAAATTGAACACCGTTATCAGTTATAAGTCTTCTCGGCATACCATAACGTAGGAAAATCTCATCTATCAACGTCTTGGCACAGTTCTCGGCGGTTGCTTCTTTTAGTGCAAATAATTCTACCCATCTGCTGGCTAAATCCTCTACGATTAGAACCCATTGGAAACCCGCAGACGTTTCAGGCAATGGCCCAAACAAGTCAACTGCCACAATTTCGAAACGCTGTCCACTTGGAACTGTCTGTAATAAACCAGCTGGTTTCATATTTGTTGCTTTATATCTCTAACATTCGATACACATCTTGACGTAGTTTGCAATTTCCTTTCTCATACCAGGCCAATAATATCTGTTGGTGATACGAGATGTTGTACGATTTATCCCGTAATGTCCTGCTGTTGGGTCATCATGGTAAGACTGCAGAATTTCAAGCCGCTCATGGCTTGGGATGACCAACTGGGCATCTTCTGTATCGGTATCGGAATAACAATAAAGGACACCATCATTCAAAAGGTATCCACGTTGAGTCCAACGAGTAACGTTCTCGTTATTTTCTTCCAAGCTTTCGATAATATCCTTTAGTTGAATATCTCTAAGTTGTTCATTTCTGATCTGATTTTCTCTTTTTCTCGGGACATCAATTTGGAATGAACATATGCAATTTAATTCATTATGAGTTTTCTCTTTACATGGAGGACGAGACAACGTATCGGCAATTGCATTTGTCCTACCTGAAGTACGGCTGTAGTTGCAAAGCCCATCTCGCTAGACGTCCGGTTGGGCATTTTAATGTCAATAACCACTTTAACGGTTGGTGATCGGTTAGTAAAGTAACATCAGATCCTTCAATATACCCTCTAAATTTTGCAACACTCCACACAATTGCAAGTGCTTCACGCTCGGTCGTTGAATAGTTTGTTCCGCATCATTGAGGAGTCGACTTGCATACTCAATTGGATGTTCATCTTTACCCTCCCCCTGGAGTAGAACAGCCCCTATAGCATAACCACTCGCGTCGGTTTTTAGATATCTCAATACTGTTCAACTCGAGTGGTAGTGATTTCTCAAAATCGAACTTCTTTTTGGGATCATCTTCAAAATACCAATATCGTTGTGCCATGTTTAGAACAATTCCCGCTTGTTCCATGAAATCGACACCTAGCAAGGTTCGATTATGTGCTGCATTCGGGAGGGAAATGAATCTAATTTTCTTCCAGCGATTGCCAATTCTTATGGTGCATATCGTTGATAAACAGTTCTGCTGACTGCAACTGCCATCTGCTAGAGAAATTGAGCACATCACTTTTTGGAAAACACATTTATTTTCAGTCATGATTTTCTTTAGGTTCACACTGGCAACACTCGTTCTTGCGGCTGAGTCCAAGTATGCTTCACCTTTAAGATTAAAAAGCTCCATTCGGACTATGGGAACTTCTCGACCGAGTACTGTGGTAGACAGTGCATTAAACGACACATATGTTGGGACGTCAGCATTCTTATTACGACATGTTGGGCAGTTAGCTCTAGTAACTCCAGGCGATCCACACCCATAGCATGCAAATTTTGTATTTTCAGCACCAGCAGTGTTCTTTTGTTTATTCTGCTTCTTAAAACAGGTCTCTGCAGAATGACCATGTTTTCCACAATACGCGCACTTTACTTTTTCTGTACCTTCCTTCAAAATACGATGATCACTTGTATGGCTTTCTTCAATCACCAACTCTGCTTCTCTGGCTTCTTTAAGCAATGCTTGAAATGTGACGCACTTTTCTTTTGGTACGCGATCTCGAATGTGCATGCTAAGAAGTCCATACACCATGTTTAGTTGGGTTGTTTCCTTTAGCTCCTCGCTAAGTTGCGAGAAAAGTGCTCGTTTTTTACAAATAAAAGTATCCGTTGGCTCATTCCTTTGTTGTTTTGTAGAGAAAATTTCTGTGTAAATTCTCCATGCTGGTTTTGGTGGAGAAAACGCACTTCGAATGAGTTCAATTGCTTCAGCAAAAGTTTTCACGTCTGTTTTAACTCCAATCCACCAATTAGCTGCATGACTTTCGAGCACAATCGGAAGACCATTTAACGCATCACTATCACTTATTTTTTCAATGTCTTTGTACACTTTTATAGCTGCTATAAATTCTTCCACCTTGGCAGGGTCTCGTTCTCCGTTGAAACGTGCTGTACATTTGGTAAATGATCCTGCTCTCACGTTGTTTCGAGACATAGCTTCCAGTATTTGGTTGAATTGTTCAGTAGTGAACATCGCCATTCTTGAAGAATTCGAGGTTCTATTTAAAATACGTTGACTTCTACGTAGATCCGTTGTTATTTAGTTTAAAGTTTTTTCTTAAAAAAAAAAATTGTTGTCACTAGTTGGGCGCCAATTGTAGGGCGTGAGACTAAAAAAAACACGTTTTACAAATGAATTTTTTATTTCAGGCGGGTTTTAAAAGTTATAAACAAAAATAACTTTCTGACAATAGTCCAAAAGCGCACCCACTGGTACAGCACGGCAACACTACCAGAACAAGGATCAATTAAGATCACGTAGTTCCAAATAGTATCGTAATGCTGTTGCCGGTCCAAGGATCAATTAAGATCACGTAGGCCCAAGCAATAGTAGATACCTTTCCGTCCTACTGCCAGAACACGAATGAATCTGACTGCAAAATGCATGTCCTTTTATACTCAATTCTGAGTCCAAAGTCCATCATTGGAACTGTTTACATTTATATACATATATATTATTTCTGAAATAATTATATGCGACAAAGTGTCGTCATCATGCTTATTGCTTATTGGAATTTAACTTCGCACATTGACAGTTATAAAAAAGGATAATACAGTATGTTTGACAAGAAAAGTTTAAAGTATGTGTTACAAGAAAAGGACTCTGTCTCTTATGTTCTTAATGTTATTTAAATAATAAATGATTACAATTCAGGATACTGTAGTTAAAATAATACAATGGTTTAATAATAAAACAGGCCGCTACACCTTTTATTTTGTATACATACACTTTTATTAAAATTTACCTGGAAAAATTTCTTTTAAGTACACATTTCTGAAATCAGCTGGAAAAATATAATTTTTTTTTTGGCGCTTCCTTGTGTTTTATGCTTTAAAAATCAAAAAAAAAAAAAGTAGTAATCTTAATCTACTACAATGTTGCAAGCTGACTGAGTAGCAGTCACTGTCAATGTTTTGTTTTGTTGAGATAAGTACCTATGTGCATAGGTGCCAAAAAAAACGTTGCATTTAAGGTGAGGCACTTATCCGGGTTTTACTGTATACCCCTGCTTTCGAAAATGTCTCTATCGATCGACATAAGAGACAAGACTGATTTCATTACAGCATCGTCCCAGCCAGCGCTGACAAAAGAACTACAATTGGAGTATTATACTCCATTTTCACAGGCCGTAATCCTGTACTCCCCAAAGACAAATTTTACTCCTGTTTTTATAATTTCGGATTTAATTATTTTCCCTTGCCTTGACATTTCTACACGTAGTAAATTGAAAAAAATATTTCACTTTCTGGATGTTCCTGTTCCAATGAGTTTTGTTTCATGTTCGATTTTCTTATATGCGAACAATATTGTGGCGTTTTCAATAAGCACGGGTCGATTTAAGTAATAATTAAATTCTTTCTTCATTTGAAAGGATGTAACGGTCACCTGCAAGTGAGTTTAAGTGATGGAATGCGTTGTGGGGATTTACGAATTGCCTAAATAGAAATAAAAAAAATAACATTTAAAATTACCGACAACCTTCCTTTCTGCCATTTGTCTTGCCTTTGCAATTTCTTGACAGCTGTTGACTATCAGGTCGGCTATCGGCTGAACGTAGCAATTGCAGGAATGGCCGTGTCCCAAAAAAAAAAATCTTCAAATGATCGGCTTCCCACGGTGACATGAACACGTGTGGCAACATTTTTCGCTGATTATTTACCGAACGGTCTCGAAATAAGCTACCAAAAGCTAAAGAGTCGACTACGAAGGGACACCGCATCTGCAAAATATGCATTGAAGAACATTCATTTTGATAATAAAATTTTATCATTTGGACGTGCTGAGCTGATCAATAGAGGAACTTGCAATGGTGATTAAAATTAAAAATTAATTTCATGATTTTTGATCTGTACTCCCCGAAAAAATTCCAATAAACTACCCTACAAAATTATAAAATGGCAGCCCTGATCGTCGCTGGCGTGTGCAAGGAATACTCAGTTTTCCACCCTTGAGAAAAGGGAAGCTTGGAAAAATTTGCTTTCAAATGTTTATGGATGAACATTTGAGTGTTGTGTTAATTGAGTATTAGTTAGGTATCGTACTGCATCTAAAACTACTTTAATAAATTATTACATTACTGCGATTACTAAATAAATTAACAACATTCAACAAAACTGTCAAAAAGTGGATACAAAATGCAAAATTAAATTTAATTTGTTTTTTGTTCAAATCGATTAAAAAAAAATTAATAAATTATTACTTAATAAATTAACATCATTCAACAAAAATGGGTAAACAAAGAAAATGTTTTTTACTCTAGAACAAAATTGACCAACTTTGAAAAGCTTTATAAGTCAAACTAGTTAGCAGAAAATTATTTTATTTTGTTGTTTTTGAAGCCCCATTTATATTTATATTAGAAATAAAAAACCGATCAATAAAAAATAAAGCATCGAATTTAGTATTTTTACCACGAGATGTGCCTTTTTGGACCACAGTGAACCGGTTGGAGTTTAAATGCCAATAAAATGCACGTAAGCCCTGTAAACTGTATAACATTTTGGTAGAAAGGGGTCAGCGACAGAAAAGTGGCAAATGTGCTATATACGTATGCGTTACTGCTCGAAATAGGGGGTTGAGTTGAAAAATATCGATGATTGTGTTGATGTAGGTCACGTTAATTAATAATTTTCCCTGCAATTCGTGGCGCTGACCGGATAGTTTGTTATAAACTGTCGTCTATACCTGCAGCTTCGACTCATAGACACATCTACAACTACTCATTCTGTGACCTGATCATATGACTTATATGTCGTTTTCCATTGGGCAAAAAGAAGCATCCGGAAGGGTCCGGAATCGAAAAATTCGCTTCTGAAACCGTTCCATTGGCACAAAAAAATACTCTTCTGCTGATTCTGAGAAGAGAATTTCGCTTCTCGATTTGAAGTCAGAATCCACTCAAGAAGCACTCACACAAGTGCAATTTATGTATTTTATACAAGTCAGATGACAGCTGCCGTAGATTATTTTTTGGCATTTCACCAATACTTTTGTGGATTTAACCAGAAGCAGTTTTCTTGTTCCATTGGATTACAGATTGAGTCGATCCCCGAGTGAAACAAATGGAAAACGACAATAAGGAGCTAAATATGGGGGTACATTTCACTTTGGAAATACTACTCAGAGAGTGACATATTGAAGACCTCTTCTCCCTAAATACTTCAACAAAACTGTTTTAAGTTTTCATTTAACTTTCGTTCATAAGTTGAGTATATGGCTTGACAACCAATCAGTTTTGCTACGGTCCTGACGGTAGGCTATACAATTTTCTTTAGAAAATAGCCTCATACGTGTACAAAGGCATTCCGAAACATATTGCATTGCTGGCATCTGGGAAATTGTTTTCATTATTCTTCTGTCAAATGGTGTATTCTGTACAAAGAGGAGTGAGAAGAATTTAATTTCGAATGCTGTTCCAGAGTGGAACCTTTTCTTATTAGGTAGCATTGGTTTGCACAAGGCACAACCATCAGTACCTTGTTATGTACGAATGTAGTTTTTAATTTGGACATGTTTTCACTTAAATAAAAAAATTGTTTCAAACCTATTTATTGCTACACTTTGCTTTTCTTAGGTTAAGGATAGATCTAATATTCTGCCGACCTAAATGAGTTTCTGCGTTGGAGAATTTTGGGCTCTATTAAGTTCTTAGCTTTCTTGTTTCTTTAGTATATACGAAAATTGTATTGGGCCTTACCAATAAACATTTTTAATTTCGACTCTAAATTTTAGTACCTAGTTCACAGGGGCCATATTTTTCATACAAATTTTGCAATTGTGAGCTTCTGTAAATTTAAAGTCGAGACTAAACGTCTGACAAACATCCGAGAGAATAACTGTCTTGAAATAGCTTCTAAATTAGCCGATTGAAGTCGGCATAAAATTGAAGATCCCTTCCATTCGTTCCAAAAATGAAAAACTCACACAAAACGAGTGGTTGTGAGAAAGCTAGGCCTAGGCCCTAGGTCTTTGTCGATGGACTGAAAACCAGCGTTGCCAAAACCAAAAGTACTACAATAAGAGCATTGTACTCGTTTTTCGTCTACTGTAAGCCGGTAGGTACTCTCCAAGACAAATTGTTCTCCAATTTTTAATCTCGGATCTGACTACTTTCACTTGACATATACCTTGACATTTTTCTACCTAGGAAATTTTAAAACAAATTTTATTTTACTGATGCTCCCTTAAAATTTGTTTCGTATTCGAGTTTGATATCTTATATCCTATTCACACCGAACCGAAAACCGAGTTTTTGCGAAAACACTCGAAAACAGAAGTTTTCCCAGATATATTTCAGTTTTCGAAAGAAGTCGTTAAAAGGCGTTATCCACGAAAAGGACTTCCAATCGTTGCGTTGTTGAAACAAACACACCTTTTGCAATATTACGAACATTTAGCAGAACAGCTGACCGAACAAATGTCACAACTCAGAACTTAAAATCATTTTCCACACTAATTGATGGGTTAATATTATTTTTAAATGCTCTGAATCAATTTTAGTTATTACTTAATGCGATCGAAATTTGTATCAAAAATAGTTTACACAGAAGTTTCACAACTAGTGTCTCACAGCTGATAGAAACGGCAAACTAATACCATGTTCCCACCAACGTGATTTAGCCGAAGTGATTTATAAATCACGAAACGCGTCCCCACCGCATAGATGAAAAAAGAATTACTATTGTACTAATTTCTGTACTATTTAACTTTCCCGAGTACGCAAGTACCACGTCTCAATTTTGAGTACTATTTGTACTATTTTTAATTTTCGGAATAAATCGAACATGTATGAGGTTATTTCACTTGCGGCCATATTATTTACTCCAAAAATTAAACCCAAGTCCATAACATCATTAAACCCGAACACAAGAAGGTATTTTAACTCGGCTTCAATTTCATAATATTAACATTTCTTCGTTTCTTAACGATGAAAATGTTGATGGCTTCGTAGTTAGAAGACGAATTTAGAACTGATGGAACAGCATAAATGGTGTATCAACTTCGTCCTCGTCTATATCGAATGCACAAAGCACAAGCGAGCTAGGGCTAGATTTCGTTTAGTTTCGGAAATATTTCCGGCTAAAAAAAAGAGGCATATTAGAGGTTTAATTTATAATTATGTAATACAATAAAATTAAAAATCAGCACTCAGCAAATCAAAGCAGTTGCCAAGTGAGAAACAGCAAAAAATTAATGTAAATTTATGTGAAATTAAACATTACGTAGGTGTAAAATCGATCTAAAATCGGTTTAAACTCCACCATTAAATGCATTTGTATCCAAAGTAGGTACCTACTATTTTGTACGTTTCAGTACTATTTCATTTCAGTTTTGAGTACACTTGAGAAAAGTCGATTTTCATCACTGCCCCACCGAACTTTAAGTGATTTAGTGTGACATTTACGCCAACTTTGCCATATCAGTGATGGAACTTCTAACACTTAAGTGGTATTTCTACCACTTTTTACACTTTCGGAAATTCTACCAATCTGAACTCGAAATCTACCACCTTTTAACAAAGCTATTCGCTAGTAATATTTATTTTCCATCATTAAATTGAAAATTGTACCTACTATACCTACTGCTACTACATAATTTTACCCATACACACTCAGCTATCAGTATTTTTTTCGAAGAATTGCATCAGCAGTCGTCCAGTCCAGTATACACCATTTACTGCGCCATTACTTCATTATTTACTGAATTATTTATCATGGACAATTTTTTTTCTACCACTTTTCTACCACCGTTTCACTTTCCTCAAGTCCCATCACTGACTTTTCGTTTGCTAAATGAAGTGCTGAACATAATAGAGGTATGTTCGATTTTATTTTGTGTGGACAGATACGTAATTAAAATTTAAACACGTCTAAATGACGTAAATCTAAATCACGAAAATGTATGATAAATCACGTAACTTATGAGATGATTAAGCTAAATCAAGTGGATTTAGCTAAATCACGTTGGTGGGAACATGGTATAAGACTAGTTATTGTTCGGTGTGAATGCAATTTCGAGTTTTCTTTTCGCTGCGGTGTGAAAAGGGTATTAAGTTTTGTTCTGTACTTCCTCAAAAAGTGCTGTTAGAAAAGTGAAAAGAAATTATGAAAAGGTAGCCCTGCTGAAAACTGGTGCTTTTCGGGAGTCGCGTCATTTTCTTTCGACGTCTAAAATGGGTAAGAGGGAAATGTAGGCGCAGTGGCTTAGTGTTAGTGTGTTGGACTACTAAGCGATGGGTATAAGGTTCGAATCCCGCAAAAACCCAAATTCCAACTTATGGTTTTTTCCACTGCGCTACCTCTCGCGAACGTCTGACAAACATCCGAGAGTATAAATGTCTTGAAAGAGCTTCTCAGTTAGCCGTTTGGAGTCGGCATAGAATTGTAGATCCCTTCCATTCGTTCCAAAAATGAAAAACTCACACAAAACGAATGGTTGTGAGAAGCAAGGCCTAGGGTCCCTCCGGACCTGTTGCGCCAACTATTTTTTTATTTTAAGAGGGAAATGGCTAAAAGAAAAGAAAACATCGGTGCACATAGCTATTTCAACACGAAGTGGTGGGTTGGGGTTTTCTTTTGACATAAAAAATAAATTGGCTCGCCACGCTTTTACATCCATTACCCATTTACCTAGTGTTGTACAAGAACGAGAAGTAGTAAACACCTGTGTGTACACAAAAACCTTAACTGTTGTAGACAGTCAGAAAAGAAATCGAAATGTAGGTCCTGTCATGTCATATCAAAATTTGGTCACAGAAGTAGTTATGGTTATAAAAGTACACAAATCACCTGCTAGGAATCAGGAATTCCAAAGTACGTTAGCCATTTATTATGATAACCGTAGGTCAGTTGAGGTTTGCTTGTTATCTCACACAAATCTCAGGATAGATATTTATTGGAAACTATGGTGAATTTGTTTGGGGCCTCTAGCAAGTTTCCTAATTTTCTGAAATTACTTCAGAGACAAATAATGTCAATTGGGTGTCATTTTGTTTTCATACGTAAACTGCTTTCGAGCAAACACTTCTCCTAGAACATGTATATGTATACAACTACAACGAGAAGTTCTATAATTGGCATTATTCCTTGAAGCTAAAGCCATCAGTAGCAAATTACTAAAAACAAATCCAGATTAGAGCAGGCGGACTTGGACAAATTTGCTTTTCGGTCCTTAAGAAAATGCTGAAAATCCCTTAAGTTGGCTTTCTCATCTAAAACTGTAACATTTATACTCATTTCACTTGTAATTTTTGCTAATTGACAGCATATGTGTACATATTTAATTAGACAAAGAATTCGTACAAGGCAAGAGCACCCGCCTAAACATTTTCAACCAAAGTCCTACAGATAAATTCCATTGAACTTTGAGGCAACTCGTACCTTTCATCTCATTTATTTCAATTCAATTCAATTTTAAGGCCCATTTGAATTTCGTCTGCCTTTTGATTTACCCCCTATGGTTATGGCTAGGGAAGGACATTCGACAACAATTTTATCACTGTCCTTTGCTAAATTTATTCTCTGGCATTCGAAACGTAACCATGGAGCCAGATATTCTGACTTCCACTTGCAGAGGTATAGCAGGGATTTTAAGTTTGCCTCGGTAAAGATGTTTACATTGTCAACAGGATATGTCAGGAAAGCAAACTTGGATTTGAGAACTTTCGATTTAGTGGGTGAATGACAGTAACAGCAGTATATGCATCAGAATAGAAGTAGAATAATGAATTAAGATTTGGGTTCTCCTAGGAGTATGAAAACAAATTAATAGTCTGTCATGTAAATGCTTTTGTTACAAACCGATAGGTAGGCCGTGGAACAAAGGCACTTGGCTTGAGACTACATTCCCAAATTGAGGGTTTGCCTATATTAACAAACAAACCCCCATCGTATATGCTATTCAACTTTTTGAACCGCGCAGCCCAGGGGAATATCAAAAGATTAATGTATGTATCACTATGGACAGTGATTTTCTCGGAATATGTAAATGGACTTGGGGGCTAGGTATTTTCTTAGGTGGTTGAAGTCTAAAACCAAATTGGTTTGGTCCTTTGGTTCGTGTGAATAAATCTGCGGATAAAATAATGCGGGCTTTATGGAAATGCCATGTTTCAATGAGATCCTAGAATCCCTTAACACTTGGGTTGAATTTGGAAAGAGTGTGTGTGCGTGCAAAGGTGAAAATTGTATATCAAATATTCAGTAATCGTAATGGGAAGTGAGACGTTGTAAGGTAATATTAAGGCAAGTTCGTAGCTCGACGAAATTTCAAATTAAATTCGTTTTCGAGTTGGAGGTAATTCTGAAAGTTATTCACTTCCACACAGCAAAGTGTTTGAGTTTATCCAAGGCCCGGAGCTTTACTCACCTTTTCTATTTATATTAGCATAGACGGCAGGTTGCATTCTTCTTAGATACACTTTTAGGATTATGGAAGAAGTTTTTGCAAATTTTTAACACCGACAAGATAATAAATAAGAAAGAATGTTTTTTTTGAACAGAAACATTTTTCTTTCGGAATATAAACGAGAGAAATTTTATTTAAATTAAGTCTTAAGTATGATTATGAATGGTTACGGCTATTTTTTATAAAACTCATGCTGTCGTTCCAATTTTAAGCTACTCTGTCCAAGATTTGTGACTCTGATAAGTTTATCAGCATACACCAAGGACAGTTGTAACGAAGCATTCGTTACATACTGTTTTTTTCTACTCAACAGCCGATCGACTGTTCCGCCCCCAACAGCGATATACAAAGACAACCCCGCAATGACCCAGTACTTGCTATTCACTGCACAACAGTGCTAGTACATGAATTGTGTGTTCGGCACATCGTCACTTCCAACAACAATGGCAAGTATAGTCTCTCGCTCTTTCTATTATTATTAAATGGTTGTGGCCGAACAATAATTTCTCTACATAATAGAAGTCACACTCGCTTGCTGGTGGAACTATCATTAGACCACCAGCCATAGCCCCAAACAAGCGAGCAAATTCAGAAGTGGAAAAGTACCAATCTAATGTACTACTGAATTAGGTCCTCAAGAGGTCTTTTGACACTTAAAACTTTTTGCTGCTGGTAAGCCTGCGGGTAACTAG
This sequence comes from Cheilosia urbana, assembly GCA_946477585.1. Classification (NCBI taxonomy): domain Eukaryota; kingdom Metazoa; phylum Arthropoda; class Insecta; order Diptera; family Syrphidae; genus Cheilosia; species Cheilosia urbana. Next base: position 161,293,055 of record OX297853.1, read on the forward strand.
CAAATTGCCGAGTCCGCCGCAAGGAAGACTTGAAGACCGCCGGGACTGTCGAAAGACGAATCCGTGAAACGCCGGGGCTGTCCCACGCCCACCCGAAGAACGTGCCGTTAAAACGGGGATCAAGAACATTTGAAGCCGTACCTGCTGCCGTTATAATCAGATAGGATTGTATAATTGCCATCAGCATACTAAAGTTATTTGAATTGTAATTAATAAATTACAGAACCGAATTGTATACATAATAATTAACCGATTAAAGTAATTTTCTTATATTGTATAATTGTTTAGTTTTGAAATCTATACATTGTAAATGATTGAAAAGTAGACCGTAGATCTAAGATAATAAAGGAACTCCTTCGATAACCCAAAATTCGTGTTTCTTTAGTGAAGAAGCTTGGCGATCCGGCGAGCGAACCTCAGCCTAGATAAAAAGCACATCACACAGTATCCCAATGGCAGAATATCCATGGAAAATTTCGCTTTTTGTGGGCTTATCAAGAGTGGCGATTGGTCGAGCCCTGACGGCACAACTGCGATTTTCTGCCACCGACCACAAAATAATAATAATAAAAAAAAAAATTCTTCTTGGAAAATGTAGACATAGATAGATAAGATAATTTTGTATGATACATATCTTGATTCTCTCGCCCAATTATCACTGATCAATATCCTGCGACGTTTTCGTCAACTTTAGGCTTCAAAAATTATTAAAAAACGGTTTAGAAAACTTGACTAAAAAAAGCTTTAAATACCTTAAAAATGCATTTAGAACATTTAAAAAGTGCGTCGCAAATTGCATTAACCACTAAAAAAGAAAAAAGAACTAAAAGCACTTTAAGAAAAAACATCAAAACAACTTTAAAACCCTTCAAAAGACTCATCATAGCTCTTTAAAAATGTCTCGAAACAACGCAGTGCGAACACTTAAAAACTGCTCTAAAAAAGGGTAGAAAAACGCAATAAAAAACACTTGAAAACGGTTCTAAATAATGGTTTGCTTTCATAGTCTCGAAGTTTTAACTATCGCAGCAACTAGATGAAGATATTTTGAAAAATCTACCACAAGGACAAAGCTAAACTGCTGTGATTTAACATTTTACGCAACACTTTTATATACAACAAACTGCTCTATTTGTCGAATATAAGGCCATAAAGCATTATTCTCGCATAAATTTGTCAAAAAAAAACTGCAAATAAGAGTCAAAAACGACAGTAGGTACTTGCTGAAAGGTATACCTCTTCGAAGAGCCTTATAGAAGATTCAAAGCGAGAAACAGATAAACAGAGCAGCAGCAAGAGCAACTTTCATAACATAAACAACTTCAGCTGCAAAACTGTATCAAAAGCATCAACAAATAATTTGTCAAGGGTGGTGTTATCAGTTAAATGCTACACAATAAAACCAGTGGCTCTAAAAACTGCGCTGTAGCTGTCAAGGTTACTGTTGATGTTTCCGTGTCACTCTTTTTCTGTTTCAGTCAATTTCAATTGTTAGTTTCCTCTTTCACTTTTCGTTCCTAATATTCCTTGAAAGAATGACTTTCTAGTGTTGCCAGTAGGTCTTAAGCTACTTCGATAGCCCAGTTTAAATAAAGTGAACGACTGAATCGAACGAAACTTTCTCGTTCATCGAAAGATTGGTTGGATGTGTTCTTATTTTATTAGATAGGTAGATATGTTACAATCTGAGAAGCAATGCTAGATAAAAGAAACGGTTCATTAACTATAGAAAAAATTAATAGTATTAAATAAAATTCACTTTTGGGTTATTCATCTGATATGCCAGTACATTTATAACAATGTGAGTTTTTAAATAAAAAAAAATGCGTCGCTGTTATTGCATTTGAATGGCTCTTGCAATTTTAATCTTAAAGTACGGTATTGAGTTTTAAAAACTTTAACGAACACAGATCAGCTTTTGCGCTTTTAAGTAGGCATTTTTGAGAAATAACTCAAAAACGGATTTGTTCGAATATTTTGAGAAAAAACTAAGTAGGGGATCTTATTTAGAATACTTATTTTCTCTTTAATATTTATTTTGATTAAAATCGTTAGAGCGGTTTTTGTAAAACTACGCAGACAAAACCGTACCAAATTTTGCAATGTTTAGTTTGAAAAATACTTTTGCTTAAGTAGTTATCTGAAAACTTAGTAAAAGATATTGTTCCAAATATGAGCATTACTTGGTTTTTAAAGTTATATCGAAATCGAAAGTGGAGTTTTCGAAATATGAGCACGAGCAGTTTTTTAAATCAGCGTTTTCGGTTATTCAAATTCAAAATTAAGGACGCAATCATTTTTAAAACATCTTTCTTACTCTAAGTTTTCATTTTGGTCAAAATTGGTATTGCCGTTTTCAGGTGAACTGAAGAAAACCAATTTTTTTCAAAAATTCATTTGACTATAACACGGAGAAAAACTGAGTTTGCTATTTAGTTAGGAATGACCACATTAGCTTAGAAATGAATTTCTGTTGCAATCGTATGGAACGTTTACGAGACAAATTGAAATTTCAAAAATACCGTTATTCGAAATTTTAACCAAAAACTGGATATGCAGTCATGGTACCCCATCTACTTAAGCTTTAAAATCAATTTTGTTTGAAATCTTTAGAAATGTTTTGGAATGGTACGGAATTTGTATATGGGGTACATCATTAATATTGAGACTACCTTACAAAAAAAAAAAACCGCCCCGAACTGTAAGCCCCCAAACTCCAAATCCTAAGTTTGAACGAATCGCTAGCAGACTCGATGGCTTGATAAGCATTATACGCAACCTTACTGGCTCTCTCCAGCATCCACGCACTACACTGGACTGTGTGGACGTGTTGTAGGTATACGTAGGTATGCAATTTTTCCAAAAGCTCCACATATGACTCCGTGTCCCTTTGGCTAGTGCGAATTTTATTGCCGGTATTGTATTTTGATGAACTCAGCACTTCCCAGAAAGGCATTCAAATCGATAACGTCCAATTGCAATCATTTTTACTAACCCCGAATGACACGCACCCGCACCCATTATACCCATCAGCATGCAAATGAGCAAGATGTCATTCAAAATATTGGATTCTTCTTCAAAGCTCAAAGGTGAACGGTCTAAGCTTGTCTACAAAATATCTCCCCTAAATGTACATTTCAGGTGAACAAAAAAAATGATTGCAGGTGTCATTTAACAAAAGAATTTATATCCTTTTATCAATGTGATATTGCGTCGAAGACGTCTCTTTATGAAGGTGTGCTGTGCACTTACGAGAGTGTATACAGTATACTGGAACGATAATGTAAAAATACATCCTTTCGTTCGTTCCAACACTAAAGATTGATGCTGACAACGAGGTAATGCATTTATAATGTATATAATATAAAGTTGGGTGGATAACGTGTACAACAGACGGCAGTGACTTTTTAACGTCGCACATTATCATGATATATTTAGAACGACAAAGGTGTCGAGTGAATGGACTCTATGTTCGGAATTGTATGGCAATAGCTATGTAGATGGCGCACAGTTCTCTTCTCACAATTTCTGGTCAATGTCTGGTTTAAAGAGGACAACTGAATGGACAAATTCCATCTTCCAACTTTCATGCATCGGTTTAATAGGTCTGAATGTTCGGAGAAAGCAAGTGTGAGAATTTTTCGATAGGATCTTGTCCACCTGCTATCAAGAGATCTCCAGTCCTTGAAGCTCCACCTGAGGCGAGGTGTTTCTCTACTGTCTACTACATCGCACAGGTGTAGGTTCTATGACCCTTCGTGCTAATGTCCTTCCCATCCAAAGTATTCCTCTTTTTCCTAAAATGAGAAATGCTAATTTAGGGAAAGTTGCATCAATTAAACATCTTACTTTTGGTGAAAGTTTCAGGGTTATCCTGCTTACTCGTTTCGACTCCGCACAACCATTAATATTCATTATGCTGTAAGGAATCATTCTTTTCTTCCCCATCAAGCGAATTGAATTTTTCAGCTTTAATTTCATTCCACTTGCCTTGCACGGTCATTTACCCAAATTAAACGGCCATTTTTATCGTCAGGGAATACTGTCAGTGCGGGTACGGTCGAACGGAAGCGGTTTCGACTTCATGCAAATTTAAATTTTACTTTTTGTATACATGTCTTTTTTTCTGTTCAGGATTGCTGATAGAAAAGCTAAGCTCCAGCCGTATGCGTGCCTTTGGCCATTAACGAAATAAATTTCAATACCTTTTCCTGGAGGACGGAGGTATACTTAAATTGCGTACGAAATATTCACATTTACTTTTGCAACCACCTGAGTCTGCGGGTGGTACGAATAGCGTTGTTTTTTGTTTTTGGCAGACACACGCCTCAGGTATGCCAGCTGTGCTCCGCAGGAATGTTAACCGAAGAAGGATCTCCTGAAATGAGATTACTTTTACTATTATATATTGCTTACATTTTTTTTTTTTTTTTTTTTTTTTTGATATGTATTCTTAATTCGTTGGGGTGTTTTAATGCATTTTCAATTGGCGCTGAAATAGATCATCGAAAGTAATTAAAGGTGAACGAACATAACCTCAGAGAATTGTCTTTGAATGCTAAGAGGCAAGATAACAAATAGTTTGCATCTTGTTTCATAGGAAGGCATATAGTTATGTATCCCAGTGAAGCCTTTTCACTAATACCTACTCTAGTAAAACGTTTTTGTATTCTCTCTATTCTAAATGAGTAAACTTCATACAAAATTTATCCTCGTATTAATGGAGATTGCGTTATATTTTTTAGTAATAAGGTTGGTACACATCAGTTTCGTTAAATATTTATTATTTGTAAGCTAACCCGCGTCTGCTACGAACATTTGTTTTTAAAAACAGGTACAACATTTAGCAGTCGGTTTCTTAAATTTTGTAGACAGCAGTAATGTGTGTTGAGAACTTATTTAATAAACAGATCTTCTTATCAATCGGACTTAGTATCCTCTCAACTAATCATAACAGTTCAAACTGTCCAGCTGTCAAGGACAATACGCTGCAAAGTGTCTTATTACTTTGATACCTTTTCTTTTCTTCTTGATTTGACTTTTATTTTGTAAAATATTTTTATTAAACTTAATCCCTTTATAATAAATAAATAAAAATAAAACTAACTCCAAAAACAACTCCTATTCGGCAAAATCGTTTATCCATTTATTCTGTTATGAATCTCCATATAAAAGTTCGAACTGTCAAAAAATCGTTTACGGTCTTTAAAATTAGTAATCTGTGTGATTCTTTCTTCTGTTAAAAATCATAACAGAATATCGGATAACTGACGTAATAGAGAAAGCTCTAGAAGAAAATAAAATTTGCTCTGCCGTATTCTTGGACGTTTCGCAAGCATTTGATAAGGTTTGGCATGAAGGCCTCAAATACAAATTAAGACAAAATCCTCCCCAAACGGTTGTGGAAAATTCTAGAATCGTATCTAGAGAATAGACTCTTTCGTGTCAAACACGGAAACGAATATTCGGAATTTAAAGAAATAAGGGCAGGTCCTTGGGCCTCTCATGTACCTGTTATTTACGCGTGATATTCCGCAAACAGAAGGTACTACCGTAGCCGCTTTTGCCGATGAGACTGCTATACTAGAAGTTGATTCAACGACCAAAGAAGCAAACAAAATATTACAAAGCACGCTTAACCGGGTCTATGAATGGACAAAATCATGGAGGATCGCTCTTAACGAAACGAAATCGGTCCACGTGGATTTTACATATAAAAAAACAAATAACTTGCCTGTATTTATAAATACGGTACAAGTTCCGTTTGCAAACGAGGTCAAATATCTCGGAATGACTCTCGACACCAAATTAAAATGGAAACCGCATGTAAAGAAAAAATGCGAAGTTTAAGTTCTTCGAATATAGAGAACTTTATTGGTTACTCGGAAAATATTCCAAGCTTACCCTCGAAAACAAGCTTTTACTATATAAGCAAGTGATGAAGCCTGTACATTCGGAATTCTCACCGTTAAGGACGAAACGAAAATATGCTCTCGAAAGCATAGAAACCGATTATTAGGACATATTAATAGCTCGGTCCGTGAAATTCTCGATGAAACAAATTTATTGCGGCGTCTACAACGAACTAAACTTTCGGGCTTAGCCCGATAATGATCAGCCACGTTAAAATTGCGGAACGAGCAGGAACTTTCGCCGGAATGTTGCCTGCCAAACGTGTAAAACTTCGTGATAAAAAAATTGCTTGATAAGTCATAACTTAGTTGCAGTACAAAAGAAATTTGATGGAGGTGGTTTTAGTGAGTAAAAATCTCACACTACTATGAGCACGCGCCGAGAGTTCTCATAGTGTCTTCTAGAAGATTTCCACCTACCTCGGAGGAAAAAAAAAAATAAATAACAGAATAAAAAATCGAATTTTGTGACTTTTATTATAAAAGATTTGTATTAAATAGAACATTTTGGATTGAAATCGATCTCTATATAATTCTTCGTCACCAAAATGCTTACAAAAGGTGATAAATGGAATAAATGTGTATAAAATCGTATAATAATTGAAAATAATTCATAAATTAATATTCCAATTTAGCCGAAATCACCGATCACTTTTGCTGGAACTTAGATTTAATATTTGATTTGATCTTCCTCATGGGCGTAGTAATTCAAAACTAGCTCTTTTCGGCCGGCATTTTAATGTTTTTTTGCAAAAACTTTATCAGGTTAAGCTTAGTACGCTGCTCGAGCTAAACTTTCACTACCATACAAAATTCTCTCCAAAATTAATTCGAGCTAAATTTCAGCGAACCCATTTAACTGAGTGGTACGCTACTCGAGCTAAATAATCAAACTTTTGTTTACGAATGTACTTCATGTATCTGTCAAAATCTAGCGTGCCCATTTAATGGGGCGGTACATTTTCTCAAGCTACATTTTGACAGATCGTTGTGATCTGTTGTTTTGTTGCAATTTTGTATTGCGGAGAATGGGAGCAGTAAGCAAGGATCTGCTTTTTTTTATAAATATCTCGACGTACGAGTACCTAGAATCGGAAATGGCTGAAATCAGAGAGTGTTGAATTTTCGAAGTAAATTATTTTAAAAGAACAGCTGTTTTCAGTGACACTTATCCGCGGCGTGCTTTATGTCAAAATTTAGCTAGGACTTTAGCTGATGTCTGGAGAGAAAAGTTGGAAAGCAGCTTTACTATACTATTTACAAAAAAATAAAACCAAAGCTGTTTGTTTTGAAAGGTTCGTAACAGATTTCAATATTCGAAGTTCCACAACAGAGTTCCATAAAATTTCGAAACCCAGAATACGATTCATCAAATTTATTTATTTTTTTTAAACATAAAAATAAATAAAAATAATAATAGAAAAATTGTTAGCAAGTAATAGCGCTGGCGTTTTGACACAATATCTTTGACACCTATATTAATCCTTGCAACATGTAACACCCTCGGACGGATGCGGACAGTACCCTACTCTAGAAAAGGAAGAAAAATAAAAAATTAAAATGTATTATTTTCACAAATTGCGTGCGCCGTGAATTTAGCGACCCATATTTAAAAAAAAAAAATAATACTAAACGAACAGAACTTTTCAAAAATCTATAATTCTTGCTTAGCCATCCGGAACTCTAAAAAAAACAAACAAAAATTACATTTGATATCGGCAGAGTTGTCAGAGACCTCAGTGAAGAGCGGTAAACTCGTGCGTTACATTTGTTTTAATTCTTCAGTTAACCACCAATTGGAAAGTTCGTTCCAAATTTATTTATTTTTCCTTCATTTATTTGTTAATCAAGCTTCAACGTCAACTCAGATAAGACCATTATCATCATTGTTACCTTAACAAAGTGAAATTTTAATAGAAACAGTGCTGCTGTTGACACATTCTTCATAGCTCATATTTTATTATAAAACCAGCTTATATATCAACACAGCTTAAAGTATGGCCCCCCTCACTGAACATGGTAGTCGCCACCCAAAATCGCCACTGCAGAAATTCGGTTCATTATTATTTGCCTGAGATCAAAGAGAAGCAAACTTAAATCGTTTTCACACATCGTGCGGATAATAACACATTACGCTGGAATCAGAAATAATAATCCCTCAAACACGGAACAATGTTTCCCAAAACTGAAAAAAAAAAATTGACCTAAATCAGATGTCCAATTGAAAACAACAAAGAAAGTCGTTACTAGGTATCGTATAATCGTCCTCTTTTACTTTATTTGCCAAGTTGAAAAATGTTACTTAGTTTATGGGTGTGTTGCGTACCTCCATAGTCCTATTTTCGTAAGGTACCTGCTTTTGTTGAAACACTCCCGTTCCGTTTGATCATGTTTCTGGATGTGACTTGCATTTAATGACCACTATATCTTGAACTTGAAGGTTTGGGACTACAATTTGATGACGAAGCACAAAACGAAATTTTCGGATAAACTTGGTGGTAAATACGACTTAATTATTTTTTTCGGATTAGGATAGGAGGGAATTTGTTTAAAAGATATTTACCCTTAATATAGCTTACCCTTGTTGGCCTTATTAGTGATGCCCAAGGATGGGATTGTTTTGATCTAAAAAATTAAAATATACAAAATAAAACTTTTTAATAGGAAAAAAAAACATTTATTTAAACATACAGTAAAATAAAAACTTAATTGAAGTGAAACTTCTTATGCGACTTGCAACTCAAGGTCGCGTTAAACGTTTAACGCTAATAAAAGCATTGGATACTCAAAGGTGTGAGCGAGGGTGAGGGTGACGCACATTGCACAGCACAAGCACGTTCATATGAAAAAAGAACTGAGTGGTGTTTTCTCCAAAATACGTGAAACGAAAGAGAAGTATTCGAGGTAAATGTGTAATATCAACAGCGACAATGTGTTTCTGAGGAAATGCGCAGATGGCTGTTGATGTGCGCTGATGGACTTATGGTGGTGTAAATAGAAATTGAGTTCAAGGTTTTTGTTTTAATGGTTGTTATAGTACCTACGTTGATACCTACAGTAAAGAATTGAAGATTTCAAGAAGTAAAGACGATATAGGTGAATTATGTTGCTTGATTTATTGAAGTGAAACTTCTTATGCGACTTCCACCAAGGTTATGTTAAACGCTTTACGCTTCTATAAGCATTGCATACTCAAAGGTGTGAGGGTACCGCTCACGCTTCAGAGTATGAAATGGTGAGTGTGTTTATTGGCACCAAATGCTGGAAGAAGAATATTCTGTGGTGAAGATTAATTTCCAAAAATAATGACTAAATTGGCAATTAATGTCTTGTTGAAGTGAAACTTCTAATGCGACTTCCAACATTTCGTATCTTACTTTAGTTGTCATAATCCCATTGTAAATGTTAAAGATTTGGATATTTCTCCACTCGAAAATGATAATTAAAAGATGCGATCAATTGTGAATTGTAAGCAATGTTGATAATAAAGTTTGAAGAAACAATATGATTTCACTAAAAATCAATTTCCACCCCTTCCTATTTTCATTTCCACATTACGAAGTTTCACTTCTTCCGCGCGGAGGGACTCCACGCACTATTTTTTTTTATATAAACATTTGGCAACCATAAGTTTTCGGAAAATTTTCAGGCAACAATTGTCCCTTAGCAGGGCCTTAGAAGAACTGAAAGATCTCTATACAAAAGCAGAAACGAATGGAGCCTTCATATTTTTCAATATTTTCAGGGAGCTCAGGGGTTGCCTCGCCTTTGATAAATTTTTATCAATTTACTTACTTCACTGTCTCAAGTCCCTTATTAGCAGATAAAAGGCATTTGAATTCATTCAAAACATCTCTTGCGATTGTCCCTTTTGCCGTTTCCAAGTCGCCTTTGATTTTGTCGAAAATCTTTAAGACTGCTCCGATGCCATACATTTTTTAAGAAAAAACAGGAAAAATCAAAGACGTTTCTTCATTTCACAGGTCTTAATATACAAAAACACAGTACACAGGATAAATATAAATGAGCGAATATGTAAATTAAACCAGAGTCTTCGTTAATGGAATCGTTACCAGATCATTCTTCCATTCGTTCAGTACCACCGGTTTGAGCTTGAACAAAATAATTATCTTTCAATTTGATGTTTCGCAACATATTCGGCTTCGTTTTGATCCAATGATAAAAATCAATGCATGGCATGTGTGTCAAACAATATCTTTTGCTTTTTCCAGTTTCCAAAAATGAATATTTTTCGATTAATTTGGTGTTGATAACGCATTTCCCTTTTAACGGATTTGGCATATTTTCACACAATAAAAATTAAAGAAGAAATTAACACGCAATAGGACTGTCCCTAAAAAATAGGTACAATAAAAAATACAAGAATAAAAAAATGGGGTTAGAATTTCAAATGATGAAACTGTTGTTGTTGAGAACAACAAATTTTCCCTTTTGGCCTACAACTTAAAAAGCTGCTAATGCGAATTTATAGGTTGACAGTGTGCAGTGCTCAACAAACCCATTTATTTTAAATGAGGACCACCACTGCTACTTAGGTTGGATTCAATCGTTTAGTTTTTAATTGGGTATACGAAAAGCTGCTAATTAAATGGGAATAAAACTGACAGGATAATTACAGGGCTTTTCACAAAAACACAGGAATCAAATTTCTACACAATTTTCGTTGAAAATACAGGGGTATCCTGTAAAAAAAAGGATATATGGCATGCTTATAGCATGAGCTATTAGTCAGGGGGAACCCAATAAACACATATTAATTGTCAACTTCGAGGTGGAAAGAAATAGGTAGGTACCACTAGATTTAAAATTGGTTGATATACTATACACAATGTGCGCTTCAGAACCTTGTTGGTAGGATTGAAAGTGCTCTTGATCGGAAGGAGTACGCGTTGGGCATTTTCGTCGACATTGAGGGGGCTTTTGATAATGCGACTTTTGATAGCATGTGCACTGCAGCCAGACATCATGGTATAGATGAAACATTAGTGTTGTGGATTAAATCAATGCTAATGTACAGGACGTTGATTGCCGAGGCGAATTGTGGTAAATGCGTCGTGACAGGGGTTAACAGGGGCTGCCCTCAAGGCGGTGTTCTGTCTCCCCTTTTATGGTGTATGGTAGTTGACTCTCTGCTAACGCTTCTCGATCTTCCTGGAACCTATACTCAAGCATACGCGGATGATGTCGCCGTTCTGTCTGTCGGTTCTGACCTAGGGACTGTCTGCTCTCGGGCTCAGAGATCCTTGGGCTTGATCGATGGCTGGTGCACAAGAAATGGGCTTTCAGTGAATCCTCTTAAAACGACTGTTGTTCTCTTCACGAGAAGGAGGAAGGTCACTGGTCTGACTCAGCTTGTGTTAAAAGGTGTCACTATTCCGATCTCCGATGAAGTCAAATATCTGGGAGTAATCCTCGATAGAAAGCTTCTTTGGTCCAAGCATGTCGAATCGAAAACCGATAAAGCGCTGTCAACATTCTGGCAGTGTAAAGGCGCTTTTGGCAAGACATGGGGCTTATCTCCTAAAAAGGTCCTTTGGATCTATACGGCAATGGTAAGACCACTCCTCCCATACGCGTCGGTTGTATGGTGGAACAGGCTTTCACGGAAACGTGTTACTGCCTCTTTTGCCAGACTTCAAAGATCGGTTTGTCTCGGCTGCACGGGGGCCTTCCCCAGCACACCGGGCTCCGCTCTAGACGCTATGATGAACCTCCCCCCCCTTGATATTTTTATCATGGGGTGTACGCTGAAAACCATTTCTCGTTTAAAGAGAGGTGGCTTTTGGTACCACGCGCATTGGAGTTTTGAAGAACTTGTGCGAGAATTATCCTTTGACCCCTGTCTTATGGATATGCCCTCTGACGCAATGACCCCAGAAGTCCTACTGCGACAAAACTACCACGTCAACTTTCCTCAGGCAACGGAATGGCTTAGGCCAGACTCTGAGCCAGGGAAAGAATGCCATCGTATTTTTACGGATGGCTCCAAAACCGGACAGGGGTCTGGTTCTGGAGTCTTCGTGGAAAGCGAGAACATTAGACTTCACTACCCCTTAGGAAACCATGCGTCTGTCTTCCAAGCGGAGATATTCGCTATCCTTATGGCTATGCGCTATATTGTGACAAACAGGTGGAGGGCTAGGAGTATATGCATTTGCAGCGACAGCCAAGCTGCATTAAAAGCGCTGCTTAACCCTCTTACCTCGTCTAAATTAGTGCTCGAACTCAAGCTTTCTCTGAACTTGGTCGGAAGGCTAAATACAGTGTATCTTGTTTGGGTCCCAGGTCACACTGGTATCCTTGGAAATGAGATAGCTGATGAGCTTGCCAGGCTGGGTTCAGAGGAAGAATTCTTAGGACCTGAACCTGTGTTGGGTCTGCCTTCATCGGTGGTTAAGTCATCCATTGATACTTGGGTTTCTCGCGAACACGAGCGTCGGTGGCGTGGCTGTGCTGGGTGTGGGCAGACCAAACGACTGCGTCCGGACATCTGCAAAAGGTCGGCGGCCTTCCTTCTGTCTCTCAGAAGAAGCGACTGTAGACTGCTTGTGGGCGTCCTTTCGGGCCACCAAGCTTTTGCCAAACACTTAAATGTTTTGGGCTTTAGCATCTCCACCATCTGTCCTGCCTGTGGAGAGGATGACGATACAGCGGAGCACTTCCTCTGTAGCTGTCCTGCCTTTGCTCGCATCAGGTGGCGGATCTTTGGGGCTGACGTGGTGAGTGCCGAATATCTAAGCTCTTCATCACTGAAGCTCCTTCTCATCTTTCTTCGAAAGACGGGAAAACTAAGTACATAAATGTAAGGTGTCTGTTTGGCAGTACAATGGACCAGTAGTTGTGTCTGAGTGCTCCATCGGATAGTAACAACCTCCGACAGAAAAGAAAAAAGAAAAGAAAGATACACAATTTTTCCCCGCGTCATTCATCACCGATCTTACCCCGGGGTAAAAGACGAGACAGAAACAGGTAAGGTAGAAAGGTTCCTATAGAAAGTTCATGGAATTTTTGACTCCTTTCTTTGTTGAATAGAAAATTAATTCCGCTCAAGTATTATTCATAAAAAAATAAAAACATCGACTTAAACTCATAAGAAAAGTCAGCTAAAAATATCTTTTAAATTTTTTGTAACTCCAGCCTTTGGATGGAACAGACAAATTAATTATAGCTTAAGATATTCAAAAAATAATTGCCGTGAAACATCTTTAAGCATTTTCTGTATTGACTTAGCCTTATGAATATAACCGCAAGTTGAATGGAGAAAAGTAAAAATAGTAACTAGCAACACTCTATCCCGTAGCTTGCTATTAGAAAATCAATTTCTAGAATCGGTTCAGTATTTCCTGCGCCTATTCCCTACAAGCAAGTTTTATGTTTTTTTCAAACAGTGATTTCGAATTTCAGCCTAAATTCAGATGGTTTCTTTAAAGAATCAAAAAGCATTTATTATTACCCACACATCCAGTACTTACTATGAATACCCATCACAAACTATGGATCACCTCAACTGCCATCTGCCCTAGAAAATACTCCTTCGGTTCCATTAAAAGCCGCGGTGCCGTGACATAAGGCCATATTTCGAAATATGGCCTTTTGTCACTTTGCAAAAGCATCATAAGGCCATATTTTTTTGCGACATAGGGCCATGTTTCAAAAAACCTATGGGACATGATTATATTATCAATAACAAAAACCTGTGATTTTTTACTAATATTCTCTTCAACGGAAAGTTGATAGCCTATTCGAATTTTTACCATTATTCTCTAAACTATGTTTCTATCAACTTTCTGTTGAAGAAAACAATAGTTAAAAATTCCTTTGTCGCTTTGATTATCTACAGATTGACAGATCAGTAATATAACTTGAAAGTGACATAAGGCCATATGGCCTTTGCAAAGTGACAAAAGGCCATTATGTTCCAAATATGGCCTTATGTCGCATGGCCTTATGTCACGGCACCAAAGCCGCATGTGGTGATTTTCTTTTCTTTTCCTTTTCACATACCCTGCCCATTTATCTAAATTGCTGCAAAAAAGATTCCACTTTGTCAAATTGGTATATAAAACTTTTGAGCTCATTCAAACTAGTGATTCATCAACAATGAGTTCTAGCTGGGAATGAGTCCAAACAGACCAAATGAATACTCCCCGTCGCTGCTTGTCAAATTGCGACACAGTTCGCCACCGGACCTCCTTCTGTAATGAGGATTCGTTACCACCTATGTAATTAGAAAGAAAATGCTAATTAGCAACATACTCTCTCAGGATTTATACGACCGTGTTTACGCTCTCGATTTCCATATCCTGAAGCAATACAAATTTCTACGGCCTACACACACAAAGTACAACATTAAACCGTGCGTCTAAGCAAAAAAAAATCTGACGAAGCAGAAAAAGGACTCACTTAACCGAGGCTCGGATAAATTGAGACATAAACATGACTGATGAGTGGCATCCGTCGAATGAAACCTAATTAGCGTTGTGAGTTCTTGACGATGAGATCCTCAACACGACAGTATTACTCATCGCGTCAGAGTTAAACAATTTCTTTTCGGTTGATGATGGGGGTTGCTAAGTTGCTATCCTTGGAAGGGTATTATGTTCAAGTATTTCGTCATAAGTTGCGTCAGTCTCTCGGGGACGATGTTGAAAGTTTCCGTTTACACATACGCATTTGTGTATGAATGGTGAGCTTAGTATTCGATTAGTTTATCTTTAGCTCTAAGATATGTTCTCATTAGTGTTTTCGGTGTCGTTAGCGATTCTGATTGGTTGTTGATTTGCCAAGGGATACTCCATATCGGTTGGAGGAGACGAATTTGTTGGTTCAGATATTACACTGATTGTCATTTGGCCCGAAAAGATTGTCGTAGCTTCTGCACCATGAAACTGGGAACTGGGACGATAAAACTCTTAAAAAGATTAAAAATGGCTTACTCACTCAATGGGCGTCTTAGCTTTGGTGTCATAGACAAAAGGCCTTACTAAAAATTGTTTCTAACCTTCACACTAAATATTTTGTAGGTCACAATATGCAATTTTGGGTGGAAAATGTTGCCACTGAGTTCGAAAAATGAAGCCTACAGCTAAGATTAGACTGTATGCCAATTATGCATATATAATATATATGCCAACAGGCAAATGACCATATTAGCTGTCAAATGACCAAAATGCCAGGATTATCAAAACTGTATATTAGACTATATGACAAAAATTACCAATATGGTCATATGTGCCTTGGTGGTCATTTAAGGCATTTGTTATTTTTTCTTTTCATATTTGTTATTTTTCCAGAAAAAAGAGAACGAAAATGAAAATAAATAAACTCAAACACCGATGACAACAAAATAATTCTTGTTCCATCAAAAATGCCAGCAATGCCACAACGAAATTTCAATAAAGAGCATATGGGCATATAGGCTTTATGCTGGCATTCGTGCTTATTGTCCGATTACACTATATGCTATTTTGGCATTTTTATCTGTCAAAATCGGCGTGGTCATATGTGGCATTTAGGTCATTAGGGCATATGAGATATGCCCATTACATTGTATGACCATATTTTGACAGTAGAACTGTCAGAAATTGGCATTTTATGACCACTTGGCATACCGTCTAATCTTACCTTACATAAACAACTTTTTTTAGTATCGCGGAGAATCCCTAACCACCTTAAAGTTATATCTGTCTATGGTGACCAGTGGCGCAGCGTGCCTTGGCGGGACCCCGTATAATAATTTGTTTGGGGCCCTTGGGAAGGGTAAAGTTTTCTCATAAAAGAAAAAGAATGTTTACATAAAATTAAAATAAATATTTATTCATCATAATTATCTATGTGTCAATTTCTCCAAAATGTTTACAAACAGTTCAAATTAAATATACACTCCCCTTGCCTTTTTTTCGGCAAACTGATTTATTAAATCATTTATAGCTGATGATGACTTTAGTTTTTCTAAATTTTCTGTCTCTATGGGCAATAGTAACAGGTCTGACAGGCGTTTATGTCCCATCGAAGTTCCTATAGATAATTTTTTCTCAGTTTTAATTTCGAAAAACTTCTTTCAGCAGTTGCAGTTGTAACTGGAAGAGTCAAGAATAAAAAGCAGGCTGTTATTACCTCCGGAAAACTGGATGCAAGACTATTGAATGGAATACATTTTTTTAATTCCAGATTTTAAGCATGTTTTAGAGCTATTAATTGGTCATAAGGGTTAACTGAGATTTCTTTACTGTATTTAGCAGACAGTTTTCCGGAAGCGTTTAATATCTCTTTGTTTGAAGAAGACAGGAGTTTCTCCTGTTGTACGATTTCGAACATACTACTCAGTTCGCAACGGCTCTGAAATCTTTATTTACGTTGACTTTGGAATAGGATTCCGGGTCTGAAGTTCTCTCATCTTGTGATAACTCATCGAAAAAACGCTTCGTTACCTTTCACTTTTTGTTTTTAAAAACAGTTGTTACCCTCCACTCTTTTGCTAAATCTTTGGAGACATTTAGCAAACTATTGAATGAATTTTGATTTCTTAATTCGCACAGTCTATTCAAAAGATAAGGTACTTAATAAAATACTAGTTTCCTGTAAGTCATTATTCTCATGCTGTAGAACTTTAGTTTAGCTCGTTTTGAAAAATTAAAGGTTTGGCACATCACTGGCGATAACCGATGTAGGGTGTGATTTGCTTTTTTTGACTTTTGTCATTTCTGAAAAAAATACAAATTTGGGAAGTTTTTATTAATTTTAGCTTACGCACGTTGGGGGCCCCCGTGGCCCCGTATAATTGATACGGCGGTAGCTACGCCCCTGATGGTGACGTTCTGTAGGCTGTGTGAGGTGACATCTACCAGTAATCACATGTAACCTCTTCACTTCACTTCACTTCACTTATGTTCACACACCTTTACAACACTACTGTCATTACATTACCTTGGCATCTGCCAACACACACCCATCCATACACGACCAGCGACGAACACACCTTTTCTTGAATCCAATGTAAAAACATTTAATCTATCTCGTGTTCAATAAAATTATAAAATAAATTACATCTTATGCCAATCATAAGATTACAGGCTGTACAGAAAAAACATTTATTAACATCAACAACTCGGGCGGAAAGGTCATAATAGATAGCTTAAAATTTAAGATAGTAAAGGACTTTGTGCACCCCATTTCTTTGCTTGTCTTCTTCGTATCCACTAATGTCATATGAAAACCCCTGCTGTAAAGCAAACATTTTGATATTCAAGCCCATGGTGCTTTTAAATTTGTACTAAGCAAACGTGGGACCCCGACATCAATTTCACAAAAAAAAAAATTCAATGTGGTTAAAATATTCATATACCATACATCACTCACTGTTGAAAGTTTATCCCGAAGAGTAAACATTTATTTTATCAGAATATTGCTGTAGCAATGTGTGCATGGATTAATCTTCAATGATGACAAGACCACGACCATAAATCGTGTCTTCCAGCATTTCCAATGCCGCCAAAGCCAATTGGATTCATCTCCCTGACTGTGCACAATTTAAAGTTTCACATTGCAATTTCCACGTATACGCTGTCGCCTGCGAAAGGATGTCAAAGGATGATTTAGAAAAAACTTGGCAAAATCCTACACGCGAAATGTTTCATTTGACGTCTCTGCATTCAAATTGATTTGATGAGCTACAAAGCCAAGGAACGACTCTAGCAACAGCGAGCTGGAAGAACTTTTATAACGAGTTTTAAACTTTTTTAATAAAACTGTGAAAAACTACTATTTATTTAAAACAAAAATAAAAATACCAAGGAGCATTTTTATTTAATAATTTAAGGACTGTGGTTGCCCTCTCCCTGATTTTTTTTTTACAGAAACAATATGAGCTGCAAAGTCGCATTACCACGCTATTATTGGAAAACGCACGGTGCTTAAATGATAAAATATAAAAAAGATCGTGATATAAGCAACGAGTTACAAATGGCAGAGTTGGGATGTGCAATTTTACAAAAGCAGATGATCTGTGAAGTTTTATAATGAATTTTTTTACCAGAAACTTTGTTAAGCTAAATTGAAATATTACGTGCCTCAAACTGTGAACAACCTTGATGTCTCAAGTCGTTTACAGTGAATTGCGTTCGGCGTTGGTATAAAGGTATATAAGTTGTAAGGACAGGTTGGTTTCTTCCTTCAAAAGTCACATTATGGCTGACTGTGTGAGGTGTGTAAATGTTAATCCCATTTTGTGGTAGTAAATTAAATGTCTTGGTGTTGTGCACTTAAGTGGATTACAAGCTTTTCATGTGTATCCTTGCAGTGAATAAATTCCTGGTGTTTAATTTTAGATGAGCCACGACGTAACGTTTCCGTTGGCAGCCTGAGTGTTTGCTGTGAGTTATGTCCCTTTTATTCATTATTATTTTAGGTCACAAAAATGGGGATACATTAGGTTAAATTGTATGCGCTTAGTACACGTGTACGGTGTGCCTCATAAGGGCTGTGTAAGGGATTGGATTATTTCTTTAAGCCATGGACGAGTGGATTTAAATTTACTTTAAATGTATGGGACCTGAATGTTGACTTCTGGCATCTTTATAAAGCTCTGAGGTTTAACTAATTCAGCATTTCAAGTATTTCTGTTTTGTCCTTAAAAAATGGGCTAGAATGGCAATATTCAGAAACCGACCTACAAAATTTTAGGAAATAATTTAGTTTATGTTGCATATAAACAAAGGGCCGTGCTCTGTTTTGACTACAAATTTAACAGTTGTTTCCTATTGATTATGGGAGTGTTTTATTTTAAGTGTCGTTTAGTTTAAATTCGAAAAGTGGTACTCTTGCTGTTTTTTTAATGTTTACCTGTTTCCAAAATTGATACTAATTCATCAGTTTAACCATCATATCGTAAAAAAAGACAATCCAAACTCATCCATTTATTCAGAGGAACTCCAGCAATACATTTCTTTATGAAACAGGTTGATAAGTAAACAAGTTGATCTCTTTTACAAAGGTCTCCATTTTATTGACAGAATTGTATTGTAAGAACTCGTTTGCTCTGCCCAATGATTGACGCTGCAACCTAAAAGATCTTTTGTATCAAAACGGCTTACTATTGTAATAATTTCAGTACTATTTGACTTTCCCGGGTACGAAAGTACCACTTCTCAATTTTGAGTACTACTTGTACTATCTTTAATCGGCGTTTAATCCGATTGAATTTAAACTGCACTCCGGAGACCAGTTTGAGTATTTTAACTTGGGTGAAAACGCAATTTCTAACGAATCGAAGAGCTGATGGAACAGCAGATTGTGTATCAACGTCGTCCTCGTCTACTATATCGAATGTTCAAGCAAAAGCGGACTTGCGTCAATGATTACGAGATGTCGTGAATCTAAGGAATATTTTCGGCTAAAAAAGAGGCATTTTGAAGGCTAAATTTATAATCAATTCAACAGAAATGGAACTCAATTCCCAAGCCACAAATAAAAAAGGCAGTTTATATCAAATTTCACCTACGTAGAGGTTTAAATCTGGCTAAAAATCGGCTTGAACTCCGCATTTAAATGCATTTTTATCCAGCGGGCTTAATGAATGTTTTTAAATCAATTTTATCAAGTGTACATTTTTAAACCCGATGATTGGGTTTAAGAATTGCGAATAAAACAATCGGCTGTAAATTAACTTAAGCCTAACTTACACTCGGAGTGAATAATATGGCCGTTAGATTCAATAAAATATATGATTTCAATTTTAGCTTGAATGCAATGTTTATCTTATGGTATTACAAAAAATTGTGTACTATATTGTACGTTTCAGTACTATTTCTTTATAGTTTTCGGTACAATTGAGAAAAGTCGATTTGCATCACTGATTTGTGAGGCAGAAGCTATAACGAATGAAAGGAAAATACTGTCAACCAGGAAGGGCTCTCCAAATTGGCGCCCGAGATAAAACGTCACAATGATTAATATTAGTTCAGAAATGTAGCCAGTGCTTAAATCAAAGCAAAATCTATTTTCAATTTCAATTCAAGTTGTACAATAGATAAGACTTGGTCTAAAAAAATTGAAATTGAAGTTGAAGTTAAGATTGAAATTGAAATTGAAATTGGAATTGGAATTAGAATTGAAATTTAAATTGAAATTGAAATTGAAATTGAAATTGAAATTGAAATTGAAATTGAAGTTCAAATCGAAATTGAAATTGAAATTGAAATTGAAATTGAAATAGATATTTAAATTTAAATTAGAATTGCAAACTGAAGTTTAAATTTAAATTTAAATTGAATCTGGAGTCGCCGGACAGTAGGACAGACGGACAAAAGAAATGCGAGACCTACTTTTTTTAGTTCCTCTATCATCGTAATTTTATTTCTTCTTCAGGTGCCGGGAATTGTATTAGATCATAGGCTCGTTGGAAATATTTGTTGACACGCCAGTCATTTGAACTGTCAATCTAAAAGTCCGGATCTCTTATAGGTATATAAGAAACGATTTTTTCTAAACATTTGCATCTGACAAATATTATCCATAAATAGTCCACACTCAATACTTTTCGCGTGACATGAAAAATGTTTGATTTTTTCAGAGGTATTTTGTTGGTTTTCCTGCACGAATAAGAATTAATTTAAATATTTATAGACAAACCATCGAAAATACACATTGCTTACATTTTTGTGTAAAAATTGTGCGTACAAAATATTTAGCAAAAGGTCCGAGTCAACTAAATAGCAAAGTCAGAATTTGCATAGCATTTGCTTTGTCTGATAAATTTTATTCATACCGATCTGCATGGTTGCCAGATTGGGCGCTTTGTCGTTTTTTGGGGTATATTTTTTTTTTTAAATAATAAAAACGAACAAATGAGCGCCCAACACAATTTTGGGCTACATATCGTTTTACAAAATTTGTGTTAATTTTGTTCTTTTTATTCTTTCACAAAATTTAAAAAAAAAGAAATATTTACGAACAAAAATTAAACTTGGCAGCACTTTTACAGAGTTGACCATTCGTTCAACTTGCACGCACACCAATTTATTTTGCAAACCTTTTGATTTGACACAAGTCACAAGAGCAGAAAATGCAGAAAATCAGATAAGTTAAATAAAATCCCCTGCGCTGTAAGTTGGGAAGGTAAATGGGGAAAATACTAACATTTTCCACGATTATTTGGGCTTCCTTCTGGGCAACGATTTTGGGTTACATTTTTTTAGGGTTTGGGCGCTTAAACCAAACCGAATTATGGCAACTCTGCCGATCTGAATAAAAGGTCAGTGCGCCCGCTTTTCGAACATGTCAAAATTTACTAACTCAAATTAGTTTTTATTCATACGAAACGTAGCAAATGCTTCGATTTTGACATTTCTCTTGAGTAAAAGCAACTGCTACGTTTTATTCGACCCAATGTCAGAATTGATAAAAATCTCGAGTTTTAAATTTTATAAGCATATACGTGTACCTACGAGAAAGTTAAAAATTAATATATACTCGGCTCAATAGTAACAATCAATTCGTCATTTCTATGCGTTTTACTTTTTGGGAGATGGAAGGGACCTAAAGTTTGACGCCAACGAACGGGGTGCATTGTGAATCTTTCACATTTCAGTTATACTCTTTGAACTTTGTCAGCCGCTCGTGCGTTAGGGTACAGTGGAAAAAAACCCTGACCCACAACCAAATACAACTTTCTGTATACCTACGAATAGAAAATAGTTTTTCAAAGCCATTTCATGAAATAGGTACATGTCAAGGATTATGCGACATCATCCGTTTCATAAAAAAGTACTAAAAGTTTCATGCACACAGAACATTTCTACCAATTAAAATGCAATTAAAAGGTCAGCGCTAGCTTTGTAACTGAGATTAAAAGTATTATTATGTTGGACATTGGAGCATCTCCATACTCAATTAAACGAAACTACACTCTCCCTCGGTTCTCAATTAGTATAACTTTTCGCCGACGTACCGGTACCATACAGCACAAACAAAAAACACACCCATCCTGGTGTGCACCTCCGCGTTACTTTTTAAGCGAGTGTTTTTCTGAGAACTTTCCACCACTACCTGCACATCCACTAGTGTGTATCCAACAGCATGGCCAACTAAACCATACGGAATGCAATTTTAAAAGGATTTCCACCGTTGTCGTGGCCAGCGTCCGACCCATCTTGACCACCAAGCGAATAACCCGCGATGAAATAACATTCCCTCTACGACTGACTCTGCTTGCGCCACATACTGGTGTCACGAGCATCTGACTTTGGCATGAATTGTGACATGCATTCCTGTAATGTCAGCACCACAATCCGCTAAAGTCATTTACTGTGTGCCTGTGGGCTGTGGTTCGGGGGAGAATGCTAAGTTCGCCGCACAGATGCAGATTGGTGTGGCTCACCCATGCGAACTTAAGGCAAGAATGTATCGCATTAATCCGATGCAACCAAAGTGACTCTGCATGATAGACCGGTGTACACTCCTTCGTGTGGTACTCGGGTCAGGGTTGCAACTTGAAAATTAGTATCCTTGCATGAGCATTATTAAATTACACACGCTTTAAAGGACTAATAAGTTACTTAGCGACAGCCCACCTTAATTGGGCCAACCACATTTCGTCCTCGTGAGATCATTGGTAGCTAGGAAAAAACCGCAGTCCTGTTCGATGATGTGGAATAACATAATTCCCATATCTATCCCATATTGAATGTGGTTGTCGCCTGTCAACTAATAACAAATAATTACTTGAGCCTGTATAATTGAACAAAGTGTAAATAGCCGTTAAATGCAGACAAAGCTGTACTTTTTTTTTAACAATGCGTAGATAAATATGCTCCTGCTCGTGGGATTATATTAATTTTGCCGATTATTACTCTGATTTAGTGGTACTGGTGGTCCGCATAAATTAAGCTGAATAGGGCTTCGTTAGTGAATTTATTCTGATGCATGATTTTTCATTCATCTAAATTAATTGTCGCTCTGCAATGTTTACTGAAGCCCCCCTGATGAATATTAAAATGCTTATTCTGCTCATTAAAGTAGTTTTTGGTGTGTGTTTTATTAACCCTTTTTGAAAAGGTTTCAAGTTTAAAAATGGTAGCTTTGCAGTAAAAAAAAAAAATTATAAGCCAAAACGCAAGAGTTACAGACCTAAGGCGTTAACTATGAAGACCTCCATTTTATTAGTTTATCGTCAACCTTCTGCAGGTTTTTGGAAAGTTTGATTTTTCCAGTTTTTACAAACTCTACAGCCAGCATTCCAACTTTGTTACATTTATTTTAACCATCTCAGGACCAACTTAGCTGTATATATAATTCTTTCGGGGTGTAACTCGATGATGATGTAACTCGATAACCCCTGGGGCGATTTTCATAATTCTTTTTTTTGTTTTGTTCGTATTGCTGTATATCAGGTTTATATTTTTGTCGCGAAAACAAAACTTTGAGGTTATGAAGGTTTGTATGGGGAAATACACTTTGAAAAAAAAAAAGAAACTGGATAGAAATCGAGTAGTGACACTTCAAATAAAAAAGAAAATATTTTAAATTTTAAAAGCAATTGTTGTTGTTGTTTTTTTTTTTAAAATATAGGTATCTACCTAAAAAGTTTGTTCGAATAAATTATGTTTACTATGTTACATTAAGTAACTTTTTTAACTGAAGTAGATACTTTGATTATACAAAGATGATTATTATGGCCGACGATATTTTGCATCGAATTCGTACTGTGACATCGGATAATGAACTGGAGATGTCGGATGAAATGCGCAACAAATCTTTGATTTTGATCGAGGATATGTGTCTGCTCATGAGTGGCAATTTTTTGTGCAAATCGAGAAATGGACTTCGATCGAATCGCATTGAGTCAAGCTGTTCGAACAAATGTGCCAATGTTGAATCAAGAACAAAAGAAATTGTATACGATGAATTGATGCAAGCAGTCGATAACGAAAATGGCGGAATTTTCTTCCTTGATGCGCCCGGTGGAACTGGAAATACATTCCTGATTTCACTGATTTTGGCTATAATTCGTTCGAGATCTGAGGTCGCTTTGGCCCTAGCCTCTTCTGGGATAGTGGCTACTTTGTTAGAAGGCAGTCGATGCATTGATTGCTTGATAAGTTATATCTTAGTTGCAGTATCTAACAATCTTTCGAAAGGGTGATGTTTTTAGTCAGTAAAAACCTGACACTACTATGAGCACGCGCTTGCTATTCTCATAGTGTCTTGGAAGATTTTCACCTACCCTCGGTTTTAAAAAACAAAAAAAAAATCTGCATTGAAATTGCCATTGAATCTGCAAGTGGACGAAGAACCTACGTGCAACTTTTCAAAGAACACTGCGATAGCGAAAGTACTGCAGCAATGTCAGATTATCATATGGACGAATGCACAAACGCGCATTGGAGGCCCTGAATCGTTTACGTAATGATAGGCGACCTTTCGGTGGAGCAATGATCTTGCTATCAGGCGATTTTCGTCAAACGCTGCCTGTCATTTCGAGATCAACTCCGGCAGATGAATTGAATCCTTGCCTGAAGGCGTCTGCTTTATGGTGATACGTCAAGAAATTGCATTTGACAACAAACATGCGAGTTTCTTTACAAAATGACCAGTCCGCTGCAGAGTTCTCCAGGCAATTGTTGGCGATGGTGCCACTCCAGCAAACTTAATTACCGGCCTGATAGAGTTTCCACAAAATGTTTGCAACTTGACAACGACACCGGAAGAACTAATCATGAATGTTTTGCCGAATATCGCTCAGAATTTTTGCTGACCGTGATTGACTGAGTGTAAGAGTGATTTTGGCTGCGAAAAACAAGAACGTCGATCGTTTAAATTTCGCCATTCAAAACCAAATCGCTGGTGAGTTGCATTCATACAAATCAGTCGACTCCGTGATGGATGAAAACGAAGCCACCAACTATCCCACTTTGTTGCGCAACCTAAATGAACCAAAACTTTGTAACGGTACGAGTTTGATTGGGAAGAATTTAATATCAAATATTATTCAAGCGACGATTTTTATTGGAAAATTCAAAGTCGAAGATGTTCTTATTCCACGGATTCCACTTATTCAGAACGATTTGCCGTTCGTTTTTAGCCGTCTTCAATTTCCCGTACGTCTCGCTTTTGCTATGACAATTAATAAGTCGCAAGGACAATCGCTGGATGTGTGTGGCATAAATCTTGAATTTCACGTGTCCGCAAAGCTCTCGCTTTGTACGTGTACTCACCCGATAATAGAAATAGAACAAAAAATGTTGTGTACCATAAAGCGGTAGGTTGGCGACAAGTATTCGATTTTATTTATTTATTTAATTTTAATATAACTTTTGAATAAAAAATTTGAATTGACCGAATTACATGAATTAGAATAAAGCGAAAGCTCGGAATTATTAATTTCATTACCTACATTAACCAGTGAATTGAAAAACCTTAAAAAGTGTCGAAGACTATACACATATTGGAATGAAACGAATAATAAAAAAAAAAATAAACGAATATCAACACAAAAAAGAGCAAGTGACTTTCTTATGTGTGCGATTAGACACACAAAATCTGAAATCTGAGAGCAAATCTGAAGAAGCCCAATCGAATACACAATTAAATCTAATGTCGTTTTCCATTGGGATTTTCAGATTTTTCTTGCGCAATGGAGCATAAAACGAGATTTTTCTTCCTTTGCATTTGTGGTGGCGCATATTTAAAAAGTCAGCTGTTCTCAAATTGTTATTTGTGTTTTTAGAAACCCATTCAATTTATGTTGATATCTATTGCAGGTCCAAATGTAATTTGTTCTCTATTCTTCATAGACGTCTCGTCTAAAAACGTAAATAAACACACTTTAAAGTTTGACAAATGAATTTATAGGCATTCTGTGAACGTAAAGAAACGCTGAGTAACTTATACTTAATATTCTTAGTTCTGTTCACAACTAAATGATCCACAATTGAGCATGACAATTGAGGATGAAATAAATGTCTGTGTTATTATAATCGGTCCATCCTCCAAAGCTATATTTGCCAGTTCAAATTTTTGGTTTTGTAAGAACTAAATATTATTTAATTTTTCTTATTGTTTTTTTTTTAAGAAACGCAATTTTATTCTGTGCTTTTCACTCAGCCGAGTTCAGAAAGAGGGGATGGGAATGTCAAAATATAAAAAAAGAAGAAGAAGCCCTTTTTTTTCTTCTTTTTTTTTTGCAATTTTGAAATTTCCTTCCTCTCTTTCTGAAGTGCAGCAATCGAGGTTGCAACAATGGCGGACGATTGTACTAGAATGAGGTCAACGAGACTGTACCTTCTTATTCATAGGTGGCGCGCAGTGACAGAGCCTTACATTTCAAAATGTTAGTAAATATATTACAGTTCTAATTTCTAATTTATTTTCATTTACAAAACAAGCCTTTAACAAATTGTAATGCCAGTTTCATTAGGAAAAATATATTTCGTCGGCTGAGAATTTAGTTGTCGTATGTCAAATTTTACCATTTTCTGATTTTTATGCATTATTATATTTTTCGATGAGATCTTTCTGTTGCTGTTATTAGTTTTGTCCTACCACTGATAGTTTCCTAGATATACGGTGTTATTTTGTCGTATGTTTGCTCTAAGTAGGGGTTTTAGTATTTATTTGTCGTACATATACGAGAGAATTTTTTTACATACGACACATTTTCATACAAAACCCGCTATTTTGTTGGTAAGAATTTAATTGTCGTATGTAAAGAAAACGATGTGCATACGACAAATAAATACTACAATTTGCGTGTTTAATTGTTGAATGCATATTAATAGTACTAAGTGAATTTAACAAAATGACCTGAGTAGTGGTGATACCTTCAAACTGTTAAGATCGTGTTTTTGCAGGTAAGTTTTTTGATTAGATTTTAATAGATTTTAAGTTGTTTTAAAATGTGCTGTAATTTAGCTAATAATAAAAGTGGTATAATGTTATATACATGGAGGCCTTGATTTACATTCTTAGAGGCCTCTATGTACCTAGAACTAGATAAATAATGTTACTAGCTAAGCATAATACTTTTTTTTTAAGCGAAATGGAAAATTTTAGTGCGTCGCCACCACCGGTTTTGTCACAGGAATTATTAAGGTAATATTTTTTTATCAACAATTTTTGTTTGTTTGTTGAAATTTTTTTTATTTTTTTTACAGCATGGAGGATGAAATTTTAGACCTTTCATCGGATGACGAGGCTGTTGATCCATCATATCACAATTTGGAAAAGCTAATATCGATCTAGCAGCTCCTTTAAAGAACGCTCAAGCGAAACCGCTATCTAAAGAAAAGCAGACTGATTTAAAAAGCATGATTACCTTTTTGCCAGTACAGGATCAAAATTTTTTCAAAACTATTCTCGATAAACACAACAAAGAAAAAAATTAATATTTTAATTAAGAATATAATGGTTAGGTTAGGTTAGAGTGGCAGGCCGCCTCAAGTGCAGCCTCACTTAGGCCAAATTAGGCCCATTGTGTTACCACAGGATCGATATCGACTCGGGTAGATAACCCGTTGAACCAGCCGGAGCTAAGAATGAAGCGATGGAGGCAGTTGATACCTATGTTTGCGAGTTCGCTGAGATTGTCGAAGAAATATTCTCCGAGGTATAGTTTTCTACGGAGTGACAGTGCTGGACACGTGCAGAGAAGGTGAAGAATAGTCTCCTCCTCCTCCTCGTCCATACAGCTTCTGCAGAAATCATTTGAAGGGAGGCCTAATCTGAGAGCATGTCTCCCTATGATGCAGTGTCCCGTGATGACACCTACTAGAGTGCTTATTATGGGTCTTTTCAGTGTAATGAGACTTTTTGAGCGCTTGGAATCCAGCTGAGGCCAGATCTGTTTCGAGGTGTGGCACGTTAAGCAGCTAGACCACCTGCGATTAGTAGCGCTTAATGCGTTTTGTTTAATTAGGAGCTTGCAAGTAGCAAGACGCATATAGAGACTCCCCTTTTCTGGTAGAGTCGACATAGTAGTGCCTTGTCTGGCGAGCTCATCGGCGATGCAATTACCTGGAGTGTCTCTATGGCCCGGCACCCATATAAGGTGAATTTTGAATTGTTTCGCCATCTCGTTCAGAGATAGTCGGCAATTGAGGGCAGTTGTTGAATTGAAGACGACAGAATCCAGGGATTTAATCGCGGCTTGACTGTCGGTAAAGATGGTGATATCCTTTACAGATATTACATTATACCGAAGCCACGACAGGGCCTCTTTGATCGCCATGACCTCCGCCTGAAATACACTACAGTGATTAGGAAGGCTGAATGAGATTTTACAATTTAGATCATAAGAGAAAACTGCTGCATTTGCTGCCACTTGTTTACAATAGATGTCCAGCGGTAGCAAGTGGAACATTACGTCCATGGCCGCTGTTGGAGTGGTTCTAAGGGCTCCACTTATGCATATGCATGCCGTTCTTTGGACGCGGCTAAGCTGATTATGATGGATGGCCTTTTCGAGGGCAGTCCACCATACAATAACGCCATAAGTGAGTATAGGTCTGATAACGGATACATATAGCCAATATGTAATTCGAGGCTGGAGTCCCCATCTGCTTCCAATGGCTTTTTTACAGCAGTACAGAGCCGTGGTGGCTTTCTGAACTCTCCGCAGGATATTGGGTTTCCAGCTCAATTTGCTGTCTAAAACTAGGCCTAAGTAGCTAGCCGTATTGGTGAGCACCAGGAGTGTGCCGTTTAATTTTGGGGGTACAAAATTGGGAATTTTGTATTTTCTTGTGAAGAGGACCAGTTCAGTTTTCTGGGCATTGACCGCCAGACCGCATTTTTTGGTCCATTTAGAGAGCTTAGAGAGGGCATTCTGCATGAGATCTCTAAGCGTGTTTAGGTGTTTTCCTGAGACAGCGATGGCAACGTCATCCGCATATAACTCGTTTATTATCTTTATTTTAAGAACCTATATTTTGTATATCATTTGAAATGACTGATTCAGCACATGTGTAAAATTTGTTGTTCCTTTATGCACACAAAATATGCCATAATTTATTTATTATTATTTATTATTATTATTATTATTATTATTTATTCTGTACCTGTAAATAAATATTTTTTTAAATACCTTTTTTTTCATTTTTTTTATATCCTATGCATTATTATTTTTTGTTTTCTTTTTTTTTTTTCAATTTACTTACTTGTAAAACAAGTCTAATGAAACATTGTAGTTCTTATAAACATATTACATATTGCAGGTGCACGAGGTTAATACCTATACATTTTGGTCTTAGTACCTGAAAACGACAAATTTAACTTGTAAATTAGTAGTATTTTGTCGTATGCAATGGCTTTTTGTCGTATGTAAGTATTTAAAGTTTCGGAAGTGCTTACATACGACAAAATGATTCTGTGTTGGTTTATTTATAGCTCAATATCTTTTTCACTTCTTAAGATAAAGCCGTAAATACAAAAGAAATTGAAAGAATAAAATATTTCTGATATTGTGTGAAAACTTCAGAAAAATTGGTCCGCTAGAAAAAAAAATATAGCAAGTGAAACTTCAAATTCAATTTGCCAACAATAGATACTTTTGACATACGACAACTAAATTCTCAGCCGACGATTTATCAAATATTTTTCAGGATTTAGTTACCACCTCATTTGTAAATTTTATAAAAAAAAAACAATTTCATCAAAGTTGCGTAAGGGCGACTTTAGCATTCGGAAAACAAAACTACATGTCCGCGTTGCAAATTCGAAACTCCTAATTTTAGGTCGTAGGCGCCGTGGTTTAGTGGTTAGTGTGTTTAACTATTAAGCGAGGGGTCGCAGGTTGAATTCGCAAAAAAAAAAAAACAAATTCCATCTTAAGGTTTTTTTCCAATGCGCCACCTCTTGCGAACGTCTGGCAAATCTGAGAATATAACTGTCATGAAAAAGCTTCTCAATATTGGCCGTTGGGACTCGGCATAAAATTGTAGATCCCTTTCATTCGTTCACAAGACGAATGGTTGTGAGAAGATAGGCCTAGTGTGCCCACCGACTTGTTGCGCCAACTATTTATTTATTTTGAAGTCGTAAATAAAACATGTTCAAAAGAATAATGAAAAAAAGTACGATTTTTTTTTTAAATAACCAAATTTGGTCAGGTTTATATTGTGGTGAATCAGGCACTTAGGAATTGTTGTGAATCAGGCACTTAGAAATTGTGGTGAATTGGGCACTTGGTCACCCTCCAAGTTCCACTTCCAATTGGAGACTGGAATCTGTCAAGTTAGCTAATTCTAGAACCATCTAGAGAAGAGTTGGAATATACTTCTGGAATATTCGCTGATAGGTGGCAGAGCGGATATAAAAGGGGCGCGTTAAGAACAGAGATGACAGTTGATTTTTAACTAGTGATTGGTGAAGTTCGAAAGAGTAATCGGTTGTGAGATAAATAAGTGTAAAGTAATACAGTGAATAAAGCGATTGGATTGAAACGTTTAAGAATTGATTTAAGTGATATTGTTTTGGTACTTAATAGGTGATTAAGTGGAAAGTGTAAATAAAGTGATTTTATTAGAAAAGTTGAACAGAATAGTGTTTTATCTTTTCGAATCCCAGCCTGAATTTAACAATATGGAGGAAAACATCTGGCAACGCTGATTTAAGCGAATATGATTACCTAATAAAAAAAAAGCCCACTCTCATATGTAAATTAGAAGTTAGAGGACTGCGGATACTAAAATTGATATAATTAATAAATCTAGATCGTCTTTACGCCAGAGCAATAATAATCCCAATAACAATTTCATCATCATGCGCTTTTAATGTTGGAAATCTTCCATCTTGATCCATCCATTCCATCGATCCATGAAACATTTTTCAATATGAGCCGCATGAGCGAGAGGTATCAATTAAAGTGAGGAGCACATTTCGATACGAGCAAGCAACAAGCACTCAATTAAACGGATTTATTTCTTCGTTTGCCGAGTATCCATTTAGTGGTTCCCTCCCAGTCCAGGTGGGAACATGCAGTCAATGCAGTTCTTTGTGACAAGTGGCTTGTTGATTAAAAAAATTAAAAACGAGGATATTGGAAAAAATATCCCACGCACATTTCGTTTTAAATTAAATTGCTCGACAAGAAAATTGCACTTGGAATCGGTGTGTAAATGGTAAGTAAAATTATTTTTAATTAATAAAAAATACCTCCATCATACCCACATGGTTTCCGATTCAAGGATTATACTCGGTTGTAGCCTTAAATATATCCGCATATAGATATCCTTTATGTGGGTACAAACAATGCACATACAACGTATTAAAAGCACTGAGATGTTTTAAGTGGAGCACGAGACCAATTTCAAAGGGAAGGAGTTAAACAAAAACAGTGACGCTTTTAACACTTTTGGAATTATAAATGGAACCAGTTGTACCCCACCTTCACAGTGCATAATTATTATGTGTTATTACAAAAAATCTGGGATAATATTTACCTCTTAAGGATGTGTGCTACCCTCTGAATATTTGTTTACAGGACTACTAGGTTATTCCTCAGCGGAAACAAATCAACCACACTTACCAAAGTATTAAATCAAAGAACCCACACAGTATCAACTCAAAGGATTTACATAATTAAGAAAAGTAACCTCAAAGAACCTTTGACGATAATTAGGAAACCTCAAAGAAAATATCAATAACCATAGTAGTCATTTAACAAGGGTGTAGCAAATGAGTAAGAAAGCAGGGGTGGGATTCTGTAAAAAACGAAACGAAAAACGCTTTCGTTTGCACGAAGAAATTTGCTTGTGTAACATAGGGCAAAATATTCCTGCGCACGAAAACGTTTGATCGTTTCGCCTTACAGAATCTGGCCCCAGATTCACCTCCAGATCGGATATAGCATCAGGGGCACGAGGGTCATGAAAGGTTATGCGTTGACGTTTGGCCTTCAAGTATTTTGATTCGATAACTAATGAGCCAGTAAGAATATGCCGGCCCCGGCCTAGTGACCTAATTCCTTGTCATTTTGAAATTTGAGTTCCCCTTATGCTCTCTCATGTGGTACAATGGCGCAGTGTTGTTATATCGTGGGATTTATCCCTTTTCGTGGGATTTTCGATGTCTGAAGAGCCTTTCGTGGGATAAAGGGAAAAAGCACCAAATCGTGGGATTTTGAGAAATCTAACAAAAACCATTAAAACTATAAATTTTTGCTGGAATTTCATGAAAACTTCTACATTTCAAGATGATTATTAAAACATTGAATGTGCATAAAAAACTGCTTATATAAATTGTCTCTTATCAAAATTTTCTAGTACCAAAAAATAATCATAATAATATTACAAACTGTGATTTTTATACTAATAGAACCGAGATTTTCTTTCCTTGTATAACAAATTTTGCTTCTAAAAACTGGATTTTAAGGCGAAAAAGTGTCGTGGGACTTAAAAGGGATTTTGAGTACAGTGAAAAGGGGAAAAATTACCACGCTTCGTGGGATAAATGAAGAGAGAGTGCTAACAACACTGCAATGGCGTAGCATCAAAACAGTTCTCTATCAACAACAGACTAATAGGGGCCATACACGACTTGAACTCACGCAGACGGTCGCTGCAAAGGATCGACATAGGATACACACGATACTGATAGAGACAACTATATTAATTTGCAACGACACGTCTGTGTCGTGTATGGCCCCTATAAGGCGCACTCAATAATGCAAGACATTTTAAAATTTACTAAAAACGCCCATCCTTAAACCCTGCGGAAGGTACCTATGCGTGTGGAGCGTTAAACTATAGTCCATAACAACCCATTTTGCAGAGGATGCATAAGTACCTACACATTAATCAGTAAACCAATAACCATTACGTACCCATATGTGTTTCACTTCACAAAAGATCTCAGTCATTAAGGCATCATCTGCTGGTCCTTCCCTCCCAATTAGCGTAAGCATGCTAACACATAAATTACTGTAATTTTTAGCAAAATCACAACCACAATTGTGGTCATGAGACTTATAATAAAAATTTCCAAATAGCTGTTGCCTTCAACTTTGACCGAATAGACGGCAAATTTAGCAAATTTAGAGTTGCTATGCAAATGAATCCTTCTTAGGCAACTTGCAAAACTATGTAAGCTAAGCTCCCTCTGAGAATTCCCTTAGTAATTTCATCGAGCAGCTTTATGCCATTACCAAAGTAATAATCGAAATTGTGATAAGTTGCTTACTTAGGCGCGCATTAGCATTATGCTGCAGATTAATTCTGTCAAACTTACAGCGAGAGAAAAAATAAAATAAAAAGAAAAGTGGATGTGGAACGTGTATAAAAATTAAATCCTCAACTTTGTCGTCAAGTTGTATCGACATTTTCCATGCGAAATATTTTCAAAACTTGGTTGATTTAATAATAATAATAATAGGATTTGAGAGAAAATACTGGCGCGTACAAAAGTTAAGAAAAGTTCAATAAACTAATAAGTGGCTGAATTGAGTGAGGGGTTGGATGTCGAAAGAACTCGGAATGTGAGTGGGTGTTGAAAGTTGTAGCCCTTGGTTGTCAAAGTATTATTTATGATGGAAATAGGTTTTGAACTCGATGAGATTTTAATTAGGTAGGTATCATGGCCATGGGGTTGAATGCAGGAGCTTTTGGACAGCACAAAGGAATAAAGGAAGAAGCTGTTGGCTGTTGGATATTTGTACATACATATTTTCAACATGAATTTATTAGAAAAAATAAAAGTAACACGATATTAATTTTTAGATCTGGAAATGTAAGACAACGATTTGATCTTTTCTTTGTTGTGTCTGTCTCCGCCTGAGGAAGGTTTATACGCTGAGAAAATTGGAAAAATTTAAAACGAAATGGAAAAATTCATAAAAATTAATTTTTTATACATTTTTTACTGGGATTTTTTTTTTAATTTTAATCGCAATATACAGTTATGTGGTTTTCCATTGGGACAAAAAATCAATCTTTTTTTTTGATCTAAATCACTTTTTGCGTTCCATTGGGACGAAAAATCAATCTTTTTTTCGATTCGGATCACTTTTCGCAGATCTCGATATTTTTTCAGATTTACGCATACCAATATACTTTGTACAGCTGTTTAACGTCAGTTTAAGAAGTTTCATTTCGAGGTAAATGCGCAAAGTTTCGTGAAAACCAAAATAACAAAATACATAAATAGCGATGGATACGATTTCGGAGGAATTAATATCTTCATTATCTCCCTCGTCATCTCAAGACTACAAACCACCAATAATACTTCATTTGTATCTACAAGAAGGAAAACATTTTTGAGGGCGATAAACATTTGTGATTTAGCCAAAAACGAATGCCATTTGAACAGCTGATATTGTTGTCAATTAACGCACTAATCCATTTACAAAAGCAGATCAATCTCGTTGCGTGTTCCATGAGCACAGTAAAATCTGAGATCTGAAAAAGATTTCTGGTGGTCCCAATGGAAAACCACATTAGATTGTCTGGCCTCGCTTGACCAGTTCCAGGTTACCCTGATTTGGGTCCCAGGTCACAGAAACGTCAGTGGGAACGAACACGCTGACGAACTGGCCAGGCAAGGCTCAGCTTGGAGCGGTGAAAGCAAAGATCTCCTCAGAATTCCAATCGAGGGCCAACCTTAGATGGAGCAGGCTTACAAACTGCATCATATCCAGAAAGATGTGGCCAAACTACAACACGGAAAAAAACAACCCACCTTCTGAGCAAGTCACGAAAAGATATTGCCAGATTAACAGCGATAACCACGGGCTACATGCCTATAGTGTAAAACTAGGCATCCCACATAATACACACTGCCGCAGCTGCAATGACTCGGCCGAAAAAGAAATCCTCTCTCACTACCTATGCACCTGTCCGGCAGTAGCTAGAGCTAGATAGCGATCTGTTAAACCTTTCTTCGACTCTCTTGAGGAAGTCTCGAAGAGTACCATCAAGGAACTGTTAACCTTTTTGAATTCCACAGGCTATATCTAAACTCTCCTAGTCAACCATCTTTAACAAACGGGTCAAATGAGTTGTGGTAACAAACCGGCACGTTTAGCTAATTGGGTTTTTAATTAAACCGCCACTCCTACCTTTCCTACCTCCCTACAGTGAGATTGTGTTTGTCAAAAATTCTACATGATTTATGTGATTTGTAACATCTATAGGCGTAGGCGAGACTTGGGAGTATAATATCGACTCGACCGAGACAAAAATTCAGTGGCGACGATGGAAATTAGCCTGTCGCGATAGGTGGCTCTGTTGTCGATCTCCGAAACTAATCAACTGATTTCAATTAAATTTTGTGGTTGTGTTTGGTTGCTTGCATCTTGGAAGATAGGGTAGGTTTGGAACCGATAGGTGGCGCTGTGTCGATCTTCTAAATCAATTAACAGATTTCAATGAGATTTTGTGGGTGTGTATGGTTGGTTGCATCTTTGAAGATAGATAGATGGCACTGTTGTTGATCTCCGAAACTATTGAACTGATTTCAATGAAATTTTGTGGATGTACCTACATATACGGTTGTTCGGTAAAAGCCCTTTAATTTGGAAATTAATGGAAAACTTGTTTATTCGAAGAAAAAAAAATTCCGAATAATAAATGAGAGTTTTAAAATTATTTATGTAAAAATTAAATTTGCAATCTTTTGTGTTGATAAAATAACTTTTCGTTTTAAGTTGCATTTTTTCATCAATAGGAACGCGTTTTAGTGCATAAAAAAATCTCTCATCAATTCGGAAAATTCGTTTATTCGGACTGACTTTATACTGACTGACTGACTTTACTGTAGTTTAAAAGATAGGGAACAAACTTTTTTTCAATTCATTTACCCAACTTAATTCTTAAAGTGAAGACTTTTACGGGCACGCTGGTCTGGGGAGTGAACTGATAAACATAGACTCTAGACTACTGAATCAGTTATATCACGGGCGAGGCGGGCGATAACAGCAGTATATATTGTGGTGAATTGAGCACTTGGTAACCCTCCATGTTCCACTTCCAATTGGAAACTGGAATCTGTCAAGTTAGCTAATTCTAGAACCATCTAGAGAAGAGTTGGAATATACATCTGGAATATACTTCTGGAATATTCGCTGATAGGTGGCAGCGCGGATATAAAAGGGGCGCGTTGAGAACAGAGTTGTACAGTTGATTTTTAAACCGTGATTGGTAAAGTTCGAAAGAGTAATCGGTTGTGAGATAAATAAGTGTAAAGTAATACAGTGAATAAAGCGATTGGATTGAAACGTTTAAGAATTGATTTTCGTGATATTGTTCTGGTACTAAATAAGTGAATATTTAGAAAGTGTAAATAAAGTGATTTTATTGGAAAAGTTAAACAGAATAGCGTTTTATCTTTTCGAATCCCAGCCTGAATGTAACAATATAATACATAATTGGTTGAAAATAACGTGTTGCCTATTAAAACAAGCTGAACATCTGATAAAGCTCGATGCATGGGTAGCTATTAACATTAACAAATAAAATTCGTTTAGTTGCTAACCTCAACTATTTTCTCGAGATTGTTTAAACCACATTGCAGGCACAATGGATGCTGGCTTCAATTTCAAACATTCAACAAAAGTGCCTAAAAATGTGTAACAAAAAAACACAAAAATAAAAAATAAATATTTTCATTAATTGCTTTATCGGCAACCAAGCTACCAACCTGATAGCATCCACTCGAAAGTACAACCGAAGGGTTAAGGCATATCCTACCTGCTGTAGATAGAACCTTTAATTTTGTTTGTGATCATAGCGCTAGAAGTCCTCCTATCAAGAAATAATATCAAATTCATTCAGTCACTGAGCTAGTCTCAAATAATTATATTTTGTTATTAATATTTGTTCAATTCTATGGAGACACACAAGTGCTTGGACAACCAACAATCAACCGAAATAGAAGCAGCTCTAAAGAGATTTGAGGATGTTTGTAATTCCCTTGAAGACCAACACACAAAACTGCTGGATTTGGAGAAGAGAAGGGAGAAATTGAACGAGGATTTGCAGTCGCTTCGAAATGAAATAAAAGAGGAGAATAAGTATTTCCGATCGGTTGTGAATGACAACTCTGGGGATCGGCTCGAAGGTGTAGAGAACGAAGGTTTTGGGGAAATTGTTGAACCGGCAACTCTTGATATTGGTTGGTGACCAGAAATGATAAATCAGCTTTGTTTAAATATGATTCTATATAATTTTAGTGGCTATTAAGAATTTCATACAAAAACAAAAATGCGAGCTTGCATCCTCATTGGGTGAGATGGGCATAGATTGTCTGAAAGAGAAACTGGAAAAGCACAGGAGTTCTGGTTTTGAAAGAGTCAATTACCGAATGAAAGATGCAGCTGAAACTGGGCACCAATATGTCGGTGAGGAGAAGTGCATAGTTACAGAGATATGCAACAACGAGGATGTCGAGGTAGACTTGTACAGTCGTGGTGGCTCTAGAGCCAACTTCAACTACCTGCCAAACAGTCAGTAAATTACAAAATGTAATTTTTTTCCATTTGATTACAGATTAAGGACACTTCCACCAAAGAGTCAAGGGACGATTAAGCAGAAGGGGACTAAACAACAATACAAATTGAATTACGTCTGTAGTATGTATATTTGAAAATTATAGAAAAAATATATTAAATCGACCGCACTATTCTTCAACAAACTGCTTGAACGCTTTATGGTACTGTTGGAAATCCTTCGTTGATTCATCTAAATCAGACCTTTCCAAGTGTTCCAAAAATGTTTTGTAAATCTGTCGCACTAGCTGTAAGTTGATAGAATGAATAATCGGTTATAGGATTAAATTTGAGGCACCTACCTCGCGTATTCGAGGTGTTCCATTATGCGTGGCAATGGCTTCCATCAGGATGTTTGGAAACTGCTCAAAAAACTTCAAAAGGTTTATATTCATGACCTCGACCGGGATAATATATAGACTTGTCATATAACACACATGGAATCGCTGCAAGGAAAAGCTATGAACACTGAAATGTGGTTCCGTATCGTAAATATCAAACCTGAAGCATCTGCTCACATATCGCGGAACTCTCCATGAATTTATGCGATTCTGCTAAAAAGAGTTTGAGAATATATAACGCCCAACGGTATGATGCACATGAGGAAATTTTGCTACAATGCATGCGAAACTTCTTTAGGTCATCATCGGTCAGTGAATCGTAGTCACGTGATAGAAACTCTTCGATTTGTTGGCGATTCTTTGTGAAGCGTAAAAGAATCTGTGGAATGAAGGACAGCAAACAAATGACGATGTCCGTGTTGTTAGCGTGCTTCAAACTTCCCAATAGGTTTTCCATCATCTCGTCTGTCATGTCCCACTAGAGCACGTGAGGAGTTACCTCAAAAAATTCAGGAAAAACTGAAATAAAACTTACGTCCCAGGAATTAGTGTCCTCATTAAAGTCCAAACAATTGCACAGACATTTCCAAACGGCCCAAGTTCCTTCGACAGTGTCCACCGTTCGAACACTATTGAGTACTGCATCGAAGATGACCTCGGGGATGTTGACCTCTTTGATTTCTTTGGGATCCTACAGACAAAATATGTAATGTAATGTACGAATCTTCGATTTCCAGAGCTACACTTACGGAATGGCTGATAATTGTTTGGAATATTGTGGTACTCAATTCCTTATATGCCGGCAAGTGACATTCACGCAACGTAAGCCCCACTGACAGAGAGAAATTCGCCCATTTGGATGAAAGCTTACGTCCCCCAGACACCTTCAACTGCAAAAGGATGTGTTATCGACTTGAATGCAAAGATTAACTTTGCAGGCATACCTCAAGGAATCGAGAAAAACCGTGAACAGTCCCAATGTGTCGCTTCCAAATGCCAGCTTTTAAATACTGCGTGTAGTGTTTGAGAATGTAGTCATCCAATTCAGTGCTGGAGTCCAGTATTTTGTAAAAGCTTTTCTGTGTAAAACTGTTGAGAACCTCGAGAAAGTGTGCATCTTGAGTCTTGTACAGTGTATTTTTTGCTGTTATTTCACTAGTGAGCACGAGAAGTCTGCCTTTTATCTAATGGAAGATAAGTCACAGTGCGTATTGGAAAGAAAGTATGTATTGTTCTACCTCCAATTTTTGTTCGTTGTCATCGGTTGAGCAAAGCCAATCGTGATTGGTATGAATAAAATCAAAGAGTAGGGGTAGGTGGTTTTGCAGCAGCTTTCGGTGATCATCAAAGTTTTCAGACTCAATTGGGGTGTTGTCTAGATCCACAGTTAACTCTGGCACTGAACAGGAGATCATGAGATCTTTAGCGAAGGCGAATTTGTTTTCCATTGTAAAATGTGCACTTTTAACTTAATCAAAGGTAGCCTGCATGCGTTTATTGGTTAGGTCATAGATACATTAATTCATTGTTTTATAAATTGAAACGTTTAAAATATATACATCGGGACTTTAAATGCTGAAAACAATAAAAGTTGTTTACATGGGTAGAGATTTGTCAAAACATGACAGCTGTTCAATGTAAGTGATGCCAGGTTTCGTTTTGAATATCGAAATTTCGCTGCACAAATTCGAATCAAAATCGTAAGCGAGCAAATCAGAAACAGTGTCAAATTTAGGTATTTCCGGATAAAATGGACCTAACTATGTACTACGGAAATACTATTGAAAAAAATTAAAAGCCAGTAAAAAAGTGGGTTCTCTAAAATAAATAGTGCGGAACAACCAGTTAAGTTGCTAGAATCTTTCCATTTTTCCATTTTGGCCGTCTTTTTTTTCTGTCAAGTGCACGTTTTCGTGCGCACGAATGATTTGCGCTATGTTACACAACCGAATTTTTTCGTGCATAAGAAAACGTTTGAACGTTTCGCCTTACAGAATCTGACCCCAGACTTTACATACAAACGTGGTTGGTTTTCGAACTGCGAACACGCGAATATTCGTAGTTTCTCACACTTCATTCACATAAAAACTTTTTTTGGTCGCAGATACCCGAGTATCAGTTTCATTTTTAAAGGTTAAGTTCGAACGAATTTTTCATTTGTGGGTTTATGGGTCGCGAATGTTTTGTGTGGATTGTGAATAAAGTGTGACAGTTCGCGGCAAAAACTTTCAATTCGCGGTAAAATTGCTTTATTTGTTGATTTAGCTGCTTAAATCAATTGAGATTCATGTTTTTTTGTTTTTTGACTAGATGTTAGATTAAAAAAAATACAGTGGTTTTGTGAGCTAACGAATAGCAATTTTCAATTCATAAATACAGTTAAATTGATTTGTTCCCAATTCGCCCTCATATGAATAGTCCCTTAATCCGGTAATTAGATTTAAATAGATGTGTCTGCGCTTTGAACACACCCCTTTGATATTCGAAAACTTCGCGCATCATCATCAGCACATATTTTTCGCGTTGGATGCTGCCGATGAACTGACGTGGTACTGGCGGCGAAAATTGAAAAGTTGTCAACTATACAGAAAAAGCCACCATCCGAGAAACAGAATTTTCCGTTGTTCTTGTTTTCTAGTAAACTTAAGTATTTAGCTGTAGTATTCGGTAGTAAATTAAAAAACATTCAAAATGGGTTTGCCTGAACTACTAAAATTCGATGAAATGATGAAGGATTTCAACAGAATGAACAAGCGACAGGTAAGTCTCGCCATCGTTTCGATTGTCACCCTTTACTAGCCAAATTGGCTACGTAAACAAATTTGATATATGCTCCATGTAAATGTTAATGGCTTATCCGATTGCAGAGCCTTTATCAAATCCTTAGCTTTGCTATGATTGTTTCGTCCGCCCTAATGATCTGGAAAGGATTGATGGTGGTCACTGGCAGTGAATCTCCCATTGTGGTCGTACTTAGTGGCAGTATGGAACCGGCTTTTCATCGTGGTGATTTATTATTCCTAACTAACTATAAAGAAGAACCAGTTCGCGTTGGAGAGATTGTTGTGTTCAAAGTGGAGGGTCGAGATATTCCCATTGTGCATCGAGTTATTAAGCTGCACGAGAAGTTAGTTGGAATGTCCTTTGTCCTCTTAGGTGTCGTATCACTAATAGTTATGCTTATTTGATTTCAGAAGCGATGGTACAGTCAAATTCCTCACAAAAGGTGATAATAACAATGTAGACGACAGAGGCCTATACGCTCCCGGGCAGCTATGGCTCACGAAAAAGGATATCGTTGGGCGAGCTAGAGGTTTCCTGCCATACGTTGGCATTATCACAATATTTATGAACGAGTATCCTAAAGTTAAGGTGCGTTATTATTGAGTTGGATATAATAGATCTGTGAATAAATCTGACATATCTTTCAGTGGGCAATTTTATCCATCCTAGCGATATTTGTTCTCCTGCACCGGGAATAGTAGGATACACGCTTCCGCCCTTGCACCAGGAAAACAAAACCATTAATAGGCGTATGCAAGACATTGGACAGCCAACATAATTATTTTGTGAATTGCATTTTTTTGTTTTTGGTTTTTTAAACTTTTCATAACTTAAGCGAGCGAATTGGGGACTCTTTGATTGGTTCCTTTAGGACTGTTTAAATTACTTATTTCTTTAATGTAAAACGATTGATTAAGAAGAAAAAGAAGAAATAAACAACAAATTTAAGAAAATGTAATGTTTTTAAAGCGATTTCATATTGCATTTGACTGCCTAGTCTCTTTATCCATTTTAAATTATATAGATGAGCATTGTTTTACTAATATGCGCGATCGCAGTTCCAAATATTGTATTTTCTATTCCATAGTATACTATCATGCTTATTTTGAGATTCGAACGAATAGACACTTCGAACGAATGTCTCTATTCGTTCGAATGAACTTTGTGTATTTTGAGACATTCGTTAGAATTGGCTATTCGTTCGAGTCTCAAAATAAGCATGATATGTGTATAACAAAATAGTATACGCGATATACATTCCAATAAGGAGTGAACATCATCGTTTGGAAATGCATATGCCACGGTGTGACCTGCTGGTTGAGGTGAAAACTGGAGAAAACGCCACTGCATGTGACTTCTCTCGTTTTTGTTCAGGTAATTGGTAATAAATTCATATAAAAATAATTATTTTTTACATTGTTTTTGTATTGCCTTTTCAGTTGAAAATTAATTATAGAACTAGGCAGAGTTGATACTATCAAAGGTTATAATCAGAGGCAATACAAGTAATAGTATTGTCTCTGGTTATAATCACCCCTATCGAGGTATCCGTTCGGAGAAAATTCCGATACGAAAGTGAAATCCGATCGGAACTCAAATTGCGTTCGAAGTATCTATTTCGGAATAAAATAAATCAAGCATACAAACGCGTTCATTTCACATAAAAATATTCCGCAGCAATTCGTTGTCGGAGAGCTTCGGAAAAAAATGTGCGGTCTACCGTCTACTTGTCAAAAGTAAGTGGTATAACGCGGTTCCACGCAATGCGACAAGGTGCGCTATATGTCATCGGAGAATTTGTCCGAAAATTGTATCGGAACGGATACCTCGAATGGAATTTTCCCGATTTCGAAAAAATTCCGTTCCGAACGGATACCACGATAGGGGTGAATATTACATAGTGAATTTCCTATATAGCTTCTACTTTACCGGTTTTGAACACACACGGCACTTGAAGTCTATGCTTCATCAACTGGCGACATAATTTCTGAATTTTGCGTTATCATTCCTTGCTTTGACGCATACGTTGAGCACTCAACCGTCCGTGTCAGGCTAAATTTCTATTGCACTTTGTACGTAAATACAACAGGAATACAAAAGCGCTGTATGCATATGCAGTAATCCATCGCTACACCTAAATCCACATTTAAAATTGAATTTCATGTGCAGAGCAATAACGCACAGAAATAAAATCGTAAATTGCACAGTGATCACTGTCACTGCTGCCGGACAGTTCCATGCTTTGTTCTTTCTTATTCATAATGCTTATCTAAAATATTTTAAGAAAACTGTTAACAATAATTGTTACATATATATACATTTTTTTTTTAATTTCCGTTCACAACACAATGGCAGCGTTCCACTGCCCGCAAGATGACTAGCGGCATGTCAAACTCCGTATACAAAAAATTTACATTTCACCAGCTAGAAGTCTAGCACTTTGTGTGAAATATCACTTTCAGTGAAACTTCTCAATCTAGCGGTATTGAGGAAACCAACAAAACAAAATAAATCGTTCAAACGTTTACAAAATAAAAATACATACGAGGCCATGCAAGTGTAATTGTGATAAACCGATGCCGCTAAGGTTCTAGCGCGAGCATTCCTCCATCTGGGATATTTTGTGCTAGACCTCTAGCGGGCAGAGGAACTCAGTCAATACCACGGTTGATTTACTGGTTCAATATCCGGCTCGAAGGACCATGTTTCGATAACCGGTGGACTGTATACTTACTGGAGTTGAGCCCTTGAAGATTTTGTAAGATAATTTTATAATAATTTGTTAATGTACACTTGCAACCAATCCACAAATGCTGACAAGGTTAGGTTAGGTTGGGAGGGCAGTTTTGCAACCGATGCAAATTTCACCCAGAAGCCATGAAGGCCCATTGTGAGTACCCTGTTTGTACATGCAAGGACATGTGGCTAACAAAACCACTTCGATCTGTTGAGGAATAGTTTTATGTCTGATAGAGGTACCCCCGCCAAGTCGTCCAAACTTTCGAAGAACCTAGCTCCCATACAGGATGAGCGGCGTTCTTGTAAAGCTGGGCAGTGGCATAGAAGGTGTTCCACGGACTCTATTTCCTCCTCGTCTCTACAGCTTCTGCAGAAGTCATTTGCAAAAAGTCCTAGCCTTTAAGCCATGTTTCCTATGATGCAGTGTCCGGTTAAAACCCCGACGAGCATCCGGATTTGGCTTCTATTAAGGGAGATTAGGAGCTTTGATCTTTTGGTGTCAACCAAAGGCCACAGACTTCGGGTTATGACGCAACCGATGGTGTTGCTCCATTGTTCCTTAGCCAGTTGTGTGGTGACGCCTTCAATAAAAGTCTTAGCAGTGTTGAAAGGCGGTAGCACCTCTCCGTCCGCAAGTTGAGGGTTCATATCAGAGCCGTATCTGGCCAATTCGTCCGCTTTTTCGTTCCCTTCCACCCCAACGTGTCCTCCGGGACTGATTACGCGTAATTCGGATCAAGGCAATATATTTTATTTATTTTTTTCAGAGATGATGCTTTAATACATTTATAGCTTGATACACTTATAAAGACTAGAGGTGAATGACCCACTTTTTTTTAACAAGAATAAAGAACAAAATAAATTAATTCAAGATTTTAAATAAAACCCAGCAGAGTAGAATTGAGTGATGACGTATAGCCCTGAGAGGCACGAGGCAGTCTGTAACACATTTCGCGTTGATAAGATTGGAGCCGATAGCTTTAAGTGCTGCTTGACTGTCCACACAGATGGTTATTTCCATTGCTGGTAGTCCCATCGATAAGATAGTCTGTGCTGCTTTTTTTAACCGCATAGATCTCAGCTTGGAAGACACTGCAGTGATGCTGACAAACAGAAGAATATTCTATAATCAAAGCCTATTCTATACTACCATGGCACATGTTCCGAGAAGAACTTATACGACATATTTTATTTACTTATTTATTTAGCACAAAGAATGGTTTCACAGTAAGATTACATCTTATAAGTTGTGAAGGCTTTACAAAGACTTAGGGTTCAACAGCAAATTTAGCATTCATTAATTGTTAAGGACTGATTACGCGTAATCAGCTCCATACAACAGACATTGAACTTCAACTATCAGTACACTTGACAACGGCGAGGACATCACATTTACAAAGGTAAAGGAA
The DNA here is from genome assembly GCA_946477585.1 of Cheilosia urbana. Taxonomy (NCBI): domain Eukaryota; kingdom Metazoa; phylum Arthropoda; class Insecta; order Diptera; family Syrphidae; genus Cheilosia; species Cheilosia urbana. Next base: position 161,337,732 of record OX297853.1, read on the forward strand.
CAAACCTCATGTTCAGAGGTAATCGCTTGATTATATTTATGTCATGACAATCATTTCCCGCAGTCAGTTCCTTATCAGTTTATTATTTGTTTTTGATTTTGACATTCTATATTTACAATAGGCGTGTTTTTTTTAGCTTCGATCTCAACAAAGCAAAGTAAAGTAGGTTTTTCAGCACGCAATTACAACAACTACTGTGAGTTCTCGATGTGTCAAGTAGAGCGTGGATGTTGTAATTGCGTACTGAAAGTCCTACTTTACTTTGCTTTGCTGAGATCGAAGCTCAAAAATCAGAACTTATATATTGACTTTTTGACACAAGACAACTTGAGGTTACTAGCAAGTTATAGGTAGAGAGTATTTTAATTAGCAGATATAGCTGAAGCTGGTGCTATCTGCCACTAGCAGTAATCAACATATCAGTTTTCTAAATTTATAGCGTTGACACACTTATAAAGACTAGAGGTGAATGACCCATTTTTTTTTAACAAGAATAAAGAACAAAATAAATTAATTCAAGATTTTAAATAAAACAGAAGATTTTAGAAATAAATAGAACGAGTATATTATAATAAATAATAGTTGTGTTTTCTTTGATAAACAACAATTCTGTGAAAAAAAAAAGAAATCATTAGATTTCAGATTTTCAGATTCAGATGTTGCTCTCAGATTTCAGATTTTTCGTGCCCAATGGAACATAAAACGAGATTTTTTTTTTCCTTCGCATCTGTGGTGGTGCGTGTTTTAAAAGTCACCTGTTCTTAAATTGTAATTTGTGTAAATAAAAATCCATTCAATTTATTTTAATAACTATTGCAGCGGCCATATGTATTTTTTTTTTTCTACTTTTCACAGACTTCTCGTCTAAAAACGTAAGTAAATACACTTTAAAGTTTGACAAACGACAAATGTTTTGGTGTTAGTGCAAATAGGTGTGAATCTCGCTCGGATATCGAGATTCGCAAAATTGCTCTGACTCTCAAAAAAGTGATTTTTTGCGGCCAATTGAACATGAAATCTGACAGCCAGCTGATTTCGAGAGCAGAAAAACTGCTCTGACTCTGAAAATTCTCAGATTCTCAGTGGAGGGGAAATATCTCGCTCTCTCGAAGACGCCCTCTTTTACGAATTTTTTGAGTTAAGGAACGGCACTGATTAAGAATCCGTAAGAATTCGTAAAAAATAGTAAATATTCGTAAGATTTAAAAGTAAAGGAACAGACCTTTAATGTAGGTGCTGATACGGTGTAAAAGTTGGAAAAAATTGTTTTGTTTGCCACCGGTACCTTTACTAGTTGCTCTGTATATTACTACTTGGGTATACTACTTGGGAACAGCGTTGCCACTTGTACTACATATGTAGTACAATGCTACATATTTGCTGGATTTCTTAACGTCGTACTATATACAACATTCGTTTCCCAAAGTACTACATTTTTTAAGAGCCAACCATTTTCAATTTATTAAAGGAGTTTCCCTGTAAGAAAGCAAATTTGGACATTTTAAATGACCAGTGGCGCTTGTTGATTGGGGTTTTCGATCTTATTTTGAAAATTGGACCTCAAAATAGCGACATTGTGGCAATATGGGTGAAATTAAAAACAAAAAAAGTTTAGGAAACTTAATTATTTGAAGAACTATCTGCATATATGCTGGAATTATGCTGTCTTCCACACTGTTGTTGATCTGATGAGAGAAAGTTAATTTCAATTTAAAAAAAAAACATGTACTACATTTTGTTTGAAAATGCTACTTTTTTTTCTCTTATGTACTACATTTGCTAAGAATGTAAGTGGCAACGCTGCTTGGGAAGTTAACGATATCATAGGTGAAAAGTGTACTGGTAAATAATTTCGGCTAGGCGACGTTTAAACTGACTGAAGTGATAAACCGCCCCCCTATTAATAACCAGCTTGTTCTCTGTTAGACCAGTTAACACAATTAACAATAGTAAAATTTGCCATTTGTCAATTTGTTTCCATAAATGGCTGCGTGTTTTATTTTTTTTTTTAATAACGTCGCATTTAACGTGTTTACCGAAAAACACTTTAGAATGGAAACTTTAGCGTTTAAATTATCTACATTGCTTGACGTTCAAAGACCCCAGTTCGCCTAGCTAGTGCGATGCGAGTTGGAAAACAATTTTGTTTGTACTTCTTTAGCAAATGGACAAAAGAGTGCAGTTCTTAACATTCAGGGGTGGATCGCGTGTATTCTCAGGATATAGAGGCGCAGGTTTCCGCCTAGATAAATTCAACACAACCGATTTGTTGATAGGAAAGAGTGTTATATTTTGTTGAATGTTTTCCAAATCATGAATAACTTTTTTTGATTTATATAAAAAAGATAAATAGTTGGCGCAACAGGCCCGGAGGGACCCTAGGCCTAGCTTCTCACAACCATTCGTTTTGTGTGAGTTTTTCATTTTTGGAACGAATGGAAGGGATCTACAATTTTATGCCGACTCCAAACGGCTAATTGAGAAGCTTTTTCAAGACATTTATACTCTCAGATGTTTGTCAGATGTTCGCGAGAGGTGGCGCAGTGAAAAAAACCCTAAGTCGGAATTTGGGTTTTTGCGGGATTCGAACCTCGACCCCTCGCATAGCAGTCCAACACACTAACCACTGAGCTACTGCGCCTACCTCAATATTAACCAAGTTCATTTGGTACCTACGTTCCGAGGGTAGTTCAAATTATAAAATCTTGGTACGTGACAAACGCGAGGAAATAATTTTTTAAAATTTGTTTTTTCACCCGCAAACTTTTAAACTCGCTTCCTGGATATATATTTTAAAAAGGATACAACTTCCAACAATTATTGAAATTGTGTGTTTCAACTTTTAGTTGGACTTAAACATTTCCTTCTCGCTGAAAGCACTGCTATCGCAATGTTTGAACATATTACGGGAAAGTTGTCAACATAAACTACTGCGAAGTAGCTTCCTCCTAGCGGTCTTAAGCAGGTCTTAAGTAGGTAGATTACTATTGGGTCGTTTGAATAAAACGTACCTAGTAATTGCTTTTACTCAAGAAAAACGTCAAAAGTGAAGCATTTGCCACGTTTCGTATGAATAAAAACTGATTGGAGCTAACAATAACTTTTGTTCGAAATGCGGCGCCAACTACCTTTTACTCAGATAGGTATAATAAAACGTATCAGGCAAAGCAAATGCTATGCAGGTTCTGAGTCTGCTATTTAGTTGACTCTAACCTTTTGCTAAATATTTTGTTAGCACATTTTTCACACAAAATTGTGAATTTTCGATGTTCGATGAAACATGGATGCTATAAGTTTTCACATTATACCTGTTTTACCTCTTGTTAACGTTCGTGCTAGTAAGAAAACGGTATATAAATAAAGACGAATAATTGGTGACGATACTTAATACATTCAACAATTGTTCGTTTCACGCGCAAATATGTGGACTTTTTGGCTAATACTTTTTTAGTTCATAATATTGAGACACTTGGTGCTCTTTCAAAGAAACAGAAAATAAAATCTTTCCTAAGGTATTTAGAAGATCCGGGCTTTCAGCGACACCAAATTCATGGCTTAACAAGTTAACAAGTTAAAAATGTATGTGTTTAGTTTGGTGTTGGAGAAGATCTTGGTGTCCATCAGTCAACCTTTTCGTTGACAGTTAACTAATTCGTGTGTCTCAAAAAATATTTCAACAAGCCGATGATTGGATACATTTTCCGATAACTGAGGAAGAAATCAAATATCGCAAGGCAATTTGGCAAATAAAATTTATGTTTCCAGGTGCGAAATTGAATATTTACCCCCGTATTAATAAACACTGTGTAAAAGTTATCAACTTGTTACTCAGCAGTTAAGTTACATATGTCCAATTTTTGTATGCTATCTGACGTTTGCTAGCTAACTTACTTGTGTACTTACATTTTTTTATTCGGGTCTATCACAGAATCCGTCGTATTCGGAATTTTGCTACGAACCCCGAAAAAACTGTAATAGAATCAGTCGTAGGGAGATTTTGAATTTTGAAATTCCCTACGACGGATTCTGTGATAGTTCTTTCGGGGTTCGTAGCAAAATTCCGAATACGACGGATTTTGTGATATACCCGATTAATAAGGGAAGAAAATAAAAACAAAAAGTCACATACCGTAAGCTGGGGTTACTTTGTGCCAACCGTACTTTTGTACATTCAATTTCACTTTACCAATACTTTTACATAAAATATGAACGTTTTTTCACTGTGCAATGCTGCTGGAAAAGCTTTCCAATAAATATTTTATAATCATCAATTTCTCTGTTTTTACGTTTTTGAATAATGACATGAAATTCAAAATCAATTTTTTGACGAAAAAATTTTATTGCGACAAATTTCATATACAACCAAAAAACTATAATCGCTACGGAATTGAAGGTGGGTTATATCGTCACCTCAGTATTTGAGTGATCTAAACGACAAAAACATAGTTTCGAGAAAACGACGTTTTAAGTTTGAAAACGAATAAAACAAAAACCTTCAGTAAGACAACCATTAACTAATTTTTTTAATTTAGTGGCTATTGAGTTCTACTTACACTTTAGTTCTTGTTTTAATTGGACCATTGGTTTTTTTGTAATCTCAAGTTGAAAAAAAGGAAATTGCATATGTGGCATGATTTTTTTTCCAAATAAAGCGTATTTGTATGGTATGAGGCACTTTTTGAGCAACCTATGTGGCATTTAAATACTGAGCGGCATTGTGACTTTTGAATGCGTATGTGGCATATATTCATACAAAAGTTGAAATAAAAGCATTTTTTTAAATTACTGTTATTTTATTTTTCTTGGCGTTTTTTATGGCAAACCTATTTTTTTATGTAAAAAACAAGGTAAGTTATCGTTTCAAAGAAAAATAATTCTGTAATATACTAACGTTTGTTTATATCGGGGATCTAAAAATCCAATATTTCAGCTCTTTTTTAAATTAATTTAGTGTATTCAGAGGGTAAAAAAGGAAAACAATAAAATAAAATATCTATTTTATCCAACTTTAAATTCAGATCATACTTGTACAGAATATATTATTAAATAATTATAATGCAGAAAAACCAAACATAAATTGAACAGTAACTGTCTATAAGGAATTTATGAAGTCGACAGTATTGTATGTATCACTTATGCACTGAATTACAAATTTGACTTGGAGCTTTGTTTGTATGTATCACTTAAACACTGAAAAATTATTATGCATATGAAGCACTTTTGAGGGAGAATTGTATGTTTAGATCATTTAAGCACTGAATTGCTGTTTGTCAATGAAGCATAATTTTTGTTCAATTGTATGTAGGTATAGGTCATTTAAAAGGTTTAAGAAATTTAAGAAAAGTTCATACAAAAATGTGACCTTCCCATATGAAGGCTTATGTGGCAGACCAATACTTACCATTAATTCCCAAAAGTGCGTTTAGATCATTTGTAACACTGATATCTTTGGCAATAATGGACATAGGATAGATTTAATTACACCAAAAGAAAGATCTCCTTTTTGTCTCTTAGAAATCATTCCTAACTCAAAAATGGCAAAAATGCAAATGTATCACTCAAATACTGAGGTGACGATATTATTTTATGATTTATTTTAGATAAATAATATTAAAGTTAATATTAGTAAAACCTATTGTTTTCATTTTTACGTCCCCTTTTCAATAAGGTCGCAAGTTTATGGGGTAACTTTGTGCCACCATCCTTTGTGTTTAACTTGGCACAAAGTTACCCCCTGTGTATTGATTATCTTTTGCACGTACAATGTTCTTGGTCCAAAGAAACCCCTTGTCTTTAATTTTAAATTTGAAGGTTCCAGAATTGAGCCGAAATGCCTCGAAAGTATATAAAAAAGATAGGAGGACGGCCCTACAGCAATTTCACCCAGGAAAGCTTTGAAAAAATCTGTGCAGGAAGTCCGAAGTGGACGATTTTCAATTGAAAAAGCGAGCGAAAATTCGGTATTCATAGGAATACTCTAATAAATAAAGGATAAGATGCCCATTCAAATGTTGCGGGACGTCAAACCGTTTTCAGTGCCGAAGAAGAGTTGTTACTACATCCGCTTATGGTTTTCCAGTCACTTTTCTTCATCCAAGACGAATTGGCAAAATTACGACATAATTATGGAGGAAATAAACTCCTTTCCAGAAGAACATGAATGGCCCTGAATGCAGAATATCATTTCTGGACCGACACAAAGCTTTATAGCCTTTATAGCGTCCCCGAAATATCTTTTTCAAATTTTTATTTTTAACGCTTTTATTTTTTTTATACATAATAGATATAAAAGATATAAAAGAAATCCTTCACTTGTTTCTTAAAAAAATGTTGTTATCATGTGTTTTAATGGTATGTGGGGTAAAATTCAACCAAACTTACATTTTGACAAGATTAGCGAAGGATTTCGTCAGTGGCACAAACTTACCCCAAACGTGGGGCAACTTTGTGCCACACTTTAAAGGCTTACATGTTCAAAATCCTAAGCCCTTTCGAGAATTTGAGAACGTTGCCTTTATTGCTTAATGCTTACGATCAAAATGGTAGGGGAGACTGGGTACGGTTGAAACAATTTCGCTTATACCGTCCATACCATTGCCGTTTATAAGCTAAGCCGTGATCAATTTATGTGAAATGAAGGAGCATGTTTCTATGTATAAATGTAAACTGTTTTTTGAGTATTCGGTGTGATAGTTTGCGTAGTACATCATATTAAAACAAAAATGAAAATTTGTTTCAACCGTACCCATACCAGGGTCGGTTGAAACAGTTGTTGGGGTCAGTTGAAACATGAAAACAATCGTCCATTGTTACATATTTAATTAACTATTATTTTAAATAATAGTTTTGTTTGACAATATTCATCATGTCATTGTTTTATATAGAATTTAAAAAAAGATAAACAGTATTTCTAAACAACAAAAAATTAAATAAAAAAAAAATAAAAAAAATCTTAATTCATTAAATTAATTGAAACTAAACAAAAGGAACATTACTTTTATTTCGATAGTACAATCGATAAAATTCAGTTGTCGGAATATTCCGAATCACAATTGTGGCAAACATAACTACTGCAACCTTCTGTGCACTCTTTGTGAGCCCACATTTTACAATTGACACATTTGTATCCAACTTTCACTAGATCTGCTCCCTGAATACGTTGACAAGCAGACAAGGCAATAAAATTCCTCTTCTTCTGAATAAAATAAAAATAATAGAGCACTGGAATGCTGCATTATTATTATTATTATTTTTTTTTTTTTTAAATTTCGTAACTTTTATTTTCTTTTTTACCACTTTCAAACAATTCTTAGCTTGCTTAGCTGGTTTGTTACAGTCTTGCTTCATGATCCTTTTTTATTTGTTCTTTCTCTGGTGTATCGGTGTATATTGTAGACTTTCTGGTTCTTCTAATTTCGTTAAAATAATATATAAGAATAAAAAAATAATTAAACATATTGTTTCAACCGTCCCCTGAAAAATTGTTTCAACCGTCCCCAACCCCCCCTTTAAGTGAAAAAAAATTTATAAAGTAACGAAAACAACACTGACACGTTTAAGCTAGTCATCATGATGTACTCTACACTCCTTACTGCATACAAAAAAGATACGCACAGCAATCTCGCATGGATAGAAACCCTAATAAAATAAAAAATAACCGAACAAAAATACTTACTTTTGATAGTCTAAATAGAACATAGGCTCTCACTTACAACTGAACCGCCGAACGAACGATTCATTAGTGCTATTCGTCTACGGACTTGTTTTTGCTTCGTTCACCCCTAATACTCATAGACGCTGTGCGTATGGCTCACGAGATATTCGTGTTGTTTCAACCGTCCTGTGTTTCAACCGTACCCAGTCTCCCCTATACCTTATTTTGTTTATTTTATACAGAAATAAAAGTTTTTTTACAAAAACCTCAAAAACTGGCACAAAGTAACCCCAGTTTACGGTATTTTAAGCACAGCGTTTTTTTTTAAGGGTTTGATAGTTGGAGTTTGGGATTTGCTTAGCAAAATCTTTCCTACAGAGTCTATGCTGTGGACAAACACCAACTCATTTTGGTCAATATTGGGAGTAGACGAGGTAGATGGAAGTTCCTCATCTCCTGCTGAAATGCAGAAGAGTCAATTAAAAATTGAATATAGATGCACTTATACTTACCATAAAGCCCTTCCAAATAGTCGTCTTCGTCGATCAGCATATTTTTTGCTTTTTTATGTATTTATTTTCAGTTTCTTTTGAATTTTATTCAGTTTTGATAGTTTTCCCACAAACAAAAATTTGAAAATAAATTCAAAATAAACGAACCACAATACAGTTTTCACTTGTCACAAGTTTGACACAAATTGCAAGACAAGTTCACGTACAGCAAAGTGAAATCTATGTTCCTTTCGCAAATTAGGTTTTATCCATACCTACCGATTTAAGGCAATTGCTAAGGGCTTTTACTTTAATAGAACCTTTTACTCAAAGCAAATGCTAGTATTTATTCATACGACCCATTGTGTGCAAAATATTCTGTACCTACTAATCAGTTAGATCAAAAATCAAGTTGTCTGAAGTAGTCTAGATTTTTCTGGACTCGATGTTGCCAACTTCAGCCCCATTAAAGAAATAAATGTCAACAGTAATCAGTCGAGACGTTCTTGACAATTTTTGTCGGCTACCCCTAACATCAATAAAAAGAACTCTTCACGTGACAACCAATCTCTGCCATTAAAAACTGAAACAATCCCAAACAAGCGAGAATCGTTGTTACTCCTCGCTTCCCCAACTCAGTAATTAACAAAAAAACAATTGGCAGGGCAGTAAGCCAACGAATTCTTCCCAACAATAGCCTCTCTACTCTACTCGTATGATTCTGTGAAATCTCACAGCTTGCGGGAAAAAGAGACGAATAGGCGAAGAAGCCCGAGAGAACGACAATTGACAAAAATAAAACACCTCGTAGCAACAACAACGCACTGAGGTAGGTCTTCCCCTCCGTTCTAATCACCAGTTGTCGAGCTTGTACTCGTCGCTCAGTTGTGGTAGTTGGTAGTCACTTGGTCAATTGGAGAAAAATCGAAATGCAAGTTCATTTCCTGACAGGGGAAAAACAGAAATGTCTTTCCAAATGGAATTATATACGGAGAATTGACTGTCAGAATTCAAAAACTATTCAAACAATCACTTCAAAGGAGTCTGATGATGAATTAGTGGTGTAGTTCGAAATAGCTATCATTCCTACCAAAGTGACTGTGTCTACAAGTTGTTGTCAAGAGTTGTTCCCTCGAAAAAACAACAATTCTGAAACACATAAAGCCAACTAGCTATCAGACTTACTAATTAGATTCTTGAAGTTCCCCACTGTCTTGGCCGTTATTAAAAAGAAGGCTTGAATGATTGTCACTACTTGTTTAGTATTTTGAATGCAGTATTATCATCGACAAAGATTGCACTTTCTTTACAATTCAGTTTCGTTTTCGATTATCAAATGTCCTACATTCAGTTTATCAATGACGTTCGGTCTCACTTTGAAACTCTCTGTCATGTTGTCGTATCTTATCGTTTACTTGAACAAAACATAGATACATACCTATATCAAAAATCTATTAACTGTATTTTATAAATGTCAACAACTGAGATAAGCATTGTTGTTTATCTTTGGCTTTAGATCCTTAAATAGATCCGTTAATTATTGTTTCTAATAAGAGCTACTTTACTACGCTATATTGACTTTTCTCCGATTACGTTTTTGCTTTCACATGGTAGCACGCAACCTAATCTTGATCGGAGTCAATCAATTTAAAGTCGCATTTCTAGACGTCCAGCTGATCAACTATACCTATCTTAAGATAATGCTTGACAAGTGATTACATCCACAAACCTAATCGAATCCAATGAGAGGAACCCTTTCCTGCGATTGTATACATGAGAACAATACATTGGTATACAATGCCATTTAACGGCACAAATTTCTTTATCAATTCTGTACTTTGAACCTGACCGATTTGCCATCTAAATAGCATCGGACAAAAATATAAGCCTAACCTTAGACAGTAGCTTGACCAAGGAGCAATCAGTTCGATTCAGTCTTTACATCAGCAATGATCACATCAATTTTGGTGACCGGTTTAGCGGGCTTATTTTTGTACGCGTCGTATCTGTATGCGATTAAAAGACCGAAGGGGTATCCTCCGGGTAAGAAGGAATTTAACAAAATAAAACATTTCATTCAAAAGAGAAAAAAAAATCCTTGATCTTTACAGTGCTGCTTATAAAAATTTGGATTATGGTTTTGATCGGGAACTAATTTCTCTTTTAATTATTTGATTTATAAGGACCTCCGCGAATTCCGATTTTTGGAAGCTATCTGTTTTTGATGTTGGCTGGCGGCAAATGGCTTCACAAGGGCGCACTTTGGTTCAGCAAGCTGTATAAGTCGGATACAATAAGCGTCTATATTGGAGACTTTCTCGCCTATGTTGTACATAGTTCGGAAGGAGTTAAGGAAATCCTGAACAATAGTGCATTCGATGGGCGACCGGACTTGTATATTACTCGAATGAGAGATCCCAATCATAATCGAAAAGGTGAGTAAGTGTAAAGTGAATCGGTTACAGTGAGGTTGAACAAGGCTATCAGTTAGTTAGTTGTCGATATTGTTACACAGTTAGAAGTCATAACGGAGCACAAAGTGTAAAAGAGTAAATCAACACTAGTTGGCTCTATTTGTGATTTTATTCCTTCTCTTTGCTTATAGTTTATTACTGAAAACGAGTACCTACTAAAGACATATTTTTAGGAGTATTTGGATAAAGCAATATTTGATTACCTACGATTACTATTTACCTCGGCTACACCGACGCAATTAGCAAGTCTTTCTATTTTGTGAAAAATCATTCTTTTTTTGTAGGTTATATTTTTGTTGTGCTTAGCACTTTTGCCATATAAAGAAGCGGACAGAATCAATGGACAAGAGTCATTAGTTTATCGCAGTTGTGTCTTCTTTGTAATTAAGTGTGTCACATCATAACAATTTTTTTATTTTTATTTTTTTTTTTAAGTCAAAAATCACAAGATAAGGTACCTTATGTCTAATGCGTACTTGCCTATTAAGTAATATTTAAATTCACTTGCTATTGAGTTTGCAGCTTTAGTTTAGTTAATATTGAACATAAGTATTAAACATTTTGTCTATTCTCTACTACAATAACACCCTTATAATTTGAAACAAAGACTTTATCAATATTTTGCGATTAAATATAGCACAGTACTTTGCAGGGTGAATAAACTCATTATAAACCCGTCTGTCTTCCTTGATACGAAAGTTAAAAAATTCCTTTCAACTTGCGATTTTGTAAATAAATAAGTAAGTAATATGTAAAATTTGTTAGCACCTTTAAAAAAATTGTGATAATACAGGCTTTCCTTTCAAGGTTGCAACTTAATTTATATCATTTTATTATAGCAATTACAGGACGACAAGCACGACTCAATTATAATGCACTTCATGCTAGATTTGAACCTTAAATCTGTACAAAGTATTAATAAAGGAGAGTTGTCAAAAATGTCTACCTTCCAAAATAGGTTAACTAGCGCTTTTAATAAAAAACAGTCAACTATTAGGTATGTTCCCTAACGATAATGCATTCGAACACATTAGCCAAATTTAGTCAAACTTCGTTCCTTTACGCACAAGTTGGACAAAAGAGATCCAAAAAGAGAGAACAAAACATTTCCCCTCCATAAAAAAACCTGCAAATATTAGCCCAAGAAATTTCTTTGGGCTAGTTGGTTATTGCTGACAGATGGTTGTCAAATCGTGCAAAAGCTAATATTTGTAACTGACTTTTTACTTGATTTCATTTATATTTTGTGTTTTTATAAAGCATTAAAATATATTATGTAAGAAGCAAAAGAATAGAACTTCTTAGCCTCTGCAATAAAAGCAATTGAGATCTTGGTCTTAATATAAATTTGTGCTTTGTTCTACTGATATTTAAATATCTCGGCCTGGAAAAATTTCACATTTTTCGTTCCTTTTCTTTTTGGTTATACAGTCGAACTTCGATAAGTCGAACTTCGATAACTCGAATATTTAATAACTCGAATAAAATTGGTTGGCAATAGCGCCAACACTAAAATTTGCATGTAATTTGTATTTGATAACTCGAACTTCTATAACTCGAATGTCTTGATAACTCGAAGAGATTATTTGGCGTCACCTTCGATAAGTCGAATTCTAAAGGGGGAAATCCCAAATTCTGAAGGGGAATTCCCTAATTCTGCGTGTTTTAACAAGTTCGTTTTATAATGCATCGCTTTCGGGGGCACTGAGTTTGAATGTTCCTTATACACACCGTGTAGAGAATCGTAATTTTCGTATGTGTGAGTAAACATTTTCAAATTTCTTCCAGGTTGCTATATTTTTTTGAATTATTGAAAAAAATAAGAGGAAGACAAAATCAAATTTGGAGCATGATTTGATTCAACAACCTTCAAACGAGTTGGCTGCAAATTTATTAAGCATTTTGCGTTTATATTTAAAGACTAATGAAAGACAACCGATTCTGTTTATAATATAAATTCCATTGATGATTTTTCTTAAAACCAAAATAAAATTACTTTTCAATCATTTATAACAGACTATTTTAAATATTAAATATGATAATTTCCTGTACTTTTTTGTCTTATATATTCGCAAATAAATATGTACATATTTTGTATTCCTATCAATTTTGTATTTTACTTGATAACTCGAAGTCTTGATAACTCGAATTTTTTTCCTGGCAAGTGATGGTTCGAGTTATCGAAGTTCGACTGTATTTAATTTGGGTGAGCGAATTTTCTCGCAATGAGAGAAATGTGACATATTGCCAATTTTTTAACCAGAAAGTAAGGGAACAGAATTATTGTATTGAGTTGATATTAATTAAGACTAAGATCTGTTCCTTTACTTGTAAGTCTTACGAATTTTTACTAATGTCGTTTTCCATTGGGACCAAAAATCAATCTTTTTTTTTTATCTAAATCACTTTTTGAAGATCTCGATATTTTTTTTAGATTCACACATACATACTACCAGAATATCACTATACATTGCACAGCTGTTTTACGTCATTTTGAGAAGTTGGTATTCAAAACATATATGCACAAGGTTTCGTGAAAATAAAAATAATGAAATACATAAATAGCTATGGATACAATTACGGAGTAATTATTATCTTCATTCTCTCCCTCGCCATCTGCAATTTGAACAGCTGATATTGCTGTCAAGTAACGCACTAATCCATTTACAAAAGTAGATCAATTTCGTTGCGCGTTCCATGAGGACCGTAAAATCTGAGATCTGAAAAAGAAGATGGAAAACTACATTTGTTTTGATCTGAGGCACTTTTGAGAAATCTCGATTTTTCCTCAGATTTACACATACTTTCACCAACACCAATGTTTATGACAGAAAGCTGGTGGGGTGGTTACGATTGTTTTTTAGCTGAATTATTCATTTTATTCTTATGAAAACGAGTTTTTATATTTAATTATTTCAAAATGCATTATTTCCAATGCAAGGAAAAAGTTATTTTGTTATACAAAAACAAGAAAGAAAGTGAAAAAATAAGCAGGAAACAATAGAGCCAACCCACCTTTATTTTTGGGCAAATAAAATCTCCATTTGCGAAGGAATGAATTTTACGTCTGTTGTTATCTCTCGTAAAGACGCGTCAACTCTTATTTTTGAACCAACAAAATCAACAAAAATATTAAATATTTATTTATAAGAAGTCTACACACACTAAATAATCATTCAGATTAAGATGAAACTCGACCTTTTACAAAGTGCTTATCAATAATACACCTCAAAACGGCATTTCAAGAGTGAACCATGTCTATTGGATTGGATCTGTCAAAGTATTGCTTTTCGTAGCACAATTAATTGCTGTCTGGACTTTGTCGATCTCACTGTTCGTACTATTGGCACATTATGTTCTGGTGGTAACCAATAAATTTCTACTTATGGGGCATTTACACGGTCACTCATTCCTATCACGGAAAATTAAAGGGATGCCCAATACTAAACAGCCGTCTGACTGAAACGGACAGCATTACCTAACACGAAGAAAAAACGTGCTACGTTTTTTGGTCGGCCATCTTATTTACGTGGTAGGAATTATGGGCAAGCTATGCATGTTGATATTTTTATAGCGATGACTTACAAAATTTCGTTTTCCTATAAAACAAAATGGCTTCCGGAAGTTATGAACGTACAATTATTTATTTATTTCGTATAAATGATTGATGAATTGTTGGTTTAATTTACTGAAACTAATTAACACTCTCATTTCACATATTTTAAATAGGAAATAGAAATGTTTTCATGTGATTGCAGAAATGTTAGTTGCCGGAACTTCCGCTTTACGTATCTATAATTATGGGTAGATCATCCATGACACCTTAGGCGTCTGATTTGTGATCTCATTCCTTCACCTTTATAAGCATTGACTGCGGACAAACGGATCTCTCTGTCCCGTCTTTCGCAAAAATGCGCGTGCGTGATAGTGTAAATGCAGTTTTAAGTTACTCGTGTAAAACTTAAATGCAATAATTTTATGGTTCTATACAACAAGAACTAGAATTGAGTTGCCAATTAATATTTTATATTTTCTCTTTTTACATTCCTAGGAATCTTCTTTCAAGATGGACCAATTTGGAAGGAACAGCGCCGCTTCATCCTCCGTTACATGCGAGACTTTGGATTTGGTCGTCGCTTCCAAGACCTGGAACTCATTATTAATGAGGAAATCAACGATCTAATCGATTTAATAAAGAATGGACCCAAATTTGAACATGAAAAATCAATTGCCCGCAAGGGACAAGTCTTATGCCCACTGGTTTTCAGCGCATGCACCTCCAACTGTATTTTATATGTAATGTTCAACGAGCGTGTACAACGTGCTGAACAGGAGTCTCTTTTAAGACTCGGCCATCAGGGGCTGGTCTTCCAAAGGGACGCGGACGATTATGGGAAAATGCTTAGCATAATCCCATGGATTCGACATTTCTTCCCCGAAAAGAGTTGTTATCGTTCACTAATGGAATCGAACAAATTCCTTTACAATTTCTTTGAGAGCTGGATCAATCGGAATATGAAAACATACGATGAAAGTCACGAAAGGAATTTCATAGACTTGTATGTAAAGGAAATGCGAAAAGAACAAATGGGGGGAAATATTGACACGTCATACGTTTGTAAGGACATTTCAAAACCATAAGATTGAAGACGAGCTTATATAATATTTATATTTACAGATGACCAATTTGTGCTTAGTTTGATTGATTTCTCACTTCCTGCGTTCACGGCAATCGGTGTGCAAATGTCGTTAATTTTCCAATGGCTGCTTCTACGACCGGAAGTACTAAAACGAATACAAACGGAAATCGATGAAAATGTTGGCAGTGGGCGGTTGCCATGCCTTGACGATCGTAAAAATTTGCACTTCACTGAAGCAACTGTAAGGGAAGGGTTACGAATGGAGACTCTAGTGCCATCGGATATACCGCATGTAGCCCTGTATGACACGGAATTTCTGGGATATCATGTCGAAAAGGTATTTAACGCATTTCTTGAAAAATTTTCACGAAAATATCATTATACGTTAATTTATTTAGGGTACCATCATGATTCCCAGTCTTTATGCATATCACTGCGATGAAAGAGTTTGGAATGATCCAGAGAACTTTAGACCCGAAAGGTTCTTAGATGATGAAGGCAAGCTCTGCCTCAAGAAGGACGTTTCCTTACCATTTGGTGCAGGTAGAACATTTCCTTTTTCTTTCTTTTTTATTGTTTTTGGAAATCAAGTTGATGACTCTTTATTATCTTCTTTAAGGTAAACGACTGTGTGCGGGTGAAACATTTGCAAGAAATTTGCTCTTCTTGTTGTTATCGGCTATGTGCCAAAATTTCAACATCGTCCTTGGCTCAGGCGAACCACCTCCAGACCTATCCAAAAACAATAACGGACTTATCATTACACCTCCAGATTACTGGGTGACCTTGGAATCAAGATAATCAACAGATGTTAAATTTTCAGTTTTTAAACTTTTATATGTGAATGTTTTTTTTAACTGTATAATAAATAGGCTTTTCAACAGAAAAGCTTTAACTCGCTGACATTACAATGTTAAGATTTTTTTTATTCATTTTGGTTGGTTAATGTACGTTTATTTGTTTATTTAATTCGTTTTGTAATGTAGACATTCGGCTAACCCTAATCAAGCTGCTCATATGACCGATTTCGGCTATTAAAAACCGAGATACATCTAGTCCGAAAGCTGTCAGACTTAATAAACTAGATACCTAATTGAAAGCAGAGACAATACTGAGATTATGTTTGTTTACACAGAGCACAAGTTGTGCAAAACGTCAAACTGCGAGTGGGAATGGGAATGGGAGGGAACGTGAAAATACAACAATATCTTTCTGTCTCGCGTCGTCGCCGTTGACAATGTTCAACATCTCGTGTTAAATAAAGTTTGTGAAATAGAAATTGAAAACTTCTGCGATGGGCAATAATTTTGTTTCTTTTTTTGTTTTTGTTTTAATTTGTTAAACCCAAAACGGACAGGTAGGTCAATAAAGAGCGTTTTTTTAAATGTGATAAAGAGTTCCTTATAACGATTTTTTTGAGTTGAAAAACGATGATTTTATTATTACAGTTTTTTTTCCAGTTTGTTACTTTTTTTTTCGATAGGAAAATCAAATGACGAATTTGAAAAAAAAAAAAAAAAAAAAGAACTGAGGGGCCCAAGCCCAGCGGCAAGAAAATTGTGATTTGGGTGTCTCAGTCTCAGTATTGTCTCTGCTTGAAAGTCCCGATTCATTTATGAATCCTATCTAGAAATACTGAACTCACCCACTACCTACATAGTTATTTGACATAGCATGACATTAAAAAATGTTGACACCTGATGAGCTCTGAATGTACTCATTACGTGTAATTGTGAAACTGTCACTTCCATGCAATAAAAAGTCTTTGCCAAACATAGAACTTGTTAAATTCAATAAAATGCTGCGATTTGCAAAAGCATTTACACAAAAGGGTATGCAAATTAGTTAAAGTGGAAACTGTACTCATACTTAATCTATATTTTAGCTTCTATCAACTGTCTAACGTCCGCAACACCGACGTTCTCCGTAACCCCGAAATATCTAACCACAACTACCGAGGTCTCGAACGCAGATGAACCAATAGACATACCAAATCCCTTCGAAAAGGAAAAGCAGCAGTGCATTCTATGTCGAAATAACATTACGCCCAACTACAAAAATGTCAAGTTACTATCTCAGTTTCAAAGTCCATACACTGGTCGAATCTACGGTCGACACATAACTGGCCTGTGTAAAGGAAAACAAGAACTTGTCGAAAAAGCAATAATCTATGCCCAAAACTGTGCCATGATGCCCCATTACCACAAGGATTTAGACTTTCTTAAAGATCCAAAATTGTTTGATCCCGAAAGACCAATCAGGCCACACAAGTACTAAATAATGCAAACAGTGTTTATTTCTTACAAATAAATAAATAAGAATTCTGTTGATTATATCTACGCGTATTCTATCATTTCAGGCTGGATGCCAAGTCGAGCTATTAAATCCTCGACTTCCATTTCCGGTTGTACTTTTGAAGATAGCTCCTCCAGAGATGCCTTAAATGCTTCTTTCCAAATGTTTATTACTGCCTTTAGCTCGTTTACCTTTGCTTGGTGGTTTTGATGTGCTTTTAGTAGCCTTTCCTTAGTATCTATTTCCTCTAGCAAATTTGAAGGTAGTTTATCTCGACTGCAAGTGGGTGTATGCTCTTGTAGCGGATCAGCCTCTGGTTCAAGTTTAGGGTTAGCAAATTCAAGTTTCTTCTTCTTGTAGTTATCTCGTATTCTTCGACTCAATGACATGCGATATGATGGCATACATTTGGTTGTAGTACAAGCCGTTGTTTTCAGTGGTAGCTGTGGTAGACAAGGAGTAGTTGGACTAGCTTCACCATTGTCTTGAAGAGATTTGTAACAGATTCTCGCATCACTTTGAGGGGTTTTTACAGCAGTGTTTCTTTGGATGTTTCTCTTTAAGCCCAAACTACGGAACTTATTTTTTGGTGTCAATATTTCCCGAGTATTTTCCATTCTGTCGACGTTAAAAACGAACTACGAAAACTTTTTTGTTTTTAAATTTGCAATCAGCTGTCGGCTGTATGGAGACTTTTGTGTCATTCATGATTCATCTCTGGTTGACAGCAGAGATGAATGATTAAAAGAGATGGATATCTTTCGTGTTTCATACCTCGTAGGTACGTCTATTCCACCAACACCCATTTGTTTACATTTTTTTTTAGCTTGGACCTCAGCAAAGCAAAGTAAAGTACATCGGATTTTCAGCACGCAATTACAACTACTGTGAGTTCTCGAAATGTCAAGTAGAGCGTAGTTGTTGTAATTGCGTGCTAAACATCCTACTTTACACCCCGACTCCACAGGAGATAATTTCTCTCATAATGCTCATCATGAGATGAAATGTCTTGTGGAGTCACTCTATTTTATCTCATGATTGGATGTCTGCGATCTCTCTCTGCAATTATTTCTTGGCATGGATGTCTGGCATGAATTTGACAGATATTTATTTTTTTTTTGCCTTTCGTCTGGAAATGTCATTGTTTGTCTCATTTGACGCATTTGAGAGTGACTTCTAAGAGTTGTAAAAAAATTATATCAGTTCAGTTTCTTCTTAGTTTATAAAACTAAACTTGTTTTTATTTTTTTCCGCCTAAACGTCAACGTCCAATCTCTTGTGCGTTGCGAATGAAATGAAATTTCATGGCATGAATTGCCCAGCGCAGATATAAAAATTTTTATGAGATGGATGCCAGACATTTAGCTTGAGAGAAATTATCTCCTGTGGAGTCGGGGTGTTACTTTGCTTTGCTGAGATCGAAGCTCAAAAAAACAGGCCTATTGTTCTTTTCGTAATTTCATCCCCCGTCTGTCAATGGCCGGCCGCCAATCATCTTGCTTTTATGGTCCCGCGGTGTTTAATTGTCTTTCATTTCGTATCGAATTTGTTTGTTTTTTGTTTTGGAACCTTTGATTAAAATAAATTGAACCCTTGAATCGAAAAAAAATAGTGAAATAGGTACGCATTAGAGATAACCGAATTCTTCCATTAAAGTCCAATTCATGAACTCACATAAATTACAAAAGAAATGAGCAAATGTGCGTAAATTTATGAATTTTTCTGGAAAACAGCTTGTAGGCAGCCGCCTTTCCACTGGAAAGATATCTATCTCTGTATTCCATTGAGGGCGTTCAAAGGCGTTTTTCTTTTTTAGTTCAGAGCACAACCTGAACTGTTATACAAAAAGTTTGTGTTTCTTTTTTAGCTCAGATACATCAGAGCTCGAATTTGTGTTTCTTTTTTCGTTCAGAGCATGATCAGAGCGCGCTCTATGAGCTCAGAATTAATTGACTGAGCAGGCTGAGTAAAATGCTGATTACACATATACATTCACACTTCCAGTCATATTTGAGAGAAAAGAAAAACAGGAAAAACAGAAAATCATCAGAACGATCTGAGCACGCTCAGTTCAGAGCGCGCTCATATAGCTCGAGCTCAGTTCAGTGCTCAGCTCTGAACTAAAAAAGAAAAACGCCTCAAGTATCTAGTTAAGTAAGTCTGACAGCTGTCTGACTAGACCTATCTCGGTTGTGATTGGTTTAAATCGGTCACGTGGGCACCTGTGACATTTGACGTTTATGGAGGGGTAGCCGACGAATCTAGTCAAGAAATTGGTGACTGAGTACTAAGTTGACAGTTCGGGTATGTGGCTGACGTAGAAAAAGTGACGTTCCCGACCAATCTAGTTTTTGCGTTCAGGTTACATCTTATCCAGACCAATCTAGTCGACTTAAGATAACTAGATTCTTGAATGCGGCCATTATCTTTGCTTTTGTTGATTCAATCAGAATCCGAAACAGTTTTCTTCAAAGATAAACTAGATGGTCAACTGAGAGCAGAAACTGTACGAATGCCTACAAGTTACCTGTGACCTTGTCCTGCATAGGAATTGCCTAAGTTTTCTTGCCTGTACAAATCAAAGGAGCGCCATTGCTGCCGCACGCATACTTAGAAAATCCTCTGCATGGACTTCATTTCAATCGGGCGGCCATTATTAAGGCTAGTACGCTGCTCAAGTGAAATCCAGTTTTTCATACAAATTTTTCACCGCGAAATGTCAAAATGAACTTTCCACAGGGAAATTTCACTTGGCAGTACGCAGCTCAAGTGAAAAATTGCGCTTCAAAAACTAAGCTGTAGGTGGCGATACTAAAATATCTCCACAGCTTTTTCACTTGGTTTTTATTGTCCGTCGCATTAAATTTTTGACATTTCGGCGTGAAAAATGATTCGTAGGACGACGGTTGAGAAATTAATTTCAATTTCAGATGTTTCTTTAAGAAAGTACTGCATTTTTCGAACTTCTTTTATAATTTTTGCATTGAATATAGTACCATAAAGCTAGGTGTACAAAAAGTTGGTGGCATGGATGACCTTTTTGATGACAGGGTGCCTCAGTAAATTGTTAAACACTGTTTTGCTCAAGATAACCATACAAATTTTCAATCGGCGGTCAGATCAATTACATAAAATGGTTTATGGATACTAAAACGGCACTTAAGTGTTTTCATACAAAAAACGATTTGTTCGCAGCTCCCAGTTCCCTTTTGTAAAGGCGACACGGAGGCTGCTGCAATTGCGTTATAAAATTGAACACGATACTCTTTTTATGCATTTTTATTACTATTAATGAAGGAATGAGATCTACTTTAATAAATAATAAATCCTTAAATATTATTGTGGCATTCGATTGGGAGCTCTCAGAGCACTTTTTATGTGCGTTTGGTAAAAAAAAAACAATCTTTTCCAGATTTCAGAGCGCTTTTGCGAATCTATATATTTCTCAGATTTACCAATACAAGTGCGTTTGAGTTTGTTTTTTTCTCTACAGCAAAGAAAGTAATTGCATCGGGTAAATCTATTTGTGTAACTTATTTATGTATAAATCAATCGGGACGCTAATTTAGAATGTTTGAATATAAAATCTTACCAGTGAATTTAAAACGCTTTGAAAAGTGTTGAAGGCTATTTTTTTATTCCAATCGCACGAATGTCAACACAAAAAAAGGCAAGTCATGTTCTTATGTTCGATTTGCCACACGAAATCTGAAATCTGAGAGTGAATCTGAAGAAGCATAATCGAATACCACATAAGAAACTTTTGCAAATAAGAATACAACAGTATTCGAATGTTCTACTTCAATGAGGTTCAGTAATCACATCAATATAATTCCGGGATCTTTCAAAAGGTGCGGTATACTCTCTATGCACTCTTGATTGTTAAAATGTGTTACACTGGTCTTATGTACAAATCAGACATTATTGCCAAAATTAAACACTACTAGAACCTATGAACTACAATAAAACAAAGTTCGCAATTTCTTTCCTCCATCTGTTTTCATTTTAAGTAAAATAAGAGTGCAAAAAGTATGTTTATTTTATACTATAGCTATCCTAAAAATAAAACTTTTCAGCTCGGTCACCCTGCATTAATTTCTCCACGAAAATCTCCAAAAAAATATTTCACTTTTGATTTCACAGCATTTTTTGGAGAGCAGTGAAAATTCCACTTCACTTGAGCAGCGTACTAGCCTTTAAGGTGAGATTTCAATCAAGTGTGGGCCACTGAGTTCGGTTCGGTGTTACACGGCGTTCACATCGCAGTTCAGTTAAAAAAATTCTAAAGCTTCTGAAATTGTTGGAAAGTAGATTTCCAAACTTTCCTCACAATGCCAAATATGTTAATATAATTTTTTTTTTGTCAATATCTAGCAGAAATCCATCTCATGATATTAATCATAGAAAAGTTAACTCACAGGTTTTTTGCACTTTATTTCTTAAAAGATATTTTAGGTCTATTCTTTTACTTTTGTAGTAAGAATGGAAAAGACTGTCAAAATGGCAGTGGTGGGGATAGTTTCTCTCACAAAGAGACACACTTACGAAAAATTAATGTGGTATTCGTTTGGGCTTCTTCAGATTTACTCTCAGATTTCAGATTTCGTGTGGCTAATCGAACATAAAAACGTCACTTGCTCTTTTTTGTGATAATATTCGTGCGATTCGAATATGTGTAGCCTTCAACACTTTTCAAACAGTTTTCCATTCACTGGTTAAATTTTAAATTAAAACATTAGAAATTTGCGTCTCGATTGATTTTTAATATTCACGAAAACCTAAACGCCCTCCACGAGTTGTCAAACTCAAACGCACTTGTGTTGGTAAATCTGAGAAAATATCTAGATTCGCAAAAGTGATCTGAAATCTGAAAAAGATTGATTTTTTTTGTACCAAACGAACATAAAAAGTGATCTGAGAGCAAAAAAAGTGATCTGAGAGCGCCCAAACGAATACCACATAAGGGAACGCTTTTGTAGTAATCTATAAAAAATGACAAATACATATTTCAAATATTGAAAGAAATGGTACGAAAAGCCGTTTAAATCATAGACTCTCTGGTTTAAATGTCTGATGAACTCGAGGAATTTGCTAATTTAAAAAAAATTAGGTAGGTAGTAGTTATATCATCTACCTAGTGATGAAAGTGATCTGGAATTAATCGAATTTCGTTTTGATGAATCCGAGTATCCGAGTATGTAGGTATATGAGGAAGAGTTTGTTTTGCAAAAAATAAGGTCTGTTCCTTTACTTTAAAATCTTACGAATTTTTACGAATTCTTACGAATTTTTACTCAATGCCGTTCCTTAACTCAAAAAATTCGTAAAAGAGAGGGTCATTGAGATAGCAAGATATTACCCCTCCACTGAGAATCTTACGAATTTTTACTCAACAAATTTCTTGGTGTAAGAAGTGAAAAAGCTGTCAGTCACCTTACAACTAACAGCTGATTTGAAATTTGATGTCCCATTTGGCATATGCGTTGATTGTTTTTTGACTTCTTGCTTATTAAAATGGTATCAACAGGCGGCAAAATAAAATTGAATGTTCTCTTTAAGATTCTTTTCGATATTGGCGACGAAATTCTTCCTTACTGTAACAAGGAACAATCTTTTCCATGTAATTCTTAATGCAGTGTCCTCTTCTATTATGCTTGTAGTTCAATTAGTACAAACTCTTCCACATACTCGGATTCATCACAATAAAGTTAAAAATAAATGATAGAATTAATTTTCTTAGTAAATTAACAAATTCCTCGGGTTTATCAGACATTTTAACGACTTTTCGTACAATTTTTTGAATAATTGATTTATGTACCTGTCATTTTTCATAAATTACTACAAAAGCGTTCCTTAACTTTTTCGTAAGCATCTCTCTCTGTGAGAGAATTTATCCCCTCCACTGCCATTTTGACAGTCTTTTCCATTCTTACTACAAAAGTAAAGAAACAGACCTATAATCAACGCATATATGCCAATTGGGAAAACAAATTTCAAATCAGCTGATAGTTAGTTGTAAGGTGACTGACAGCTTTTCAACTTCTAACAGCAAGAAATTTGTTGAGTAAAAACTCGTAATGTCGTTTTCCATTGGGCAAAAAGAAGCGTCCGGGAGAGTCCGGAATCGAAAAATTCGCTTCTAAAACTGTTCCATTGGCACAAAAAATACTCTTCTGCTGATTCTGAGAAGAGAATTTCGCTTCTCGATTTGAAGTCAGAATCCACTCAAGAAGCACTCACACAAGTGCATTTTATGTATTTTATACAAGTCAGATGACAGCTGCCGTATATTATTTTTTGGCATTTCACCAATACTTTTGTGGATTCAACCAGAAGCAGTTTTCTTGTTCCATTGGATTTCAGATTGAGTCGATCCCCGAGTGAAACCAATGGAAAACGACATAAGATTCTCAAGGTACCTAATATATTGCTCTCTCGAGTACGCCCTCTTTTACGAATTTTTCGAGTTAAGGAACGGCACTAATGGCGTTTTCCATTGGTAAATCTGGATTTTGATCTGAAATTTGATCTTTTTCGATTACCAAACACGACATTCAAATTGATTTTTTTTTTGTTGTCATTGTACCTATAGTGTAATTCCATGTCCGTGAAGTTGGTATCCGTGTAGCTGCCGAATTTCAAAACACACAAGATTGTTTTTGCTGGCGCAACAAGTTAAAATGGAAAAAAGAAAGATTAAACCACTCTTGTTTCTCACAACTGAAATAATAAAATCAAAACAAAAACCACTCTTGTCAATCTGACGGCTGTCAAGTGTATTGGTGTTAGTGCAAGGAGGGTCTGTTCCTTTACTTTTGTAGTAAGAATGGAAAAGACTGTCAAAATAGCAGTAGTGGGGATAAATTCTCTCACACAGAGAGACGCTTACGAAAAAGTTAAGGAACGCTTTTGTCTGTTCCTTTACTTTTGTAGTAAGAATGGAAAAGACTGTCAAAATGGCAGTGGTAGGGATAAATTCTCTCACAGAGAGAGACGCTTACGAAAAAGATAAGGAACGCTTTTGTAGTAATTAAGGAAAAAATGACAAATACATAATTCAAATATTCAAAAAATTGTACGAAAAGTCGTTAAACTCGAGGACTTTGTTAATTAACTAAGAAAATTAGTTCAATCATTTATTTTGAACTTTATTTTGATTAATCCGAGTATGTGGAAGAGGAAAAAGCGACACTGCATGAAGAATTACATGGAGGAGATTATTCCCTGTTCCAGCGCAGAAGGATTTCGTCGCCACTTTCGAAAGAATCTCGAGGAAAACATTCAATTTTATTTTTCCGCCTGTTGATACTGTGGTAAATCAGGCACTTAGTGACAGGCACTTAGTGAATCGCACCCTTAGGAATTGTGGTGAATCGGGCACCTGGTAACAATCTGTTTCCCTCTTAAAGTTCCACTTCCAATTGGAGAATGGAATAGAATCTGTCAAGTGATTCTAGTACCTTCTGGAGAAGAGATGGGGTATACATCTGGAGTGCATCTGCTATCCATTTCTAGAATATTCGCCGATAGGTGGCAGCGCGGATATAAAAAGGGGCGCGTTGACAACAGGCAGGGCAGTTGATTTTTAGCGCGCGATAGTTGAGTTCGAAGAAAGATAAGTGTGAAGTAATAGAACAAAGCGATTGGATTGAGAGTTTAAGAAAAGTAATAAAGTGATATTGTACTGAGAGATAAATAAGTGTCAAGTAATAAAGTGAAAGTAATAAAGCGAATAGATTGAAACGTTTGAGAATTGATTAAAGTGTTATTGTTTGGTACTAAATAAGTGAATATTTGAAAAGTGTAAATAAAGAGATTTTATTGGAACAGTTGCACAGAATAGTGTTTTATCTTTTCGAATCCCAGCCCAAATGTAACATTGGTGTCAGAAGTGGGATAAAACGTATTCTGTGCTAAGTGTGTAAGTGCTACAAAAGTGAAAAAAAAAAAAAAAAAAAAAAAAAAAAAAAAGTGAAAGTGAATTTGTGAATTTGGAAATTACAAAAGACAAACAAAATGGGTCGTTTATTGCTGCATCTAAGCATACCCCAACTAAAAAGTGAACTAGAAAAGCGGAATCTCTCCACAGCTGGAGGGAAAAGTGACCTCATACTTCGTCTGCAGGAAGCTGTCGAATGCGAGGGAGCAGATCCGAAATCTATGCTATTCGACGTGGTAGAAGAACAAGTAAGTACAGACATTGATATTAGCGCTATGATGAAATTACTTCTTGCCAAGATGGAAGAACAAAAGAATTCTCTAGAAGAGCAGAAGAATTCCATGGAATCGAAGTTCGCAGAACAACAGAAGAATTCTCTAGAACAGAAAAATTCTCTAGAAGAACAGAAGAATTCTATGGAAGAACAGAAAAATTCCATTGTCGCCGCACAAAAAGATGCGGTGGAAGAATTTAAGAATGTTCTCGAAATAAAATTCGACGCAATTGATGAGAAATTAAATCAGCATGAAACCGAGTTTGAGAAAATAAATGAAACGCTGCATAAACAGGAAGCAAACATCGAGAACATAGCTAAAGAGCTCGAAACAAACATCGAGAACATAGCTAAAGAGCTCGAAAAAGTTAAGAAACAGAAGGTTCGAGAATATTCTGCTGACTACCCAAGAAGGAAAGAGATGCAACCACCCGTTTTTGATGGTCAAACATCGTGGCCAATTTATAAAAGACAATTCGAAGCAGCTGCAACGACCAACGGATGGGACGACGAGGAAAAGTCGATTGCACTAACGCTCGCATTACGAGGCTCAGCTGCAGAATTGCTTCAAACTGTCTCAGAAGAAAAACAACGCAACTACGACGCTTTAGTTAAGGCTATTGAGATGCGATTTGGCGACGACCATATGCAGCAAGTGTATAGAGTGCAACTGCGCAGTAGAATCCAGAAGAGGGGAGAAACACTCCAGCAGTTGCAAGCGGATATCGAACGGCTAGCGCATTTGTCATATCCCAATGCCGGCGAAGATGTCATCAATGAAATGGCTATTGAAGCTTTTACACAAGCCATAGAAGACAGACAACTGCAGATGGCTCTACGCATGGCTGGAAAGAGAACTCTTCCTGAGGCACTGGCATTTGCCTTAACGATGAAAGCTGCTGACCAAGCATCTCAAGGGTTTCACCGTGTAAGAGAAATAACATCCGTTGAATGCTCATGCCAGAGAACAGAAGTAGTAGACCGGAATAATTCTCGCAGGGGACCGATCCGTTGCTGGAACTGCAACAAAATTGGACATCTACAACGGCAGTGCAGAGCTGAACGTAGACAAGGCAGTTGTCCACATTGCAGAACTAGGAGTCGTAACGAGGAGGCACCTGAACATTCGGCGGATGGAATATCACAAAGCCGTCAGTCGGGAAACGAGTAAGAACCAACTTCGCGGGGCAGAAGCTGGTTTCTGGAATCGACGCCCCCAGGACCACAATTCAGGTTTCCCAGACCAAACGATGTAACAGGAGCTTGACAGTGGAAGCACATATCGGCCAAAAAAAAATATGTCGCCACAATTGATACAGGTGCCACCGCTTCCATAATCAGAAGGGACATCGTTCGCCAATCATGGCTGCATAACACCAGCAGTTACTGTCTGAAAACAGCGACTGGAGCAACGGCAAAGGTGTATGGTGAAGTACTCTTGACAATAAATCTTGCAGGAATAGTCTTCTCCCATGCATTCTTAGTGGCTGATATATGTGACGAATGCATCATCGGAATCGATTTTATGAAGGCGCACGATGTAGTACTCGACATCGGTTTACAAGTTTTAAAGTACAGGAACGTCGAGATTCCGATGGTTTACGGGAACGAGAACGTCGCAGCTCTAAGGACAGTTGTAAGTGAGGACGAAATATTACCACCTTCGTCAGAGACAGTGATTTGGACAAGGCTGGAAGGTGATCATGGGAGCCACCGATTCTATCTAATCGAGCCAGATCCAGAAAACCATTATCAGAACTATATCGTGGGAAAGATGCTCGTTGAACCCAAAAACAACTTGGTTCCCGTTCGTGTCCTCAATGTGGAGCATAAAAGCGTGAAGCTGAAGCAAGGGGAAGTTATCGGAAAGTGCGTACCGATTACGGCGGTTACAAAGTTGTCCAACGAAAGTCCTGCGAAACCAGTAAGACCTACGGAGGTATCGGAAATAAACAAGAATATACTCGGAGAGTGTGAGCTGGATCAGGAACAGCGGGCCAGGGCAGGGAGTCTTATCAACGAGTTCGCTGATATATTTGCTTCGCAGACAGGCGAGTATGGCCGAACACATCTCGTACAACACCGAATCGACACCGGAGATGCGAGACCAATTCGACAGCCTCCCAGACGACTACCATTGGCGAAGCAGACGGAGGTTGCAGAAATGGTGTCGACGATGGAAAAGGAGGGACTGATTGAAAGCTCAAAAAGTCCGTGGGCATCACCGGTCGTCTTGGTCAAGAAGAAAGACGGAAGTACGAGATTCTGCGTGGACTATCGTCAGCTAAACAACGTCACCAAGAAGGACAGCTACCCCCTGCCAAGAATTGACGATACTCTGGACACACTGTCTGGAGCTAAATGGTTTTCGACTCTTGATCTGAAGAGTGGCTACTGGCAAGTACAGATCCATCCAGAAGACCGTGAGAAAACAGCATTCACAGCAGGTAACGGACTCTGGCAGTTTACAGTAATGCCATTTGGACTGTGCAATGCTCCAGCAACATTTGAACGTCTAATGGAGCATGTTTTGCTGGGACTCACGTGGAAAACCTGTTTGGTCTACTTGGACGATGTCATCGTGGTAGGAAAAACATTTCACGAACATCGAGACAACCTAAAGGAAGTGTTCCAGAGGCTACGAAGTGCGCAACTAAAACTGAACCCGAAAAAGTGTGCTCTATTTAGACCAGAAGTGAAATATCTCGGACACATCATCTCTTCCGAAGGAGTGAAGACTGATCCAGAGAAGGTCGATGCAGTGAAAAACTGGCCGGTTCCTAAAGACAAACATCAACTGAGAAGCTTCCTGGGACTTGCGACCTATTATAGACGATTTGTAAAGGACTTTGCCGGGATCGCAAAGAGTCTGCATCAACTGACAGAAAAAGGCAAACAATTCAAATGGTCAGGTGAGTGCGAGAAGAGCTTCAAAGAACTTAAGCGACAGTTGTGCGACGCCCCCATATTAGCGTACCCCACTCCTGGGAAAACATTTATTGTGGATGCAGACGCTAGTAATGTGGGAATTGGAGCCGTTCTTTCCCAGGTGCACGATGGCCAAGAGAAGGTAGTTTCGTACTTCAGCAAAGTGCTCTCAAAACCAGAAAGGAACTATTGTGTTACCAGGCGCGAACTCCTTGCTCTGGTATTGGCAACAAAACATTTCCACAAGTACCTTTATGGGCGGAAATTCATCCTTCGCACAGACCATGCGTCTTTAAAATGGCTGCTACATTTTAAAAATCCTGAAGGACAAGTCGCGAGGTGGATCGAACGGTTGCAGATGTACGACTACGAAATACAACATCGAAAGGGAAGTCTTCACTCTAATGCAGACGCTCTCTCCCGTCGACCGTGCAAAGCAGACTGCAAACATTGCTTACGACATGAGGAAAAAGAAGTCGTGTCCATTCAAAGGGTGAGAGCTAACCCCAACAGTGGCTGGAGTGCGCGTGAAATCCGGGAGGCTCAAATGGAAGATCCGGATATCGAGCCGATTCTCGCCTGGAAGGAGCATGAAGGAAAACCAGACTGGCAGGAGATATCCAATAGGAGCCCGGAGCTCAAGGCATACTGGGCGCAGTGGGACTCCCTTCATGTACAAGACGGCATTCTAAAAAGAAGATGGGAGAGCTCGGATGGAACATCTTTCGTAATGCAGCTTGTTTTGCCCAGGTCGAAAGTTATCGAAGTGCTAAGGGAATTGCATGATGGAGTGTCTGGAGGCCACTTAGGAATAAATAAAACACTCGATAAAGTACGGGAACGCTACTACTGGGTTCATGCAAGGGAGGACGTTGAAAATTGGTGCAGGAAATGCGTAACATGTGCGGCCAGCAAAGGCCCGAGAGTGAAAGTCCGAGGCAAGATGCATCAATACAATGTTGGAGCTCCCTTCGAAAGGATAGCAATTGATATTGCGGGACCGTTTCCTGAAACGAACAATGGAAATCGTTACATCCTTGTTGTTATGGACTACTTCAGTAAGTGGCCTGAAGCATTTGCTATCCCTAACCAAGAAGCTAAAACCGTGGTGGAGCAAATTGTCTACAACTGGGTGAGCAGGTTCGGTGTACCGATGGAACTGCATTCGGATCAGGGACGAAACTTCGAGTCCAAGATTTTCCAAGGAGTGTGCCAGCTACTCGGGATTCACAAGACAAGGACAACACCCCTTCATCCACAGTCAGATGGGATGGTAGAGCGCTTCAACAGAACCCTAAATGAACACCTCTCTAAGATTGTTGCCGATGACCAAAGAGATTGGGATAAGCAGATTCCCTTGTTTTTATTGGCCTATCGAAATGCAGTACATAACACCACAGGGCATACTCCATCTGAAGTACTCTTTGGTCGAACAGTCCGCCTGCCAAGCGAGTTGATGTTTGGATCCCCATGCGAAGAACCCAAGAATGAGGAAGACTATGTTGCAGACCTCAGGGATATCATCAGGGACGTGCATCGAGGGACTAGGGAAAAGATTAAGATAGCCAGTGACCGCATGAAAACCAGGTACGACACTAAAACGACAACTACAGGATTCCAGGAAGGAGATCTGGTATGGCTATATAATCCCCATCGAAGAAAAGGCCTATCACCTAAATTGCAACAAGACTGGGAAGGCCCATATAAAATCGTGAAGCGCATCAACGACGTTGTTTATCGCATCCAACGAGGAAGAGGCAAGCTGAAAGTCGTTCATGTGGATCGTCTTCATCGCTATAATGGTGAAAATGCTAGCGAGTTTGTACGGGACGAACAAGTTTAAGAGGGGGATAATGTGGTAAATCAGGCACTTAGTGACAGGCACTTAGTGAATCGCACCCTTAGGAATTGTGGTGAATCGGGCACCTGGTAACAATCTGTTTCCCTCTTAAAGTTCCACTTCCAATTGGAGAATGGAATAGAATCTGTCAAGTGATTCTAGTACCTTCTGGAGAAGAGATGGGGTATACATCTGGAGTGCATCTGCTATCCATTTCTAGAATATTCGCCGATAGGTGGCAGCGCGGATATAAAAAGGGGCGCGTTGACAACAGGCAGGGCAGTTGATTTTTAGCGCGCGATAGTTGAGTTCGAAGAAAGATAAGTGTGAAGTAATAGAACAAAGCGATTGGATTGAGAGTTTAAGAAAAGTAATAAAGTGATATTGTACTGAGAGATAAATAAGTGTCAAGTAATAAAGTGAAAGTAATAAAGCGAATAGATTGAAACGTTTGAGAATTGATTAAAGTGTTATTGTTTGGTACTAAATAAGTGAATATTTGAAAAGTGTAAATAAAGAGATTTTATTGGAACAGTTGCACAGAATAGTGTTTTATCTTTTCGAATCCCAGCCCAAATGTAACAATACCATTTTTATACGCAAGAAATCAAAAAATAATCCACGCATATGCCAAAATGGACAACAAATTTCAAACCAGCAGTTGATTGTAAGGTGACTGACAGCTTTTTTACTTCTTACACCA
This sequence comes from Cheilosia urbana, assembly GCA_946477585.1. NCBI lineage: Eukaryota > Metazoa > Arthropoda > Insecta > Diptera > Syrphidae > Cheilosia > Cheilosia urbana. Next base: position 161,368,970 of record OX297853.1, read on the forward strand.
AGAAATTTGTTGAGTAAAAATTCGTAAGATTCTCACTGGAGGGGTAATATCTTGCTCTCTCGATGACGCTCTTTTTTACGAATTTTTCGAGTTGAGGAACGGCACTGAGTAAAAATTTGTCAGAATTCGTAAGAATTAGTAAGAATTCGTAAAATTTAAAAGTAAAGGAACAGACCTTTTGTAACTTCAAGTTTTCTTTTGTTTATTTGAAAGAAAATACGCTTTGTTTTCGTAGATCTTATTTCTTTTAATTTGGAAGTAGTCCTAGTTCCTAGTCACGTGGGTGGTTTACCTCCGGGAAAGTAAAGAAAATAAACAGATATATCTTTTGTAGGCGCAGTAGCTTAGTGGTTAGTGTGTTGGACTGCTATGCGAGGGGTCGAGGTTCGAATCCCGCAAAAACCCAAATTCCGACTTAGGGTTTTTTTCACTGCGCCACCTCTCGCGAACGTCTGACAAACATCCGAGAGTATGACTGTCTTGAAAGAGCTTCTCAATTAGCCGTTTGGAGTCGGCATAAAGTTGTAGATCCCTTCCATTCGTTCCAAAAATGAAAAACTCACACAAAACGAATGGTTGTGAGAAGCTAGGCCTAGGGTCCCTCCGGGCCTGTTGCGCCAACTATTTATTTTATTTTTTATCTTTTGAAGAGGATTATGATTTATGAAGGTCCTCCAAACTAAGCAAAAATAAACCATCAAGAGCCAATAGTCTCAGCAGCCAGGCTCTTTAACTTTATTACCATATAATTTTGTAATTACTTGTTAATAAATAATATTTATAAAAAATCATCAAGTCTGAGTCTATTGATACATATTTAAGAGGTTTTTGTACTTTGAAATAGGGATAAAACCGACGAAGTGATTGTCATTGAAAGTTCAATTTCAAACAGTAGCCAGATGCAATGTAAAGTTGTATATTGTACTTGGGGTTATACGCTGTCTCCTCTCATTTTATGAACAAGACTTATTTGGAACTCTTGCATAATTTTTTAAGATGCATATCATTTTTAATTTAATGCCAAAATGCCGCATTCATAGCCTTGGGTGGTTTAGAGGAGGTTGTTTCAAACAAGTTATGGTATCGTCCTAATACATTTATAATATGAGAACGATACCATAACTTGTTTGAAACCACCCGCTAGATTACTCTTCGATAATCTGGTAATCATAAAACGATCAGCTTTGCTATCTCGAATTCGAATAATTATTTTAACATTCGAACATATAAATAACAGAAGATAACGAATAGAGAAATTCGTTAGAATCACAAAATAAGCATGATTGGCTTATCACAATTATCCATCTTGTGCAAATATTTTCCACGAAGGAATCAGGGATCGAATTGCGTCCTCCGTGATCGAGCATTTCATGACGGAATTTGTTTTTGTTTCACATGTAAAACCAGCTTAATTCCGTGAACGGATAGCTCGTTCACGGAAGTGGCGAATCGACCCCAGATCAACAAACTTTAAATTTCACTTTCCTACGAACAATCATTTGATGACGCTATAGATACAAATTTCCGCTTTTGTGCAAATACGTAGGTAGCAGAAAAACAAAATTATTCAAAAATAAGAACATGGAGGCGCTCATAAGAACTACTTCGCAAAAGCAGAAACTTTATTAGGTTATTTTTTTAATTAAATTTTAATTTAACAGTATATCCCAATATATATTTATGTTATATGCTACTGACTAACTCACATGGTTAATAAATGATTGCTTAACATTACTAATAGTGTAAGAATACCTGGGAGTAACGTACATGAGTTTAGAAGAGATAGAGAAGATCTTACTGGCTACAGAAAAACTGAAAAATTTTCCTACGCAATGCCGGCTGATTCACTTGTGGTGTCGTACAACATCGGAAGATCTAAAGCTGGTCTTGCAGGTACACATCTGTTCGTTGGTTAGATGAACGAGGCATACGCGGCAGACCAAATGTTTACATGTCTGTATCTCGTAGGCATAGTCGTCCGACTTGCAGCCAATGCAGCTGGTGCGCCTAATCTCCGCTGGCTTGGTGGTGAACCGCGTGATTCTTTGCAGGGCCATATTGATGGCTTTGTCCACGTTTGAAGTCAAAGTCGTTGGTATAGGCATCGCTGATCTGTAGGAAGAGTCTTCGAGTCTTGGCCGCTTGGAAGGTATGATCGATGGATCGCTATCGCTAGCGAACAGAGATGCATGTCGGTTTTTACTGCGCCGAACTCGGCTGCTTCCTAGAGTTCGCGGAACAGTCTTGAAGTGTTCCGAGTTTTCCATGAGGAACTTTTCAATGCGCGCTTTTAGTGCCAAATCGAGGATAGCCTTGCGCTGGCTTGTGAAATCAAGCCCAGTAAAGGGATCCGAAGGCAAACGACCCCACTTGGCCTCGACTTCCGAATGCTTGTCGATAGTCGATTGGTCAACGATTTTTCCCGAAGGCAAAACAGTGGGAAACACCATCAATTCCCATGTTATAGCGTCGAGAAATTCTTCTGGTATTTTCAAATGTGATGACTCACAGAGCTCTGGAACATTCCTTGACGGCGAACGTTGTCCCTTTTCACGTACCCTGGATCCCGGTGGATTGGTAATCTCATTCCAAATGGTCTTGACTAGTTCTCGGTCGGCTTTTTCAAGACTTCTGGCTGGCAAGCCCCAAATCTGTATTTTCTGCAGTACAGGTGGACAACGTTGTGTCCCTTTGATAGTCACCTTGATGCTGGTGCAGTTTGAGAGAATTTTATTTGCTGTTTTGAAAAAGAACGCCCTCTCGCAGTGATTGCTGTTCCTGCTCGAATAGTCACTTTGGTAGCAGAATGTGACTGATTCTCCTCGTAAATCGCGAACATACCCAACTCGCTCGTAGATTCCCTCAAACTTTCCATGGATTTCGAAGGCTGTAGATTTTAGCGAGCCGATTGTGTTCCATATTTTAATAATTTTTAGATCAATTGCCTTGGGAAATTCGAAGAAAATGTCTACCGGTGGTTTGGTAACATTAAATGCCATAAATCCTCGATTTAGCTGTTGGATGTCGTCCGCAATGAGATTGGATGTCGTGTAGCCATCTTCGCAAATTGCTTCACTTTCCACCGAAGGCTTCAATTTCGCGTTGAGAAAGTTTATCAAGCTCATGCTTTGATTTGGGAGAATTTTAACAATTTAATTTCTTCTATGCACAATGGCGTCGATTTTTTATGGATAAACCCAAGGAAAATGAACGGAAAAAATCACAGCTAGCAGCTTAAAAAACAATTAATCCACGGGGGTGAAGAAGATATGGCGTTTTTTTTTTTTGTTAAGTGTTTTTGTTGTAGTTCTGACGTTAAATTTGACAGCTTAGATGTAAAAAATACAAAGTGGCGTTTATAACTTAAGGGTGTGTGAGAAGATGGGGAATGGCCTTCGAAGTCTTTCGAACATGGTTTGTGTCTGTGGTAACAATTTTTATTTTCAGCGTTTTAATGAACGTTTACGGATATAGTATTAGTTCATTTATTAGTAAACTCGAAAGCCGAACTTAACAAATTTGTTTACCAATGCCTGCACTTAGTTAAAAAATGTGTATGGCTATCAATAGACTTGTAGACTGATAATTCTACCACTCGCCTGTCATCTACTTCGAAAAGCAAACTTTTGTCACACTTTCTGGAAACAAATAATTCTCAAGTAGGTAGGTACCTACGATAAAAATTAAGAAGTATTTAATAAATAAGAAAGTGTACCTAATAAACTGAAAAAACTGATTCATCGTAATTTAAAATTGCAGTAGACATTTCGATCTTGTTTTATAGTTTGTGGTATTGGGCTGGGCTTCTTCAAAATCGAACATAAAAACGCCACTGCTTGCTCTTTCTTTTTTTGTTGATATTCGTGCGATTCGAATATGTGTAGCCTACCACACTTTTCAAAGCGTTTTCTATTCACTGACTAAATTTTATTTTAAAATACACGAATTTTGCATCCCGATTGATTTCTAAACATTTATACATAAATAATTTACAAAAATAGATTCACCCGATGCAATAGGTACCTTTCTTTGCTGTAGAAAAAATGCATGAAAATGCACTTGAATTGGTAAATCTGAGAACAAAATCTAGATTCGCAAAAGCGCTTTTTTTTTTTTTTTTGTGCCGAACAAACATAACAAGTGCTCTGAGAGCAGAAGTAGTGCTCTGAGAGCGCCCAATCGAATACCACATTAAATTCGCCTATTGTAGAGATGACACATCTAGCGAGTGGTTTCATAATTCTTTTATTTGAGTTGTTCTAAAGCGTTTGCATTATTTTACGGCATAACTATGTTGTGTTATCTTAGAAAGTTTCTACATGCATTATCTTATTAAATGATAATCATGCCTTAATTTTTTAAGAAAAAAACAGAAAAAAAAATCAAAGACATTTCTTCATTTTACAGGTTTTAATATTCAAAAAAAAAAAGTATTTGCAGAGGATGAATATAAATGAGAGAATATTTAAGTTAAGCCAGATTGGCACAATCCGCCGATTTAAAACTGTGATTTGACTTGATAGTGTGAAAAGTGCATGTAGATTCAATTACTGCTGTGGCGTCAGTTGTTGTAGTGAAAAAGTTCACAATTTGTTGGCTGGACGAGTCTTTTTTTTTTTTTTTTTTTTTTGGATGCGCCAAAGGATGTCGTAATCTTCTAAAGATGCGGTAGCCCGTGCTACCAACATGCACGATTCGCAAACCCGAATATTCGATGCCAGGAGTGCGCCTACGTACTAATCGACACCACTATGTCCTTCAACCACTCTCCCCGCGGAACTGCCGTCAGGTATTACTTCGCGGGGCTGGTTAGCAAATCAAGCTATTTATCCTGTTTCACCTGCTGCTGAGGCTTCTGCTGCTTCTGTTGCTTTCCTTAGCCTTTCTATTCTCCGCAGCTCATTTTGTAGAGTTGTAATGTAGTCACTTATTACCGTCCAATTCTCTTCCGACTGCAACATGTGGTCGATGAGTAGCGACGGGCTGGGCAGAGTGATTCTCCATGCAGTGAAGCGTGTGCAATAAAACACTGCATGCTCCGTATCTTCATCTTCATTTTGGCATTCGGGGCAAGATGGTGAGCTGTCGTGTCCAAATCGGTGGAGATATTTGCGGTAACCACCGTGGCCAGACAGGAACTGCGTAAGATTGTAGTTGCAGTCTCCATGCTTACGATTTATCCAGTTTTGGATTGTCGGTATTAGCTTGTATGTCCATCTGCCTTTCGTTGTATTTTCCCAACGAGTTTGTCACATAGCTGCTGACGCCGCCTTTTCTTCATTTTTGATCTTCTTTATACCACTGGCGTCGGGTTGGCCTAAGGCTTTTCTATTATATACCCTCAACATCTCATCTGCAAGGATGTCAATGGGGACCATTCCAGCTATAACAAAGGCGGCCTCGTCTGAGATGGTTCGAAAGCCGCTGATTGTCCGTAGCGCGCAGAGTCTATATGTTGACGATAGTCTCCTTTTGGTCTCCTTGGTCCTCAATGCCTGCGCCCAGACTGGGGCCGCATACAATAAAACTGATGTGATGACTCGGGAGAGTAGTAGCCTTTTTGCGTATCCAGGTCCTCCGATGTTAGGCAGTATGCGCGAGAGAGCTCCCTGCATTTGCGACGCTTTCTTGGTTAAGTAGTTCACGTGTATTTTGAACTGGAGTTTGTTGTCCAGCATTACTCCAAGGTATCTAACCGCATCTTTGGACCTGATTGTTTGGTTGCCGACCCGAAAATTGGCAAACTCTACAGTTTTCGGACTGGTTATGAGGACAGCTTCTGTTTTATGATCGGCTAATTCCAGTCCGGCGGTTGCTAGCCAATCTTTTATCCGGACAATTGCTTCGTTTGTAGCTGATTCAACTGTCCTAATCTGCTTAGCAACTGTCACGACGGCAATGTCGTCGGCGAATCCAACTACCGTTACTCCCCCAGGTAGCGCTAATCGTAGGACTCCATCGTACATGATGTTCCACAGCAACGGTCCCAATACCGATCCCTGTGGAACTCCTGCAGTGACGTTGTAGTATTTTAGTCCTTCATCTGTATGGTATCGCAACTTCCTGTTGGTAAAATAGTTCGTCAATATACGCAGCAAGTAGTATGGTGTATCCATTCTAGCTAGTGATCTTCTAATGAACGACCAGTTCGCAGAGTTAAACGCGTTTTTTACGTCCAAAGTAACTACTGCACAGTACTCCTTTGTGCCGTATAGCCATCTTTTTCCTTCGATAGCACCTTTTGATATATCAACTACTGCTCTTATGGCATCAACAGTAGATCGCATTTTTTTGAACCCAAATTGACGGTCTGAGAGAGCTCCTTTTTCGTCCGCCACTGCGAGCAATCTATTATAGATTACTTTTTCGAGGATCTTTCCCATAGTGTCCAGTAGGCAAATTGGGCGATAGGACGAGGGTTCTCCTGGGGGCTTCTTTCCTTTTGGTAGCAGGACCAAATGTTGCATTTTCCAATTTTTAGGGAAGGTTCCCTCTTCAAGGCACCTCTGCATTGTCGTTATGAATAAGTCTGGTCTCTTTTTTATGGCCGCCTTTACTGCCTTATTTGGGATGCCGTCCGGTCCGGGTGCCTTGGCGTCACCTATCTTGCTGCATGCCTTTAGAAGCTCTTCCAAAGTAATTGGTGGGATGTCCGCTGGACTGACCTCTCTTACGATGTTACACATAGTAGCTGGTATTTGGGGAAAAAGATGCTCTACTATGGACCTCAGCATTATTGGACATGTTATTGGAGGAGTCCTATAGCCCTTCAATTTTGTCATTACCATTCTGTATGCCGAGCCCCATGGGTTAATGTCGGCTTCCTCACAGAGACGCTTGAAGCATGCGTTTTTGCTCTCCTTGATGGCTCTATTTAAGTTGCTTCTTGCCATTTTAAAAGTGTCTAGGCGTTGTTGGAAGTCTGGTCTCCTTCTTGATCGCTGGACTTTGCGTCGGGCTAGGAGGCATTTTGCCCGGAGTGTCCTTATCTCTTCGTTCCACCAGTAGCACGGTGCTGCCTTTCTTTTGTTTGATCTTCTAGGCATGGATGCATCGCACGCTATGGCGATCGATGTTGTAAGGTGATGTGCGAGGGTCTCCGCTGTTCCACTTATTGGTAAGTCTCCGTTCAACATCTCTTCGAATGCATCCTTATCGAAAGATCTGTCGTTCCATTTTGGACCCGTAAGTTTTGGGAACAAGGTTGGTTTCATTCCTTTCATTTCCATTATTATTACTTGGTGGTCGCTGTGAGAATACTCCTCGCTAACCCTCCACCTTATGTTTTTTTGGATGGAGTTACTCACAAGGGTGATATCGATGATAGACCCTATACCAGCTTTCCGATAAGTATTTGCACGACCCTTGTTAGCAATGACTATCGATAGGGGAGCGAAAGTTTCCAGTAGCGCCTGTCCTCTAGTATTGGTGAATCTGCTGCCCCATTCTGTGGCCCACGCATTAAAGTCGCCTCCTATAACCACTGGTGCTCTCTGGAGCGCATCTGCCGTCAGGTTGTCCAAAATTAGTTGGTATTCGCTGGCCGTCAAACTAGGTCGAGCATAGCAGCTATAAAAGTGGATCCCATTTATTTTCGCACGCACGAAGCCTTCTGTTTGGTCATTTATTTCTTGGAAGGCATATCTTCCACATATCCATATTGCCGCCTGTTTTGCCCTATCGCAGATCCAATTATTGTTCCCTTCAGGACATTTATAGGGTTCGCTGATCATGATGACGTCCGCCCTTTCGTCCTTGGCAGTTTGTGTTAGGATGTCCTGGGCTGTTCTACAGTGATTTAGATTTATCTGTAGTATCTTCATGGTCTTTTGTTTGTAATAGCTCTCCGGAAGACTGGGCATCTTGCACTGCCAGCTACATGCTTCGCGTCGTTTGGATGGCCTTTCTTGCAGAACATGCAGGATGGTTCCTTATCACAGTTCTTTGCTATGTGGCCTTCTGCCCCACATCTCCTACATAGCTTGGAGCGGTCTTCATCGCTTTTGCATTGCCGGGCTAGGTGACCAAACTCTAAACATTTGAAGCACTTTCTGAGCTGACTCCGCTCGTGCACGCGGCAGTTAACCCAGCCGATTTTGATCCTTCCAGCTTCTAGAAGCTTTCCAATGTCTTCTGTGGGGAGGCTAATCGTTGCTGTTTGGGTTCCTCCGTACGCCTTTCGCAGGGGCAGGGTATCAGCTGGACGAGTCTACAGGCAAAGCATTGATGTGCTTGGTTGTTTTTGTGTGTCGAACAATATCTGCGTTTCCGCCGGATGCGATCGAAAAACTTCCTTTACACTTTTTACAAAAAAACATCACTTTTGCTTTTGCCGGTTTCCGAAAATGGATATTTTTCGATTAATTTGGCGTTGAGAATGCATTTGCCTTTTAACGGATTTGGCATATTTTCACACAGTAAAAACTAAAGAAGAAATTAACACGCAATAGGACTGTCTCTCAAAAGTAGGTACAATAAAATAAAAAAAAATGGCGTTCGAATTTCAATTGTCGAAACAACAACAGAGAGGGGATTCCCCTTTTGGCCTACAACTTAAAAAGCTACTAATGCGAATTTATAGGTTTATATAGGTTGATTCGCTAAATTTTTAGTCATATGAAAAGTTGCTAATTAATGGGAATAAAACTGCATGATTACAGGATAATTACAGGGTTTTTTCACAAAAACACAGGAGTCAAATTTCTACAGGACTTTCGTTAAAAATACAGGGGTTAATGCTTAATACAGTCCAACACGGATATAAGAAACATATAAAAAACAACGTGATTTGTTTCTTATATCCGAGTTGTTCTTATATGAAAACAACGTTTATAAGAAACAAAGTTTCTTATACGAAAACTACTGATATGAGAAACAAAATTTCTTATATAAAAACATATGTAGGACGATTTGGCGGGCTTTTTCTACTGACAGTAGATAGCTGTCATTGTCATTGAAAGGTGTGTTCGCATTGTTCGCATCATACCTACCGTAATTCGTTTGCATGCATAGTTGAGCTGTTTTTGCATTTAAACTGAAATCCATCTCAACCAAGGAAAAAATTATGTTTCTTATATGTGTAATAATTTCAACATAATAACAAATTGTGTGAATAAAAATACGTTTTTTATATCCGAGTGTTTCTTTTAAGCGAGTTTCTTATATGAAAACATTTTTATATGTGCATATAAAACTGTATAACCATTCCGATAAGATTTGAAATTGTATAAGTAGTAGGGCTTTGGGGATCCTGGTTCAGGAAATGACGTCGTAATGAGTCAAAAATGAGTCATCAAGGTCAATATTCAAGGTCAATGAAGGTAATTGTGTGTGTATGTGTGTTTGTGCGTATGTATGCGTTGTTCAAGGCCAATATTCAAGGTCGAAGAAATCTGTGTGTCGTTCAAGGTCGTTGATAAAAAAAAAAAACATGAATGAACATGAATATGAAGAAATCTGTGTGTTGTTTCAAGGTCGGTGATAAGAAATCGTCAAGCCAAAAAGAAACATTATTCAAGGCCATTAAAACATTATGTGGGTGTGTTGTTTCAAGGTCACTTCAAGGTTTTTTTTGTTTTTTTTTTTTTTCATATACATACTTCTCCCGGGAAAGGCGAACCTATAACGCTTCAACAGCGCCCCGAGATGCATGCAGATGTATGTTTGTTCTGCACTTAAATTGCTGCAAATTGTAGTCTTCTGGAAATATATCCCCAGGAATCGAGTTCCAAAGTTTGATTGTCCTGTAACAGAAGGAGTTTTTGAAAGTTGATGTCCTCGCGGTTGTCAAGTGTACTGTATGGTCATGAGCATTAGCAGCCTGTCTTGTTGGGCGCCCAAAAGTTGCACTTCGAGGGATAATGTCTTTGAGTTCCTCAGAACATCTACCATGGAAGTACCTATAGAACAAGCATAGGTCAGCGACTTGTCTTCTGTGCACCAACGGTTGCCGTAGTGTGCTGTTTCAAGGTCGCTGATATGTGTGTCGTTTCAAGGGCATAACTCAAGGTTGCAGATGTGTGTGTGCTTGATAAGAAAGCAAGGTCAATGAATGAAAGAGTGAAATAAAAGATTGGGGGAGAGGGGGGAAATCGCCTCTTATGAAATAAAAAACTGTTCAAGGTCATTAAAGAAATAAAAAACTCTTGAAGGGCATTAAACGGTTCAAGTCTAAAATAGCCTCTTATGAAATAAAAAACAAGGTCAATGAATAATTGCTTAAAAAAACAGGCCATCGCCTCTTATGTAGATAAGAAAACTATTCAAGGCTAAAAAAAACTCTTGAAGGTCATTAAACGGTTGATGTCCAAAATCGCCTATAAAAAAACTATTCAGCAATTGCTAAGAAAACTCTTTAAGGTGATGCTAAAAATAGAATTCAAGGCCAAATACGATCGTAAACGAATGAAGAGTAGGGCGTGTGTATACATATGAATTAAAAATCGATAAGAGATCATGGTCATTTGGAAAATAAAAAAATCAGCTTCAAAGTCCAAGGTCAAAAGAAAAAAAATCTTCTATTATAATAATGTAATTTTGTTTCTGTTTATGGAGCAACAACAACAACATAAGCCAACAATATGTTCTTCAAAGAAAATTAACAGCCTACTTTTTGGAGCGCAATGTATTCTTCCTGAGATATTGTATGCTCTCTCCTCACCCTCTTGGCTAATGTACGCTACATTCTATAAACACATCTGTTCTTTGAGATCATGCTGTTGTATGAGGAGAAAAAGTCATTGAGACAATAAGTAATATCATCCGTACTGTAATAATAAAACCAATGATACGGAAAAAGTCTTCTCTTATGTAGATAAGAATGTCATGATGTTTAAGTCATATAAAAATAAAGTTCAATCCATCTTCATAACAGTTTTGAAGACAGCGAAGCGAAATTATTGTTGAACATTTCAAGTATGTAGTACATTTATGTACATATGTCAATATACCTATATTAACTTATGTTTTTTGAGAGTAGAACTAAAGAGATTGTTTTACATATATCGACAGTAAAACAGGACGAATCAACTCAGCTATATTAATTGTTTTTTATTTATCCATGAATAACGAGTGGATGGAAAACCCAACCATTTAACATAAACCTTATTGCTCCTTGTTGCTATTACCTTTTCCACCAGAAACGTATTGGAAAATTTCAGTTGAGCGTATGAATAGAAACAAGCAAAGTTTTTATTTTATAAGACATTTTATTTAGCCAATCGTTGATAAAGTGACATCAAATTATTAATTCCAAGCAATCTTTTCTCTAACATATAGCAAGCGCAAGTATCGGGTCCATCTTTACATAAATCCGAAGACCAGGAACAGTTCATAAAATGACAGCCATGAATGGATTCAGTTGAAGACACATTCTCAAACATTCTTAAGAAATTAATAAAACCAATGAGTTCATTGTAATGCTCTTCAATTATAATGTTCTGATATGATTTCAGAAAATCGAAAAGCTGATCGAAAACCGCAGAATTATTTAAGCCTGATGTAAAATGTTGTAAATTTTCGAAAGAATAAAGTAAACTTTTGTTTTCTAATTATTTATTACGTTAAAATTTCGTTTGTATGGGGGTGACTGGGGGGGTTTTAAAATTGTTTTATTTGTAAGGTTATATCTGCGTCCGCTGCCTTCGGTGAATTTTCTTCGACTGTCATTTTATTCCTTCTTTTGCTTGTGCTGGGTTTTCGGAGCGATAGAACGAATTTTGCCATTGGCCGACCAATCGACAACGACGTTCTATTTCTGTAGCAGCGGCCTCTGCTGCTCGTTAGGCTTGTTTGTTGTAGCTGTCACTTGGTGACGACACCTGACATGTTATCAGAAGCACAATCGAAATGTTGACTAGATTGATTTAAATAAATGGCCAACTGATTTTTTTTTTTTTTATCAAGAGGCTCATAGTCCTCTTTAAACTTTTAAAGAACATCAAGAAAATAGTTTCTGAAATTATCAAGCAATTCAAGTGCATTTAAATTGAGTTGGTCAGTGTACAATCTCAAAGATTTATCGTTTTTTTTCAATTTCCCATCGATTGTTAAAAGACAGTTTCTTAAAAAGATCAGAAAAAAAAGAAAAGACGGCAGGCAGGTAATTTAATTGAATCAATGGTATAAACCGTGGCGACGCGTGAGTAAAAAGTATAGGCGTTCAGTTCAATCAAATTTATTTTTTCTTAAATTTATCCTGATATACAAATACACGCAGACAATTTTTTTAAATTGTAAGTCCTAGATTCAAAATATATTTCAAAAATATTTCCCTACCAGAATATCCTATACACCCAAAACATCCTATACACATTTCTCATTTCATACATAGCCTTCCAAAACGAGTAGAACGTGAAGGCAACATAATTACTCATGCTTTCGGTTCCATTTTATTATAGCCAACCCCAAAACCAAAGTACCATAGGAACGCCACAGAAACCCGTAGTCATAGTTGATTTCGTTTACAACTGAGCTGAACGAAATAGTGGGTACGATGTGCGTTAGACTTTTATTATAGCATTTATTTTATATGGATACATTTCGTTTCCAACTCATCTGAACGAGTTGATCGTCGAATGAGTGGGAATGTAAAGTATTGTTTCGCTCGTGTCGCAGTCGTAGCCGCTGTTCGCAGTCTAGCAGGGCAGTTTTTCGTTTCGGTATACACTAAGAAATTTACTGAAGTTTGGTTAGGACTTAGGGGATAAGTGGATATTGGACTTTTTTTTTAAATTTTGATGTTAGTAGCGGAATGAGTGGAAAGTATTGCTGTCGCAGGTTAGTATTTCATTTTTTATGAATTAGGACTTGGCTCAAGTTCGTGAGAGGGCGGCACGAGTTGGGTAATAAGAGGTGTTATCGTGAATGACCCGCTATTTCGGTAGCTGTCACTTTTGAAGCTTTTATTCTTTGACATTTGACAAGTAGAAACTCCGCCATTACTAAAAATGGAACGATACATGCTTCAACAACGTATTGACATTTTTAAAATTCACTACAAAAATGGTGAAAATCTTGCAGTCACAGTTCGCGATTAAGCTAAGGTTACAGGGCGGTTTAATAACAGGGCTGTTCAATTATTAAACATCTACCACATCTGCTTTAGAAATTTGTATCTTTTGATGTTCAACATAAATATTTGAGAAACATTAAAGTGCCAACAGATGATGATGATGCTGCAATAAAACAGTATGTTGGCAGTGTCTTTAAGAACTGTCTTTTAGCAATCGATGGGAAATTGGAAAAACCGATAAATCTTTGAGATTGTACACTGACCAACTCAATTTAAATGCACTTGAATTGCTTGATAGTGTTACATTCAGGCTGGGATTCGAAAAGATAAAACACTATTCTGTTCAACTTTTCTAATAAAATCACTTTATTTACACTTTCTACTCAATCACTTATTTAGTACCACGACAATATCACTTAAATCAATTCTTTAAACGTTTCAATCCAATCGCTTTATTCACTGTATTACTTTACACTTATTTATCTCAAAACCGATTACTCTATCGAACTTAACACAATCGCTCTTAAAAATCAACTGTCCGTCTCTGTTGTCAACGCGCCCCTTTTATATCCGCGCTGCCACCTATCAGCGAATATTCCAGAAGTAGATAAATTCCAGATGTATATTCCAACTCCTATCTAGATGGTACTAGAATTACTTGACAGATTCCAGTCTCCAATTGGAAGTGGAACTTGGAGGGAAACCGAGTGCCCGATTCACCACGATTCACTAAGTGCCTGATTCACTAAGTGCATGATTTACCACAATATGTATACGCACGCCCTACTCTTCATTCGTTAACGATCGTATTTGGCCTTAAATTCTATTTTTAGCATCACCTTAAATAGTTTTCTTATCAATCGCTGAATAGTTTTTTATAGGCGATTTTGGACATCAACCGTTTAATGCCCTTCAAGAGTTTTTTATTTCTTTAATGGCCTTGAATAGTTTTCTTATCTGTACGAAACGCATTTAATACATGATATAAGTATATCAAAGTATCAGACTCAGAGCACCTACCCACTTACTGTTTAGGTCATTAAATATATACTTTTGTTAATCTTTGCGCATTTTATTCAATCGGTATTATAACAAATATCACCAGTTATCTTCAATCTGATTAAGGTTTTGAAAAAATTTCTTGATAGCCGACTTGCTTAAGCCTGATTAGCAAATAGGCAAACAAAATTACAATCGTTTTTATGATACCTAACATTAAAGTTAGGCTTTTTTTTTGGGCACGGTAGTTCTGGCACTACACCATATATACAGAAACAAAATCAAATCAAATAAAAAATAGAAACCGTAACTGACCCACTGACTGACTGATGGTGATAAAAAAATAATGGAGCACTTACCGACATCGCATAATCTTGTAGTTTTGCACAACGGTAGGTCTTGTGGTGCAAGCAAAGGAATAAATCGAAAATTTGGGTTTTATCAATAAGGACGACCGCCCACTTTCTCAGAATTTTTGTCAATTACGGTCGAAACCGGATAGGTATACAACAATAAGGTGAACAATTTCTCTCAGAGCGTACACAAAAAGCAATCTTTAACAGATTTCAGAGCCCTTTTGCGAATCTGTATTTTTTCTCTGATTAACCAATACAAATGCGCTTGATTTTGACAAATGGGGGAGTTTATTTAGGTTTTCGTGATATTTTTTTCTACAACAAAGAAAGGCATTGCATCGGGTGTATCTATTTTCGTAAATTATTTATGTATAAATATTAAGAAACTAGTGTGCCCGGCGAACTTCGTCCCGCTCAAAATTGAATTTTTGACTAAAATAATTCGGAGTATTCACTATTCCACCTGAAATTCATTTTTTGATCCAAAATATCTTTTGACAAATATGATCTCAATGTAACAACGATCATATTTAAAAAAGAAAAAAATTGAACTCCCCGTACAAAAAGCATGGGAAATTAATTTTCAGGAACTTCCAAATTTCCCTTTAAAATTTTCCAATTTGAACCTTTCTTTGGCGTAGACAAACACAACAAAGAGAAGATAGCTCAAATCGGACGATTCTTTCTCGAGTTATGGTCTTATGGATTCGGTCAATTCAAACTCTTTGTATCGAACTGCATGAGTATTGCAACTCTGCGGTCGATGTATTGAGAGAGGATATAAAAACTTAACGAAAGACCGAGAAGGTTCTAATGATTGTATGACGAAAGTCAGTCAGATAGCAGGAACCAATGTGAGAGGAGCAATATTACTGAGCAGGAATAAATATAAGTGGTTTTTTATAACATTTTTCCACTATAATTATCTAGTGTTTTTATTTATTCTGACGCGTATTATTTTTGTGCCGGTCTGTTTTCTATTTTTTCCACTAATTTCCCTGAGCTACGATACACTCTTTATTCAAAAGTTCGATTTGTGATTTGTTTCAATCAAACCGTCAAAATGTGAGAAACATGGTAATTGAAGACTGATATTACAAATGCACAAATATCCAGCGATTATCCTCGCGACAAATTATTTGACATAGTGAAAGCGAGACGAACGGAAAATTCAAGACGCTGAAATACGAATGACGAATCGTTCTGCCTTTGAATTTTCCCCTCAAAACCGTCGCTTGCATGACATTTGATTTGAGATCCTTCACAATCAAGTCAAACGCGTTCCGTTACAAAGTTTCGGTGTCGACTTTCAATTTCAAATTGTATAGAGGTAAGCGCGGAACATACCTACAAAGAATTCAAAAATTCAAATAATCCCCATAACGTTTTGTTTTTGACGACAAAAATCATTTATGTCCTTCCTTGAGCCCATGCGAATTTAAACCAAAAATCATAAAAATCTAACAATCCGTTCCTGAGTCATGAGTCCACATACGGACGTCAGTCTCTTTTATATGTAGCTGTGCCAACCCGACTTTGCTCGTACCTTTCGTATCAAGCCCCGCTTAAAATTCGCAAAGTAAGTACTTTATTTGGAACATGTCCAGTCCATTAATAATTTCAAGTATAGAACTTTAGAAATAGCGTTTGATTACATGTTTGAATGGGAGGTGCCGCAACCCATTTTCCTAGCCCGCTTATGTTTTGCAAAGTACCTACCATCTATCATTCAAACTGGAATCAACCAAACCCATCCTATCTTTAAAGACTGCCTAAGCCTGAAATACAACAATACGGGCAAAAGAAAAGAAGAATTATGAAAATTGAGATATATGAATATTATGAAAGAATTATAGGTATACATAGAAGATTACTATCGAAGATAATTGAATTGAACTGAAAAACGGAAATACGCCAACAGCGCCACATGCTGAGAATTTCCCGACTTTTCTTTTTTCCTAAACCATCCCTGATTCAAGACGAACAAAACAAAACAAAAATCATTGAAATCGGTCGAGCCGTTCTGGAGCCTTTACCCGACTAACGCACAGCATTTGATATGTGTAGAGAGAAGAGATATAGATAATAATTAATAGTTGGCGCAACAGGTCTGGAGAGACCCTAGGCCTAGCTTCTCACAACCATTCGTTTTGTGTGAGTTTCTCATTTTTGGAACGAATGGAAGGGATCTACAATTTTATGCCGACTCCAAACGGCTAGAGAAGCTCTTTCAAGACATTCATACTCTCGGATGTTTGTCAGACGTTCGCGAGAGGTAGCACAGCGGAAAAAACCCTGAGTCGGAATTGAGTTTTTGCGGGATTCGAACCTGGGACTCCCGCATAGCAGTCCAACACACTAACCACTAAGCTACTGCGAGCTACAGATAGATATAGATAGAGATAGAGATTAATCGGGACACAAAGTTCGAATGCTTTAATATAAAATTTAGCCAGTGAATAATAAGTGTTGAAGGCTACACATGTTTAACGCACGAATATCAACACAAAAAAGAGCAACTGACGTTTTTATGTTCGATTAGCCACACGAAATCTGAGATTTGATAGCGAATCTGAAGAAGTCCAATCAGAAATTTCCACTGATACGTTTTGCACGTTTTGCACTTCCACAACAAAATTTGTATAGAAATCGTGTGAAAAGGCTTGGGATATTTAAACACATTGTACTTAGGCAATTTTTTACTTATCCGTTTTCCACTTAGCCGTTCTCGAGCACCTCCAATTGCTGTAGAATAACGAAATTTGGTATAGCGCTAGTGCTTGAAAATCTAGGATTTTTCATTCGAAATGTCTGCTTACTGTCGTTTTTAAATTAAACACGCATCTTGAGAGGTCATGACTTTAAAAAGAGTAGGGCTAGCAACAAAACAAGATCGGAATACCCTGTTCTCTCGCATAATTTCCCTTTCTTCTAGTTGTACGACCCAAATTTCTTCTTTCCTCTCCAAAAACCCAAAACAACAATTTGCTTACAAGCTACAAAATGTGTAATCAACTTAATATTGAAATGCTTAGCACTATTTCAAACCCCGAAATTAAACTTATTGCTATTGACTCAAAAGATTGCCCTCGCTACTTGTCTAAGAAAGCCCAAGAAGCCTTAGGAAAATATGAAGATGATTCATCTATAGAAAAAAATTGGTGTGGCTGTTATGCTACGTCGAAATATAGACATAAGTTTAGGTTTGGTCAACGGATCCATAGGAATAGCTAAAAATATTTCATGGGATGTTGTTGCCAAAGAGGTAATCATTAATTTTAGTCATGGAATTGTTTATGACTTAAGCCTGTTAAAACCAAATCTTGAAGTCATAAATAGAGCTTTCGTATATCGGGAACAGTTTCCTATCTGCCTCGTATATGCAATCACAATACATAAAGGCCAAACTCTTAATCGTGTACACTTAATTATTAATTATTTTTGACAAAAGTCAAATAAAAGCTCAAGAATGTGCTACATATTTTAAAGTATAACAAATTGAGAAGTCTCTATAGACATGATTTGTCCTCACTTCAGTTTAAGAATGCACATGTCCAAAAATAATGTGGGTGTGGGCCATTCCCATCTTCAAAAACCATTCCACAAGAACTACTTCCTTGCCAAGACAAAAAGAAACAATTGAAGCGCAAATCAAAACAACGAATAACAAAAATAAAATAAACCACGAGAACTAGGAATGTGAAAAACTGACTTGGTTTTAGAAGAGTCCACACTTCTATCTTTTTAATGGAGTGAGATCAGACCAGAAACATAAATGTTAAGAAAAGTTCTTCAATATAAAAACCTCTTTGTTTCAAATCAGCCGTGAAAAGTACTGAGATCTAAAAGTACGCCAAGTTCTTACTTCATGAAGGTTTAATACAAAATATTTAAAGAGCAATATGTACTGAAAAAAAAACTCCAAGTTGAGAGTGGAATTTTATTAGTTATTTAATTTAATGATAACTGACTAATTGTTGTTATTTCTCAAAATTTCTCAAAAAATTCAATGCTAATCAACCACCAATAATCTTAAAAACTCTAACGATCTTCATCAAAACGAGGGTAATCTTGGGCAGAAAATTATTATCATTTTACTTTACGATAACGAGTTCTATTAGGAGCACATCGACAGGATCTACCTCAGCGGGTATCCACAAAGATAATCTCTCTGCTGTTTTAGATTAAAGAGCTTTTAGCTAATCAATATGAAAACCCAAACCAGTAAAATATATAAAGTATTAAGAACACAATTGAACCGTGTTAGTTCAGTGACGACCATTCGTAAGGAGTGGATTCATTTTCGGCGGCATATTGATCTTGTTAGAAGTTAGAGAACTATGATTTGGGCCCTAGTCTTTGGGGCAATCATTGCCAGTAGTTGTGCTTTGAACGTGAAAAATAACATATTCAAAGCGGACGAGAGTGATGCCGCCCTTTCTGCTATGTGCGGTGAGTGATAAAAAGTATTGTGTAAAATTAACTTTCAAATATTCACTACGAGAGTTCGAAATGAAACATCAAAATAATTTCACATGGGTGTGTTTGCTTGATGGAAAAACCCATTTGCAATTCATATGAATTTTAAACCGCCGCACAGTGGGGCAAGATACCTCAAAATCTGGAATCAATTCATGCGATGGCCTAGCCATGTATAATGAAAATAACTGTTTTATATAAGAATCACTTATTTGTGTGTAAAAAGACCATAATATTTGACTTTTAAAGTTTTTGTATTCCTAAATTCATGATTTTTAAGCTTAAAAATTCAAAAAAGAAAAAGAGCGCAAAATAAAATATTGAGTGGGAAAGCGAGGAGTAACAACGATTCTCGCTAGTTCTTGGGATTTTTACCCCGATAATTTCTGTTGGGAAATTTTGTCGAATTTCAGTTTCCGCAATAATAAATTAAAATATTTGGCACAACGATTAATTCGAAAACTTCTTTTGGAAAAGATTTAAGCTGTTTTTTGGGTAGTTGCGAGGAGTAACAACGATTCTCGCTAGTTCTTGGGTTTTTTACCCCGACAATTTCTTTTGGGAAGTAACAACGATTCTCGCTCGTTCTTGGGTTTTTCACCCCGACAATTTCTGTTGGGAAATTTTGTCGAATTTCAGTTTCCGCAATAATAAATTAAAATATTTGGCACAACGATTAATTCGAAAACTTCTTTTGGAAAAGATTTAAGCTGTTTCTTGGGTAGTTGCGAGGAGTAACAACGATTCTCGCTAGTTCTTGGGTTTTTTACCCCGACAATTTCTGTTGGGAAGTAACAACGATTCTCGCTCGTTCTTGGGTTTTTACACCGACAATTTCTGTTCGGAAATTTTGTCGAATTTCAGTTTCCGAAATAATAAATTAAAATATTTGGCACAACGATTAATTCGAAAACTTCTTTTGGAAAAGATTTAAGCTGTTTTTTGGGAAGTTGCGAGGAGAAACAACGAATCTCGCTAGTTCTTGGGTTTTTTACCCTGACAATTACTGTTGGGAAATTTTGTCGAATTTCAGTTTCCGCAATAATAAATTAAAATATTTGGCACAACGATTAATTCGAAAACTTCTTTTGGAAAAGATTTAAGCTGTTTTTTGGGTAGTTGCGAGGAGTAACAACGATTCTCGCTAGTTCTTGGGTTTTTTACCCCGACAATTTCTTTTGGGAAGTAACAACGATTCTCGCTCGTTCTTGGGTTTTTCACCCCGACAATTTCTGTTGGGAAATTTTGTCGAATTTCAGTTTCCGCAATAATAAATTAAAATATTTGGCGCAATGATTAATTCGAAAACTTCTTTTGGAAAAGATTTAAGCTGTTTCTTGGGTAGTTGCGAGGAGTAACAACGATTCTCGCTAGTTCTTGGGTTTTTTACCCCGACAATTTCTGTTGGGAAGTAACAACGATTCTCGCTCGTTCTTGGGTTTTTACACCGACAATTTCTGTTTGGAAATTTTGTCGAATTTCAGTTTCCGAAATAATAAAAATATTTGGCACAACGATTAATTCGAAAACTTCTTTTGGAAAAGATTTAAGCTGTTTTTTGGGTAGTTGCGAGGAGTAACAACGATTCTCGCTCGTTCTTGGGTTTTTACACCGACAATTTCTGTTCGGAAATTTTGTCGAATTTCAGTTTCCGAAATAATAAATTAAAATATTTGGCACAACGATTAATTCGAAAACTTCTTTTGGAAAAGATTTAAGCTGTTTTTTGGGTAGTTGCGAGGAGTAACAACGATTCTCGCTAGTTCTTGGGTTTTTTATCCCGATAATTTCTGTTGGGAAAATTTGTCGAATTTTAGTTTCCGCAATAATAAATTAAAATATTTGGCGCAACGATTAATTCGAAAACTTCTTTTGGAAAAGATTTAAGCTGTTGTTTGGGTAGTTGCGAGGAGTAACAACGATTCTCGCTAGTTCTTGGGTTTTTTACCCTGACAATTACTGTTGGGAAATTTTGTCGAATTTCAGTTTCCGCAATAATAAATTAAAATATTTGGCGCAACGATTAATTCGAAAACTTCTTTTGGAAAAGATTTAAGCTGTTTCTTGGGAAGTTGCGAGGAGTAACAACGATTCTCGCTAGTTCTCGGGTTTTTTACCCCGACAATTTCTGTTGGGAAGTAACAGCGATTCTCGCTAGTTCTTGGGTTCTTAACCCCGATAATTTCTGTTGGGAAAATTTGTCGAATTTCAGTTTCCGCAACAATAAATTAAAATATTTGGCGCAGCGATTAATTCGAAAACTTCATTTGGAAAAGATTCTTGGGTAGTTGCGAGGAGTAACAACGATTCTCGCTAGTTCTTGGGTTTTTTACCCCGACAATTTCTGTTGGGAAATAACAACGATTCTCGCTAGTTCTTTGGTTTTTTACCCTGACCTATGAAGACGTAACTTTTCTTTATATACTGGCCCCACTGTGCGCCGTTTTTCAAGTGCGAAATGATAAAAGCTATTTATTTTGTCTTCGCTCGTAGACTATGCTTTTTTTAAACAGCTGGTAGTTCATATCAGGTTTATATTAGGAGTCGCTTTCTATTCACAATTTAATTAATCAAACAAAAATTAGGGTTTCTTCCAGATAGATTTCCTCTAAGATTCTTATGTGCATTGAAACAACTTTTCATCTCCCCCTTTATGCCTAATTATAAGCAATATCTTATATAAGAACCTTCCTATTTAGTAAACGAGAAGCCTTGTTCTACTTATTTTCCAGAAACGATAAAACCTTTTACGTTTATCCCTAATACATTCTATGTGACAAAACAAGATAAACTATATCTGTAAATTATGGTTCACAAACACCATAATCTGGCCAGCACTACCATATAATTATATCATTATGGCCGTGTACTTACAGTTACTTAATTACTTAATTTCAATTAATTTTTATCAAACGCAAATACACACGTTCGTGATAGAATCATGCGAGTTGATTAAAATATACTTAAACTTAGAACCTTCTTGATTTATCCGGTAATCTTGATGATATTTGAACTACCTAATCGAAACAGTGATTGTGATCGACGCCATAAACTACACAGTTCGCTAATCAGACGTAGATACATACATCAATAAAATTTATTAATGTACCAATCACGAATATTTTGAATGGAATTTACATGATTAGTTCGTGAGATCCATATCGGTAATATTCATAAACAGGGTGCTTCTGTTAAAATAAAGTTTTGTTTTTCATCTTCTTTATGGAAAAGCGGATATACCCAAAATAAATTAATGGAATCCGAGATGCTATGTGGTCTTCCAGAGCTAGATCTCCAAAGTCTGCTTGACCTGTAAAAACTGCGTTTTTGAAAAGCAACGTTTTCGATCAACAGTATTTCATTTCAAATTTGATCTAAATTATATGTCAGTAAAAAAATGACACATCTTGACGTCTGTCACGTTCATGATCTTTATTTTTTTCTAACTGTGTGTCTAATCGAATATAATCGAACGTCACTTGCTCGTTTTTGTGTTGATATTCGTGCGACTGGAATATGTGTAACTTTCAACACCTATTTCAAAGCGGTTTCTATTCACTGACTAAATTTTATATAAAACATTCGATCTTTCGGTCCCGATTAATTTCTAAATATTTATACATAAGTAATTCACAAAAATAGATTCACCCGATGCAATGCCTTTCTTTGCTGTATAGAAAAAATTCACGAAAAACCTAAATAAACTCCGCCAGTAAACTTGGACAGATGTTTGGTTTGTTTACCTTCAAATCTTTTATAATAATCCATCTTAAGCTAATGTGCTATAATTTTATTGAATTTGTCGTTTCAAGCTCAAAGCTATGGCCATACTGATAAGGAGGCAATTTCAAGCATTTGTTTGAGCTTTGTCGATTTTTGAACCTCTCTGACACTAGCTTAGGTCCAGACAATTCTGCAAAGAGTGTATGAAATAGACTTGTCTTTGAAATTGTTTAACATTAAACCAGCAGAAAATATTCTAGTGAAATACTTGAACATGGAAATATTTGTAAAAGGACCGGTTTTATGGGTTGTGGATTGAAAGAATCCATTTGCGATACATGTTTGGTGTGAGATACTGGTTGATGAATCAAAAACCAGTAAAAGAAAAATATGCAAACTCATGTGGTTTTCCATTGGCACCACCAGAAATCTTTTTCAGATCTCAGATTTTACGGTGAACATGGAACGCGCAACGAAATTGATCTGCTTTTTTGTGGATTAGTACGTTACTTGACAACTATATCAGCTGTTCAAATTGCATTCGTTTCTGGCAAAATCGCAAATTGACATCGACCTCAAAAATGTTTTCCTTGTTGTAGATACAAATGAAGTATAATTGGTGGTTTGTAGTCTTCAGATGACGAGGGAGACAATGAAGATAATAATTCCTCCAAAATCATATCCATAGCTATTTGTGTATTCTGCTATTTTGGTTTTCACGAAACTTTGCCTATTTCTCTCGAAAGCAAACTTCTTAAACTGACGTAAAACAGCTGTGCAAATTATATTGGTGTGTGTAGATCTGAAAAAATATCGAGATCTGCAAAAAGTGATCCGAATCGAAAAAAAATATATTTTTCTGCCCAATGCAACGCAAAAAGTGATTTAGATCAAAAAAAAAGATTGATTTTTGGTCCCAATGGAAATTCTTCTAAGAACAATAAGTGCTCCAAATAAAAGTAGCTATATCTTTTAAAGTCTTATATGTAGGTGACGCTGCTTTCTTTCAACGTTTAGTTTTCTTTTATTTGCCATTTCAGATGACATTGCTCACAAATTCGAAATGGAATACGTTGATTACATGAGAACTGGCATCGAATCACCAGAGTTACGTACACTTTCCAAACAATTGGCCAAATCGCACACAAAAAGGATTTTCACTGCCGAAGTCGAGAGCTTGAGTGCTGCTGATAATGTAAGGAAAATTATTTTAACATCGTTCAAGACCCTGAATATTGACGCATTTTTAGATCTTCTTATGTACAGCATGTCGTGCCACAACCAGAGTCATCATTCGCATGTTCCGCAAAGGGGGCGAGCTGGAAGGCCCAGAATCAAAAGCTACCCTTAAGAAAACATTGATGGACCTTTGCAAACGCTTTGAAATCGAAACCGAAGAGGTTTGTGACGGCCTGTTCGAGAGCAACTATGTAATTTTATAGCACAATCTTTAGATAGTCCATCGCTTACGTGATCCGTTTTCTAGCCTATCATTAGATTCATTATTGATGAGACGAAACTTGATTCAAACACGTTCTGTAGCATCTTTATGCAGGCTGGCTTCTGCAAAATCACTAATGAGAAGTTCAATTGGAAAATTAAAATCGATTCGAAAGGTCCCGCAATTCAAGGTCCAAAGACTGATACTCCAGTTAAAGGGGCTAGTGACCTGAATATTCTCCATATTACGGACTTCCACTACGATCCGTTGTACGTGCCCGGCTCGCTGGCCGAGTGTGATGAACCACAGTGCTGCCAGCGACATAAGGATACTGCCGAGGGTACTTCGAAGGCTGCTGGATATTGGGGCGATTATCGTGATTGTGATACTCCTTGGCATACGATTGAAGATACTCTTGTTCAAATTACAAAGAGCCATACGAACATCGACTATGTTTACCACACTGGAGATGTGGTTGACCACGTTGTCTGGATGACATCGCGCGAATCGAACAAAAAAAGTTTGCAGCAAGTGAACAAAAAGCTGAAGGACACTTTTGGAGACAAGCTCGTATTCCCCACCATTGGCAACCATGAAACTCATCCTACGAATATGTAAGTTACAATGAACGTTGGTTCAACCGTTGTTTGGGATTAAATGCATTTTTTTTTTGTTTCAGCTTCGCCCCAACAGATGTCGTTGATAGCACTTTGAGTACTCAGTGGTTATATGATCTGCTTGCCGAGCTTTGGTCGGTGTGGCTGCCAACTTCGACACAGGCCACCATCAAGAAAGGCGGCTACTATACGGTTAGTCCGCGTACAGGATTCCGGATCATTGCTCTCAACAACAACGACTGTAACGTCGTTAATTGGTGGATCATGTACGACAGCAGCTACTTATCCCAGCAATTGCAATGGCTTCACGACACACTTCTGCAAGCGGAGAAGAACAAGGAATATGTGCACATTTTGGCACACATTCCCACCGGTGCCACCAGCTGTTGGAGTGTTTGGTCACGTGAATTCGGCAGGATTGTTGAGCGCTTCAGCAACACAATAAGTGGTATTTTTAATGGCCACTCACACAATGATGAGCTCAGTTTGTATTACTCAAACCAAACTACCCCGATTAACGTTGCATGGAATGGAGGCAGTTTGACAACATTCACTAAAACGAATCCCAACTACAAGGTCTATCAAGTTGACCCGAAATCATTCGTAAGACTATCATACTGTTATAGTAATACTTTTGAGTTGCTCATCCTTTTTTCATTTTCCTTGCAGCAAGTCGTAGACCAAGAGATATGGTACTTCAACCTTACGGCGGCTAACTTGAATCCAGGCGAGAGTCCAAAATGGGAAGTGGAGTACAAGTTGGCTGAAGAATTTGAATTGAAAAATTTGAGTCCGGCTTCGATCGATGGGCTTCTGACTAGGTTCGCTGAGAGTCCTTCACTGTTAAGGAAGGTATGTACCAGTATGATTGTTTTGATTTTTTAGTCGTAAATAATGTATTTTCTTTTTGCCACAGTACTGGAGATACTATCAAGTTCAAGGTGACTCAATGCTAGCCAAAGGCTGTGATGCTAAATGCTTGAAAAAATTGTTGTGCCTCTTGGCACGTGGTGACAATACCCAAACAGAGAGATGCGAACAGCTCAAACTCAAACTGCAGGAATCGGTGAGTTGTTTTGGAAAAAAAAAAAAAGAATTAACTTAAGCGACTCAGAGATTAGCGACTTAAGTCCCTTTATATTTGGATATTTGGGTGTCGGTAGGTTTATGATTTGAGCATTAGAACATATCAGCTTTATTGTTTTCGCTATATCGGTTGTAGTCCTGATTAGAATATTCGATGTGAGGAAACTGTGGAAAGGAATGGTATGCTTACCAATGCAACGACGAAGTCTTCTCATAGCCTTTGCACCACGAGTCCATCATTGATAAAAAAAAACTCCTGTTATATTCTTTGACTCCCTATTTCCGGTAGCTATAAACTTTTCTTAGCTTTCTACTTTTGAGGTCTTATATTCCAATTAAATATGATTCTGTGCAAATACTAGCGCCGCAATCTCTGTACGACTCCCAGTACTTGCAATGTCCTTTCCAAATCTTGCAATCAATCAAACCCGTATATGTTTTGTCCTTCCAGCTCGACAAGGAAGAAAAAGAAGAGGGCAGTGGCAGTGGTAGCGGCAGTGGCGGCAGTGGCGGTGGCAGCGGCGGCGGCGGCAGTGGCGGTGGCAGCGGCGGCGGCGGCAGCGGCGGTGGCAATGATGGTGCTGTTGCAATTATGGCTCTGAAAATCACCACAATCCTCTCCATCTACCTTGGATTGAAACTCGTCTTTTAAATTGCCAACAACATGTAGGTTTAGGAAACGTAAAGTATTAAATGCTATCTTTTTAAGTTTACCTAAATATAATACCTAGTTCATTGTATTTTAACAAAAAAATCTACAAATTAAAAGTTTTTGCCTTGCATCGAGTAGCCAAAAATCGCGTTGACTTAAAAGAGGGCTAAATTATTGGTGGGTGGCAATTCCAACTTCTAATCCTTTTTAATTGGTAAAGGGAAACAATTTCAGTTCCCCCATTTGACTTAATTATTTAAAGTTGAATAAATAAATAAATCAAAGGTTGAAGGTCGAAATAATTGTTATTTCTGTTACAACCATGAAAATGTGTACTGGATTTCAATTCAGTATGAATTCTAATTAAAATTTATTATTTGTAGTTTGGTTTCATTTTTCGGGACCGCCCATTTTTGTTTTTCTTTAATCCCTGCCATTGGTTCCCCCTTGCAAATGTTAAAATGTGTAATCAGAGCAGATGCGGATGGAAAATTATTAAGGGGCAACCTTCTAATCAGGTGAGAGTTCGTTTTTCTTAAAGCATCATGGCGTGAGGAGTGTATTAAATGGATAAGTCGTTTAATTTGTGGCCAACATTGGGTTTGATTAAATTGAATGAGCCGTTTTTTCCTTTGACCCCGCTCATTTGGCGAGAGCTCATCCCTCGTGTTGGTGAAAAGGTTGCCATAACCTTAGAGCATAGATAAATTAATATACAGATGTCTCATCCTAATGTAAAAGAATGCTCTACTTTTTGCGATCGTCCAACAAAGATCGTCCAACAAATGGAAGGTGAAAAGCAAAACCCACCACACCTCATTTGAGAAGGATTGAGTTTCTGTTTCAATTAATGCTACTTTCAGTTGAATTATGACCACAGGCCGAAAAGTATGTATGCGGCGTGCTGCCGTATGGCGTATTGGGCAGGTAAATTTCCTTCCACACTGATAGTGGATTAAAGGGTAAGGAGACAAGGTAATAAGAAAAGGGGAAAGAAAAAAATCGCCTTTATTTGTAGTTATAATCTTTCTTTCTATCTTTGGTATTGTCAATGCCTTATGATTGTACGCCGGCGGGGTTTTGTGCCGTGAGGAGATCTTCGGTTATGTAATGCATGATGGTTTTTGTTGGGAAGAGCCGCCGATTTACTTTTGGATTTGTTTTGCTGAAAAAAGTATCTCTTTGCGATATGAACAATTTATTTCATTTTGGCGATACAATTTGAATGTTTTTGTTTGGGTAGGTGCATTCGCATTATTTTTACGGTTTTCATTATTCGATACAAATGTATGTCAAATTTAATACTTTTATAATTTTCTTTTGAAATTAATTAGGTAATTCATTAATAGGTACCCTATTATAGGTATCAACAATAATATTTAAACTGAAAACTGTTCTAGGTATATCACTTACCTACTTATCTTATTTTTCAAAAAAATGCTGTTGGGTTTTCTTCTCTTTTAATAAATAAAGTGGGATAACGAAACAAGAATTCAAACTTTTCAAGTTTACATGTCTGTCAAAACGCTCTGACTTGACTTTGTCTGACTTTGAATGAATACATTTTAACATTGATAATAAAACAATCAGTATTTTTAGCTTTCTCGATTCGGTATGTAGTAAGAGAAAATACATACAAAATTTTGAACTCGCGATGTTAATCAATTGTGACATTACGATGATCGAGGAACTCAAAGAAGTGGGTCGTAAAATGCTGTCCGTCTGTCAATCTGTCTGCTTGCCTGTCTGTGCGTACGCTCCCGAGGCCTAGAGCCTAAGTGGCTGCCATAATTTTGTTATAGCTTCAGATTTTGGAGTTTTAAGTTCGGGCGGTTTTAATCATACTAACAAAATTGAATAACGATAGGTACTTTTGAATTTTGGACATCTTGAAAACGGTATATTAGATTGCTACAAAAATTAATTTCTAAGTTAATACATGTAATCATTTCTAACTTAATAGAAAACTCGTACAATAGAGTTTTGAAAAAATACACTTTTTTTTTTAATTTGGTTTTCTTTAGTTTACCGGAAAACGGCGATATTCAACGATTTTAACCAAAATGCATACTTAGAGTAAAATTGATGTTTTCAAAATTATTGTGTCCCTGTTCAGAGAAAAACTTATACATACATATTTCGAAAACCCAATTTTGATTTAAAAAAAGCTTTAAAAACAAAGTACCTAGGTAATGCTTACATCCCGAAAAATACCTTTTTCAGCAAAATAGTTAAGCAATATCATTTTTCAGACTAAACATTGCAATATTAGGTCTGCCAAATTTTACAAACACCGATCTAACTATGTATTTTGATTTAAATAGATACTATCACTATTCTTAATAAGATCCCGTACTTAGTTTTTCTCAAAAAATTCGAATAAATCAGTTTTTTAATCATTTCTCCAAAATGACTACCCAAAAGCCGATCTGTGTCGATATATATAATTTTAAAACTCAATACCGCACTTTAAAATTAAAATTGTAATAGCCTTTATAAATGCAATAACAGCAACGTAAGACTTATTTTTAGCAAATATTAGCAAGTTCTTCTTTTTTTTAGGCATATTCAATATGCACCAATACCAACCAGCCAGAAAATCTTATTTTATTTTCACCCCATCGGGATATTCAGTTTATGACTGCTAATGCAAATTCAAAAAAAAAAAAAATTCTGATTTGTGTAATCATAGACGATCGTCACTAATCTATTTCAGCCAAAAATAAAATCATGCATGATAAAAAAACAGGAATTCCTATTACGATTTTTCTCATACTCAAAAACTTGTAAAATGTAAGAGTTATAAAATAGTGCAGTAAGCGCTTATAACTCTCTAACCAGAACTTGCGACAGTTGCCTGTTACTGAGAGCTTCTATTTTTAAAAACTTACACTGTTATTTAGTATATACTGCCATTCGGATTTTATCGATTTGGCAGCAGATATCTGAAATCTCGGATCAAAATCTGAAAAGGCAATCGAAAACGACATTAGGTAGGCACCTAATCTTAAAAAATCATAAATGTACTTCTTCTGGGTATATGTCATCTATCAAGCCAATCTTGCGTATCTATTACCTACAAAAGGAACTTGAGTTCTTGTTTGGTTATCCCACTTTATTTATTAACAGAGAAGAAAACCCAACAGCATTTTTTTGAAAAATGAGATAAGTAAGTGATATACCTAGAACAGTTTTCAGTTTAAATATTATTGTTGATACCTATAATAGGGTACCTATTAATTAATTACCTAATTAATTTCAAAAGAAAATTATAAAAGTATTAAATTTGACATACATTTGTATCGAATAATGAAAACCGTAAAAATAATGCGAATGCACCTACCCAAACAAAAACATTCAAATTGTATCGCCAAAATGAAATAAATTGTTCATATCGCAAAGAGATACTTTTTTCAGCAAAACAAATCCAAAAGTAAATCGGCGGCTCTTCCCAACAAAAACCATCATGCATTACATAACCGAAGATCTCCTCACGGCACAAAACCCCGCCGGCGTACAATCATAAGGCATTGACAATACCAAAGATAGAAAGAAAGATTATAACTACAAATAAAGGCGATTTTTTTCTTTCCCCTTTTCTTATTACCTTGTCTCCTTACCCTTTAATCCACTATCAGTGTGGAAGGAAATTTACCTGCCCAATACGCCATACGGCAGCACGCCGCATACATACTTTTCGGCCTGTGGTCATAATTCAACTGAAAGTAGCATTAATTGAAACAGAAACTCAATCCTTCTCAAATGAGGTGTGGTGGGTTTTGCTTTTCACCTTCCATTTGTTGGACGATCTTTGTTGGACGATCGCAAAAAGTAGAGCATTCTTTTACATTAGGATGAGACATCTGTATATTAATTTATCTATGCTTAGAGGCTCAAAAATCAACTAATATGTTTTATAGACAGTAATTGTGATGCGATTCGGACGACTGCAAATTCTTAAGAGGAGAACAATAAACTAATTTGAACTGATATTTTAGAAAGCTATTTCATCACTTGAAGTTTGGTTTGAGGGTCTAAATATTGAGTAGATAAGTGGGACAGGAATGAAACCTTGATTGTACCTTATAATTCCAGACCAATTGTTCACCCCTATCGAGGTTTCCGTTCGGAACGGAATTTTCTCCGATCTTTACGAAATCGGAAAAACTCCATTCGGTATCCGTTTCGATACAACTTTCGAAAAATTTCTCCGACGACATAATAGCACCTTGTAGCATAGCGTGGAACCGCGTTTTACCACTTACTTTTGACAGCCACACGCCACATTTATTCCGAAGCTCTCTGACAACGAATTGCTGCGGAATATTTTTATGTGAAATGAACGCGTTTATATGCTTTATTTATTTTATTCCGAAACGGATACTTCGAATGCAATTCCAGTTCCGATCGGATTTGATTTTCTTATCGGAATTTTCTCCGAACGGATACCTCGATAGGGGTGTTTGCTCTTCCTGCTGTTTTTCTCATAGAGATCAAAAACCTTAATTGTCATTCATCGGCAAAAGGTTCTGTAGGTTCACCATAGTGCCCTCGTGTGAAGATTTTATGCATTTTAACTCCATGTCAGGTTAATGCCATAACATAAATATTGCGTTCAAGCTAAAACAAACACCCCTATTGCGAAGATCAACTATCAATTGATAGTTGATACTTATCAATATAAAAATAAATAAATAAATAAAAACAAATTAAATTAAACAAAAATAATTTTCTTTAAATGGTATTGCTACGATCAATTATCAATTAAGTGTTGATCGACTGTGAACGTGCAGCAATTGTCGGTAGGTATTGTGAATGTTAATCTCGAACAATTTTATTGGCCTTAACATTAAGTCCTAGATTTGTTCAAAAATATTTCCCAACCAGAATATCCTATACACCCAAAATATCCTATACACATTTCTCATTTCGTACAAAGCCTTCCAGAACGAGTAGAACGGGAAAACAACATAATTACTAATGCTTTCATTTCCACTTTATTACACCCAAACCAAAAACCAAAGTACCTACCATACGAACGCCGAACAAACCAGTAGTCATAGTTGATTTCGTTTACAACTGAGCTGAACGAAATAGTGGGCACGATGTGCGTTATACTTTTATTATAGCATTTATTTTGTATGGATACATTTCGTTTCCAACTCATCTGAACGAGTTGATCGTCGAATGAGTTTAAATGGTAAGTATTGTTTTCGCTCGTGTCGCAGTCGCAGCCGCTGGTCGCAGTCTAGCAGGGTAGTGTTTCGTTTCGGTATATGAATTACGAATGGGCTCAAGTGCAGAAGAGGCTGGCACGAGTTAGGAAATACACTAAGGAATTTACTGAAGTTTGGTTAGGACTTAGGGGAAAAGTGGTTATTGGAAACTTTTTTTAATTTTGATGTTAGTAGCGGAATGCGTGGAAAGTATTGCTGTCGCGGGTTAGTATTTTGTTTTGTATGAATAAGGACTTGGCTCAAGTTCGCGAGAGGGCGGCACGAGTTGGGTAATACATAAGGACAAGACTGTAGTTAGAACTTAGAGGACGAGTGAAAACATTTTTTTTAATTTTTAATATTTAGTCCGATTTAGTCTCTAAGAGTTAGGGGTTCATGAACAATAGGGCGCGACGCCACTGACTGTAAACCGTCGGAATTGCAGACCTTTTCTCTTTCTCATCAACGTAGATGAAAATCATCTAAATAATGTAGCTGTTAGAATGAACATCGTTCTTACTTCTGATCCGAATATGTGGATGGTTTATGTGGGCAAGATTTCTTCCTTAGACAGACTTCAAAGCAAAGTTCTTACCTTGATTTTCGATGTGATGACATTTTCAGAGCTGCTAGTAGAGCCGATATGGCTGAAGTCCTTAAATTCCTTAAAATTATAGCTAAGTATTAGATTCCCTATAATTTCCGATGTTTGTGGTCCCTTTTTGTTGACAGAGAATGCATAGTTTTGCCCTCATTCAGGATTAAACTCATTAACCGGTTCTGTCACATAATTTAATGATATCTCACTGAATTGTGCCAATCAATAATTAAAAGAAGAAAAGACTTGTGAAAAATTGCGGCATTGGATTTTTCAGATTCTCAGAGTTTTCTTAAGAATGATGTTAAAGGTGCTACTCGACAGCCCATCACCGCGCCATAAAAGATCTTGGTGAGTCTTGCCAAAATATTTTCCCTGTACTCTCTGTTTTGTGTAGACTTCAAATCGATAACCTGATGGTAGGGATCCATCTGGATTTCTATGACTCTCTTCAGGATCTGTCGTAGCGATTTGATATATAGCCGATTGTGGATTTACGGAGCCTTAAACCGCACCGACAGAAGTTCATCACGCGGCGGACAATCTTGTCCAACTTTGAAGCCATTTTTATCAAAACTAAAGCAGTAATATTTCTCCCCGTAGCATTTAAAATTTGTCCACAATTGACCGTTGTGTGACTTCGCCATCGATTTTTAATAGGTCTGAGGAATTTTTCAAAAAATGGTACGTATACGCCCACGAAATCAGTTGCTTCCCTTTCCATTTTTTGTAGATTTACTACAAATTCAGTTGCCTATTTGTTACTGTTGCAATTATTTGAACAAATTTGTACCTTTTCATTTCTTTTTATTAATTTTATTCAATCAAATAATTTAATATTCTGTTTTTTTTTTTTTTTTTTTAACATTTATATACTCATATAATATTGTTACAGCAATTACTAATTAATTTTTGTATATTTACACATTTGAGAGACGGATTTATGCAGCTGTATGCGGAAAGATGTAGGTACATATTTATATAATAATTTCACTACTCCTAGGGGCAACTGCCAGCAATTGCGGGCTAATTGCAGTACATGATTACAACAATGGTTACAGAGAAAATATGTGATGTTGTTGTCACAGTAGTTATTTGTTAGTCTTGTAATAAAATAATAAATAATAAATAAATAGAAAGTACGAAAAATAAAAAATAAAAAAACAATCGATGGACCTCGTCTTAAGTTTAAACAAATTATAATGGACAGATGAGTGTCGCGATTTCCAAGTCATTCTCATCCGCCTTCCTGATGACAATCATTGCTTGGTTTTGATACTTTCCACTGGACAGAAGTCGTAGGGTAGTGATGCCGCAGAAAATTGCCTGTTCGGGACCTGTTTTCGAAATTATACACTCATGTAATTATTTAGTTGCGAATGTTTGACAGCAACTCACCGTGTTCCTCGGAATATCCACAAACTTCGCTAGATTTCTCTAAGCCGGCCGAATCCAGGCCCGAGGTACCCCCGATTTCAAGTCGGTCTTCCAATGCGCACTAGAGGAAGGACGGTTAGCATGCTTTTGGGGAAAATTACAAAAATTATATGCCCCTACTTCATAATTGACCTTCTCTTGGTGAGCACTCTTGCCAGCTATCTTCAAATTGCCCAAAGATATCACAGCTGGAAACAGAGCCGAAAGTGTGCAATTCCTTCGATGGCCATAGTTACTGAGATTATAAATGGCGGCTGTGTCATGAACAAGAACGTTGCAAGCTGTGAAATAAATTTAATTGCCACTCAAAGTGTACTGCTTAGCAATATATCAAAGCTTACGTTGAGTAATTTTGTGGAATCTAACATTGGCTACGAATGATCCTCGGGTCGGAATCCTATACTGCAATAGGGCTGCGTTTTGACTGGATCGAAAGAATTTCTTATTGCTTATTGGAGGCCTATAAGAAAAGGAATTTATTAAGGCATTTTGGCTTAGTTGTCCTACCATTGGTTATAGTTGTTGCAGAACTCGGTGACACGATCTTCGAGCAATCGGTGGTGATCCTTAATGCCAGGGAAGTACTCTCCATTCAGTTCCCAACCATCAACAAACTGAAAAGGGAATTTTTCTAAGTAAAAATTTAATAAGATATTTTAACTATTTACCGCCATTAGCCCTCCTGACTCACAATTAATGTCGTAGTATTTCATGGTGATTTCTACAATGGTATCCGGTTCGCCAATAACATACAAACCACAGACAGTCATGGAATCACCCACTTCCAAAATGTCGGCTTCCTTGGGCGGAGTCAAGTGTGATATCTTCTTGAAGACATAGTCTCCTGGCTCGGACGCAACATGCATACAGTCTGAAAGTGTTAAGAGATGTTGTTTATTTAAAATTGTTAACTCTGACTGACCCAAAATCTGTAAATCAGTTGTCAATCTAGAGTCAAGGGGGTCAATAGAGTAAGTCACGCGCATGGTTAGAAATGCACCTCGGTTCAACTCTGAGTATACAGATGGGGATGGAGGTAGTTAGCTAGCACCCTAAATCGCTTAAGCAATGAATATGTCTACTCAGCCCATCAACTTCACTCAGTCGAGTTGCACGTGCAGGATATTCTAAATAATTCGTTTTTTAATGCACGAGTGGCGGAAATTTTACCACTCCTTGTCACTGTCAAACAGCTTCAGTTTGGTTTGCAATTTAACCATGGATCGTCTTACAAATGAAAAACGCTTACAAATTATTGAATTTTACTATCAAAATTCGTGCTCGGTTCGAAATGTTCATCGCGCGCTGCTTCCATTTTATGATCGGCATTCTCGACCTTCTGAGCAGTCTATTCGGAAGATTGTGACCAAATTTCGCACCAATTTTACTTTGTTGGACATTAAACCACCAACACGTTTACGTACTGTGCGTAGTGAAGAAAATATTGCGGCCGTATCAGCTAGTGTGACAGAAGACCGCGAAATGTCGATTCGGCGCCGTTCCCAGCAGTTAGGCCTTTGTTACAGCACTACGTGGAAAATTTTGCGGAAGGATTTGTGCGTAAAGCCTTTTAAGATACAGCTTGTGCAAGAACTAAAGCCAGCCGACCTACCACAACGCCGATTTTTTTGTGAATGGGCTCTTGGAAAGCTGGCCGAGGATCCGCTTTTTTATCGAAAAATTGTGTTCAGCGATGAGGCTCATTTTTGGTTGAATGGGTACGTAAATAAGCAAAATTGCCGCATTTGGAGTGAAGATCAGCCAGAAGCATTGCAACAACTACCAATGCATCCCGAAAAAGCCACTGTTTGGTGCGGTTTATGGGCCGGCGGCATTATTGGGCCATATTCCTTCAAAGATTATGCGAATCGCAGCGTTACTGTCAATGGTGAACGCTACCGAGCGATGATAACAAACTTTTTTTTGCCCGAAATGGAAGTTCTTGACTTGCATGATATGTGGTTTCAACAAGATGGTGCCACATGCCACACAGCACGCGAAACAATGGCGCAATTGCGAGGCGAGTTTAGTGAACAGTTAATTTCACGTTTCGGGCCGGTCAATTGGCCGCCTAGATCGTGCGATTTGACACCATTAGATTATTTTTTGTGGGGGTATGTCAAGGCTAATGTGTATAGGGACAAGCCCGCTTCGATTGACGCACTGGAAGCCAACATCCATGCATTCATTCGTGAGATACCGGCCGATATGTGTGAAAGAGTATGCCAAAATTGGACTCAGCGGATGGACTACCTGAGACGCAGCCGCGGTCAACATTTGCATGAAATTATCTTTAAACATTTAATTGCAAGGTTCAAACTATCGATTCAAATAAATATTTCATTCATTTTTTCGAATTTTTTGTGTTTTTTTTTTTTAAAAAGTTCTAAGCCTCTTAAAAAATTACCCGTTAGTAGGAACGTGAAATTGAGCCCACTTGTTAACAATAGTGAGTAAAAATAGTGAGTTTTAAATTAAATTAGATTCTCTAATATTGCTGCAGCTGCCGAAATAAAATCGCAAACTTTCGATTTAAATGTACCTACCTACATATAGGCTAGCCCGCTAAGGGCGAAGGACAAATTTTGTAGCCTCTGAAAACTATAAAAGGGTGGGCCAAATATAATGTCGTTCCAGTGGCTGCCTCGGCTGGCTTTGCAGTAGTGCATTCTGTCACTCCAATTTTCCGAAACCTTGTTGATGGTTTCTGGCTGTATGGATGGTATTGGCCTTAAGTGCTGAATCGTTTCCGGACTGTCGGTCCTTCATGGTTCTCCACAAAAAAAAAAAAAAACAGAAGTCCGAGGGGGTCAAATTGCAGCTCCAATGCGCATTTTCGAGTCTCGGCTACAGCAACAATGAGTGTTGTCCACTAGCCTACCAGTCTCCCAAACTTGCGTATGCAACTTTCTGTCAAGATTTCGAGCGGGAAACAGCTGTCAAAATAACCTATGATTTAAAAAGAAACCACTAGATGGCCCAACCGGTGTATACAAATAGCACAAAATTGTCAACAAATGCTTAAGGTAGCGGCTATTTCTATTAAGTCACGTTTAAGAAGTACATAAGAAACTAAAAAACTTTTCATTGTAAAAATTCAACCTTCCAATTCCACTTCAGTATTTTCGGTAGCTTTTCTGTAAGACTGATGGACAGAAAGAAAACTTGCAAAGAGAAACTGTCATAAAGAAACTAAAGTGACAACTATAGGCGTTTTTCTTTTTTAGTTCAGAGCACAACCTAAACTGTTATACAAAAAGTTTGTGTTTCTTTTTTAGCTCAGATACATCAGAGCTCGAATTTGTGTTTCTTTTTTCGTTCAGAGCATGATCAGAGCGCGCTCTATGAGCTCAGAATTAATTGACTGAGCAGTCTGAGTAAAATTCTCATTACACATATTACATTCACACTTCCAGTCATATTTGAGAGAAAAAAAAACTGGAAAAACAGAAAATCATCAGAACGATCTGAACACGCTCGGTTCAGAGCGCGCTCATATAGCACGAGCTCAGTTCAGTGCTCAGCTCTGAACTTAAAAAGAAAAACGCCTTATAACATACAACCACATTTAAATAACTTTTCATATTACCCTTATAGTCCAGGATCCCTGGTACATTTTTTTAACTTGATTAGTATCAAGCTAATTTTCCGTGAGTAGCTTAATTTTGATAAGACGCCCACAATTTCCTTTGCGAAAATTCTTGACTGTGGTAGCTAACAGAGCTAGCAAGGCTAAAAAATGTCGATTTGATGATTCTCAAATATTTATTACTAACTGGATTGTGTTTTATTAAATCGTAAGACAATTATCTAAATTATTTGAAAAAATATTTGTCCTACAAAATCGATGGTCTGATCAAAGAGTCCCCCCCTTCCAACATGTATCGATAACGAGATCACCAAAACTGATTACTAACCAGCTGATTTTTTTTTTATTTATTAGTTAATATTTATATAATTTAACAGTCATATTGTCCTACAAATTCCGTGGTATGTTATCCCGGTCCTACGCTCAGAAATTGTTAAGACCATAAGACCATTTTTATCATTACTAACTGTAGGACAAAAATATTAATAATAGGTTAGTGTGTTCTCTGCCCAAATAAAACAATGTCCTACAAAAAAACAGGTACGTATCACTAGTCCGACAAGAATTGTAATTTTTTCGTTTTCCTATTTGTAACATAAGATACAGTGAAAAAATCTTTTAAACACACCGACCGAGTAAATGAGTCATATGCCCATAGAAGTTAGA
Source organism: Cheilosia urbana (assembly GCA_946477585.1). Taxonomy (NCBI): domain Eukaryota; kingdom Metazoa; phylum Arthropoda; class Insecta; order Diptera; family Syrphidae; genus Cheilosia; species Cheilosia urbana. Next base: position 161,406,841 of record OX297853.1, read on the forward strand.
AATCAAAATTTCAATTCATATGTGCTCAAACAAGAATTGAAAAATCTCGTAAATCGTAATGCAGAAATTCTTCCACAGAAAAAGAAATGCACATGCAAACTACACACAAAGTAGGTACCTGCTCATCTCATTCATAAAAGCAACAGACAACAAAAACAAAGCTGAATGTATTATAAAATCGAACCAAAAAGGCAGAAAAGGAAGACATAAAAAAAAAAAAAAAAACCCACCCTCATCAACATTCAACACATTCAATTGGAGCACCGCGATAGCGTACCAACTACCAAGCTATATAGTTCTGTACTACTACTTTTGAGCGTAGGACCGGGATAACGTACCACGGAATTTGTAGGACAAATATTTTTTTAAATAATTTAGATAATTATCTTAAGATTTAAAAAAACACAATCCAGTTAGTAATAAATATTTGAGAATCATCGAATCGACATATTTTAGCCTTGCTACCTCTGTTAGCTACCACAATCAAGAATTTTCGCAAAGGAAATTTTGGGCGTCTAATCAAAATTAAGCTACTCACGGAAAATTAGCTTGATACTAATCAAGTTAAAAAAATGTACCAGGGATCCTGGACTATTATCCCTATCCTATCTTAGATGATTAGCTTCGGTTGGAAAAAATGTTTAAGTTTCTTTTGCTGAATACTGAAATGAACAAAGAATCTCTAACTCGTCAAAAGGATGGTTTCATACCAGTAAAGGCGCCAAATTTATTATATTTGGCAATGAATAGGACTGGCAAGGGCAACAGACAGAATTGGCCCAGTAGTTGCTTAGAAGCCCTATTAACAAATGCTTGGAAAAAATCTCGAGTGCTTCTTTGAACGACAAAATGTATGCAACTTGCCAGTTTTCATTTTCCATAATAATATTTATAATGAAATTTTAAAATACCTACTCCATTAAATGAACTAAATCGGTAAAAATAAAATAAACTTGTAGGGAAAATTTAAGCCTCCACCCTCATTACCAAGTTCATTCGCGATTTGCAACCACCTCTAAGTTGAATCAGTTTCAGTCTGTCTAAAGGTCAAGTTCCTTTTTCAAAAGTTGTTCGCCAAAGTTTGGAATTCACAAACGAATCGCAACTACTTTCTGTTCAAACTTGGTTACATTTAGGGCTCTGGAAAGTGTCAAACATTTCATTAGAGAAGTATAGTCTTTTGATTATAAGCTTCATAAAATTTGTCAAAACTTTTCTGCCCACTCCAAATGAAAAGCTGACAGGCAACTAATGACCCTCTTTCAAAATCACCTACTACACCCTCGAGTTATTAGCAACAAAACACTATTACAAGTCAGAGATATTATTAGTTTGTTACTTTTCGCGAGGCAATCCATCAATCTTCAGAACCGTATCTTGACACTTCTACGTGCATCGAATTTATTGAACTGACCTCCACGCTGGCAACTTATTGTTGAAGTTTATTCCTTCCATACCCTGGTCGGTGGTGGTGTGCTTAGGGTCACAGTACAAGTGATAAAAAGGATTTATATTGCCCCATTGCTATTGTGTGTCTAATTGCGGATCAACGCAGCCGGACCGCAAAAAATCACTAAACGACTGCGACAAAGTGAATCTATTTTTGTATTTAATTACGATGCGGTGCACGTAGTTAATCTCTGATTATTATTATGAGATATATTCGATGGGAATTGTCGTCGACCAGTCGCCACTTGGTTGCAAATGGTAACAGACGCACCGCAGGCCCCATAAAGTTGTGAATGGGATATTCAGACCACATCCTGTGACTTTGAGGGATTCAGTAAAATGTTCCAATGAAAAGTCGATTATTAAACATATATGAGTGGGAAACGGTTGTCATACTCTGTAGTGGGTCTCGGCTAAGATGGATTTGTTCATTAGGCAATGACATCACTTCAGTGTGTACTGCTTTGACAATATGACAAACTTGTGCGGGCTTTAAGTTAAAGCATGCGTGGCATATAAACAAAACCGCGGTCTATTTCGTCCACACAAAACCGGTTAAAGGGATACCGAGGCTCACCGCTCACGGCGCGTTAAGCTTGTTATCGGGAATAATGTGTGTTTTTGTGGCTTCCATGCCACAAAGAATATTCGCCAAAAATCGCTCATGGAAACAATTACTTTGGTAGTGAGATTAATCGCTCGGGGAGCGTAACGAACGACGACGGGAGCCCACTCCTACTGGCAGATAAAACAACATCCGATGTTGGTTCTTTGCATAAAGGGCTAAGAGGTTCTTTTAGGTGCAGGGAAATAAGTCCCCGGGAACTAAGACCACTGAGGGACTTCGGTCCCACTTAGTGGGAAGTAAATACACTTTCGTGAAGTGGACATAGTACCCATGTAAGGTGGGGTCTAAGTTCACTCTCGTATTTGAACTTAGTACACCTTCAAAAATAAGAAGAGGGAACTAACTTCCAACACTTAGAATTGGATAGAATTTTTTTAAATAATCGCGGGGATTTTTCCTTGATTATTTTCAGAGTCTTGCAAACTGAATTTCGATTTTGAAAATGTCGTTAACTAAACTTGGTAGATATTACACCTGTCTCAGTTGAAATTCAATTTCTCCTTTGTTAATAAAAATTGCAAATTACCTACTTGACTCTCTAATTTTACTTTGTTCTTAGTCGAATGTGAGAATTTACTTCACATTAAAAGGGAAATAAAATCACTCAAAGTTTATGGAATTTATTTGCCATCTTACTTCTTACATTGGAACTAAGTCAACTTCACGAAAGTGGTTTTATTTCCCACTAGGCGGGACCTGAGTCCCTCAGTGGACTAAGTTCCGGGAGTCTTATTTCCCTGCACCGTTCTTTTGACTAGTGCTAGGGTATTTTTCTGATATATTTTGCAATAAGCTTTTAGTTTTCTGTTGTAGGCCTACTTAGTCATAATAAGTCTTTCTTCAAAACCACGTTGCTGGTTTCTTTGGAAAAAGAACACAAATGTGTCAAACAGAAAATGGCCTTCTTTCGGTATCACGGAAAAAAGTTTAAGATCAAATCAAGAAAAATAAGCGACGAATCACGAAAAGTTTGTCTCATTCTACAGCTTAGCTCAGGATTTACTAATTCACGACTTTTTATTCGCAATTCTAGAAATTGTACAAAGTGAAGATATTGACCCTCAAAAGTTGTGAATCAACACTTCTCAGTATCAATAATGCGATCGGACGTGAAATACATATTGCCACAACCGATCGCAATTTGACACAAATAGTTGTCAATTTGATATTACTGTGTCTGTGGTTGTGAATTGCAAAAAAAAAACGTAAATTACACTTTTCTGTTGCAAATTACGATTTCATCCCTTAGCAAACTACAAAAAAAAAATATTTAGCAATTTACGACTTTTCTACATCAATTTACGTTTTCAATTTACATGTGCAAAATTATTATAAGATTTTGTTGATTCATCAGTCAGTGGCGGTAAATTACGAAATATTTTTTGCAATTTGAGATTGTAAAGTGCTGTTTGGAAAATTTACCTATTGAAGTGGTAATTTGCGGCAAAAATGTTGCAAATCACTACAAATAAAAGAAGCTCGAATCAATATATTTAATCGTTATATTCAAGAAACCGAATTTCATACATATTCTTCGCCGTTTTCAATGTCAAATTACGAATTTTTGTATCAATTCGAGACAAAATCGTTGTGATTTGCGAAAAATATATAATTCCTAATTTGCAACTCAAAATTTTGCAATTATTGGCGAATTTTCAGTTCTTTTCGTGTATATTTTCAATTTAAAGCCTTCTTTTGGCACTTAAGGCAGCCGCCATTACAAATACATTTGACAGATGTCAGAACATTTCGCAAGAAATAATATCCTTCCTTCTCGATGGTCATAGTTGAATATTTTATATTGCACAATCCACATGTGAAGTTTTCATCCTACACGCATGCTGTGAAACTAAAATCCAATTTAATTTAATGTCAGGCACATTGCATGAAAGGATATGCTCTAGTCATGTGTTGGCGGACTTTCATTCATTTCAGAGGAAATGCTACACAATTCCCGTTTGATGAATTATGGATATATACATAAATGCATTCGTAGTTGTCATTTTCTTACCTGAAATCGTGTGGACTTTATAGCCAGCCGGGAAAATGTCGAATGGATTTTTCAGCGGTGGCCATGCCTGAAAAGAGATAAAACTGCATTTTAATATGCCATACAAATGAGTCCTGGAATGGGGCATCCGAAGAATTAATTCACAATTTATGATATTTTGAATGTATGACATTTAATTACCAAGCAAACAGTGCGGACGTTCAAGTGCACGTAATAAATATTTTTATTTCAATTAATAGCTGCAATTATGCAGTCGGCAGAAGTGCCACTGAATGGAATAAAGAATTTAATTAAAATGTCATAAATTAAGTCACAAATAACTGTCATTTGGGCAAGAAGATTTTCCTTGAATTCATTATAGAGAAATGGTCTGCTGGGCTAAAGATGTGTGCAGACTGGAGTGGTCTTTGCTATAGCTTGCAAAATACACTCTAAAGCTTAATGACAGACTTGACTACGAGATGTAGTGGGGTAGGTATTCTCTCCATTTCGGGGGCTGAACGTATTCAGGGAATTTTTTTAATTTTCTAAAGAGTTTTTATTTGAATTTTAAAGTTTAATTTCTTGCAACAGTGTTTACTATCGCGCCTAAAAGTAGGTTAATTTTTTGGCCAAAGAAATGGAGGATTGTTTCTCTTACAAACGGCCTTACTGTAATAATCAAGCACTAATGTCGACAATTAAGAACTATTCACATGAGAGCGAACTACGAATAGCGAATTGCGAACAAATCAATTGGACTGTATTTATGAATTTGAAAATTGGTATCTGTTCTATCACAAAACCATTATATTTAATTAATCTAACAGCTAGTCTCAAAAAAACATGACTCTCTATTGATTTAAACAGCTAAATTAACAAGTAAAGCAATTTTCCCGCGAATTGAAAATTCTTGCCGTGAACTGTCACACTTTATTCACAATCCACAGAAAACAGTCGCAATTCACAAACCTACGAATGAAAAATTCGTTCGAACTTAACCTGTAAAAATGAAACTGATACGCGGGTGTCTGCGACCAAAAAAAGTTTTCATGTGAATGAAGTGTCAGAAACTACGAATATTCGCGTGTTCGCAGCTCGCAATTCGATCTCATGTGAATAGTCATTTAGTTGGCTGCCAGCTTTAGTAAAAATGTACAGCATTTGTGGAACGATACCAATAAATCTATTACATTTGTTGCCATCGCAGAATTCAAATTTCTTTCACAACGAGGGTTTTATTCTAAAGCGTAGTACGAACCTGTTCGAAACGAAATTTTCCGGTGGTATCCAAATGTCTGCGATAAAGCGTAGTACGGACCTCTTATGAAACGAAATTTTCCGGTAGGCTCCAAATGGAGAGCGAAACGTCTGCGAAAAGGCAGCGGAAAATAATTTGTGTAGATTTCCATCAGCTGATACACAAGTAGCAGTGTTACCAGCACTGGCTATATATTTCCAATTAGGCTCCTTAAAATTCACTTTATTTAAAGTTTTGCGATTTTTATGGAACATTTACACGGTCACACATTCCTATCACGGAAAATTAAAGGGATGCCCAATACTAAACAGCCGTCTGACTGAAAGGGACAGCATTACCTAACACGCAAAAAAACGTGATACGTTTTTTGGTCGGCCATCTTGTTTACGTGGTAGGAATTATGGGAAAGCTATGCGTGTTGATATTTTTATAGCGATGGCTTACGAAATTTCGTTTTCCTATAAAACAAAATGGCTTCCGGAAGTGATGAACGTACATTATTTATTTATTTCGTATAAATGATTAAACAGTTATGTCTTTTTGGATTATTGGGCATTTCATATTTTTGATATGAGATTTCAGATTTCTGCCCAATGGAACATTAAATCCAAATTTGGTTTCTTTTGTGAGTTGGCCGCAAAAAACATATTTTTCACTTGCACCGGAAATTCATTGCAATTGATTTTCACACATTTATACCAACCCATTTCAAAGTAGTTTAATATAAAAACTCGTTTACATTTGCGCTGTTTTTGTTTTTTTTTTTTTTTAACTTTGCAAAATGGAAACTAAAAAAAGTCTCTCAATTAAGAGTTTGTATTGTTTTTTTTTTAGTTGATATTACCAAAAAATATGCAGTTTTAATTTTCATATTTGAGTTTGAATATTTTCGGCTTCAAAATTTCTCAATTTGTTCCACCCTCTTATGAAACTGGCAACACTGCAGCACAAATGCCAAATTTTCGCAAGCAATTAATGTCCTGGACAATCAACGTGTGCGAGAGTGGAGAATTGTACCAAGCAATCTACTACAGTTACCCACTTTTCCGCCATCATTTCGCAGCAGCTGCGTACTGCAAAACGAATGAAAGAGCGAAATTTTTCGTTCACGATTTCGTTGTGTCAATTTTGTATGGGATATTTCGTTTCAGAAAAAGTGCATACCACGCTTAAATGAAAGCATTTTGGTGAAATTTAATTTCTCGCCGCCATATTGCCATAGTAGCGTATTCAAATATCTTAGATTAGAACCTATTTTCGAAGGAATGCAATTTACCTACCCATAAATGTAAGCAACTGTATAGTTTTAATTCAGGGGCATACCTTTAGCTGTGACGTGTTGCCAACCGCTTTGGTTTCAATGATGCAGTGAATTCATTTTTTCGACACAAAAGTTTTGCTCTTAATGTTCATAGTGGCACTTATTAAAATGTAAATATGAGTAAAACTCATTTTTAAAAGGGAGTACTATTTCGATATCTAGATACCTCTTTTTAGTTTAGTTTTTTTTAAATAGCGACATAAATATCGAAATTGTGGTAAATTTTTCAGCATTACATAATTAGGGACCTATATAAGTTAGTTTCGATTTTCGACCACAAGCGAAACTAGTTAATTTAACTGCGTATAACATACCACTCAACAAACGACCGATTTGTCTCTGCAGCGTTATTTGATTGTTTGTTGTAGGTATACTCCTTTTACTGAATAGATCGATAATTTGATCTCCAATCACTAGAGAAGCCAATTCTCCATATTCATTAATCGGTTTGGCAAAATTTCTAGAACAATTTGGTCGTCGAATTGGCTATTGATCGATTTTAGTGGCCTGTCCCAGGTGGTGTTCACAGTGAACAACGTGATATCGATATCTACAAACCGTTTGTGTTTTTTAATGAAGAATTTGTGATCAGCATTGACAAACAATTTGCTTAGATGAGCGCTGTTTGAGAGAAAGAGTCAGCTTTGATTGTGATTTGGATGATAAAATTTGTTTTCAATATTATTTCTTTAACAAGAGCAGGTAAGTATAAATAAATAATATAGGTGTTTATTTGAATCTAAACGTGACTTAAATGATATTTTTTTCTAAATAAATAGCAAAAGCTATGACGTCGTCGTTAAATGATAACTTCGTCTATCTTATGGCGTTTTTCATTGAAGATCCGAGAGAATTGCCTCGAAATTTAGAATTGCTCTTTGCAATGATATTCGTTGGAGCACTTTTGTAATAGTTTTAGACTCTATATGTGAGATTTGGTATTCTGTTACTACTTTTTTTTGTATGTTTTCCACAATAAATATGAATGTTTTAATAAGCCAAATCAATATAAAGGGTGATTTTTAAGAGTGAAGTTTTTCAGGTTGGCAGCATTGGTTAGTAATGGCGTCCAAACGTCATGTGTCAAAGTGAAAAGTTTTCAGCATAAACAAATCATACTAGTGATGCGCGATAATCCAAATATATATCGATACATCGATACTTCAGTATCGAAAGGAAAATATCGATGCAAGAAAATAATCGGTCCGAAAAAATCGATAATATCGATAATTTCGATATTTTTTTAATTAAAAGCTAAATATTTGTTTGCAGTTAATAATTCATACCAACAAATAGGTCACAATACAATATAAATAAAAACGTCAAAATTTCATGTTTCCTTACTTTATAGAACTTAAAATAACTTATTTTTATTAAATAAACTAGCTGACCCGGCGAAGATCGTTCCGCCCAAATTCGTGAATGGAATGAAAATAATCTCCCTTATTGCAGTTGTCAACTAATGAACCGATTGATAGTTGGTAAAATGTATCAATCAATTGATACTTTTGTACTCAGTTGATAAAGGTTTTGATCATTGTGACTGAAATTGACTATTTTGACATGAAAATTGAATTTGCTGTGAATATTTTTTGTTTTAATTTAAAAATTCCATTTTATTATGGAATGAGAATTGTGGTTTGACATTTATGAGGAAGAGGATACTTTTTTTTTTTGGAAATAGCGAGAAGAAAGAAGCAACTAAGGGATGCTTTAAACGCCCTAGAATTAGAAGAATAATCAATTAGCTTAGCACAGTCCAAATTTTCAGTTACCTATCTTTAAAGTTATTTGTTAATGCACTGGAAGAATGTAGGTATTTGTCGCAAATGGTATTTGAGCCATCAAAATAGTTAAATAAACTAGAAACTTTACAAACAGTTTTTATTTTCAGTTGAAAGAAATAGATACAAAATAAAAGAAAAGTCAATGATAATTGACACTCGCAATACCGATTTTTGTATTCACAATCAAAAATTAATGGAAATTGACAATGAATCACCAATCCAGTGCCAATTGACAATCACAATAACGATTAAAGTAATTGGTTGACAATTCCGTATTTTTAATAGTTATTCGAATCCATCAAATCTGAGACCATCCAAATCGGTCCAGCCGTTCTTGAGTTATAAATGGTGTAACTATCCTGACTTTGTTTTATTTATATTAATATATCTAACATTAAAAGAAAACTTAATAAACTTCCATTATTTAATGCAATAACAACTAAATAATAACTACTTAGGAACTTTGATTGTATTAAAATACGTATTTAGTTTGTTTAAATTTATGAAGCGAAGGTTAACATACTGAAACAAGCACTTCCAAAATTATGTTTTTTTTTTAGCTTGTTTTAATGACTGCACAATGCGCTGCAGTACATAACATCACTAGATGTGACCTAGAAAAATTGATGGACTGAGAAAATGTCTTAAGTTTGTTGAGGCGCGTCGTCATGTATTTTAATAAATGACCGAACAATGAAAAAACTATGAAAGTCCCAGTTGTGTTGGAGTGCAAAAAATCGGTGGCAAATCATCGATGCATCGATAATATCGAGAATAAATTATCGAGTGAAATAATCGATATTTTTTTACGAAAATATCGATGAATCGAGTGATTCGATATTTATCGCGCATCACTAAATCATACTGAGACCCTCAACTCACAATCCTCTTGCCGCTGGCCCTCTCAATTTTTGCCAGGAATCCGCCATTTTGTTGTCCTATCCGTGTACGCCAATTCCTATCCGTTTTGCTTTGCCCACAGTGAAAGGTAAAAAGATTAGGTGCGAATGTGTTGGTGGAGAGGATTTTTGACATTTGTCAATACGAATTTCTATGCAACAATACTGGCGCACCTAAACTTTTTGGGAGCGTAAAATTTAGTTTGTAGGCAAATAACTGTTAATCGGTCGAAGATGGGGATCTCGGTCTCTCTTACCTCTGGTTTTCAGTATACTCTGCCATTTAATCATGAAAAGACTTACAAACGAGTAACGATTGCAAATTATTGAAATTTATTATAAAAATTCGTGCTCTGTGAAAAATGTGCACCAAAGACCACCGTGGAAAAAACGTTAGGTACCGTCAACGGCGAACGATATCGAGCCATGATACGCGACTGTTTTTTTTGCCCCAGTTGGCTGAGTTGAACTTGGTTGATATGTGGTTTCATCAAGACGGTGCCACATGCCACACAGCTCGTGAAACAATGGAAATGTTGAAGGATGAATTTGGAGCAGCTTATCTCTCGAAATGGCCCTGTGAGTTTGCCGCCAAGATCATGTGATTTAACGCCTCTTGATTATTTCTTGTGGGGTTATGTAAAGTCGTTAGTCTATGTGGACAAGCCGAACACGATTGAAGCCTCACAGGATAACATAACACGCGTAATTCGTGAAATACAGGCCGAAATGCTCAAAAAAGTGACGCAAAGTTGGACCTTCCGAATAGACCATTTGAAATGGAGCCGCGGACAACATTTACATAAAGTTGTCTTTAAAACGTAAATGGCAAAGGCCTATTTATCGATTACAATAGAATTTTTGAGTATTCGATGCAAATTTGAGTGTTTTATTCGATTTAAAAAAAACTACGCTTAAAAAATCACCCGTTATTTCAATTCAAGCTTACATTGCACGCATAATTGTATATTTTCGGGCCACATAGCGAAAAATGTGTTTCTAATAATACAACAAATATTTCAATCTGACATTTTTCTTGTGTGAGTTGGTGAGTTCAGGGCACTCATTCCGTAACTTTTCAGACGATTATGGTCGAAACGATAGAACCTAAAACTAGCAACTAAAAGCTAAAATTAAAAGTTGGAGAGCTTAATCCAGTTCATTTCCCACAAATGTAATGAAAGCTGACAATATTCAAAGAAATTCTAACTTCTAATGGTGATTGAAGTTTCGAAAACGATATCATTCAGACGATCGTTGATATACGGAAGCTGCCCCCAGGGCAATTCTTTAAAAATATCCCGAACACTTCTGTCGTGTTAAGAATTCACCTGGAAGTGCACTTTTTTTTCAATGAAAACATAGAAATAGCACTTCTGGATTTGCTCTTTTCAAAGAAAGGACAATTATTTTCTTCAATCGAAAACACCATTAACAATCTCATCGGTCGATCGTGTTGTCTTATTCTCGGTTTTTCCGCAGTTTGGGAACCTCTAGAAACATCAAATAGAATATGAGAAAAAATGCAAAAATGTGTTCCAAGATTTATCATCTCAAATGTAGATAAAACCTGCCTTAGGCACACTGAATTAATTAAATGTGCTGTCAAAGCTTTCCGCTCGATTGATTTGCAATAACTAGCAATTATAATCAAATTACATGCTCCCGCAAGCAAGCAAACAATGAATCGATGATTTTATTATTACAACCTATCAATTACAATATTTACGCAACAAAAAATCAATATCTTCCAAAATTATTCCACCTGAGGCGAAAAAGCTACATATTAAGTCAACATTGAATTACCTCCGGCTACAGAAGCACATCCACTGTCCTTTTTTATTATTTGAAAACTCCTTCCGATTAGATATTGAATCCAGATTTCCATTAACATGTCAAACGTCAAAACATCTATTTGAAAATTGAAAATTCAGAAACCTTAAAAGTGATTTCCGTTTGAAATGCAAATTCCTAGGGTCTCTTTTTTCGGCAAAAAATTTAATCGAACCAATGCACACTTGAATATTCCAATAAGCAAGGGTAGTAACCCGTAATAACCCCATTACTTAGTTCAACGACAGCCGATACTTTTCATGGCGCTTGGCGAAAGGTTTGCATCGAAGATGGGTTAAATTTGGGATTTTTCACATCTTCTCAGCTCATCCGAAAGAAATTATCCATCCACCAAAAAAACACTTGATTTTATGAGTTTTTAACTTAAAGTCTAAAAAGGAGAGAAATTCCACTGTATGGGACTGCCGGCTAATCGCAAGGCATCAATGTCTGTGTCCCTTAAAAGCCATTGACTGAGAGCAACATATACGATGGAACACGTGCTCTCCACAACATCATGACCAAAAGAAAACCCACTTTTGTTTCTGAAACCAAATTGACCGAAAATTTCGCCCAAAATAGATCTGGAGAAAGTATCTCTGGCAAAAAGTTGAATCTTTTGAACACATGCTTGGTTATTCTAACGAGGTTGAAAGGATTACGATCGGTTTTCTATTTGATTTGGTCTAGTGGCCTCGAAATGGGAATGGAAATCGCATAAGGATGCTATTCCGGTTAGAAGTCCTTATTATTAGGTTTATTTATGTGTGTGCTATTTAAGCTGATTGATATGCCCAAGTAGAGGCAGGAAGGTAATGTTAATTACATTACGTCTTTAATTAGGAACTGCTACAGGGTCCGCTGTCAACGATATGTGGTTACTTTCTGCACTTTGTCCATCGAGTGTACATGTTCTCAAGAAATTAACACGAGCTTCCTCTGTTGTTTCCACTAGAACAGAGGGTGGTTTTTGAAAGCGGTTACATTCTTATGTTTTCAGTACCTTTATACAAAATCGTTTTCCCACCAGCGATACCACTTTATTTCAATTGAAGTAGATTTACTGACGTGTGACAAACATCCGAGAGTATAAATGTCTTGAAAGAGCCGTTTGGAGTTCCATTCGTTCCAAAAATGAAAAACTCGCACAAAACGAAGGGTTGTGAGAAGCTAGGCCTTGGGTCCTCCTTTTTTTTTTTTAAATAAGAACATAGACTCATGTAGAATGTGAGAACCAATTCTCAAAGAACATTCTGTAAACATAATTTGTAATTTCATCTCTAATAAAGACTATGACATCCCCCTGAGGAAGTTGGAAAAACCCAACGAAATGTAGAGAAAAGCTAAGCTAAGCTAAGACTAAGCTGGTAAATTTTGATATTCCGACGACATTATGACATAAACACTTGTCCTAAATTTGTCACTACGTGTGATCGGCTGTGAGGGTCTGGTCCTGCGGGCTGTCACAGCGCTTAACACAAGTGGCATAGCTAAAATATCACGATGAAGTGACAAATTTTAATTACCCTGCCATCGGCTGTCACTTGCTGTTGGGACTGAGTGACCAATAAAATGTCACGGATTTTCAGTGTCATTTCACGAATTTCTGCATTGTCACGCGTCTCTCAATTGATCCTTTTTTTTTTTTTGAATTGGTAACGTTCTGCATCAAAAATGTCATGAGTATTAACTTTGTCACGGGTATTACACCGTGTGATCGCCTGTCACTTGCTTTTGTCACTCAACGATTCTAATTTGTCACGAATTTTGTGACAAATGCCGAGTGTCCAGCGCAAGTGACACTCTCATGTGATACACACGAGTGACAATAGAAGGAGTAAATTTTTGGGACGACAGCATTTCAAAAATTTGCCGCGAAAAATGACACATGTAATCGGAAATCTAGTTCGGAAACGACTGATCAGTAAGCTCATTTAAGCAAATAAAAAACTAAATATTGTTAGGTCTAAAAACGTTTTTTTGGACTTGTTTTGTTCATAAAACTAATATGGAATTAAATATATCATTAAAACTATGATTTTGATCTAAAAACTGTTCGGTGCCAGGGTGCCTGTCAGTGTTGCCGGAGAGAAATATTATAAGGGAGTACCGCAGGCGAAAAATGGGAGTATTTAAAAATAAATGCGGGGCCAAAATTTTTTCTTAAAAAAAAAAAAAAAAATTAGAAAAAAAAATAACATTAATAATAAATATAAATATAAACAGTCGAATTTTTCGACACAATTTTTGCATTTCCTTTAATTTTGCATAAAAAAATCATCCTCTAAGTCGAAAATCCCTCTAACTTGAACATATTCTTTTGATTCTTGACCTATTACAATATTCCTCTATGTCGAACTTTTGTCAGAAGTAAACAAAATCAAAAAAAAAGAAAAAAAAGACCTCCCTCCCGGAAGTGTTGCGAGCGACGATACGTTGTGTTACTACACACAATATGTAATATGCGTAGATATATACTTGTACATACATATTCTGCTTAAAAAAATAAATAAATAAATAAAATAGTAAGAGTGATGGGAAAAAAGCAAACAAAAAATTGCAGGGGCCCTATTTGTGTTGTTAGTTGAGTAGCAAATTTGAAATCAAAATAACTAATTTTGTTCAAAATGTACCTACTTTCCTACTTTTTACCTTAAATAAATTCGCTTAAAAAAATATAGTAAATCCCTCCAGCTCGAATTTTTCAGAAATCCCTCTAACTCGATCATATTTTATTTAATTCGACTTAGAGCGATTCGTCTGTATTATTAATTCTAATAACAAAAGTTGGCTATCGCTGGCTCTTGCAGAAGGTGATTTTGCTAAATATAAATTTACTTTGATTTATTTTAATAGGAATACTAATATTTCAAGCGTTAATTTAACAAAGCTTTTCATTTTATTGAACTTTACATAAAATTCAAGGAGTTAAAAAAACAGAATCACAAAACCACAATCTCAGGTAAACATAAAATGAATACCGAACTGACAGTTGAAAATTGCATACAGCCAACGAAAAACAAAAACAAACTAGAAAGATGGAAATTCCCTTTTCAACGACAGTTTGGCCGATATAAGTGCTTCCAAATTTGCATGAAATTTTAAGTGAATTAAGGTTACACTTTCGTGCAAGTGTTAGATATTTTAGGTCTTTAAAAAAAATAGGAGCACGTATGTGAAAGGAGGAGTACGGGAGTACGGAGAGGCTGATAGGAATACAATACTCCTATGGGAGTACTTTCGCCGACACTGGTGCCTGTACACACTACGGCCTTGACTTTTTCGTTCCATTACACTGCTCAGCTATATTTGGAAAGCAAATAGGGGAAGGCATTAAGGTAAACCCAAAATAATGTAATTACTTCGTCAAATAGTTTAACGTTTGTTTCTGCTTTTACTACGAAATTACTTATAAAACTAAGTTTCCAAAAGAGGAACTGAGTTCTTCCTAGAGTTCTTCAGCAATAAACTTAAAATCAACACAAACATAATTATATACTTATTGACAAAAATCTACTACAAATGCAAGGCAGCCCTAACCAACTCCAATTTGATTCCTCAAGAGTTACTCCATAGAGCCGACTGATTACTTCTAGAAACAATATATATAGCCTTTCAATAGTCTCTAAGGATTCACCTCGAAACGGGAATAATGACTTGGAAACTTCCTTAAGTAAATACAGCTTCAAGTTCCTTAAGGCGAGGAAAACTCAAAAGTACTCACCTAATAAAAACAGTCCATCGACACAGCTGTCTTCCAACTAAGATAGCATTTCTCGTATAAATTGCGATTTATTCACATTGGTCTCAAAATATCATAACAAACTTTTACGCAAAGTAAACAAAAAAAAAAAAAAAACACCCCCACAATTATTCCCCTTACTTATCAACATTTATTATATTATATCATCTTCATTATCATTTCGCATCATCAGCATCAGCAAAAAGTCCACACACATCACAAAGTGGAACTCAGATTGCATCGCATACATACAATGGACATTCCTTTCATTGTGCCACTTCAAAGGACTAATCGTATGTGCGTACAACGCTCTTTGTACGTACTAAATTGTTATTTCTAAATGTAGAGTCTTCCGTTCACCTGTTACAGTAGGCGTACATATCTTTTGAACAGGAATCTAATTCGAAAATGAAGTGGAAAGGATCGAAAGTATTATCCAGGAACACGTTCCAAAATTTTCAATTTCGAAGCGGTAAACATTTCACAGGTTCAAGTCATCAATAATCAACCAGTATCCCAAATAAAATCGACACACCTGCGGTAAGTGGGGTTATCCAATATCCTTTCGGTGCGGTGTAGTCTCCTGCTTGTTGGCATTGAACATTATCGTGGCAATTTTCTTTAAACTCGCTCGCGGTGGGGATTAATTTAAATATGAAAATATCGTAAACAGACATATTTTTGAATATTTCATTTTTCCTCCCCGATAAGTAGCTCACGGTTATGACTTTTAGTCAAGGCATATCCAAAGAGAAGTCATAAGACCCTCTCAGGATGAAGTTTGGCGTGAAAATTCGTCGAAATTTTGCGTACTCGTTTTGATGTGTAATTTTTGTGCGGTAATAGAAATGGGGCCGGCAACAGTTGTAATGTCTTCCAGTTGTAAGGATTTCATATAAATGGGATGAGATTATGGTTCTATTTTGGAAGTGTGCTGATTTTCATTTCACATTTGAATGACATTACAGTGGGGGCGCTGCTTTATTTTTCTGCAAATCTAATCAATTTCAAAAAAAAAAAAATTCGTCATGAGCACATATTTCTTATTAATATCCTGGAACCAGAGAGAAATATCATGGCAGATTTATTTTTGAATTTGAATTCAACAACTTTTCAGGACTGACTTTTGTTTTTAGAAAACAAATCTCTGGAGAGGAAGTGTGGCATAAAATTAAAGACACCCTGATTCGGAAGAGGCAGAGCTCTGTTAGCAACGCACCTCAATTATGTGTAGGAGTATGGTTCGACTGATGCCGGTGGTTGGGTTAATGGGGTACTCCAAGAAAACGACTGGCTGCAGGAGGATGATGATGAATATAAGGGCGAAAGTAAATGAGGAAAAATCATGCGGAGTGCAACATACATTTTTTCTGCAACAAAATGATATTATTAACAATTAAATTAGGTCATATTCGTATATGTTTTAGTTGTAACAAAGTACATACTTGCTTACAACTTAATGAGCGTTGGTTGCTCAGTGTGATGTTTTAATTTCCCAACAATCATGAACATCTTTTCTTGGTAGATATAAAGTTTTACTCCAAGCCTGAAAGGTTAATCAAAAATCGAATAAAAAGTTGCCATCATTATAATGCCCGAACTTTTCCGAAATGTCTGCTGAAACATGTAACGACTCTTCACCACCAGGCTCGAACCGGAACATGGATCGGATGCGGGTAGCACGCCTGGCTATGCACAAGCTAAGCTCGTCGGAATGGGGGGGGTTCTTTGCACCGACCAAGTTCACGCTGTCGTCCACAAATACAATTATTGCGTGCTGTCAAACCGCGAAAAGATGGTAACCACTTCACTATTTCTTTATCTCTCTAATTTTCGATTCCTTTACTTTACCTTTACTTGATATGAGAAACCAGGTGGAGCATGCCTCTCATCTTCATATCCCTCCCTACCAAATGCAATTCAGATGACTAAAATCTTTACTGAATGCCCACTAAAACCCACGACTAATTATTAATCAACACTGGTCCATAGGATCATTAGATAACGCTTAGGTATTCATTTTCATTTCATAACAAAACTTTTATTTACAGTCATTCGAGTATATGATCAAATTCATTTCTTTTCTTCTGTATATATAAATCAAGGAAAACAATTATTCATTACATAACAAGAACTCAAAAATCTATCTGTAGTAATGTCAAATTCACGTTGTTATCGTCTGTTATATCCAACGCACAGTTAACTTTTTCTTCGTTTTTTTTTTCTAATTATTAAATGTTTTGCCTCAATCCAAAACAATCTACATTACTTAATTAACCACCTAAAAATTTGTGGATACTAAAATAAGACTTATAGTCTATCAATTCACTTTACATTAAGCAAAACAGGAAAAAACAACCCCACGTGTACCAAAAAAAAATTAGGCTTCTATACTCAAGCTGACGCTTTTATTAATGCAAGTAATTAATCGGTACGTACCTTGTTATCTCCGTCGACAGGCCTGGCGATGTAGATGCGCGATGCTGATGATTTCAATTGTCCCCTCCTTTGCCCTAACCCCTCTAAGTCCAATTCTTATGGTACACCTAAGATCACTTTTACACTCTTTTTTTTTTTCTCTAGGCAATCAGGCTAATTAAACTTTGACATTAGTACACATAAGATTTAACAAACGGTATTTGATTTACGTTACACTGCTATTTTTTTAATCCGCAAAAAAAATGTTTTTTTTTTTTCCCGTATAGATATGCAAACTTTCCAAATGCGTTTATTCAGTTACTGAATATTTAAGAAAATTTTCTCGATAACTAGGATACGGTGCCACAAAAAAAAACCGCAAGCCGACCGTTCACAATATAATAAAATATAATTATAGGTACACAACCGCAGGTGAATTGCCTCTTCTTTTTTTTTTCTTTCCTTTTCACTACTACCCAGCACACTCGTCGCGATGCGAGGGAAGGACTGAACTGATCTGCATGAAGGTTAACTAATCCATGCGGGTGGGCAAAGTAGGCTGGTAATGCTGTGTGAGGCACTGGGACTCTTAGTTTTCGGAGTAACGTGATCGCACTGGAAACGTATAATGAGGAGGTGAAGTATTCTCTCGCCGTTTTCAGGTGTGGGTGTGAATGTGGTCCATCAGGGGATACGCCCATGAGGAAGAGAACACCAACGATCGCATTTGCAGAGTAGAATACGTCAGAGGGCAACCTTATCTCTTTCCTTTTTTTTTCTTTCCAGATCGATGACAGGTGAAACAAGGAAATTAATTCTGTCTCCCCTTCCAATTTACGCCCAATACCTCCAATTGGTCCCTTAAAGTTTTGTTAATTAGCCAAGTTTTTTTTTTTCTTTCTTTAAAAGAATAGTTACCTTAGGGACCTTCGAATAAAGCACCAGAATTATTAAAAGGAAAATATTTGTCAACCGAATAAAGTACGTAAAGCACAATTTTTTTTTTTTTCTTTTTTTCTTTTTTTTTTCGCTCGTGTAATGCTGAACAGTTTAACAATATCGCGTCGGTTTTATCTAGCGATAGTTTTAGAGGAATAGCACAGTAATTCTATGGACGCTATCTATGTCAGGTCGAACTCAGAAATGAGCTCTCAACAGTTCTCCAGCCGTCCAGGAAACCTCGCCAAGCGCATCAAAACCCGCGTGGTGTCTGATGATATTCCCGTTCAGGGGCAAAAAAAACGATCAGACTTATATACACTAATACCAATCCCATTAGATGCGTTTGCAGGGGTTATCGGTTCATTTCCCAATTGGTTCGCCCTAGGGGAAAAGTGGGTCATTTGGGCTAGTTAAGAACGATTAGCACATTATAGGTATAGTTGGTTATAGAATACCAAAGAGTCATTACAAAGCAGGTGGATAACAACTTCATTTGGGAAGGTGCGATTCGCCTGAGAAAACTCATTGTTTGAGGTCCTTGGCATGGTAGGTTCCCACAAACTTCCCATTAAGGTCTTCCAGAGTATAGTAGGAGGCTCCAAGCTTTTCTCGAACCCTCGCTTTTACAAAGAGGGGAGATAGTTTTGCACTGAACCCTTTCTGAAAGTTGCTTTGAACGAAATTACGTCTATATATCTCTTGGCCCACCCTAAAATTTACGGGTCTGGAGCGGGTGTCATACCTGGTTTTGTTAATTTCATACGATTTTCGCATATTCTTTTCTGCGTTGCCTCTCCACAGTTCTAGGTATCCTTTTGACTCTATACGGGTATCGCCATTACTGATCATACCCAAATTCTTTAACAACTGATAGTCCTCAGCATGGGTTATCATATTTATGCCGAATAATAAGAAGTAAGGAGTGCATCCTAGAGATTGATGCAATGAGTTTCGGAGAGCGCAGTTTATCCCGCTTAAATGCTCATCCCAGTCTTTGTGATCGGCAGCAACAAAGGCCCTCAGTGCGGCTCCCACCGATCTGTTCACTCTTTCCGATGGGTTAGATTGAGGCGAATACAGAGCAGTACAAGTTTGTGTGATTCCATATGAAGTCAGAAAAGCTTGAAAATCTCTAGACTTAAATTGAGTTCCGTTATCGGAGATTATTACCTCCGGAACTCCAAACGTATGGAATATTTCTCTCTCTAGGTATTTGCAAATCAGAGAAGCGGTAAACTTTTTTAAGGGTTTCAAGAAAGTAAATTTTGAAAAATGGTCTAAGACTATAAAAATTCCTATGTTCCCTGACTTTGAACGAGGGAAAGGTCCAATCAGATCAATGCAAAGTCTCTGGAATGGTCTGTTTGTCACCACCTGTTCACCCATTGGTGGCCTTAGGACTTGATTAGAACTTTTTGTGGACTTACATATGCCACAGTTGGATATATAATCTTTGATTTGCTTCACCATTTTGGGCCAGAATAAATGACGTCGAATTTTCTCTAACGTTTTACCCATTCCTCCATGTGCCGAAGTCAAAGTGTCGTGTGCATTCCGAATCACACTCCCAGTCAATTGCTTAGGTACCCATAGTTTCCAGGAATCCTGATCCAGCTCATCTCCTCCTTTGGTATAATTTTTGCGGCAGTATACGTAAATGCCATCTACAATTAAGTCTGGAAGTCGAGACTGATTATCCTGAATTTTGGTTTTGATAGCCTCGTATTCCGGAGACCGAAAATGCTCGGACGACAAATCAACGAGAGAGCAGTGATTCGTCAGCTCGTGTATCTCATCACAATGAGCCCTAGATAGTGCGTCAGGAACCACATTAGCGGTACCACGCCGATGTTGGATGTTAAAAACAAACCCTTGTAATTTAAGTGCCCATCTCGCCAATCTCCCATTTAAATCAGTTTGATGCATTAGCCACTTTAGGCTGGCATGGTCCGTTACTATGGTGAATTCTTGTCCCTCCACGTATGAACGAAATTTTTTTAAAGCGAGGACAGCAGCGAGGCATTCTTGTTCCGTAACGGAGTAATTTCTTTGTGCCTTATTAAGCTTCTGTGACATCTATGCGATGGGCACCTCTACCCCATCTTGGTTCAATTGGGCTAAGACCGCCCCAACTCCATTTTGACTAGCGTCACACTGAATTATAAAGGGCTTTTCAAAATTAGGGTTAGTCAAAACAGGAGCTGAAGTCAACTCTTTCTTTATAGCGTCAAATGCTAACTGTGCTTCCGGCGACCAAATAAATCGTTTTTCTTTTTTAAGCAAATCCGTTAAAGGGTGGGAAATTTCCGCGAAATTGGGGATGAACCGCCGATACCATCCGGCCATTCCCAAAAATCGTCGAAGTTGCCGAACGGAATTAGGTATCGGAAAATCAGAGATTGCTGTAACCTTATCTGGGTCGGTTTTTAACGTCCCTTTTCCTACAATATATCCTAAATACTTAACTTCGGTTAAACAGAATTTGCTTTTACCAATATTGATTGTAAGCCCCGCTTTTCTAATTAGCTGTGCAACTTCTTGGAGCAGTGCCAAGTGAGAGCTGAAATCCTCTGAGATCAACAGGAGGTCGTCCAAGTATACAAATACTCTCTGGCGAAGAATGTTTGGGATAACTTTATCCATGAGCCTGCACATGGTTTGGGGAGCATTACATAAACCGAATGGCATTACCTTAAATTGGTAAAGCGGCCTATTCGGTACCGTAAATGCCGTCTTCTCGCGAGAGTTCATTTCCAGCGGAATCTGCCAAAAGGCGTCCTTAAGATCCAAACTAGAAATGAACTCTGCTTTTGGTAGCCGACTCAAAATTCCTCCAATATGCGGCAATGGATATGCATCCTTCACGGTTACGGAATTCAACTTCCTTGAATCTAAACAAAACCTAACCTTTCCAGGAGTTCTATGCAGTACCACGGGTGAACTCCAGGAACTGTTTGATTCTTCAATTACCCCTAGCTCTAACATCCTGTCGACCTCTTGGAACATCAACTTTTCAACCGCAGGCGAGATGGGAAAGTGTCTTTGTTTAATTGGCCTGGCATTTCCAACGTCGATATAATGCTCAAGGATACTAGTCTTCCCAAGGCCTTCTTCCTCAAAGGAAGGGAACAAGAGTTTAGTTGCTTCCAACTGCTTCCGCTGCAGAATGGACAGTTCATGTTCATTAATGTTTCTTACCGGAGGGGAATCTAGTTCACACACAATATCAGGAGCTAGTTCAAACGCCCTCCAGAAATCTATTCCTAGATATAGATTCTGGGACAAACTAGGAATGATAAATAGTTCCATAGATTTAGTTTTATTTCTAAAAGTTATTTCAGCCATAAGGGAGCCCTTAACAGGTTGCGCACTGCCGTCAGCTGTGGAGACTGAGCTTTCGAATTTTTTGTATTTAGAATTTGATTGTAAAAACTCTTCAGCAGCTTGGGAACCTAGACAGCTGATCGTCGCCCCAGTATCCAAGAGTCCACTCATAATTTTGCCAAATAAATTAACCTTGGCATATGGTCGCAAGTCATTTTGCTTATCAATAATGGCTGAGACAAGTTTCCTTTGTGTTTTGCGCACAAGACGCCAAAAGTTACGTATACGCACCGTTGACCGTTTAGGTTTAGAAGTTGTACTCTCGGAGAATATTCTTTTGCGAACGTCGTTATAATTTTGAACACGAATATGATAAGGGACAATTGACTTTACAGTGTAAGGTTGAGTCTCATTTGGTAAGTTGTGGTTAGTAAGTGGGGATTTGATAATTGTTGTTAAAGGAGCTGTTGATCCCTGTAATTCGGGTGTCCTCTGCTCCTGATGACACCCTTCCTCGAGTTTCCCGGGACATTACATTTCACACACTGAGGTTTGTAGGTATTGATTGCTCCACAGCCATAGCAAAATATTCGTCTAGGTTGCATGCAATCGTCGTAGCGATGACCCGATTGATCACAATTCCAGCAAATAAACGATTTCGTTGCACTTACAGGCGAATCTTGGCAAATTTCATCTACTTCTGGGCTATCATAAAAGAAAGAGTGTTCTGGCTCCGCAACTTCCGAAATTTGCTTTCTAGGTGGGGCACAAGCTCGACCGGGAACTTTTCTTAGGTCTTCGACGAAAAATTCTCGCTTACGACAAGCCTTCCTAAGCTGAGCAATGGAGTCAATTTCCACATGAAGAAGTTCATGCCTTATGTCCGGTCTTAAATTACGAATAACTGTCTCTATAAGTTCAGTTTCGGACATAGGGCTCTGAAGTTTGTCCGCTATTGACGAAACTCTATCAAAATAATCGTCAAAACACTCGTGTTCCTTTTGCTTTCTACTTCGAATTAGATCCCGCATGTCGAAATCGGTCCTCAAGTCATTATATTGACGACGAAGCGCCTGACATAGGGTCCGCCACTGAATGGGCTGCTCGGTAGACTTTCGATGAAACCGCCAGTACCACTCACGTGCTTTACCGCTGAAAAGAGTGTGAACGTAATCACATAGCAAAGTAAAATTGCCCTTAAGGGATTGTCTAGTCAAGGCCTCCACGCGATACAAAAACTCCTCAATCGTTATGCCATCTGACGAACCGTCAAACTTTAAATGCCAATTTATTATAATACTTGA
Source organism: Cheilosia urbana (assembly GCA_946477585.1). NCBI lineage: Eukaryota > Metazoa > Arthropoda > Insecta > Diptera > Syrphidae > Cheilosia > Cheilosia urbana. The sequence continues at coordinate 161,429,739 of OX297853.1, forward strand.
GATCTTTTCTGGATTATAAGATTGTGGTTGGGCTACTACCGGAGGATCGTCAAGACTCAGTAAATTCATTCGATCCATGATCGGACCCCTTTGATTTAAAGAACTTGTTTGTGGCCGAACCGGCCCCTCATTGTCTCTACCTTGCGGGTGTACAGATGGGAGATCATTAGATAGGGAATTCCCGAGACACCCCCGAACAGACTCATCAATCATGGGTCCTAGCATTTGTTTTAAGTCTCGCAATAATTGGTTCTGACTCCCATTTATCGTTTCATTGACCATAATTGCAATTTCATCGCGAATGGGATCTGCGCTTTGTGACAGAGTCGGAAAGTTATAGGAACGGTTCAAACTGTTGGTCGAATTTTTCAAACTATCCTTTACCAACCCTTGTTGATGAAAAGATTTATTCATGTACAAAGAATCTCGTCTCTGCGAGTTCTTTTGGGATCTTGTGTTGGGGCGTTGAATTTTACTGATTGCCCCCTTTCCTCGCATGGGAGAAGGTTTCGCTAAATTACTAACTGATTTTGCTTTCCGTTTAAGGTCCTTCACCTCACACGGCGCATTACAATTTGGGCATAGCTTAGTCTTTGAACATGCCTCGGCAGCACATGCTTTATGGAAGCAATGTTCACAAGGAGTAGTGACCACCTCTAAGCCATTGCTCAATCTATCTTTGCATACGATGCAAATATCAACTACATCGATAAGATCATCCAAATGTTCGGTGCTACGATAAACTGCCATTCTTAGTATTCAATTTAAAATTTATTCAACATTCGGTATCAAAAAAAATAATTGTAGGTCTGTAGGTAATTAATCACTCTTCATAACAATAGATCCTATTTCCCCAGGTTGATAAATATATTAGTCGTGGTAACCCAATAATTATGGGTTAATAATCGTTAAAGTAAAGGAAATCTTTGGAGCTAATATTTTTATGATAAAGAAACAACCATTCACCTAAAGTACTTGTCTCTTATTGGCCAATAATCCGAATCTTTTCAGTTCACGCCTTACGATTCCAAATAAGAGCAAAAGAGTTTACGTAAATCTCCAAAGATATGAACTGTAGAATTAGAATATGTAATTCCGATTCAATTACAAATTTGAACTTTAGCGGTACTAGTTCAAATACAGTACCAGTAATTCCTGCTAAATTACCCTAAGTAATTAAATGGTACCTCGTATTCCAATTAATGACGAACAAACTTTCTAAAAATTGATTGTATTTAATAAGCATGTAATCAGTATTGCGTCTGGTCGATAAGCCATTAATTAAAATGTAAATCTGCTTACAAGTTCCAACAACGCAACACTGAACATGTGGTTAGGTGGTATTAACTCTAAGTATAATATAATATACAATTATGCAAGTCCTGGAGACCGCTGTCACCAGGCCCTACTTTGGGCGCCAATTTATGTAACGACTCTTCACCACCAGGCTCGAACCGGAACTTGGTCGGTGCAAAGAACCCCCCCCATTCCGACGAGCTTAGCTTGTGCATAGCCAGGCGTGCTACCCGCATCCGATCCATGTTCCGGTTCGAGCCTGGTGGTGAAGAGTCGTTACAAACAAGGGAACGTTATGTAGTACAGGCGAACTCCTTCTGTGCCTCTGCAGACTGAATAGTAGATATCAGAGACAAAACCATACTGTTACTGAGACCCCCAACTCACAATCATCTTACCACTGGCCCCCCTCAATTTTTTTTTTCAAAGTCGCCATTTTGTTTTCCTATCGGTTATGTCAATTAAGAAACCGTGTGACAGGCAAAAACATACAAAAAATGAAAATAAATGCTGCCAGCCGCAGCCAACCATTTCCACATTACTCAATGCCATTCGTTAGTTATTCTTATTATATAGGTATCTTTATAAGTCGAATAATATACTTTGTTTGGTTAATAAAACAATCTAAATGAGATGTTTTTTTACACTAGAAACATAATTACGATAAACATTGTTTTTGCGTTTTTGAATATTTTTAAAAATAAAACTATGATGCTTATTTTAAGATTCGAAAGAATAGCCAATTCTAACGAATGTCTATTCGTTTAAATGAACTTTGTGTGTTTTGAGATTCGAACGAATAAAATTCATTATCGAGAATGCCATCAAATGAATTAAAAAGAACTCAACTTTCGAAATCAGCTGTTTGACATTTAGATTTTATATAGAGTGACCATTCCTTTGTTTATTTTGTGGGAGCTATTTTTTCATTGTTTTTTTTATTAACATTTATAAGAATATAATGTAAGTATACGGGCGCTTGGTGAACGCACTCAAGCTCTGTAGCTCGAGTTGCGCCACCTGGTGGTCCCTCTTTTTTTTAAGTTAAGATAAAACGAAGTAGGCGTAGCCAACTTCACTTTGAAAGGAGAAATAGAAACGAAAAGACGGGTTTTGAGTTAAGCCATTAGAAAGTGAGTTAACACATTATAGTAATATTTCAAGTTTCATCTATTTACTGAGAAATAAATGCTAAAAACTACAAAAATATTAAGCAGCAGTCTTATCTCAAAAAGAACCAGGTGTAGGAATATTAAAATGTATTAGTATCAATACTTTGACATGCTAAAGTCTGACATTAAGTCTGAACTTTTCTAAAATATGTTTAAATTTTTTGTTATTAAATTGCGAACTCATATTATTCAAGTAAAAAATTCAAAAAAAAAAAAGTATATATTACAATCAAACTAAACATTTTCGCTTTAATTAATTCAACTCAAATCTGGTCACACAAGCTCGAAAATAATTGTTTTCTGCAGCATCCTTTCTGAACCGGTCGGTATCGATTCAGTTCGTTAAGAACCCTTTGCGATTTCAGGATTTTCTTGCATCATCCCGAGCAACGCTTCCTTTTGTTTTCTGTTCGTCCAATTGAAGTGAGTCCATCGTATACAGAGCAAATCTTAGTTTATTTTAAACAGAAATATTTAACAACAACAATTAATTTTTGCAAATTTTATCCGCCAAGAATATGGAGCAAAACAAAAGCAATCTGTTTAAGCGATAGGAAATTGCACACGAATAAAAAATGACATTTGTTTCGAACGATTAGAATGTCAAAATACGATGAACATTCGAATGACAAATGAACTGTCCATTGATAGGATGAACTTCTTATCTATGCGAATATCAAAATACAGATTCTTCGAATTCGAGACACTTTCGAAAGAAATCGAATCTCAAAATAAGCTTGATTAAAACGTAACGAATAATTTCCAATTTAAGCCTAGTGCTCGCTTAAATTAAGCCCCCAAACAAAAATGCCTCCAAAGTTAAATTTAAGCAAAGCAGTTAACCCAGCAGTACACAGTTTAAGCTAAATTTGTTAGCCACCGTACGAAAAATCTCTATAGAATTAAAGTAAGCGCATTAATGCAAAATACATTCTTCCACAGCTAAATTTTGACAGATCAGAGAAAATATCGGTATTCGCTGTTGAAGATACATTTATTATTCATTAACTTTACAATGTAAAAAGTAAAATTGCGAAGCGTAAATAATAATTGTATATAAGCCTTAAGCAAAAGTGACGTTTGTCATAGAAAGTCTCCATACGAAAATGTAAACAAACAAAAAAAAGTATAAATGTCAAAGAAATTTGCTGTATTAATTCAATTCATATTAAAAGAACCGCTTATAACGTTTACAAAAAATTACAGTGTGTTTTTTCACATTTTTTAACCCGTTTTACAACAGTTTTCGCTTCTTTGCACAGTTCGCCCTTTGTTGCAAAGTAAAATACGGTTCTTGAAAGAACATCGCAACCAAATTTTAAACGAAGGCAAATTAACAGTGTGGAGAATGGTCAGTTCAACAGAAACAAATTCTTTTTTGTTAATTTGATTTCTTTTATAAATGTAATAATTTTACAAGGAGTACCTGAAAGGGATTTTTAAGGAGGAGGCTGTAGAAGTACAATTAAAGAAATAAAAATAAAAAATACCAAGAAACCCGTTTTTATAGAGCAAGTCAATTATTTGTGTCAACCATTTTTTTTTTTTTTTTTTTGACGGAACTTGCAGTGTCAAAATAAAGCGAACATTAAGCGAAGTGTTGGAGAGAAACATTGGAGGGGCGCTTAATTTTAGCTTTCCTGGAACAGCATACTAGGCTTAAACGTATAAAATTCTATGAATGCTGGCAGCAACTTTGCCCGCAGCGGAAGTGGTTAATATTTTTGGAGGGTGTGTTGGTGAGCCGGAATTTTTGAAGTTTCGTGACATTTGTCAATACGATTTTCTATGTATCAATACTAGCGCACCAAATCATGGCCACTCCGTAAAAATATAGCTTGTAGGCAAAGTAACGCGAAATGAAATCGAAGATGGTGGTCTCAGTGTGTTTTGTCTCTGGTAGATAACATCACATGCCTACGGCCACCTGGTACACATATGCCGAAATTTTAGGCACACATCGTTCCATGCTTCCTATATTAAATCATTCATATTTTTCAAGAGTCCCCTTGCGCCAACAAAGCTTTCAGTTGTGACAAACAAACAGTCCGCATCCGCATTATTATTTCGCAGCACGAGCATTTCCATCTCGAAGTTGATCAACCCAACCACAACCTATGAACCGACAACGCAACGCCATCTGCTTCGCAGTGCACTTTTGTAATTAATTTAGAAATGCGGTGAGCTGCCAAGACGCGTCTCCTTAGATAAGTGCACACTAGGGAAAGTAACAAGCTACCAAACTGCCAACCTTCGTGCAGAATGAAGTGACTGCCTGTGCTGATGGAACTGATGGAAGAGTCCCTTGTCTTCATAAATACATTTCCTGCAATTCGACGAAATTGGATTCACAAAGTTATCCTTTGACTGGGAAATATCGAAGCCGGATATTTCTGATTTTCTTTTTAATTAATTAATTTCCTATACGTTATTGTCAATTGCGCGCTACAAACAGTATTTAATGCTTTCACTCCAAATTGATGAATGGACAAGGACATGGACAGGGCGCAAAAGGTGATGTTGTTAAGTTCTCGGTTTCTTTTTGTGCCTGGTGGATAATTTTGCTGCAGGAAATTTCTTAAATATTCTTAAGTTACAAGCTTTACCTTAGAATCTACAAAGTCCTTCGAATCCAAAGAGACTAGCGTCGCTTCTCTCTAACCTCAAATATTAATTGGATTACATTTCATTTTAAAATAACCTAATAACAAAATTTCAGTCTAAATCAGTGCAAGGACTGGTCGTCGGAAAAAAAAAATCACTCAATTTGGTTTACTTTGGGAACTGGTGGGCAGAATCCGCACATTTTACGCGTAATAAAAAATCCTGTCCAGAGGCTAAGTCTCTCCCTTCCGCCGGGAAACGGAAAAATTACGCAAAATTCCATTTGCAGTGTTAATTAAACTGACGAATTTGCGGTTAAGGTGTTCTAAAACAACTTTGACAAGTTGACAAGTTGCTTTTTAATTAGCTCAACTGTCCAAGAAGATTTGAGCTATTTCCAAAGTGCTTAACTTGCTAATTTGTTTTATTAAAAACTTAAGAATATCGTTGCATTGCAGAAAGTACACAAATGGAAGTCATCCTTGCGTGGTGTAGAGGTGACATTTTGAGTAATTGCTTAGTGGGGAGGGGAAAGTTTTATTTGTTGAAGAAAATTGTAAGCTTATAATGCCAGGACGGTCAATACTCTAGTGTATATAGAATGGGGGAGATTCAATTACAAGATACTACACTTCTACACTTTCAAGGGATAGTGCATTGCTCTGGGTTGAACACTCAAGGATTACTACTGACTTCAGCGTATAAAAATAGACAATTCATTATGAAGACGTAGTGTGTTTGCATTGCCTGGACCAAGAAGCAGTGGCACTTGACATGACTACTTGTTCATGACATCGCCAAGAGCAACACAGCGAACTATTGTTTACGGATATCCCTAGAATTAGATTAACTATTGTATTCGCCGAAAAGAAGCCAGATTAGTCGTTTTCCTGTTGCCGAGCGATGCCCGAAACAAATTATACCATTGTTCTAAGTCCTTTGTTCTCTTCGCTATATATATATGGGTTTGAGTAATGGCTTCAAAATGTATTGTGTGTAAATATAAATAAATTTGTTTTTAGACCAAATGTCCTGTACAGTATATTAAGCCGGACTAGGGCAATGCATTACATATTATTCATAAATGGAATGGAAGGGACTTTTCTGTTTTATTTTATTTTTGGGGACATATTTTATATTGGAAGAAGTGCGTAAGTGTGAATTTTAAAAATTACATTGCTATCGATTTTTGCCTAAGCATTATTGTTGCAAATTTAGTTTTAATAAAGGTTTTTAGTGGCTTTTCCTTCGAATAGCATATTAACCTGTGATATTATATTCAGTAAAAAATTGTACAAACATTTTAGTATTATGGTACCAGACCAAATCTCTGTATCCCTAAAATTGTATTCAAAAATTGTAATTTTCTTGCCACAATAAAATAATAATAATAATAATAATGCACTATTGTCAAACCAATATAGTGATTCAATGCAGTCACACTGAACATGAAGAACCATTACGTAACATTGTATCGCCCTAGATAGCATATAGTGTCAAGTGGCATTCGATCGGTATCGACACTCGACAGTGATTCATGCTACGTGGAGGTTCATACGAGTTCATGTGTTTGTTATTGTTTACACTTTGTCCATCGCTCCCAATACAAAATATATAGAACAAAGGGATTAAATTAATTGTAGTATTATCATTTGGAAATTCTATGCTTAGAATGAGTATGATTCTATACTGAGAATTTTGTATAAATAGACATGAAAATTATTAATAAAGACAGTCTTGAACAATCTCTTGACTCATTAATGATACTGCGGCATCTTTGCCATATAATTTAAGCGAGCTGCGCTCTGTAGAGCAATTTAGCGTGCTACGCTTTTATAGCTTAGGGCATATAGGGCTCTTGTAATATACGAACACCACACCAAGCATTTAAATGAAGTTGTTTTCTTAAATAATTATAAAAAAAAAAAAAATAATAAGCAATTTAAAAGGATAAATATATTCTGACGATTTTGTTGGTATAGCCATAAAAAAGAGACTTACAAAAACTACGATCTTTTAATGGAGGGAAAAACTAAGTAGCTCAGTCCCTGAGAGGAACAAAAACAACACGCCCTTCCCGTCACATGACAAAATTTCAAAAGAGTTGCCATTGTTACTCGTATGTTTCGTATTCAATTTTATCTAACTTAAGGTTAGGAAAGCTCAGAGATCTGCATCATCTTAGGTTAGGTAAGGTAAGGTTGGTTAGGTTTGTGGGATCGTCCCAAAAGACCAGGCACCTTAGCGGGCCCATCGCTTTATAAACTTAAGTTAGTAACAGGCTTCTTAATATGTATTTATTTAAGATCCGTCTGTGAAACCTTTATATCAATAAGAGTTTTTCAAGTAATGTACTAGCGAGTATTTCTCAATTTTCATTCCGGTATGGTTCCAATGATCGCTATAGCTCTAAATGCTGCTAAAAAAATTTTCGGTCACTTTGTGGAGCTTTGAAATGTGTTAGCATTTGGTGTATATTGATTCAACCAATTTTAAAGAACCTTAAATCCAGGACTGTTACCAACATAAATAGGAATGCAAGGAATCTCCACATTGCTGCCTTTTTTCGGGCTGAATTAAAATTCGGTTGTACCATTAGGAACTTCAGAAGGTATTTATTTCACTAGCACATTGAACCTGTTATGGAAGAAGTTCTTGTGTTTACGCTTAGAGCGTTCCTACAGACTCAGAACTGTAGAAAAACTTCTCAATTCGCAAAATTACGAGATACTTGTTTTACTTTTAAACAATTTTAACGACTTTTTAGTAGGAGTTAACCTTTATACCTTTATTGGTGACTAACTAAGAGCCCAGCAAGGCGCAGGTGCTGTTTTTTGTGAAGTTTTGGGTTCGCTCCTGGTTATAGAATTAAGAGCCCAGAATACAGTCATTATGATGTTTTTTTTTTAAATGCAAATAAATTACTTCAGTGTGTGGAAAGGTCGATTTCTATGTTTTTTTGAAGCAAGTACGGATTTCTTTTGATTTCTTTTGGAGAAAAAATATAAATCAAGGGTCTTGAATCCGTATTAAGGTTGTTTTGGATATAAATTTTGAGAGTTGAATCTTTTAAAACTTCTCAATCTCTATATATATAAAACAAAATGGCAAAAAGTGTATGTTTCCCTCTTTCGTAATTTTCAACCAATTTAGATGATTTTTGTATAAATGTCGGTAATTACGATAAAAAATGTAAAAACACTTAAATTCTTCAGTGCCTGGCGAGTGTGGTTCATCTAGTATAATATACTTGATAGCTTATCAAAATATGTCAGAATTTCAGTACTGGTGCTAAATTTACCTCTTAATTTTCAATGAAATTTTGTTGCGTAATCTAGCGCAATTTGGAGCTTTTTGTTCAGGTTTTTATCTCCCTGTGGTTAAAATGACCTGACAGAACTGGTGAAATCGCACCGACACACGCACGCATTCAACGCCGAATTGAATTGGGCATAAGATACCTCTGGAAATTGCAATATTCATTTTGAATCCGGAAAAACAGCGTGCTCTGAAAAAGCTCTCATTAATGCCCATTTTATAAATATAAAAAATGATTTTCTGTGAATATATCAATTTTTTTTTTCACGCATTAAAATCCACACATTTCCAACAACGTGTTCATAATAATATGAACATTTTTGGAACTCCTTTAGAAGTTGTTACATATCCCTTCTATTTGGAAACAAAGTTAAGTGCATGCATAGAAAGAAGTAAATCCCTCAATCTAAGATGTTCATTCTGGCATGCCAATAGGATCGCAAAAACCCCAGTTAACTGTTTACTAATGTTTTACGTAAAGGGAAAGTTTAAAATAATGTTTCCAATATCTCATACAGAACTTTAACTATCGCCTGTGCAATGTAGAACTTTTAGCAATAATACTTTTAGGTACATTATCACAACATTTACATTCGTATTGTTCGTATTAGACTTGCATGTAAAAATACACCGACAGACCATCCACCATTTCAAACGTTGAAGGAGTTAAAGCTTCATATGTACTTCACAGTGAAACACCATACAAAAAATAATGCCAATACTCTGCGAGGCTAACACGTTAATCGCTACCCTTATTTAAGGAAAAGTTTTAATTCTAGCGTGGGTTATCCTCAATGCGAGAAGTTTCCAATCCACTAAAGTCCCCATTTTTAGTAACGTAGAGGCATGCTTGTGGAATAAACCATTCGACTTAGTAGTTATATAGTTGGGTTTTGGTGGAAATTTTCTATCCATATTATATGCACGTGAAATACATTCCCTTTCTGGGGATAGTGATACCTTTCGCCATTAATAATGCCAGATAAGGATACTTTTCCGTTCCACAAAACCACAAGCATCCTGTTAATCTCGCTGGAAAATTATCGCTTCAAACCCTGCTGAAGGACGATAATGTTCCCGTTGTTTCATTAATTATTTTATTATTTTAAGAGGCAGAGCGGTGCCCGAATAATTTTCGGCCCTAAAACTTTCCACTTGTGGATTTAAAATAAAATTAATTAAACGTACCTAATTGAAATCGTATTTCCGGTTTGCGCGCGAATGTCCTGCATATTGGGGGATTTTTTTTTTTTTTTTTTGAACAGCATAAATAAATAAATATTCCACATACGCCCGAGTGGATGGGTGTCAGGCACAGAATTTACTTTTCAACAGGAGATAAACGTGTCGCATGCCAACCTCAATAATAGACGCAAATGAAAACCGTTTTCGACTTCCTGTAAATATGTCGGTGATGGAATTAATTATTTTTTGATCAAATGGATGTAATATTCCACCGAAACGTAGATGAATTTATTAAAGTGACAGATGAAGCATTCAGCGACAATGGATTAGGAAATTAATTAACGTTTTGTGACAACTGATGAGGAAGATTACTGTAGCGTTAATGCTGAAGATACAAATTGTTTTGATTTCGTGTGTAGTCAATTGCTTCACTTGCTGGATAAGTACAAAGATAACATTTTTCTGCTCAATGGTGAAAATTGGTATAGCGGTGTCTTCGTAATGATATTCAATTCATTTGTGTAAATTGAGAAATCAAGTGTTAGAGTTTGTGCCGTGGTTTCAATGAGGAAGATTAGAAGGGGAGGATTATTGGCTTAACGGAGGGAGTGACATTAAACAGGCTCACGTATTCGGGATCTGCCATAATTAAATTGTTTTAATAATATGCGATGATGTAATTTAAACAGTGAAAGTATAGAAAGCAGGTAGGAAGGAGAATAAAATATTTATGTTAAATTTCGAGATTGTTCAATGAAAGGCTTACACTGATTCCGTGTATACGGGGTTGTGCAAAAGGAACGTTGCCATTTGAATTGGTTGAAACGCTTTATTTCACAGCAGTTTTGGAAATGTTTGTAACTTTAAAGTGAACTAGTAACATTCGAAAACATACATAAAATGCTATTGTCAGCTTAGCATGGGTCCGATTTAGACATTCAAAAATTGACAGTGCATTGCATTGATGGTGCATTTAAAAATTAAGACAATAATTTCCTTAAATCGAAATTGTAGCTATGCCACTTTCATAAACCTCTTCTTCAGATAATCTCAAAGGTGTCTGAAACTGTTAACTCTGAAAAGGAGTCGGCACTAATATATTTATCCTGTTTAGGCTATTTGTCCGGGGAACATTTTTGGAAAAATTGTCACCAATATCTGGATAGCACGCACAGAGTCTTTTCAAAAAATGTCACAGGCAGACATTGTGTCCATTGTCTGTGCGCTATCTAAAAGATTTTGAACTAAGATATTGGCTTTAGTTCTCACAATATTTATAACGACTAAAACTTGTTCTATTTTATTATTATCTAAGATTCAGGACCTAAGTCATCGTTGGAGTTGAGTTAAACCACAAGAGGTTCTAAAGGTACCCTTACCGCCAATTGTTTTTCTTAATAAGTCTGAAGCTTGCGCTATCGATTGTCTGATTGTCATCTTTCAAATTAAACTAAAAGAAATGTAGTATCAAAAGCAACATCTTATAATAACAGTCAGACTGGACTGGACTCCTCTTTGGAGCAATTTAGGTATACCGAGTATTCAATTGTCCTCAAAACTGACGCGATAAACAATGCTTTGTTTTATATGTATTGTGTTCGGTAATAGCCTGCCAAAATTATATGAAAAGTAGTTTGAAATAGGCGCCTACTGTCAGCAAATGTTTTGAAATACAATTAAGTTGTTAAAAAATAAATAAATAGTTGTTTATTTGTTTTTTTATTAGTTTCTCAAATTTGAAACACAAATAAATCTAATACGGAAGAAATGTACATAGTTGTGTGTGATAAACATAAGTGGAAATGTGTGACTCCAACTATGAACGGCATACTCTATACGGCAACCTCAAATCGAACAATTAGAAAATCTAAAGATGTCAACTGCCCGTGATATAGTAAAAAGTAGAAGTACCCCTACTCAGGCGTCACTTTGAACTTTACGATATTTACGATCTAAAGTCGATTCAACGCCTAAAGTTGTATTTTATGTGGCAGCATATGAACGCTTTGTTTCTACATAATCTGTCAAACGCGACATTGTGAGTTAGGCATATACCTACTGTTAAGAGTTTTTTTTTTTTTTTCATTCAGAAAGAAGAAAATACATTTCTGAGTCACCAAACTTTTAATTCCGTTTATTATCTTTAAATATTTGTTTAACAATCGGGAATCGATATTAGCAAAGTTGCCCCTATTTTTTTTTCAGTTCTGTAGTACCTACACAATTATAATTTTTATATAAGATCAGTTTGAAGAGTTATAACTACAATAAAAGCCCATTTATTCGGAATTCTTTAATTCGAAAAACTCGTTTATTCGAAAAAAAAAAATGTCCGAATAAATGAAAGTTTTACATTTGTTTGTGTAAAAATTAAAATAAATTAGCAAAAATTAAAAAAAGCAATCATTGAACTCATATAGGTAGCAAATAGACCTCAAATATGTAGAATTCGGAACAAATCATCAAAATGTTTTCTGGGGAAGTCCCGGCAATGCACATATAAAAATCAGGAAAAGCCATAAAAAAAATTGTACTGTGTTGCCTTATATATAGGTACTAGCTGTACCCGCCCGGCTTCGCACGTGCAAAATGTGGTTTCATAACAGTTGTGATATTTGCTGCATTGCTTATCCTCTTGCACGCTACACATAAATGCCCGTGCGTGAAGCAATTCTTGCTTAAATCAACTCCCGCATCCCGGTTTTCTTAAAGTTTGAGCCTGTAACTTATTCAATAGGAAATTGAATCCGTTGAAACTGAAATGGGTTATTGTTGGCAATTATTGGTATTTTTGGTATAAACCGTATCTCCTTTACCACAACCAGTTAAAATTAACGCCCCAATAATCTTTTTCTGCACTCTCAAAAATAAGTTTGCAAATATCAGAATCCCCCGATACTGCTCTCATATTCTGAGTCAAGTACATTGTTCTAAAGTATCGCCAAAGCACTGAACGTTTAATAATTAATCTTCGTCTGAAATCACCAGAGAACAAAAATGTAACTCCACCGACAAATCTGTTTTTATTTAGCATATCTTGCATAGTCCTATTAACCGCTTCTATTGATATGTAATTTATTAGCCATAGTGCATTCGCCCTTTGGCTATTCTTTTAAATACCACACACTGGGTATTCCATGTGTTCCGCTTTTATAGGTATTAATCGAACAAAATGTGAATAAAATTGATGTTTTTAATTTTTTAAATACAAAATGCAAAAATATCATAGATATTGATAGATTTTTTTTTTTTTTTTTTTGTAAGCAAAACACAGATAAACAAACCTTTCCTACATATTTGACAAAGCTTATGTACATCCAAAAAAATAAACCCTACAGTGCACAAAGAAAATTCCTACCTTTTCCCTACACCGTCGAATTATTTTCAATACAATCTCTCTACATAACTATTTTGTCCATACATACACGAATAAAATCGAATCCAACTTCTCATACGCAATCTCAACCACAAATGAATTTTTCCTTTTTGTTGACTCTTCAAATCATGTCATCTAATTTCATTCCTTAGCGAATATAGACGAATGTAAGAGCAAAATATTAAAAGTAAAAAAATCTATATATATAAAAATGAATCCCTATTTCCCTTGGTCCCAGCATCACGCACAAACGGCTGGACCAATTTCGTTAATTCTTTTTTTGTTGTGTTTGTTATTGTCAGGAGAACAATGTTATGAAAGAAAAAATTAAGAAAATTGCGCGGAAAATTAGAAAATTAAAGTTTGAATGGGAAAATACACTTTGAAAAAAAATTAACTGGATAGAAATCAAGTAGTGACACTTCAAATAAAAAAAAATATTTTGAATTTTAAAAGCAATTGTTGTTGTCAATTATTTTAATTATTTTCCAAGCAAATTGTTGTTGTCAACAATTTTGAAGTTTTTTTTTTTTTTAAATATAGGTAGGGTAGATATACCCAAAAAGTTTTTTATGTTTACTATGTTACATCAAGTAACTTTTTGAAATGAAGTAGATAGGTACTTTGATTATACAAAGATGATATTATGGCCGACGATATTTTGCATCGAATTCGCACTGTGACATCGGATAATGAACTGGAGATATCAGATGAAATGCGCAACAAAGCTTTGATTTGACGCATTATATCTAATGTAACCATAGCGCTTTTACAATTCAAACATTTTTGATGTAACCTTATGGCGTTGGCATAACATTGACAGAATGCGTGCTGCAAATATCGTCAACGAGGATGTAAACAAAATAAATATCGTTTAAAACAGATGCTTCGATCGGAGTTATTATATTGATAAAATACATATAAAATAATTAATTTATTATTTTTAATAAAAACTGAATTTCTTAGTGCACATCGTCGGAAAATCCTCAACTTGTGGCGTTGTAGGCGTATGTCGTTATTCAGGTCAATTAAATTTTCTTTAATAATAATCTTCTTAATTCATACCAATAATTCTTTCGGGATGAAACTCAATGATGATGATATAACTCGATAACCACTGGGTCAACTTTTATGATTCTTCTTTTGTTTTGTTCGTATTGTTCATCCGATTTCAATGAAATTTTGTAGATTTATATTCTTCGTTCCCGCTTGAGGGAAAGGATACTTTTGGACCTGATAGGTGGCGCTGTTGCCGATCTCCGAAACAGCTCTACCAAGTTGATTGAAATTTTGTAAATGGATATGGTTGCTTCCAGTTTTAAATTGCGGATAGGTTTTGACCTATGACTTTGAAAAACACAAGCGGGATATTTTCCCATTCAGTCCCATTCAAAAATAAAATCAAACGCTATTTGTAAAGTTGTATAATTAAAATTATTAATGGACACTGTCCAAATAAAGCAATTAGCGAAATGTGAGCAAGATTTAATACGAAAGGTACGGGCAAAGGAAGTACATTATACTACCTTTTGTTGTGAAAATAAAACGTTATGGAGATTAGTTGAATTTTTGAATTATTTAGACGTTCCGGGCTTACCTCTAATTAATGTGGATATCACGTGCGACTTCAATTTCCCGTGCGTATCGCTTTCACTATGACAAATAATTTATTACAAGGATAATGGATGGATGTTTGTGCATTTGCGGCATCAATCTTGATTTCCCCATGTTTCTCATATTGTCAATTTAGTGAAAAAGCGGAAAGTTGGCCGACACGTCAAAATCATTGCGGTTTGATTGAAACAAATCAACATAGCTATTCATCATTTATTTATATTGCATTTAATATGACTTTTGAATAAAGAATTTTAAATGGCCGAATTACATAAATTAGGAAATGCATTGTGAATGCTCGGAATCATTATTTTCATTACATTAACAAATTTGGGCGGAACGAAGTTTGCCGGGTCAGCTAGTAATAAATATTTCTTGACTGAGCAAAGATGAAAATGTTTCGTCCGAAAAAATCTCTACGTTATACAATTCTGTCCTTTTTTCCTTACGGTATCATTTTTAGATCCCTACGTGTAGGAAGCAAACCAAACAGTATACTGTCTCCCTCTCCGTCACAGGAGTAAATTAAGGTTAAAAGAGATGTCAATATATTGTGCTGTTAGTATGTTTGATTCGAGAATGCAGTGCATATCCACTCACCGAGGCGAAAATCGTAGAAATATTTCAAGTTTTTCCTATTTATTTGAAAACTTTTTAAGTTATCGAGATAATGGATATCCTAAATTGTACTTACAGATGTCCTTTATAAGCTGGTACTTAGTATATTTAAATGCTCCCAGTATTTTCGAATGCAAAGCGTTGCAAAGAAAAAATCGAAGAGAAACGAAAAAAAAAAATTACTCTTGTCCAATTTTTTCCGGAATTTATAGAGATATAGAGTTAAGACAAAGTGGAGATTGTAGGCCTAAGTATCCTCTATAAGCCTGTGAAAATTCACCAGAATATATTCAGCAATTTCTAAGATTTTTGCATTTAAAGACATGCAGTCAATTGCATTTTTAGTCGAACAGAACTACACCAATTTTATTTATATGTAGAGATATATATATTTTTTTTTTTGTGTTTTTAGTTACAAAAATGAATTTTATTTTATTTTATGTATTATTTGTAATCTTTTGTGTTAACAAAATGATTTTTCGTTTTAAATTCTTGCATTTTTTCATCAATAGGAACGCGTTTTAGTTCCATTCCATCCATTCCGAAATAACGAGCTTTTACTGTACATTGTAATGAAACAATGGTTTTCTATTTCTGTTCGCTGTTGACGTTAAAACTAAATATAATAAATATTTTTTAAGAGTACGATTTATTGTTCATTGCCACGCCTACTTCTAGGGAACGTTTTTAATAAATATCTATCTTCACTGCTTTTATTCTTCATTTAAAAAAAAAAAAAAAACTGATCATTTAAGGGAGCTCACACTTGTGTTTCATGATTTTCGGTCCCGTTTGAGTTAATGAGTTTTATTCTTTAGAAGAGGATATTTTTCACCAGCGAATACTACAAGCTGTACAGTGACATATCGATTTGGTCCTAAATGTACGCATCATCTGTCGTCTAAGATGGTTGCGACATGTCGTTTGCTATGTTAGAATGTAAAGAAAGGGAAGAAATAGATGTCCTTTTAAGTGTTATCAACAGCGACCGTGCTCAGAGGGTTTGGAAACCTGGCTTTGGCCTTTATCAAGTTTTACTGAAAGCCTGTTACTCATACTTACTTATATAATTTGAAACTTAATAGTTTTCTCTTTTTTTGTGTTTTTCCTATTTGAGTCCTTCCTTTTTGAATTCTTTTGAAATGTCACGCCACGATAGAAATTCCAGGCACACATAGTTTTAAATAAAAAAGCAATGGCTTGACATATCAAAGCATAATTTTTCATCAAGTATCCATAGTGGCTTTGTTTACGTTGGCGCCTGCGATTACTCGAATTTTTGACGACCAATTCCTCCGGTGATTAAAAGTTGAGCACGCACAACTGAGCTTGAACTGTGGTGATTGTTTTTTTTTCTTATTGTACTGGACAAATGAGCAAGGAGGTCTAAGATTCAATTCCAGAAAAAATACAAAGCACATCTTAAGAATTTTTCCATTGATTGCAAGTGTCTTCTAAAAGCTTCTCAATTTTTCCGTTCGGACAGGGCTAAAATGATAGGCTTCTTCAATTTGTAACAGAAAAGGAAAACTGGCATATGAATAGAAAGGACCTGTTGCGCCATCAATTTATCAAATAAAATGAACCTTCTTCGATTTCGTCAATCAATTAGATACCTAAGTGCAGGCTTCACAGCTTAGGTAAAACAAAATGAAAATGGCGAAACAAATGAAAGGAATTTGTTGATTATTGGATAAGCACTGTCTTTTGGGCTTAAATGTCAATAATAGAGTTGATTAGAAGCGTTATATGGGTGAGGTCAATTTGCGGAAAATTGGCGGTAGACAAATTCCTTTTTTGAATACAGTGGACGTCCATTATTACGAATAACCGATATAGAGACGATAAGAAACGTATGTATCAGTTGGTTTAAAGACCCTGAAAGTATTTAAATGGCGGGACCATCATCTATTCAATTTAACATCAAATAAAACCGTTTAAATAAATATATTTTTTACTGACTTCTTTTTTTTAAATAGGTAGTACAAAAAGTTAATTGATAAAAAAAAAAAATGCGCTCAATTATACACATTCCTTATACTGAACGTCCCATGTACTAGGAATCAAATTTGTCTCATGAACAGGCCTTTTCGAAACCCCATCCATCTCTGATACGCTTTGTGTTCCCTATGTCAGAAATTATGCGCATTGTCGTTGGGCTTGTAATTATTATGGTAATTTAAATTTTCATTCAAAAATAATTAAATTTGTCTGAACCCTATTTAAACATAGCGCCCTACTAATAACAAATTTTAGTCTCGATTTTAAATTTACAGAATTTACAGAAGCTTTCAAAATTACGATATTTGTATGGAAAATTTAGATTCGAAACTAAAAATGTTTATTGGTTAGGCCCATAGAGTTTAAATTTGTAGTTTGACTGTGATTGAAACTACAGTGCAAGTCTCTACAATAGAGCGATTGCATTTGTGACTCGTGTTTTTGTAGAGCTTTAATCTTAGTACGCTGCTCGAGCTAAATTTTCCCTACCATAAAAAATTCTCTCCAAAATTTAGCTGAACCAAATTTTAGCGAACCCCTTTAGCTGAGTGGTACGCTGCTCGAGCTAAATAATCAAACTTTTGTTTCAGAATGTACTTTATGTATCTGTCAAAATTTAGCGTGCCCATTTAATGGGGCTAAATTCAAGCTAAATTTTGACAGATCGTTGTGTTCCGTTGTTTTGTTGCAATTTTGTGTTGTGGAGAATGGGAGAAGTAGGCAAGGATCTGCTTTTTCTTTAAAAAAAACTCGACGAAGAGTTCTAGGTACTAGGAAATGGTTGAAATCAGAGAGTGTTGAATTTTTGAAGAAAACTATTTTGAAAGAACAGCTGTTTTCAGTGACACTTATTCGCAGCGTGCTTTATGTCAAAACTTAGCTAGGACTTCAGTTGATGTTTGGAGAGAAAAGTTGGAGATCAGATAAAATTTAGTTTAGCTCGAGCAGCGTCATAAACTTTAAACTCAAAAGGTACACTGCTTATACAAATTTGTACCTTCTTACAAGCCTGCCAGTACTCGAGTTAGAAACTGCTTCCTATTTGAGACATAATAAAAAAACGCCACATCACTATCTGCACTCTCTACTGATAGCCAACTATCAATCCCACTGTACCGTGATAGAAAATGCCAATTTTTACCTACTGAAAAATATGCCATCACATATAAGCTGTGCCCCCACACCTTTGAATGAAATTTTCATAAATCATCCCTTATCACTAGATTGCTATTGCAGGCTTGGTATATTCATTATTTATTTGCAGTTCAATGTTTGCCTGACAACACACTGTAGCCGAGAGACCTTTGTTGTTAGCACTATGCTGACATATCGATGCTCTGGATGCATTATAACTTTCGTTTCTGTCTTCGCCGGGCGATGACGAAGCCGCTCTTGCGTTATACATATTTGCCAAAGTAATTGCTCGTTGTGCCAGCAATAAGACTCATGCTACTGCAATTCACTGTCAAGTGGGTTAGTATTAATTGAATGCAAATTTGTGAGCAAACAATTGCCGCTGCATGAACGGAAACAGCTCCGAGGAAGTTTCCATCAATTTTGTGGTCCTTATTAATTTCTACGTCACGCAGTGCTGGCGCTCCATGAATCACCGAAACAGTTTATATCGCATGCCGCAATGACTCAATTTATTTGAGAGAAAGTGCAACGAATCGAGGAATTCCGAGTTTTATTGATTTCCATTTTCACAAATGGCCCGTGTGTCAATTAACTTTTAATTAAAGGCAAATAAATAACTCCAAATCCCTCTAATTGCTGATGGCACAGCAAATATAGACTTTGGTTGCCGGGAACTGATATGCGTGTGCTTGATAGTGCTTGATAGTGTGTGCCGCACGAACATGTGTACATGGCGCTGGAGTGTAAATCAATTTGGACAGCTTTACTTGTAATTTTGCCTCCAAGTCGTGGAAAACCTTCGATTAGAGTAAATCATATGTAAATACCCATCAGCGGACAGTAGTGGGAGATATAGTGCGCGTTGTATAGTCGCTTAAGCCGCTGTTCAATTTATTGATATTTGCAGGGAAATCAATCGAGACATATTATATGTAGTTATTCTTGCAAATAAAATTAATGACCGTGTTGGCATGTCAATTCTGGAAATAGTGTGTGATATGGTCCTTAAAGTACGAGTAAGATTGATCGTGAACGTCACTGCCAAAAGGTTTCGAATATGCAAAGATACCTGACCAAATTTGCATTTGAATGGAGCAGGTCGCAGACGGGATATAACACAAGGTTTCCCTTTTTAGAAAAACATAAAAAGGGTTGAGGTCGAGGGACGTCAGTCAATCATCATCACCACATTCATGAGTTACAACAGCAGACAAAATGTCACAAGATTTATAATACCCTTTGATTAGTTTGCTGCTATATTTTGAAGCAAATCAAGTTTTGAGAAAAATATAATTTTGCGAGCAGTTAAATTCAGCAGCTAAGGCGATATTTATGAATCGAAAGTTTGTCCGGCAAAATCTAGCTCAGGCCCTTGTAAAAATAACAATGGGACAAAAGGAATGCTCTAACTCGCAATCGCATGAACTTTTTCAACGATTATCTATAAATCTCGATCCAACGCCAACGACTCTAGACACTAGCGGGCTAGTTCCAACTGACATAACTATTTACGGCAGTCAATCATCAATTCATCATCAATCAATCTTCTTCTCTTGAAAATTTCCAAAAAAACAGAGGATTGTCAAAAAATAGTTTTACGGAACTCATTTTCATTATAGAATTTAACAATTATAATTGTCTACTGTTGACAACTGTCAAATGCCGTGCCGCATTCCCACCAGTCAATTTATTCACAATAACCATTCATTTTATCAAATGAGTTACACAATACCAAAAACTGTTTTAATTGGCAAATTTGTGAATCGTCAATTAATGGATAATTGACACTCGCAATAGGGGTGTCTATTTCCTGAATACGTTCAACACTCTTGTCTCCAATAGATGGCGTCAGTTTTGTTTAATTGAAATACATATAATATTGATATCCATTTTGATCGATTTACAACATCACGCACGCGCATTTTTGCATGAGATGGCACCGATAGATCCGTTTGTCCGCGGTCAATTCCAATTAAAGAGTAAAATGAGATCAGAAGTCAGATAACTAATCTGGAAGCCATTTTTTTTTTGAAAGAAAGCGAAATTCCCTATGCCATTGGTAAAAAAATATCAACATACTGCACTTTCCGATAATTCCTGTCACGTAAACAAGATGGCCGACCAAAAGATGACTGACTAGATGTATTTAAGTTTGTAGTTTTTAGTCACGTGAAAAGTTTTTGCTGTTGACGTTTATGTAGAGGAAGCCGACAAATCTAGTCAAGAAAATCCTTCCAGTTGACATTTCGAAAAGTCTAAAATAAACAGAGTGGCCGCTGCAGAATTCTGAAGAGTCGAAAAAATGCCAGTGACTCTGTCTGCTCTGCAAATATAGAATTTTCGCACGATATTTAGCAACAATTAGTTCGCATAAAATTAAAATAATGTTGTGATAGGCAACCGTGTTGCATTTTGAACTAACTTATTTAGAAAAAACAATTTAAAAAAAAAATTCTTTTCAGTAAAATAGCAAAAAAAAAAGTTACAAGCTCTCGAAAAATGTGCCCAATTTCGACTTTCAAGTTAGCTAGTCAACGCGCTCCTATAGTTTTAGGATACCTAGTCCCGACAAATGTAGTTGACGTTTTACAAAACTAGGTATCCGAACGTTCCCATTTAGTGCTGTTTTTCAGTCAGACGGCTAATTAGTATTGGGCATCCCTTTAATCTTCTGTGTAAGGAATGTGCGATGTTGTAAATTAAGTGTCAATCCATGCTCACTGCCATAATTTATTTATGTCATGATTTATGTATCAAAGAAAACCCCGGGGCATTTATGTAGTATTTTTAAGTTATATACATCTTTTTTAAGTCGAACTGATTTCAGCGTCATTTCAGAACCGATTTTTATAAAATATGAAACAAATGAAAGTTGAATCCTTGCAGGTGAATCCCCGCAATATACCTATACTATTTTGCCACAAACAATGCAAATTATCAATTCATTTACTGCGTCTAAGCCGAAACAAACATTTAACAGCTTACGGAAATTTTTTGCCCAATCGTCGACTACAACTGTCTGTCGAAAACTTCAATTAATTTTAGTGCGATATCAACTATATGGACCAGTGATGGCAAGTTTTTCGTACTGAATTGTCCACGACGATTGTTAAAATAACCATTTCTGACCATGTCCTTCTGCGCGTTGTCGAACCCGACGATACATACATAAATAATTATACTTTATTTCGAGAGGCCAAATGCCCACGAAACGTGTAATTACCCATGATCTGGCATCACTGTTATGGTCAGTGGTCTTTTATTACAAACAAAATTGGTTGTTAAGCCTTATTTTCATTATGACTAAGTTTGTAAGGTTTTTTTTTTTTAATTGTTTCGGTCTTTCAGAAAAAAAAAGACATTAACATTTGTAACATCTTAATACTTTGCATTTGCCGTCAATAGATTGCAAGTCATTACAGTAAAAGCAAAAGACGTAGCCACATCTAATTGATTTAATTTTGGAAACCAACCTGCATATCTATTGGATTTTACAATGTACATCAAAGAGGATTAGCGCATATCGTCCTTATCTATTGGATGAGAAAAGAATTCATTGTTAAACCAATTCAATCAATTTGGTAGACTTCAATGGGATTTTGTTCTTTCCTTCCTACTCAATATAAGTACACCAACCAAGCCGATTGGGCCGGTCTGTTCACAGCTGGTTAGATCCTTGGTTAGATTACCATCGAATTAAGTTAACCCATGATTACAAATCAGTGATAGCCATTGAGTGTTTGTTGGCCGTTTTTTTAATTTCGGTCACCAAATAAAAAATGTTTTATTTTTCCAGTTTATATTGTCAATTCAAATTACGGTTGGGTATTTTCATGTTTTTAATTAAATTAGCTATAGGTACTACTTATAAATAATTTGGTTTTGTTTTCCAGTTAGAATCAACAAATTCCGACTTCAAGTGGGAAATAACTTCACATAAAAAAAGTGAAATTATTTCCCACTCAAGGTGAAGTTATTTCCCATGTGTAGTTAATGCCCATGAAGCTATTTTCCTGCACCTAATAGCCTGCGCTCCTTACGTTCTGCATAAGTTTATTTATTGTATTTTTATTATTATTATTTTTCGCACGAGATTGCTTGCAACGGAGTTTTATTAATTTGGGGACTTTTGACGATTTTATATTTTAGATTGGCGATTTCGATTTTAATAACCTGAAACCCTGGGTTCTGCTTCGCGCGTAAAAAAATATAAATGTTTGCGTACAGTTATCATAAGCGCAGAACCCGAATGGAATTCTAAAAGAAAAATTAGTAGAAGTGATTTTGAAAAGTTTAACAAATACCAATCCATTTAAGGTATTTGTTAATTTTTCTTGTTTCTTAAATACAGATAGATAGAAATATTTGTTTCTAAATAATTAAGATGTGGGCTGCCCATATGAGACATTCTTTTTATGATTATCCTAGGCCTAGTCAGGTAGTCAGGTAGTCGCAGTAGCTTAGTGGTTAGTGTGTTGGACTGCTATGCGGGGATCCCAGGTTCGAATCCCGCAAAAACCCAATTCCGACTAAGGGGTTTTTTTCCGCTGCGCTACCTCTCGCGAACGTCTGACAAACATCCGAGAGTATAAATGTCTTGAAAGAGCTTCTCAATTAGCCGTTTGGAGTCGGCATAAAATTGTAGATCCCTTCCATTCGTTCCAAAAATGAGAAACTCACACAAAACGAATGGTTGTGAGAAGTTAGGCCTAGGGTCTCTCCAGACCTGTTGCGCCAACTATTTATTATTTATTTATTTATTTAGTCAGGGTTGCCATCATTTATTTCGCTTTAAGCGCCCATACCTTAAAAAATATAGCCCAATATCGTTGCTCAGAAAGAAGCCCGAAAATCGTTGAAAATTTTGGTATTTTTCAGACTTATTCTCACCGCGTTTACGCCTTGGATTTTATTTGACTTTTTTTTGTGCTATTGGCTTTTGTGGCTTGTGTCAAACCAAAAGGCCTGCAACATGAATATTGGTGTGCATGCAACTTGAACGACTGTGCGATGTCACTTGACTGCAAGAGTGCTGCCAAGTTTTAAAAGTGCGTTTGTTCGAAAATATTTCTTTTTTTGTTTTGTGAAAGAATAAAACAAACAAAATTAGCACACAATTTGTAAAACGTTGGGCGCTCATGAAAGAAATTTTTATCGTTTTTTAAGTAAAAAGATAGCCTAAAATACGACAAAGCGCCCAATCTGGCAACCGTGGGCCTAGTAGAAGGTCTGTACACTTATTAGAGAAATGGGGGCTGACTATGAAAGGCATGCGGTTGCTTTAAAGTTCACCAGTTGTCAGCCCTCTGTTCTTCTAAAAATGGTAAATAAAATTGGGGCTGACTACTGGATACTTGAAAGGCGGACTGCTGGAACTAAAGTTACGGCTACTCCAAAAACATGCCTACTTCACTTATTTTGTAAACAGGTAGGTAGCTAAAATACTTAAAGCTTAGTATCTTCCAATTGATGCTCTTCGAACTTTAAGAGAAACCAAATACTTGAAATATATACTTGACCAATCTACTACAGAAGAAAAGTTGATGAGGCTGACTACTATTGCCATCAGCCTAAAGCAGGTAAATAAAAACTACTACCTAAAATCCCCTTACAAAATCTTGAATAAAGCGAATTCCAGAAAATTATTATTAAAATCGACTTGTTATCGATTTCAAGCGTTAAGTAACCAAACCGTTTATTCTGTGGTTAATATTCTGCTGCGCAAACACTTTCGATGGTTACCAGGTGGAATAACCGATGATTAAGTATAAACAAGATTGAAAAAACCGGGCCTAAGGCTCTCAAAAAATAAAGTAACGCCAGTTCTATTCTTTGAATACTCCGTCCGTTCAACCTTTTCTACTGCCTGAAGGAAATTAAACATCAGATGTACAAAACTTATTAACCAAGTCAGTGTAAAGTGAACTTCCCAATTTTATGATTTTTTAATTATCCCAACGGGATCTTAAACTTTTAAATATATGTTGGCCAAACTTTGCGCCGTAATTAAGTTGCCTACACCAAACACCGATTGGGTGGAATTTTCTTCGAAAAATTGGATCTTCCAGTTCAAGTTATCCTTTTACCTAATTGGACTTTTGTTTATTTTTTTCGCAGTGAAAAAACCTTTTCCCAATTACGAGTACTTTTTAAGAAGTATTTTTAGCCCGTCCTCAAACAAGTTGCAAGATGACCATTTATCGCAAAAACAAATACATTATCGGCCATTACTCTTTTATAGCATTCGTCATTTTGTACGAGTAAGGCTCGGTATATTGGGTTTGGAGAGGATCTATCAAGTGGCTTATTTTTTTTAATTTAATAATATAAGTCCCTGGGGACATTTTTACTGAGTTGCGTTCTTTCAATTTGAAACTACCCCAAGTAAAAACAATAAATAGAAAGTTACCGCTATTTCCGGTACCTACCATTTTTTTCTTATTTTTTATAAGGGAGAGCATGTTGTATTTAATTGGGCTGCAATTACAACTTGTTTGTATACAAAGTGTTGCCGCTATTCTTCGAACATGGCACGTCTTTATCAGTTGTAAAAGGGCGAATACTGCAGGGGTAGGGGTCTGGGATAAGGGGGTAGCTGGATCATTGGGGAAGATGATATAGCTTAATTTGAGCACTTTTATCTATATAAACAAATAGTTGGCACCTGACATGCGATATTACACCCACTTCCAAAACGTTAAGTGCCACACCCCATTTTTTATCGGAACCATATTTCGAGAAGTACCTTGTTCGATTGATTTACATAAATGGTCTAAATTCAGCTCCCATTAGTGTTGAGAAACAGTGTTTGCGCGCGACTTTTTCTCAAAATTTCAAGTCAATCGATGGCTTCGAGTTTTGCGAGCATAAACAAAAGTTCAATAATAATAAGCTCAGAATTTTTGTTTTTCAAATTATACATAAGGCCTGTTTTTTGAGCTTCGATCTCAGCAAAACAAAAGTAAAGTAGGATACGCTCTATACTTGACACTTCGAGAACTGTCAGTGGTTGTTGTAATTGCGTCCTGAAAATTCTACTTTACTTTGCTTATAGTAACACTTTATTGTATACGTCTTGTGTCAGGCTTTTTGATTCACCGTGCTACTTCCTATCAGTCTAAATGGTTACCAAAAAAATGTTCCTTTTTCAAGTTGACTTAATGTGAACTAACCCCAAACCCCAATGTGGAAAGCTTTGATTAATATCTTCTAGAGTCCACAGGTTTTGGTTTATCCTTGTTAAAGTGAAACCGCAATTTTTTTCCGACTATAAGGTTGGACTTGAATAGATTTAAGAACTACTGCACCGAATTGACTTCGGTTTCCACAGTTGCATTGCAGAATGTGAGCATTGAAATATGGGATACGTTTTATTGTTATCAACTGTCCAAAAAACGGAGATCTAAACTGATATCTAAGCACATACCCAAATAGAAAGTACATATTTCACAAAAATCTTCTAGCTCGTAGCTTTGGAATATAGTAATCATTTTATTATAAACTAGCTGACCCGGCAAACTTCGTTCCGCCCAAATTTGTTAATGTAATGAAATTAATAATTCCGAGCATGCACAATGCACTTACTAATTTATGTAATTCGGCAATTATGTTGACGTGTCGTCCAACCATCCGCTTTTTCACTAAATTGACAATGTGAGAAACATGGGGAATCAAGACTGATGCTACAAATGCACAAACATCCATCGATTATCCTTGCAATAAATTATTTGTCATAGTGAAAGCGAGACGCACGGGAAATTGAAGTCGAACGAATGGTAAATCGTTCTGAATAAGCGAAATCTGCGGAATAAGAGTGTTTGCCTTTGAATTTTCCCCTCAAATTCATCACTTGCATGATATTTGATATGAGATCCTTCACCACGAATCAAATGTGATCCGTTACAAAGTTTCGGTACATTGATGTTGCGCAACAAAATTTTAACTGAGCCGACTTTCAAATCCAATTTATGTTGAGGTAGGCCCGGAACATTTAAAGAATTCAAAAATTCAACTAATCCCCATAAAGTTTTTTTTCACATCAAAAGGTAGAATTATGCCCTTCCTTCCAACCAAAAATCATAAAAATCGAACGATCTGTCCCCGAGTTATGGATGCACATACGGACGTCAGTCTCTTTTATATGTAACTGTACCCACCCGGCTTTGCCCGTACCTTTCGTATTAAATCATGCTCACATTTCGCAAATTGCTTTGTTTGGACAGCGTCCATTAATAATTTTCATTATACAACTTTAGAAATAGCGTTTGATTTTATTTTTGAATAGGACGTGCCACAATCCGTTTTCTTATCCCGCTTGTGTTTTTCGAAGTACCACCTATAGGTCAAAAACTATCCGAAATTCAAAACTGGAAGCAACCATATCCATCTACAAAATTTCAATCAACTTGGTAGCGCTGTTTCGGCGATCGGCAACAGCGCCACCTATCAAGTCCAAAAGTATCCTATCCTTCAAGCGGGAACGAAGAATATAAATCTATAAAATTTCATTGAAATCGGGTGAGTGGTTTCGGAGATCGATTACAACGCCATATAGCGGGTCAAAAATCCTATCTTTTAAGTTTGCCTTAACCTGAAATACAAAAATACGAACAAAACAAAAGAAGAATCATAAAAATTGACCCAGTGGTTATCGAGTTATATCATCATCATCGAGTTTCATCCCGAAAGAATTATAGGTATGAATTAAGAAGATTATTATTAAAGAAAATTTAATGAACTGAAAAACGACATACGCCTACCACGCCACATGTTGAGGATTTTCCGACGATGTGCACTAAGAAATTCAATTTTTGTTAAAAATAATAAATTAATTATTTTATATGTATTTTATCAATATAATAACTCCGATCGAAGCATCTGTTTTAAACGATATTTATTTTGTTTACATCCTCTTTGACGATATTTGCAGCACTAATTCTGTCAATGTTATGCCAACGCCATAAGGTTACATCAAAAAATTTTGAATTGTAAAAGCGCTATGGTTACATTCTCCTGACAATAACAAACACAACAAAAAAAAATTAGCGAAATCGGTCCAGCCGTTCACGCGTGATGCCGTGACCAAGGGAAATAGGGATTCATTTTTATATATATAGATTCAACATTGGCACATTTGTTCGAACAGCTTGACTCAATGCGATTCGTTCGAAGTCCATTTCTCGCTCCTATTCTCGATTAAATGCGTCAAATCAAAGCTTTGTTGCGCATTTCATCTGACATCTCCAGTTCATTATCCGATGTCACAGTGCGAATTCGATGCAAAACATCGTCGGCCATAATCATGCTTATTTTGACATTCGAACGAATAGCCAATTCATACAAATGTCTCTATTCGTTCGAATGAACTTGTGTGTATTTTGATAGACATTCGTTCGAATTGGCTATTCGTTCGAATGTCAAAATAAGCATGAATATCATCTTTGTATAATCAAAGTATCTACTTCATTTCAAAAAGTTACTTAATGTAACATAGTAAACATAATTTATTAGAACAAAGTTTTTAGGTACTTATATTTAAAAAAAAAAAAAACTTCAAAATTGTTGACAACAACAATTTGCTTGGAAAATAATTAAAATAATTGACAACAACAATTGCTTTTAAAATTCAAAATATTTTTTTTTTTTATTTGAAGTGTCACTACTTGATTTCTATCCCGTTAATTTTTTTTCAAAGTGTATTTCCCCATTCAAACTTTAATTTTCTAATTTTCCGCGCAATTTTCTTAATTTTTTCTTTCATAACTTTGTTCTCCTGACAATAACAAACACAACAAAAAAAGAATTAGCGAAATCGGTCCAGCCGTTTGTGCGTGATGCTGGGACCAAGGGAAATAGGGGTTCATTTTTATATATATAGATTCTATTAGTATTCATTTTATTATAAAGTTATGTATTAAACAATAAAAATTAAATTAAAAATGTTACACAGTTCAGAAAAAGGATTGAAGCTACCTACTTGAACTTTACCAACGTCCGATACAAACTGGTGTACGAGAAAAGAACGCATACTCTACTAATATATCGTAAGAGTCCACATTCAAAATCAAAAGAAAGGGATTCCAAATATTTAATCAAACTACCCTACGATTTTCTACATCTTTTAGAAGGCAGCTCTCATTTCCAGTCCCATATTCGGTGTTCGAACATGAATATGATGCCAAAACTTTTCATTTGCCATTGCCGACGTCGCCAATATCAACGACTTGGGATCAGCAAACCCAGCAAACCCAGAAACAAACAGTTTTCCCGCTAAAGGCCACCTATGAAACAACAAAATCCTTGATTTAGGCGACGGCCGCTGGCCGCCCTGTGGTTCTGCTGGTCAATCAAACGAGTAAAAGTCAATTTGTAGGTACACCACTAAATGCAATATTCCCTGCTCAAGCATAACTACTTAATTACACCACATGTACAGTAATTCAGTAACAGCTTACCAACTACAAATATTATTGTTACAGTCCGCTGCGTTATCCTACCCCTTAAATGCTGGAAACTCAATTTTGAAACGGCTTCTCGGCGACCATCAAAAGTAATTAAATGGGGACCATAGATGCCGTCGGATAATTTGGGTAATCACATCAAACTTTTGTAAGATTACAACTTTGAAGCTACTTTGAGGTCACTTTGAAGACTTTGCAATTACTGTCTAACCACAACCGCAAAGATAGCATCGCACTTTTAAGGATTTACATTTTATAATTACAAATAGCAAAACCGATATCGAAATTGCCTTTCACCCGCGAAGAAAAGAAACATTTTTAATTAAAACCCTGCACGTTGTCGGGACAAATGTGGATCCTTTTCACACAAAAGTCAAAATAAATACACCAACACAAACAGAGTCCACTGTTAATTAGAAATTATTACCGCCCACCAGGCTGGAAGGAGTCAAAAGTAATCTGAGTGAATACAGATAAATCACCTGATATTAATAGTCTGAGGAGCAAACACCCCCGGGTCGGCTTAATAACCCCGATAACTCACCTTAACACCCAGAATTATAATTGATAGCGAAAAGAACAGCACAGCTTTCATGTTGGCGTTGTTGTTTCCTTTGATCCTTTTTAAACACCAGTAAAACGCACAATAAAACACGATTTGTTGGGATGGAAAAAAAAAACAACAACTTAATAATTCCGAATGCGTTTGAAACCGTACACTGACCAGGACGAACGAATTTTGATTTCTTTAAAACTCACGCACGAGACTTTCCAACTTGGAAAGTAATTAAGTTAACTGATTGAGTTTCCTTGCTGTTAAATCAAATTATTTGCACTTTTTTGTTTTTTTTTTTTTACAAAAATCCTCTACCCTCTTTGATGTCTTTAAACAAAAACTTGGACACTTGCACTGTAAAAGTTTGATGAAGCTGGACGATTACGGTTGGAATGAATTCTCTCGACTTTTTGAGCCGAAAATCACGATAGGGGTACACTGCGAGCAAACGAACGAAATTGGTACTACTGCCGCACAGAAGAACCCAATTCAACCATGGAAGAACATCGACGGAATGGTGTTGTTATCAGTTGTGCGTATCCTTTTATAGTGGTTGTCATTCGGAGAAAGCTTACAGACTTTCCTCAGCAAGGGTGGTTTAATGTTAATGGTACTGACTACTGACTACTGAAAACAGAACTGAACTCGAACTGAAGCCTGAAGGTGACCGAGAGAGAAAGGGAGAGAGTATGTGTGTGTTCAAGAGAATGGCAATAAGAAGGTGGCTGTTAAGCGTTTACTACATCTACATCACTTGTTGCTTTGGCACTTTGTGCCAGTAATGGCAACATGTGCTTTTTGTATAGAATCTGATGGTGAAAGAGGAAGTTGTACTAACCCATGGGAGAAGTAGGGAGAGACTGAAAATCTTTAGGGTGACCATAATAGAGTATTTGTGCTTAGTACAAATGGGGTTTTTGCCGTCTTTTGTACTTTTGTAACGTTTATCGGTTGTGTAGAGTGGGACAGCGTTGCCATAAGTGCAGATTTGTCTACATTTTGATTTTCAACCTCGCTGCAGACTTTTAACAACCAGTGCGCTTCAGATTTTGTCTGCATTTGCAATAGTAAATTTTGTTCTTTTTAAAATATAATATCAACATTTTTTGCACTCAACTTTGGCTGTGTGCTAACCTTTTTGCATTCACTTTTTTTTTGTTATTGTTACTTAAAAAAAAAAAACTGTGAACTAAGATTTATGCAAGACTAGCTGACCCGGCGAACTTAGTTCCGCCCAAATTCGTTAATGTAGTGGAAATAATAATTCCGAGCATTCACAAGGATTCAATAGAAATAACTTTAGTATACCAATGTCGATGTGTTTCAATCAAAACACAATGATTAACTTGTCGGCCAACCTTACGCTTTTTGACTAAAATGCTTTACAGTACACGACGTACAAATTGAAAACACTTTAAAACGAATGGCTAATCGTTTTCAATTAACGGAATCCATGGAATGAAAATGTTTTCCTTTCAACTTTCCCCTCAAAACCGTCGCTTGCATGATATTTGACTTGAGATCCTTCACCACCAAATCAAACGCTTTCCGTTATAAAGTTTCGGTGCATTGATATTGTGCAACAACATTATAACTGAGCCGACTTTCAATTTCAAATTGTATATGGGTAAGTCCGGAATATCCAAAGAATTGAAAAATTCAACTAATCCCCATAAAGTTTTGTTTTCACGACAAAAAGTAGCATATGTCCTTCATTGGACCCATGCGAATTTAATCCAAAAATCATAAAAATTGAAGGATTCGTTCCCGAATTATGAGTGCGCACATATGGACGTCAGTCTCTTTTATATGTAGCTGCACCCACCCGGCTTTGCTCATACCTTTCGTATTAAGTCCTGCTCACATTTCGCAAAGTGCTTTATTTGGACAATGTCCATTAATAATTTTAATGGTGCCACAGCTCGTTTTCCTATCCCGCTTATGTTTTGCAAAGTACCACCTACCAAAGTACTACCTATAGGGTCCAAAACTATCCTATCTTTCAAACTGGATGCAACCATATCCGTCCAAAAATTTCAATCAACTCGGTAGAGCTGTTTAGGAGATCGGCAACAGCGCCTTCTTTCAGGTCCAAAAGTATCCTATCCTTCAAGCGGGAAAGAAGAATACGCATCCACAAAATTTCATTGAAATCGGGTGAGTGGTTTCGGAGATCGACAACAGCGCCACCTATCGGGTCCAAAATCCAAACTTTTAAGACTGCCTAAACCTGAGTAACACCAATATAAACAAAACAAAAGAAGAATCATAGAAATTGACCCAGTGGTTATCGAATTATATCGTCATCGAGTTTTATCCCGAAAGAGTTGTGGATATATAAAAGAAGATAATTATTGAAGAAAATTTAATTGAACAGAAAAACGAAATATACACCTACAACGCCATATGTTGAGGATTTTCCAACATTTCTTTTTTCCTAAACCATCCCTGCAAAACAAATATCATTCAAATCGTTCGAGCCGTTCTGGAGCCTTTACCCGACTAACGCACAGTAATTGCTTTTTATTTATATAGAGATTTATCCATTGGTCCCTTAGTGGGACCCATCGTAAAGCCACATGGACGCCATCCTTCTCCGGAATGCCTCATCCGGTTAGTCATAGTTTTCTTCAGCATTTGGCGCTCTTCTTTGTAAGGCGGGCAGTGGAATATAAAATGCAATAGGGTTCGCTGTGGAGGTATGAAGTAGGTATGTATGTATGACCTGCCCAAACTGTAACAAATGGGAATATAGCTCTCCCTGCTTTCTGTTGATGTCGATTTTCGGTATGATTCTGTGCGTTCATCTTCGCTTGTTTGAACCCATCTCTGATGTCATTCCGGTAGACTAACCTGTGTGCGGTTGCACTGTCATAAGTTATGAAGGACGTTCAACTGTTACTGCTGCCGTTGCTCTGCTGATGAGGCACCATGAAAGGTGTTTGCGAAAGATTACAGAACGACGAGGTTATTGAATTTAGAAATCACTTCCAAAAGATTGAATATTCCAATGAACTGTATTGAATTTTGAAATAAATTGCCGGCCTAGAAATTAGAACTAAGCATCCTTTAGTTTTGAGTAAGACTAAATTTTTTATTAGTTTGAGTTGGAGCTAAGCTGGGTAGGTGAAGAGAACGCTTTTCTGTCCTCGTGAATGCCAATTGCAGCGAACAGATTACAGCAACTACACTTGATAGATATTTTAGGGACCTAAAAACTCAGACTAAGATCAATCTCCCCACAGTCAAGCTTGTCAATGCAGCCACCTAAGTTCCTGTATTTAGATCCCCCTACATTACGTTTTCAATAACACTATATAGTTCTCCCTCCACTGAATTAACCCTCTGCGTAAGACTTGAAGCATTAGCCCCAAACCATCTCTACCGCAAAAGGTATACTTTCTTTTGTGAAGTCTTTGTAGTAGTTCATCGTCAAATCATTTCCTCGAAAGAATATCATCGCAAAGTCCGAATATCTTACGGAGCCCTCGTTAGATACGTGACTTTATGTTCCTGATTTCTGATCCGTTCGAACTCTCAGGATCTTGAATCGGCCTAAGGTATCGGTTGGCTGGAGTTAATTAAACAACTTCAAGGTAAATTCAACTAACTTTATGAGCTATATGATAGATGGTTGCCACTCAAATTGAACTTGGCAGCCCCAGAAGAGTTTTTCTTAGTTCTGTTGTCTGATGAAATGTCATTCTCGGATGCAATGTCGCAGGCAAAGTGCCTCATCAACCCAAAGTAGATGTCGATTGTAACGTTCTGTGCAACACGTGCATTTTGTGCGTGTACCTCGTTAGCAAATATACCTTCCTGATTTTGCCCACGTACCTACTATTACATACCTGCTGACCACATGACATCGCCTCATAAGCTTCTCTAATCCGCTTGGATCGAGACTGTATGCAATAAGACGTAGGTCCTCTTGAAATTAGAACACCAAAACCGAAACCTTTTTAAGTAATTTCATTTATTCGTAAAATGAATCTATAAAACCAAACCTCTAATCCTACACATGTATTGGTTGTGCTAAATAACCCTGCACGTTTCTAGGATGAGTAGCATCACCTCGATCGTAGTACCCATACCCATGACCATGATACGCTTCACCCGGTACCTGGTACAGTCCGTAGTGTACACCGCTGTTAGCAACCTGTAAGAAATCATTTGACGAACTTTAAGGTCTAAATAAACAAACCGCCGTATGCAATCGTACCCTCTTCAATCCATTGATTGAGGCTAACAGCAAAGCCATTTTAGCCAACAGCAGTGCTTTCCCACTAACCACTGATAGAATCTGAAATCCCATGGGCACCAAAACCGCTCCCAATGCTGTTACTCCAAATACCATCGCAATCATCATATTATTGCGATGACGTCGATGGCGCGGTGTTCCATGCACCTCGCCTGATTGTCCTGAAATCAGATATAGAACAAGTTATTATTGGCTTCATTTACGTATTAAGTCAGTTCTCGTGTTTTAACTTCACCTCTGCCATCCAAAATAGTTCCACTGATTTCTTTTAAGCTCACTTGTAAGGCATGCGTTTGAACAACCCGAGCGACTCTCTGAGCTACCTCCTCCAGATATCCAAGACCGACATTGATGTCTCTTTGTCCATCTGCATCGCTACGAGTTGCCAACAAAAAAAAAAAAAAGAAAAAAAAGAGAGAAAAGAGGATGAACCTTTGTCACTAAGCCATTAGTGCTATCACATTCACCTTCCATCGGAGGGCCTGTTGCCATTGTTCTCTACTATGCGAACTAAACGAATCCCCCGCCAGATGGGAATCATCTTTAATGTCATCAGTTCGTCAAATAGTTTCAACGATGATATTTCCAAGCAGCTCAAGGATATATTGGGGGATGACTGTGAAAGAAAAAAGAATAAAAAGTCCAATGATCGTCAGACGGCATGTATACATCGCATAACACCATAAAGTGAAAGGACACACGTTTCAGTGGATAACAAAAAATCGTTCAATCCTTGTGCGAGATTAAAGCGAAACGTGAGCACGTTAAAGTCAAAGCCTTTAATCAATATTCAAAAATCCGGGGGTGGGTTTGTGTCTTTTTTCCAAGGACCCTCTGATTCTGTTGTCGCGAGTTCTTGTAGCCCATGGGTGGTCAAAGTTTATGGCGATATGGTGCTTGCTGCTACATACAATTACAATCACGTTTTTTTTTTTGTTATGTATGTTGAGATGTGACACATTTTAGGATGAATCAGAGTTACAGGTATTTTTGGATGTTTTGTGTTAAATTTATTCCATTTATTTATATGATATTTTGTAAATCCCATTTGACGGGCTACAGAGCTTAATCTAGATTCGGGACGGGTTGCTGGATTTTGAGAAAACAATTATACCAACAAACGTGCTCGTCGCGATATACGATTGGGCGCTCTCAGGTGACTTTTTTAGCTCTCAGTCACAGGCACTCTTTATGTTCGTTTGGTACGGTTTCAGAGCAGTTTTGCGAATCTGGATTTTTTGAAGTGAAACTTCTTATGCGACTTCCAACTCAAGGTCGCGTTAAACGTTTAACGCTAATAATTGGATATTCAAAGGTGTGAGCGAGGGTGAGGGTGGCGCACATTGCACAGCACAAGCACGTTCATATGAAAAAAAAAATGAGTGGTGGTTTCTCCAACAAAAGTGAAACGAAAGAGAAGTGTGCGAGGTGAATGTGTATAATCAACAGCCACAATGTGCTTCTGAGGAAATGCGCAGATGGCTGTTGACGTGCGCTGATGAACTTATGGTGGTGTACATAGAAATTGAGTTCAAGGTTGTTGTTTTAATGGCTGTTATAGGACATACCTAACTACATACGTTGATACCTACAGTAAAGAATTAAAGAATTCAAGAAGTAAAGACGATATAGGTGAATTATGTTGTTTGATTTATTGAAGTGAAACTTCTTAAATGCTTAATGCTACTATAAGCATTGCATACTCAAAGGTGTGAGGGTACCGCTCACGCTTCGGAGTATGCAATGGTGAGTGAGTTTATTGGCGCCAAATGCTGGGAGAAGAATATTCTGTGGTGAAGATTAATTTCCAAAAATAATGACTAAATTGGCAATTAATGTCTTATTGAAGTGAAACTTCTAATGCGACTTCCAACAAGGTTACGTTAAACGTTCAACGCTCCTGGGGAGGGGGAATAGAAGGAGACAGAGCGAGAGTGAATGTGTGGCACTCGAACGCATGCGCGTAGTATACTTGTTACAGGCCAGCGCGAGCGTTAGCAACGAGTAGCGTCCTCATTATTTCATTTACTTGTTTTAGTTTGATTTGATACACTATAATTTAATAGGGTAGTATTTTTGAAGTGAAATTTCTAATGCGACTTCCAACATATCGTATCTTACTTAAGTTGTCATTATCCCATTGTAAATGTTATGGATTTGGATATTTCTCCACTCGAAAATGATAATTAAAAGATGCGATCAATTGTGAATTGTAAGTAATGTTAATAAAGTTTGTCTTAAAGCCTAGTATCCTGCTCGCGCTAAATTATATCTCCCATACAAAAATGTCTACAAAGATAAAATTGAGCGAGGAAGTTTAGCAAAGCATCAGTATCCTGTTCGCACGCTAAATCCTTAACTTCATATAGACATATGACATAAAAAACGCAAATAAAAGGAAACGCAAAGCCAAACAACAGAGCCAAAACAGAGATACATATAAATATAAATAAAGCGAATCGATTTTCAGGACTTATGCTCTCATTTGGCGTCGTCTTTTGGGTAATAACAAGTGTTCCACTATGGCAAGGAGATTGTGGAAAGTTTGAGGACACATGTCGAACTTCTTCTTATAATTTCTAGGTTTCTTACGTCTTTCAAGTTTGAAATTCGAAAATTCTATTAAAATTACGTTTACTGATATCTGTCATGGTACTCATGGTTCATAAGCATATGGGTTTTGTCCCATCTATATCATGTTTAATAATAATTAAGCGACCATTTATCTTTGGTGTGGAGAAATGAAGTGTAGACTAGGGGCGCTAAAATTTAGCGCGAGCAGGATACTAGGCTTAAAGAAACAATATGATTTCACTAAAAATCAATTTCTACCCCTTCCTATTTTCATTTCCACAGTACGAAGTTTCACTTCTTCCGCGCGGAGGGACTCCACGCACTATTTTTTTTTTCTGAGATTTGCTCCAGATTTGCCAATACAAGTGTGTTTGAGTCTGACAACGGTGGAGTTTGTTTAGGTTTTCGTGAATTTTTTCTGGGGCAAAGAAAGGCATTACATCGGGTGAATTTATTTGTGTAGATTATTATAAATAAATATTTAGAAATCAATCGGGAGGCGAATTTCGAATGTTTTAATATAAAACTGAACCTGTGAATCGAAAACGAATCTAAAGAAGAAGCCAATCCAATATCACATATAAGAGAATCCTCTGGGAGCTTCTTTTTTGGCAATGGAAAACGACATTTGACATTTTGACTATATGTCGGACTAATGTGGTTTTCCATCACCACACCAGAAATCTTTTTCAGATCTCAGATTTTACTGTGCTCATGGAACGCGCAACGAGATTGATCTGTTTTTGTAAATGGATTAGTGCGTTAATTGACAACAATATCAGCTGTTCAAATGGCATTCGTTTTTGTCTAATGTGGTTTTCCATTGGGACCACCAGAAATCTTTTTCAGATCTCAGATTTTACTGTGCTCATGGAACGCGCAACGAGATTGATCTGCTTTTGTAAATGGATTAGTGCGTTAATTGACAACAATATCAGCTGTTCAAATTGCATTCGTTTCTGGCAAAACCACAAATGGATATCGACCTGAAAAATGTTTCGCCTGTTGTAGATACAAATGAAGTATTATTGGTGGTTTGTAGTCTTCAGATGACGAGGGAGATAATGAAGATAATAATTCCTCCGAAATCGTATCCATAGCTATTTATGTATTTTGTTATTTTGGTTTTCACGAAACTTTGCGCATTTGCCTCGAAAGCAAACTTCGCAGAATGACGTAAAACAGCTGTGCAAATTATATTGGTATGTGTAGATCTGAAAAAATATCGAGATCTGCAAAAAGTGCTCCGAATCGAAAAAAAGATTGATTTTTCGTCCCAATGGAACGCGAAAAGTGATTTAGATCAAAAAAAAGATTGATTTTTTGTCCCAATGGAAAACCACATAAATCACAAATGGATATCGCCCTCAAAAATGTTTTCCTTCTTGTAAATACAAATGAAGTATTATTGGTGGTTTGTAGTCTTCAGATGACGAGGGAGATAATGAAGATAATAATTCCTCCGAAATCGTATCCATAGCTATTTATGTATTTTGTTATTTTGGTTTTCACGAAACTTTGCGCATTTGCCTCGAAATGAAACTTCTTAAACTGACGTTAAACAGCTGTACAAAGTATATTGGTATGCGTAAATCTGAAAAAATATCGAGATCTGCGAAAATTGATCCGAATCGAAAAAAAGATTGATTTTTCGTCCCAATGGAACGCAAAAAGTGATTTAGATCAAAAAAAAGATTGATTTTTTTTCCCAATGCAAAACCACATTAATTTCACAGAAGAAGGCTTCTCAGTCATGTTATTTCAGCAATAACAGAATTAAAAAAGAAAGAAACATCTGAAATGTGAATAAATTCCTTAACCGCTTTCCTTCGAATAGTTTTCACGCTGAAATGTCAAAAATCGAATGCGACGGACAATAAAAATCAAGTGAAATAGCTGTGGAGAGGTTTTAGTATCGCTTCCTACAACTCAGTTCCTGAAGCGCTATTTTTCATGTGAATTGCGTAGTGCCTAGTGAACTTTTCATATGGAAAGTGTTCATTTTGACATTTCAAAAATTTGTACTGAAAATTGGATTTCACGTGAACTGCGTACCAGCCTTTATAGCACAATATTCTTGTTTCTTGTTTCAGTGCCAATTATCCAATGCCAAATCTGCCAATAGAGTTCACTCAGTGACAGAAATTCTACCATTCTAGAACCCTGGCTTATATACAACATATTGGAAAACAAATTAGGTATATGTACATACATAGCAATGCATCTCTACACAATTTTCCTAACAAAAAAAAACGAATAAGTACCTATGTTGTTTTTAAGGCAGTCAAAGCGGTTCTTTATTATATGCCTTCGCCTATTTATATATAAGATGCTTCCTCCGTCCATAATCCACTTTTTTTTACTAGATATAAATCACCTAACGTTACAAATTTCCCGAAAGCCCTTATAAATCCACTCGTGTACGGCCCCGTAATAAGACAAAGAAATTTGTAATACGCATTTCGAAATAGAGAAGAAGATATTTCCTTCTATTCAAAATGTATGACTTCGCCCTCAAACAGATGTTCCTTGTAAACACAATGGACTTTGATTTACCTGAAATGCTATATCAGCTTTCTACTTATGCCTTTTACTAATTTGACGAATGCCAAAATGAATATGAAATGCGTACTCGTCTGTACAATGTACAATGTACATACATTTTTAATTCTGTGTATCCCACTTCCTACTTTCTCCGTACCTTAACGCAATCCTTAATTTCCCGTCGTATCTCTCGCATCCGTGTTATCCATGAGTTCATGTTACCATCATCGTATTTCACACCTTTACACGCACATAAATAATTCATTAGAACCAGAATGAAAATCCACTTCAGATACATCACTAAGTACAGCTACAACAACGGATCTTTTCAATACGACTCAAAGCAATGATTTGAAAAAAAAAAAGTAACGTATAAAACTGATTCAACTCAAATGCATTTCACTTCCGAGTTATTGGAACTTGAACACGAATGAGGACTTTTACTCTATAACACACGACTGGACAACGATCTGACACTGAACTGAAGACCACTCAAAAGTCATCCCGGTTTAAGTAGCTGCATTACCATGACCTGGCTCTCTATGGTCGTGGCCAAATGACCGTTTTAATGACTACGTACTGCATGAACGCATATATGCAAGTCACAGCAGCTCGCAGGGTATGCAATTACATGGTTTGTCTGCCACAAAACCTAGTTAATGTTACACCGAGCGATGGGGTTAGTCAAGTTGACTGGTGCTCTACCCATCTTTTGCAAGTAAAACAGAATATTAAATGAATGTTATTAATTTATTATTATTTGTGTCAGTAAGTTGGCTATTGACTATGGAGCTGTTCACGGTTCACTTGAAAGTGTAACATTGTTGAATTAGAAATGGAAAGGTATTTCTAATTATTCGTATGTGTGCCGTAGATAACATGCACTAATAAATCTGCGTTAGTATTATAAATAGGCTTTCGGTCCTTTACCTTCCGTATAAGATAACCTAAAATTATATTTTGCAAAGCATTCAGGACTGCTAGAGTTGAAGGAAGAACGATCCTCCTTGAATTTTGATCCATTTTGGCGGATAACACATTCTTAACTATTTGTCGCTTCTTGCTGCCTTTTAGAAAATGAAATTCAGAATTTATTTTCTAGTGTAAGTTTTAAGACATTTCTGAGGTCTGTTCTCTAACAATGATGCGATCGAATACATTAGTCAAACTTCGTTCCCTTCTACCCAGTTCGAATGCATAATCATTAGGGAACAGAAGATCATTTGAGTAGGGAAGTGAGGAGTAACAACGATTCTAGCTTGTTTGGGGGGTTACTCTGACAATTTCTGTCGGGAAATTATGTCGAATTTCAGTTTGTGAATTATTGTTTTGAGAGAAACAACTCTTAACAACAACTCGTAGAGACAGTCACTTTGGTAGGAATGATAGCTATTTCGAACTACACCACTAATTCATCATCAGACTCCTTGAAGTGATTGTTTGAATAGTTTCTGAATTCTGAAGGTCAATTCTCCGTATATAATTCAACTTGGGAAGACATCAATTCTCTGCTAACTTTTACTATTTTATTCTATTTAACGGGTGATTTTTTAGCTGGTTTGGTTTTGGCAACACTGGTTTTGACAGCTGACGTGTGTTTAGTACCTTGTGTCACTGTCAAACAGCTTCAGTTTGGTTTGCAATTTAACCATGGATCGTCTTACAAATGAACAACGCTTGCAAATTATTGAATTTTACTATCAAAATTCGTGCTCGGTTCGAAATGTTCATCGCGCGCTGCTTCCATTTTATGATCGGCATTCTCGACCTTCTGAGCAGTCTATTCGGAAGATTGTGACCAAATTTCGCACCAAATTTACTTTGTTGGACATTAAACCACCAACACGTTTACGTACTGTGCGTAGTGAAGAAAATATTGCGGCCGTATCAGCTAGTGTGACAGAAGACCGCGAAATGTCGATTCGGCGCCGTTCCCAGCAGTTAGGCCTTTGTTACAGCACTACGTGGAAAATTTTACGGAAGGATTTGTGCGTAAAGCCTTTTAAGATAGATACAGCTTGTGCAAGAACTAAAGCCAGCCGACCTACCACAACGCCGAGTTTTTGGTGAATGGGCTCTTGGAAAGCTGGCCGAGGATCCGCATTTTTATCGAAAAATTGTGTTCAGCGATGAGGCTCATTTTTGGTTGAATGGGTACGTAAATAAGCAAAATTGCCGCATTTGGAGTGAAGATCAGCCAGAAGCATTGCAACAGCTACCAATGAATCCCGAAAAAGCCACTGTTTGGTGCGGTTTATGGGCCGGCGGCATTATTGGGCCATATTTCTTCAAAGATGATGCGAATCGCAACGTTACTGTCAATGGTGAACGCTACCGAGCGATGATAACAAACTTTTTTTTGCCCGAAATGGAAGTTCTTGACTTGCATGATATGTGGTTTCAACAAGACGGTGCCACATGCCACACAGCACGCGAAACAATGGCGCAATTGCGAGGCGAGTTTGGTGAACAGTTAATTTCACGTTTCGGGCCGGTCAATTGGCCGCCTAGATCGTGCGATTTGACACCATTAGATTATTTTTTGTGGGGGTATGTCAAGGCTAATGTGTATAGGGACAAGCCCGCTTCGATTGACGCACTGGAAGCCAACATCCATGCATTCATTCGTGAGATACCGGCCGATATGTGTGAAAGAGTATGCCAAAATTGGACTCAGCGGATGGACTACCTGAGACGCAGCCGCGGTCAACATTTGCATGAAATTATCTTTAAACATTAAATTGCAAGGTTCAAACTATCGACTCAAATAAATATTTCATTCATTTTTTCGAATTTTTTGTGTTTTTTTTTTTTAAAAAGTTCTAAGCCTCTTAAAAAATCACCCGTTATAATGCCTGAATCTAAAATAAGAATCCAGGCAAAGGATTGTTCTCCTTTTTGTTTTCGACTGTAAAAAATGTTAAAAAGAACCCAATTTCGAAATGAAAATTGCATTTATCAAAGTACCAGTTAGCAACATTGTAATAATAATTTATTTATTTACTTGTAATTGCACTAGAAAGACGTGCATTGGTTTTGGTTTTTTATTATCATCACATTATACAAACACAACAAAAACATCCTGAAGTGATTAACATTTGGACATCAATTTCATTATCCGTTCATCTATTTATTTTCTAAAATATTACAGATTTGTATTCAAAAAATTGATTTTAATTTGTACCTGATTGGTATTTAAATTAGCATAGTCTTCTATATTTAAAAGCGTGTAAAGTCTACGTAACAAAAACAAAAACAATAACTTTTTTTTTTTATAATGAAAAGGACGAAGATATTTAGCAGTTTAGTATACGTTTGCTTTGAACTGTTTTCATGTAAATAAATAATTTAACAATTCATTCTGCAAGAATATTTTAAAGAAGATGGAGTTAAGATTTTGCTTACATTAATTATAAAATTTATTTCCACTATCAATTTATATTTTTAAAATTCAGACAAAGCTAATTTTATACTACATTTAACATTTGTCGTCAAATATTAAGTTGTGCTTATGAACGAAATATCATAATTGAAATCATAATTATAATGCGGAAGTGGAGATGTCAATAACTAGGAAAGTGGGTTGTGGTGGGTTGTTAGAACGTAGGTATTATGTATTGTCTACAACAAGGTCACAGGACTTCAAAAAAAAACTCA
This sequence comes from Cheilosia urbana, assembly GCA_946477585.1. NCBI lineage: Eukaryota > Metazoa > Arthropoda > Insecta > Diptera > Syrphidae > Cheilosia > Cheilosia urbana. The sequence continues at coordinate 161,472,112 of OX297853.1, forward strand.
CATTGTAAGAATTTAGATCGGATTTCGTTATAATACTAATCACAAAGATTGGGGCGCATCCCCTAGTCTAAGAAGAATGGTATTATATGCTACTAGCAACAGATTGCATCTGGCTCTGTCTGACCAGCGGATAAAATTGCTTATTGCCAAGCACAAAACCAATATAATTTGTTCGTTCCATTAACCACTATATGACTACCGGCACGGCAAGAGTCAAGTTAATGTCGGACTTAAAATCTCACTAGAGCTAACTACTCTTGCTTATTGTATCTAGCGCGCAATAATACAGAGTATAAGCCGGTTACATGTTTCGCGCTTTATGTGTATCTTCAGAGCATTACGTTGTATGAACTCCAACATTTGACGGAAATCTTTACTAAAGTATCTACAGGTACCCCTTGTGTAGTGTTTTCAAACGTTGAGCTAGTGAAATAAACTGTTACGCCAGTTCAGTGTTGAACAGTAACAATAATAAAAAAAAAGCTATAGAAACCAAATTCCAACTTAGTCGGTTTTCCCAAAGATCTGGCAAAGATCAAATGTGTGTAAAAGCTCTTTCAATATTCAATAAGTTGCCAACGCTTAAAGTAACCATCCGAAATCTCTTATAAAAAAAAACACGCGCAAACTGTAGAGGTGCGCTACCGAAATCTCACCTGCCGTACATGCATCGTTAAATTCGTTTAGATTGTCCCTATCCTACCAATAGGAGCGAACTATAGTCACAATATCGAATGATGATGCGAAATGTGTGACTTTACAAGAATAACTTCTTAAACGAGTAGGTACTTCCGCACAGTAAAGAACCGCATTCGAGTCTTATGCTCAGACCTAGTGTATTCAGTTCTACCAGAAGGCTGCAAACCGTAGCTTTGTCTAATTATGGGCAAATGCCACTCGCCGTTCATATTATTGAACCAACATATTAAGGGTAAAAAGCCGGGCGTTAGGTTACGGAAAAGCAACTGAAATTGAAATCAAAATAAAAAAATAAACTTAAACATATATAACGAACATAAAAATAATGTATTTACTTAAATTTCTCATCTAGGTGCATGCATGTAAACATTCTACTTTCATTTTCATTGTTTAACATTTGTTAACTTTACAACTTACTTATGAAATAAATGCACAATCAACAATAAATTATAGGTAACAAAAATCTCTTTTCGCTTGAAAGTAATGTCGCGTTTTTTTTTTTTACATTTTTATGAATTAAAATGTTCTCTTAAGGTCGCACAGGCAGGACATAATTAATTGATAAGAACACAGTTTTTTTGTTCAATTTAACGACTGCCTCAGCTTTCGTTGAAATAGAAAACAAACAGAAAAACAATTCAAAAATTTTCTAATTTATCTACAAAGATCTCTGGCTCGGCCATTACAATATCTATTATCCGTTTCCGTTTTGCACTTTAAGAGTTCGTGTGTTAAATATATTTCATTTGTAAATTTGTTTATAATTCATTTAGTTTTCCTAGCAAAATCAAAAGAGGAAAGGAGACGTGTTGTTTAAAAAATGTAAAAATCTTAACTGGCGATGCTATAGCAATTGGATCATCACGATCCCGTTGTTGGTGTCGGTCGGCCGAAACGAGGCAGACAAAGACCGAATTTCGATTCAATACCATTAAGCATAGGCACTGCCGCACGATAGCCACCAATGTGGTCGGGATTTATTCTATGCACAGAATCATCGATTGGTTTGGATTTCTTCACTTCGGAACCGCTTGGTTGAGAGCCACCAAAGTCCACATAGAACATACGCTGCAGCAGCTCGTAAGTGACCAGCGTTACACCAAATTGTGGCGATGAACGCAGAACACGAGCTGTAAAGTAAGAACGTATTGAGTAGAGCAAAGCGATTGTAGTGAGTGGTTTAATGCTTACCAGCAGTTCCCTTCCAGAAGGCACGAGGACCCTCCTCCACCATGATTTTCTTTGTGGCATCCCAAACTCCTTTGTAGGTTGTTTGACCGGTTCGAGCAACGACTTGCAAGCGAGTTTTTATAACATCGGCAGGTGTGACCAAAGAGGCAGCTGGTACACCAGCTATTGCGCCGGCAGCTAGCAATGTCAAAGGATGATTGTAACTGCAAGGAAGGAGTTAAGTTTTATGGAAAATTGTTTACGCTTTTGACTAACCCATCCTCATCGGCGAATAGAGCCTTTGTGTGAGCATAAGTGGGGAAGTAAATGGCAGAGAAAGGTACATCACGTAATAGGCAGGCACGAGCACCTTTGTATAGGCCGAACAGTCCCAAATCGCGAACGACAGATAAGGCACGAACTTTTGCGCCACCTAAAAAAATACACAGACGATATTAAGTAAAGATGATTGAGAGCAGATACATGATTCCCCAAGGTTCTTCTATATTTTTACTGTATGAGGACTTTCAAGTGTTCAAAGCGCAGATATTTATTGAACCCAATGACCTCTATTCCATCAAAAAGGCTAACTTACCCGCGATTTCTCCAGCAACTTGTAGTCGAATTTTGACAATCTCCAGTGGATTTGTGAAAACAACTTGAGATGCGCCAGCCTAGGAAAAAAAGCACACGGTTCTAAAATGAACTTACTATTACTATTATAATCTACGTACACATGCTCCAGCTAACACTTCCGCATATCTCGAAATGACTCCCTGCTTGTCGGTGAACTTATCACGAACAAAATCGTTCACAGTCAGCTTGATGGCTTTCTCTGGCGCTACACCCATCAGCTGAGGTAACAAGCCACGATACAAGCCGAGCACGCCTTCATGCCGAATAACCTGCAAAACAAGATTGTCTTAGTGAAATCCACTTCAGGGTATTGCTGTTGGCAAACCAACCTTTTTAAAGCAATCCCACGAGTTTCTGTAGGCGATTTCACCAATAAACGAGCCAGCTCGCTGATTCTGCATTCGTGTCTTCACCAGATCGATTGGATAAACCACGGTAGCGCCAACAGCTAAAGTACAAAACCACATTCTACATCCTCAGCGGGGTAATTCGGATTATTTTTCAACTCACCGCCAGCAATGGACCCAAGCGTGAACCTATACGAGCTCTCCAAAATCTGAATAAATGGCGACCGATCAGCTGGACTATCCACAGCCCTGATGTCAGCCAGTCGCGTTGTGATATGCTTTGTATAGTGCTCTGGTGCTATATTGCTGAGATCACCATAGACGATGCGTCTAGATTGTGAAGGGGAAAAAAACAGAGAAAAGTCAGCAACAGAGAATGTGAAACATAAAACGAAACTCAGGATCACAAACTACAACAATCTGTCAACATAAAAAGGGAAAATTTTGGTCTTTAGCTCAAATTGATAGTACGACATGCGTGACACAGGTTTTGAACTTGCCTATTGCTGTCAATCTTTTTGCGCCGCCACCACCTTAAAGATTGTAACGCGTGGAAAAAGATACAAAAAACGGGACAATAGAGAACCGGTTATTTAAATAAACACCTATCGCGATAACAATGTATTTATGAATGGATGCTAAAAGCGAGCTAATAGCTCACTACTTAGATTGTGAACAAAAACGATGAATCTACACCATACAAGAATTCTTAAGCAACACGTTTACGTCAATCCTCTCATAGCTTACCCCGTTTGATGTAGAGCGCCAGTCAACTGGAAGAGAATATCAATCTCGAGAGGTGTTATATGGCTCATTGTTTGTGCTGCGTGCAAAAGTTCATCCTTTGTAACTGCTTCTACACGACTGCCTTGACTTGCATGCAGGTAGATACGTTTGATCAATTCCATGTTGTTAAGAAGCGACGTGAACGCCATAAAGTATGGGAAGCTGACTTTGTGACCCTCGGTTACGGCAACCAAATTGTCCTTAACATCCGATGTGAGTAAATGCCTCTTCACTTTGACCATTATGTCTTGGAAGTCCAATGGTGAAATGAATCCAGTACCAGCCGGATCTTTGCTTCGGAACGCTTCCAGCGCGTATTCCTCGTGGAAGTCGTGCAGAAGCTGAGTGAATTCGGCATAACTGTTTAAGCGTTGTTTATCCTGCAAAGCAAAGAGACAAAAATTAAAATAGTACTTGTTTGTGAGCTATATTTGTTTAAGGAACTCACCTTTCCGAAATAACGTTTGATGAAGGGACCATCCAAGCTGAACGGAATTTTCGAGTGGAGTTCCGTCTTTTGCACAACTTCCGCAAATTCGGCTGCAAATAAATAAGCAAGATGTATTCGTCTGTGTAGTGTTTAGGAGCGGAATTGTTCAAAGCAATTTTCTGTCCTATTTACAGGCTTATTTGTGGTTTAATATCAGATGAACCTATCGATACCCCTTCAGCAACAGTAAACTTTTTTTTTAACATTTTAAAGGTACCTATCGTTGAATGGCCAAATTCCTACAATACGTCCAATCTTGATTCTGTTTAGTTTTCAAATTTAATAGCGCTATTCGACCAACACAATCTACATAATCTAGCCATAAATCTGAACTTTGTTACCAGCTTTAATTGACTTTCGAACTTTGTCCCTGCGTATGGTCTACTCATGAGAGGTGTGTTTACAAACCACAATACCACAAACGCAATTTACGCTAGTCTAATCGCCTTAACTGCTATACGCAGAGTATCTCAAGGGAAACTTACCATATGATACCGATCCGTTGCCCTTGCGGTCAAATAGTTGAAATGCTGTCTTGTACAGGGCATCTGGGGTGCAGAGTAATCCTTCGAAAGCTTGAAATTCAGCAAATGAAATGAGGCCATCCTTGCTTGTGTCCGCTATGCCAGCCAACAGTCTCACCGATTCCTGCATAAATAATAATGATAATGAGAAGGACATATAAACCAATTATAGTTAATGACGCGAATGTCCACTATCTGGACGGTAAGCAAAACAGATACACAAACACACATACAATTTGTTTGGCTTGCTTTCAATGCCAAGAATAATTACAACTTATATCAATTGTTGCGATAAGATTCGGTGGAACTGCTTATTTTCAGTTCCCTCTATATCTTTGATTTATAGTCCAAGCATTATTGTTCACAGTCTGTCAAGCAAGGAGAACTACAATAGAGGCGTTGAAATAATTACATTTTAGGGCGTAGGGCACAAATTGATGTAATAATTTTTCAAACTGCAGTTCGTTTTCTAAAATACAAAATACAAGTGGTTAAACTGCGACCATTTCTTACAGTTTTCGCTGCTTAAAACGTAGGTTCTTCGCGGATATGTTGAATTGTACAGACAAATGGAATTATGTACATAGACGTCTTCCTTTCTCGGAATTATAAAATTCGCGTTTACACAACTTGCAACGTTGAGAGAACAATATTTTGCGACAAAACAATTGAACAAAATCACCAAGAATTCAGGACAGCGGGCCATACATCGAACTACTAAACATCTGAAAATAATTGGTAGAGATCTTATCTGTGAAGTAGTAACCTTTCATCCGACAAGGAAAAAAGAATCAAAGGTGAAACGACACCCATCCTCGTGTATTCAAAATGGTTATAGTTATCTGTGACCCTCGCTGCCTATTGAACTATCACTATCACTCAGTTTGATAGGCCAAAACGGCTGACTTTTAAGGGGACGACTTACGTACTTCCGTCAGCTGTTCGTCTCGAGGAATCGATAATCACAACGACCCTCTTCTGTTGTATGTGTATGTCTTATAGCACATGCTGTTACCGAATTTATGGAGAATTAAAAAAAATATATAATCTCCACGGCACGTGTTCTTCGCTAGTGTATTTTTCTTAGATTCAGAAACTGTAATAAAAAAAAAAAAATTTTTTTTTTCTTGGTCGCCTCAAAGAGATAATGCGAGTGATATGACTCATATTTTGACCGTTATAGGTGAATAATAACGGTCTAAACAATTTCTATGATAGGAAATTACTTTTTGTGCTCATTTCCGCATACATATCTATACAGGAAGATGCTCGTTATAAGATCATAGAAATGTAACTCCCGCTCTATGAATCTTTAGCTAAGGAGCGTATTTTTGAGTTTTCCAAAAGAAAGTATTCCGTACTTTGTCAATTAGGAACTGAAAAGAATCATCCAAATAATAAATACAAGCACAGTGCTTTTTTTGTTTGTATGGTTATTTAAAATTTAAAATTCATAGCCTCACTGACAAGACAGTTTTAATTCTGACACTGAATTCCGCTGAAAAAGGCGGACAAATTGGAAAAAATATTTCGGGCATTTTAAACAAAATGCAAAACTAATTTGCTTGTTCTGTGATGTTAGAGATTGCAAAGGAAGCTTATTAAACAACACTACGCTCACAAATGTGCTGGCATTAGCCACATCACATTATTTCATGAGCACATCCTGATAAGGTTTTAATTTCCACTAGCAATAACAATAGGTAGTCCAACTTTTTGTCTGCATCAATTGTCAGTATCAAACAAAAAGTACTTACTTTTACCTGAAGATGTTACATTAAAACAGTTTGCAAAATGATGGCGGATTGTATCAAGATGGCGCCTCTGACGCTGTGTTAAAAAGCAAGAGCCTATCAAACCTTTGCAGCAGCTTTTAAAAACAGACTTCGTTGAGCTGTGGGGAATCCTTTACGCGTTCGATATAGCGATAAAGCCCTGGTCGAACACAGAACTGATTTAGTCGGGGCGTGAATTTAGTACTAGGTTTCGCTGTCAATCTTTCATTTTCTTTGAAAGAGCTCTGATTTTTGTGAACTGCCGGTTTTCATTGCATCTAACCAAATACGCTTAGATAGGATCTAGTTCTTGTAAGACTTTCTTAAATAAAAACCACCCAAAAGAGCAAACAAATTTACAAAATGTTACTCAAGAAGTCTGTCATATAAAAATAATGATTTGTTTGAATACCTACTTCTGCTTTGGGAAACAAAAACTTCCTAAATTTGTTGATAAAATAATTCACATACTTTTTGTTAGTTGAAAATATCGTGGTGAATTCAATACCGCACACTGTGTTGTATGAAAGACGGTTGTCAATTTTCAAATTCTCACTAAAAACATTCAGTTGCAAATGGGACCGTGAAAAAAAATTATTCATATGAAAAATTTTGAGGTTTGGTAATAGAACGAGACTCAAAATTGCGCGTGAAAGGGAGAAAACATTTTCGTTTCACTTTTTCACAGAACCAGAATTGACCCCCTGGGATTGAATTACCACATCCATGATCGAGTACTTGGTGACTGAATTTTGTTACTGTTTTGCTTGTAAAATCCACAAAATTCAGTGACGTATTATTGGCTCACATATGCGGTCCTTTTGCTACTGAGTTCAGTTTTTTTGTTTTCTAAATATCTTCGAAAGAGTCAGATTTGTAATTTTCTTCCTTGACACACTGTACCGTACATTCAATAAGTAATTGAAATAATAAAAAAATAAACCATACTTACATCATTAAATGCAGCATCTGTAAAAAGTCCCAAAAATTTCCGCACAAAGTCCTCACTAGTCATGAACGACTCGCCATCCTTCTGTAGCGATGCATATTTGGTGAATACTTCCTTTAGTTTATCTGTACTGGCACGTTTTAAATGTGACGGACTCTGAAAAGGCAACAACAAACGAAAACTAACGCATTAGTTATTACATAAGGCATATCAGGGAACAAAAATGAATATTAAGTGGCGCGAAACGTACACGTCCAATCACATTCGGTGTACTCATGGCGGGTGAATCTTTTCAAGGATTTTTCGAAACAAACTAATATAAGGCACTCGAGCGTTACACTTTTTACACCTTTTTTTTATAACCGCAAAAAACAAAATAATAAACTGATACAAAAGCAAACTCCGCCACGAAATGTCAAGAGCTAGGCACCGACTGAGCGAATCGCTTCGAAACCAGTTTGTCGCTTATCAGCTGAAACATTATTTGCCAAACAAAATCAAATAAAATCGAAAAACGCAAACGAATAATAACAATACCGACGACAAGAAGAAGACAAAAATAAACACCGGCCACGATAAACCAGCAGAAGAGAATGGGGTAGGTAATGTTGGAGTTTGACATTTCACCAACAGCTTTTGTTTTCAAATTTCTGGTAAAGTCAGTTGTGTCAAGCGCTTTGATATAATATCATGTACGGGTTATATGGCCAAATGAATTTTGTTTTGTTTACGGTAGATGGGGCCTCCCATTCCAACCGGACGCAGCGTGGTTTTCGGTCATTAGCCATGATTTAGTGTTGAGTGTAAATAAAGCAGGCAATTAGGTTTACGGCCAGTATCCGAATGTCAATGTCAATTGGGAGAGAGGTTTATGAAATAAACTGGTGGATTGGATTTTAATTAACTCATGTTGCATGGCTTTGGGAGCCGTAATAGTTGTGATGGTTTACCATGACAGAGAGGGTGGTTGAACTCATTTGTGGCTAAAAACAATTTTATCACCGCGAATAAGAGAAGTACGATTTGTAATATAATTGATATAATTGAGCGATATTTATATACTATGCAAACAAAACCATTGCGATAATCGCTAAGTCGCTTATGTCGTTACTGTTGTAACTATAAAATTGATGTTTGTGGGTAGAAATACTTAAAAAAATTAAAAAGCTAAAAGTGGTACCTATGGTATGGCGTACGTACTATTTTTTTTTTTTTTTTTGTAAATGTCATTTGGATCTTCGGATGCGCAATTTACAAAGAGAAATCAAAAGCAGGCACTTTGCGATATGTTTCACTTCTGGCATAGGGTTAGGTCGGGTAATATTATTTGCAGGTGAAAATTTCTGGTTACAGACGAAGAAGGACAGAGAAAAGAGTGGGTATGAGTGAAAGAAGTGTAGATAGAAAAGTATTCGGTGCCTAGTATTCATTGTTACAAACAAATTAAAAGCCTACCGTGTGTGCTTATTTCGAGTTACCATTATTACATCATGTAGGGGAAGTACGTCCAAAATGACACATATGGGTAAAAGGACATACTAGCCTTAACTTGAAATGTGATACACTTACAGCACCAAGGTGACTTCGATGATATTTTACATCCTGTCAAAATGACAGCTCAGTTAATAGCCGTGAGTCAGTGCCAAAAATTAAAAAGTATTTTCAGCCGCAAATATTTTTTTTTGGTTTAAACTTTTTTTGGTGTTTTGGTGAGTTTTCTGCAGTTTTTCTTTAATATTATTTATTATATCGATAGCATATTACAAAACTTCGAAAATTAACTAATTGTCGGTAATAAGATCAGAGTTTTATTACAGTATATTTCGAAAATTTTGTCAAAACTACGGTATGGATAAAATGACATACCATAATTTAGACAAAACGACATATGCATGCGTGACAGGCGATGAGGACTTTACTGCTGACGGCGATGACGGCTGTCCGTGCATGTATTGCAACGACATTTTTTCTCACTCCAAGCCTGGTGAAACTTGGTTACTTTGTATCACGTGTTAGCTTTGGGCTCATGCATCCTGTGCTGACGTGCCAAAGAACAAAAAAGCATTCATTTGTGAACTATGGATTTAAACTTAACTTAAAGCTAAAAAATAAATTTATAAAAATCATTTATTATTAATAATTGTAAAATTTTAGCAATGTGGACCTATCAGATATGATGTATGTCATTTTATCCTTATTATTATTATTTACGCTTTTATTCATGTTTTTCGTGAAAAAAAAAAAAAAAAAAAAAAACACAACATCATTTGGGACAACTGGAATTCCCCCAAGTTTGACAAATGTGGCAACGGTGCCATTTCTCCCGCTATTAGTTTTATATTGTAAATTTCAGAACTTATTTTTTATGATTTTTTATACAGGGTGTCTGCCGGGAAGGTATACTACTTTGTTTTGCCGCCATTTTGGAAACATTAGTCTTGGCAGTTCATATTTGACAGTCGTGAAGTAGACACGTGGCACATTTATTATGGAAAAATATTCGATAAACCAACGTGTTTTAATCGTTAAAACATGTTATCAAAATTAATCATCAATTACTGTGACGATGAGAAAGTTACGTGTGAAATTTGAAACAGCCAGGATTACAATGGAATTACTGCGAGACCTCTTTCCACAACAAGTTATTTCAAGACATGGTTATATTGATTGGCCTCCACGGTCGCTTGGTTTGACTGCTCCAGACTTCGTTTTATGCAAAGTTTATGCAAACAAACCAGACACGCTTGAGCAACTCAAACAAAATAAAATACCGCCTGAAATGTGTGAGAATGTAATGAAAAATGTGCTCAAAAGGGTTCGCATTTGTGAGACAAACAGAGGCGGACATTTACCTGATATTGTATCCCATACATAATTGCCGACATTAAATAAAACATTTATCAGTATAAGATCCATTCTCTTTCATTTAATCAAAAATTATAAACAAACAAAGTAGAATACCTTCCCGGCGGACACCCTGTATAAATGGCGGGTATTTATACATTATATACTAGTGTACATCTGTTTTAAACACTTGTAGCGAGTACAAAAAAAAAATCTTGTAGTGAATCTGGGAAGAAAAACTACAAGAGAACTTATAGTATTGTGGTGAATCAGGCACTTAGGAATTGTGGTGAATCAGGCACTCAGGAATCGTGGTGCATCGGGCACTTGGTTTCCCTCCAAGTTCCACTTCCAATTGGAGACTGGAATCTGTCAAGTTAGCTAATTCTAGAACCATCTAGAGAAGAGTCAGAATATACATCTGGAATTCGCTGATAGGTGGCAGCGCGGATATAAAAGGGGCGCGTTGAGAACAGAGATGTACAGTTGATTTTTAACCAGCGTTTGTTAAAGTTCGAAAGAGTAATCGGTTGTGAGATAAATAAGTGTAAAGTAATACAGTGAATAAAGCGATTGGATTGAAACGTTTATGAATTGATTTAAGTGATATTGTCGTGGTACTAAATAAGTGATTAAGTAGAAAGTGTAAATAAAGTGATTTTATTAGAAAAGTTGAACAGAATAGTGTTTTATCTTTTCGAATCCCAGCCTGAATGTAACAGTATCATATCACCCAGCTATGGATGCCAAATCACCCTCCAGTTTTTTAATTAACTTTTTTTTTTAACTTTTACGCTTTTAAACATTTTAGTATGTTCCAAACTATGAACTATATTTATGTACCTATTTTTTTGATTTTAAATTAAACGAAGAGTTAATATATTTATGTTTTAAATTAAAATATGTTGTAACGAAAACAAAAAATTGGTGCCATATCCCCCGACATTACTTTACAATATAAATTTGACATTTCCTTAAACAGCACGAGCATTCACAATTACTCAACATTTAATTGCCGATAATTGTCCAAGAACTACTGCTACCGTTGACCACGTGCTTATGTCAATTTGAAATGCTACAGTTACAATCCCCTATTCCCAATTACAAGATGTTGTCAAAGCATATTTTCTATAAATTTGCGCAGATCCGCGTCATTTGAATTGCTTTGGATATTTATAAATAAAAACATTTGACATTGAAAAATAAAATTGTAAAAAAGAAACGATTTTTTTCTTTCTTTTCGATGTCATAATCATTAGCAAAACATTTTCAAAATGTCTACTTTCACTTTTGAATTGAAATGAAAACAAAAGCAAGTCATTTTATTTTCTGAACAGATGTACAAAGAATGCATAATGTTAAGCACCCGAAATCTATACAAAGGTACACGATACATCACAGCTGTCAACTCGTTGATAAATCAAAAGAACTCTCGACTAAATTAGAAATAAAAAAAGGAAAGAAAACAAATTGATTTGTCTCCCTTTTGTCTTCTTTAGACACTTGGCCATTCGACAGGTGGTGAATGGTATACGACGAATTTCTATTTTTATTCATCTTATTTAAAAACTGACCTTAATTAAAAAAAAATAGAAGACGGGACAAACTAAAATAGTAAAAACAAAAATTCCTAAAGTAAACTGCTGATGCTCTCGGGCATGTGTCAGGGATGGAAAAGTCGATACAATTGTATCGAATTCGATACAAATGAGTTTGCTCAAGTACAAAAGTACAATTTGCTTTATTTCGATACAAATTATGTATACCTATCTTTCAAATTCTCTTGCATTTTTTATTTTTTCCATTTTCCCAAAAAGTAGAAAATCAATTCAAATGACGATCTATTTGTTTTAAGTTTTAGACAGAGCGTTGACTGGATTCTACTTTTCATTAGAAACTCGTCCTATTATGAGTTTCAAGCTCAGGCAGTGTGACCAATTTAACATATTTTCTGCTAAATTTAGTAGGATTATTTTATTTTTTTAAATCATGCAAGCATTTCTTTTACCATAATTTCATGCTGGATCAGAAAAAGTTAGCAGGATTTCAGCATTCACGAAGAGATTTTGATTTAATTTTGGGAAGTATATCGTATTTTGACTATGAATGTGCAAAATGAGAGTAGATAAATATATATGTATATGTTTTTTGTATGAGGTCATTAATGTTTATTTATGTAAACGTTTACCCCCGTATTAATAAACGCTGTGTAAAAGTTATCAACTTGTTACTCAGCAGTTGTTATGTCCAATTTGTGTATGCTATCTGACGTCTGCTAACTAACTTACTTGTGCAAATTTTTTTATTAATAAGGGGGTTAGTTATTGTTTTTATTATTATTTCTTTTTTTTATGATTTTAAAAATAAAATATTTTGGATTCACTTTTTTATATGAAAAAAAAATGTTTTCAATACAATTGGCTCCATTTCATTACAATCTCACAACAGTTTTCAGTACAACTGGAAAATGTCATTTTCCATCCCTGGCATGTGATGTATTTATTTGTTTTTATATTATACAGAAAGTGGCATGGTGCAAAGTTTGTTGGCCGAGCGAGTGATTGAAAATCCGAAAAAAAAATACCAAATTTATTTCCGGCTACGGCCCTATTTATAGCAATACGTAAAACCAAACCGTAAAAATGTTCTTTTGCTTTTTTTAACCACTTGAACTTGATGGTTGAACTCAATATTGGTCTTAAAATGTTGCTTATGAATTATAAAGTTAGATTATCAAAAAAATATGCACATAGTCTTTTAATTTCCTAGAAAAATAATTTATTCATTTTTCCGTACGAAAAACTTTTTCTAATCAACTTCTCAGTCAATTCCACAAAAGAAAACCGAATCATTCCACTGTAGTATTTCATTCCTTTACTGTTCTATCTGTCAGGAACTTTTTTTCTGATGGAATCCAATCAGTGGGGGTTGGTTTGTTGTAATTGTTTAAGGCCCGGTTGTTCAATCTTGGTTATCTTTAATCATCGGTTATTCCAGCTGGTAACCATCGAATGCGTTTGTTCAGCAATATAATCAATAAAATGTTTCACATCGGTTTCTTTGAGGTTTTCAACTGACACATAAGTATAGAATACACATCACGGCAAAATAATGGATGCAAAGTTCATCATAAGATTATTTTCAAAATTTGTTAGCCGATGACAGTTCTCATAAATTGAGATAAAGCACACGCGCTAGGAAAAATATTGAGAGAATAGGAAAATTGCGACTGTCGTTGAATAAATTACCATGAGACCTGTTAATTTGTAATAAATTTTATTGGTTTTGGCTTTATTTCGGTTTTGTTCTCAAAAAATCATTGACTAACAAATACAAAGTTTCATTCTTTAGTTCTTAAAAAATGCCTGTATAATTTGGTTATGACATTCATTTTTAGTAGGGAAACTTTTTTCTGACAGATTTTTCGCTATGACCGCCCAGACGAAAAAAACAACTCATTTTCATACTGTTCCTACTTTTTCGGTTGCATTTTACGTATGGCTATAACTGAGGCCTAAGACCATTTTCGGTTTCGTTTTACGTATGGATATAACTAGGGCCTAATCCATCTCCTGCGGACGTCTGCAAATATTTCAGCAATAAAGAACGAAGTTGTAAGACCCTTTTAACCAAGGAATTTCTGCATATTACATATCTATACTTTCTAATGATTGAAAGAAGCAGGGCCGGAGGCGCTTTTTATAGGTATGCAATCGGAAATCCAATTCAGTTCTGTCAAACGTTCTTTTTTCTATTGATATTCTTTTTTTTTTTTTTTTTTTTTTTTTTCAAAATTCGATTTGTGGGCTTACATTTTGGCGCCGTTTCTTGATCTCACTCTGGCGTACAACTACTTCTACTTTTTCCGCTTGACACTTCATGTGTCGATTTATCATTATATTATTAATACGTGATCATCCGAATTTCGAATTTATTACGAAATGAGCGGAATGAAACTTATATCATTCGAAAGGTACCGTGCCAAAGATGTATTGTATTGTATTGTAAGTAATAGGCCCTGTACACCAAAAGAAGTACAGGTACACAAACAAAAAAATCGTGGGTATTTGTCGTCATTAAGACTGGTAAAATAAAGTTAAGAATTCCCCATACAAAATGCTTACCAGTTAATTGAACACATTTTGGTGACATTCAATTTATCGCCGCCCTATTGCCATAGTAACACGCTCTCTCCACATGCGATGAATTCAAAGCAAATATGTAGCAACAGCAAACAAAAACAGCACATAGCAGAGCATACATTATAGCATACTTTCTTAGTACGAATAGACTTGCAACGAGCACACACCGAAGAGTACTTTGACAGTATTGCAAAAAAAAAAATTAAGTAATTAATAATTTATTAGTTTTAAGATTTCTTAAGAGTTTTATTTCCCAATTTTCAATTTTTATATTTATAAAAAATAAATTTGAAGCGATAACTGATTAATTCAAATTAAACATTTTGAATTCCCAAACAGCACACTTTGATTTCAAATTTATTTGACAGCAAAATGATACTTTTCTTCTGTTCATAGTATGCGATAGATGGTATGCTTTTAAAGCATGCTTTCTATCGCAAAATATGGAAATAAAGCAGCTATAATGGTCTCCACTTGTGATAATGAATTCATCGCAAGTGGAGACAGCGTGTAACGTTTTAAAATATATCATCTTAGAATAGAACCTATCTTCGAAGAAATGAAATTTACTGACCCCTAAAAGCACGCAATTGTGTACCATATTTTAATTCGGGGACATAATATCTGCAAGGTGTTGAAGACGATTGGTTTCAATGATGTTGCTATGAAAACGAACATTTTCGGCATCCATTTTTTGCTCTGAATTTTCATAGTGACGTATTGAAATATTAATCATTCATGAGTAAAACTATTTTAAAAGCGGCGTATTTTTCGATATGTAGATGTCGCTTTTTCGCTTATAAAAAAAACACGTAATTACCAAATTATATCCTTATAAAAAGTGGGGTAGACTTTCGACCACAAACGAAACTAGTTCTTAATAAAAATGTCACATCAGCAATGATTCTTTAATATTTTCCGACAGTGAAATAGTCTACTACAGCAAAAGTTTTATGATTTTTTTTAAATTATGATGAAATTCATATAATCTACTATTCGATGTCATGTCAGCTGACCTGCACACTTTCAGTGACCCATGTAAATCTGTTTAAATCAAAGGTCTCAATATTGACATTTGTGAGTAGGAAATAAACTTTAAACATACCTTTAAAAAAAGAAGCATTTGATTTATTGTTTTGTTTCACGAATTCCATAAGACAACCGTTCAAGTTTGTGTTGCCCTACTTTACTCGTTGAAGAATTGACGGGCATATCTGCTGCTGTTCGCAAGTGCGACAAACTATTTTTACACTCCACCTTTTATAGTAGCAAACAACACCCATCGTGAGTGTTTACTCCACACATTGCACTTAACATTGACCCAAAACGCGTGGTTCCCTAACACACGTCATTGTGTTACCACCCAACAGTGTAGCGAGAAGAAGACTACAACTATATAGATTTTCAATAGTCCAGCTATACCTGCTACTACATTCCAATACTTGTCGGTTATTGGGGTGAATATTGTGTTGTTAAACTTTTAATTGTGATGACGTTAATAACTGTGGAAAACAACCATATTCTCAATGATAACAGCATTGCTCCTCTTGCCGCTTAAGTGCCATGAAATTGTTTGTTTTATAGACAGTGTTGTGATATGACAAACAGCGCACTCGGATGATGTAACTAAAGCTACCGCAGCAGTAAATCTACGTCAACAACAAGCATGTGTATACAAAATGTCGTTAAGCGGAAGCGTTATCAGATGCCTGTTGTTGTTCTTTATAGAATGCCCCCCAGCGAACTTAATCGGTGGTGAACATAATTGAAAACACTTTACGGCATCCGAATGGAGATAAGAACAAGAACCCAGTAACTGCTGGGTGTTACTGATTTGTAGGAGCATTTGAGAATTTGTGCTGGAATTATCCGCGACAGAAATGATGGTTGCGTTTGTGGAAATTTGGTTGATATTTTGTAAAACTGTAATAGGTATACAACAACTGTTCACACGGGTTATATGGATTCAGCAAAAATTTAACTGTTTATAGAAATAAATAATCAAATTTCCGTAGGTACACTATAAGTCGAATCTAAAGTTTCAGCTATCTTTGTTTTGTATTTAGACAAAATGTGGCAAAATTGAATCAATAAAAATTCAAATGGCAAAATGATTCAAATGAAGGAGGCTGAAATTTGCTAAATGTGTTAAATTTGTATGAAATGCTAGGAAGATAAGTCCTTGAGTTGACTTAAGCGGACTTAAGATGAGTATAATAACCTCTGTCTCTAAGGGATTTGAATTTCCTGCCAGACAGTTTGTGGACTGTCATATTGAGTTTAGGGAAGAACTTAAAGAACTCGCCCGTACCTACAAATCGTTGTAACAAATCTTGGTAGACAATTTTTAATTGCTGGGTTTTTTTTTCAACTTAAATCCAAATAAAAAATATAAAATTAAACTATTGCAATATTATTATAATAGATATAATTATATTTATGGTCTGTTTTGCGAAATGGCAACACTACACTCCGCCTCACTTGATTACAAACAGACAGTTTTTTTGTTTTAATTTTATGATATTTTCCAAACCCTTGGCTAGTCTGGGAAAAACAAATTGCACAAGGAATGAAGGATATAATGTTTATAATTTAAAAAAAAAGAAGTGGAATGTAACTTTTAATACGCTTTTCTTCAAAAATGTCATAAAATTTACCTGTTCCCTTGTCTCACTTGATTACGAACAGTAGCTAAATCTAGCTGTTACCTACCATGTTTTAAATTTAATAAGAGGATACTTTCAGCTTTAGGGAGCTTAGTTCAAGAAATAACTTCATACAATCCACAACTATGGGTAAAGGAAAGACATTGACCAAGAAGGAAATAGGCCAAAGCTTACCGGGAACAAGGAAAATCCATCCGTTTCACAGCCAGCAATGTTGGAAGAGACGACACTGTTGTACACAGCTTTATTAAGGAACCGGAGAAGTATGGAAAAAAAACCGCAAAAGAAGAGTCAGCAAAGCAACAACATGTCAGAAAGGCGGGCGATACTGAGAGCTGCTTTCAAGGCTCTTCGTAAGTCAAATTAAGGCAGAAACTGGAGTTACAGCTAGCAGATCCACTATTCATCGCGTGATACAGAAGTCCAGTCATATTCGCCTTGAAAAAATTAAGAGGAGACGGCCATTGAATGCGGCACGTAAAATCCAGCGGCATGATTTTTCAAGAAGTCACATCAGTTTGATCCGAGAGTGGCATACCGTCGTCTTTTCTGATGGAAACAAAATTAATTTGACGCACCTGATGGATACAGCTGTTATTTCCATGATTTGGGAAAAGAAGAAGTACACCTTCAAAGGCGGCACAGCAAAGGTGGTATAATAACCTATTATGGAACTGTGCAGCTGGATTTCCAAAGCTTCAAAATGAGGGCAACCACTTACAAATAGATACTGGAAAGAGCTTTTCCGCAGTTTTCGGAGACATGGACTTTCCAACAAGACAATGCACCGATACATACCGCATGGACAGAAAAATTCTGGATTCAGAACGAAAATGTAAACCGACTTCCATGGCCGCCATATTGACCCGATCTGAACATCATGGAAAACGTGTGGGGTTGGCTTTCAACAAAAGTCTACGAAGGAGGAAGAGATTATTATTAAAGCCATAAAATGAGCATTGTCCAAAATTTCACTAGATTATTTGACAGTACTCTATGAATCTCTACACAGCTGGCTGCTTGAAGTGATTCAGCGATCAGGAGGTAGTAGGGGAGAGGTGGCCACCTTAGGACACTTTTTACAAAAATCGCTCTAGATCCATTAAAAAGCGGAGTATCCCTCAGGATCTTGAAAATTATTATTACATGTTGTTTTATCTTTGAATCTTATATCAAAACTTATATGTATAGTAATGATTTATATTTTTTTGTTTATTTTAATAATCTCTTTAAAGTGTCCCATTCTGTCCCTCTGGGGGGGCACCTTAGGACAACCATGGGACAGTTTTGGACATGTCTAAAAAAACGCTCATTAGGAGCGGTTTCCTTCTTTTTCTTGTAATTTCTGACCATTAGTGCAAAGATAAACCTAAACAAATAAAACCAAAAACAATCACACTGAAATAGATTGTTCAAAGTGATAAAAGGGGGCAGATTAGGACATGCCCAAAAGTTCCCATTGCGCATTGTCCAAAAGTGCCCCGAGAGCGATAAAAAAAACTAAAAACAATGTAAATTGTTAATATTTTGGTTGAATAACATCGCTACACATATAAACATTATACTTAAACACTTTTAATTTGTAAATTGAGCATAATGTTAGAATAATATGCTTACGTCTAGGAATAAAAAAAAATACAACCGTCGTCTGGAAACACACTTTTCTTTTTATTTGATTTTTTAAAGTTGGTATCGTTTCAATATCCATCAGATGTTTGTTTGAAGTGGATTTGCCACTGTTAAATTGTATTAAAGTATTAAAAAGTTTTTTTCGTAGTACTTTTTCTTAAGTTGTCCTAAACCGCCCCCGTCCTAAACTGCCCCCCTCTGTTTCCGTAAATTTAAAGTCGAAACTAAAAGTTGTTATATGTACAGCGCAATATACTTGTGCAATTGAATTTTCCCAGATTAGCGAAAGGTTTGAAAAATATCTTAAATTAAAACAAAAAACTGCCTGTTCATAATCAAGTGAGACGTAGTATTTTCAGCTTCAATGAATTTGACAAATGACAGCTGATTTCCGGTAATTTATGTTCACCATTTGCACATATGTTTAGACTTTCGATGCGGGTGCCAACTTAAAGTTTTTCGATTAGAGGACGTGGCAACTCACATATATGCTGTAAATATATTCAAAGAAGAACGTGTCATAAACCGCTATACATCAAACATAAATAAAATTTGGTACATTTGCATGGATATGTATCAACAATTTGATTGATCTTGTAAGGCATCATAGAGTGACACAAGTATGCAAGTCAATCGAAAAGTATAGGTAAAAACTAAAACACCGAAATCCCACTGCAGTTATTATCTGACATTTGGTACATTTGCAAGGATTACTCACTGTCAAACAGCGGTGTGCTGAAGTGCCTAATTGGGCAATTTGGCTCCAGTGTTTTAGCTTTGGCTCAATGCTCAGAACCAAAGAAAAATGGCTCGCAAAACTTAAACTCCACTTTCTTAGAAAAAAATGTTGAAAGATAAAAAAAAACTAATCAGGAAATGTGAATTTACTCGACTGAACGCCGTCATAAAAACAATTACTGGTTAAAAGATTCACGAAGTGAACGCACCCACAAATTTTTCATTTAACTTAACCTTGTTTGGAATGGCAAAATTCAAATGCTTAAACAATCATTTTAAAAGTATTGTAATGAACGGCTGATGCAGATCGAAATAAAGGGTGGTTAAATTTTAAGGGCCGATGTTGAATGTGAACCACACCTAAACGTCAAGTTTTTTTCTGCATTTCATTTGTCATTTCTCAATTTCAGACTAACTCAATTTGAACCATGGAAAGATACACAATCGAGCAGCGCGTTAAAGTTATTCAGGCTTATTATGAAAATGGGCGTTCAAATAAAA
The DNA here is from genome assembly GCA_946477585.1 of Cheilosia urbana. Taxonomy (NCBI): domain Eukaryota; kingdom Metazoa; phylum Arthropoda; class Insecta; order Diptera; family Syrphidae; genus Cheilosia; species Cheilosia urbana. Next base: position 161,492,008 of record OX297853.1, read on the forward strand.
ATGCATATCGTGCACTTTCGGTCAATTTAATCGTCCAAATTTGCGTACAATCGGAAAAATCGTGCAAAAATTTGAGCAAACCTGGTCTGTAGGAGATGCGAAAACACCAGTGCATGCTCGTACAGCTCGTACTGCAGAAAATATTGCTGCTGTTCGCAATAGTGTGGCTGAAGAGCCGTCCCCCTCAACTCGTCGTCGTGCCCAACAAACCTCTCACGTGAGATGATAACGAACTTTTTATGGCCCGAATTGGAAGCTATGGATGTGGACGATATGTGGTTTTAACAGGACGGTGCCACTTGCCACACAGCTAACGAAACAGTGGTTCTTTTGCGTGACAAATTCAATGGCCGTGTTATCTCAAGTGGTGGCGATGTCAATTGACCGCCAAGATCATGTGATTTGACACCGATGGACTTCTTTCTTTGGGGTTATTTGAAAGAAAAGGTGTACGTCGATAAGCCAGCAACAAAAGTACGAAAAAGTGTCTGGTTTAGTGCACGGCGCCCTTATGATCCCTATGATAAGTCTCGGATAAATTTGTTACTTCTTCCAGAGACAACTCGCCCCTTATATTTTTTTTTTTTTTTTTGAAGTTACATTTCATGGTCAATGCTCTGACACATGGACCAAAATAGGCAGATAATGAGTAATGGTAGTGGATCCAAAAGCGCTACATCATTATATATATACTTCCAATAGTGGGTCCCCGAATGTTGCAGGAATCTGCTTTCAGTATACATTTGGTTTGGTGTTTTCTCAAACCATTTTTGTAGAAGCTCTACACTTTCTAGGTACTTAATCGGTTGTAACCCCAAAAAAAGGTCCATAAGAGAGTCATCTATTACAACTAACTAACTTCTTTAGAATTTTAAGCTGATTTAATGAGCACAGACAAAACTTTCTAGAATGATGTGACATTTTAAAGGAGACTTCATATAATCTTTTAAGTCTAACAGCATCTTGCCAGCTGTATATATTTGAGACTATTTAAGTAATCCGAACGACCAACTCCGAAAGCTGCATCTTACATCAATCAGAGTTGAATTGGCCCATCTGCCGAACTCCGAAAAGTAGTCAAAACTGACTACTTTACAGCTTTACAGGGACAACACAAAATGAGTTTATTTGTAAATGCATAAATACAACACTGGACCGTTTTCCAATCTATTTTTCAAAGAAATAACAAACTGATTAGGATAAAAGTGACAACTTTCACACTTTTACACAGATATTCAATAATCTAATGTGTAAACTTAACAATAAAAATCAAGAGAATAAGCAGAAAATACGTCAGACTACTTACAAACATTAACAATTAATACCGACTATACACAGACACTAACTCAATATGCATCAAGCTAATAATAATTAAAAGCAATTACATTTCCACGAAAGCCTATGATACTCACGAGTTAACAATTTGACTTTAATTGATACACCACGCTTATACCCTATTCACACCGCACCGAAAACCGTGTTTTCGTCGAAAACTCAAAGATGCATTCACACCGAACAGCGACTAGTTTTCGTTTGACGTTTCAATCAGCTGTGAGAGACTAGTCGCGGAACTTCGGTGTAAAATATTTTGGTTACAAATTTCAATCGCATTAATTAACAAATAAAGTTAATTCATTTAAAAATAATATTTTCCCATCATTTAAGTGTTGGAAATGATTTTAAGTTGCGAGTTGTGCGACATTTGTTCGGTCAGCTGTTCTGCTGAATTTGCTGAATATTGCAAAAGATCTGTTTGCTTCAACAACCCACCGACTGGAAATCGGTTTCGTGAAAGAAATGACTTGTTTTGAAAACAGAAATGGAAAAACGTCTCTTTTCGATGAGGTTCTCGAGGATTCTCGGTTCGGTGTGAGTATGGTACTACTCAATCTATCGACTGTTGCTCTAATATTCATTAACGCTGTAGTAATATCGTATACAAACATATATCTATTACCCACAGCTGATGACTGAATAATACACACGACTAGAAATCCACATGGCGTAATGGCTCGTTACCACCACACCCACTCGCAAATCATTGTTTTCGTCATTCTCATTATTTGTCTGTCGCGAAACAGGAGGAATCAAAACCAACATAGCAATAAAACGATACCCACAAACGTTATGATAAATGTGCAATGGTTTCAAGGTTATTGCCATTCATAATCGCACTTTCGGCAGCTTCTTTCCCCTTTCACTGTACAAGTTCGCATGTGTGAAAACTTTCGGTTGCAATATAAGGGAGGAAAATAAAAATACGTTATAGAATGGCAAGAAATGTTCACTGACACCGGAATGAGGTAAGCTCCCAAGGAATATGTCTGTTTAATAAATACCAGTCCGACATCACATGCTTTTCATTTAAATGAGAAGCAGCAACGTTCCAAAAAAGTTGTCAAAAGTCGGATTTCACCATAAAATCCAAGCGTCACGCGATTACAAGCAATATTTACGTGACGGAAAACTAACTGCCAATCACATGACAATTTGCGAATACGCAAGGGTTCGCCAACTATCAGAAGATCTCGCAAAAAAAGGTCACAAGACCTTAATAATCACTGCAAAGCGTTTTATCTCATGACTCTTTTTAATCATAGATACGAACTCACTTTGGAATCATGTGAACTTAACGTTTGTGACGACGCAGAAGTATAAACAATCTCTGGATGGACCTCAATATTTTTCTTTTAAATTCCAACGGATGGCGAAAATTCTACCTTCTACATTTTCAAACAAAACCTCCTTCTAAAGAATATAAGCTGCTCCACAATTTAAATTGATATTAGATAAAATACAAGTTTGCAATTACGATCAACATCAATTAACATTTTTTCCATTTCCTGTTTGCACCGCTTGACACAGGATAGCTGCACAGAAAAGCCACATCATCGTAATTGGTCAGCAATTTAGACTCACAATTATGAAATAGAATTCCAAATGCAGTGGAAAACTTTACACTCACACAGGTTGGCAAAACGTTGCTCCAAGGAAACAAAAGTAAATAAAACCCAAAACTAGGACATCTTCCTTAGCAAATAGGACATTCTTAACATCTGTTTAACCAAAGAAAGACAAAAGAGTATATTACATCATTAAAAACTGGGAACGAAAAACCCACCCTCCGGAAGGTGAATATACAAACGAATGAAAATATAAAAAGGTAGCACCATACTAACAGAAGGCCGTATCTAAGTATCTTATGTGTGTATCCACACTCGTATTCCGGTGACTTTTCCAAAGTCATCCCATCAGTGCACGATTGTGAGAGCTTTCAATTCTATAAAAAACCGTGGGTGGAACGGCAAAGGCAGCCAAGCTTTTTAGATGTGAATTATATTTATCGTTTGCCATTGCCACCCTCTCGGCGCACACCTTCTGCCGAACACACAATCAATTTTGGAGAGGAAATGCTGTTATTGGGTAAGTGCGCGCTTCCAACATACCTCATTCGCAGTGGTATCCTTTTCCGGCATATTTAACAGAATGATCCTTCGCTCCTTCAAATGCACGTACACCGAACTCTAGACGTTAATGGAAGGGGGTTGCAAATACCGCGCCGTAATTCAAAGATATTCCGCAAGCTATACGAGTCTAGGAACTACTACAGTTCTTCCGCGAGTATTAGACCTCAACTGAAACAACACCGGGAACGCGAAATCCAGTACCGAACAGAGCAACTGAAAAATCCTATTTGCGCGAAGCTTTTGTTTCTGCTTCTTCTTCTTTCTATTTTTTTATTTACTATTTAAACAAATTTTCATTATGATTCACAATTTCCAAATGCAGTGCATAGCTATACAGCGTCAGAGAGCAAGAGATATAAAAACAAAAAAAAAAAAAAAAGTGAAAAACAATCGTGATTCCTGCAGTTGATAGCCGCTGCTAGCTAAACCGTCGATAGAACGAAGCGCAAGTGACTACAGAAAATCACTGGCTGCTTTACTGAATTAGTTCGAGCAGCTGAGTGGTGTGAATTAATCTACATGCCTGGGAGAACATATTGATAAAGATCTATTGAGATTATTTATTTCGGCTCATTCTCCCCAGACCTCTCCTTTGGGTGATTAAAAATGTCAAGCAGAAAAAGATTTGCGAAATCCGGCAGCACATTGGATCTGAGATACGGCCACCTACTGTATAACTAAAAGAGTCTCGCACATTCACATACTCGCATTTAGATCGATGTGTGAGAACGGAAAAGCTGAATATGAAAAAAGCGTACCACGCATGTGAACTTGTGTCGGGTTATCGCCAGGCGACATTGACAAAAAAAAAATGTTCATGGCCTTGAATTGATTACACCGACTAATGAAAAGAGGGGTAAAATGTATTTTTAATTGTGCGAGCAAAATCACACGTACACGGCACAGATTAACTTTGGCGCTTTTAATCGCGTGCGATTTATAGCAGCTTTATCAGAGTCTGTAAATGAGATGTGACATGTGGTTCATTCGGATTTTAACGATCCAATGCAACTGGTCTTGTATCATTGCGAAAGTGAAACTTTTTTTCGCACTACAACAGCAAAATATACTAACATTTCGGTACACTTTCGCACTTTATCTACACCCTGAGCATATTGTAACCGAAAAATACAACAGACCTAAGTGTAGCTTTATCAAGTTGACAGCTGGCCAAATTGTTAATTCCTGTGTGTAGCTATCGGAAAATAATAAAGAATCAAAAAGGATTTCATTGATATCATCTTCGTCTTTACTCTCTCCATTATCTAAAATAAAACATGTCAATATTTTGAACTTTCTCCATTACGTAGTAAGAGAAAGAAATTGTTTTCGTACAAAATTTCGAGCTCGTGATGTTAATCAATTCTGTTATTACGATGATAGACGAACTCAAAAAAGTGGGTCGCAAAATTCTGTCCGGTCTGTCCGTCTGTCTGTCTGTCTGTCTGTCTTTCCATCCTTCCAGAGACCCACAGCCTAAACGGCTGCCAGGATTTCAAAACTTCGGATTTGGAGTTTTTGGGCTTACAGTTCGGGGCCGTTTTTTATTTTGCAAGGTAACCTCAATATCAATGGTACTTCACAAACAAAATGTTCGTACCAGTTTTATTTGTTCGAAAACGGCTCTAACGATTTCAAACCAAATTGATATTTAAGCTTAAGTAGGTGAGGTTACCATCACCCAGTGCCTACATTTGAAATTTGGACATATCTCGAAAACGGTCAGTTTGTCTTTGTGTTATCGTAAAATGGATTTTTTTTAAAAACTCATTTATTCAAATTTAGTTTTCTTTGGTCTACCTGAAATCGGCAACAACGATTTAAACTAAAATGCAAACTTAGACTAAAATGAATGTTCTTAAAATGATTGCGTCCTTAATTTTCAATTCGAATCACCGAAAACGCTAATTTTAAAAACTGTTCATATCTCGAAAACCCCATTTTCGACTTCGATAAAACTTTAAAAACCGTTTTATGCTTATATCCCCAACAATAACTCATAATCAGTTTTCAAAGCTCTTTAGTTCGGAAAACTCGTTTATTCTGGAAAAAAAAAACTGAATAAATGAGAGTTTTAAGTTTTTTTTATGTAAAAATTAAATTAAATAAGCAAAAATTAAATAACGCAATGATTGAACACGTATAGGTAGCACATAAACCTCAAATAAATAGAAGGCGGAACAAATCATCAAAATGGCTTTTGGGGGAGTCCCGGCAATGCACATACAAAAATCGGGAAAAACTATACAATAAATTTTATGTATTATTTGCAATTTTTTGTGTTAAAAAAATAATTTTTCGCTTTAAGTTCTTGCATTTTTTTCATCAATAGGAACGCGTTTTAGTGCATACAAAAAAATCTCTCAAAAATTCTGAAACCATTCCGAATTAACGAGCTTTTACTGTAACGGGTGATTTTTTAAGAGGTTTAGAACTTTAAAAAAAAAAAAAAACACAAAAAATTCGAAAAAATTAATGAAATATTTGTTTGAATCGATAGTTTGAACCTTGCAATTTAATGTTTAAAGATAATTTCATGCAAATGTTGACCGCGGCTGCGTCTCAGGTAGTCCATCCGCTGAGTCCAATTTTGGCATACTCTTTCACACATATCGGCCGGTATCTCACGAATGAATGCATGGATGTTGGCTTCCAGTGCGTCAATCGAAGCGGGCTTGTCCCTATACACATTAGCCTTGACATACCCCCACAAAAAATAATCTAATGGTGTCAAATCGCACGATCTAGGCGGCCAATTGACCGGCCCGAAACGTGAAATTAACTGTTCACCAAACTCGCCTCGCAATTGCGCCATTGTTTCGCGTGCTGTGTGGCATGTGGCACCGTCTTGTTGAAACCACATATCATGCAAGTCAAGAACTTCCATTTCGGACAAAAAAAAGTTTGTTATCATCGCTCGGTAGCGTTCACCATTGACAGTAACGCTGCGATTCGCATCATCTTTGAAGAAATATGGCCCAATAATGCCGCCGGCCCAAAAACCGCACCAAACAGTGGCTTTTTCGGGATGCATTGGTAGCTGTTGCAATGCTTCTGGCTGATCTTCACTCCAAATGCGGCAATTTTGCTTGTTTACGTACCCATTCAACCAAAAATGAGCCTCATCGCTGAACACAATTTTTCGATAAAAAAGCGGATCCTCGGCCAGCTTTCCAAGAGCCCATTCACCAAAAATTCGGCGTTGTGGTAGGTCGGCTGGCTTTAGTTCTTGCACAAGCTGTATCTTAAAACGCTTTACCCACAAATCCTTCCGCAAAATTTTCCACGTAGTGCTGTAACAAAGGCCTAACTGCTGGGAACGGCGCCGAATCGACATTTCGCGGTCTTCTGTCACACTAGCTGATACGGCCGCAATATTTTCTTCACTACGCACAGTACGTAAACGTGTTGGTGGTTTAATGTCCAACAAAGTAAATTTGGTGCGAAATTTGGTCACAATCTTCCGAATAGACTGCTCAGAAGGTCGAGAATGCCGATCATAAAATGGAAGCAGCGCGCGATGAATATTTCGAACCGAGCACGAATTTTGATAGTAAAATTCAATAATTTGCAAGCGTTGTTCATTTGTAAGACGATCCATGGTTAAATTGCAAACCAAACTGAAGCTGTTTGACAGTGACACAAGGTACTAAACACACGTCAGCTGTCAAAACCAGTGTTGCCAAAACCAAACCAGCTAAAAAATCACCCGTTATAACCAAAAAGAAAAGGAACGCGATGAGCCACAGATTTGAAAAGTGTGATATTTTTCCAGGCGGGAATATTCAAATATCAGTAGAACATAGCACAAATTTATATTTAAGACAAATATTTGAATTGTTTTTATTGCAGAAATTAAAAAGTTAATTTCTTTTGCTTCTTAAGTCTATTTTAATGATATACAAACACAAAAGATAAATGAAATGAAATAATTAGACAGCTACAAATTAGAATTTGAACGATTTGACAACCATCTGTCAGCAAAATCCAAGTAGCGCAAAGAATTTTCTTGGGCTAATATTTGATAAAAAAAAATTCTCAATTTTACTAGGTCTGATACATTGAATCGTGAATACCCCTAATATTTTTTAGCTTTTTTTTATTCGGATAACTTTTTGCAGCCTTTGATCATTTTTGTTCCGATTTACACATACTTACAAACATAGTTTGCACAGCTGAAGTTTATTTGAAAACATATGTGCAAAGTTTCGTTAAATAGCCATGAATATAATTTTGAAGGAATTATTATTTTCTTCGTCTTCCTCTTCATTTGAAGACTACGATTCACCAAAACGATACTCCATTTGTATCTACAACAGGAAAAACATGTTTCAAATAGATGTCCACATTTGTAATTCTTCCAAAAACGAATGCAATTTGAACAGCTGATATTGATTATTGCTGTCAAATAATGCACTAATCCATTTACAAAACCAGATCAATATCCGTTGCATGTTCCAAGAGCCGCGTAAGTACCGGGATCTGAAAAAATATCTGGTGGTCCCAAATGAAAACGATATTAAACTGGGGACGTTGAAGTTTCTCGTTTAGTAAGTCTGACAGCTGTCCGACTAGATGTATCTCGGTTCTGATTGACTGAAATCGGTCGTATGAGCAGCGGTTTCAGTTGAGGTTTATGGAGGGGTAGCCGACGAATTTAATCAAACTGGGTTGACAATTCGCATATGTATGGCTGACGTAGGAAGAGTGGCGTTCCCGAACATTCTAGTTTTTGCGTTCAGCTTACAGCTTATTCAGACCAATCTAGCCGATTTAAGATAACTAGATTCTTGAATGTGCTCGCTTTTTTGGCGCGTTTGTCTGTAAATTCGAATTGAAAACAATTGTCAAGAAACCTCAAAATGCTTTCTTAGGAACTTGGCTCCCAGAGTCTTGGAAAACATGCAAATTCACTCTGAAAGTAGGGCAAGAACAATGCGAAAACATTTCGCATAAAATCAGAAAGTTTTTGGATGTGCAATCAGTAAAGTCGTTGTATTAGAAAATCGTCGATGTAACCTCGGCAAGAGCACAATCCAAAATGGTACTTCAGAAGACTTGACAGTGTGCCGCTACTGTCACTGAATGTTTTGTAGATTTGGAGAAGGGCTACTTAATTGCTTTTCAAGTGAAAATGTTTAGGTTTTTGTTGAGTTGAGGTGGACGACTCTTCAGCCACACTATCGCGAACAGAAGCAATAGTTTCTGCAGTACGAGCTGTACGAGCATGCACTGGTGTTTTCACATCTCCTACAGACCCGGTTTGCTCAAATTTTTGCACGATTTTTCCGATTATACACACATTTGGACGATTAAATTGACCGAAAAAATCACGAAGTGCACGATATGCTTTTTGATTTGAGCGCCCATTTTTATAATAAGCCTGAATAACTTTAACGCGTTGCTCGATTTTGTATCTTTCAAATTGAGTAAGTCTGACATTGAGAAACGTCAAATGAAATGCAAAAAAAAAAAACTTGACGTTTAGGTTTGGTTCACATTCAACATAGGCCCTTAAAATTTAACCACCCTTTATATATCTTATTGGCATACCTATATTTGTATTTAGAAAAATACTGAAGCCAAGAAGACTGCCCTTGTCATAACATCGAAGAAAGATCACGTCTTTTTTGTCCATTCAAGTATTTTCTTTCTTCCGATAGTGTGTCCGCCGATTTGGCTCATTACCAACCATATAATCAAACCGGAATTAAGTTAGTTTCCTGCTAATAAATTGTATTATCTCAGTTTAAAAACAAGAAAACTATTCGGGAGAACTTATACAAAAAGGCGAAGGTCAGTCAGGTCACTGTTATAAAGCTGATTAGTACAAAAGTCTGTAGGAAAGTTTAACAAGATCTAATTTCAAATGGAAAAATGAAGTTGCTTTTGTAAATGCAAAAAAGACGGTAGATATAGGTACCCATCGTCATCTTTAAAAATAACTGTGGCACAGTTGTCAATTCCTTAGATTTATCCATTCGATGAGATCAAAATAATCCAAGGCCTTTTCAAAAATGTCACACAAATGCATGAGGTTGTCGTTGTTCCTCGTTTTCTCTCTCACTCTCTCTCCCTTTCTGTCCACTTCGTTGGGAAAATAAGGACGCGCGTTGTTATGTACTTGCATTAAAAGGGCTGGCTTCGACTATCATGACTCATACTTCATACATAAGCTGGAAGCAATCGAAAAAACACTCACTCGTATGCTAATAAGAATACCTAACTCCCCGAGGTGTATAAGCCATCAAAGATTTATTAAACAATATTTCACATTCAGTAATTTTATTACTTTTTTTCATGATACCGCTCATAAATTATGTAAGGTCCACGAAAAGCAACGTGCCAACCACTTCCTATCTATGAATTACATAAATATTATCTACGTCAAGTATTCCAAGTTCAAAAATGAGTGATAAGGGAAAAACACTTCAGTTCCACGCAGTGCACATACTAATAGCACACTTATTTCGGTTTAGAAATATACAAACTTTTAACAAATAGATTGCCAGAAGAATGAACACAAGTCGAAAGCGTGATAGACACTCCACCGTTTCATGCTGTGGCTTGTGGGTAGGCGTTAGTCGTGGTACATAACTCGTAGTAAAATGTATATTTAAGAAGAGATACTATACTCGTAGTATCTAGAATGAATTTGGGTCTGGTCTGGTCGCGAGAATAAAAACCAATAGACTTACGACTGGATGGTAAGAAGAGTTGTTAATACTGTTGGAGGGGATGGTTTTAATTGTTTCTACAATAAAAAAGCTTTCAGTCTATATAAAATAGGCCGATTCAAAACATTTGACAACGGATTTCACAAGAAAAACAGTTTATCAGTTCCGAAAATAATTCCATTCAACAGTAATTTCATCGATAAATATTATAGTAAACCTACAAACGGTATATACGAAGCTGGACACTAATTTGAAACAAATATAACCGCAGTTGAGGTCACTGAAACCGGTTGCGGGTGGTTAGTGGGTACGATTATCAATTATCTATATATTAGCATTGGGTATAGATAAAACAATGTCGTAAATATGTAGTTCCATTACTACCAATACCAGATATCAGATAGTTGAAATGATTAATGACGATTTCTTTAAATCAGTTTTCTTATTTCTAATTTAGGCAATATAATAAAAAATAAATTAGAAGGAGGTTCGCAAGAAATTTTAGTATTTTTGTAAATTGTACGTGCATTAGTTGCGATTCTTATGTGGTATTCGATTAGGCGCTCTCAGAGCACCTCTTTTGCTCTCAGAGCTCTTTTTACGTTCCTTTGGTACACAAAAAAACAATATTTTTCAGATTTACATTTGAATCTAGATTTTTTCTCAGATTAGCTTCATATGTAACAAAATACAAGTGCGCTTGAGTTTGACAACTGGTGGAGTTTGTTTAGTTTGAAGAAACCCAATCGAATACCTCATTATAATAGGCACAAATGAACCTGTCAGAGAAAAAAAAGAACACCCAAGACTCAAACCGTTGAGATTGATAGATTACTGTGTCACCGCGGTTGCCAGATTGGGCGCTTTGTCGTATTTTGGGCTATCTTTTTACTTAAAAAACAATAGAACTTTCTTCCATGAGTGCCCAACACAATTTTGGGCTCTATATCGTTTTACAAATTGTGTGTTTATTTTGTTTGTTTTATTCTTTCACAAATCTAAAAACAGAGATATTTTCGACCAAAACTGCACTTTTAAAACTTGGTAGCACTCTTGCTGTCAAGTAACCTCGAACAGGCCTTTTGATTTGATACAACGACACAAGCCACAAAATGTCAATTGCAGAAGATCGAAAAAACGCGCACTGAAATGGGAAAGTGAGAAAAATAGAAAAAAATACTTAAGGAATGGTCAACGATTTTTGGGCTTCTTTCTGGGCAACGATATTGGGCTAAATTTTTTTAAGGTTTGGGCGCTTAAGGCGAACTAAATTCTGGCAACCCTGTGTGTCGCACTGTCGTACAATAAGGAACGGACAGAAATATAGCAAAATATTAGGCGCAAGCAAACAACGAAGTAGGCTTTGCAGAGAGGTCTGAAAATATTTAACACTTCTAATGTTGTAATTATATGTATGATATATTAAAAAATATAATCATTTTACTTACTTACTGAAATAGCGGTACAATTACGTGGCAAGGTGGATTTGATGATTACTAGGACTTATGCTTTAGTGTGCATTCGCTTTACTTCTTAGACGACTGATTAAATTTGTATAACTCTTGTCGAGCTCAGAGAGATCGCAGAGATTGAATTCCCTTTTGCTATTCACAAATAAAAGGAACATACCGCAATTCGAGCCACCAGCTATTGAGGGAACTCCCCTAAGAGTGGCAGAAAATGCGAAATATCTGGGAATAATTCTAGATAGGAAACTCAATTGGAAACCAAACATCAAGGAAAGAGTAAAGAAAGCAGCAAATGCATTCTATGCATGCAGCCGTATCTTCGGCAGAAAGTGGGGACCAAACCCTGGAGTAATTCTGTGGATGTACACGGCTATAGTGCGACCGATACTCACATATGGCAACTTAGTCTGGTGGCAAGCCGCGGACAAGGTAACCAGTCTGAAAGAAATGACAAAAATACAAAGATTAGCATGTATAGGAACAACCAGTGCAATCAGAACGACACCAACCGCTGGGTTGGAGGCCATTCTCAACTTGCTTCCCCTGGACCTATATATGCAAGAATCGGCCGTCAAAAGTGCACTCAGGATTAGCCAAACACAAGGCTGGAATCCTAATGCTACAGGACATGCGCAGATTTTGAAGAGATACGTAGAGAACGATGTTAGCTCTGACTACATGTCTCCCTACCTAGATTTCGACAAGCCATTCTCCTGCTTCTTTCCGAGCAGGGAGGAATGGGAAACAAACGAACCCGCTAAAAGGAAATCTATATCCATCTACACAGATGGATCAAAGATGGACTATGGCACTGGAGCCGGTCTATTCTCGGAGGAATTAAACATACGCCGCTCAATCAGGCTTCCTGATCATAGCAGTGTCTTCCAGGCCGAGGTTCTGGCAATTATGGAAGCGGCGTGTATGGTGTCAATGAGGGCAATACCACGTAATGATATTACCATATTCATTGATAGCCAGGCAGCCATTAAAGCTATTTCGGCTACTGAAATCAAATCAAAGCTAATTCGCAGCTGTCGCGAAGAGCTCAAAGCTCTTGGCTCGCAACATAATATAAATCTCTGCTGGGTTCCTGGACACAGGGACAAAGCCGGCAATGAGATTGCAGACGAACTAGCAAGAAAGGGGTCTGCAATAGACCATGATCAGGCACTACAATCGATCAAACCACCACTCTGTAACCTCAGAGAACGGGTGGAAAACAAGATCCGAATGAAAGCCAATAACAGGTGGAAGACGCTAACAACCTGTGAAATATCAAGGAAGCTTTGGCCTGAATATGACAAAAGACGGACCAACAAACTCTTGAAGTTTGACAGATCATCACTGTCTAAGTTGGTAGGTGCTCTGACAGGTCATAACTTCCTAAGAAACCATACAATGAAATTAAACCTCATAGACGACGACATCTGTAGAGGCTGCGGTGATGAGGAGACGCATGAGGACACACCTCACTTCCTCTGTCACTGCCCGAGCCTCTGTCACTTGCGAAATAGAACACTTGGAAGATATTACTTCCAAGACATTCAAGAACTCTCAAATATCTCACTCTTTAATCTTCACAGGTTTCTGAGGACATCAAGATGGCTGGACAACATCGAATAAGGAGAAGGAAACGAGGCCGAAATACAACACGGCTAAACCCCACAAATAAAGGGTATCACAATGGGTCCACAAGGTCACGAGGGTCACCCGCTTCGTCAGCCCAAAAACCTTACCTAACCTAACCTTGAATTCCCTTCCCTTCTAAGGTTACCGAAACCGTAAACATTTGCCCTTTTGACCACTTAACTCAATCTTGGTTTTAAAAAGTTACCATGAATGGTAAAGTTAGTTCATCCTTAACCTTAACCAAAAATAAGCAAATTATCTTTAAAGGTTTTAGACAAAAGAATTTATTCATTTTCCATGATCGGAAAATGTATTTCGTACGGACAACATTTATAAATTCTTATTTTATAAAATTTCAATGTTTTAAGAGTATAGCGCAGCCCGACTAAACAAAGTCGAGTATTTTTGGTCCCGTCTGCATAGACGGTGAATGGATGAGGAGATACAACGACGAACTGTACGGGCTGTATAGCGACATCGACCTAGCCAGAAGAGTGAAGGTCCAACGAATGCGGTGGCTGGGTCATGTAGAGAGAATGGACGTGAATGCTTCGGCCCGGAAGATCTTCGAATCCACTCCCAAGGGACGGTGCAGTAGAGGAAGACCTCGACTCAGGTGGCGCACGCATATGGAAGGGGACATTAACCATAAAAAGTTCAAAGACGCTTTACAAAATATATCTTTTTCAAAATGCTCTGGACTTTTGTACCATCTTATGAAGCCCGACTTAGACTTTTGGGTATTATGTCTCTTAAAGCAAGAAGGCGTCTACATGATATTATGTTTATAAGGGACGTTTTATCCCCCCGTATAAATAGTCCCATTATTTTATCTATGTTACCTATTTATGTTTCAGAGAGGATATTAAGAGATCATCCATTCTTTTTTCAGTCGAGGCATCGAACAAACTGTGGTCGCAATGAACCAATCTCGAGATCCTTAAGATCGTATAATGAAATTAGTATAGTCCAGGATCCCTGGTACATTTTTTTAACTTGATTAGTATCAAGCTAATTTTCCGTGAGTAGCTTAATTTTGATAAGACGCCCACAATTTCCTTTGCGAAAATTCTTGACTGTGGTAGCTAACAGAGCTAGTTAGCAAGGCTAAAATATGTCGATTTGATGATTCTCAAATATTTATTACTTGTGATTTATTAAATCGTAAGACAATTATCTAAATTATTTGAAAAAATATTTGTCCTACAAAATTGATGGTCTGATCAAAGAGTCCCCCCCCTTCCAACATGTATCGATAACGAGATCACCAAAACTGATTACTAACCAGCTGATTTTTTTTTTTATTTATTAGTTAATATTTATATAATTTAACAGTCATATTGTCCTACAAATTCCGTGGTATGTTATCCCGGTCCTACGCTCAAAAGTTGTAGTACAGATCCTTGATGTAAAAATAATTACTATCAAGTTAATAGCATCGTTTTGATTAGACGCCCAAAATTTCCTTTGCGAAAATTCTTGATTGTGGTAGCTAACGAGGTAGCTAGGCTAAAATATGTCGATTCGATGATTCTCAAATATTTATTACTAACTGGATTGTGTTTTTTTAAATCTTAAGATAATTATCTAAATTATTTGAAAAAATATTTGTCCTACAAATTCCGTGGTACGTTATCCCGGTCCTACGCTCAAAAGTTGTAGTACAGAACTATATAGCTTGGTACCAGTGTTACCTTTCGGGACGCTTAAGAGTCATTTTGACTACTTTTTGAGCGCCTGGACTCCGGACTCATCTTTAAAAAAATCAGTGAATTCGGACCCCTTTTAAATATGTAGGATAGCGCAACCTTTTCTTTATTGATTTCATTTATTAAGCAGAAATTGCCATTCTAAATCGATAATAGCAAATTATACATACTTAAACCTATCGCCATGGAGTAGGTCCAGAAAGAACTTTCGCAATAACTTCAACCATTTTGCAAATTTATTCCCATTTCTCAACTTTAATCTCATTATTTGTCTTCCACAGATAGAATAATAAAGAGCGCTTTACGTTAACCCCCCTCAAACCGCGCAAATGACGCCAAGCCTGAAAAAATTAAAATCTGTTTTTGAAATCTCATCTGTTTATTATTTCTCTTTTGAAAAGATTATTATCCTCTTGGGAATAAAACGTAAATCTCAAACGCGACAAGGACTGAATAACAAACAAACCACAAAAAGTTACGAACGAAAACAATAGCATTAAACTAACGAACACGCTTTCAAAAGGTGAAGTGGGAAAACTACGAAAAAAAGATGTGGAAACACAAACTAATTAGTGAACGAACAACTAATTGCACCGAATGAAGGGGGGTTTAACCGACGCTGACGCGGCTGACGCGAGTGTATTTTGTTTTTGCATCGTGGATTTAAGAAGAGATGCCAAGGAATACTCGGAGTATAGTGGAGGGGAAACGGATTATACTTTTGAAATGCAATCTAAGCAAGACCATACTCCGGAAATGCCTAAGATGTACTTATAGAAAGCGCTCTTTAAGAGCTAAATTGAAGGATAACACTCTATACAAACGGACAAGATGCCATCTCCTTGGAAAAGAAAGCACATCTTACATTTCTGTGGAAAGAGGAAATTCTTTTGACGTGACGGTTTTCTGTTTTTGTGATAACATAATGAAAAAGAAGATGTCTACATAGTTTCAGAAGAACGTCAGTAATCGATATGCTTCAAGGATTTGTCGTACTTACTCACATCTGACTTGTATAGGTATAGAGAATGATTGGAAAAGACAGTGAACGTTTAAAGAAAAGTAATCCAAAAAGAGCGACGTGGAGTAGTAGACTGGGATTTATAAAAATGGAATTTTCTTTTTATCTTATCGAATTTGTGGTGTATGGGGTGATGGCACCATTAGTCGGCCCCTTAACTACCCCCTAATCTACCATAGAAGTACCTATAGAACAAGCATAGGTCAGCGACTTGTCTTCTGTGCACCAACGGTTGTAGATTCGATGTGAGTGTAGGGTCTCCAATGAGTCGAACTGCTCGTCTCTGTATGCTATCAAGCAGGTTAAGTGAATGTTTTGGGGCCGAGCTCCATATATGGGAACAATATTCCAAGCCTGGTCTAACCTGTGCTTTGTAGAGAAGGAGAAGTTGCTTGGGGCTAAAGTACCTCTTTGCTCTAAATAGGTAGCTCAACTTTGCGGACGCCGATTTTGCGATATAGGATATGTGGTTCTGACATGTGATTCCTGAGTTGACTGTGACTCCTAGAAGGTGCATTGAGTCCTTGTGATGGATTGGATGGTCATCCATTTGGATCTGAGCAACTGTTGATGCATTTTTTCTGGAAAATGTTGTGAGCTGTGTCTTGTTTGCATTAAATACAACCAAGTTGTCCTTTCCCCACTTCAAGATTTTGTCCAGATCATCATTTAGAGAATTAATTTGTTCACATCTCTGACTGTCTGATGTAGCCGTATTCACAGGCCCACTGTTCGAGATGGAGGATATAAGAGTGCTGTCATCTGCAAAGCTGTAGATATTATTATTTGTCGATCCAAGCAAATCGTTGATGTGGAGAAGAAATAGAGTTGGAGAAAGAATAGATCCTTGGGGCACTCCTGCATTTATAGCAAACGAATTGGATGATACACCATCTACAACAACTTGGATCGATCTTCCCAGAATTTTGCATCCATCCGCAGAGTTGTTGTGGTAATCCGTAAGACGCTAACTTGCCTAATAGGGCTCTATGCCAGACTCGGTCAAATGCCTTTGATATGTCCATTTTTTACGCGCGAAGCAGCACCAGGGGTCGAATCGCGTCCTCCGTGATCGAGCATTTCGCGACGGAATTTGTTTTTGTTTCATATGTAAAATCAACTTAATTCCGTGAACGTATAGCTTGTTCACGGAAGTGGCGATTCGACCCCAGGATTGTTGCAAGTTTTTTAACGCAGATAGAAGAAATGTTAGCCAAGGGAATAATATTTTTTGCTTGAAAGAAAGACCAAAGGAATGACTATTGCGCTGCATTTTGTATTCCAGAGGCTGACTACTGGAGGGGGCTGAACTTAGGGGCCATCACCCTACCTACTTATGGGAAAAGGCCATTTGATGCGTCCCGACCGACGAGTCGAATTGACATTTAAACCGTAACTTGTATGAATTTATGTATTAAAATGACATCAACCCACTTTCCCACGCACCAATAAACGTCAGAAAGTGGCAACGCCGCATAATGTAGAAACCGTCTGTCTATGACCGCAAACAGTCCGCCGGACTTGTGGTTGTTGACAGGGCCTAAGAGATTTTATATGCCGTCTATAGAAGTGTATACTGTATAGTATTATGTAGGCAGCAAACACCCCTAAAACACAATAAATAAATATGCTTACCACCCGTCGTAATCATAAACAATGCTAACATCCTCACTTTAAATAAATACCCCAGTGTATTGTGATTCCGCACAACTTTAACCTCGATATTAGCCTTAGCATCGCATGCCAAAATGTGTACCTATCCAATTTTCGGTTGACATTGAACTGAAGAAGGCAATCAATATTATCCGTTATTTTGCTTTTATCTTTAATTTTCATCTATTATTGCACAAAACAAAAATACAAATGATAAATAAAGGATATCCCCCCAGACTTAATAACTACGTAGCGCTGCCAAATGGTTTTCCAAAAAAACGTCATCCCATCGATTATGGCAAGAGGTGCGTGTTTGTGCTTTTTAAGACACACACGCCCTGTCGTATAAATATAATTCAATGGCACGTGGCTCTGAACTGCATAGGCCCATAGGCTGCACAATGTGCACAACTTTGACAAATCAAAAACATGTATACAAAAAAAAGTAAAATGATGGCGCATTCATAGCAGAAGGGCAAACGAGTTCCTTCCCTCGTTAAACCGACTAGATGCGACTGTAATCAATTAGTACTGTTTCTGTTCCCATGAATTGTACACTCTTTGAACTTTATGCTGTTTTGCTGTACATATTTGCTTTAATTTTGATACAAACAAATTGCACACTGCACGTCTGCATTGTCGGTAATATGCAGAAGACCATGCACTTCATTTATCGATCTACGCCGGAATGTGTTCATACGCGAGTACAAATAGGTGGAAGGAACGAACGTATCGTTTTATGAAGTGCTTCATTTCATTTGAGGCAAATGTCAATGTCGTCCATTGATGTTGTGCTTTCGTGCGTGTTAATAAAAAGATTGCGGATACGATTTTCCGTATATTAAGGATAAATTGGCAAAAAAGTCAGCGTTTATTAGGCGAAATTTTTTCATTTTCATTTTCAGTTGTTAGTTTTATTATTCTAAGCCGACCTGAGGCATTATTTTATTTTCCTACGGGAATATAAGTCAATTAATGTGGTATTCGATTGGGCGTACTTTGATCGCAGAGCGCTTTTTATGTTTGTTAGGTAAAAAAAAACATTTTGTCAAGTTTCAGAGCACTTTTGCGAATTTAGATTTTTTCTTACATTTGCTTCAGATTTACCAATACAAATGCGTTTGAATTTGACAACTGGTGGAGTTTTTGGCTGTGAAAGTAAGATTTCGATGTCCGAAAAGCCTTCCGTGGGTTAATAGCCTATTCACACCCCACCGAAAACCGTGTTTTCGTCAAAAACTCATCGATGCATTCACACCGAACACCAACTAGTTTTCGTTTGGCGTTTCAATCAACTGTGAAACATTTGGTATGTTCCTTTACTTTTAAGTCTTACGAATATTTTACGAATTCTTACGAATTTTTACTCAGTGCCGTTCCTTAACTCCAAAAATTCGTAAAAGAGAGCGTCATCGAGAGCAAGATATTTACCCTCCACTGAGAATCTTACGAATTGTTACTCAACAAATTTTTTGGTGCTAGAAGTGGAAAAGCTGTCAGTCACCTTGCAATTAACAGCTGATTTGAAATTTGTTATTCTATTTTGCTTATAATGCGTGTATTTGTTTTGACTTGTTTCATATTAAAATGGTATCAAGAGGCGGCAAAATAAAACTGAATGTTCTACTCATAATTACTTTCAATAGTGGCGACGAAATTTTTCCTCGCTGTAAGAATGGATAATCTCCTCCAGTCGCTTTTTTATATTCTCGAATACTTAGAGTTCAATCAGTACAAACTTTTTCACATATTCGGACTCATCAAAAAGAAGTTCGATGAATTACATATCACTTTCATTATCATTCAGATGACAGATGAATCAACTAATATTGTTACCTACTAAATTAGGCAATTCTTCGAGTTTATCAGATATTTTAACGACTTTTCGTACGACATTTTTCAAATTATAAATTATGTATCTGTCATTTTTCATAGATTACTACAAAAGCGTTCCCTAACTTTTTCGTAAGTGTCTCTTTCTGTGAGAACATTTATCCCCACCACTGCCATTTTGACATTCTTTTCCATTCTTACTACAAAAGTAAAGGAACAGACCAATCAATTAAGTGTGGAAAATGACTTTAAGTTGTGAGTAGTGCGACATTTGTTCGGTCAGCTGTTCTGCTGAATTTGGCCAATATTGCAAAATTTGTGTTTGTTTCAACAACCCAACGATTGGAATTCGTTTGCGTGGAAAACTTTTTGATTTGAAAACTGAAATATATATGGGAAAGCTTCTTTTTTCTAGTGTTATCGCGGAAACCAGGCTTCCTGCTCGGTGTGAATAGAATATAGGGAAAAAGCAGCAAAATCGTGGGAATTTCAGGACCTAACAAAAAAAAACTTTCAACCTAATGTTTTGTTGAAATTTCATCAAAACACCTATAGGGTGTCCGCCAAAGAATTTTCGACTTTGAATTTGAATAAACGGCGAGCGGGGTATCGGCGGAGGGGGGAGGCGTATTCATTACACTTACGCGTCGTGCGGATTTTAGTAGCCATGGATCGTTGGTCGGCGGAGCATCGTGCGTTTGCTGTAGAGGCATATTTTAAAAATAACGATTCTCGCGCAGGATATTCGCAAGACATTTCAATATTCGGCGTATACGGGATTGTCCTAGTACGCAACTTATTGGCAAGTGGGTGCGAAGTTTTCGTGAACAAGGACCTGTAGTGGGACACGGGCCAGGTGTATCGCGAACTGTGAGAACTGACGAAACAATTGAAGCAGTTCGTCGTGATGTTATTGCAAATCCACGTCTTTCACTAAGAAAAAAAATTCCCAAACCTATTCGTCTATGTTGGAAAACTTTTTGGAACCTGAGTTGGAGAACAATGAATGGGTAAACGGATCGACATGGTTTCAACAGGATGGTGCTACACCACACACTTCGCGAGCATCAATGAACATTGTAAGGCGCATTTTCCCCGAAAAAGTCATAAGTCGTTATGGTGATATCCCATGGCCCCCCAGATCGCCAGACTTAACACCTGCGGACTTTTTTTTATGGGGATTTCTTAAATCTAAAGTCTACGTTAACAAACCGCGAAATTTATTGCAACTGAAAAGAAATATTCGCAACGAAATCAGAGGAATTTCGCAAGAAACTTGCAAAAAAGTTTTCACAAATATGGTGTTTCGTTTAAATGAGTGTGTTCGTCTCCGTGGTAAACATTTAACTTCAATTATTTTCAAAACATAAATCCGCATTTGTATGTTTTATTTTAAAATAAAAACGATTATATAAAAACCTGTGAATCTTTTATTATTTAATTTTAAATTCGAAAATTGTTTCGCGAACACCCTATACATTTCACCATGATTATCAACACAATTAAATGTCAATAAAAAAAAACAGCTCATGTAAAGCTAGTTAATAAAAATTTTCTATTACCAAAAAATAATCATAGTTTTATTAATAAACTAACCCCCTTATTAATAAAAAAATGTACACAATTTAGGTAGCTAGCAAACGTTAGATATCATTCAAAAATTGGATATAACTGCTGAGTAACAATTTGATAACTTTAACACAGTGTTTATTAATACGGGGGTAAATTTTTACTAAGGGTTTATTTAAGGTTTTCTTAACGCGATTTTTTTCCGTGTAATCCAATTTTTACTTTAAAAATTTAGATTTTACGCAAAAAAGTATCGTGGGTTTTAAAAGGGAATTTTAGTACGATGAAAATAAAAAAAAAATAAAGAAAAATGACCACACTTTGATAAATGAAGAGATAGTGCAAACAACACTGGATAGAAGCGATAGAAGCTTTGTGTAATTGTTTAAGGGTAGATCGATTTTATGTCGTCCATATTCATTGCAGCGGCCAAATGTAAATTGTTTTCTATTTTTTACAGACTTGTCGTTTAAAACGAAAATAATAACACATTTTAGAGTTTGACGAATGAGAATTGTTTTATGTGGTTTTCCATTGGGACAAAAAATCAATCTTTTTTTTGATCTAAATCACTTTTTGCGTTCCATTGGGACGAAAAATCAATCTTTTTTTCGATTCGGATCACTTTTCGCAGATCTCGATATTTTTTCAGATTTACGCATACCAATATACTTTGTACAGCTGTTTAACGTCAGTTTAAGAAGTTTCATTTCGAGGCAAATGCGCAAAGTTTTGTGAAAACCAAAATAACAAAATACATAAATAGCTATGGATACGATTTCGGAGGAATTATTATCTTCATTATCTCCCTCGTCATCTGAAGACTACAAATCACCAATAATACTTTATTTCTATCTACAACAGGCGAAACATTTTTCAGGTCGATATCCATTTGTGATTTTGCCAAAAACGAATGCCATTTGAACAGCTGATATTGTTGTCAATTAACGCACTAATCCATTTACAAAAGCAGATCAATCTCGTTGCGCGTTCCATGAGCACAGTAAAATCTGAGATCTGAAAAAGATTTCTGGTGGTCCCAATGGAAAACCACATTAGTTTTCGTGTAAGTAGGTGTGAATCTCGTTCAGAAATCGAGATTGGCAAAACAGTTTTTTTTTTTTTTTTTTTGCGGCCAATGGAACAAGAAATCTGACAGCCAGAAAAAGCAATTCATATCATAATAATCAGCGTTCTAAGATTTTTGGAAGAAGTGATAAAAGGATTATTTATGGGTCATTATTAGAAACTAAACTAGTATTCATTCCAATCAATATCAGAAAGTGAATGTCACATGCTGGCCCCATTATTACTACATTATGACGAAAAACTTCTTATTTGCAGCTATTATCACATCAATTCCTTTTGCAACTTTTCAGTCCTAAGCTATCAGCATTCAATCGAGACTATAATTTAAATAATCAACTCTAGTCACACAAGAGGAAAGAACTAAATTCAATAGGTCGAAGCCACTTCTTATTATGCCCACTTTTCTTTTAAGTGCACATTTAACAACAATTATGTATTGTGCACACAACAGTGCGACAGTGTTAAAAGTTTGGTGGACGTTCATAACTATCCATAATGGCATGTGACTATTACGGTAAATGTATATTTTTAGATCTATCTTTTTGTGTATGAGCATGTGCTTTTCAACAAGGTTAAGCAAATGTCATAATCAAATGTATCACTGGGGCTCTGAGACAGGAGCTGGAGAAACATTTCTTAAAATATACCTATACTGAATGGTCTAGACTAGATGTAACCGAAACACCAAAACTAGATTGAACGGGGTATAAGTTTAGCTTGAACTGCGTAACCAGTAACCGCTCGGCTTAAACTGATTTGTTTATATTAATCTTTGGAGACATTTTAAATTCATTTTTATTAATTCTTTTTTTAACTTCATACTAGACAAAGACGATTAAGCCTAATTTACATTTATACATCTGTTTCCCAAGATGCCACTGCTCTTATAAGAATATAACAAAGCTAGCCGAGTTTGATTAAACTTTTTTTTGTTAAACCTTAAAATTGATTGAAATATATATTTCGTAGCTTGGCCTATGATCGGTGGCCCAGCTCATTTCCCAATGACAAATGTTTGTATTGGCTACTGTAACAGCTTTTTAAGTCTGATGGTGTGAACTTAAGAATTAAAAATCATTTGGCTCAAAGCTGGAAATATCTATAAATTAAATTTATTAAATTCCAATCCGTATGTAATTTGCAGGAAATTTGGCCCACATCTCCAACACCCCAAACTTACCTACCTTTCTGAAAATTATGTCAGTAATTGTGACGTTTAGTGTGAGGTGAATTGAATGACAAAAACAAATGAAGATAAAGCACTATCGTAGTTAGCTAATAACTTAAACAAATTGGATTACCACGTACACAGAAAACAAATGTGCCTACGAGATGTCTGTTGGTTCATTGGGTGGTCCTTTTATGAAATGATGTACCGTAATTGTAACAAGAGAATTTAAACATATAAAAGATTTTAATAGTGGGAAACTGAGAAACTCACCTCTTGACATTGAACTCTAGGCAAAATCCACTGGGCAGGAGAAAATTCACTTTTCATTATCACAAATGCAAAAACTACTTCACTTAAATTTGCAATTTTGTTTTCTTTGGAAATTCGACTAATTTATTGCTTCAATAATTTAATACACTTCTGCTCACGTAATTGAAATTCGATTATTTTATGTACGTAGTTATTTAACGATTGCGAGGACGCACAGGTACGGCTAGGGATTCAATTATTTTGGCCTGGAAATTTCATTAAAAATACAAATAAAAAAAAACTTGTACGTTATGCTGTTTTTAGCAATTTACATAGAGGAGTAGGAGTGCACAATTTCCGCGTAACAATTCGATTGACAACGAAATGAAAAACAGTAGAAAACCTTCGCATGAATCACTCTTTGGCGGTCGGAAAAAAGGTGGAACTTGGTAAAGTTTACGAACGGGCGGTTGGGGAAAGAATCACAGTGGAATGGAGAAACGTCAAGCATTTGTTGATGACATGTGCGAATATTTTGGCGTTCTTTGTGTTGGTCGTACGTCGTTCACCAACACCACACCAATCAGATTTCAGTTCGCGCATGAGAGAAGTGCAGTGCTGCCACTGTAATTAGGTATTGAAATATGAATACTTTTTCGAAATGTCTATTTGGGGCTCTTACCTAACATTGGTTAGCACTTGAAGGTTGGAACCAGAGACAATACTGAGACCCCCAACTTCGGCCGATTTTCCGTTACTTGCCTACAAGCTATATTTCTATGGGGTGGTACACGCTAAGTGCGTTAGTATTGTTACATAGAAATTCGTATTGACAACTGTCACTCACCAACACACTCGCACCTTGCGTGTCCCACTTCCGCTGTCGGCAAAGTTGCTTCCAGCGTTCATAGAATTTTGTCAGTTAAATTTGAAATTATTCGTTTCGTGTAAATAGTATTTTATTTTAGGAATTAGTGCACTTTTGCAAAAAATATTTATGAAAAATGATTACTGTAGAATGGTTGTATGAAAATAAAAACATTTTGGGCAATTTTTCTTCAGTTATTTAAGAAAAATGTACACATCAAATCGAAGTTAATGATATTCAAAAGCAGAAAATACACAACAATATTTGTCCTAATATGTTTCTAGTATATATAACATCTCATTTAGATCGCATTATTAACTAAAAAAATTATATTAATCGTTTTTTAAAAATTTATAATAACCAACCAATAGCATTCAGCTATCTTAAAATGTGGTATTCTCGAACTCTATCACATTCCCCCATGGTTGGTAGCGGTTGGCAGCATTGAATTTATATTTTTTGTATGTTTTTACATGTCACACGGATTCTAAATAGACATAACACCGATAGGAAAACAAAATGGCGAATTTGAAAAAAAACTGAGGGGGCCAGCGGCAAGAGGATTGTGAGTTGGGGGTCTCAGTATTGTCTCTGACTGTAACGGTTATACACATATTTTGAATTTATATTTATTTTAAATTGTGTCATACAATCGATTTTATTTTCAAATGCAGTTTAAAGTCTTTTAAATGAAACAGAAATACTTAGACCATAATGATAATAAATTATTTTGTTCAAACGAAAATGCAACTGCTGTCTCCTCTTTTTCTATGTAAATGGGTATACAAGCCACCGTAGATATAAAGCACATTATTTGTTTATTTTGTGTAAGTTGTCGAGATTATTCCCAATTTTGTTTTGTTTCTTTTTCAGCAGTAACATTTAACATGATGCTTCAAATATATGCAGTTCTCTAGCGAAATTTAAGTTTTTGGTACAAATTGTTACGAGATCTTTGAAAATCAACGACAGACTATCTTCTAAGATCGACTACTTCAACAGATAGCTTGTCATCGACTTGAACGTGCGCAGCATCCTGCAATGAAAATGCGAGCAATTATGTAAAAGCGATACTACGTTTCAACTGTCAATACATGTGATTGGATGATCCAAATAAATCGATGATATTGACATTCCCATTTAGTACTCACCATGAATAGAGGAGGATCATTGGGATGCGGGTGAAAGCCAGCTTGCCGACACTGGGCAATGTAGTCCAAACCGTAACTTGGAGTCAGACAAAAGAAGCCAGATCTGGCCAGAAAAAGTGATTACTACAAATTCCAAATATATTTTCCAAACTTACGTTTGATATTTTGGGGCACAGACAATGGCGATAGCCTCAGGAATCATAATTTGATATGAGCAGTGAGTATGTAAGTCCACCGATGACAGAAACGCCGTTTGAGTGGGATGAGTCTGAGACACCAAATCAAAATCAATGAAACTCCTCTTTCAACCCGAATCCGAATTTAACTTACATGAATCCAACCTAGAGTGATAAGGTTCTGTTGATCCTGTACATCAAAGATCTCCTCTTCGTTCATTGTGTTGCAACTGTCCGCAGTCCCTTGTTGTTTCGGTATTATCACGTGTGTAATGAGCAGACGGTTGTAAGCCAGTCGGCCGGCAAGAATGCCACATGTTTCCACGTTGTTTGATGTGTTCTTGCTGGCCAAACTGAGAAACAGCGACATCGTGTTGTGCGGAATAACAACGGTGCGGAAAGACCCTGAAGCTAGAAATGAGTCAGGTGAGCTATTCGCCGGCTTCTGAGTTCGGTCAAATACTGGTCTGAAAGTGAGAATAATTTTAAAAATGTGCCACCGGCCAACCCAGCTCTATACTTACTTCTTATCAGATTCTGGCAAAAGCAGCCCAGATGAGGGCAAATTGGATCTGCCACCTGTTCCGCTGGGAAAATCATTGGGGTATACCACCTGATCCAGCAACCTCAAGTCGGGGGCGCTGGGCTGAACATTAGGATCTGTCTGCACTTGCAGATTTGCCGGCACAATTCGACCTGACTTGTCTTTTTGCTCCTGTTGCAGGCGCTGTTTCTCTCGTTCTAATTCACGCGCTTTCTCCGCCTCCTTGTTGGCCAGAAACTGTTCATAGTCTTTCTGATAACGAACAAGTAGTTTATCTTTCAACTTCTCTGTGACGGGGATGATTTCTTTAAGTTTCACACGGATTGGTTGCTTCACCGCAGGCGGAACGCTGCTATAGTCCGGATGACCTTGAATCTTCTCAATGAAAAGGGTCATAAATTTGAAGTAGAGAATGTAAGCGTCCTCGTGGTTGCCTTCGGTAAGGTATACGTTTGCCATACGAAGAATTTCGGTTCCAGAACGGAAATACCTAGATACAAAATAGAATTGTTGCTTCTGGATTAAATTTGGCATATATATGCCAATGACTCACCGTTGCACGGGCACATTTGGATCAACTTCTACCATGCTGCCGTAGTTGGCCAAGTCTTTAATTCGCGCTTGAGGTTCAACGATACTCATTCCCATATAGTTTGCTACTTTCGACATTTTTGTATCCTAGAGCCACGGAATGGGTTTTTCTTTGAGTAAAAGTGTCCTATTAGAAATTTGCACGATTTTTACAACTTTTACGATTTTTCTTTTGACATCACACACAGCTGATTGATTCATAACAATTGGTTATGACAATTTCCAGTTTTGGCGTTCTCTCTTGTGCTGCAAACAGGGATGGCAATGAGTTTGAAATTTGGTTTAGTGTATACAATAAGGTTGCAGACTGTGATAAGAAGTCGACAAACAAAAAATTGAAAACACAACAGATGGCACAACGCCATTCCATGGAATTTTTGACAAGTGGATGACGCTACCATCGACCGATTATGGTAGGTAGTTATTTTTCAAGGTCAGTTGAGTGACGAGCCAAAATACGCAACTGCATAAAGTCACAAAGCTATATTTACATAATAAGTTTAAAAATTGTCTGGGTAAAAGCAAATACTGCTTTTATAGTTTATTTATTTTCTTAGACTAAGATGCATAACACTTCCATTGCAGGTCATCGTTACAATTACAATAAAGTTTCCAGAACTCTAAACATTATGGCATATTTTCAGTATCTTGTCTAAAAGGAATGAAATGTCGGCAAATTTGGTTTTATAATTTTATGTGTTATTTCCGTTCTTTCTAAATTTGGTCTCGTTCATTAAATAAAAGTGACTCAATCCACTTATCAGTCTCTTGACTAGGGGGCTATTCATCTGACACGTTAAATGTGCGGCTCACACCTTCGTAAGGGAATATACCACCTAAAATGTACTTATAACTACCAAAGTGTCGCACTCTATACTCTCCCGGCAAGGTATTCGGCCCAACCTTCCAATAGATATGGATATCACTGAATCCCAGTATGGTTGAGATCCTTTCCCAAATAAATCTACAAAAAAAAAAAATTGTTTTTTCAAATCATGCATTAATGAACAAAAATCTGCCTTACTTGGTCTCAAAGTTGGCATCAGTTAATGCCACTTTCCACTTCTCGTTCACCTTCCGCTCTATCACAAAGTAAGTCTTCTCGTGAAAAAGGTTATTCCTTGGGTTGCCCGCAATGAAGGTTACTTTAACCGTGTCATTCACGCCATACGCAGCCTCAGGTTCGTGTTTTACAGTTCCGAAATCCTTGCCAATTGGATGGCCGTCAAAAATGACTCCTGTATTAAGTGACAGCATTCGGTCGTTCATATACGGTGGATCCGGACCCGGCGAAACCATTTCACCCTTGATTAGCGACTTTGTCAATTTCTCGTACTGGTCCATGTAGATAGTGTGAGTGTATGGCCCATAGATTGTCGATGCAGCTTCATATCGTTGAGCGTGGTATTCCTCTGGTGTTGTTATATAGCTCGTGTACATGTTAGACAACCCCGCAATGATAACATCGCTGTCAGAGCCACCGGCTGCTGCAGCAACAGCACGCACCTTGTTTCTAAGTCGCCGTCCAGCCATTGTCGTGAGTTCTCCAGGAATTGCGGTAATTAAGAGATCACCGATTTTAAGAATTTGCGTAGACACAATTTTCGGTTGCCATTCATATGGAAAGGTGGCCTAAAATATCATAACAAACTTTAATCGATGCCAACTATGATTTCTCATAACTTACCCGTCCAGTTGCCAATAGAATCGGTTTGGGGTGGTGACACAAAATATCGACTTCCGTTGGTGGAACAATAAAATCTCGCACCGCATTCCACATGGCGTTATCGGTTATGGTTCCCTGTTCAAAGTTGAACGCGCCCGGACCATCAGTAGTGCCCGCTGCAAAACTGTATCCCATTGCAGGCTCGCAACCTCGAACTTTGTCTAGCTTCCTTGTGCGTGAATTGTACGTGGAACCATTGTACTTGGGCATGTCAAGAAATTGATGGATAAAGGCAACGTCTCCAGTTACCTCGCGACCACCATTATCGTGTAAAAGTCGCTAAATGTGTTTGCTCATTAAAAATTGGTCAGTAGTTCTAGAACAATACACCTACCAATGCACCCTCATACAATCTATTTCCAATTATTTCCACACTCTCAAACATATCATGACCAGGTCCAGATGCGAAGCATTCTCCTTCGTTTTTGGGGCATCTCGAGCTCAGTAAATCGCATTCATTGCCACTAATGGAACACTTGGGGCCCATGATATTTGGTGAAACATCGCCAAGATTGGCGGAGCAAAAGGCGCCAACAAATTTACCCTTAAATTGGAAGGGTATTTAAATATTATTATGGGTGTACAAAAATATTACTCGACATTTTTGAAATAAAACAGTTGGAAACCTGATCTTCAGCACTGTGCTGCTCTATTTGAATTTTAAAAGCAACAACCAAGAATCTATTTCATTCTACTACAAAATGCTACAAAAGTGATCTGTGAATTCACGAGCGCTTTTTGCTGAATCTTAAACTGGAAACGTTCAAAGCTGAAATGGAGTGTTCCATTTTTTTATTGGCTTAAATTGGTTACGTGAAACGCTTTTTTTTTTTTTTTTTTTTTGGTACGTTTATGGAGTACAAAAAGTGACGTTACCCAGTTACCAACGAATAAATATCTAGTCGACAACTTAAGACAACTAGATTTTGGCTCAAAAAATAAAACTTGTATAAAACGATGGATGTACTTAACAAACATAAATATTTTCGCGCTTACCTTTCCTGGCATTTTATTCGGATTGTATTCCTTTTCCAGCAATATTGAGGCATACCCCACATTGTCGCTCGAAACCAAACGATTCGTATTATTCATCGAGGTTGGATGCACAGCAAACCAATTGAAGACTCCGAGTAGGTTTTCTTCCATGTCAACAAATCTTAACTGGGTCAGGGTCTTGTCTACATCATGTTCGTACTGAGCACGTTCTTCCTCAGGATTCCGGAGGTACGAAGTCGGCGATCGATTAATGTTTGCATTCAGGACCACTGTCTGCGAAAGGAACATTCGTCCAACATGCATGTTATCCGTGGCACGTTTGATACTCTAACGGAAAAAAAGAGGAGATATCATAAGACCGAATTTGGGAGCCCATTTAAACTCATACAAACCAAATAAATTCCCAATGCCAGAGCATCAAAGGTCTGTGGCACGAAGCCCAAAATCGAAATATCATACAGCAGATGCATCAGGAATCCACCAACCCCACTGTGCGTATGCGTTCCACTAATAACCAAATTATCCACCGTATATGCATCCCCATAACGCAGTTGCAGACGTCTCAAAACCTCTCTCTTCACAGCATAACCCATCATACCGGCATCAACCGAAACGTAGGCCACTCGTCTATTGTTATCATCTTCCACCACGAATGCTCTTGCGAATTGTCGCAGATGAAGACCTTTGCCACGTTGCCCCAGATTGGCATAGCCCATCTGGAGGTCATTGAAAAGGGTTACAATTAGTATGCAGTTCAAGATGTTTAACTTACAAAAGTGATTTCGACGGGAGGTCCTGTGACATCACCACGACCAACTCCGATCTTATAAGACTCCACTTTGTTGCACATCTGGATGAAGCACATCACAGCCAGTAAAAAAAATGTTTTTTTTTCCATTTTGCGGGTTGCAGAGCGTTATTTCGTATTAAACCAAAGTATCTAATGGTTCACGGTGTCGTTTCCTATTGAGGTTCCTTTCAATACTGAACTGCAAAATAAAACGACATTGTATAGGTGAGATGAAACAATACGGGTACCTTTGTATTAACGAGGATGCAGGTCCATTGAAATGATGTGTGGAAATCGAAATGAATGCACGGAAGGTTACGTGTATATAATTGATTTTTTTTTATCTGTAGATTAAGATTGCATATCTCGCTGACCAGGTATGAAGTAAAATTCACACACGAAGGTGTATGGTATCTTTTGTGTTTCATTGATATCTTTTGATTACGGTTGGCGAGGAGGGTGCATTATAGCACTTTTCAAACAGGTTGTAAAGGTTAAGTAAGGAAGACAAAGAGATGACATGGACAGCTTAGAGTGATTGAATATTCGTGGAATCTCCAATAGGGATTTTGGCTAGCCTTCAATCTCTGTCTCTATTCGGGTCGTAACGGTAGGTAGGTATTAATAGGCAAGTTAATCATGAAGTCATTCGGCCGTTTTTAGAACAAGAAAAATAAACATTTAAAACGTCACAGCGGAATTCCCTGGTATTTTGGAGTGTAGGTCAAACTAAATGTTACTCAAAGCAGAACCTGAAACGACATGAGGAAAAATTAATGTGGTTTTCCATTGGGACCGCCAGAAATCTTTTTCAGATCTCAGATTTTACGGTGCTCATGGAACGCGCAACGAAATTGATCTGCTTTTGTAAATGGATTAGTGCGTTAATTGACAACAATATCAGCTGTTCAAATTACATTCGTTTCTGACAAAATCGTAAATGGATATCGACTCAAAAATGTTTTCCTTGTTATAGATACTCATACAATTGAAGTATTATTGGTGGTTTGCAGTCTTCAGATGACGAGGGAGATAAAGAAGATAATAATTCCTACGAAATCATATCCATAGCTATTTGTGTATTTTGCTATTTTGGTTTTCATGAAACTTTGCGCATTTCTCTCGAAAGCAAACTTCTTAAACTGACGTAAAACAGCTGTGCAAATTATATTGGTGTATGTAGATCCAAAAAAAAATATCGAGATCTGCAAAAAGTGATCCAATTCGAAAAAAAAGAAGATTTGTCTGCCCAATAGAACGCGAAAAGTGATTTAGATCAAAAAAAAGATAGATTTTTTTTCCCAATTAAAAACCACATAATTCGCAGAAGTGCTCTGAAATCTGAAAACGATTGTTTCTTTTTTGTACCAAACGACCATAAAAATAGTGTTCTGAATCGAATACCGCATAAATTTGACCAATGTGTTCGAATGCATTATCGTTAGGAAACAGACCTAATATAATTCAAATTTTTTTCGTCGTTCATCGCCGATTTACCCAAATTTGACATAATCAAATCCACACAAAGTTCTCCAACTAATGACAAAATACTTTCATTTTTATTTCACAAACATTTAAATCTGTCTCAATTTTACTGCAACTGCAACACTTCTTAAGTTCAACTCTCATAGAATCGTAACCATTTTTTATATTCAAACAGCAATTCGGTCTTAATACATGCATGCCGACATCCAGTATTAATTCATTAAATGTGCTACTGCCACCGCCATTAAATGCAACTCCTACTCAAATCCAAACAAAGAATCATAACAATCGACGACAACGCTTTGAAAATTGTAAAAAAAAAAAAAAAAAAAGATAAACATCATTAAACAGTAAGCTTATATGACATTGCAATGAATTTAATTGATGGCAGGTCCACTATCTCTCCTGTCGGAAGTATTTTTGCAATACTGTTTCTGTCCATATGAGAGTATTTAAATAATGTAAATAAAACTCGTAAAACAACATTCATTATGATCTCTACATGTATGCATGTATAAAAATGACAGCAAATGCGTAATGCAATTTGGCGGCAATTCGAATTGCATTATCGAGATTTAACAAATTGTGGCAAAAATTTATTAAATATTTACTTATTTAAGGTGGCGCTACAGTCCCGGTTGGATCTGGGCCTCAACCAACAAAAAAATTATTAAATGCAGCACCAAAAACACGCCAAGCTCAGTAATCTGTTTTAGCCTTTTGCACTCTTAGCTCCATGGGAATGGCCTCATCCAACTGGACTGCAGATTGTATTTTGGGTGCACAAAGAACAAAGGAACAAGTCGATGACTGATCTTATGACATGTACGTTCGGTATCGGATTACAGAATGGAGGCGGTCAAATGCTCGTAAGCAAGCGTGCTAGAGAAAATGTGATAGCAACAAAGTTCAATGTCTGCTAAAATAATTGAAAGATATTTGGCAAACACTTCACGTATCTGCTTCAAGTTGATGACGGCATTGAGTTACGAATACGATAACAGAAGAATTCAACACTTCCGTACGAAAGGGAGGAATGTTTCAACGGTTATTCTTCGAAAGGAATTGAAATAAAAGTGTGATTCAACGTTTTCTCATGCACTGTAAGCCTAGACTTAACAGCTTTTATGAGTGACAAGTGAAGTTTGTTTCGACAGGTAGGTATACGTTGTGAATTCATCGAATGAATACTAAGTGCTTCTGTAAGGAATGTTTTATTAATGGACGTTATAAGGCCGCATTTGTATGGCTTTAGTATTGATTGAAAAGGCGTTTTCTGAATTGGTGACCTTGAGGTGGGTTGTATTAAGAAAAACCGCCATAGTCCTTTGGTTGCGATAGGATTATTTAACCTCAAATAGAACAACATCTGCCAATCTAAGTGAACAAATAAGAGCCAATGACTTGAATGTCATTAAAAAAAAAAAAAAAAAAAAAAAAAAAAAATAGTTGGCGCAACAGGTCCGGAGGGACCCTAGGCGTAGCTTCTCACAACCATTCGCTTTGTGTGAGTTTTTCATTTTTGGAACGAATAGAAGGGATCTACAAATTTATGCCGACTCCAAACGGCTAATTGAGAAGCTCTTTCAAGACATTTATACTCTCGGATGTTTGTCAGACGTTCTTGAATGTCATTGAGTTTATTAAATTCTACTGATATCCGTATAGTACTACCGACCAACTTTGTGTACTTACATATTTCTAATGTTTTGATCTAGATTTCGATGCAACAGACATTTATTTTTTTTTTTAATTGTAAGCTGTAGAATTTTGCGTGTAGTAAATGTATCGGCAAAAGCCGGCAAAATACTCGTTACTCGTTATTTTGGGTTCTCTATTTTTCTATTTTTAGCAGACTTTATACGTTTTATTTAAACTGAGTATGTGAATGAACCTATAATATGTTCATGCATGCACGCACCGTTATATGAAGTGAAAAGCTTGAGAAGAAATCTCGGTTTCCTGATGATAGCAAACAGAAATCAACTTAATTTAAAAATAACCAAACGGAAGACACCCTTCAAACTGAAGGTCAAGAGGGCGCACACACATATAGTAATGTACGTGGGTCTTACAAGTCTTCACTTCTGTCAGTCAATTGATTGAATCAACAGTAAACTAATATCAACAACAACAACAATTTCATGTCATTACACTTGCCTACCAACTATTTGAGTACCACTTCGCCGGCAATCAATCAATTAAGCAAAGAACCCAAACAAAACAGACGTTACACGTGAACTATTCGTCGTTCCTTTCACAATACACACTCGTTAAATTTTCAGGCATGTCATAGA
Source organism: Cheilosia urbana (assembly GCA_946477585.1). Lineage (NCBI taxonomy): Eukaryota > Metazoa > Arthropoda > Insecta > Diptera > Syrphidae > Cheilosia > Cheilosia urbana. Next base: position 161,526,168 of record OX297853.1, read on the forward strand.
TGATTCTAAAAAAAAATCAAAATATCCAAAAATTACCAGCGACCTATTTTAAATAGTCCCACCAGATGAGACACTTAGGTTATACAAAAAGTATCGCAATTGCAAAGATGATGCTAATCAGTGGCGAACCCAATGATAGTACAACAGGAGATGGTACCAGTACGTGTATGACTGGCTGTACATATCGTGTTGTACATTATATCATCAATACAAACAGACAAATATGTCACAATGAATGGTGAATGGACACCCATGGGCCATCTAACGTTCCCCTCGATTCATTGAATGACACCGTGCGCCGGCCGAACCGTCAGCGATAACGACAATGGTAATGGATCTACGACTAAAACTAAAACTAAAACTAACACTCACTCGCGCCTCTTTTTGGCGAAATGTATATAGCTCGCGGATTGTTTGCGCCTATCTTACTGTTGCTGATGTTCGATGTTATACTATATTTGTGCAGTTTTTGCCTTGGCTATAGTTGTCGGTATTATACAATTAGCTAGCTGTCTGTGGCATCATAATTGCTTAGTATTATTGTTGTTTGTTTTTATTTTGCATATGCAACTGGGAATTCACGTCACTTATATGCACTTCTTTCGGCGCCAAAACTTGATCTTTGTTGTGATCTTCAATTACTTTGACAAAAGGAGAAAGTGAACACGTTTCGTAACCGTCACTTGATTATAAAACATTTTACCGCTGTACCGTTTTATTAGTAATGAAAAATGAGAAAAACTACATTTACGACTATTGGGTCAATGTCAGAATGCGGAGTAAGTAAGCTCTTAAGAGACTCGTTACTTTATTAGGGTTTGAAGGTAAAACTACAAGTGTGATGTTTAAATGATATTTTTATTTGTTTACACTTGAACTCCGAGTGTGGTGCACTTTAAAGCTAAACACATAAAAACTTAAATTAAATTAGCAAAACCGTCGAGCATCCGATTTGCGCTTAAGCTGGCTCGCGATTGACCATTTTTGATTTCTTGTTTTGTTCTCTTTATTCGCTCACTTTGAACGGAAATCACGTCGACTTCGGCGCGCACTGATCGTAGACTGAGACTGATCGCTGGTGGTGGAAAATTTAAACCAGAGCCCCAGAGGCACCAAATGGTCTGCCTATCTGTCGCACTATGGCTAATTTAACCATATAGTGCGGGAGGGAATTATATTACGTCGCTTACAGCGCACATTTGATGACAGCTGACTGCACAAATTTAGTTTTGTATAGCGGCGAACTGATAAGAGTTATTTATACCATACTCTTGTAAGCGTTCAGCAAATACCATACTTTCTGAGTGTGAATAATGTTGCAAGTAAAATTCCACTGAGAGAAATCAATAAATTCTGAACGTTAGTTTTTTATTGAATTTTATACTTGCTACTGTGTGTTTTTTTATAAAAAAAAAAGTGTCAAACCCGACAGGTAAATAAATAAACTGTAGGTCTCTTCCTAACGATAATGCATTCGAACACACTAGCCAAATTTAGTCAAACTTCGTTCCCTTACGTTACGCAAAAGTTGAGCAGGAGGGAGCTAAAAAGAGAGAACAAAACATTTCCCCTCCATAAAATACAGTAATCCCCGGATTGTTGCGTCTAGAAAAATGTACACTTTTCAACGCATTTATCCGAGGAACGAAATTACAAAAATCCCGCTTAAGAGCGTTGTCGACTCAATAAAAAACCCGCTTTATTATCTTGAAAAGGCAATAAAACGTTTTTATTAGCATGTTCATAAATGCACTAAATCACGAAACTTTAAACTTAAACATATGTCATGTCAATTTGACAACTGCCTTTGATTTTTTTTAAGCTGTAAGCACAAGAAACTTTCAACGCTTTTGTTGTATGTGTGCACTTAACCGGAAGCTCTTGTATGAACTTTTACTAGAGGCTTTAGTTTTGAGTACTAACTGTTCACCAAACTCGCCTCGCAATTGCGCCATTGTTTCGCGTGCTGTGTGGCATGTGGCACCGTCTTGTTGAAACCACATATCATGCAAGTCAAGAACTTCCATTTCGGGCAAAAAAAAGTTTGTTATCATCGCTCGGTAGCGTTCACCATTGACAGTAACGCTGCGATTCGCATCATCTTTGAAGAAATATGGCCCAATAATGCCGCCGGCCCATAAACCGCACCAAACAGTGGCTTTTTCGGGATGCATTGGTAGCTGTTGCAATGCTTCTGGCTGATCTTCACTCCAAATGCGGCAATTTTGCTTATTTACGTACCCATTCAACCAAAAATGAGCCTCATCGCTGAACACAATTTTTCGATAAAAAAGCGGATCCTCGGCCAGCTTTTCAAGAGCCCATTCACCAAAAATTCGGCGTTGTGGTAGGTCGGCTGGCTTTAGTTCTTGCACAAGCTGTATCTTAAAAGGCTTTACGCACAAATCCTTCCGCAAAATTTTCCACGTAGTGCTGTAACAAAGGCCTAACTGCTGGGAACGGCGCCGAATCGACATTTCGCGGTCTTCTGTCACACTAGCTGATACGGCCGCAATATTTTCTTCGCTACGCACAGTACGTAAACGTGTTGGTGGTTTAATGTCCAACAAAGTAAATTTGGTGCGAAATTTGGTCACAATCTTCCGAATAGACTGCTCAGAAGGTCGAGAATGCCGATCATAAAATGGAAGCAGCGCGCGATGAACATTTCGATCCGAGCAATAATTTGCAAGCGTTGTTCATTTGTAAGACGATCCATGGTTAAATTGCAAACCAAACTGAAGCTGTTTGACAGTGACACAAGGTACTAAACACACGTCAGCTATCAAAGCCAGTGTTGCCAAAACCAAACCAGCTAAAAAATCACCCATTATAATCTGTTTAAAATGACAGAACACTTAAATCACTGTTTTTTAGGGAATTATGATATGGAAATTCACATTGAAAAATGTCAAGAAACTTCAAAAATCTTAATTATTAATAAATTATTTTATAAGCAGGTGTTGAATTTAGGTACTGCTAGCATAAAAATTTGGAACCAAAAACAATTTAAAGAAATACCGGATGTAAGTAAGGTAATATTTGCGCTTAAGCTAGTGTTAAAAAAGGAATTTACTGAATTTGTGAAGCACTGACAATGGGAGATGGATGCTTAAGCTGGATTAGTTTCATACATTGGGGGCGTTCAAGTATCTAGTTTAGTAAGTCCAACAGCTTTCTGACTAGATGTATCTCGGATTTGATTGGCTGTAATCCGTCATATGAGCAGCTGTTTCAGTTGACGTTTATGGAGAGGTAGACGACGAATCTAGTCAAGAAATTCGGGACTGATTGCTAAGTTGACAGTTCGAGTATGTGGTTGACGTAGGAAAAGTGGCGTTTCCGACCCATCCTGTTTTTGCGTTCAGGATACACCTTATCCAAACCAATCTAGTCGACTTAAGATAACTACATTCTTATTATTGCTATTCAGCATATCAAATTACAAAAGGACTCTACGAAATAAATATATTCTACGAATTTTTGTATTATTATTGTTTTTTTGTTTTTTTTTTTTTAAATAGACGAAAGGATGTGACATTTGACAGGAGAAGAAACTAGTGAGTAACAATTTAGGGTTCGGCGATTAGATTTTTAAGAATTTAATCGGATTTTTTAATGAAGGTTGAGCCCAAAAGGGAGGACAATCCATATAATAATAATCATGCGCTTAAGCTGGATTACTTCACGTAATTCTATTATCATTGAAAAAACGATACAATACAATATAAGTCATATCAATTACAATTACAAAGAATGAGTTAAATTCTTAACGTCTCCGACTTCAGTGATTTAATGTTTCACTACGCTAAGGTTGCAATGAGAAACAACTTCATGATAATCATCCAAGTTGACATGTCCAAAGCTCCTGATGCATTATTGACAATTATGAACAAAACAAATTCTGCATGTACTTTTTCAGAACTATCTATATCATTAATATACATTACATACAATGCATTAGCATTTCATTTCTTATTACCTACTTAAAAGGCGCGATTCATCCCTAAACAATTTCAGAACTCAGATGAGATACATACGCTAACAATTGATATTCAATTTGTGTTTAAAAATAATAAGTTGTGATTGTGATAATAATAAATGTATGCCTTGGACTCGTTACTATAGACAAACATTTTTTATGGCGAGTGTATTGTTCTTTTTCAGAATTCGATTGTGTGAAAATTGAATGCAAATTAGTCGCGTATCGTTTGTCTATATCCTTGTCAGGTTCATTATTATAAACTGAGGGAAAAACGTAACGATTTGTCATGCTGTGAGTAGCATCCAAGAGCTGGCACAATATTCCTAGATATGGTAGACAAAAATGTAAAATCCATCAGACAAATATTTAAAAAAGAACTAAATTGGTTTACAAGGTTTATTTATTACGACTTGCACATTAAAACTTCGTGTTTAATCAAACAACGGACATTTATTAACTGAGATAAAATTACATTTATTCTTACAATTATCTTTGGAGGAGCTATAAAAACCAAGTTTCCTTTTAAACGCGATAGTAATTCCGCATCATGATCCAAGATAAAATCAGTTGGTCTACAATTTTCGTAGCAAGTGTTAACTACCTGTAATTAAATTTATGGCCTTAGTGGGTTATGTTTTGCTTTATTTCTATTACGGGCGCGGTAATTCCAAGCGGACCTAGACCCAAATTTCATAGTTTTTAAGGTGTGGAAATATTCTCTCCAAGCAGGTTCTTTCACTTAAGTGGAAGTTTAAAAACACTATTACAAGACTGTAAAATTCATTCATACTTGTCGAACTTTACATATAAAAGTGAGCACAAAAGGGGTTAAAATATATGATTGCTCACCACAGCTAAATGCTCATTGTATGCGTATATCAAACTGCATTCTAGTTTTGAAATGCTGCGTGCTTCAATCACAGCGAAACCATTGCGTTCAGCCACTTAAGTATGTATATATATATAACCCTCCCACGAAAACTGTCAATATTTCTATTTGCGATTTGTGAATAACTCTACCAGCGCTAGGGAGTAGCGTAGATAATATTAAATCATATTAGGCGTTTTTATATATAATCATTTTTTTTTTTTTTTTTTTTTGTATATCAGGCCTGTTTTTTTGAGCTTCGAACTCAGCAAAGCAAAGTAAAGTAGGATTTTCAGCACGCAATTACAACAACTACTGTGATTCCTCGAAGTGTCAAGTAGGGCGTAGTTGTTGTAATCGCATGCTGAAAATCCTACTTTACTTTGCTTTGCTGAGATCGAAGCTCAAAAAAACACGCCTATCGTAAACTTTATTCAGTAGAAAGACATAAATTTGTCATATCTCTGTATTAAACTATGTAAACTGTGCTATAACCCATTGTTAATTCTAAGCGAAATAAAGTTTCAGTTTCAGTTTATATATAAAAAAAAAAATGGGTGGAAAATATGGAATAAGGATTAAAAATAAAACGGAGGCGTATGCGCAATTAATTTAAGATTTGAACGATTTTCTGTAAAAGTATAATAAAATCCATATTTTGAATTTTGGAAGTTTCAGTAGTGTGCATGATGTTTTCATTGATACAGATGATTTTTTTTTCTAATGTGTGTTAAGAATTAACTATAGTGACACCAGGGTTCGGACTCTGCTGCAATTGCAGTAGATCTACTCCAATTTTAAGAACAAAAAAATAAAATCTTCTGCACCACCGCGCTCCACTGACTATCTACTGCAATTTATGTGAATCTCGGAAATCTTAAATCAAAATTGAATATAAATCTACACATTTTTATTTCTTAGTATATTTTTAAGAGCCCATTGCAAATAATCAGTTACTGGAAGCACTGTTTATTGATTCTGGAATACATTACAATACATTTAAAAAGAAAATGTGCATGATATCCCTCTCTCTCTCTGTTTCTAAATTTATTGTTGTTGTTGTTCTGCTCTGCTGTCAGCTGTCGCTTTTTTTTATGTCTAAACTAATACATTTATAAACAAAATATTTAAAAACTGCATTTTTATCGCATTTTTTTCTAAATTCAAGCAAAAAAAAGTGAATCTACTGCACTTTTTTTTAAGATCTACTGCGAATTTTTATAACTGAAGTTCGAACCCTGAGTGACACTCATTTAAAACACTTTGAACCACTACGTTACTACTCATTGCACATCTATAAATAATCACATTTTTTATTCCTACATATATGTCCACTTCATTAAACATCAGTTTCAAATAATAAATCTTAAGGTTTGTATTTTTTTTTTTTTTTTAAGCATTAATTCAAAAAAAAAATATGTTCGAAGAATCAAAAACTATTAATTATTGTTTCTCAAAATATTAAAAACTTGTCTTTTTTAGCTTACATTCTCAAAGCAATCCGTACGTATGCTGTTTTCAGAAACGACCGCCAAACCGAAACTGAACTTCAGAATTCGACAGTAATATTTCAGTATATATATTTTTTCTGATTAAAGAAATCTCTCTACCTGAAATAATAAAACGATAATCCACTAATCAGCGAATAAGGGAACTTAGTCGATAATACATAATAAAACATAAATCAAAGTTAAATATATCGATAGCTTTAGAGCGAACGATAAGTGTTGCTATTAAATATATAGGCAATCTTATCTTAATCTTTAAAAATGTTAAACATTCAAAATATCGTTAATCGTTTATCTAATCTCAAATCCCAAAAAAAGAATTAAGCTGCTTAAGGGTGATAGAACCTGGACTCAGCATTTTTGGACACGAAAAGGCGTTATCTATTTGTTATTTTAGTTAATAAAACCAAGAAGAATAAACTGAATAAATTTAAAGCGCTTGAACTTAATTTCAAAAAATAGTTTAAAATATAAAATGGTGAGTCAAGAACGACAGAAATCGGTTAAAAAATCTGCCAGCATCACTTCACTTCATCTACGTGATATGTACCGCGTAAGGCTTAGTACGCTGCTCGAGCTAAGTTTTCGCTACCATACAAAATTCTCTCCAAAATTTAGCTGAGCTAAATTTTAGCGAACCCATTTAGCAAAGTGGTACACTGCTCGAGCTAAATAATCAAACTTTTGTTTCAGAATATACTTCATGTATCTGTCAAAATTTAGCGTGCCCATTTAATGGGGCGGTACATTTTCTCAAGCTAAATTCTGACAGATCGTTGTGTTCCGTTGTTTTGTTGCAATTTTGTATTGCGGAGAATGGAAGAAGTGAGCGAGGATGTGTTTTTTTTTAATAAATACCTCGACGAAGTGTACATAAAATCGGAAATGGTTGAAATCAGAGAGTGTTGAATTTTCGAAGTAAATGGCCGCATTCAAGAATCTAGTTATCTTAAGTCGACTAGATTGGTCTGGATAAGATGTAAACTGAACGCAAAAACTAGATTGGTCGGGAACGTCACTTTTTCTACGTCAGCCACATACCCGAACTGTCAACTTAGTACTCAGTCACGAATTTCTTGACTAGATTCGTCGGCTACCCCTCCATAAACGTCAAATGTCACAGGTGCCCACGTAACCGATTTAAGCCAATCACAACCGAGATAGTTCTAGTCAGACAGCTGTCAGACTTACTAAACTAGATACTTGAACGCCCTCAATTATTTTGAAAGAACAGCTGTTTTCAGTGACATTTTTATCCGCGGCGTGCTTTATGTCAAAATTTAGCTAGGACTTTGTCTGATGTTTGAAGAGAAAAGTTGGGGACCAGATAAAATTTAGTTTAGTACTAAGCTTAAGCAGGAACAGAAAATATTGCGCTACACCATTGCAAGTGAATGACGCATCAAAAGCTCAAGGAAGTTTTCGGATTTTTTGTGGCTTATCGAACATAAGAATGTCACTTGCTCTTTTTGTGTGTTAATATTCGTGCGCTTTGAATATGTGTAGCCTCCAACACTTTTCGAAATGTTTTCCATTCACTGGTTAAATTTTATACTAAAACATTGGAAATTTGCGTCCCGATTGATTTCTATATATTTCTATATATGTACAACATAAATAATTTTTAAAAATAGATTCACCCAATGCAATGCCTTTCTTTGCTGTAGAACAAATTCACGAAAACCTAAACTCCAGCAGTTGTTGCCAAACTCAAATGCACTTGTATTGGTAAATCTGAAGCAAATCTGAGAAAAAATCCAGATTCGCAAAAGTTCTCTGAAGAAACCTAAAAAAAATGTTGTTTTTTTTACAAACGAAAATAAAAACTGCTTTGAGAGCAAAAAAAAAGTGCTCTGTGAGCGCCCAATCGAATACCACATAAGATTGGGACCTTTGTCTCGCAGACGTTTTCTTTAACTTCGCTGATTTCAAATTATGTTCTCATTTCAAACCTTATTCAATTTCGGAATAGGTACCTACTTTTCAAATGCAGTTAGTTCTTACGGTTACGGTTGTTGCTTGCTATTCATTTAACGTTGCGAGGGGGGCGTTGATATGATGCCAGTGCCACACAAAATAGGTCGCCTGAGTATGAGTAGACCTACTTTCTACAAGGTACCTACCTATCAATATCACGCGCGTTTGACAACAACTTTAGAATTTCAAATTGTTCGATTTAAGGTTATAGAGTGTGCCCTTCATAGTTGGAGTGGTACTGATCCACTAATGTTTATCACACATAAGTTTTTAAGACCTATATAATGATATTTTTTCAATGCAAATTAATTAATTCAGTGTGTGGAAAGGCCCAATATATTTTTGTGGATCAACTATTGATGTCCTTAGATTTTTTGGAGTGAAAAAATGTAAACAAGGGTCTTTTTACAGATTAAGGTTGTTCCTTGCTTTGATATAGATACTTATATTATATATATATTATTTTCTTGTATTTTGGAGAATCCTTGTTCAATTCGTGCATACAAATTCCAGCTAAAAGAAAAAAGCAAGTAGACTTGCAATTCGAATTCTGCTCTGAATTTGTGTCTTTTAGCCAAAAACTGAACCGAACTTTTAGTCCGTCATACTCTACCCTCTCAACGCGTCTTCGCTTCAAAGCAGCATTTCGTTTCACAAAATTTTTGCTAGCGCACTTTGGCATTTAAAATCGTAAATGTTTAATAAAGCGTGTCAAAGCGCGCCGGCACGCACGCGTTCAACGCCAAATTGTGAATTGGGCACTAAACTGCATTTACACTATCACGCACGCGCATTTTTGCACGAGACGGGACAGAGAGATCCGTTTGTCCGCGGTCAATGCTAATAAAGGCGTAGGAATGAGATCACAAATCAGACGCCTAAGGTGTCATGGATGTTGGATGTACTACGCATAATTATAGATACGTAAAGCGGAAGTTCCGGCAACCAACATTTCTGCAAGCACATGAAAACATTTCTATTTCCGATTTAAAATATGTGAAATGAGAGTGTTAATTAGTTTCAGTAAGTTAAACCAACAATTCAACAATCATTTATACGAAATAAATAAATAATTGTACGTTCACAACTTCCGGAAGCCATTTTGTTTTATAGGAAAATAAAATTTCGTAAGCCATCGCTATAAAAATATTGTCATGCATAGATTTCCCATAATTCCTACCACGTAAACAAGATTGCCGACCAAAAAACGTATCACGTATTATTGTGTTAATAAATTCACAAGGAACGTGGTGAGATTTTATGGAAGATTTGGCCCTTAAGGCAGAAAACTTGGCATCACTGTAGACTTGCATTGGGTATCGATATTTCCTTATCTCACCTATATTTCAGTTTCTGCAACTCGGTTGATAACAAGACATCTGACATTTGTTAAAAAAAAAAAAAAAAAAAAAACATGCCTTTCCATATGATTTGCCATTTGCCATCCCCCTGGCTTTCATCTCGCAACAAAAAGTTGGGTGCAAGGAAAAACAATAAAAACACCTAAAATTAAGTTTCAATTGAACCAAAGTCTGTTCAATTTGAACCCACTAATTGGCTTTCCCATTCTAATTAAATGGTAAGTCACATAAACGTCCTTTAAAAAGAGTTTCTTACAACTTGTATCACCTAACCGATTGCAAGGTGACAACTATTTATAGAACGCAGTTTTTTTCATAATTTTAATTCAATTATAGCAGGCATAAAATTAGGGAATTAACGTAGAAAATGCTGCCAACAACAATATTTCGGCAAATGTACCGGCCGGGTATGTGTAAGGGCCTCACGGACCTATTGCGCACCACTCGCGAGGGCACATGCCTCAATCGCTATGCTGCTGCCACTGGATTATTGAAGACATCATTTTTGGACTACCAGCGATGGGATATAGTCTCACTGCGACTGTATGCGGACTCGAAAAAGTACTCCATTCAACTGAAAACCATTAAGAGCCGTGACCTTATCCAAAATGTCATTGACAAGAAACGCGAAAGCTTCATCGAGCGTAAAAATGTATTGGTTAAGGATATCCGCGACACAAAGTCCATGGTGCAGGAGAGGGTACGTGAGAAGATGGAAGAAGTTATCGAGCGCGAGAATATTATGACCATACCGAATCTATTGACAGTCGGACGTGCCTTTCTCGCTCCTTACATTGGGTATGTCATCGTGGACGGGGATTTTAGTCTTGCAATGGGTTTGCTTGTGGTTGCTGGAATAACCGATTTGGTGAGTCACAAACGTAGGCTTTACATAGACAATAAGTATGTTGTCGTTGCAGCTAGACGGACAAATTGCTCGACACTGGCCAACGCAGGCCAGTAAATTTGGTTCATTCTTAGATCCGATGGCGGATAAGTTGCTGATTGGATCGCTGGTCATTTCGATGGGTTATTGTGATTTACTGCCATTGTGGTTGGCTGGGACCATCCTCTTTCGTGATGTCTTCCTTTTGGGGGCTGGTTTTGTTATTCGTTATATCAGCTTGCCGCCGCCTGTAAGTTGAAAATTGCCTCTTAACATAGGGAACTGCTCTTGTAGTAGTTCTAGTCGTTTGCGCTGATAGTATTCTACTTGATCGAAGAATTTTATGCTGTAAGAATTAGCTTTTGACTTTATACGCTCTGCTGTAATTCTGAAACTATTTTACATTCATACAATAATCTCAGGAAATTGTAGCGGGAATACAAAGTGCAAAAGTATTTGAAAAGCTAATGCTTGTTAAAAGTATCTTCATCCAACTACCGGTACCAGTGGAGCCACAATCCATGAATCATAACTGTAACTTCTGGTTCATACCTGCTCGTCATTAAACCTTTTTTTTTTAATTTTAGAAAACTTTAACTCGTTACTTTGATGCCACGCACGTAACTGCCCAACTGGAACCCACATTAATCAGCAAAGTAAACACTTTCGTACAGCTCACTGCTATTGGCGTAAGCTTAGGTGCCCCCGTATGGAGCTATCTCGGTACATAAGCAATCCCAAAATCTAAACACCGTGTTTTACATGACTTTCATTTACAGATCATTCGCTTCTGCATGGATTATGGTATTTAACGGGCACAACAACAGTAGCTGCTGCTCTAAGTTATATTCTCAACAAAAATACTTACAAAATATTGAAGAAACAAACGTAGAACACAGTCGGCCAGACCGCGCATGCCTTCGCAACTCTATAGTCTTTTAAGCTTTAACGAAGCGAACGACCTGTCAGCTTCTTTTTTCTTTTTTTTTTTTTCTGAAATTTCCGTAGATGCTGTAAATAAAAATGTATGACTGACGCAAGCGACTTTTGCAACAAAACAAGCTACTATTTCTTTATTCCTATTACTACGTGGAGGCGATATATTTGTCGGTCTTGTACATCTCATAGGCGAACTCCTCCCTATGACCGGGATCGAATTCTAGTCCGATATAACTGATTTCCAAGCTGAAAGGTCCATCATGACCAGCCCTGGCGCCGACTGAAAATCCCAAATGCGTTACCCGGTTCAGACCGATTGCGTTTTGTCTATCTTGCACACGACCCTTCGAAGCAAAGAAGAATTTAGAAAAGGGGATCTGATGGAAAATGTATTGTTTAGTTTGCTTGAAAATGAAAATACGTTCATTTGTCTACCCTAACGGTTTGCCAGTGAGGGCCTCCTCGGGTGTAAAGCACATAGTGGTAGACATCGTTCCAGAGCAGATCAAAATATCCTTCCGTATGTAGGTTGATTAGATAAGAACGACCGTCACCTCGTACCTTAAGCACCAGAATGTTGTACTGCTGCCAGTCGTAGGTGGTCTCTCGTTTAAAGGATTTCTGAATTACAAACAACTTAGCAATGGGAAGCGAAATAATTTACATTGTATTACTTACCCTGACTCTCTTGGTTCGAATGTTAGCATATCCAGTTCGTTTGATTTTGCCATCCTTTAAAAAGTCACTGCTAACATAACCATGAAATAGCCCGGCTTCGGAATCGCTTATTTCCAGTTTGGCTGTACTTTTACCTTCTGCATGGTCATTGTCAGTAGTGACAACCCATTTATTAAGATCTTCGTCGCTTTTAAACTGAAAAACGACATCAGTTTCACCTGAAAATACAGAATAACTATAAAGGTTAATTCACGCGACTGCAGCAACGAACCGGGCCGGAAGACAAGAAATGGGTCACTCTCTAGTCTCTCCTTCATCTCTTGTTTCCATAGTGCTATTTCCTGCTTAAGCTCTCTCATTCCATCCAAAATGAGTTGCTTCTTTGATGGCAGTGGTAGTTCTGTGCGGTAACCACCTTTTTTTTCCTTCTCCCAAAATTCTGAAAGGACTGCCGTAGTGTGAAAAGCATGGGTGGATGTAACAGCCAAGGAAGGAGGTGACTTGTGTAGACATTGTGGAAATCGTAAACTACAAGATCTACTCTGTGAAATAATTCGCACTAAACTATTCATATTTTGTTTAAATTTTTCTCATACTGGAAATGAAAAAAAAATTATACACACAAGTAAAGTGTTATGAAAACGGGTGGCATTTGACACCTAGACAGCTGGTACCGAAGTTCAGGCGATTGCTAAAAAGGCTAAAAAAAAAACACATTTTACTGATTGTGAATTGGCCTGCAGAGAGCGTTCAAATAACTAGTGTTGAGACTGAAGTAGATATAAACTGCATTTACACTATCACGCACGCGCATTTTTGCACGAGACGGGACAGAGAGATCCGTTTGTCCGCGGTCAATGCTATCTGACGCCTAAGGTGTCATGGATGTACTACCCATAATTATAGATAGATACGTAAAGCGGAAGTTCCGGCAACCAACATTTCTGCAAGCACATGAAAACATTTCTATTCCCGATTTAAAATATGTGAAATGAGAGTGTTAATTAGTTTCAGTAAGTTAAAACAACAATTTATCGATCATTTATACGAAATAAATAAATAATTGTACGTTCATAACTTCCGGAAGCCATTTTGTTTTATAGGAAAACGAAATTTCGTAAGTCATCGCTATAAAAATATCAACATGCATAGCTTTCCCATAATTCCTACCACGTAAACAAGATGGCCGACCAAAAAACGTATCACGTTTTTTTGCGTGTTAGGTAATGCTGTCCCTTTCAGTCAGACGGCTGTTTAGTATTGGGCATCCCTTTAATTTTCCGTGATAGGAATGTGTGACCGTGTAAATGCCCCATTATATTGGTATGCGGAAATCTGAAAAAATAACGAGATCAGGGGGTCGATTCTGGTTCTGTGAAAGAGTGAATCGAATAAATCGTTTTCACATTCGCTTTTACCCATTGCTTTCATTTTTTCGATTCACTTTGTACTAAAATGAGATTCTGGTTCTATAAGTGAAAATATCGTGGTGAATTCAATACCGCACACTGTGTTGTATTAAAGAGGGTCGTCAATTTCAAACGTTCACTAAAAACATTCACTTGCAACTGGGGCCGTGAAAAGAAATTATTCATATGAAAAATTTTGAAGTTTGGTTTCACATTTTCATGGAACGAGAATCAAAATTGCGTGTGAAAGGGTGAAAACATTTTCGTTTCACTCTTTCACAGAACCAGAATAGACCCCCTGCAAAAAGAATCGAAAAAAAAGATTGATTATTGGTCTCAATGGAAAAACACATAAAAAAAATTGTTTTTTTTTTTTTTGTACCAAACGAACATAAAGTGACCTAGAGCAAACAAATGCTTCTCGAACGAAGCGTGTCACTGACGTAGTCTTATCAATACGTCATTTCTAATCAAAATCAGCTGGCACTGCGACCGAAAAGAAACTTGCAAAACTATTGTTTGCTAATTAGCTATAAGCCAGGAAGGACAGGCAAACAAACGTGTTCTAAAACTTACTTTAATTCAGTTATATAGTATGTGCTATGTGCTTGTAGTGAAGTACGGTTGGATCGTTATCGGAAAGTAGAAGTAAAATTGGAATTCGTTTGTGCACTTTGTTAAGAAAAATGGTAACCTATTATAGAAAATCAGACGAGAGGCAAACTAAAATTGGAACTAGTTGATGCAATGAATCAATGCATTCAATTTGCTGTTAAATTGTTGAACATTTTGAAATAACATGAGTGTGCATCCCCGGTTATAATCATGGCAGAGTCCGCATTATATGCAAGCAAATAAATGAGCAAATTCTTCTGCAAAAAAAAATATTAATAAAAATAGGAAACAGGCGCACATCCAAGGTCATCTGTCATTGCCAATAAATACAGCTAATTATGTTGACTGGTTTTCCATGGGGGAAATAAACTCATTTACTTATAGGTACCTAGCTGGCAATGGTAATGGTACCACCAAGAAGAGATTATACTCTCGTAGAATTTTGAATTTTTCCGGACTAAAGAATGTACGCCAAACGTACACCTTTTACAGGTTTATTTCTTTTACTTAAATCATTTATACACACTGTCTTTGGTGTTTCGAACCGGTCCAGTGATCTTGTTATTGGCTTAATGATAAAATGTCAACTAGAAAGTGGTCGGGTCGGTGTTGTCTCGCCCCCCACTACACCAATTCAGAAGAAATCGTTTTCGCTTCTGTTGGTTCTTGGTTATCTAGTTGTTTTTAGTTTCTTGTCACGTAAACATCATAGCACGACGATATGGTGGGATACAATAAGGTTTGTGGATGTGGCATTTCATTTCATTTCTTCCCAAATTTCCCATTTTAAAATGAAAAGAATATTCTTATCGATTGTAAGATATCGAAAGTACATAATTAAGGACGTTTTTGGTTGAACACTATCAATATTGATAAAAGTTTTTAGTATTTTTAATTTATACGTCTAGTGAATACTGCTCTAAAAGATATTTCCATTGTTATTACAGGAGGAAGTTTACCTATACGATCCTAGAATTCTTTTGCAACTGGATTTCCATAAGGGTCCTGCAAAGTTTGATCCATTCATTTCTGCGGCAACACCAGGCGAAACTTGGCTGAAGGTGCGACCACTAAAAGATGGAGACTACGATAGAGGTTTTTTGCAATTGCTTTCGCAGTTAACGACTGTTGGTGATGTTTCAAGGACACAGTTTCTGAGTAAGTATTTAAAATGTCGTCTTAATATAAAGTGCACAAGTTTACTCGTTAGAGCGCATTGTATGGCCTGGACTGATAAGCATGGTTAGATACTCAATCGTTTTGGAAACCAATATTTAATATTTGTCCATATGTGGGTTCTCCATTTATTGATACAGTGCACTCTGTGTTTGTTGCCCTGTAATTCAAGCTGCGATCGAGATCAGATATGACAACAACGAAATGCTTTGCCTTTGAGTGACATTTAGAATACATCATGAGCGTAAATTTTACCTGTTTAATTTTGATTTTAGCTAGATTCTCTCAAATGAAAGCCAGTGGCGACTATTTCGTTACTGTCATTGAGGACGCGAGGAAAAATGAAATCATCGGAGCTGCCTCCCTTATTGTAGAACGCAAGTTCATTCATGGATGTGCAATCGTAAGTACTGTACAGTTTAGAAGCTTCCTAAAATGACATCTCTTTTGCTTTTATCTTTACAGCGCGGACGCCTCGAAGATGTCGTTGTAAATAACACATACAGAGGGAAACAATTGGGAAAACTGTAAAGAAATGAATCTATAAATACCATTTCATCTTTAACTCACGTTCTTGTCCACTTCTAGCATTGTGGTAACAGTTTCCTTGCTCGCCGAACATCTGGGCTGTTATAAAATGTCGCTTGACTGCAAAGATAAGCTTATACCGTTCTACAAGTCACTGGGATATGTGCTTTTACCCGGCAATTCAAATTCAATGACTATTCGTTATGATGAATCTCCTAGCACAAATGGTGTCCACAATCCAACCAGCAACACTGTGAGTCTGGAATGTACGTCCTGACAATTAGCCCCCAGTACTGCAGCCAAGTCAAAACTTTAACTGAAGAAAATTCAAAACAAATTTTGTTTTTGTGTGACGCAACTATTGAGCTTAATTTACAACATCGTTGTTTGGTGTACGTGTAACTTCCACTAAAGGTACATCCAACACCGAGCACAACAGCAAGGGTGTAAATTTGGCTTGTGAACAAAACGCTCAGATGAACGTTTGTCCAACGACATAGGGATGACAAAAATTGCATCTAAGCGCTCAAAAGTTACGCCTCCAAAATCTTGAGATACGTTCACGTTGCGCACTATTTTACTTATTTTCTTCTTAGTTAAAGTTTTAACTTGCAAGAGGTGAGCCACTAAATTAATGACATCAATCTCACTTTTGACGCTCCGCAGTGCTGGCAAAAATTGGCCATAGAATTATTTTTTGTTTTATGGATAGTAGTAATTAAGTTATTACAAGTATATTTTAATTTGTTTATAATATGTTTAGTTTATCTATCTTTTGGTGGTGGATTGTTTGTCATAAACAGATACTAGGTATTCTTCAGTTTTATTTAAGCTAAGCCTTGGAAATGCTCCGAATACATTATTTGAAAAACAATGCTGTTTTTATTCGAGTTTGTAGCCTGTTTTCCTCACCCGATATAAGCCGACGCTCCGACAGGTTAATGTCGTTTTCCAATGGGATTTTCAGATTTTTCGTGCCCAATGGAACATAAAACGAGATTTTTCTTTCTTTGCTTTTGTGGTGGTGCATGTTTTAAGTCAGCTGTTTTTATAAATGGTAATTTGTGTTTATAAAAATCCATTCAATTTATGTTGATATCCATTGCAGCGGCCAAATGTAAATTTGTCTCTATTTTTCACAGACTTGTCTAAAACGGAAGTAATAACACACTTTAAAGTTTGGC
The DNA here is from genome assembly GCA_946477585.1 of Cheilosia urbana. Taxonomy (NCBI): domain Eukaryota; kingdom Metazoa; phylum Arthropoda; class Insecta; order Diptera; family Syrphidae; genus Cheilosia; species Cheilosia urbana. The sequence continues at coordinate 161,543,282 of OX297853.1, forward strand.
AAATGTTTTGGTGTAAGTTGGTGTAAATCTTGCGCAGAAATCGAGATTCGCAAAATTACTTTGACTCTGTAGTTTTTTGCGGCCAATGGAACATGAAATCTGGCCCCTGATCTGGGCCGTATGTCCCCAATAACACGAATAGGTAATGTTGACTTGCAGTTGCAATACGTCGATTGTTGTTTGTTTAACCGCGTTGAAAATAACCAAGTGGCGCCCAATCATGAGATTCTTGAGTTGATTTTGACTCACGGTTGCCAACACGGTACATGTGGGACAAAGTATTTGTCTTTCCCAATGTTTCTTTGCCCTTTATCCTTCCCGACGATTTCTCAGTCCGAAAGTTAATTTAATTAAACAAATAACTAAAAAATAGGGTAATGCACCCAAATAACCTTGGTTATGGAAAACATATTTTTTAGGTTATTTTAAGGTAGTACGTTTTGAAGTGTACTAAAATACGAGTTGAGTGAATAATTTATGAAACTTTTACAATTTGTTATTTCAGTTGGAAAATTAAATCTTTGTCCCAAAGTTGATTTCTCCGTCCCACTCTTTCGGTAGATTTGTCCGAAGTTATGTTTCAAGTTGGCAAATCTGTTTTGACTTCAAATCCAGAAGTAAAATTCTCTTCTCAGAAATCAGAATCACATTAAGCGTATTTTTGGTACTAACGCAACCGTATCAGATTACGTTAACTTATGTGGTTTTCCATTGGGACCACCAGAAATCTTTTTCAGATCACAGATTTTACTGTGCTCATGGAACGCGCAACGAGATTGATCTGCTTTTGTAAATGGATTAGTGCGTTAATTGACAACAATATCAGCTGTTCAAATGGCATTCGTTTTTGGCTAAATCACAAATGGATATCGCCCTCAAAAATGTTTTCCTTCTTGTAGATACAAATGAAGTATTATTGGTGGTTTGTAGTCTTCAGATGACAAGGGAGATAATTAAAGATAATAATTCCTACGAAATCGTATTCATAGCTATTTATGTATTTTGTTATTTTGGTTTTCACGAAACTTTGCGCATTTGCCTCGAAATGAAACTTCTTAAACTGACCTTAAGCAGCTGTACAAAGTATATTGGTATGCGTAAATCTGAAAAAATATCGATATCTGCGAAAAGTGATCCGAATCGAAAAAAAGATTGATTTTTCGTCCCAATGGAACGCAAAAAGTGATTTAGATCAAAAAAAAGATTGATTTTTTGTCCCAATGAAAAACTCCATTATTTTTCGATGCTCTCTCCTCCCCTATAGAGCCAATAACAAAGACAATGGGATACAGAGATAGATAACTTTCCAGTGGAAAGGTGGTTGCTGGTTGCCTACAAGCTGTCTTCCAGAAACATTCATGAATTCACGCTTCTTCGCACATTTCATTTCTTTTGTAGTAGATATATGTGATTTCAAGAATTATTGGAGTTTAATGCAAAAAGTCGCTATTCCGAAATGTGAGTTTCACTCAGAATGAAATCAGGGATCGAATCGCCACTTGAACGTGTAGCTCGTTCACGGAATTAAGTTGGTTTTAGATGTGAAACAAAAACAAATTCCGACAAAAATGCTCAATCACGGAGGATGCGATTCGACGCCAGAATGAGTGGATCCCAAAGTAACACCAATGGAAAACGAAATAAGCTTGGGGCACAGACATGTTTTTTTTAATAAGACAAAAATATATTTTATAAATGTCTCTGAGAATTGAAAGTTTGTGATCCGACAATCCAGCACATTCTCCATCTTCTCTGTACTTGCCCGGGCCCGGCTCAATCACTAAGACGAAAACTCGTTTTGGGAGCGTTCTAACTATTATAATGATCTGCATCTGAACGATATAAAAAACACAGGCATTCGAAATCTTTCTCTTACACCCCGACTCCACAGGAGATAATTTCTCTCATAATGCTCATCATGAGATGAAATATCGTGTGGAGTCACTCTATTTCATCTCATGATTGGATGTCTGCGATCGCTCTCTGCGATTATTTCTTGCGATGGATGCCTGGCATGAATTTGACATATGGTTGTTTTTTTGTTGTTTTTGGTCTGGATATGTCATTTTTTACACCTACAACCTCTCTTGCTGCTGCGAACGAAATGAAATTTCATGGCATGATTTGCCCAGCACAGATATGAGGAAATTGTATGAGATGGATGTCAGGCATTTAGACGGAGAGATATATCTCCTGTGGAGTCGGGGTGTTAAGTGTATCGGCTAGCCGACATCCACTTCAACCAAACCTAACCTATGGGGCATTTACACGGTCACACATTCCTATCACGGAAAGTTAAAGGGATGCCCAATACTAAAGGGACAGCATTACCTAACACGCAAAAAAAACGTGATACGTTTTTTGGTCGGCCATCTTGTTTACGTGGTAGGAATTATGGGAATGCTATGCATGTTGATATTTTTATAGCGATGGCTTACGAAATTTCGTTTTCCTATAAAACAAAATGGCTTCCGGAAGTTATGAACGTACAATTATTTATTTATTTCGTATAAATGATCGATGAATTGTTGGTTTAACTTACTGAAACTAATTAACACTCTCATTTCACATATTTTGAATCGGAAATAGAAATGTTTTCATGTGATTGCAGAAATGTTGGTCGCCGGAACTTCCGCTTTACGTATCTATAATTATGGGTAGAACATCCATGCCACCTTAGGCGTTTGATTTGTGATCTCATTTCTTCGCCTTTATTAGCATTGACTGCGGACAAACGGATCTCTCTGTCCCGTCTCGTGCAAAAATGCGCGTGCGTGATAGTGTAAATGCGGTTTAAAAGACGTAAAGTGTTTTTTCCTCACACCGGCGTTGGGAACTACTACTATTGAAAATCTTAAAAGTGTTTGATTACTAGCAATGGCAACTCCACCCTATAATTGAATATGACATTGAATTATTGATGTTGTTTACCTTTTTTACAGAGTTTTCGGCAAAAAATATCATCTTCGCTACACAAATTTGATAAAACGAATTAAAAAAATCCGACACTATAGATAGATAGTTGGTTCAGTCGTCCGGAAAAAGTATACCCTCGAAGCTCAAACAAACTAAATGTGAGTAAAAGTTACCTTTATCGGCAATTGAAGGTAAAATAAACCAATTTTATTTGGCAAATAAAACCGGATTTTGTTGTGTCATTAACATTCAATGTGGTATAGTTAAGTGTTCCTCAAACAGTAAACAAACAGGAGAAGACTTCTGCATAACAATTTTAACAATTTAGATCTAATGAATTACAGCAAAGTATTGCCTTACTTCTTCACTAAAGAAGTGAATGAAACATATTCCTCCTGCAGCAAAGCTACAAAAGACGACAAAACATTTGTGGAAAAGTAAAAATATTCATAAATATTGTTATTATTAACCTATAAAATTTATCCATGCTTAAATTCCTTCTGTATTCAGGGAGGATATCAAATCACCTCCGACAATGACCGATAATGTGGAGGAAATGCCTTGCTCGATGCAGAGCTCCAGCACAATACCGGCACCAGTTTCTTCTGAAATGTAAATATGTATATAATTCACAGAATCGGCATATCTATAGTTCTAAAAATATGTTTACAGTGAACCCACCCCAGTTACAAATGAATTAGCAGGATATCCTGTTGATGTCACAATCGAGTCTGCTGCGCCACAAACTCTTAAAAGTTTAGCATATAAAATGAGAAGCATTCTCGAGACGAAAAATAAAACGATAAGCCAATTGCAGCGTAAAAATCGGAAACAAATCAATCAAATTGAAAAACTAAATTTATTGGTAAAACAGCTGCGAAAACAGAACAAAATCTTGGAAAATGCAGCTCAACCTCTTTGTAATAAATAAGATTTCTATGTATTATGTGTGCAGTTTTGAAGTTTCACGACTTTCCACATTTTTCGTTGTTTGTAGGTAATTCCACTTATATTGCAAAAATATAAAATACGCTACATATATAAGAAAACTAAATACTTTTTTAATTAGTTAAATATTTAAATAATGAAAATATTTAAATACTGGGGGCAGATTCCGTATATCAACGATCGTCTGAACGATATCGTTTTGGTAACTTTAATCACCATTAGAAGTTATAATCTTCTCGAATTTTTTTGAATATCGTCAGCTTTCATTAATTACATTTGTGGGAAATGAACTGGATTAAGCTCTCGAACTTGTAATTATAGCACTTAGTTGCTAGTTTTGGGTTATCGTTTCGACGATAATCGTCTGAAAAGTTACGGAATGAGTGCCCTGGTAACATTTTATTTATCAACATGCGTGGAAAAGTTCGGTCGGTTTTTAAATATGGAAACGGCGGATGTAAAACTGAATGAATTTTAGTGGGTATTCAAGAATAGGTCAGTTTCGTATCTACCCATCAACAAGTTCGGTTCATGTTTGCCATTGAAAGTACGAAAAGGTGTCCAGTCTTTAGAGAACCTTCAATGCAGTAGCTCAGACAACACGACAAAGGATCGTATCTCCGGCCAAGCTTTTTCCATATTTAGAGACCGACCGAATCGGTTATGCCGAACTTTGAAGACGCCGTATCATAAGCACATAAGCAGTGCTCTGAAAACGTTGCCTCAAAGATCATACTGAAAGGCATGTGTCTAGTGACGAGATTACTAACCAAAGCGACAAGTTTAATTAAAGCGCGTTTTAAAATTTTAATCGGTTGAATTAGAGGGATATAAATAATTTTTCGAAACTTAACAATATACTGGAACTTCACATAGTGATGTCCTTCAAGACGCTATCGCTTACGTCGAAGAGCGCGTCAGAACTTAAGTTTGCAATTTTTGCAGCGAAATCTAAGCCAACATTCGATGCATTTGGATCGTTTTCATCAGGAGACACTCCCTTCTTGATTTCTCGGAAGCTACGATCAAGATCGCCATAGGTTGCTTTACACTTTTCAGTGGCGTTCACCTGCAAAAAAATGAAAGGATGTCTTAGAGAATCTAAATGTGAAAGAAATTCTTACATTGAGAAGGCCACTTTGGTTTAGGGACGTTTCCAGTAAAGTTCTATCATTAAGCAAAATCTTAGGAAATTCTTTCGGGTCGAAGGGGACCAAAGGATCCAGTCGGCCCGACGGACTGGTACTCAAATTGTGAAAATTCAACGAAGCATCCTGAACCTTTTGCACGGCGGAAATTTTCCGTGAATATATGATGCTCGTATCAAGTGTATTTGGTGTTACGGAAACGTCCATTTTCAAACAAGACACTGTTGTCTTTTCTTTAGATCCTAACGGCGAGTTCGCCGACATGGTGATCACTGTTTGGCATTGTTCACCGTTTATTATGTGCGATGAATCCAGATCATCGGGTCCAAAAAGACTCTCGTGTTTCTTCCACTTGGAAGCGAGCGATGAAAGATTACGGGACACATTTCGAGATTTTGAAGTGTCTTTATTAAGGGTGCGCAGCAGCCTAAGAGGATCTACTATTTTCGATTTATTGAGTGTGCTTGGAGGCTGTTTCATGGAGCGATCAAGTAGTTTCCTTGCCGAGCCCGGAGCTGGCATTGAGGGAAACAATGTGTTTTGTTGATTTCCAAAACAGAATGATTCAATTGAAGGCTCAATCACACAGTCATCAAGAAAGGGAAGTCGAGGAATGTGGCTCATTTTGTTGTTGATCATGTCGAGCCTTATCGGCGGTGTGTTAATGAACTTCGAAAAGATACCGCTCGGGCAAAAGCCGTGAGCACTGGAACGGACAGGAGTTACTTTTGTTTTTTGATTTTGGCCTTCCTCGCTTATGGTTGACAAGAACTTGGTCAACTGCGTTTCAATCTGAAGAATATCCGTTTTGAGTGCACTTAACTCGTTGCCAATGAAATCATTTCTATTGTTCTGCTGATCAACAGCCACAATATTGGTCTCGACATCTGGATAGATACGGTTAAAGGTAGCCAACAAAGTGCCCATCTGCAATTCAGCTTTGTGAATCTGATCGCCGATCTCCAAGTCAGGGTATGCCAGTTTAATTTTCAACAATGAACGCTTCACCATCTCCTTGTCGTACTTAACGCCAGCTTCGTGATTTTGAAAGCGGTCTATATTTTCTTTTAAAGCCTTTAGGGGCGTCTCAATGGATTCCACTTTGGCAACCTTCTGCTTGAGATTGGTCTCAAACAGTTGCCGATTGCTGGAGGCGAAATCAGTCAGCACAGAATCCTCTAATAAATCAGTTATGTTGCAATTGGGCATTGAAATCGATTGCATGTGCTTGGACAAGGCTTCCAACTTCTCCTTTAAGCTTACAATCTGCACGTCAGTCGCTTTAATATAGCGTGAAGCATATTCCTTGTGTACCTTGTTTTGCTGTTGCATTCGCTGAATGGTAAAATCCGACAACTGACCGGGTCCCACATCGGAAGCAACAAGCTTCTCTCGGTGTTTGATCAATTCTTTTGTAATGAAGTCAATAAGATCCAAGAGGAATAGTATAAACTTCATTCCGCCCGGCATGACCACAAGGTAACTTTTGATGTTGGTCCACTGTAGGTTGTGCTTCTCGTTTAAGTGCATTAGATACTGTATTGTAGAGGAGCGAAAGTTTGCCTCGGACTTCTTGTCCGCAATCGGCCAGTAGAAACGTTTTTTGAATTCCAACGGGTCCAGCAAATTGAAAAGATAATGCATAACGTGGAAGAAAGCCTTTTGGTTTGGCTTCAGGAACATGTCTTCGACAAAGCATTTTTTGAAATCTTCCGTTGGCGGCTGGATCATTGTGGTTAGTGCGCTCAGCTTACGATGGAGTTGCTCGCTAAACTCCTTTTCTTCAGCCTTCCAAGTATCAATAACAGTCCGATCCATTTTGTTGCAAAAGGATAATTAATTAAACAAAGGAAAAATACAAATTACCGATTTTTCCTAACACGAAAAAACCAGTCCAAATTGTATTTCAAACGTGACATAAACGTCAGATGGACTGAGCGCAATGCGCACTCGGCTAGACCGAAGTTGTTTACAGGCAGGGTTGACAAAATCAGCACTTTGTAGTAAATTGTGCTATCTTCTGATACTATTGGTTAGGTATTCCATATTTTATTGTTAAAAAGCATATAATATAATTTATTTGGTAAAACAAGTATTTTCAGGAGATATTTTACATATTTGAAACTATTAAGTCAAATGTGGTTATGTATTTACCATTTTTCGATACCTACCTATCAGTACCATCGATTTCTACATTTTCCTGAATGAATACTGAAAGTTTCTCAAAAACGTTTTTATTTATTTACTTCATTTATTGTTTGTCATAAATATTTTAAGCAACTGTACACTTATTCCTAAAAAAAAAATAGAACAATTTTTCCTTGCAGTTGAAAAATTTGACGAAAAGGCAAACAAACTCTACTAGTTGTCAAACTCAAAAGCGCTTGTATTGGTAAATCTTAAGCAACTCTGAGAATATATCCAGAACTGCTTTGAAATGGAAAGATAATTAGCAAAGTTTGTCGTACCAACTGAATATAAGAAGTCTCATAAAGAAAAAATGTGTTTTGAGAAGCCCAATCGAATCTACGCATGCTACCTACCTACCTATCTATTTCAGAGACCGCCTACTACACTGAATGAACTCACTCTGTAGACATGTCACTGTTGACGTTTAAAATGTCAGTCTGTCACTCGGAGATAGTTTACTTTTTATTTTTTGTAAAAGAATCCCGCCGATATTTCATTGCATTTCATTTACAAGATTATTGAAATAAAATCAGTTGAATAAAATAAAAACCTTAAAATGGAAAACATTCATCCAGAAAAGAAACCCAAAATGGATACTACGCTATCAATCGATAACGATAAACGTAAAGAGGAGCAAACCGGCATTTGCTACTGGTATGTTATTTTCCAAGAAGCTGAGCATGTCCACGCTTTACTGTACACAACTATAGGTACGTGTTTATTTTTTCAGTGGCAAAGATCGCAATTTGAATATTGTTGAACTCCTTTGTGCGAATTGCAACCGATGGTATCATGAATCCTGTATTAGCTACCAACTGGGCAGACTAGTACCTTTCGTAACCAACTATGTCTTCATATGCAAGAACTGTTCGCCGAGTGGATTGGAAAGTTTCCGGAAAACTCAAGCCAGTAAGAAATATGTATTTTATATTTGCGTACTTCTGAACAAAGTCTTCCATTTACTAAATATTTGTTGACAGCTATTGCCCAAATGTGCGTTACTGCTATTGCTAATATGCAGCAAAACTCGGCAAAAGATGGTAAACAACAATTGCTTTTCAGTAAAGATAAAGAAATCATCGCCTACATTGATCATTATTGGGAAGCAATGACCACAATGCCTCGACGAATAACACAATCTTGGTAAGTTCACAAAATGCAATGTTTCGATGGTATCAGTAGCAAAACACTTTCAATTTCAATTTCAGGCACTCGACTGTCCAACGAGCACTACTCAAAGACATTCAGATCGTTTTCACATACGAAGAGTCCGCGGAAAATGGTGCAATGTTTGGATTATTCAACACAGATCTCACAAAAATTAAACCTAACTACGATGCAATGGTCAAGCTGGGTGCGCTGCGTTTGACCGAAGACGGATATGCACAAGGTAAGCGAGCTTGCATGAAACTATTTTTAATTTGGAAACTTAACTTTAATAACATGGGAGATAGGAATGACAATAATTTATATATTTGCGTAAAAGCGTAATTAATATAAAGCTTCTGACAAGCTCTATCAAAGCAATGAGAATATTTACTTAGTCCAAAGTTTGACGTTTGAGCGAATAAATGTAAATGTGTTGGCTTTGGCTCTTGCCGGTGCTGTTGAGATTTGGGAATGTGGTTTTGTTTCGCAGCAAGTTTACAAGAAAAGCTTGGTGTTCCGTTAAAGTATAGATACGCTTTTGTGTTTTTTGTAGATAAAATTGTTTGGTTAACGTTGCACAATAAACAAATGGACGTACTGTAATTTCTGAAATACATAATTTAAAACTATTGTATGAACTGGTATGAATATGATAAGTGACAGTGCTTTCCAACTGATGGTTAGCTTTGTTAAAGTATTTATGTCAGTAAAGGGAGTATTTTTAATTATTGTTTTTTAAATATTTCAATGAAGACTGGTAAACTAAACGGATTTTCTATGCAAGGTAGGCACCTTTCGTCTTTTCCTATAAAAGCATTAAAAAGGACATAAATTGCACTGCAGGAATAGGCTAGGCTACAAATCTCTGACGGTTGCGATCCCAAAAGTTCAGAAGGACAATGGCGTCTTGTATGTGCACTTTTTACGCCACATTACTTTACATTTCGATCCAAAAATTAGACAGAGCTGTCTCCAATTGTGTGAGTTACGAGTTGCGATCGTTCGACCAAAAACAGCTTTTTTCAAATGAAATTTAAACACTAAAGCTGCGATTACACGGCCATTTTTGTGTGGCATTTAAATGGCGTTCTGACGTCAGGAAAAAATGTCGCATTAGAGAGACATTTAAATGACACACAAAAATGGCCGTGTAATCGCAGCTTTACTGCAGTCTCCATAAATGTAGATGATGAGCTGCTGCTGTTATTGGGCTGTTATCGCTAAACTGATGTGCCGCTATATTGAGATGTTGACTGATGTAAAGTTGTTGTTGTTGGAACTAGGTACAGTCGATCCCGTTTAAATGAAATGAGAAAAAATTGTTACTTTAATTTCAATTAATCGGGTTTTTCATTTAAACGGACTTCGGATAACTGAAAAAAATACACGGGAACAAATTAAATTTTCCATATAAACGGGGTTTTCAATCAAACCAGTTTCAAATACAGTGCACTCGGGAAAACGTCAACGCTCGTTTACGTCAACATCCCAAAACGTCAACCCTCTTTTTTTTACATTGCCTACTCTAAAACGTCAACCCAACCACAAAGCTCTAAAACGTCAACTCTGAATAAAACAAAATTTTGAATTTAGCAGCAGTTAAAATACACAAATTTGTACACACACACATTTATTTTATGAAATCATTTCTGAAATTGGTGATTCACCTTATAAGTAGAGTAGAAAAGTAGTTGTTTTTTGTTCTCGTTAGTATCACATTACCAAAATGAGCTCAAAACAACCGAAAGTGCTAAAATTACAAGAAAAGGCAAATATTTTGGACTTTTTATGAAAGGGTACAAGTGCGGTAGCTTTAGCGAAGCAATATGGTGTAACAAAGTCAACAATTAGCAAGATAAAAATGAAAAAAAAGACATTCGTAAACGTCAACAATTTTTTAAACGTCAACACCCGCGGTTTTAATTAGTTGACGTTTTCCCGAGTGCACTGTAAGTGGGTTCGACTGTATTTTCACTGGTGCTTTTATAATGATTTTTTTTTTGTGTGAAGACACGTAAATCGTGCGTCAAATTAATTGAGTTCTTCCCGCAAATCCCGCACGCGTAATCCTCCAAGTAGGTATGTAAAGTCAGTAGGTATGCGAGTATTGAACAGTTACTGTTCCGGCCCATTATTACATGACCATCGTCGTTAGATGCGTATGAAAGTTGTTTTGTAAAAAGGTATCATCTATTTAAAATAGCACCTACATCGTACGAAGAACTTATCCCAAAGGTTGTTGGTTACTGTTCCGCTTATTTCGTCAAAAGGACTTCGCAAAAAAGCGCTGTAACAGTTTCAACGATAGTCCGGTGTTTCGATCCCACGAATTGGCAGAATCAAAAGCGTTTTTTAAGTTCGTTCTTCATAGACAGCCACACTGCTCGCCTGTTTTTTCGTGGATGTCATTAAAATAGTATATTGTGGCGAAACAGAATGCTAAGACGCATCATTATCATATAATGTCATTATCTCACTTCACTTATGGGCCGGGTCGTATGGTCAAGGTTCACCAATGAATCGAAAGTATAACCCTCGATATTTGGACAAATTTGCTTGGAGTTGTCGAACTTGTCCCACCTTCAGTTTTTTTTTTTTGTTTGCTTATCTCATTCTGTATTCATTTTAGTTTGCAAATAGGTATTGGCTTTCTCTGAATGATGACTCTTGGGTTCAGATGTTGAGGACAGTCCCAAGTCTGGTGTATTTGGAACCTTACAATTTCCTGGTATGCCCCTATAACTAGGTTCTCAACATAAGAGCAACAGTCTCCATATTTGTTGCCAATTTTACTTTCTTTCTACCTGATAAGGGTTAGCTGCTGAAACACCCCGCAATATGCGCACGCGCGCATACTTCGCTTCGCTTTTTGCTACCCCCGCCCTAATAGATAGGTTGCCAGAGGACACAGGCGAGGGTCTAAACACGGTCACCACCCGCTTGTCCGAAGGGGTACTGTCGACCGGTCACTTCCTCCTTGACCAACCTTATTTAACCTTAAGTAAGAAGGAATGGGCCGATCTACTAATCACCAACGACGCATACCGATTTATACGTCATTTTGATAAGACGTCAAAGGATTATAAGCATAGGCCTTTGTTACCCGTCGCATAGGTATATCCGAAGTTATATCGTCCAATAGTTATTCCCAGTCTCCTCTCTTCAAGGAGTTGTCTGAGGATTACAGGCGAGGGGAAGACTGTTTCGGTCACCCTTCCCCTATCCGATGATAAACAGCCCCGATTGTCTATACGGCGCCCATTAGAATGTCCGGCCTTGACAGCAATCTGGCCTTCTCCCCCCCTTCACTAAACTCATGTGGTATCACAAAGGACCTAAATGAATTTGGTCTATGTGTGTCTTTCTAGACAGCCTAACCTTTACCTTACCTAACCTAAGGGAAATCTGTGCTTTTGTTCTTGATTTCTTTTACAGGTTCATGTTTTCCTTCCCTCTCGCTCTGTTTTGCGTTTTGCCTTAGAAGTCAAGCCTACGCATGACATGAGGTAAGACGAGAACTCAGGTGCGCTACCACCAATGAAACCCATGCATTCAACTCTTCCTTCGGAATAAAGGGCGACAAGAATATAGTCGATGTATACATTTTTCAATGTCAGCCGTCAGCCCAATGGAATACCTATAATTAAATTGAAACAAATTTATATTTTTCTGCATTTGTGTATTTGCCAATAAAAGAAGTGTTGTTGTTGTATGCCTCGCAATTTGTTAACCTTGCCGAATTTGCAACAACACTGCTTTTATTTATAGCATTATGATATCTCTATCAATATGTTGCTCTGTGTCTGTGGTACTGTGGCACACCTCCAAACATACATACCGTCTGTTTTGATTTGGAATTGGAATATTTATAAACAAACTCAAAAGAGAACGAGAGCGAAATAAATAGGAAAATGCTTTCGTTGTTTGGTAAAAACCTACCCATCTCGTTTGTGTTTAAGTTTTGTTTAACCCACATTTCAAGTGTGGAGTGGAGCTTATTTATTTACATTCTATAAATAGATTTTTTGTCCAGTCAGCAGTCACTCAGTCTCACAGTGGTATGTGATACTCCAACAGTAAACGCCATACGGTACACTGCGAAGGAAATATGATTGGGGAGGATAAAAATCCAATGTACTGACAAATTTATTATCAGCTCCATCCAATCTAATGCATGTTTTTTTTCACTCAAATGAGCTTGCACTAACGTCTCTCGGAATACGTAAGTACGTACGGTTGTGGTTGTGCTTGTGGTGGCGAAAAAGCCTGTGGAAATCAATTCGCTTCGGTGTGATTATTATTATTGTCATGTTGCTTCGTTCGCATTTGTATGACATAATGAATTGTTGTTGCTGCTTGTTTTGCTTTTCATCGTTCTGCACTAAATACCTACAACAAATGTCAACAACTTCTCCACCTATTATAGTCGTACTGGTGGTCGACACTCGGCAGTCGGCACTTGACATTAAGCGACAAAAAAAGCTTTAACAAGTCTAAATTTATAATTTGATTTCTCTGTTGCACATGTTTACTTGTTTCCGATTTTCATTAGCCTAGTCTATTGTTTTAGAGGAATTCAGTTTTTTAGAGACCCTCCTAGAACGACAGCCGTTAATATACAAGAAATTGATTTTAATTGTGCGACGGGGAAGCAGTCTGCCAGTGGATACTGACCAGCCACTCGAATTTATCACACATTAGACTACACTGTGTGTACACTTGCTCATAGCTGATAACTTGTTTGGAGCTTATCTACGATTTGAGAGAATTAGTTTCTCGTAATACCCTGAATGCAAATAAAGAAAATTTTGCGTTCTTGAGCAATAAAATCGACCAGAAAAAATAATTCTGTTTTTAAAGAGGGTTTCCTCTATTTTATTTGTTTTCCCTCTCTCGGTGCGGCGACATCCGTCATTGATTTTGCTTATTGATATTATTATTTTTTTTTTTTTCCAACTGCAACCTAACCTAGTTGTAGGCAGTAGTAGTTGTTACAAACCGCAGGATTTTAGTTTCGGGTGAACTGTGTTCAAATATTCGCACTCTTTTTGCATGTGAATTATTTGTCGATAAAGACAGCAATCGGCCATAAAACAAGAGCAATTTAAGTAAATCCATACTAAATGGAGAAAAACCATTCCATGGAGCTGGAAGGTATGTTTAATTTGTAATAAACTTTTTATTTATTTACGTCACATCGCCTCGCAATCTTTTTTCATAGAGCTATGTGCTACATTGGGAGGAAGCATGTTTACTGGCACGTAGCTTTCCGCAAATATGATTCAATAAATTCCGCTTGCCGCTGGGGGGTAATCTCTGCCTCGGGGGTTGTACGAACGTTCCTATTTGGTATTTCATATGGAATCAATTGAATTTGAATGTCACATTTTGTGGTCATGTGTTTATAGTTTTTGCGCAGCACAACGTCTCAGGGGCATGGTGGAGTACCACCACCACCTGTTACCAAGTGGCGAATTTGCGTGAATTAGGTCAATCGGATGCAATGCTCATTATGCTGGCTGCCCAATAGGGGAAAAGGGATGAGCGATGAGGTGATTCATGTTCGTTTGTAACATTTCTTATGAATTGTGAATGAAGCAGCACATATCAAGCTATGGAATGTGCATTAAAGAAGAAGAAAGCATAATTGGAACATGGAATTTAATATACATAATTGCAATAAGTACAAGAAGTGCGAGTCCCACACGCAATTTCACACAGTTATTCAAAGAGGTTATGTTTGTGATAAATAGTATCGATTGTTTGTTGTGCATCGTTGACTAGAGTCTTTGAATGACGTAATTTCAGTACATTTTTAAGGTGGTCACCATGGCCACTCCCGATTGTGGGAGATGGATTTGTTTACGAACAAAAGATGGTGTAGGCATTTATGTCAGTTTTGAGAAATTGAACGACGACGATCCTACAAAAGTTGAAATACAAAATTACATTTTACACTGCGCGTCACAACATTGTACCCTCATATTTTTGGAGGAATTTCGCGACAACGGCGACAACATTTTCCTTTTTATAAATGGGTAGTCTTAGGGACCATTCACATGAGAGCGAACTGCGAATAGGCGAATTGCGAACAAATCAATTTAACTGCATTTATGAATTGAAAATTTGTATTTGTTTATCACAAAACCATTATATTTAATTAATCTAACATCTAGTCTAAAAAAAAGCATTACTCTCAATTGATTTAAACAGCTAAATTAACAATTAAAGCAATTTTCCCGCGAATTGAAAATTCTTGCCGCGAACTGTCACACTTTATTCACAATCCACACAAAACAGTCGCGATCCACAAACCCACGAATGAAAAATTCGTTCGAACTTAACCTTTAAAAATGAAACTGATACCTACGCGGGTATCTGTGACCAAAAACAGTTTTCATGTGAATGAAGTGTCAGAAACCACGAATATTCGCGTGTTCGCAGTTCGCAATTCGCTCTCATGTGAATAGTCCTTAAGTTCGAACGAATTTTTCATTCGTGGGTTTGTGGATCGCGACTGTTTTCTGTGGATTGTGAATAAAGTGTGTCGGTTCGCGGCAAAATTACTTTAATAGTTAATTTAGCTGTTTAAATCAATTGAGAGTCATGTTTTTTTTAGACTAGATGTTAGATTAATTAAATATAATGGTTTTGTGATAGAACAAATACCAATTTTCAATTCATAAATACTGTTAAATTGATTTGTTCGCTATTCGCCTATTCGCAGTTCGCTCTCATGTGAATAGTCCTTAATTGAGAACAGTGATGCCAACTCAGGCATAATTCCTATGCTTGAGGCTTGAGGAATAATTTTTAGAAAAAAGGCATAATTTTTTATGAATCGTTTTTTACCATCAATTCATACAAATACAATTTGAATTTGGTAAATCTTGTACCGTCTTTCATCAAAGTCGCATTAGTAATTTTTATTTATAGCTGTTCGGCATACTTATGTTCTAATTCTCTACTTGACTTACCCAAGAAACCCAAGCTTTGGATTACAGAGATCAAAAAAGGTTTAATTACCTATCGATCGACCAACATTCTGTTTACAAATTTTCATCACGTTGTAGGTTCGTTGCAGTTCCTTTGTAAAATATGAAATTTTTACCCTTTTACCAAAAAGGCATAATTTTTTGGAAAAAGGCATACTTTTTTTTTTAGTTTAGGCATAAAAACATCGATTCGGGTTGGCAGCACTGATTGAGAAGCCCTTTCAACTTTCAAGACAGTTATGCTCTCGGATGTTTGTCAGACGTTGGCGAGAGGTGGCGCAGTGGAAAAAACCCCAAGTTGGAATTTGGGTTTTTGCGGGATTCGAACCTCGACCCCTCGCTTAGTAGTCCAACACACTAGCCACTGCGCCTAAAATCATTGCTCACTAAACATTTGAACATATGCATTAACTTTTACGCAACAGTCTGTAAAGTCAAACTGATATAAAGCGCCTATTTTGATTCGATTATTGGTCGAAAAACCGCTTTTGTCGAATGGTATAATCGTTCGTAGCTTTTTTCATTTTTCTTATAGGCTGTTTGTTTGCAACAAATAAAATGTGTTATAAATGTTTGTATGCTTTATTATGGGATTGTAAAAACTAACCCGAGATCAAACATCATTATAAGCACCTCGCCATTCAGGTTCTTTATGAACTTGTTGCGCTTAGTACTTGATTTATTTCAAAAACATGTAGGTACGCTTAGAATATGCTTTTTTCTTTTTAAATTGTAGCTTCTCTTGCAAAAAACAACAGGCAGCGTCGTAAGCTTCCGGCAAATGAATCTGGCACAACTACGAAAAAAGGAAGGCCCAGTGCTGATGTAGCGGCAAATCTAAAACTACCAGCACACGGGTACCCCCTGGAACATCCATTCAATAAAGACGGCTACAGATATATCCTGGCTGAGCCAGATCCCCATGCTCCATTCAGGCAGGAGTTTGACGAAAGCTCTGATTGGGCTGGAAAACCCATCCCTGGCTGGTTGTACAGAACACTCGTACCGAATTCGGTGCTTTTGGCGTTACACGATAGAGCGCCGCAACTTAAAATAGCAGAAGACCGACTGGCAGTCACCGGCGAAAAGGGCTATTCAATGGTCCGAGCAACGCACTGTAAGTACCAGTCAATCGATGATGTTACATATTTACAAATTCCTTTTCAGCTGTAAATCGAGGTAAATGGTATTTTGAAGTGACGATAGAAGAAATGCCCGAAGGTTCAGCCACCCGCCTGGGCTGGGGTCAAGAGTACGGAAATCTCCAGGCTCCTCTGGGCTATGATAAATTTGGTTATTCCTGGAGATCCCGCAAAGGTACTCGATTTCACGAAAGCCATGGCAAACATTACAGCGAGGCGTATGTCGAAGGCGATACACTGGGCTTCCTAATCGATTTGCCTGAACTGGAAGATACTGAGTATCTACCAACGACTTTCAAGGACAGGGTGAGTAGATCGCGTTGTCATTGAAGCAATTTAGTTATGTATTTACTGTTTCTTAGCCGCTAGTAAAATTCAAGAGCCATCTGTACTACGAAGACAAAGATAGAGTGCAGGAAACTCTCAAGAGTTTCAAAGCTCTGCCCAAAAGCAAAATTGAATTCTTTAAAAACGGAAAGTCTCAGGGCGTTGCGTTTACAGATATATATGGCGGGTCATACTTTCCCACTATATCGATCTATAAGAGTGCAACTGTAAGTGTGCATTTCGGGCCGAACTTCAAGCATCCAGAAGTGTTGACTGAATGCAACGCAAAAGGGGTAAGTTGGAAATTTGTTCAGCATTGATTGCACAATAAAGTGGTGTCTTCTCCTAGATGTTCGACAGAGTTGAAGAACTGATAAGCGAGCAGTCACTAGCTGATCTGTTGTTCCTTACGGAAAATCGAGGAAGACTGCGACTGGATAATTACCATTTGTAAAGCTGCTCCTAATAATTATCATAGTTTAAGTTATACATAATTCAAATGTAAATTGTGGACAAATGTTTCGACTTGAGATTGCTTCAATAATATAGATTGCGTAAGGAATGCGTTAGCGGATATAGTTGTTCGTTGGGGATGGGGATGCATAGAATGCCTAGCCGAGGAACCTATATGGACCTGTTGAGTCAACTATCAACTTGTTATTGTGTTTGTTTGAAAAGTAACTTCACTATTTAGCTGTTTTCAGATTGATTTTTGTGTGTGATGATGCATTGCCACTATCGACATTGAATTTTCTTAGTTGCAGATAAATTTAAAGCTGAATTGCTCCGCAAGAAGTTGGTGCATAAATGAACAAAACGGTCGCAATAGTGGCACTTGGTGGACATCTGCTCCGGAACAAGCTTCTGCAAAGAGAAGTATGTGTAGACAAACACTGCGCGAAAATGAAACCACTTCTATGTACTTTGTTAAAAATTGTATTCTCCACTATTTTGTACACTAAATTTTTACTTATGATTTTAATAAATAAAAATGTTTAACAGCAAGTACTGCTTCTATTTGGGTATTTTGAATTTAGCAGCACTATATGGCAAATAAGTCCAGCTCATCTGCCGGTGATTGAATGCAGCCGAAATGGATCGTCCTACCAGAGGTGCGGCTTCGTGAATTCTCTGCAAGTTAATCGCTGGCAATACAATGCCATTCTTGTTGATTTGGCTGTTGTCGGCTGCTTGATGAGGGAACCATCTCCGACGACGTGTGGTCACTGCAGCAGATTGGGCTTGATTCGGGGCAGTAAGTTGAACAAAGCTTTCGTGCTTAGTGTGGACATCTCGGAAATTATGTTTTGCTTCGATAACCTTTAGAATTGGTGGCATTCTAGCTAGAGTCGCTGAACTGGAACCATTTTTAGATAAACTCTGATCCTGGTTACTTGCCGAGCTGCTGTCGAAGAGTTCGTTATACTTAGCAACTGGTACAGCAACATTGCCTCTGCTTCTAATCGGCGCTCGCCGTCCACTTAGTTTCAATTCCTGCGGAGCAGCCATGCCTAGACGTTTCACAGCCATTGGCACAGAGGTTATCCTAAGATCATTGGCGAGCATAGTTATAAGTTTTTCGTGTGCTATTCTTTGTTTAACAGGCAGTGGTTCCAACGACTTGGCCGACAGTTTCGGTTGATATATGGAACTTGTACCATTGTTTGTAGGTGTAACTGTACCGTCATCCTCGTCATCGTCATCATCATAGTCGCGTTCATCGTCTGAGGTAAAACTCAAACTTGACAGCTTTTCTATTGCCATCGAAGGACGTTGTGACCGCAGGATACTTGGGAACTTCTTATGCCATTCGAGGATTTCATTTCTTAATTCAGGCTCGGATACAGATAGATCTTGCTCACCGCGAAACATCCGCTCCACACGTTCCCAGTCTAGCTGATTCTGTTTTATGGCGTCATCGGCCCACGGAATGGATCCAACACTACTTCTGTCGATACTACTCGATGAATATTGCACTTCCTGATAATCCGAGTCGGAATCCGATGATGGAATACTATCATCGCAATAGAAAAATCGTGCGGACATTTTGCGTTAATTCATTACAAAGAAATTAACTAAACTGATGAGAATTATTTAAGAGGCAATAAAAATCGATTTTTAAAAATACACAAACAACAAAACTAAACAAATTTGGGTGACAGTTGTTCTAGTAGCCGAATTGTTATGGCAATTTCCGGAGGAAGGAGCAACGAACTATTTTCCAATTAAATAACTGGGTGTGTGTCTTCGCTATGGAATATTGCTACTGTGAATAACAAATAGATGCATTTCATAATAATTTATAGGTTCGTACCTTATTACAATTTTTAATACAATAGGCTAACAAGAAACATGATAGAATTTGAGCAACATAAGAATATCGAGTTCTTGCGAGTTTTCTTTTTCCGTGCAAGTAGGCTTGTATATTTCGCATCAAATTAGAAAGTACGATAAGTTTGTGACCAGTTTGTTACTACCTAGTTACTAAAGTCAATACTGTTTAAAAATTTTATTATGAGCGTAAAACTTTTGCCAATTGTGAATCAAACCCCGGTAAAAGAAGTTGCTCAATCTTCAAAGCGCATATGTCAAACCAAACTTTTCTTCTTTTTTTTCCTTACAACAGCTGATTTGATTATTTAACACCCAAAAGCTGCCCAAAAATACAAATATGTTTAGGAAAAGTCTTCTAAAAATTGCAAATGGTAGGTTAAATCCATAAAAAATTGGAGAAAATAATCAAATAATATTAACTCTATTCCAGTACTAACACTACGGTCGTACACAGCAAAACCCGGACCAATAGGGACTGAAATTCACGCACTTTTATCAAAGGAATTGAATCCGGTACATTTAGAAGTGGTGGACCATTCAAATGGATCGGAATCGCATTTCCGGGTTCTAGTTGTATCTGAGAAATTCGAAAACCTTCCTCTAATAAAGGTAAGTTTTATAAAATCGCTTCTAAACATAGATTCATGTTTTGTTTTGTTTTTAAATAGTGTCATCGGTTGGTTACCAACTTGGTTAAAACGAAGCTGGACAGCGGAGCAGTGCATGCCCTATCAATTGAAACAGTAACACCGAAAAAGTGGAAGCCACCTACGGACTGAATAATAAATGGATAATTTAGAAAGAAGAGCATCGTTTTGTGGGATTTGTAGTTCGTGCGCTTCTTTCTTTCTGAGTTTACTTTAAAATCTTGGGTTTGTTAAATAAATCTAGTCGGGCAA
Organism: Cheilosia urbana; assembly: GCA_946477585.1. NCBI lineage: Eukaryota > Metazoa > Arthropoda > Insecta > Diptera > Syrphidae > Cheilosia > Cheilosia urbana. The sequence goes on from OX297853.1 coordinate 161,563,330, forward strand.
CGACCTTCAAGTTTAATTTCAATTAAACTTGCAACTGGCTAAAGCATGTGTTGCATGGGTCTTCCAGCTATATACCTAATTAACACTGCATTGTATTTATACTGTGGTTAGCAATTAGATGCGGCAATTCCTCAGGTTCCTCAGCAGAGATGGCAAACAAAGCAAATTAAAAAGCTAACCTGTTTTTTTTTTCCAAATATTTCTGACATTTCCCCTCTGACGATACTTCCTGATTTCCTTCTATCGATATACGTTCAATTGTGAACAGCAACAGGAGTTGCTCAGTTATTGCACGCAGTCAGTCGACTGTCAAAACCAGCTGATAACGAATCTCATCTCCGGTTCCACCAAAACATTATGCAGTATGTTAGACATGAATTTTTAAAAATAATTCGGAGTAAGTACACATCACGGTCTTAGATTATGCTGGAACTTACGCAAAATATTTAAATTTCTAGCTCTTTCCTTAACAAGACAATTATTTAATATGTCAGATTCAGGTCCTATTGAATCTGCAATTCGGGAGACTTTGTCAGAAAATCTGAAGCCAGTTCATCTCGAAATCGTAAATGAATCGTACATGCACAATGTTCCAAAAGGTAGCGAGTCTCATTTCAAAGTGCTGGTCGTGTCGGAGAAGTTTGAAAGTCTACCGCTTATAAAGGTGAGTGATAACCATCAACACTATTGGCTGCAGTTATAAAGATTATTTTTCCGCAGCGACACCGCCTGGTAAACGACCTGGTCAAGTCAAAGTTAGAAGGAGGCTTTGTACACGCACTTTCGATTGAGGCAAAAACACCCAAACAATGGGATCCCTCATACGAAGTGGAACCTAGTCCTAACTGTCGTGGAGGATTTGGAAAATAAATGAAACATCTACAAGGTTATTTTCACGTTTATTTTTGTAAATTACGCCCCAACAATTTGATCGACCTGATTCCTTGCTGACAGAATCACATCATTTACACCGACACCGTCATAAGCTGCCCCACACAAAGTCAACGGCAGGTTATGCCTTTCGATATAGTTTCTAATCTCTTCGACTCGCACCTTATGGCCCACCGTATACTGTGGTATACATTTGCGTAAGATGTGCACCCTCGTATTTGTTGGCTCTTTCTCAATACCCAAAATGCTTCCCACATTCTTAACGGCTAATTGGAGAACCTCGTCCTGTGTTGGATTCTTGCCGAATATTTGCTCAAACCAATGCCCTCCCATCATACAGGTAAGCACTGTGTTACCTCTCATCTTGAAACTGCAACTATCGAATATCACCCCTAAAATGGGTAGATTCTCGATCGGTGGAACGAGGAAACCAAATGCGTTGTGCTCCAGTACATCAGGTGTGTTGTACTGTATGTTCACAACAGCGACGTCAACGTACGGAATCGTATTTAATTGACACGCCAGTGTAGGGTGCTGATGTTTCACCACAGAAGCAAGCTTAAAAGCGGGCATCGAACTGACGACGTGGTCGGTGGGAACGTTATTACCATTAATGGTAACTTCAGCAGTACCATCTTTATGGAAGGTCACTCTTTCGCACTCAGAATTTAATTGAATATCCGCAGAGTCCTTTAAGTAGTCGGCCATTGCCTTGGGCAAAACTTCAAGTCCACCTTTCAGCGAATAAATGCTCCACTTTTGCTTCTTTGCCAATTTGGGCAGAACCCCATCAGGAGCCAATCTTCCAGACACTTTTTTCTTGTCAGCTTTAAAGAATCCCTTCACAACACCGCCATGCTTCTGTTCCCAATCGAATAAATCGCTCATAAGGAAACGAACACTTATGTCCTTAGCATTTCCCGCACAAATACCACAGATCATTGAACTTATAGCGTAGTCGGCGATTTCCTTACCAAATCTTCGCTCGGCAAAATCATATATTGACTCATCGTTCAGTTGTTGTTTCTTGCTGGCCGCTCTCAAATCATGGAAAACTGCCGAAATCAGAGGCTTCGTAAACGGAGGTATAGTCTTGAAGACCCCACCCAAACTATTGGGAAGCATGCATAGTTGACCTTTACATTCAGAAAACCAACAAATAAATTCAAAAACGGATTTCATAATTTCACCTTACCTTTTGCGTATATCATTCGGTTCTTAACGGCTGCATGGGTGTCACATACCGGTGATACTTGGCTGTTCAAGTTAAGGTTTTCAATCAATTCGAGCGTATTCAGAGCCGCCGGGCCTTTGGTACGAATTGTTCGGGGACCTGCTTCGAATATGAAGTTTTTTTCTTCGTGTGGCTCGGAACGAATCCATCCACCGAGGCGGTTAGATGATTCGTAAAGGGTAACTGGGTTCACGTAGCGACGAGTTAGATAGTAGGCGGCCGAAAGACCACCCAATCCACCGCCCAATACAGCCGGCATTTTCTTAAAAGCCACTTGAATTAAATGTGAAATGTACCTATGTCCAAGCTTTGAATTAAATTTCTGCCAGTTTCTGTCTTGTTATGTTATCATAGTGACAATTGCAGAATTTTAATAAGTTAATGAAAAGTACTTCAATATTTTGCTTAGTGACAACAGACTTCACAGTCCTATTTATTAAATTTGTGTATGTGAAGATGTCGAGTGAGGTTTTTGGTAGAATTTTTTTTAAAAGTTTCGGCAAAAACTCTTTCGCAAAAGGAGAATTTCTAAAATGTTCTCAAAAATTATCATTCGAGTACTTCTACAGTGGTCACATCCAAATGTCATTCTGACATTCACTTTGGAAATGAACAACTGCGGTCTGCCGGCGGATGAAATGTTTACCATGAAAGGTGATACCAGATCCAACAATTTTCAAATTTATTTTCTGTCTTAGGGCCCGATTCTGATAAAAATTGCACTGTTTCCATTAGATTGTGGATGAGGATGACATTAATGTCGTTTTCCATTGGGATTTTCAGATTTTGCTCCCAGGTTTCAGATTTTTCGTGCCCAATGGAACATAGATTTTCTTCCTTTGCATCTGTGGTGGTGCGTGTTTTAAAAGTCACCTGTTCTTAAATTGTAATTTGTGTTTATAAAAATCCATTCAATTTATTTCAATAACTTTTGCAGCGGCCAAATATATATTTTTTTTTTCTATTTTTCACAGACTTCTCGTCTAAAAACGTAAGTAAACACACTTTAAGGTTTGACAAACGACAAATGTTTTGGTGTTAGTGCAAATAGGTGTGAATCTCGCTCGGATATCGAGATTCGCAAAATTGCTCTGACTCTCTGCTTTTTTTGCGCCCAATGGAACATGAAATCTGACAGCCAGCTGATTTCGAGAACAGAAAAACTGCTCTGACTCTTTTTCTGTCCCAATGGAAAATGACATAATTTGGTTCCCGCGAATGGTTCCGGTAAAAAACACTGTTTTTCCTGTTCTAGCTTACGTTGTTTTTTTTTTTTGTTAGACAACGCAGTGTTTTCCACGTCAGTCCATAGTAAAATTTAAATTCCAATCAAACTAAGTTTTATCTGCTCTCCAAACATTAGGTAAAATCTCAGCTTAATTTTAACATAAAGTACGCTGCGGATAAATGTCACAAAATTCATCCTTGCTTACTTCTCCTATTCCCCGCAATACAAAAACGCAAAAAAAAACCACAACAACAGAACAGACAACAGAACAACGATCTGTCAATATTTAGCTTGATGAAAGTGGGGACGTTCAAGTATCTAGTTAGTAAGTCTGACAGCTGTCTGATCAAATGGTCAAATGAGCAGCTGTTTCAGTTGACGTTTATGGACGGGTAGCCGACTAATCTAGTCGAGAAATTCGAGACTAATGTGGTATTCGTTTGGGCTTCTTCAGATTCGCTCTTAGATTTCAGATTTCGTGTAATCGAACATAAAAACGTCTCTTGCTCTTTTTTGTGATAATATTTGTGGGATTCCAATATGTGTAGCCTTCAATACTTTTCAAAGCGTTTTCCATTCACAGGCTAAATTTTAAATTAAAACATTCGAAATTTGCGTCCCGATTGATTTTTAAATATTTATAGATATATAATTCATAAAAATAGATTTACTCGATGCAATGCCTTTCTTTGCTTTAGAACAAATTCACGAAAACCTAAATGCCCTCCACCAGTTGTCAAACTCAAGCGCACTTGTATTGGTAAATCTGAGAAAATATCTAGATGCTCTGAAATCTGACAAAGATTGCTTTTTTTTGTACCAAACGAACATTAAAACTGCTCTGAGAGTAAAAAAAAGTGTTCTGAGAGCGGCCAATCGAATACCACATAAGTTCGCATATGTGGCTGACGTAGGAAAAGTGACGTTCCCGACCAATCCAGTTTTTGCGTTCAGGTTACATAATATCCAGCTCAATCCAGTCGACTTAAGATAGGTAACTAGATTCTTCAATGTATCCAATGAGCACACTCAATTTTGACAGATATATATACATTATTATCATGCCGTTTTTGCTCGATTACGAACGTCATTCAGGCAATCACAAAAATCAGCTATCGACAATCTATTTCGAAAAAAATCCGCCAACTTGCCTGAAGTAGTTAAAAGTTGATCTAACTCAGAGTTAAAATGACCAATGACACCCTAGTGGAGATCCGGTGAATAAAAATCTTAGGAAACCGCTGCAATTTAGCAATGTTGTAAAAATTCCTTCTGATTTCTACAAAATTGTTCAACTGGTGACATTTGCATATACCCCAATGATAAATAAAGCTGTACAGTACTGGTTCACTTTTCGGGATTATTAGAAGAACTCAAACAAGCAAACCAGGAAATGGCCCATTCTTGTAATAAGTGAAAGGCTTACAGAGTTATGTTCGTATTCAGTAACAAAACAAAAACATAGAAAATGCCTAACGTTGAGATAACGTTTTATTTAAATTTGTTCACTTCTAAAGTTTTCCCTTATCAGAAGCTTACGATCCATTTGCAAGAAATTGCCGACTTACAGACATATATATGAGGCATGCGAGGCAAAAATGCTCAAACCCTCAATAGAAAAAGAAATTCCGAAATAGGAAATTAAATTCCCGCCACACCGACGAAAACATTTCTACTAGTTAGATCAAATTATCAGCAGCGATAAGACCCACTGAATCACATTCCGCAAACGGTGGCGTATACGTAACATTTTCGTTTTTCAGCTTAAACATAAATCTGAATGTATCTGTGCCATCTTAAGTCTGAAGTACTTGCAAACACTTGAAGCGCGCCAGCTATTCAGTGATTGCCAACCACCCACCGACCACAATGCTAGTGAAAGTGGAACAAAATCCAAACAGTAACATCGCAAGTAGTAACCTCAAAATCAATAAAACACTCTACCCAAAACCGAAATCCAATAAATACAGAAAAATAGAAACCACCAAACTATAATCCGCCGCCTCCCCGCAAAACGATGTAAATACTTAAATCGAATATCACAGTTTTCCATCCACTAGCTAGCTGCGCTACCCCCAACCCCCCACCCAAAAGTACATAATTACAGTGCCAACCAAAAAACCTAGACTAAATATGCGTGTTGTCGCCAACTTGTGACATCCTTTCCGCAGGACACTGGCAAAAAAAAAAAAAAAAACGCTCTTAACTTGAGGGCCAGAAGGATGTTTTCCACCATTCCCTACACACTAAAACACTCATACACACTCAGCGCAGCGCTCAACTCACAACAAAACAAACCGAAAAATTTCCCAACACAACTTGAGCATTTCCCTGCGCCACACACATGCGCCAGTGCGTCTCACCAAGTCAAAGATATATTGATTCAAAGCTTTTCCTTGCTGTCCGCAAGATGAAAACACCCCGACCCGCACAACCCCCTAACATTTCCCAAAATCGAAAGGAAAATTCTTCTCCTCTCAGAGGGACAGAACTTTTCCAATTTCCTCAGAATAGTATCGGCTTTAATCGAGGAAGGTTCGTGTGCTGCGTCCGTCGTCCCGAGAGCAAAGTGTACCCATACATACAATCTATATATGTATAATAGTGAGGAAAAAATTTTCTTTTAATATAATATTCTGCACAAAAAATAAAAAAGAATTGTGAACAAATATTTCTGCTCGATGTGGTGTAGTTCTGTGCTACTGGATTTATGCCAGAAAAACAAGAAAAAAAAAAATCCTCGCTACCGTTAAATAGCATTTTTGAATGAAAAAAAGAAAATCTGTCGCGAATTTCGCAACCCAAAAGGTGGTGTTCCTTCGGGGGTCGAATCGAACGAAAACGGGCGAACGTATAGAACAGAAATTTTCCATTCCGTTTAGAATTGTTAACGATGTATCTTTTTCTATAACAAGGATAATGGGGGGAAACTCCATTTGAAAATGTGTATATAGAAATGAATTCAAATAGTAGCGTGCGTGTGTGCTTGTGTGTGCGTGCGAATGACTATCTGTGTGTGTGTGTGTATGGAAAAACTAGGGCACTGTGCTTCACATACGAACATCGACCACGGCGACGACGTCCCCAAAAAAGGATTTTACACAAAAAAACGTTTATTTTTTTTAACAGTTTTCTTCTGTACAACACAGGGAGCAGCTTTGTACAGATTCTTTTGAGATTTGCGGATTGAATTTTGTGTGACCAAGGGAAAATAAAAAAACTGATTGTGGTACTTTTCTTCTCAAATCGGGAGTGCATACATGGACTTGCATATATGTGCCATCGAAAAGGATAAAAATCTCGACTAAGAACCAACGACTCAATAAGGAAAAAGGAAATCGACAGCAAAAAAAAAAGAAAAATTAGAAAAAGGAAAAGCCTACAAATATACATTTAATTGAGACGAGTGAAAAGGAAATTGTGCTGATTGTCGCGTGAAGAGACAAGAGCGGATCCGCGACATAGCGACGGGAGAGCGAGCTTTCCTTCTTTATTTTTGTTCCCTCTATTCTTGTGGCTCTCTATCTATACAAACATTTTGTTGTTAGTTTCCCTTCATTTTCGTTCTCGTGCTCGTGTTCAACGCTCTCTTCCCATCTACTGGTACTGGCACTGGTGACGGTGAGTGGTGACTGGTGAGTGCCACTGCCGAGTCGACTTGTCTTGTCTTGTATCTCGAAACTTCAACTTGTTTATCGTATTCTTGTTCCCGTTCTCGTCGTTGTCATCGTCAGATTTGTGCTATATTTCTCCGCCATGTACACCGTAGTGACCTAAAGCTAAACTGTATATACCCACCTTGGTTGTTATTCCTTTTTACCATCAACACGTCACGTATCTGTGCTGCTGTCTCATCGTCCTTTCTTCGTCGTTGCTGATCTAATGGGTAACTCGTTAGATTATAAATACGTAAACAGTGTCATCGTATCGTAGGCTCTTGTTGGTGCTCCTATACTGCTGCTGTGTGTGAAGAGAGTGTATGCCATTCTGTCGTTTTATCGTCTTTTTTCGTTGTTGTTTTAATGTGCGTGCCGTGTACACAGGACAGAAAGTTTGTGTCTTCTATTTGCACCCAAATCCGATACACAGAAAACGTTTTTCCTTTTAGTTCCTTGCAAAAAAAAACATCTTACAAAAATTAATAAAGTCTAATCTTCCCCACGAAAGCAAAAGGTCATCTCGAAAGAGCGACAATAAATTCGAACACAAACACCTACCAGTACTAGTGTGAAGAGCAAGAATTCAGTCGGATGGATACTATACCAAAGTGTATTTCAAAATTAAATAAATTCTAAAATAAAAATAATCACACTTACATATTATATAGTTCTGTATAACAACAACAACAACAAATTATAGTGGTTCTAAATTCAAGCATACAACAACCGAAAATAGTGCATAGTGCAACTTTAAAGCCGTTTCATAAAAAAAACACACATATAGATGTGTATAGTTGAATGTATTTATATACATATATATATAACATAATCAATGTGCCTGTATTCTGTTTTCATGTAGTGTTAAAGTATGTGCATTATTTGTGTAAATAAAAAATGAGAATAGGAAATAAATTAAATTCTAACATATCGTGTAAAACAAAAAAAAAATTCTTATAAACAAAAAATATTAGTAAAATCACTACATCAGTGAAGAAATTAAAACAAATCTAGCAACGAAAAAAGGTATTTAATTAAAAATCATCGCTCAATAAAAATTTGAAGCAAATCCCACAGTACATAAATAAATAGTTAACGCACAATATAATATTAAGTACAATATAACGACAACAAATTAATACAGTGTATCGCAGTGTAGTGTCAAGTGTTCACGTTAGTTAGTAGCTGTCAGTACAACAAATAAATTATATATAATTATATTGTGTGGATATTGCCGAGTGTAAACAAGTGTATTGGCCAACATTTTCGGTTTAATCGTGGATGGTGTTTACAGATGTTTCACTTTATAGTGTGAATGTTGGCAACCCTGGAGTGCCTCGGTGGTTTAGCGTGTACTAGGTAAGATTTAGCAATGACCCAGCTTGATTTATTTTCTAAGCAACTCACTATTTTTATGTGCAACTTTTCGCTTTAAGGAAAAAAAATTTAGAAATTTGAGGTTAGTTACGATTTTGTAGACAACGCCATTGATTGCTGCCTTTTGCGTAAACAAAATTAGTGCATATAGTAATCGAGGTAAGGTTTCTGAAGCTGATACGAAAAAATACTTTCAGTACATTTCGATGGAAGTAACAGGAATTTTTTGTCATATCGATCAGTCGTTCGTTTAATTTTTTAGTAAATATTCCTACAACAGTGAATATGAAATACTAGAGGACCATTCACATGAGAGCGAACTGCGAATAGGCGAATTGCGAACAAATCAATTTAACTGCATTTATGAATTGAAAATTTGTATTTGTTCTATCACAAAACCATTATATTTAATGAATCTAACATCTAGTCTAAAAAAATATTACTCTCAATTGATTTAAACAGCTAAATTAACAATTAAAGCACTTTTCCCGCGAATTGAAAATTCTTGCCGCGAACTGTCACACTTTATTCACAATCCACACAAAACAGTCGCGATCCACAAACCCACGAATGAAAAATTCGTTCGAACTTTACCTATAAAAATGAAACTGATACGCGGGTATCTGCGACCAAAAAAAGTTTTCATGTGAATGAAGTGTCAAAAACCACGTGTTCGCAACCACGTGTTCGCAGTTCGCAATTCGCTCTCATGTGAATAGTCCTTAGCTGAACGCCGCCGGCATCGCGCTTAAGTGTTTTATTTTTCAATTTTGTTGGCACATCAATTAATCACCGTAATTACTGACATTAAAAAAAAAAAAAAAAAAAATTGGTTGAAAATTACGGGCGACAGAGGGAAACATACACTTTTTGCCACTTTGGTTTATATATATAGAGATGGGATCTGCGAACAAATCAATTTGCTGTTAATCTATTTCATTAGTAATTGTACTAGTCAATTTGTAAAAAAAAGTGTCTGCATTGGAGCGTTGATGCGAACTGTCAGATTTTATTCAGAATCCACAACACACTATGGCGATCCACAGATCCGCGAATGAAAAATTCATTCGAACTTTAGGACTATTCACATGAGAGCGAATCGCAAACTGCGAACACGCGAACATTCGTAGTTTCTGACACTTCATTCACATGAAAACTTTTTTTGGTTGCAGGTACCCGCGTTTCATTTGTAAAGGTTAAGTTCGAACGAATTTTTCATTCGTGGGTTTGTGGATCGCGACTGTTTTGTGTGGATTGTGAATAAAGTGTGACAGTTCGCGGCAAGAATTTTCAATTCGCGGGAAAAGTGCTTTAATTGTTAATTTAGCTGTTTAAATCAATTGAGAGTCATGTTTTTTTTAGACTAGATGTTAGAATAATTAAATATAATGGTTTTGTGATAGGACAAATACCAATTTTCAATTCATAAAAACAGTTAAATTGATTTGTTCGCAATTCGCGTATTCGCAGTTCGCTCTCATGAATAGTCCTTTAACCATAAAATAGTAATTGCAATTAGGAAAAGAATTTAATGTCGTTTTCCGTTGGGACAGAAAAAGCACTTTTTTCATTGGCTGTCAGATTTCATGTTCCTTGGCCGAGAAAAAGCATTTTTCAGAGTCAGAGCAATTTTGCGAATCTCGATTTCTGAGTGAGATTTACACCCATTTACACCCATTTATACTTACACGAAATCATTTGTCATTTGTCAAACTCTAAAGTGTAATATTACTTCCGTTTTAGACGACATGTCTATGAAATATTGAGAACAATTGAATGAATTTTTTTAAACACAATTTACAATTTAAGAACAGCTGAGTTTTAAAACACGCACCACCTCAAATGCAAACAAAGAACAATCTCGTTTTTTGTCCCATTGGGAACGAAAAATCATAAATCTGAGAGCAAGATCTGAAAATCTCAATGGAAAACAACAAAAGGCTGATAAATGTGAATTATCGCAAATAGAAAGTATTCATTTGAAGGAACTGTCAGAATTTAGGAATATTCGCTCATTCGCAGACCGCGATTGAAGCCACTATTTTTATTATATTGGGGGCGTTCAAGTATCTAGTTTAGTAAGTCTGACAGCTGTCTGACTAGATCTATCTCGGTTGTGATTGGTTTAAATCGGTCGCGTGGGCACCTGTGACATTTGACGTTTATGGAGGGGTAGCCGACGAATCTAGTCAAGAAATTCGTGACTGAGTACTAAGTTGACAGTTTGAGTATGTGGCTGACGTAGAAAAAGTGACGTTCCTGACCAATCTAGTTTTTGCGTTCAGGTTACATCTTATCCAGACCAATCTAGTCGACTTAAGATAACTAGATTCTTGAATGCGGCCATTTTATCGTAAATCGAGTGGTGTTGATGATGTTGCAGAGCTGAATTTCAAGGAAGTCGGAACGTTTTTGTAGAAGGATTTGCCGAGCGTGCGTTGGAATTATTTCTATTGCGATTTTGTTTTTCAACAAAATTTGTATTTTGTTGCCTCAATTTTACTACCTCAAACAAAAAGGCAAATAGAAAGAAATATACTAGTTAACTAACAATAAGAAAGGCCAACATGTGTCAATGCACCTAAATAAAACAAGATTCATGTAAATGATAGATTTAGAATTATTGACTTAACAAATTAACAAGAATTTGGAGTCATTGATTTACTTGGACGGAAATACAATTTTGTGCTATTTTAAGACAAAACTACGTAGGTGAAATATTGGTTTTCAATAAAATACTCAATTTAAAAATAAACTTAGATCAAAATAAAAGCGACATGATTGCGTTGGCAGACTGAATGAGTGACGGTGGCCATTGGTCAACTGGAAAAGTGTATCCTTGTGACTCAAGCAAAGCCCAAAAATAAAATCGAACATGTCAGACTATCTCTACTTAACTCTATTCCTTTAAAACACAAGGGTACTTTAATACACTAAGAACTTTATTTGAATCGAACGCAATCAAGGGGATGTTCAAAACCCTAACGCTGTGTCCAGCGTAAGCGCGGGCACTTTTTTGGCGTGCGATGCGATTCCCCTACGCACTGGAATTGTTTGCGATGAATACGTGTGTGTCCAATTACAGTACGATATTGCGTTCATGCGGGTTCCACTAACAATATTTTTTTATTTGTATAAAATAGCTTTTTTTTTCGGATTTTTACTATTGGAATATAGTTTCCTAAATAATAATGTTGAGAAATCTCTATAAGAAATATTTCGTTTTGCATTTCTGATACAAAAATATTCAATGTACACACGATATATGCGCGCAAAATCAAACCAGTTTGATTTTCAAACAAAGCGTGCGATGCGGAGAAGTCGCAATGCACGCGTTGCCGCAATATCGTGCTTACGCTGGACATCTACATTTGCTATCATCTGTTTGAATTTGACAACTGCCCGCATTAGGCGCATCGCAACGCATGCCCGTGCTTACGCTGGACACAGCGTTATGGTGCATCTACACGGTCACACATTCCTATCACGGAAAATTAAAGGGATGTCCAATACTAAACAGCCGTCTGACTGAAAGGGACAGCATTACCTAACACGCAAAAAAACGTGATACGTTTTTTGGTCGGCCATCTTGTCTACGTGGTAGGAATTATGGGAAAGCTATGCATGTTGATATTTTTATAGCGATGTCTTACGAAATCTCGTTATCCTATAAAACAAAAAGGCTTCCGGAAGTGATGAACGTACAATTATTTATTTATTTCGTATAAATGATTGATGAATTGTTCGTTTAATTTACTGAAACTAATTAACACTCTCATTTCACTTATTTTAAAGCGGAAATAGAAATGTTTTCATGTGATTGCAGAAATGTTGGTTGCCGGAACTTCCGCTTTACGTATCTATAATTATGGGAAGAAAATCCATGAAACCTTAGGCGTCTGATTTGTGATCTTATTCCTACGCCTTTATTAGCATTGACTACGGACAAACGGATCTCTCTGTCAGTCTCGTGCAAAAATGCCCGTGCGTGATAGTGTAAATGCAGTTTAATTTATTAAGTCGGGCAGCTGTCTGATGTGATGCGTTTCAGTATTTATTTGAACAGTCTTTTCTGTTGCTATTTATAGACGGGTAGTTGACAAATCTAGTCAAGAATTTTGCGACTGAGTACTCAATTGACATTTCGACTAATTACGTAAAGATGACGTTAATAGAATAACTACTCGAAAAAAATCGAAGTATTATTCTTGACCTCTTTAAAATATTCTGTATTTCTCCAAAAAGAAAAAAACCCTTCACTTGATCAATGAAGGTCATTAAAAACTCGAACTCCAACACATTACATCGGCCAGATGTCAAACAAATGTTTAGAACGTCCTAGTGATTGATAGTTTTACTCGTATTGTAATCCCATGCTGTGATGTGACACATGTCAGCTGGGATTACTAACAACTCTTAATCTTAAAATGTAAGTTTTTTTTTTGACAGAAGCATGTCGATAGTATCAAAACTTAATTGAATTGTAAGGTTGGAAACTGTTTGCTATAGGTTTTGTAGATATATTATGTTCCACATAAATATACTGCGTAGGCCTACTGTTAAAAGGAATACCAAATGGTATGTCAAATATAGAATTCGATGACATGTAAGATTTATTTTAATGCGTAAATTTTCTTAGTGTTTTGATGGTTTTATGAAATTCATTTCGTTAAGGCCTATCCACAAATAAACGAATATTCTTTCGAAAGTTTTGACAGTCCTTTCACGTGATAAATTTTATTGCTCGTTCGTACTTCAAAGTCCAATAAAATGTTAAAAAACAAATTGTTCGGTTTAGTTCGAATGAATTTCGTATTCGCTGATTTGTGGAACGCGCTCAAATGTTGTGGATTATGGTGAGATTAAACTGCGGCAATTCGGTTTTTCCCGGGAAAAGTTTAATATTCGAAGTTTTGTTATTTGAACTCTTTTTGAAATGGTTTTCTTACCCCCGTATTAATAAAGACTGTAAAAGTTATCAACTTGTTACTCAGCAGTTATGTCCAATTTGTGTATGCTATCTGACGTTTGCTAGCTAACTTACTTGTGTACATTTTTATATTAATACGGGGGTTAATCTATTTCGATTGATTAATTAAGTAGCCCACTTTTATAGTAGCAAAATGTACAGTTTTCTCCTTGTGGTTTACTCCCTTGTTATCAATTCGTTCGTTCGCTCTTCAATGAATATGAATCGTCTAAAAGACAACTTCCGGTTGAGATTAATGATAAAGCATAACATTTGAATACACCCCATGTGAATGACCATAAACAAATGTAAATCATCTCCAACTAACAGCTTTCTTAATTGCTAGAACATTTTATTATATAAACTAAAATAAACACTCCCCTAGATTATTCTCAACCCTTCAAATCAGTCAAATTGAAGTGACGTGTTGTAGCTCGTAGGATTTAACTTTCACGTGCCAAAAAAGAAACACCAAAACAATCAACTATAAAACCAAAACTCAGTTCATATACGGCTTCATATCCCCAGACACATGTCAAAAATTTCAAGTTAATTAAATTGTCTCCCGTATAGGGCACCGTGGTTTTATTACGAATTCAACTGTCTAGTTCTGAAGATAATTTGCAATCAGAAGGTCTATAGGCGATTACCTTTTCTAAGGTATCCAAAATAAACAGATACCAGACAGCCACATTCAATGGAGATAGTTTTCCATTGTCTATTCCTATATTAAACGTATAAGAAAATCCAAAACAAAAATCAATAACAGACATGAGCAGGTGACAAATGGCAGAACTGTCTTAAGTTTTCAGTTCCGTCTTGCGTCTTATACTCGCTCAAGGTAAAGACCATTCGGTTCTTATAACAGCTCATAAGAATATGCGAGACTAAACACTTTGTAGTTGGTTTTTTATTTTTTTTTTTTCTTATGAAAAACTTTGACTCATGGTAAATAGTTACTAAGCTTTAAAGTGCTTGTTTATGAACTGTGCACACTTTTGAGGAAGACAGCTGACGCAATTTAAAAGAAGGTGAAACCTTATTGATTTGTATATGACATTGCTTTCTTTTTCTTTTGTTTATTGGCAAATTTGAGAACTAACTAAGGAAACCCACACGGCAACTAAACATCAAAGCGAAGCAGAGTTAGTTGTTTTATTCGTATCACGTATGGTTGTTGTTTGTTAGAGCTCTTGTCGTATTAAACAAAATGGAGATCCTCAATCTAAAACTGGAGGATCCACGCGCAGCAGTAATGAAAGTGAAGTTTTATAAATGGGTAAAAAATTACACTTCTTAAATTGTTGTTTTAAATTTGTGTAATTAAAAAAATGACGGATTGACTAATATAACTATAACCTGAGTTGCGGTGCCAATGTTTATGTGCAAATTTTTGACAAAAGTGTTCTCCCCTGAAAACTGGAGAGGGAAGTTTTATAAGCATACCCCGATAAATGTTAATTTGTGTCGCAACTAAGACCAAATGAAACCTTTACAAACCGTTTGCTAGATGACACTGTATTACCCTATTCACACCGCCGCGAAAAGCGTGTTTTTGTCGAAAACACGTCGATGCATTCACACCGAACACCAACTAGTTTTCGTTTGACGTTTCAATCAGCTGTGAAACACTTACTAGTCGTGGAACTTCTGTGTGAACTATTCTTGTTACAAATTTCGATCGCATAAGTTAACAAATTGAATGAATTCGGAGCATTTAAAAATAACATTAGCCCATCAATTAAGTGTGGAAAATGATTTTAACTTGTGAGTTGTGACATTTGTTCGGTCAGCTGTTCTGTTGAATTCGCTGAATATGGCAAAAGGTGTGTTTGTTTCAACAACCCACCGATTGGAAGTCGTTTTCGTGGTGTTTTCGTGGAAGACGACTCTAAGCGACTCGTTTTGAAAATTGGAATAAAATAAAATAGTTGGCGCAACAGGTCCGGAAGGACCCTAGGCCTAGCTTCTCACAACCATTCGTTTTGTGTGAGTTTTTAATTTTTGGAACGAATGGATGGGATCTACAATGTTATGCCGACTCCAAATGGCTAATTGAGAAGCTCTTTCAAGACAGTTTGTCAGTCTTGACAGTCTCGGATGTTTGTCAGACGTTCACGAGAGGTGACGCAGTGAAAAAAACCCTAAGTTGGAATTTGGGCTTTTTGCGGGATTCGAACCTCGACCCCTCGCTTAGTAGTCCAACACACTAACCACTAAGCCACTGCGCCTACAAAAAAGGAAAATTGGAATATGTATGAGAAAATTTAGTTTTCGAGTGCTTTCGCGAAAACCCGGTTTTTGGCAGAGTTTGAACAGGGTATATGACTCAAAGAGCTGTTCGCAATAGGGAGGCGTGTACTGTCTACGGGATGGGAAGTCTATGAAGTTCTCGGCATAGACACGACGTTCGATTATATCGTCTGTTTGACTAAGTACTGAATGCGAATTGCCACATCAGGTGTGAGCGTTATAGTTTTCCATTGTGACCTACGTACTGTTTGCATTAAATGGTCTTTCTATCGATCGTAGATAAGACAGCACCGCTGTCTTGTTGGACGTTACAGAATTTCCACTTCTGAGCGAGGGTACGCCAGGAAGTCTCGACAACTGTCTACGAAGCATATGCCGTATGCTGATTACAAAACAAATGTGTCCAGCCCAACAATGATACATTTTCCCTCTTTTTCTAAAGTCAAAATTAAGTAAGAAATTGCTAAAATGCTCGCCCTTTTGTAAAGAATTGAGTTTTGACTCGTTGAATATTGATTACCAAATCGTTGGCAACGAGCAAAAGAAACATTTTATGAGACTATGGCCTTTGTACTAAGCTTTGGGTCTTATCTCTTGAATTTTGTTATATCCCACAAAATAACCAAATGTCGGTGGCTCTGGCTATCAATCATATTTTTGAAAAACAACAAATGGAATCAAATCGCTATCACATTTTTGTATTCAGCCTTCGATTGGCAAATTGAACTAGACATATTATATTCAGCGCATTATTTTCCAATAATTTCACGAGGCCGATGATAATCTTCTCCTTAAGATTCGATAGTGTCAAATGAAATGAAATGAAATGTCACTATTACTGAGATAAAAATATACGGCCCTTGTGGCGCAGATTTAAAACTAAAGTCCATACCACTGACTGCATAGTTTAGAAAGTAGGTTGGTTATCTTGTACAGGGTGTCCGCCGGGAAGGTATACTACTTTGTTTGTTTATAATTTTTGATTAAAGGAAAGAGAATGGATCTTATATTGATAAATGTTTTATTTAATGTCGGCAATTATGTATGCAATACAATATCAGGTAAATGTCCGCCTCTGTTAGTCTCACAAATGCGAGCCCTTTTGAGCACATTTTTCATTACATTCTCACACATTTCACGCGGTATTTCATTAATTTCGTCACGAATATTTTGTTTGAGTTGCTCAAGCGTTCCTGGTTTGTTTGCATAAACCTTGCTTTTCAAATATCCCCACAAAAAGAAGTCCGGAGCAGTTAAATCAGGCGACCGTAGAGGCCAATCAACATCACCATTTCTTGAAATTACTTGTTGTGGAAAGAGGTCTCGCAGTAATTCCATTGTAATCCTGGCTGTATGGGATGTGGCACCGTCTTGCCCAAAGCATAAAGTTGTGGCGTTAAAAAGTTTTCAATCATATCACGATATCGCTCCCCATTCACAGTTACCGTAACGCCGTTTTCATTTTCAAAGAAGTAAGGTCCAATGATTCCTACTGACCAAATTGCACACCAGACTGTAACTTTTAACGGGTGCAAAGTGACTGATGAATAATTTGAGAGTTTTCCATTGCCCAGAACCGACTATTCTGTTTATTCACATATCCATTCAAATGAAAATGTGCCTCGTCACTCATTATGATTTTTTCATGAAAATTGGGGTTGTCATGGGCTAGCTGTAACATCCTATTGGCATATGTACGGCGGCGTAAATGGTCTTGTCGAAGAAGCTCTTGTGTCAACTGAATCTTAAATGGAAATAAATGCAAATCCTTGTGCAAAATTGTCGCCAAAGTTGTTCTTTGAAGACCAAGCTCCTGAGCACGGCGTCGAATTAAGGTTGATGGATTGTTTTGAACACTTCCTTGAGCAGCAGTAATGTTTTCAGCAGATCTGGCAGTACGTTGTGATCCATCCTCTTTCTTCGAAATCATTCACTACACGATAAATAGTGCGTTTTGTTTGCACGTTATTTCTCCCAAAAATGTCACGTAACTTTCTCATCGTCGCAGTAATCGATGATTGATTTTGATAAAATGTTTTAACGATAAAAACACGTTGGTTTATTGAATATATTTCCATAATAAATTTGCCACGAGTCTACTTCACGACTGCCAAATATGAACTGTCAAGACTAATGTTTACCAAAATGGTGGCAAAACAAAGTAGTATACCTTCCCGGCGGACACCCTGTATAATATTTTAAATAACGCACATGTTTGAGTGTTCAAAAAAAAAAAAAAAAATGGGTCCCAAGGTCAGTTTGAAGCGTGTGTTGAAGTGGCTCTCAGTGAGCGAAGCCGGCCCATTGTGCGTTTATGTCTTATGTTAAAGTACCCTACTTACCGCCGTAAAAGGGACAATTTTTCTCTGTATTACAATCGACCGGTAATCGGGGAATCTGTAATTGCTGCCTGATTTGGCATTCTTCAGTTTTGAAACTAACTGCGATTAAGGTTAAGGTGTAAGGCACAGACCTCGACCTCGAGAAGAAGACACAGCTTTGTGGCTTTTATTTTTAACAAAAAAAAAAAAAAAAGTTTTCAATTCGAAACATTTCTTTCTTATGTTTGCAATCTTTTTCGTTCATTAAAGAATAAAATCTTCTTTTTTTTCTGTCGGAGGTTGTTACTATCCGATGGAGCACTCAGACACAACTACTGGTCCATTGTACTGCCAAACAGACAGCTTACATTTATGTACTTAGTTTTCCCGTCTTTCGAAGAAAGATGAGAAGGAGCTTCAGTGATGAAGAGCTTAGATGTTCGGCACTCACCATGTCAGCCCCAAAGATCCGCCACCTGATGCGAGCAAAGGCAGGACAGCTAGATAGGAAGTGCTCCGCTGTATCGTCATCCTCTCCACAGGCAGGACAGATGGTGGAGATGCTCAAGCCCAAAACATTTAAGTGTTTGGCAAAAGCTTGGTGGCCCGAAAGGACGCCCACAAGCAGTCTACAGTCGCTTCTTCTGAGAGACAGAAGGAAGGCCGCCGACCTTTTGCAGATGTCCGGACGCAGTCGTTTGGTCTGTCTACACCCAGCACAGTTACGCCACCGACTTTCGTGTTCGCGAGAAACCCAAGTATCAATGGATGACTTAACCACCGATGAAGGCAGACCCAACACAGGTTCAGGTCCTAAGAATTCTTCCTATGAACCCAGCCTGGCAAGCTCATCAGCTATCTCATTTCCAAGGATACCAGTGTGACCTGGGACCCAAACAAGATACACTGTATTTAGCCTTCCGACCAAGTTCAGAAAAAGCTTGAGTTCGAGCACTAATTTAGACGAGGTAAGAGGGTTAAGCAGCGCCTTTAATGCATCTTGGCTGTCGCTGCAAACGCATATACTCCTAGCCCTCCTACCATGGAACACGCTCTTTCGGACATGGACATGGACGATTTCAACAAATTTCTGCTAAGCGAGGACGAACTTCTTGGTTCATCTTCAGAAGCAGAAGAACTAAATAACACCGTGGTGGAGGTTTCTCCGCCTGATTGTAGCAACAATGCTGCAATTAGTGCAGATTAATCTTCATCACTCCATAGAGGCTTCGGCCGCCCTCATCCTCCGCCTTTCAAAGGGTAGAGAAGACATAGTCTTGATACAGGAACCATGGTTTGACAACAGCGTGGTTCGTGGACTCGAGACTCCTGGATACGAAAAGCTGTATGTGAATGGCAAAGGTAGACCCAGATCATGTATACTAGCGAAACGTAACCTTAAATTATGCTTACTCCCTAATTTCAGCGCAAATAAAGCAGTAACACGTTTCCGTGAAAGTCTGTTCCACCATACAACCGACGCGTATGAGAGGAGTGGTCTTACGATTGCCGTGTAGATCCAAAGGACCCTTTTAGGAGATAAGCCCCATGTCTTGCCAAAAGCGCCTTTACACTGCCAAAAAGTTGACAGCGCTTTATCGGTTTTCGATTCGGCATGCTTGGACCAAAGAAGCTTTCTATCGAGGATTACTCCCAGATATTTGACTTCATCGGAGATTGGAATAGTGACACCTTTTAACACAAGCTGAGTCAGACTAGTGACCTTCCTCCTTCTCGTGAAGAGAACAACAAGAATAAAAGAATAAAATCTTACTTAAACTGAAATGGTGTCATTTTGATTTTTTTTATCAAAAATTTGGGGCCAAGAGTTCTGAGACTCAAAAAAGGGTCCGTTTAGGACCTTTAAGGGGCACCGCT
The DNA here is from genome assembly GCA_946477585.1 of Cheilosia urbana. NCBI lineage: Eukaryota > Metazoa > Arthropoda > Insecta > Diptera > Syrphidae > Cheilosia > Cheilosia urbana. Next base: position 161,583,137 of record OX297853.1, read on the forward strand.
GTCAACAAGCCTCTTTATTTATTGCGGTTATTGCGGCTGTCTCCAGTTGTAGTTGTGGAAATAATCTTAAAGTATAGAAGTCCACCTTAGGCTGCGTTCAATTTATTCCATACCCGTACCGAAATGGGCAGTTTTTTGAGAAAAGTCCACGTCACTGCACAGCTCGTTTAGTTCGTCCTGGAATTGCCTCCTTACAACGGATGGATAGGTCTTGCAAAGTGGATGAATGGCAATTTTGAACTAATCTTCAACTCCAGATCTGAGTGACTTGCATTGATTTTGAGGACAACCGCGCTTCGGAAGGTCAGTCAGTGTGCTGAAGGTTCAACCGGAAAGCACAACTTCCATTTTAAGCATATCTCGCAACCGACGGGTATTTGAAACATAGCTTAGTTCCCATGTAAAAGCTTCACAGGTCAGCCACTTGGATATGGTAAAAAATGCCACTTCCAGTAGTTCGAAAAATAGATCCCACACTCACACAGCCGAATGCTTACGAGAAGCTAGGCCTAGGGTCCTATAAAAACTATTGCGACAAGTATATGTATTCTTATTTATTAAAGGGCACAAAAGAGCACTAAACTGCGGTCTTTAACCCGTAGGGAGCTATAGTGATAGTCCCCATCTTATCATTACACATAGAAAGAAGTGGAACTTCAATTTGTCTTGAACATGAGCTTAGGATTTTGTACATCCCTTTTAACAATATAACTCAAATACCAAACCTGAGAACGTATTTAATAAAGCTGAGAGAGGCAATTTATAACTTATACGTACCCAATGAATCACTTCAACAAAATATTCGTCATTTCACACGACATTACCACGTTTCACCTTGTCGAACTTCTAAAAAAGAATTAACTTTATCTCCACGCTCATCGGTTTAGTTGAACTTTCCGATAAATCAATACTCCAACCCGTGCCTGTTTGTTTGTCTGTTACAAGGAGCATATCAGAACCCTCCTTCGTAACCTTCAAAGGGATTTGTGTCGTGTGTCACTACAACAAAGCTATACAGAAAAATTCCGTCATCCGTATCATTTAATCAGCAATTTCCTACTCATCTCAATTAAATTCCTGATGGATCTTAATGCACACCAACTGCACCCTCAGTCTCCTAGAAAGTCAGCAAATTAATTATTTCAGAAGTTCAAGTTCAATGATAAAATATTGTCCGCGCACTTAATAATCATGAAAAATGTGACAAGCACAAATTCACCCTATACCCAGACGGGTTTCTTGAAAAGGAAAGAATTTTCAATTTCATTAATTCCGCAGAAAAGCACAAGGGATTCATTTGGCTTGCGGTCGTGTCACTATGATATCATCCTAGCAAACAAAATATTCAAATTCAGCGCGGTTTTGTAAACGACCACAGTGCCATACATCATCGCATGCATATACGCGTGATGCCTTCGAAGTGCATTGGGTTTGGGTGCATTGCATGCACTGCTCCGAGGAGATTAATTAATCTATTAGGTCTGCGCGTCTCTAGTAGGTTCGCGCCTCTACGATCGATCACTTCACAGTTCGCACACACGAAAAGGCGGAATCTTTAAAAGTCAGAGAACGCTTGGCCGGCGAGCTATTCTCGTTTCAGCCACCACTTGTGTCGCCAACGGATCGCGCAGCCACATAGCTTGTTAGTGTTTGTTAGTGTCTTTGGCAGTGAATTATAAGCATCTTGCTTCGGATTGAGATTATTTGTTGTCTGTTTTAGTTGGTGTTATAAAAAAAATTAAATCAAACTAGGGATCTATTTCTGGGGTAGCCAATCGGATTGGGAGATCTGTCGAGCGTTATACGCACACTTGTACGCATGATGCAAGACTTGGCTTTCCTTGGGGTGAGTGTGTGTACAGCACACTCTCAAGTATTTGGGACAACGCCGAATTGTTGCAATATAATTAAGTTTTGTGATTCATTTTCATTTTCAAATATATATTCTGTAAATATAACACATACGTTTGTTTTTGTTTTTTTTTTTTCGGTCTCGAACAGGGGATGTCGCGGTGTGACGAAAGCGGAGTTGAATCAGTATCAGCAGAAACAACCGATTTACCATTTGAAGATGACGATTGTCTCAAAGTTCGAAAATACTGGTGTTTTCTATTGTCCAGCATCTTCACATTTCTCGCTGGACTATTGGTTGTACTGCTATGGCGGGCGTTTGCGTTCATATGCTGCCGCAAGGAGCCCGAACTTGGACCAAACGATCCGAAACAAAAGGAACAAAAGGCATCCAGAAACAAACAAGAGTTCGAGGGAACTTTTATGACAGAAGCCAAAGACTGGGCTGGTGAACTTATATCCGGTCAAACGACAACTGGTCGAATTCTGGTAAGTTTTTGCTTGTTTTTCCCATTTAAGTAAAATATTTGCGAGTTTTCTTTTACTAAAGAATTAAACTTGTCAGTGATGGGGAATCCTACTTTTAGTTTCGAACTGGTGACGTAGGTATTTGGAAAAAAATGTTATTGCATGTCGAAGTGCATTGTTTAGAAACATCGGATGGGGTTAATTTTTTCAAATGATGGATCTTCCTCGATGTGCACTTTGTGTTCATTTTTGCACCATCTAAAGCGAATGTAAATCGAAGACGAAAATGATCACAAACGACGTTTACTCTCCCACCCTACACTCATAATATGTTTTTCAATCACCTGTGGCCTCGCTAGGTTCTAGACACTTCTTCAAAACCGGTTTTCATTTGAAGAGTACTTCGTTCATTTAAATAACTACTTGTGACAGTAACTGCTCATTGCAGGGATGTTCGGTGCCCAAAAGGTAAAACATCTTATGTCAATTTTGTGCACTTTTCAGGAGAGCAGTCTTAAACTTTAAACGGTGCACTACAGTTCTTCACTTAAGCTATCTTACAACGGTTATAACTTCCTCATTATTTGAAATTTGTGTACCTGCTTTGGCTTAAGAAACAATAGAGTAAGGAAAACACAATTCAAATAACGTTAAATAGCTAAAACATCTTAAGTCGACTGTACCTTTTAGGCACACGTTTGATCCTCGTTAAAATGTTGTTTTTAACTTTTTCAATTACATAGTAAGCGAAAGATATTGTATTCGTACAAAATGTCGAACTCAAAAAAGTGCGTCGCAAAATTCTGTTCGTATGTCTGTCCGTGTGTCCATCTGTCCGTCTGCCCGTATGTCCCGAGGCGCGAGGCCTACAGCCTAAACGGCTGCCCAGGATTCAAACTTCTGAATTTGAGTTTGCGGGCTTACTGTTCGGGCCGTTTCTTTTTTCAAGGTATCCTCAATATTAATGGTAGGTAATTAATAAAACGGCTTTAACGTTTTCAACCAAAATTGATTTTTTAGCTTAAGTTGGTGAGGTTAACATGATTGCATACTCAGTTTTTCGCTAAAAAAAAATTGGAAATTTGGCCATATCTCAAAAACGGTCCAAACGATTGTTTCTTAGGTAATGTGGTCATTTTCAACTTAATAGCAAACTCAGTTTTTCTTTAGTTCAATTTAAAAAAAAAGACATTTTTTAAAAGTTTGGTTTTCTACAGTTTATCTACCTGAAAACGGCAACAACGATTTGGACAAAAATGCATACTTAGAGTAAAATTGATATTTTCAAAATGTTTGTGTCTTTAATTTTCAATCGGAATTACCGAAAATGCTAATTTTAATATTTATTTTCGATTTCGATAAGGCTTTCAAAAACCAAGTAATGCCTATATGCCGAACAATATCTAATACTCAGTTTGCAGCTAGGCAATAGTATTTTTTAAACTAAAATTTTTTAAACTAAAAGTTGCAATATATATTACTGTTTTGTCTGCGTAATTTTACAAAAACCGCTCTAAAGATTCTGATAAAAAATACATATAAAAAATAATATAAATATTCTAAATAAGTTCCCGTACTTAGTTCTTCTCAAAAAATTCGAATAAATCAGTTTTTTTTAATTATTTTTCAAAAATGACTTCCCAAAAGCCGGTCTGTGTTCATATATTTATTCTTAAAACTCAATACCGCACTTCCATTAAAATTGTAATAACAGCGACGCAAAACTTATTTTTAGCAAAAAATATCCACATCTTCTTTTTTTCAACCATATTGAATATGCATCTTAAAATAATTCCAACCACTTGGAGTTTACTCATTCAGAATATCTCACTTCATTTGCACCCCCACACACGTCCATCGGGATGTTTAGTTTGTACAGTAATCCCTGGATTGTTGCTTCGGGCAAAATGAACAATTTTCAGCGCGTTTATCCGAGGAACGCAATTACGAGAATCCCGCTTAAGTGCGTTGTCGACGCAATAATGAAAACCCCACAATAAAGTATTTTTATTAGCTAGTATATGCGGCACAATCACGAAACTTTGTTTATTTTGGCGCACTGTGAACATTATGTCATGTCATTTTGACAATTGCCTTGAAAACAGTCTTTGATTTAGTAAAGCTCAAAGAGTTTTCAATGCTTTTGTTAGATGTGTGCTTACGACCGGAAGATTTTGTATGAAGTTTTACGAGAAGCTTTACTCTTAGTAGTGCAAATAACCGGGTTACGCATTTAAGCGGTGAGTACTAGGTACTCATTTAAAGGGAAAAGTTCTGTACATTTCTTATGAAATGCTTTTTTTGCCCAGTTTTTGGATGACTTAAACGAGGAAGGCAATTTAGCGAGGGTCACTTATCCGGGGATCGCTGTTACTGCTAATGGAAATTCAAAAATTCTGAATTTGTACATACAATATACATATATGTAAAGATATCGATCCATCACGAACACTACTTGCAATCATTGACAGCTTAAACAAGCGTCATTAATCTATTCCAATCAAAAATAAAATCATGCCCCAACAGAACTCCTACTACTCCTCGTCCTCAAAAACTTGTAAAGTGTAAGAGCTTATAAATAAAACAAGCAAAAATTTCCTGTTACTGAGAGCTTCAACTCAAAACTCACATTGTTTTATTAATATACTGTATACTGTTACATCAGATGAATAACCCAAAAGTAAATTTTATTGAACACTATTTCTGTATTTCATGAACCTTTTCTCAGATTTGTACCTTTACCTACTTATTAAAATAAGAAAACAACCAACCAACCAAACTTTTGACGAACGAGAAAGTTTCGTTCGACCCAGTCGTGCACTTCATTTTAAATATTTGTATTCTTAAAGGCGAGCATATAGCACTTCAAGAGGGCCCTGATATGTTTGTAGATAGGTTCAAGTGGATGTAGATTTTTTACTGGACACATTCACGGGATCGTGTTTAACCCAACTTGATATATTCGGTTCGGAATAGTACCGAACTAGTTATTTCGATTTTGGGGCTGTCCGCACTTGCAATATTGAAGGAAACTGATAATCCTGTCACCGGATGATGTTTGGAGCTACGACAGATAAGACCTGTCAGCGGCAGCTGTTAGTGGTTTTTGAAAGGAATCTACTATCACACTGGCTCCTTGCTGCATGCGCTTCCGTAGCCTGATAATCGATTTAGTTTACTAGCCATTTCCCACTGAAGCTATACTTCGCTCAGTGTTACCTCTGAACATTTTCAGAAAGAGTCCTGGATGAAAAAAGGAGTCCCATTCTTATTTCAATATTTTCTTTCCTTTTTTAAATAAACAATCTCTTCAATTCAAATTCAGGTAAAACAAAAATCTTTCGAATTCCACTTAACTATTTTGAACTATAGCAAAAGTATCCTACATTTTTAAAAGGAGTCCGAATTCACAGATTTTTAAAAAGATGGGCCGGAGTCCAGGCGCTCAAAAAGGAGTCAAAATTTCAGCGTCCCGAAAGGTAACACTGACTTCGCTTATCTTCATAGACTCTAGTTTACTCTGCAAGTTCTAAAATATTTTGTCTATTACGTCTGCAGGCCTCCTCAGGGGTTCTGGTTTGGTATCTTCCCTGCTATCGTTAGTTACTGTAGTGTCCAGTGTCAAACATTTGTAAAAACATTTACTCATATTAAAAGTTTTAGAGAATTACAACAGTTTGACTTCTGATCAGCATGCCGTCGCTCGCGTGCAGTTGACAAGCTTAGCAATAAAAAATTAGAACAATGTAACACGAAGCCATAAACCATAACCATATAATAGAACATATATCTAAATACAGATCTATTTACTCCACGACCATCAGTTCTGCTCCACTTTTTTCATTTTTTTTTTTTCGGTTTTGTAGTCATTTCCGTAAACTACTTACAGTCACTTATAATTATAAGCTACTGTGTTTTTAAATTTATATGCACATTGACTTGCTATTTCAATTGAGTACTTTTTTGTTTGTAACAGTAGACTAATGTGAACTTTTGGACAGACATCATTAGGCACATGCCATGTCGAATTGCGGTCTTACTTCAAAATAAATTCAAATTTATCGGGAACCGTCAAACTTAGAAAAGTGAAAGTCCCACATATACTGTATATTTTGACAGATCATATAAAAGATTCTGTTAAAGAAAGGAAGGGGTTTGCATAGCCTATTAATTGTTGTATTCCTTAATTACGCTGCATTGATGGGGAATATGTTCAGTTCAAACGCAAAAAATAATGCAGCGTTGGTGGGTCCATTTTTGTCTCTGCGCTCTTGCAACAACTGCTTTTATGACTATGCAAAATTTCTGGTGTTATTACTCGAATTTTAAGACCGCCATTTTGTGTAAGGCTTAAGGTGTTTTTCTTTTTTAGTTCAGAGCTGAGCACCGACCTGAACTCGAGCATTGAGCGTGCTCAGTTCGTTCGGATTTACTTATGAAACACAGTGACATAGCTGTCATTATGGTTATTATTAATAGGTATTTATTAAATTGGTTTACCTTCAGTGCCAGAACAATAAGGTTCGTCCGCCATTTCGACAATTTTGTTTATCCTGTTTTTTTCTGTCAAATGTGATTGAAAGTGTGTTTTAAAAAAAAGCGATAAACGTTTTGTGTTAGAAAATTTTTATTGATTTTGATTTTCAAAATTAAATATATGACGATTTTTATTCGATGTTCAGTCTTGAATGTCTCCATTTTGAGATTCCCAAGAATTCTTTAAGCAAATCAAAAATCTAAGAAAGCAGTAAAAATTCAATTTTATTGACTATCCCATATGTTATTTTTGGCGCAACCCTGTATAACTGGAGCGGAGAAATCTAGTGAACGACTGACTGACTCGATCGACAAATATGTAACCGATGTCGGAGTCGGACAGAGTCCCGAAAAACGTAATCCCGAAAGCTCGAAATCCCGAAAATTAAAAATCCCAAAAATCTAAAAACCCGAACACCTAAAATCAAGGTTGCAGTCTTGAAAAGTCGTATCAGCTTCCTTGCGTCTGTAAATCTCAGTAAATCCATAAAAATGGAACATTTTCCCACTATGCCGATGTCGTACAGCATTAACCGCTTTCTAAAACAGTTTATCAGCATCTTTTGGATAGTTAGTTCGGTACAGGGCTGCCGTTTCATAATTCAATGGGGTATTATTGTTTTTTTTTTTTTTTGGGAGTTCTTTAGTAAGAGTTTTTCAATTGGGACGGGTCGTTGTATCCAGACTGTGGCGGCCATGTTGTGTTGGTGGCATCTATTTAAATTGGTGTTTATTATTCAGTCACTGGTGCCCAAACACCATGCCATAAAACTTTGTTATCAAAATGGGTATACGGCAGTGCAAAGGTTGCGCCCATTTTACAGCAGACGCGGTGGCCCTTCCAATTCAACTCTCCAAAGTTTGCTTGCAAAATTCAAGACAAAAGGAAAGCCTTTGGTAATACCTAACACTCAGTCCGTTTCACTCCGTTTCAACATCTACCCGTCATTATTGAATAAAAAATTGGTGCGACTGTATCCAACAGTCCCGAAATATGTGTATGTGTAAACACCGTGCGTGCGGTATGTGTGTGATACACGTCATTGAGAAAAGAGGGAATTGTAATAACCGTATTCTTGATATATTATTAAATAACAATAATTTATTCGTTCTGTGCTAGTTTCCGTAGAATAGATACAATCGGATTGTGGCAACTGGAGTAAGATATGTACATTTGAGTCTGTAGTCTATCTAGATTACGCTGGAAGACAGCATCGATGGTTGTTCTATATCGTGTTGTTGAAATTTTCCGGTTGGAGTTCATTTGAAAATTAAATTTATCTTGCATAAAATCAATTAAAGGTTGAGCTTCTGGAGTTGCAAAATTGATATTGAAGTCTCCGCTTATGATCATTGGTAAAAGATGATAATCTCCCTGCAGAATTCTTTAAATTTCTTCTGAGTACAGTGCAAGGACGAAATGGAGAAATTTTATGATATCTCCCACAGACTTCCCTGGTGAGATATATACAACCACCAAAAGTACTTTATTCCCATCAGGGAGCTGGAGTTCAGCAGTACATTATGTCCCCAATAGATTGTGTTATCAACTGTTATACAGTAAATGAAAGTGTCATTGGAATTTCATTCGGCTTGCATTGCATATTGTAGAGGTGCTGGTCTACGACATTTTTGTTAGTTGTTGTCCAGCTGTGATTTCTGCGTGCCTGGTAATTCACGAACGATTTGGCACTGAATTTCCTCGAGATGTCCGTCACAGGGAAGAAATCTGAGACCATCATATATGAGAAACATGATTTATTTCACATCAACAAAAAGCTGAAATTAATATGACCCAGCTCATAAATGTATGAAATGATAAAAACGTAAGTTTAATGTGTGGAATTACTCTCAATTAGCCGTTTGGAGTCGGCATAAAATTGTAGATCCCTTCCATTCGTTCCAAAAATGAGAAACTCACACAAAACGAATGGTTGTGAGAAGCTAGGCCTAGGGTCTCTCCAGACCTATTGCGCCAACTATTTTTTTTTTTTTATTACTCCAGATTCCAACAACGCGCGCTTAGATGTTTACACATCAAAAAAAAAAACCCTAAAAAAGTGGCAGAAGAAAAGGAATTTCCAGGATCCGCAAGCGTTTTTTCGACACAAATGTTATAAAATCGAAAATAAAAAAAAATATTTATGAATCATCATTGGGTAGACAAATGACAAGGCTTAGTAAAATCCGAAATTAAAAATAGGAGTACAGCTAGTGCCTGTAGGATATTTGCCTACCTCGCGGTATTAACGCTTTTGCTTCTTTGAATGACTTGGGGCAGTGTGTTGCCGTTTGGCCCCTCTTTGAGCCTCCGGAGCCTTGGTCCCAACTTTTTGGAAAATGATCAAAATGGAAACTTTTTTAGTTTAAGTAAAATTTGATTCTTTATTGAACGAAAATGACTGCAAATATATGAAAAAAAGTGTTTCGTAATGAAACATTTGTTTTTTGTTAAAAATAAATGTCTTTGTTGCTCAGTTTTTTCTTTGCTGTGTATACTATTTTTTTACGTGAAGGCCCCTTTTTCTCGACTCGGGCCCCTTTTTAGTCCCCTTTTTGAAATTTTTCAGCGGCAACGCTTGGGGATACTATACTCCTTCATTTAAGACCGTACGTATAGCGGACGCCTACGTTAATAGCATAACATTTTAAAATCTGTCAACACTTCTAAAAGCAAGTCGAGTAGCATAATTTTAAGCGAATAACTGTCCGGAAAATCCTGAAATGTACCCTCTCCTACTCAGTTCTAATACCTACTTTGAATTTCAGTCATATACAATACATGTCTACATAATGCAACTTGATTTTCTTTCATTCCCGTCCTGCTCCCCCGTGACATTTATTAACAATTTATTCATGACTGAGTTTTTTGTCCTTAAGAACCCAACCACAAACACAATCCTCGTAGGCCGTTTAAATGATTCCAAAGAAAATTTATTCGCCCACAATTCCCATTCCAGTGCCATACGTCAACGTATAAACCCCAATTACAACCATATGTTTATTTTTCTGCCCCATTGTAGCGCATGTTTAACATATACATAAATCACATACAGTCATACAGAACCAAACACGAACAAAATCTAATATTCAATACTCAAAAGTTTCTAAATAAATAGAATCGTCCTCGCTGTTCGCTCACACATAAGGGAGCTCTTTTATACAATCTTGGGTAATAATTTTCATTTCGCTATTCGTGGATCTTCACCCCCACGAGAGCTACTACCGGGATACAGTCCTACCATTGCGAGTGTAATTAAAAAAAGATTTCGCTCAATTCCTGCTGTGAGATAGTGAAAAAGGATAAAAAAAAGAAGCTACAAAAAATGTTGTGCATACATTTTGATAGGTATTTTAATTTGTATTGCACCTTTCCCTCTGTCGGCCTGTGTATGTGTGTGGTGTGTATGGAGGTGAAGCTCGAATCTGCATGGCCAAGTGCTTTTTGGGTGTCCTTTATTTACCCGGCAAATACAAGAGTGTATCCACAAGGAGTATCCATGAACTATCTGTGTGGCTGAATAATTATATAAAAAAAAAAACACGGAGGAACTTAAATATTCATTTGGCTGTGTCCACCAAAGTCTGTTTTCTGTTTTGCTCGGCTATTGTTGTGTGCGCTGCCTCGTTCACTTTTTTAGTTCTCCACTGTTGGCAAATAGGTACCGTCGGTGAAAGAGATGTTTTGCATTTCGACTAGAAAGGGTACAACAACACCCAAAAGAATAGCGATGTGTATTCACCTTTGCGTGGAGGTTGCCTTGTGCTGCCTCCTATAGCACTGCGCATGAATGTTTCTCTGATTGAAGATTGAATCGCAGCATAAACCTGCGAATATAGATACCGATATCGATGCTCTGCGGCTGGAACTAGTTCATCGATTTGAATAATTTAATACAGAAAACTCTCTGGTTTTAAAATTACACCTGCATTTTTTTTTCATTAATGACACACGTATACGTTAAATAGGACCAAAATGCAAGGATATATTCGGACATAATTCAATTAACACAGTTTGATGACATCTGTCACATTTTGGAAATAATCATAACGCAATGAAATCCAATTACCAACATTATAAATTCAAGGACAGTTTCATCGGGCGCATTAATTTTAAATTGATGACAGTTCAGAAATGATCATTATCAGCGTGTATTTAAAAGAAATCGGTTTTACATATACTCGTACGAAGGGTACATTGTGCATAAATTATTCAAAGGTATACCGCGGGACTTTTCTATTTTTTTTTCTAACCCAACTGACTTACTGACTTATTGTCCATTATTCAAATTTATTTAACAATCGGATTTTGTTGTCAATAGATAGTTGAATGAAAGCGGATTCTTCAAAAAAAGTAGTAAGCATGGTGGATTTGTTTTTGTATTGCGTTTGTCTTTACTTTCGACTCGACCGCTAAAGGTAAAATGTGAGCTTGGGTTATCTGGTATTTTCTGAGAAATCACATTTGTATAAGTCATAGTTGTTTGTTGCAATCGTGGGCATTGTTACACCTCATAGGCAGTGTCACCACAATGGAATTCCACTTGTGGAATATTTTTAAGCTGCAGATAATATATTTTTTCCAAAAAAATATTCGCATATAAAAGTGGAATATTTTGTTTTTCAAACGGAATTTTTAGATAACAAAATATCTTCTACATATATAATTCTTTCGGGGTGAAACTCGATGACGATATAACTCGATAACCACTGGGCCAATTTGCATGATTCTTCTTTTGTTTTGTTCATATTGTTGTATTTCAGGTTTAGGCAATCTTAAAAGTTAGGATACTTTCGGACCCAATAGGTGGCGTTGTTGTCGAACTCCGAAACCACTCACCCGATTTCAATGAAATTTTTTAGATGCGTACGGCTGGTTCTAGATAGAAAAATATTATACATTTGGACCCAATAGGTGGCCTTGTTGTCAATCTCCGTAACCGCTCAACCGAACTCAATGAAATTTTGTGGATGGGTACGGTTGCTTCCAGTTTGAAAGATAGGATAATTTTGAACCGACCCTATAGGTGGTACTTTGCGAAACATAAGCGGGATAGGAAAACGGGTTGTGGCACTTCCCAAAAAAAGAATCAAACGCTTTTTCTGAAGTTGTAGGTATATTTAAAATGATTAATGGACACTGTCCACACAAAGTACTTTGCGAAATGTGAGCAGGACTTCGACGACTACGGGCAAAGCCGGGTGGGTATAGCTACATATAAAAGAGACTGACGTCCGTATATGTGCACTCATAGCTCGGACAATAGGACATTTATGCTACATTTTGTCGTGAAAACAAAAGTTTATGGGGATTAGTTGAATTTTTGAATTTTTCGGATGTTCCGGGCCTACTACTTCTACCCAATATGAAATTGAAAGTCGGCTTGATTATAATTTTGTTGTGAAACCTCAATGCACCGAAAGTTTGCAACGAAACGCGTTTGATTTGATTGTGAAGAATTTTAAATCAAATGTCATGTAAGCGACCATTTTGGGGGAAAAATGATTCGGCAAACATTCTCATTCCGTGGATTCTGCTTATTCAGAACGATTTGCCATTAGTATTTAAGCGCCATCAATTTCCTGGCGCTCGCTTTCTTTATTCCAATGGCTGAAAATCTGTGGCATCAATCTTAAAGTCCCATATGTTTCCCACATCGTAAATTGTATGTGCCATGCTCACGTGTTAGCAAACCTTCCGCTTTGTAAGTCGTGTTTCGTGTACCATAAAAAAAAACACTTTACTGAAAAAGCGAAATGTTGACAGACACGTTAATCAATGCCGTTTGAATGAAACACATCGACATTGCTATACTTCAGTTATTTCTATGGTATAAGTTTTGAATAAAGAATTTGAATTGACTGAATTACGTAAAGCAGCATGGGCATTGTGCATATGTGTTTGTTTTGCACAGCATATGCGTATAGGTAGTTTTTCTTATTTTGTGATAATTATATGATTTTGTTGTCATCACTAGGCCTTTTTTATGCTCACATAAACCATATAGGTAATTGATTTCCACGGTTTACAGCAATAGTACGAGATCCAACTGTTAAAACTCGTTTTATTTATTTGTCTTAAAATAGCAATTTGTAGGAACATTTTGCCTGTATTTTTGTTCACCACTTTGGTACTTTTTTCATCATCATGTTTCATTAAAACAATTTGGAGTTATTGCATTTATTATTAAAAGTTAATTCGTTAGCAAATATTTCATTTAGAGTTAATTCCTTTGCTGGATTTTTTTTTGGATGCTAGTTTTGACAGTTGTCAGCTTTTTTGGAATTAACAGAGAAGCCAGCAAAAATTAAAAAAAAATTTAAGGCCAAGAAGAAAATTACTCGCTACTCGTTATTTTACACTTCTGCTATTTTTGTTCTATTTAAAATGGGAATGCATGTGAAAGCACTTTGTGGCTTATGCGTGACACATTAACTGAGTGCGCGGGAATGGAAATGGTATATTTTTAGCCTTTCACTTTTGTATCGTTGTTAGGCTCCGTAAAACTACTTGACGTTTTGGGAACTTTCTTGTTAATCTGCAATTCACAGATTTATTAGTACAAACACCCAAATGAAATTCACAGAGCTCTTTAAAGCCAAATTGAGAATTACTCGTTACTCGTTAGTTTTTTGATTCTCTCTTTTTCTGTAATTTTTTTTTTTTGAGAATGAATAGGCCTTGTGGCACAACCAGAAAGTAGATCATCCATAAACATATGTTTTTTTTATCCTTTCTCTTTTGCATTCTCATTTCGCTCAGTAAAAAAATTACATTTAGAAAACATTCTTTATTAGCTGTCAATCTTTGCAACAGATTCATCAGTTTAGAGAAAAACAAACCAAATTATATTCACCCAGCTCTTTAAAGCTAAAATAGGAATTATTCGTTACTCGCTATTTCACAATTTCCGATATTTTTCTACCATATTTGATAAAGTTTTGTGGTTTGTGTGTCACTGAGTTCGCAAATGGAAATGGACTATCCAAAATCATACCATTCACTCTATCCCTTCTCTAGTGTATCCCTATTTTGATCCATAAAAATTATGACGTTCCGGCGACTTTCTTGTTTATCTGTCGACTTTTTTCTTCTCAAACAAAGCCAATTCGACTGAGCTCTTTAAAGTCGAGGTGGAAATTACTCGTTACTCGTTATTTTATCATTTTTCAGTTTTTCTGTTATTTTTGACGAGTATTTGCAAAGACTTAATTCGAATGCGATTATTTACTACATCCAGTAGTTTGATTTGTTCTATATAGGCATATCTAGCTCGAAACTTGAATTTTTGGAGTAGAGTTGAATATTCTTTACAAAGAAATAAAAGTGACTGTCAAAAATACTCTTTTCGAAGGTACAGTATTCGAATTTGTATTAATATCTCTTCGCACACAATACTAAGTTAATGACAAACATATTCGCTTCCAGCTTGACTGCATGTAGAATGCAGATGCAATTAGCCAACCCATGTAGTCAATCAAGCACTTGCTCAGGTCGACAACCCAAACACGGCTTCAGCAAACAAACAACACTTAACGACAATCCATGTAGTCGTATTTTCGCCAATAGCTTTCCCATTCAAACGAACAAATAAATCCATAAATCCAATTAATACACCAAGTGGAACTAGAACAAGGAGTGAAATAAATTCCAATCACATAATGCACCACATCTATATGCAATGGATTCAATTCCATTTAATCTGACGAAATTGAAATTGCCAATACACATCGCCCAGTCGCCCACATTGCGGTCATTGAACGAAACGCTTGCCCAGGAATCATAAAGAAATCATAAAATGGAAACCTCTTAGCTGCATTGCTCTCTGTTTTTATTGTAATCTCATTCAAACTGAAATTACATGCACACATGCATGCGAGCCGCCCGCCCCCTAACAACCCTTCTTTCACTATACAGAAAAAAAAAATAAAAAAATGAAAACGTAAAAACAAAGGAGAACTTTCAACGAACGGACTCATAACACAAACGGAAAATCTGAAGAAAAATGAAATCCAATTCAGTTCTCTCTGTCTCTTTTTCCCTCCTACAACTACAACACTAATGTGCTGGTGAAGCTGAACACTGAAGGTGCCTGTGTAGAAGAGGTATCCACTCAGACCCACTTAATCGATTTTTTTCCGAACATTTAATTATTTACAGGTCGACGCTCCAAAGGGATAATGGAATAGAGCGCCTCCGTTCAGTTGTTGGCGGACGAGTAATAGTTCTGCCGAATGACGCAAGAGCAGAGTCCTTGCTTATGATTGAAGGTGAAATGTTGTGTCTGCAAGCGGGGGTGAATGGTTTGGAGCGGTTAGGGGTTCTCCGGTTAACCAAGTAGATCTCGATTAATTGAAGCCCGTATTCTCTTTATGTTAAAGTTAACTAATGTCTTCTTTGAGAGTTGATGAAACTTTATTAGAAGGCAACATCAGTTATTGGTTATAGTGGTGGAGTAAGGTGTGTGTTCTGTAAAGAGAATTCATTTGTGTCCCGTAGATTTGCCGAGTGAACAACTTTCGAATTTGTTAGAGGGCTACCTTAGAAAGACTGCCTTATGTGCTTCTTTACTGATCTAACTTTGATTGACAATCTATTATGCAATTAAGCATTCAGATAGGGCTGCTGGCTGGATGTTTTTTTTTCGACGGAGGTAGGTATTATGTTCGAGTTCTTCTGCGAAATACTTCCGGTTTTATGTCTCGCACCTTACGTTTGGGAAGTCCACTTCGCATCATCTTCCAGTGGGTTAGTTCACAACATTTTTGAAATGGGTAAAAGTCGAGTATATTTTAAGTAAAATTTCGCTTGAATATAACTATCCTTCTTTAGGGGCATAAATCCGAAATAATCTATAATTGACCTAGGTATTTTTAACTTTCTCGCTTACGTATAGTAAAAGAAAGATTTTGTATTCCTACATAAGTTCTAACTCGAGATGTTAATCAATTCTGAAATTCTGAAATTCTGAAATTACGGTGATAGAGGAACTCACAAAAAAAAGTTCGTACAATTATGCCCGTCTGTCCATCTGTGCCGACGCCTGCAGTATAAGTGGCAGCCCGTATTTTGTTCAAACTTCATGTTTGGAGTTTGGGGGCTTACAGTTTGGGGCCGTTCTTTTTTAACAAGGTAACCCCAACATTTAACCAGTGTATTTGTTCGAAAACGAAAACGCTTATAACGATTATAACCCATTGATACTTAAGCTCAAGTAGAGCTTAACATGACTGCATATAGTTTTTCGAAAAAAGAAAAAAAAAAAATCTAACAACGATACTTTTGAAATTTTGACATATCTCGAGAACGGTCCACACGATTGTAACAAAAATTCATTTCTAAGGTAATAATGTCACTTCTAACTTAATGGCCAACTCAGTTCTCTCTGTATATCGTGAAATAGATTTTTTTAAAAAGTAATTTCTTTAGTTAACTGGAAAACGGCGATAACGATTTTGACCAAAATGCATACTTAGAGGAAAATTTATGTTTCCAAAATTACAGTGTCCTTAATTTTCAATTCGAGTCATCGAAAACGTTAATAAAAAAAAAAAACTTCTCATATCTCGAAAACCCCATTTTTGATTTCAATAAAACTTTAAAAACCTAGTAATGCTTTTATCCCGAACAATTACTTGTACTCAGTTGTCAGCTAAATAGTTAAGCAATAGTATTTTTCAATCTAAACATTGCAATATTTGGTACTGTTTCGCCTGCTTAATTTTTCAAAAACCGCTGTAACTATTTCGATCAGAACACATATTAAAGATAATCGGGTCTATCACAGAATCCGTCGTATTCGGCATTTTTCTACGAAACCCGAAAGAACTATCAAAGAATCCGTCGTAGGGTACATTTTTTGCTTTCGAAATTCGTAGAACGTGGTATATTCAGTGATACCACTTTCTACACTGAAAAAAAAAGTCGGCGTCGTATTGATGAATGGCGTTCATCAACATGATATTCATTGATATGACGTAATTTTCATAAATATGATGAACAAATTCATGAAAACTTTTTGACAATTGATGAACAGTTTTTCAATATGATGAACATGAATTCATCAATTTTTTCAACAGGATTCTGAAGAGAATTTAGCGTATGTTTTTATGAACTACGTTCATTATTTCATGAAAACATTTCATCAATATGACGAAAACACTTATTTTGATGAATATAGTCATTTTTTCATCCAGTTGATGATTTATTCGTCTTATTGATGAATGGAATCATCATATTCAAGTAAGATTGCCAAGTTTTGAATTTTTATCATATTGATAACGACGTTCATCGTTTTGATGACGACTTTTATTATATTGATGACAGCGTTCGTCAAAAAACAGACATTAATTTTTATTAAGGAGAACGTTGATGTAAACCTTCATAATATAGATGAACTAATTCGTTATATTGATGAAAAAAATTAAATTCACCGTTATATTCATCATATTGTTGAATGGAATCCTCATATTGATGAACTTTTTTCATCGGTTTCTTCAATGTGATGCACAGATTGTTAATATGATGTATGCTGTAGGTGTACACACGCGATTTTGGTACAGCATTTATACTCACACACGCATGATGAATCTCTTAAGGCATATATGCGTAGATAATTATATGTCATTGCTCATCAAGCGTAAAGTATCTACACAGGGTGGCATAGAAGAAAGTTGTGAATGGTTTTACGATGAACGATGAATATCTTAAAAGATTCGATATATGTGATTTAGAAATTTCATCACATAATTATTTGTTTATCTTTTAATTAATGTTCCCCCAAAAGTACCCATTTGCATTTTAAACAATGTATTGACAATTGCTTGCCGATGAACAAACTTTTTTATTTTTTATTTTACTACGGGCGACTGGTTTTGCTAAATAAACTGCAGTATATACAATTTAAAACAATTAATGAAGTGTGAAAAATTCAATATTAGTGTAAGAATGGTGGAAATATAAAAAAGCTATAGTCTAACTTCGATTATTCACATTATATAAAGTGTTATAAATTTTGCATAAATAGCTTTAATATACCTATATTAATATATTTTAAGTATTTATTATGTTATCAGTATAATGAAACTTATATAATTAGAACATATATCTTCGATGGAGCGCCTCATTTACCCTAAAAAGAATGCAATTTACCTAGCCTTAATTAAAGGTATGCAATTAATGTATAACTTTAATTCAGTTGCATAAATATATCTGGGAGCTGTTGACCAAGTGATTTCGTTTCAATGATTTTACTATGTAAACGAACGTTTTTCGGCATAAACTGTTTGCTCTAAATGTTCATAGCGACGTTTTAAAAGCTAAATCATGAGTAAGACTATCTAATTTTCAAAGGAGCTTATTTTTCCGATATCTTGATATAGCTTTTTCATTTGTAAAAAGTAAAACGTAAATATCGAAAAATGTTGTTGTACGTGTTTTAGAATACATACTTCTAAAAGGTAGGTTAAGCTACGTTTCCACCGAACACAAATACCAAGATTAAGTACAAGAGGTTTAGAATTAATCCCGAAGAGAGAGACATTTTTCCATTTTTGACGTCTTTTCTTCAATTTTTTTTTTTAACTTTTGACATATCGAGCTGTGAAAAGTGTGTTTGTTTTATTTCTAATCTCCCTTCTTATGAGATTACTTTCGTATGATAAGTTCCGAGATTAATGCGGGATTTACGGAAATTTTTCTAAATCTCGCAGTTATTCTCCGGTGGAAACTTAGCAGTAGGGTCGATTTTTGACGTTAAATAAATATGTCATTAAAATAAAACTACAATTATCATGAATTTTCACAACGATTTTCCTTTGGTAAAAAAAAAGAGCTCGCTATATAATTATAACGTTGTGATTTCATTACACACATAAATGTAAATAAATATTTACTTTTTAAAAATATTTTCAAAATCAATGTAATATCGTTATTTAACCAAAATTTTCTCGTACATTGTTCTCTCACGCCTCAACATTATAAAATTCAACAGAATGGATCAATAAAATTATAACTAAATAACAAAAATCGCAAAAACACATTTCAAACACAAATGTATGCACATGCACCCTGTGACTCTATGCATATGGCAGGCAAATGGCCGTTCTCTGATTCTCATTGGGATCCATTATGAAAAAAAAAAAAAAAAAAAAATGGTCCCAGGAGTGATAAAAGTAACTCAGAAATAAAATTTATTTTTATAAATCTTCAATATTTCTTGAGCGCGTGAGTTTTTGCCACTACACTTTATTGACTTTCGTGGTGAAACTGATTTTCGTTTGAATATTTTCCTTTCGGATGCGAAGAAATTCAATAGTTAAATTCACATAATATTACCATTACCATTTTCATGACATTATGCTCGTTTAAGTATTTTAGCATCCCCATGAAAGTGGGAAGGCTATATCTTTACGATTTATATTGGTGTCAGTATTTTTATTTCATGTTTTTATTTGTGTGAATAATCTTACAACTACATGAAAACAAATTTGCCAGCACAGAAAGTGTGCATCATATTGATGAACAAATTTGTCAATATAATGAATACATTCATCACATTATGAAATTAAAGGGGAATTTGGGTTCATCATATTGATGAATTTTTCATAATATTGATGAACAAAGTTGATGAATGATGAACAACATCATATTGACGAAATCGGTTTCATCATACTAATGAAAAAGTTCACTGGACTAAAATTGTTGATTTTTTCATCACATTGATGAACTTTTTCACTACTATGGTGTACCTTTTTTTTTCAGTGTACGAATTTCAAAATTCCCTTACGACGGATTCTGTGATAGACCCGATTATTATTTGATTATTTATTTAGATGGTGCTATACAGCCCCGGGTGAACCTGGGCCTCAACCAATACGCCTCTCCAGTTAGCGCAATCTGATGGAGAAGCTAACAGCCTCCAGTTGCGCACCCCAAGTTGGTTGAGGCGAGGTCTTTCCCTACTGCGTTGTCCCTCTGGGTTGGAGTCAAAGACTCTTCGGGTCGGAGCGTTGATATCCATTCGATCTACACGTCCTAGCCATCTAAGTCGGCTGATGCGCACTTTTCTGACCAGGCCGATGTCGCTGTACAGCTCGTTAAGTTCGCTGTGAAATCTCCTACTCCAAATCCGAAAATCACTCGAAGAATTTTGTGTTCAAAACGATCAAGGAGATCTTCATCTGCCTTTGATAACGACCATGCTTCTGTGCCATAGAGTAGGACTGTGATAATGAGGGTCTTGTATAGAGTATCCTAAGTGCTTCTTGACAAATTCCTTACTTCACAGTTGCCTTCTTAGGCCAAAGAAACAGCGGTTGGCAAGTGTAACTCTTTGCTTGATTTCTGATGTGATGCCGTTGTCAGAATTTATAGCGAAGCCGAGGTAGACAAAGCCCCTAACTACCTCAAAATTGTAAGTGTTTATCGTGACGCTCTGTCCGATTCGTCGAATAAATCAGGTTTTTAAGTATTTTTCAAAAATGACTACTTAATAGGTACCGCACTTCCATTAAAAATTCAGTAACAGCGACGCAAAACTTACTTTTAGCGAATATATATTAGGTATAGGTATGTATTGAATATGCACAATAAAATAAATCCAACCACTTGGAGTTTACACAATCAGAAGATCCCACTTCATTTGCACACCCACACACGTCCATCGGAATAAAAAAAACGACCCAATGACGCCACCTTTATGAAAACCGCACCAAACTGTGACTTTTTGCGGATGAAGTGCTGTTCCATGAAGCTCACCTGTCAGCATACCGTTTAACCGCAAATGCACTTCATCGCTAAAGATTGAAAATTAGCGAAAACGCTCTTAAGTTGCGACCACCGACTCGGAATTTCGGTAGTAAATATTAATTATTTGTAAACGTTGTTCCTTCGTGTACCTAAGCACGATGAAAATGTTAATTTTACTGAATATTTGGACATTAACAGTTCGGTCATCGGTTTAAGGGTGCGTTCACGCTGAAAGTTTGAAGTTGTCAGGTCGCTAATGAAAGACTTTTTACATAGCTGCGCCAAAGCCAACCATACCCTTAGTTAACCATTTGAACTGCTACCCATTTCTTTTCACCCCCTTTACCAGCATGCTACCAAACAGAAACAAACATTTATCCCATTAAGTTAGTACAAATCACCTATTTGGTTAAATGAATTACTTTTGTGTCCGTTTGCCTAACAACGTAGTTAATTCCCACCGATAAGGATATTTCGGAAAATCGAAACCGCTAAAAAAGACCAACAAATCTTATCATTGTCTTCAGTTAATTCGAAAAGTCACGTACAGCGCTCCTCCATTCCATTCCACGCTGATAGATTCAAATGGAGCAACACGCCAACGAATGACTATTTATAAAACATGAACCATGATAGATCCTTCCTTTTCGGTTTGTTTTGCTCCTGTACGACATGCAAGCATGCTATCGAGTCGTATACAACCCGTTAAGCATAAATAATATCATTGGGTGGGTCGGTCGTTCGTGTTGATTTGGCTTACCAACGAAACAAAAAAGAAAGGAGAACGGCAAGGAGAACTAAAAATTTCCAAAGTTCAATCGCCCTGCGGACGATGGTGGCGCTGCCGCTGCTTGTCATTTGTTAAATCAATTTATTGGATCGATTTTTGGTTTTGTTTTGAAATTTCGTTGAAAGTTATATGGGGTGTGTCCTTTGTACAGCTGACACGCACATATACGAGTAGGTATGGTTACAAACTCGAATACATTTATGTGTAGTGGATTCCTATGAATCTTAACGAGTACGTGTAATTGATGGTTATTTGACACATGTCGTTTTCACACAGTATGAGGTGTATGACAAAGAGCGTATAGAAATGCCTTTGGAATGCGTACGGCTGTGGCAAGTTATACACATTTAAATGATTGTGCGTAGTTCAATAGCAATCGAAGGCGAGTATGTAAAGTAATTTAAGTAAATCATGTCATTGATTGAAGATGCATTTGAATATTTTAAATATTAATGTTTCAAATTGTGGACGGCCAAGGGAAAAGGGATTTTTTGATTTGCAAGGACGTAACAGCTTTAAGTAGGATTTTATGTTTTTGGTTGTTTCGGATGATGCTATTAAGTATATATTTTAAGGAACATGTACTAAATCCCCTTTGCATATGAAAAACTTTATTAAAAAGTCAGCGAAAAATATGCTGTCTATGAAAAACTTGGTAAATTCCATAAATCAGTCAAACGTCACCAATAAACTGACTGACGTTTATATGGGCTTTGCTGTGAAAACTCAAAACTTCGTAAGACCCTCCTTTTATTTTTCTTATCTTATGAATATTGTAACAGGTACGTACGTTTGAATGCCAACGACTAATGTACAGGGACGGATCTATTATATTGATTTGACTTACTCCAAGGTTGGGGCACAATAGACCACAAGGTCGCAGTGCACTAGACCCTCTCTATTATTATTATTATTATTATTACTCCAAGGTTTGTTAGTTTGTTGATTTTACAACAATTTTCGGAAGCTTTCACTTATTTAGGCAGAAGTATATAAACTTGAGCTCACATCATACAATTAACAGATTTCAAAATTTACAGACCTTTTTTTGGTACAAATTCGTGGGATTCTATGAGAGATGAGACCTTTTTCACCTGTCTCTTAATTTGTTTCTAATTTTGTGGACAGGAACTGAGTGTAAAGGACCAACCCATAGAACCAATATTTTTCGTTGAAAGATGGATAAATACACATTAGCTAATGGAAGTTGACCCATAAATAAAGTATATGCAGGATGACCTAATTTGGCTTTATACTTTCGTGTCCGGTCCTGTCAGTTTTCACGAAGTGACAGATGACAGTTCAATTTTTATTCTGTGATAAATATATTGTATTGTTACATTCAGGCTGGGATTCGAAAAGATAAAACACTATTCTGTTTAACTTTTCCGTAGCTTGTAGGTCCTCAAAGTACCTACATGTATCCGTATTAGCTGAGCCTAGTCTCATGGCATGCTTCCTTAGAAGGCAGTGTCCAGAGAGTATTCCTCCCGTTAATCTTAACTTTGTTCTACTGAGATTGATTAATTCTTCAGATTTTTTCCTTGTGTCCCTCTAGTTGTGACAATCTTGTGGCTGCTTTATTGGTGGTTTTCTCAAAGATAACTCTTCTAGCAACGGTCATAGGTGGTCTGATGCCCTCAATAATTGTATTTACTGGGAGTTCCGCTCCTTCCTTAGCCAAAACGTGGGCCCTTTCGTTGCCCTCAATATCACAATGCCCAAGTACCCAACGGTTCTGCTAACATAATGCCTTAAGTATTTTGCGGCAATTCCTGACTAGTTTAGATTTAGTGGTATGTGACTCTAGCGCTTTAAGCGCAGCCTAACTATCAATGTAGATGGCGATATTCTTATTGGATATCGATCTCATCTCAAGTACCTCCGCAGCTTTGAGTACGGCCAGAATCTCTGCCTGGAACACACTGCATGTGTCCGGAAGTCTCAGGGCCATATGTAGGTCCAACTCGTTGGAGTATATACCTGACCCCGTACCCTCACTGGTTTTGGATCCATCAGTATATACTGATATCTCATTTCTCCTCGAAACTAAGTTTCTATGCCACTCCTGTTGGTCAGGGTACGACACATCGAACGGTGTGTCAAAATCAAGTGTACCAAGACTTTCATCAGCTTTTCCCGGGATTTCGGAGAATGATTCCTTTAAAATAGTACCGTGTCCTATCCTACACTGAGAAAACTAAATTTAAAAATGTGGGTACCAAACCCGAAAATTTCTTTCCTACAACCATAACTTGGCAAGCTTAACCATGTCTTGGATGTCATTCCCAAATCGAGGCTAATGTAGCCAAAAAAGAGTTACCATAGCTCTTTAGGACGCGGTTGTTAACTAAATTAATTGGGGACGGGTATGAACACCGTACACCAATGTCCTGTTACCCGCTAAGCTTGCTATGTTTGTTTATAACAACCTTTTATAAGCTGCGTTACCTAGTCGTTACGGTACAAGCACTGCCATACGGCTATGATAGCTCTTTTTTGTACAGTTCTGCTTAGGCTATAAGGTTGTTCTGGCTCGTAGAATAAGTGACAACTGAGTGGTTGTAGGTATAACAACTGACATGCGGCTATGACAGCTCTGTGTTGGTCTAAGCAATTCTCTATCTTCGTTTCTATTCTACGTTTCTCTAGCAGCGATTCTTTTTCAAATACACCAGACAAGGACGAATATATGCAGCTATGAATCGGGTTTCAAGAGACAGCTGCCAAACAGTGAGCTTTCCAAATTTTTAGGAAGTCAGGCTAAGTATAATAAGGGGCTTCCCATTTGGGTTGTCAGAACCTCTCAATAAGGTGCTAACAGCTCTGTATGTGGTTACTACAAATCTTAATAGAGGCTGTGACAGCCTTTCAGAAGGTTCTGACAGCTCATATACACTCCGTTTCACTTGAATAGCACACCATGCAAACTGCCATTATTCTTTTTATATTATCTTTAATAATAAAGCCAAGATTTGTTTTTATTTTTTAGCTGCAAGTATAAAAGTTAATCTTATAGAAAAAAGTAACATTTCTTTCAAATGCCCAACACGTTCTCAAAACCAAGCTAGAAAAGAAAAATACTGAAAAAATACGACTTGTTTCTTATTTCACATGAATAGCACACTTCAATATGTTATATTATTATGTACACTTAATAATATTTTAAGTATGAACAAATACCTATATACATATTAATATGAATTTAAAAAAAAAATTAAAAATATTTAATAATGGGTGGAGCCTCCCTTGTTTATTATTGTCTCATAGATCCTGTTTGGTATTGAATCATACAAACTTTTTATATATTCAAGGGAAATTAAAGTCCAGGCTCGTTGAATTGCTTCGATTAGCTCAGTTTTTGTTGAAAACTGCTTTCCCGACTCATAAACTTTCCGGACCAGCCATCCCCAAACATTTTCTATAATGTAAAGGTCCGGCGAGTATGGCGGCCAGCTCAAAAGCGTGACATTTTTGGACTCGATCCACGATTTTACCACACGGGCAGTGTGTATAGGAGCATTATCGTGTTGAAAAGTCCACGATAGAGGCCCAAAGAGATCGTCCAACGTCGGAAAAGACTTCTCTAGAACATTTATATAAGTTCTAGCGTTCATGTTTGTTGTTAATATTTGAAGCTCACAGACTCCATAATATGATATGGCCCCCCAAACCATAACACCACCCTCTCGACTGTGTAAGCGATCTAACTGATGAGTTTCCTTCCTCAAATCGTGAAAATAATAATGGAAGCCATCAGGACCCTCCAAATTGAATTTTTTCTCATCTGAAAAAACAACTCGGTGCCATTCTTTGTTCCATGACATGTTCGATCGGCAAAATGTTAATCGCATTTCTTTACGTTGAGGGGTAAGTGGTGTTTTTTTTTTTAGTTTAAGATGTTTGATGTGTTGTGCTTTAGAAATGACCCGCCAAACAGTTGTTTTACTTGCTTGGACTCCTGATTTTTCTTTAATTTTGGCCAAGGAATCATGCGAATTCGAAGCGTTGCGCAGAATTGCCCGCTTATCTGCAGCAGAAAGTACACTCTGCGTACGACCTTTCATATTTTTCCCGTACTTGAGTTCATTTTGAATAAAATTGCAAATTACTTTTCTGCTTCTTCCGATTTTTTCCGCTATATCACTCACAGAAAGGCCACAATCTCTATAGGCTTTTATTTTGCATTGTTCCTCGCCCGTTAAAGCTTTTCCGCCGACCATTATAATTTTAAATTAAACACAATGTTATACAAATAATAATTAAATTTAGCTTTGATCAATAATTGAAAACTTGCACTGAGTAAATGAACTTTCAACCACTATGTGCTATTCAAGTGAAACAAAAAATTCGCTTCAATTATACACAACACTAAAAGAAAACAGCAGAAAGCATATAACGGTACATTTCCAGTGCACCATATTTTTTTTTATGAAAGTTGAAATGAAGATGAAGACAAAACAAACAAAAACAATAACAACGAGGAAGAAGAATATTTATTGATAAGCAAATAACAACAAATTTATGAAATGTGCTATTCAAGTGAAAAGGAGTGTATGTAGCCGATGCAACATTGAAGGCCTCATGCCCCATTACTTACCTGCTGTCCTCTTACAAATGAAGAGAGCATTGTGAGCCTTGCGGACTCTTTCCTGGACGTTAAGTTTCCAATTTAGTTTCCTATCTAATACCGTACCAAGATATTTTGCGCTTTCCGAAAGAGTGGTGGTAAATCACCAAATATCTGTTTGCAATTGGAGATTGTAAAGTGGTGTTTGAGAAATGAACCTATTGAAGCGGTAAATCGCGCCAAACAATCACGCAAAAAGTAACTCGAATTAATACTTCTATAATCGAAAAATTCAACAAACTTCAGAATTTGATATTTTTCGCCGTTTGCAATGTCAAATTACGAATTTTTGTATCAACTCAAGACAAAATCGTTGTAATTTGCTAAAAATATATAATTCGTGAACTAAAATTTTTAAAAAGGTTTAAAAACATTCGGAGTGAAGTCGTAGCTCTATTTGCTGTGCTCTTAATAAATATATATGTGAAACGCCCGACTTTGCAAGCGCTGTCTAACTCAGTTTCGTGTAGGTATATCACGAGCTGAGGCGATGGTCACTAGCTTGTTCTCCATTTTGCCCACCTACCCGCACCGAATTCTAGGCTCTTCATCGCATTATCCCAACCAGAAGTCTGCCCGAACATTAAATGTCCATCCCTATTTGCATTGTGGGAATTTCTACACAATAAGAAACTTGATTTAAGGGTTGAGGGCTCTTCCATTATCTCCCGAATGGACTAACTTAGTTCCTCCGCAAATAGTATTTCGAATATACCATACCTCGTAAATGGGGTGCTTTCGATTCCCATAAGCATAATGTTAACCCTGCCTTTCACTACTGAACGAGCTTGGATACCATCTGAACCGTATCCCTTTCCTCGACCGTATATACAAAATCCAGGCATGACTATAAAGTATTCAGACCCAAAGCAAAAGCACCCCGTGACCCACATTTCGAATACAAAACATTTCATTCATCAGGCCAAGTGAATTACACTTACACACATCTTTCTCGTTTCACTAAAGTGAATATATAAATTTTACAAAATAAAAGAACTAGTTGTGCAACATGGCTGGCAGTGCGGCTGTCCCCCCGAGCGCGTTCTAGAAACTTAAGACAGTTCCGCCCAGCCAGCCCTACAAGCTAATACCTTAATGGAATTCCCGCATATTAAGTAGGTCCGTCAGCTTCAAAGAAAATCTAGTCTAACATGAGAATAAAATTAAATCGTGACTTCCCTGCCCTCGCCGTCGTTCGTGTGTTACTTTTGCGCATATAATTGTCACCATCACCACTTGATGTTGCAGATACACGGACAGGCATGTTAGATACGTAATGCAGTAGAATATCGACAACAAACTCATTAAAACCTCTGCTCTAGTTTATTCTTGTCGCAACTGCCAAAGGGTTGTCATCTGGTGTAGAACCGTGTTACCCGTCTGACACCCTTCGGGCTGCATTTTCTCATTCTTTTCTGTCTTACTGTGTGGAATTTCCATTTCTAAGAAGATGAACATATTTCCAACACACACTGGAGCGGAGGAGAATTTGTATAAAAAGAAAATGTAAAAAAAAACCCGGAATGTATCCCCAAACTAACTGCTTGTTTTGAAAGTTTCCCTATCCACTGTCACACAAACACACTCCCAGTAGTTAAAGTATTATGCGGGCATCCAAGATGATATTAGAGTCGGAGAATTATGTGAATGTACAAGGCCAAATGGGAGCCAAAGTAACATAACTTGCACTTTGAAAAATGAGGTTAACTTAAAAATGTACGAATGGGGAGGGATGGAGGATGGCAGCAACAGCAGCAGCAGTAGCAGGATGTCGATGTGCGTATATATATGGTTGTCGTACAAAAGTCTTTTATGAATGAAGGTTGAAACTCATTTGTGTTAACATGCAGATTTGGGAAACATTTTCAACGTTCACATGCATTGTCACGAAGACTGGCTTTCTTTGTCATTTGTTTGCTGTGACAGCGGAGGAAAGGATTTTCATTTTACAACTTGTACAAAGGAAGTGGAAATAGTTTCTCTAAGCACGATGCCAAAATATCTGTTAAAGGAAGTGGCAAACTGATTAAAGTTTAGGGACTCAAATAGATACGAGCTCTTTTGGGTTTAAGCTGAAGTCGGTCTTTCTTTGTGGAATGAATATATCTGCGTTGAAATTCGTCTACAAAGCCATGTTTCATCATTTCCATGGAGTTAACATAAAACTGTACAAAAAATATATTAGAATCGCTAATAGCCCCTTTCTGAGCTCAAATTGGCGGAATATTTTGAAAGCGACTGACAGCAATCAGCTAACAAATTTCTGCCGTAATTAGAGCAAAATTACATGCAATTTGCTCAAAGAGATGAGAAAATGAGTTGCCTCACTCTGCTTGCAGAAAATGACGCACTTGAGAAGGCGAAAAACGGCATTTGGCTACTTGCGTGAAGCTCAGCACTTGTGGATATCTAAATAACAAAATGGGACATACTTTTGAAGGCATTTCAAAAAGGCCACCGTTCATCTGTGGACAGCGATGAATATCCACTTGCTGTCTCTTGTATTTAGGGATATTGAAATAAATTAATGCTTAATTTTGAAAGTTAGATGTGCCCCAAAATAGGTATGTGGTTGTTGAGGTGACTGAGAAAAGTCCACGTTGCCGTTTCGTCTAATTAATTTGTGGGCGGCTTGGTGTTGTAATAATTCACGAAACTTACAAATAGAATAGAGATGATATCACATGAAACTGTTCAATGCCTTAGCATTTTTAACTTTCTCCATTACGTAGTAAGAGAAAGATATTGTTTTTGTATAAAAACTTGGAACACAATTCTGACATTACGAAGATAGGGGGACTCAAAAAAGTGGAGCTTGCGGGCTTACAGTTCGGGGACCGTTTTTTTTGCAAGGTAACCTCAATATTAATGGTTCAATTCGATTTCAACCAAAATTGATATTTAAGATAAAGTAGGTGAGGGTACCATGACTGCATACCCAGTTTTTGACTTAAAATTCGAATAACGGTACCTTTGATATTTGGACATATCTCGAAAACGGTCCATGCGATTGAAACAAAAATTAATTTCTAGGGTAATATGGCAATTTCTAACTTATTGGCAGACTCAGTTTTTCTCTATATTATCGTAAAATCGATTTTGAAAAAATGAATTTTTTAAAAATTTAGTTTTCCTTAGTTAACTTGAAAACGGCAATAACTATTTTGACCAAAATGCAAAGTTAGAGTAATATTGATGTTCTTAAAATTGTTGCGTTCTTAATTTTTAATTCGAATCACCGGAAACGCTAATTTTAAGAAAATGCTCATATCTCGAAAACCCCATTTTTGACTTCGATAAAACTTTAAAAACCAGATACCTAATGCTTATATCGCGAAGAATAAGGTATAATCGGTTATTTGATAGATACAAAATAGTATTTTTCAAACTTAACATTGCAATATTTGGTATTGTTTTGTCTGCCAAATTTTACAAAACGATTTTGATCAAAATACTTATTAACGATAATATCAGTATTCTAAATAAGATGCCGTACTTAGTTTTTCTCAAAAATTCGAATAAATCAGTTTTTTTAAATTTTTTTTTCAAAAATGACTACCCAAAAGCCGATCTGTGTTCATATATATTTTTAAAACTGCAACGCAAAACTTATTTTCAGCAAATATTACCTACTTCTACCTTAAAATAATTCCAACCACTTGGAGTTTACACAACCAGAATATCCCACTTCATTTTCACCCCTGAATACTTGCATATACAAGGTGGGCCAAAAAAAGTCATCCGATGTTGTTTGGCTCTAATTTTTTTTTTCTAAATGAAAAACTTCGATTCTATTTTTTGATTAAGTCGAGGAGATAATATCGGCCCGTCACAATTGATTGTCATACGTGCTCGTTTTATGGCATTTTTCATCACTTCGGCGAGAACTTCGAGCGACAGATTCTCGCACTCGTGTCGAATGTGATCTTTGAGGCCTTCTAGGGTCTCGGGCTTGTTCACACGGGACTTCAAAAACCCCACAAAAAAAAAAAAAAAAAAAAAAATGTCTGGAACGGTTAAATCGGGCGATCTTGCGGGCCAGTGAAAATCGCCAAAACGAGAGATGAGGAGACCCGGAAACGCCGCCTTCAGAATATCGGTTATGGCTCGCGCAGTGTGTGCCGTAGCTCTGTCCTGTTAGAACCACATGTCCTCCAGTCCTAATTCGTCCAGTTGCGGCAGAAAAAACTCGGTTGACATGGCCCTAAAGCACACACCGTCCACTGTTGTCGTTGGACCAGCGGCAATCTCGAACAAAAATGGCCCGATGAATCCTCCGGCGTGAACAGCGCACCATGCAATAGCTTTGAGCGGGTGTAATGGCTCCTCGTGCATTACTCGTGGATACAAATAATGCAATCTGAATACTTGCATATACATATGTATATTTATATGGAAAGATACATATCTATAACGAACAATAATTCCAATCATAGACAACTTAAGCCAGCGTCATTAATATATTCCAGTCAAAAAGAAAATCAGGCTCAAAAAGATCAAAAATCAGAAACTCTAAGAAGAACTTGCGACAATTGTCTGTTTCTAGAGCTTCAACGTTTAAAAACTAAAAGTGCATTTTATTTAACACTATTTATTTGTTTTTCTATATTTTATGAACCGTTTCTTTTACCTAGCATTGCCTCGCAGATCATTACCTTCCTATCTAATAAAATAAGAAAACAACCAACGAAGCTTTTGATAAAAGAGAAAGTTTTGTTCGACCCAGTCGTGCACTTTATTTATACCTACTTACCAATTGACTCAACCCAACTTTTGATGCATGAGAAATTTTCGTCTGACCCAGTCGTGCACTTTATTTTTATACAGATTCATAACCAATTAAAAACGCGTAAAAATTAGAAGCGGGTGGGATATTTTTTGATAATCTCAGGATCTGCAACCTAACGTTCGGACTTTCGACCCTTTTATTTACCATTTTAGGGCGTATCTCAGCAATAGTGCAGTCGATGTTGTGTTGGCTTCCAAGTGTGGACTTTTTGATAGCTTATATGTATTAATAAATTACTTCAAATAAAGGTGCCACAGAGAAGTTTATTGGTGTCTAATCTCACGAAGTTAGGGATCAAGCCACAGGTCCATTTCTGGACGTATAGTCTTATCAACATAGCATTCAATGGTCTCTCCGGCAGAAAGGCATGTGGAACCATTTTGTTGACCACGCTCACGCACTTAGCTCACGATAATTTTGAAGAAGTATATCCCGCAATAACCTGTGCACTTTTCGCGGTGTGTCGGTAGCACCCTCCAAATGGTACAATTTCGCTTATTAAAAAAACCACCAAGGCAGATATGAGCCGCAACACAAAATTTTACGGTATTAAAAGGATTGACTTCAATTCGTTCCAGCGGCCAGTCACTAAACTCAATATGAAGAAGATTTTTTTCAAAGTATTCTGTGTCTTTGTTTACACGTCAATTTATTGTTTGTTGGAGTGAGATACTTTAAAAAGGAAAATCTTACATCTCGTGATGCAAATGTTTCGTGAAGAACTCCCCCCTAGTAACCGTTTTCCTCCTGGTCGATTCCTTATAATACATTCTGAGTAGTTTCGTTTCGCCCCGCGTCCTCTAAAATGTCGCGCAGCCAACTTCCATCAAGCAAATTTCCAAGCATTATATCAATCGAAAATTTGCTTTTAAGTCCTTCTAAATACAATGGATCAAATTGAATGTCTTTCAATATTTAACATCCTGTGCTGTGCATATTCCACTACTTTTGCATTCAATTTTCCCTGTCTGACTTCAGAGCAAATCTGAGCAACATTTTAATTCCTCAGTCAAATTTCGCTTGCAACTTGTCCTAAGCTGCAAAAATATTCATCTCTCAGAAATATTAAATCATTTCATCTAAAATTTGCACAGCAGCTGCAAAACTTACTTAACTTTGTGTGAAATTTCAACGCAAACTATCCATACACACTGACGTTGATGATGATGTACAAACCGCAGTTCGATTATTGATCACGCTTTAATTAGTGGAAAAGTTGAACTTGGCGTGGGAAGGCCCCGATGCCGTTGCTGGAATTTACAGCAATTAATCATTGGCTTCTAGCGAGAAAACTTCGTGATGATAGGATGAAAAAAAAAGAAGAAAAAATGAAAACAAACTGCAAAGCGTCCTTGAAGAGAATTCCAAGTGAAACATTGCAACATTCCCTTCCACTGCTACGACCAGACGTTCCCTATGGTGTTTTCTATTTTCCCAACATGGGATATTTAATTTTAAGAAGAAAATCCCATACCCGGTTTCGTTTTCATTCTTTCACAGAATTTGCATTTTCTTGTGTTTTATTATATGACGCCATTATTCAAAGTGAATTGTGTCGCCTTCGCCGCCATCAGTATTATAGCAGTCCCTGCAACGATATCAGACTGAACTGCACATTATCACTCTGCAGTCGTCGTTCGTCACTTAATGCAAATTTATAGAGTGTCATCTAGTGAAATTTACTGCCGCCATCATCGTCGTAACCATGAAAAATCGGTGTGCAGCTAGAGTTCACTGGTGCCGTTCAATTGCGCTCAACACGATAGTTTCGATTACCATTTTTCGACGTTACTTATTTTTTCTCTCCTTACAATTGCGTCCGCATCATCTAATGCATTAGATGATGGGAATGATTCCGGTTCCTCGGCGAAACCATTTTAATTAACTAATGGTGGCGCGGAGAGGTCCTCCGAAAGTACACCGACATGTCTCTGCAAATTGTATTCCATAGGTAAATTTTCCATTGTTTATCTGACCGCAAATTAATTAACGTAAAAAGTATTTAATGCGTGAAATCGGCTACACAAATGTCACAACAACGCAATCAGTGTTGTTGAACTTGGGAGGAAACGCGTCTGAAAATGTTACGATTACTACTAAAGGAAATAGCTTCTTTAGTTTCGTGTTAAATTAATTTGTATACTCCGAAATTAGAATTCAGCGCCTGTTGTAAGATCTGTAATCGGTCGAAAATAGTCACGCAAAGGGAACGTTGTAATAAACAGGGAACCCATTAACAGAGAGTATGCAAACTAGAGAGCCAACTCCCGTGCACCTACCCGATTTTCCCCGCAAATTTTGAATGACAGCCCTCTCTCGCGCGCTCTTATTTTTCCTGTCGGTGAATACGTGTAAAGCCGGAACCACACTTGTAACGTGTGTTGTGATGTGGAGTGGCGTGTCGCTATCATTCCAATGGATTTCATATGTGTAGAAACATATTTTTCTCGTGTGTTGTGTTGCAGTGTGTCGCGTTGTGTTGAAATCGCTCCTGTACCGATTGCGCCACAACGCTCTATGGCGCAATGAAGCGAGACATATCTATTATCTGAAATCGCATATGTGAAAGAAAGAGTACACATGATCTAGGAAATCAATAACGTCAAAAAAGCAAAACAAACAGCATTTGAATTCATTTAAAAAAATGACAGCACACTAGATAAGTGTGCACAGAACACGAAACGACAGACCACACCACAACACACCACACGTTATAGGTCTGGTGCGGGCTTAATTAATGGCCGCCCGGTGGTACTTTTTCATTTAAAAATAATTTGTAAATGCATTTATAACAATAAATGTAGCACGAATAAATGTTGAATATGGTTTTTTATATAGCTTCACTTGTTTTCTATCCATATTCGGTTCCAAAAAATGTTCATCCATTCACATTTCAGATCTTTTTAATTTTGTTTATATGAATTACATATTTGACAGCAGAATTCATGCAGCTGAACCTTGGGGGTTGTTCCATAAATAGGTTAACAACATGCAAGTTAAGCCCAAGGTTCCACTAGGGCAAAAGTAAACTTTATGTGGTATTCGATTGGGCACTCTCAGAGCATATAGGTATCCAATTTTCTCAGATTTACCAACACAAGTGCGCTTGAGTTTGACAACTGGTGGAGGACGTTTAGGTTTTCGTAAATTTGTTCTAAAGCAAAGAAAGGCATTGCATCGGGTGAATATATTTTTGTAAATTATTTATGTATAAATATTTAAAAATCAGTCGGGAATCAAATTTCGAATGTTTTAATTTAAAATTTAAGCAGTCAATGAAAAACGCTTTGAAAAGTGTTGAAGGCTATACATATTCGAATCCCACGAATATTATCACAAAAAAGAGCAAATTACGTTTTTATGTTCGATTAGCCACACGAAATCTGAAATCTGAGAGCGAATCTGAAGAAGCCCAAACGAATAGGTACTTGTTGGAACTGCGTGCTGAAAATCCTACTTTACTTTGGTTTGATGAGATCGAAGCAAAAAAACACGCCTAATATGTGGTATCTAATTGGATTTTGCGATATAATTTCCGATTTCGGATTTGGCGTATTCAATCTTGAGAATTCAAATAATTTTGTTTATTGTAGGTATTCCCATGTTCTATTTCGTTTTTTGTAGATATAGCGCATTACTTTTAACAAATTTCAGTCTCAATATTAAATAATATTAAATTTATGGTAGCTCATTATTGCAAATTTTTTTTTGGAATATAGAGTTTATTTTGAATTACATTTACCATTGGAATTTTCAGAATTTGCTCTCAGACTTCAGATTTTTTGTGCCCAATGGAACATAAAACGAGATTTTTCTTTCTTTGCATTTATTGTGGTGCGTGTTTTAAAAGTCAGCTGTTTTTAAATTGTAGTTTTTGTTTACAAAAATCTATTAAATTTATGTTACTACCCTTTGCACTGACCAAATGTAAATTGTTCTCTATTTTTCACAGACTTGTCGTCTGTAAAAAGGAAAATAACACACTTTCAGTTTGACAAATGACAAATGTTTGGTGTTAGTGTTCGTAGGTGTGAATTTCGCTCAGAAATGAAGATTCGCAAATTTATCCAGACTCTGAAAAAAATTTAAGCTAAATTTGAGAGCAATAGAACCTATAAACGGAACAAAAATAATTAATTAATTTTTTTTTGAATTTAACAAATTCATGCTTGCACATATTTATATTGTGTAAGTATGCATTTTAAGCATCAATTACAGATTGTAAAATATTCTGAAACTGAAATATGTTTTTCCCATGGCATACAAATTTTTTCCCCTACATTGTCTTTAAATATTTTAAGTTAAGAGATTAAAATCAACAAAAAAAAAGGCAAAAGTGCAAGAAAACCGTGTTAGTTCATTTTTCTCTGATTAATAACATGAGATGGATTTCTGATATTGACAAATGATTATTAAAAGGTATTAACATTGTGATGAAATTATATTAGGTATTTTATTTCCGAAATTCGATTTTCCAACAATTTCATAAACTTTAAAAATGTTTAAATTGAAGTGCGATGTGAACGCCGTGTAACTAATCGGCACCAAGAATGACGAACACAGTCGCCCCCACTTAAAAATTCCACCAATAATGGCCGCCCGATTGACATAAAGTCTCTGCACAGGAATATACTAAGTGTGCGTGCGGCAGCAATGGCGCTCCTTTGATTTGTACATACACGAATACTAAGAATATTCCTGTGCAGTACAAGGTCATAGGAAGCTTGTAGGCAAATGTACCGTTTCTGCTCTCAGTTGGCTCTCTAGTTTGGATCCTCTCTGCCCATTAATCGATTGGCCAGATAAGGCATTGTACTCTTTTTAGCTTTTTAGCTTTTTAGGTTACTCCTAATTAATTAACGAATTTGGGGCATTTTGTTTTTCGAATTGCGGGAGGGATTGCTGGCAGTTTGATTGGTTTTTGAAGGACATTCTGAATTTCGCATGGTTCGTGAGCAATATTTTTATTTTGAAATGTGTCAATGTTCGAATTTTAGGCAATGTCGACTAATATCCCATTGTGAGTAAATAAAACATTCATTGGCAAAGAAAATATCAAAGCCGTTGTTATATCAGTTTTGAGTTGAGTTTATGCCATTTGATCACAAAATGCCTTCAGACTTTTGAAAGTTGATCTCTCATTTAGTTCAGTTTGCTTTGCGCATATAGAACACACCTACTGATACACCACTTTCGTCCTTAAAAACAAAGAAGGGTCTGCATGAAGACATTATTTGTATACTCTTCGTTGAACTTTTTTAAATGTTGGTCTTTGCCTTTGGCCATTCTGCCTACATGAATAAAAAATATGTGGACTTTTCCGGGACATCATCAGGCTGATGGACTTCCCAATCATGAAACTACTCTACCTACAACCTGTTTACTTTGCCTCGACCGAACCTAATCTAATTGCAAACGCC
This sequence comes from Cheilosia urbana, assembly GCA_946477585.1. Lineage (NCBI taxonomy): Eukaryota > Metazoa > Arthropoda > Insecta > Diptera > Syrphidae > Cheilosia > Cheilosia urbana. Next base: position 161,619,371 of record OX297853.1, read on the forward strand.
AAAAATTGAAAAATTAAAAAAAAAATCCTTCTTGGGACACTCGTAAAATAATCATAATCATTATAAGGTCGAGGGTTGTCGTGCAGACCTTGTAGCTCCCAAGATTTCACTGCATCTACCCTCATCTTACATACAAAATAAATATATAGGTTTTTTGGTATAAACATCGTTGTGGACACATTTGCCCTCATTTGTCAATATTAACAACATCTTCAAAGTATCTTAATTTTTAGCCAAATACAGCCACACATTCTTAGATCGACTTCTGGCCTCACTAAGAAGAAAACTCTACACGCGAACAATAGGCAACTTTCCAATTCGCCATATGAAATCAATTAAATCGAGGTGCGAGTAGCCGGAACACTCCCATTCAACGAAGAACTTATAAACAAAAGCTAGATACACAAAAAAAAAAAACCGTCGATTCTATTATTAGACAAGTTTTAGTATTGAACAAAAATTTAGAAAATCAATTCTCAGTAGGTGTTAAATACGTGATTATTTCTTGTTTACGTTTCCGGCGAACAGTTGAAGCTTTTATGACCCTTTCATTGTAGTTTAAGTATTTCAATTGAAATAAGTAAGATTCAAATAGGCCGTATTGGAAATAAAAGTGGTCAATGTTTTTATGAGTTTGCAATGGTGAAAGGCTTGGTACGTCAATTGGCAATGAACTTTTGGCGAGTATAAGTTTTCGTTGTGAAGTAGGCCGGTTTATTTTATTTATTTTTGCAGAGAAAAAGTGACACATTCTTAAACAAAAAATGAAGAGCCTACCTTCCAATGCAACATAAGCTTAAGGATCCTTCAGTCATCATCTCCGCCGTAGTCTAGTTTGAAAGTATTTTTTTTTCATTCTTCTTTTCATGTTCCTCAACGAAGCGGTGGAGTACTTCAATATAAGAAGCTGATAACTGGATTAAAAGAAAATACGTTCCTCCGTCACCTGTAAGGAGAAGATGTTGGAACTGTGTGAACATTCTGAACATTCTTTAACATAAATATGACTGGTTGTTGTCTAAACTAAAGAGTGTCTCATTGAAGTTTGTTTTCTTCTGTTCTTTTTCGGTTGACAGAGCTTACCAGATGACAGATTTCTAGATTCTCATTAAACTGGAATGAAAGGTTTTTTGGTTTAGAACTAAGATGAGTTCTTCACATATTTCTGTTCCTTCTATTTACTCGAAGTATATATAGTCTTCTATATATTATTTTTATATATATAATTCTTTCGGGGTGTAACTCGATGGCCACGTAACTCGATAACCCCTGGGACGATTTTCATAATTCTTTTTTTGTTTTGTTCGTATTGCTGTATATCAGGTTTTTATTTACTTTTTGTCGCGAAAACAAAACTTGGAGGGGATGAAAGAGGTTATGAAAGTTTGTATGGGGAAATACACTTTGAAAAAAAAGAAATTTGATAGAGATCGAGTAGTGACACTTCAAATAAAAAAAAATATATTTTAAATTTTAAAAGCAAATTGTTGTTGTCAAGTATTTTAATTATTTTCCAAGCAAATTGTTGTTGTCAATAATTTTGAAATTTTTGTTGGTTTTTGAAATATAGGTACCTACCTAAATAGTTTGTTCTAATAAATTATGTTTACTATGTTATATTAAGTAACTTTTTGAAATGAAGTAGATACTTTGAAGTAGATATAAAGATGATATGCATGACATTATTCTGCATCGAATTCGCACTGTGACATCGGACAATGAACTGGAGATGTCAGATGAAATGCGCAACAAAGCTTTGATTTTGATCGAGGATATGTGTCTGCTCATGAGTGCCAATTTGTTGTGCAAATTGGGGATGCCACAGCCAAATCGTTCAATACAAGACGCATTTTAATCGAGGATTGGAGCGAGAAATGGACTTCGATCGAATCGCATTGAGTTAAGCTGTTCGAACAAATATGCCAATGTTGAATCAAGAATAAAAGAAAGTGTACGATGAATTGACGCAAGCAGTCGATAGCGAAAATGGCGGAATTTTCTTCCTTGATGCGCCCGGTGGAACTGAAAATGCATTCCTGATTTTACTGATTTTGGCTACAATTCGTTCCAGATCTGAGATCGCTTTGGCCCAAGCCTCTTCTGGGATAGTGGCTACTTTGTTAGAAGGCGGTCAACCAGTGAACAGTCGAACTGCATTGAAATTGCCATTGAATCTGCAAGTGGATGAAGAACCTACATGCAACATTTCAAAGAACACTGCGATTGCGAAAGTACCTACGGCAGCTATGTAAGATTATCATATGGGACGAATGCACAATGGCTTACAAACGCGCATTGGAGGCCGGAATCGTTTACGTAATGATAAGCGACCTTTCGGTGGAGCAATGATCTTGCTATCAGGCGATTTTCGTCAAACGCTGCCTGTCATTTCGAGATCAACTCCGGCAGATGAATTGAATGCTTGCCTGAAGGCGTCTGTTTTATGGCGATACGTCAAGAAATGGCATTTGACAACAAACATGCGAGTTTCTTTACAAAACGGCCAGTCAGCTGCAGAGTTCTCCAGGCGATGGGCAATGGTGCGTTGATTTAGTTTCAACAACATTTTTGCAACTTTACAACGACACCGAAAGAACAAATCATGAATGTTTTCCCGAATATCGCTCAGAATTATATTGACCATGATTGGCTAATGTAAGAGTAATTTTGGCTGCGAAAAACAAGAACGTCGATCAATTGCATTTCACAATTCAAAACCAAATCGCTGGTGAGTTGCATTCATACAAATCAGTCGACTCCGTGATGGATGAAAACGAAGTCACCAACTATCCCACTTTGTTTTGCAACCTAAACGAACCAACATTTTGTAACGGTACGCGTTTGATTGTGAAGAATTTAATATCAAATATTAAGTGTTCGTTTGTCGGCGAATCACGCCTTAACGCATTTAACAAAACTTTCTCACATCTTTGGTATTGGTCTAATTATATGACTTTTGTGAAGTTTGGTTGCAATTGGTAAAATATTTTTTTTTTTTTTTGGTCTTATGAGAAATACTTTTTGTTTTGTCAAATTACTTTTTTCGAATTTCCAGTCGGTTTTTTTTTTTAGTTTTCTCAACATTTTGAAAAATTTTAGTTGTACGGTTCCTACGCTGGAATCGGAAAACTTATCCGTGCGTGAAAAAAAAAACATGAATTTGAGTAATTTTTTGTTTTTTTCCTAAACCACTCAACCGTTTTCAATTAAATTTTGTGCCTGTGTTTGGTTGGTTACAGTTTGAAAGATAGATAGATATTTTGGACCCCATAGGTGGCTCTGTTATCGATATCATAAGCCTAACCGATTTGAATAAATTTTGTGGCTGTGTATGGTTGGGTACAGTTTGATAAATAGATAGTTGGCGCAACAGGTCCGGAGAGACCCTAGGCCTAGCTTCTCACAACCATTCGTTTTGTTTTTTTTTTTGGAACGAATGGGAGGGATCTACAATTTTATGCCGACCCCAAACGGCTAATTGAGAAGCTCTTTCAAGACATTTATGCTCTCGGATGTTTGTCAGACATTCGCGAGAGGTAGCGCAGCGGAAAAAAACCCTAAGTCGGAATTGGGTTCTTGCGGGATTCGAACCTGGGACCCCCGCATAGCAGTCCAACACACTAACCACTAAGCTACTGCGACTACGGGTACAGTTTGATAGATAGGACTATTTTTTTCGCCACCTATCGTGTCCAAAATAGTGATAGATAGGACTATTTTGGACACGATAGGTGGCGCTGTGTTCAGTCTCATAAACCACTTAACCGATTTCAATGAAATTTTGGGGCTGTGTATGGTTGGTTACAGTTTGAAAGATAGGACACTATTTTGGTATGGTGGGTACGGCTATATGTAAAAAAGACTGTAGTCCGTATGTGCACTCATAACTCGGGAATGGATCGTGCTTCGTGGATTCGTATTGACCCAAGGAAGGACATTTATGCTATTTTTTTTGTCGTGAAAATAAAAGTTTACGGGATGGGATTGGGGATGGAATTTTGCATGAAGAACCGCATTTAAAAAAAAAGAAGATTGAATAGAAATACGGGAAGTGTCACTTCCAATACAACAAAAATTATTTAAAATCTTTATTTTTGAATTATTTTGATATGACAGGCTTACCGCTACACAATTTGAAATTGAAAGTCGGCTCAATTATAATTTTGTTGCTCAACCTCAATCCACCGAAATTTTGTGAAGAATCTCAAATCAAATGTCATGGAAAAAGCGACGATTTCGAGTGAAAAATTCAAAGGAAATCATTCTAATTCCGCGAATTCGGCTTATTCAGAAAGATTTGCTATTCGTATTAAAGCGTAGCAATTTCCCGTTTCGCTATGACAATAAATAAGTCTCAAGGACTACCTATCGCTGGAATTTTGTGGAATCAATATTGAATTCCCATGTTTCTCCTAAAGTCAAATGTATGAACTTCCGCTTTATACATCGTGTATCGTAATCGTAAAGGACATGTGCATAGTGCATGCTGAGTATTATTATTTTCATTACATTAACGAATATGGGCGAAACAAAGTTCGCCGGGTCAGCTAGTACTTATATATAAATTATAAATTACAAAATTGTTTTAAAAGGAAGATTTGTTTAAGCTTTACTTGAAACTCAATGATTGATGTCTGAGCTTATTCATTGTCAGACATCGAGGAGTTGGTTTTTCTGTTTAAATTCACAATGAAATTGAAAATACATACACAGAGCTTTGACTGCAGATAATAATAGAACAAATATGTTGATTGGCTTATAACAATTGGTAGACAATGATTGCTGTCCGAACTAGCAGGCAATTGCTAAAGTTTGATAAAAATTCAGTTAGTGTTTGTTTGTGTACTAACTAAAAATATTAGCAGAAACTGAGAGTAGTCGTTTTTTAAATTGAAGATGGATCGATTAACTGCAGTGACACTAATACGTCTTCTTAGTAAGTGAAAGTCTTTCACTGAAAGACAATGCGCGATATTAATAACCACTTTTAGTGCCCAGGCTAGATTTAAGGAACTCACAATGGCGAAATTTTCTATATAACATACTCGTTGTGACCAGTGTTGTTGGCACTCTCCCTTCATTTAACCCACGAAGCGTGGTAATTTTTCCCTTTTCAATATACTAAAAAACCCTTTTAAAAACGCACGATACTTTTTCGTCTCAAAATCCAGTTTTTAGAAGTAAAATTTGTTATACAAGGAAAGAAAGTCACGGTTAATGAACTTTTAGTATAAAAATCACAGTTTGTAACATTATTACGATTATTTTTTATTTTTTGGTACTATAAAATTTAGATAAAAGAAGATTTATATGGGCAGTTTTTTATGCACATTCAGTGTGTTGATAATCATGGTGAAATGAAGGTGTTTTCATGAAATTTTAGCAAAAATTTAAACCTAGTTTGAATGTTTTTTGTCAGATTCTTCAAAATCCCACGATTTGGTGCTTTTTCACTTTATCCCACGAAAGGCTTTTCGGACATCGAAATTCCAACAAAAAGGGATAAATCCCACGATCTAACAATACATCATTAAATATTTGAAGTGACGGTTCAAAATGATTATTAGTAAGGCGTAAAATAAATAAACATACCAAAATAAAAAACGTCTACCTTGAGAGCGAAAAATTCTGCAAATCACAATTTGTCACAAAAATAAATGCCGCCATCTTTTAAACGACGCATAGTATTCCTCAATATTTGCATTAATTAGCTGCAAATTTAACGAAATCTTGCAGATGAAACTTCATATTTCATTATAAAATCCAGCTTACCAAGTTTAAAGTAATTTCAATAAACGACCGTTTTATTGTAAACTGTTATTATCTCTTTCTTCGTCCAAACAATCCCTCTTCGTAACCTCTCTAGAACGACGCCATCTTTCTTTTACGCGTGCAAAACGTCATCCGACTGGGTGTGTTCAGATGGCATTGCAATTTGGTTACACAAGGTTCAGCCACATTTTGCGCAATATATACTGCAAAATAAAATGAAAATAAACCTATTATCAACATACCCGACGACCAAATGCATTCGACCTCACCGTCTACCTTATTTCATATACCCAAGGCTTCTACAGCAACAACCTTATCCTGCTCCTTGTTGCAGTTGATGTCGAATAATATGTGAAGAGGATAAAGGAAGTGAAGACACGAACAAGATGAAAACGTAGAGTATGCCCACTCATAGTCGGATTTTTTCCCTCTGTAATTTCACGTTTATTTAACTTTCTACTTTAAATAAGAAAAAAAAAAAAAAAAAAAAACTGAAAAAAAAAATAAAAATGCATATTTGCTTCTACCCGAGAGATACCAGCACCGAGAGGGATGGCAAACTCATTTTTCCTTTGCCTCATATAGGGAACCCAGTCCAGTGTACTTGCTTCTTTGAGTTTGTGGATGCAACTTTATAGTGGTAGTGGTAGCTTTTAGTTTAGTGGCCCATAAAGTATTAGGGAGAACAATTTACGTAATGCATACAAGTCGTTATTGAATTCCTTTGAACTGTGATTGACCTAGTTCTAAGGTTGTCGTTGCCGTTGTCGCCGTTATTGCCGTTGGCGCTCATAAGGGTCGATTGGACGAGAGTCCTCTTCGTTATTACTTTTCAGTTTTGAGAGCCATGACAAAAAAAAAAGAAGAAGAGTGAAAGTGATTAATATTGCATTTCTTATGCGGCACTTTGTACATATGCAATGTAAAGCAGGTCATCAGTTTAGGCGGAAAATGGTCGCGCTATATACATGTAGACGGTTAAGAATTATAAATGAGACTTTATGACACATGAAGCTGCTGTACAGAGTGCTTTTAACAGATTCTGAAAGGAAGATTATTCCATTATGGATGTTTAGTTAATTTATGTATGCAAAGTTGGCTTGAGTTGCAGGCTTCGATCTACATTTTGGGATTGGAAGACGGAAGCCAGTTAGTAACCTCAATTGCATTTTGTGTCTATGGGAATTAATAGTGCTTGAAGGCAAGTGAGCGCCAAGTGAGCGTTGCAATGTGGGCAAATTGTTTTTGTATCCCATCTTACAGTACAGTTTTCACAAACTAATCCAGCAGTCGAAGTGGGTCTTCAGTTACTTCCGCATTTCACTTATGAGCAAAGTTAATTTTGAGCACATGGGTATGATTATGTAAAATCGTGTGGGAATAAAATTGAAGAAGACGTTTAGGTGCTTTGGTGTACATTTAAAGAAGTGATTCGTTAAAGTTATAACACTAAGTACGTGGGGAAGTAGATATTTTGAAAGCTTATGCCCATTTTCAATAAGTTACTGACAGAGTTTCTGTCTTAAAAACCAGATCATGGTCAATTTTCGCAGAGCTACATGACCCATGGTTAAGGCTCGTAAGTATACTGTTTTTCGCAGTATTTAAAATGTTTTCTAGACTAAAAAACTGTAGTCGCAGTGGCTTAGTAGTTAGTGTGTTGGACTACTAAGCGAGTGGTCGAGGTTCGAATCCCGCAAAAACCCAAATTCTAACTTAGGGTTTTTTTCCACTGCGCCACCTCTCGCGAACGTCTGACAAACATCCGAGAGTATAACTGTCTTGGAAGAGCTTCTCAATTAGCCGTTTGGAGTCGGCACAAAATTATCCCTTCAATTCGTTCCAAAAAAATAAAAAACCAGACGAAAATGCGAATGGTTGTGAGAAGCCAGGCCTAGAGTGCCTCCGGATCTGTTGCGCTAACTATTTATTTAAATTTGATTTTATGGTAATTTAAACTAATATCGCAGTCGTTGCACTCTCATAATTCCGTCCACCTTTTGAGCCGCTGAAACTTTTTGGATGGGCAACTTTGATAAAAAAACCGAAATGGAAATTTGTCGAAACGGTCATGAGCAAGTTGTGCGAATTGAATTTGTACAATGCCAGTGAGATCGCGGCAAATTTACACACGCAATTCAGACATGCGAAGAACTACTGTACGAGCGACAAAATCAAGGAATGGGAGGATGGCCATGTTTCGAATGCAAATCGCTGGGTAGAAATATCCAACCATCTTAATAACGCCGATTACGAATACAAAGAAATGGCGACAATCGTTGAGTACATTCTTGGCAGGAAATTCAGCAAAGGTGGAACGAATCTTTTCCGCAGTTAACAAAACTGAAAACAGACGAAACTCGGTTAGAAGTGAAAACATGGAAGGCGATTCTAGTCATCAAATGTAACTTAAGGTATTCATGCGTGGATTTCTTTGAACACCTTAAAACAAAACCGGAATTGCTTCAAAGGACAAATACTTTCATCATAGAAGGATATACAGAAATGGAAAACGAAGACGATTCAGATGATGGAAATGATTTGCTCGGTGGTTAATTTGCTATATATATATATTTTTTTTTTTTTCAATTTTCATTGAATTAAATTTATACTGCGCAAAATACTGTTTTTTTTTGTAAATGGACTTACTGCTTTTTTAAATTTTTTGGTGAGCTATACTGTTTTTGGTCCAAAAAAGATACGAGCGCTGCACATTATAATTTAATTTGAGTCAACATTCAGGAAAAAAAAAACTTTTAGAGAATAGAATTATCCCAAAGATAGGTAACGAGGCAGCCAGACTTTGTACGTTTGAATGTAATCAAGAACGCTTCTTTTGAATAATCCGGAATTCAAAAGACTGCAGATAAAATACCGGCTTTAATCTTAAACCTTTATTTTCAAACATCATACAGTACAACTAGGACCTTAATTGTTTTTTAAAAAGAGAAAATATTTCCCTATTCAGAACAAAGCCCATTTTAATAATATTGTGATGCAACCTTAATTAAGAAAAATAGAAAATTAATAAACATGTAGTTCTTTTATTTCTGAAATCAAAATCTTCCTTCTTTGTGACACAGCTCTTCATTGATTTATCCACGTGAGTTTATGACAGCTGTCAGCAGATGACAGCCTCCAAGGTTAAAGATTCCAACAGGGTGTCGCAGATACCACATATTGATTGTTGGTTTACTTTGAAATGTTGGGACAGCTTTAACGGGCTGTTTGAAAACCAAGCTAACATTTTCCAGTCAAACGTATGTGACATGTGGTCCATTCGCTTACAAGTAACAAAATTCGAATAGATGTGGCCCAAAGGTAAAGTTTTGTCCATTTTGCGTGCAAGATTAGATTTTTAATGGTGCAAAATTAACTCTGTGAATAAAAACAAATAAATAAATAGTTTAAGCTTAATGATAAATAACGACATGGACCTAGTCATAGACAAACTGCAATAATTGCTGAACAAATAACTTTAATTTTAGGCGAACTAAAAGGTCATTCCCTTTATTTAAATAAAAATATATGAACAAAAAAATACCAGTCCAACAACTGAATTATGAGGTATTCCACTATTGTTTTGTTTTTTGAGCATTTATTGCTTATGGGTGAATATTGCGAAAACATGATGCAAAAAAAAGAAACAATGTTTAGTCTTTCAATAAGAACAATTATTAAAAACTAAACAAAATTCCGATTTGTTAAATCCAAAACCAAGTCGACATAACTCAGAAGTCTGTAAAAGCAAATCAGTTTAATTACAATTGTTCATCTTCAGCCTCGCATACTCTGAGTCTGAAGGATTCAAGTCCTACAAAACGTAAATATATGTCTCGTTTGCTAATTTGCTTATTGTACAACCTCTTCTATACAAACCCAGGCAAGTTGAACAAAGAAAGCAAATATTTGTATCTACAAAGTGCCACACAAACAAGCCAAATGAATAAAAATAGTTTAAGTTCTTTTTTGTAATAGCAGCGTCACTCTTATACCCAGCCAAATATGATTCCCTTGTCCACGTTCTCATTGCCCTTGACGTCATCAGCATTTTATATAAAATAAATAAATAAATGGTAAATACAATTTTCATCTTGTCATTTGTTTTGACGCATAACAAAATATTCTTCTACATTGCCATAGAGAGCAGAGAGAATCACTTTTATTTATTAAGCAGACAAACTTGTGTTTCATTTTTGGCATCATTTCAAAAACACAACACCGCAACCATATAAGTTACATTTTATCTCAAGAAGAATATTTAATTTTTTTCTTTAGTAAACGGTCTCTGCCTCTTCAACAGAAGAACATGAACTTTTGGTTTAAAAAAAAAAAAAAAAGAAACGAGGAAATTTGAAATTCAGAAAATGATATTATTGTTTAGAAAGCAGAACCGAAGCGGAAAAAAAGGATGAATTTGGTAAAATTATGCTTGCCAAGTGAAAAGTTTTGAAAGTTGCGATTCGGATGCATTAGAAAAACTGTCAGAAATGGGCCACCCAACTAAATGAATTCTATGCCAAGAAAGTTTATTCTTTGAATCATCATCGTAGATTCTTCATTTTTATTTTGTTATTGTCTGTGTATTTTTTTATACTTTTTTTTTTTGTATTTTTTCCGTTTGTTATTACCTTGTGGTGGAATAGGTCAGGGTGTGTACTAAATGTTCCATTTTGGATTCGTTTACGTCAGGGTTTTCGGTTTTCTTCGGATACTTTTTAAAAGCACCTATTTTTTTTTATCGGTATCCGTGAATGGGGCTCTTGAAGTGGTTTTGTGCTTTTAATCTGGCAATTATCCATTAGTCATAGGTTAGAGGTAACGAAATCGAAGAGAATTATTAATATACCCGGTTAGACGTGAAACAAATGTTCCTGTCAATGTTACCAAAATTGAGAAAATTGAGGAAGCGGAAATGCAAATTCTCTCAATTGCACATCTGCCGGAATGAAGTGGTCTAACGGAGGTGGTGCCAAGAAGATTAATGTGTGATTGGTTTTTAGTTCGAAATTAAAATGAAAATTATTTTAATACTGAATATGCAGATGAGGAAAACAGTCTACATAGGCGCTGTTTTTGGAAAAGATATTGCTTGTTTTAGAGTTTGACAGAAAGTGAAATATTTCACACTTCGATGGCGAAAGCTGTTAGCCAATTTGGTCAATATTAGGTGAAAGATTGTTTAACATCAGTTGCATTATAGAGATACAACTTAAGATACCTATTATCTTAATGTACACACCATTCAAATAAATAAATTGAATTGAATTAAATTGAACTGTTAAAATATGTGCCAAAGTTTAATGCAGTTTGACAGTACCATACGTAAGGTAAAATGTCAATTTTGTCTGAAAAGCATAGCGATGCAAGGTGTGTGCTATACAAACAAATAGCTTAGAAAATGAGCCCTCCATTTATTTTCAGCAGCTTAAGGTGCCTGTCCATTTAAGAGCAAAACAGCTCTCAAGCAGCTCTCGGGAGCAAACTCGCAAGTGGACATAGCCTAAAAAGTAGTTCGCGTAGAGTTAACTTTTTACCGAGAGTAACTCTCGAGAGGCTTACTAGCGTAAGTACTCTCAAATGGACAGGCACCTTTAGAGTTACTTAGAAAATAGCCGTTGAGATTTTTGGTCAACATTTATACTTGGTATCGGGTACTTTGATTGAATGTAATGATCGGAACCAAAGACTATCCAAAGTAGACAATCAGCTTCCGTGCACATACAAATAAAGCCCTCTCTTGCACGCTCTTATTTTTCCTGTCTACGAATTGTAGGCGCAGTGGCTTAGTGGTTAGTGTGTTTGACTACTACTGAAAACCCAAATTTCAACTTAGGGTTTTTTTCACTGTGCCACCTCTCGCGAACGTCTGACAAACATTCGAGAGTATAACTGTCTTGAAAGAGCTTCTCAATTGTCCGTTTGTATTCGGCAAAGAATTGTAGATCCCTTCCATTCGTTCCAAAAAAATGAAAATCTTACATAAAACGAATGGTTGTGAGAAGCTAGGCCTAGGGTCCCTCCGGACCTGTTGCGCCAACTATTTATTTATTTATGAATACGTGTGCTAACTGAAATCACGCCAAATAATGAAACCCAAAAATCTCCATACAAAGTTGCGGTGGTTTTTCCTAGGAAAGAACACCCAAATATTTTGGCGCAAAACCCGCGAAATTTGCTTTTTTTTCATAAATGTTTTGGGCATTTTTTCTATTAAAGGAAAATGGAAAAAGGAAAAAGGAAAAAATATATTTTGGAAAAAGCACCAGAAAATTTTGTGGTCTTTTTTCCAAATTAAAAAGGAAAATACGCCCAAATGTTTGATGTTTAAACATCTAAGCGCGCGTTGTTGGAATCTGGTGGAGTAATTCCACACATTTAACTTGCGCGGACGGAAATGCGTCACTGTGTTTTATCATTGCATACATTTATGAGCTGGGGCATATTAATTTCAGCTTTTTGTTGATGTGAAATAAAATTTCTGCATATCGTCCTTGCACCGTACTCAGAAGAAATTTCAAGAATTCTGCAGGGAGATTATCATCTTTTACCAATGATCATTAGCGGAGACTTCAATATCAATTTTGCAACTCCAGAAGCTCAACCATTTATTGATTTTATGCAAGATAAATTTAATCTTCAAATGAACTCCAACAGGAAAATTTCAACAACACCATATAGAACAACCATCGATGCTGTCTTCCAGCGTAATCTAGATAGACTACAGTCTCGAATGTACATATCTTACTTCAGCTACCACAATCCGATTGTATCTATTCTACCGAAACTAGCACAACGAATAAATTATTGTTATTTCATAATATATCAAGAATGAAAGACGTGTATCAAGCCACACACATACCGCACGCACGGTGTTTACACATACACATATTTGGGGACTGTTGGATACAGTCGCACCAATTTTTTTTTAACGCGCGCAGCCACGCACCTTAGGTTTTATTTCAAAAGAACTATGGCTAATCTCTAAGTCCACAACGAGTTTTGGACCAGGCCATTTTTTGTGTAATTTTAAGCAGAGGCGACTGTGTTCGACATTTTTCGTGTCCATTAGATATACGGCGTTCACATCGCAGTTCAGTTTAAAAGTTTATGAAATAAGTAGTTGGAAAATTGAATTAATGATAGTAGGCAATTATGACAAAAAAAAAAAAAAAAAAATCTGCAGTGATAGAAAAATTTTATTTCATAATTTGTTTTTATTTAAGTAAAAAAAAAGAAAAAGAACTGAACTGATGAAAAATGCTAAAAGTCTGCAGCTAGTCGGAAAATCTGCAAAATGGAGACAAATCTGCACTTATGGCAACGCTGAGGACAGGCAGCTTATAGACAATTGTACCATTTCTGCTCTCAGTTGACCATCTAGTTTGTGTCATCTTCGATCGGAACTTGCGTTAAAATTGGCGTCACAAATGGAGATGTTGCTCCTTATAATCAAGTCGATAGCATATTCTATAGCATATTCTTTATAAAAGAGTTTTACTTGCTTCCAGTTGTTTTCTTCCAATATAAAAAAAAAACTCTGGCAATGATGGGTTACAGTCAATTAGTCGATCACCCTTGAAAAAGTTGTTATAGATGTTTTTCAGTATAGTTAATTCGAGTTTTGCTACTGAAGTTGTTGTGACAAAAACGGAAATTGTGCTATTTTCAGAGATCAGGCATAATAAGTCACAATATTTAGAGTGACATTAAACTGCATCCCTGCCAGCATTTGTGTTTTTTTTTTTTGTAATGAATAGGTACCTACTTCTCGCGAGAAATGTCAATCTCCAACAACTCAATAGTTGTACGATTCATTCTTATTTGTGTACTTGTAGATATGCATCACTGTCAATGCCAACTCATAATAAGTATGACGAGATTGACGACTACCAATTTCAAACTGTCGTCAGATAAATATTTCATATGCATAACTCTAAGAGGCACTTGACTTTTTACTACACCATTTCCATTCAAACTCCTCGCCAAAAGTTCGTCTGTCTAAATTGGCTTTTCTGACTCACATCAGATAGACTTTCGAACGTAAGTCTCACTTTAAGATATACACAAAAACAAACTTTCGAGTAACTATGCCATTATTATCCTCACATTAAAGAACTATTCATAAAATTGTTTCTTTTTTTTTTGCCGCGAAGATAAATACAAGAACACTATAAAGTACAAATTACAAGAGTACAACAAAAACAAAGAACTGAAGGATTTATCTGCTATATAAGAACACATAACGGCGGCGCGCGGGGGAACAAGAATTACAGTCAAACAAGACTAGGTACATCACAATGGCCTAGGACTCTCCCAATGTTCTCCAACTTCTCCGTCTTTGTCGTATCGCATCGTAGCTCTACCTTAAGAATTTAAAATGTGCGCAGACTGTATGTATATCGTTATTTCTGTTTTACCAAGGACTACAGGACTACACTCGGCAGCAGCACCAACAACACCAACACCAACAACATCGACAACGACAACTCTACCTACATCGCCAGAGTACATCATTAAGTCTGAGACAATATTCCGGAAGGAATGGCTTCAATTTAATGATGGAATTTCTTTTTAACGCTTTTGTTTGTTCAACTCTTGTTTTTCGTTTTCTTTCCATTCGTTTCGCGTTCCTTTTTTATTTGCTTATGCCAGTGAGTATTTTCCTTTCCATGTTTTCATGCTAGCAATCCTTTATTTATAAATGTATGTGCGTTTACATGAAAATAACGGTTGAATTTCAAAAACGAAGGGAAAAGAATCCCATTTGAATATACACACAGTATGGGGCATACAAATAAATACACATTACCACTCCTTCTGTAAATAATTACATCCATACTTGCTATACATAGTTGGTATACATTCCTGTGTGGAGGTCCTTTTTCCTTTAGCGCAGCAGTGGAGCTCAGTTGTTTGTCGCCTCGTCCAGTCTAATTAAGAGTGGCAGTTACGTCATGTGGAAGCTACCATATTTATTTTTGTGGCTTGCCTCTACTACTTCCTGTTTATGTTAGGTACTAGGATATAGACATTTTCTGTTGTTTGAAATGCCAACAATTGAGTAGAGTGTGCTATTGGGGTTTGTTCGTTTTTTGGGCGCGGGTATAAAGAGGATAGAATTTTTAGGTTCAATAAATTCACAGAAGGAATTTGTAGTAGCTGCGGGTAATGCGATATATTAAAGTTACTTTGAAATACATTAGTTAGAGCGAGAATGCAGATAGTTTTCAAAAGCACTGTCAGTTTTGTGGCGGACGGTTTGATATTTACTTGGTGGAAAAATGTTTGAAAAGCGGAACTCTGTTTAGAGTTTAGAAATAAATTAAGATTTTAATGCAGAAATAATTGTATTATGTTATTATGAAGAATCGCTTATGTAGCTGGATAATTATTGAAAACATTAGGTACACTCAGTATGACCAATTCAATATTTGAAATCGTGCTAAGTTCAGCTTTTTAGCATGCTTTTTTTTTTTGTATAAAAAGGTGCTAAAAATCATGCTAAATATTTTTTTCAATCAAAACCTGCTAAACACTAAAAAAGTTAACAAAAAAAAAAAATCCTTTTTTCAGAAATAAATAAAATACTTTTCACGAAAAAACATTAAATAAAGAGTGTGTTTAGAAAGCTTGATGAATTCGTCGAACAGCTGTGTTCACTGTATTTGTAATGGCTTGATCACACTAAGGTTCGTCTTCTTTGTTTTTATTTTATTATTATAATTCATAATTTGGTTATAGCAAAATCCTGCTAAAAATAATGCTGCATGGTTTGGAAAAAAGAGGCTAAAAATAAAATAATCCGCTAAAGTTAGCAGGAAATATGCTAAATTGGTCACACTGGGTACGGTTTATAAATTCTTGTCTTCAAATAATTTTCGCGGGAAAAGCGAACCTGCTTCAGCAGTGCCTCGAGATACTTGCGGACATTAGGCCTGCACTTAAATTGTTGTCACGAAGGGCGCAGGGTCATAAGGCATGCAACCCCCCTGCTTGGGTTTCTTTTGGATTACGAGCTGGGTGCGCGGTCTTTTGCTTGTAGTTTATGTTTAATTTTCAAATTGCAAATACCACAAATGAGCTGGTCATTACTAGAATTTTGAGCAATAGGACCACAATCAGTGAGTCAAAAGTCCACAAGAATTTTGTGTGAACTTTTGGCTCACCTGGGTGGTTTATAAGGCCACAACTGATTTGTGGACTTATAACCCACCCAGGTGGGTCAAAAGACCTTTTGTGGACTTTTGGCCATAGAATAGGCAAATGTCAGCCTCTAGGATTTTGCGTCCAAGTATAATACACACGTTAACTATATACGAGTCCTCTTCTATTCAGTGCTTTATAGAAAAGAAGGAGTTACATCGGGCTGAAGTACCTCTTGCCTCTAACTAGGAAACTTAACTTTGAGTACGCTAATATTTCGTTATTGATGTGGAACATCTATTGGCGCGGCTTATGCCGTGACGGCGGAAATCGGCCTGTCGCTATTACGCCGCCGCTCTCAATTCTTAAACTACTCAATCGATTTCAATGAAATTTTGTGGGTGTGTACTGTGTATGGTTGGTTTTTACTTAAAAGAAAGGATATCTGTGGACCCGATAGGGGGCGCTGTTGTCGATCTTCTAAACTACTCAACTGATTTTAATGAAATTATTTGGATGTATGTGGTTAGTTGACGTTTGAAAGACAGGATAGTCTTGGATCCGATTGCCCAGATATAAACATTTTTTTAAACTTATGGTCACGCGAGTGAACTAATAAACCTAGGTCCCATGCAGACACTAGACTACTGAATCAGTTGATTCAATTCAATCTAAATACAAACAAAAACTCTAAAAATAGAAAATGTTGGATTGGATTGCGTTATGAAAAGTTTTTAAACTAATTAATGACTAAACAGTCGAACCATCAAGACTTCGAGTTATCAAGTAAAATACATAATACTTGCGATCCAAAAAAGTACAAGAAAGGAATATATGTAGTTAGCATTTGAAATAGTCTGTCATACATGATTGAAAAGTATTTTTATTTTGGTTTTCAAAAAATCTTCAATGGAATCTAAATCATTATAAACAGAATCGGTTGTTTTTTCATTAGTTTTCGAATACAAATGCAAAATGCAAAAAGGCTTTGCAACCAAATTTTTTAAAGGTGGATGAATCAAATCATTCTCTAAATTTAATTTTGTCTTCCTCTCATTTTTCAAAAATTCAAACCAATATACCAACCTAGTAATAATTATTTGTTCTAACCCCTACTTACAACAAATTTGACAATTCTTACTCACACATACGAAAATCACAATTTCCTATACAGAATGTATACTAGGTCATAGGAACATATAAACACAGTGCTCCCGAAAGCGAAGCATTATAAAACGAACTTGTAAAAGTACGCAGAATTTGGGAATTCCCCCTCAGAATTCGACTTATCGAGTGTGACGCCAAATAAGCTCTCCGAGTTATCAACTTCACTCAGCTCGTTGATGAGCCCACGCGAATTCCTGACAATCCAACAAATTACGGAAACACTCTCGAACTGTTTCTCACAACAGAGCCAGATAATTATGAAATAAAAGTGTCTGCTCCCTTAGGGAATTCGGATCATGCTCTAATATCTGCTATCCTCTCCATACCGATACCAATAGGCTCGAAAAAGGATCGTTATCGTTCGATTTGGAATTATAGTAAATCTAACTGGGACGAGCTGCGTAATTTCTTCGCTATTTCTTCTCCACATCAACGATTTGCTTGGATCGACAAATAATAATATCTACAGCTTTGCAGATGACAGCACTTTTATATCCTCCATCTCGAACAGTGGGCCTGTGAATACGGCTACATCACATAATCAGAGATGTGAACAAATTAATTCTCTAAATGATGATCTGGACAAAATCTTGAAGTGGGGAAAGGACAACTTGGTTGTATTTAATGCAAACAAGACACAGCTCACAACATTTTCCAGAAAAAATGCATCAACAGTTCCTCAGATCCAAATGGATGACCATCCAATCCATCACAAGGACTCAATGCATCTTCTAGGAGTCACAGTCAATTCAGGAATCACATGACAGAACTACATATCCTATATCGCAAAATCGTCGTCCGCAAAGTTGAGCTACCTATTTAGAGCAAAGAGGTATTTTAGCCCCAAGCAACTTCTCCTTCTCTACAAAGCACAGGTTAGCCCAGGCTTGGAATATTGTTCCCATTTATGGAGCTCGGCCCCAAAACATTCACTTAACCTGCTTGATACAATACAGAGACGAGCAGTTCGACTCATTGGAGACCCTACACTCACATCGAATCTACAACCGTTGGTGCACAGAAGACAAGTCGTTGACCTATGCTTGTTCTATAGGTACTTCCATGGTAGATGTTCTGAGGAGCTCAAAGGCATTATCCCTCGAAATGCAACTTTTGGGCGCCCAACAAGACAGGCTGCTAATGCTCATGACCATACTGTACACTTGACAACCGCGAGGACATCAACTTTCAAAAACTCCTTTTGTTACAGGACAAGCAAACTTTGGAACTCGCTTCCTGGGGATATATTTCCAGAAGACTACAATTTGCAGCAATTTATGTGAAGAGCAAACATACATCTGCAGGCATCTCGGGGCGCTGTTGAAGCGTTATAAGTTCGCCTTTCCCGGGGGAGAAGTATATAAAAAAAAAAAAAAAAAAAAAATAGAAGTTCGAGTTATTAAATACAAATTGCATGTAAATTTTAGACTTTGCGCTATTGCCAACCAATTTTAATCGACTTATTAAATATTCGAATTATCGAAGTTCGACTTATCGAAGTTCGACTGTAATATTAAAAAAGTTTTAATGTTTGAATTAAATTTTTAATACCTTTAAAATGCCTTATTTCATTTTCTCTTTTGAGGCCTTATTTCATTGGGGCCTTATTTTCTACAGCCCAATTTAACACCCACATTTAGCAAGAGAAGTTTCGCATGAACCAGTTTGAGCACTCTATGCAGCCTAAGACACTTCCGATATTTGTGTTTTTCTTAAATCCTTTATATCTCTGTACATATAGAATGCTTACCGATTGAGTTGCTGGTCTTGAGAGAAAGCCTCGTCTCCTCGTCTTGTACAAAATCGTTGGTAGACAGTGTCCAGAGACGTCGGAATAATATCTATCATCCTGTCACCCTAGCCTACTCCTTTGGAGTAATATGTAATATGGTCTTTTCAAAGTATCTTGTAAGATGTCCTCAATGTATTCAAAACAGCGGCGTGGTCAGTTGTTTTACTGCGGTGCACTGTGAAATTGAGATGAATATCTGGATTGTTTGCCTCAGGAATTCCATTTTTTTTACTTCCATGAGACTGCAATGGTTGCGAAACCTGCCGACATTCGTATGTTATTTTTACTAAGACCGATGCCTGCCTTGAATCTTTTGAGGTTATAGTACACCTTAATGTTTCTTTTCCTATTAAAGACGTCGATTGACTTCAAGTTCTCCAAACTTTTCGCGTGAGATGTGTCCTCCTACTTGACAATGAATGCTCTAATCAAGTGACGACATATTCACCCACTCAGTCGTGGTAGTCAACTAAGTAGCAGGGTTCTTGCCACACGTCCTTCCTAATCAGAATTTCCAAAGAATTTCCGATATAATAACCCTGGAAAATTGTGTGTGTACACTGCCTCGTGTCACCCACATCAATTGAGTGGAGCTCCCACTGCAAGCTGTCGTCCTCCCCCAAAACTACACTACACGTGTTATAGCAGAAGCCGAACTAATTTTCCTTAAATTGTATTAATTAGGCGCCGTTAAATTGGAAATGGGACAATTTGCCTTCACCCACAATAACCAAAGGACGCAGAATAATTTCCGCAATATTTCTATGCTCGAGGTTAAACAAAAAATACATTCCCGCCATAAAATGTAACCGCACGTCAATTTATTCAATCGCATCACTTTGCTGGTAAAGTGGTTTTCTATTATGCGTGTCAAAACCTAACATCAGCCACTAAAGCTAGCCTCATTTCCTCTCGGCCATTTTCTTAATTCTCTCTCCACTTTGAACCGAAAGAACAAGCACTCTCCTTCGCGTACAGAAACTGCGTCAAAGTTTGCAATTAGGGTCAACATGATTGCCATTTCTACGCCCAAAGTTTGTGTGTACCTACAGTCGGCCAACTCATTATTTCACCAACTCCTATGCAATTAATTATAATTGGTTTGCCAGAGATGACAGTTTTTTTTTTACCTGTAACACTTTTGCATTGCAAAGGACCTCATATCATCGGCAATACCCCTCTCTAATGGAATAGTTGGAATAATAATCTCCAAGCTCGCCGCTTAGTATTCAAATTTATGTTATTAAGTTATTGAATAAATACCGCCAGCACCGCGTGCCGGTTGCAATCCATTAGCAACGCGTTAAAATTGGCATCGCGCCATCCGTGATGAGTTTATTATTTTTATCCTGTTTTGTATTTTCATTTGAATTATGATCCATATGCTTGGAATCACTCATTCAAATCGAGTTGATTTTTCGACAAAGAAAAAGAAATGAAACAAACTGTGATTTTGTTTTTTTTGCAACTCTTTGTGCCGGGGTCAAAAACTCTTCAGAACATAAATGTGTGCAAGGAATTTGTGTGCACTGATACTGATACTGAGTACTGAATGCGTGTGTGAGTTTAAAATTAAATTCACACTTATTTAATTACGGCCGCAACGTAAGTGCGAATATATATATTTTGGAAGACCGAACCCACCCCCCACATTTAAGTATTTCGGTTTGAGGTTATATTTATTTGGTTGACAGGTTAAATCTAATATTGATGATATTTTGATGTTTATGTTGTTTTTGTTGGCACCGAGGCGTCATGGATTTCATTTGCGATTCTTGAAAATATCTTGAAAGTAAATGCTTCCACATGGTGGTGTTTAAAATGGCAAATATTAATGTTTGCGTCATGGTTTAGCGGTTTTCAGGAAATGGCATGCTTGTGAATTTTCAATTTTTAGTGAAAGTGTGTAGGAGATTTTCGAATTTACTACGTCAAGGGGCGCGCTTAGGTGGCAACAGATTTGGTCAGCTGATGCTTCTGCGTTACGAGATGCACTTAAGCGTAAAAAGTTGTTATTATGCAAATTTTGTACAGTCGATTAAATTATTGCCCTATGTGTTAGTGGGAAAAGAACGATTTCTGTGGGATTAGTCCGCAGTCAAAGCAGGTGATTTGAGGTTCGGGTTCCAACTAAAATTAAACTTGCAGTTGTTAATCATTTCGAATTACAAAAAAAAAAAAAAAAAAAAATAGAGCGCGACTGAGTTCCAACAAAACTGCTGTTCCAATTTTAATTTTAAAGTGCGGCATTGAGTTTTAAAAATATATTTATGAACACAGATCGGCTTTTGGGTAGTTATTTTTTAGAAATACTTAAAAAACTGGGCTCTAATCGCGTAAGCACAAAACGATTGAACGACATCGTCTCGACGATGCTTCTACATCGTGTAACAAGCAAAAAACGATAATCGTTGGAACGATTGGACGATTATCACTTTTTGTTGCTTCACGTTACTAATTCAAGTGTCAAATACACTCGTCGAAACGATTCGATTGAACGATGGCTATTTTGCTATCGTTTCCTCTTTTTTGGTGCATTTTTTCAGTTTAAATTAGGTCTGAAATAACTATAAAGAAATATTAAAAGGAAAACCCATACCTATGATCTCTATAGAGGCGACTCGCTCTTATCCGAGTTGTAAATGAATACATTATTTGCAAAAAAGAAATTATTGCACTTGGATTTCATTTATTTGTTTTATAATTTTTTTTTTTGATGTGTAAACATTTATGCGCGCGTTATTGGAATCTGGTATAGTAATTCCAAACATTATGCAACGAAAAATGCGACAGTTTTTGTTTTATGTGTATTTTCTTCTAATGGACTTGGAGTTGGAGTTGGAGTTTGAGTTGGGAGTTGGAGCTGGAGTTGGAGTTGGAGTTGGAGTTATGCGCGCGTTATTGGAATCTGGTATAGTAATTCCACACATGATGCAACGAAAATACTTAATGCAACGAAAAATGCGCAAGTTTTTGTTTTATGTGTATTTTCTTCTGATGGACTTGGAGTTGGAGTTGGAGTTGGGAGTTGGAGTTGGAGTTGGAGTTGAAGTTGGAGTTGGAGTTGGAGTTATGCGCGCTTTATTGGAATCTGGTATAGTAATTCCACACATGATGCAACGAAAATACTTAATGCAACGAAAAATGCAACAGTTTTTGTTTTATGTGTATTATCTTCTAGTGGACTTGGAGTTGGAGTTGGAGTTGGAGTTGGAGTTGGAGTTGGAGTTGGGAGTTGGAGTTGGAGTTGGAGTTGGAGTTGGAGTTGGAGTTGGAGTTGGAGTTAGAGTTGGAGTTGGAGTTGGAGTTGGAGTTGGAGTTGGGAGTTGGAGTTGGAATTGAATTTGGAAATGGAGTTGGAGTTGGAGTTGAAGTTGGAGTTGGAGTTGGGAGTTGGAATTGGTTTTGGAAATGGAGTTGGAGTTGGAGTCGGAGTTGGAGTCGGAGTTGGAGTAGGACTTGAAGTTGGAGTTGGAATTGAATTTGGAAATGGAGTTGGAGTTGGAGTTGAAGTTGGAGTTGGAGTTGGGAGTTGGAATTGGTTTTGGAAATGGAGTTGGAGTTGGAGTCGGAGTTGGAGTCGGAGTTGGAGTAGGACTTGAAGTTGGAGTTGGGAGTTGGAATTGGTTTTGGAAATGGAGTTGGAGTTGGAGTCGGAGTTGGAGTCGGAGATAGTAATTCCACACATGATGCAACGAAAATACTTAATGCAACGAAAAATGCAACAGTTTTTGTTTTATGTGTATTATCTTCTAGTGGACTTGGAGTTGGGAGTTGGAGTTGGAGTTGGAGTTGGAGTTGGAGTTGGAGTTGGAGTTGGAGTTGGAGTTGGAGTTGGAGTTGGAGTTGGAGTTGGGAGTTGGGAGTTGGAGTTGGAGTTGGAGTTGGAGTTGGAGTTGGAGTTGGAGTTGGAGTTGGAGTTGGAGTTGGAGTTGGAGTTGGAGTTGGAGTTGGAGTTGGAGTTGGAGTTGGAGTTGGAGTTGGAGTTGGAGTTGGAGTTGGAGTTGGAGTTGGAGTTGGAGTTGGAGTTGGAGTTGGAGTTGGAGTTGGAGTTGGAGTTGGAGTTGGAGTTGGAGTTGGAGTTGGAGTTGGAGTTGGAGTTGGAGTTGGAGTTGGAGTTGGAGTTGGAGTTGGAGTTGGAGTTGGAGTTGGAGTTGGAGTTGGAGTTGGAGTTGGAGTTGGAGTTGGAGTTGGAGTTGGAGTTGGAGTTGGAGTTGGAGTTGGAGTTGGAGTTGGAGTTGGAGTTGGAGTTGGAGTTGGAGTTGGAGTTGGAGTTGGAGTTGGAGTTGGAGTTGGAGTTGGAGTTGGAGTTGGAGTTGGAGTTGGAGTTGGAGTTGGAGTTGGAGTTGGAGTTGGAGTTGGAGTTGGAGTTGGAGTTGGAGTTGGAGTTGGAGTTGGAGTTGGAGTTGGAGTTGGAGTTGGAGTTGGAGTTGGAGTTGGAGTTGGAGTTGGAGTTGGAGTTGGAGTTGGAGTTGGAGTTAGAGTTAGAGTTAGAGTTGGAGTTGGAGTTGGAGTTGGAGTTGGAGTTGGAGTTGGAGTTGGAGTTGGAGTTGGAGTTATCAAGCCACACACATACCGCACGCATGATGTTTACACATATTTCGGGACTGTTGTTTACAGTCAGTCGGGCCTTTTTTTTACAACTCAATTCTAAGCAATACAACATTATCAACACTTGTAAACACTTTCACATTCACTTAAAATTGCACTTCTTCCTTCTTCTTTTTCGTGATACAAATATAGGCCTTATTCCTTAGTACCTATCCATTTTTGAATTAAATGCCCCATTCCATGTCAATCAATGATAACAAAGAAAAATAAACAAATTCAAGGAAAAAAGACAATTTCCATACATTTTTTATTTTTTAGGTGTCAAACTTTGTTTACAGTCATTTTCAAACTGTTCGAATTGAAAACGATGAACGATTCAATTGAACGATACGACGATGATGTTATATGAAGCAAACTAAAAACCATAAACAAATCATACTGAGACCCCCAACTCACAATCCTCTTGCCGCTGGCCACCTCAATTTTTGCCAGGAATCCGCCATTTTGTTGTCCTATCCGTGTACGCCAATTCCTATCCGTTTTGCTTTGCCAACAGTGAAATGTAAAAAAGATTAGGTGCGAATGTGTTGGTTGAGAGGATTTTTGACATTTCTCAATACGAATTTCTATGCAACAATACTAGCGCACCTAAACTTTTTGGGAGCGTAAAATTTAGCTTGTAGGCAAATAACTGTTAATCGGTCGAAGTTGGGGGTCTCAGTATTGTCTCTGCTAAAAACGAGGTCGTCTTGTTCAATCGTTTCGACGACTATCGTTTCAAAAATTACGCGATGAGAGCCCTGATTTATTCGAATTTTTTAAGAAAAACTAAGTACGGGAACTGATCTAGAATACTGATATTATCTTTAATATGTATTTTGATGAAAATCGTTAGAGCGGATTTTGTAAAATTTGGCAGACTAAACAGCAGAAAATATTACAATGTTTAGTTTGAAAAATGTAAATATTATTTGGTTTTTAAAGTCTTATCGAAATCGAAAATGGGGTTTTCAAGATAGGAGCAGTTTTTGAAATTAGCGTTTTCGGTGATTCGAATTGAAAATTAAGGACGCAATCATTTTGAAAACATCAATTTTACTCTTAGTTTGCATTTTGGTTTAAACCTTTATTGCCGTTTTCAGGTAAACTAAAGAATTATTTATTATTTTAAGAAAATTTTATTACCTATTTAAGATTTTTTTTTTAAATACATTGTACAAAAATATATAGAAAAAACTGAGTTTGCTATTAAGTTAGAAACTATATTACCTTAAAAATATATTTTTGTTACAATCGTATGGACCGTTTTGAAGATATGACCAAATTTTATTTTTGCGATTCTTGGTTCAGACTGGCCCTCTACTTTCACCAGTATTCCTCTTGACTATCTTCAATTCTTTAGCAAAAGCTAGCCTCTTCTATGGTCGAAAACAGTTGTAGCCATTTCCAAATGGAAAATTAGTTTATTGGCCAGAGTTCTCTGTGACACCTGGCTTAAGTCCGTCGATATTGACCTTGATAGACGTGCGTTTAAATAAAAATTTGAAAGGCAACTTGGCTGCATTCTAAATTCCGCCGTTATTGTAACTAAATGACCTATACAGGAATGACAGTTTTGACACTTCAAGTAGAAGGAAATTCAACTGAACGAACAATGCTCAAGAGTGTGGTTACTCTAAAACAAACAAGAAAAAATTGTCACATATGGTACATTTTAACTCCTACATTAGTAACTAAAACTATTCAGATTCCAAAAGTTACTAAGTTCCTTTCTGCTGTAGCACTGCTCTTAAACTTTGAACTACAAATATATTTGTGTATAAGATCTTACTACAAAATAATTAATATGTACCCTTAAAAGTGTACGGCTTAACGTCGCATTGTAAGAAAACGGACCTCGCACCTCTCCAAAATATTGTTTTTCAGCGGTACGAAAAAAAAAACATCCTTGACATTCTTTCTGAATCTACAAAAGATCTTTTGCCAACTAATTTCGGTTGGAAACAAACTTGTAACCTCAATTGTAGTTTGTCGGCTTTACTGTTTCTATGCAAACTTAGTTTCCACACTTCCTGTGCCAGTCTTTTGCCAATTAATACCACCGTAATGAAAGTTAACCGATTAATCGATTTCCGTCCAAAGAAGGACATCCCAATGAAGGCCTCTAAAAATGGCCTTCTCTTGAATTTCTCTTCTTCGCACAAAACAATGACCCAACTTCCAATTATCAAAGGTACACAAAAGTTTAATTGGAAATGTTAAATGCAAAGAAAAAGAAACCAAAGAAGAAGAAGACGAAGAATCCCAAGAACACCATGCAATTCTGTTTTAATTTATTAGATTGCATTCTAATGGAAGTGTTGACCTTCTTTTGTCTGTCCTGCTGTACCCTGTACCCCATGAAGTAGAGATAAAAATGTCACCCCATGCTGTGTCCAATTCATTGCTGGGAATTCAGATGGCGCCAAGTACACACACACATAGGTACATAGGTACAGCCGCCCTTCACCACTGTGACATAATCTACTCCCAAGGGATGATATTGAGATACCATCCAATTGGTTTGCACCAATTTCAGCTTAACAATATCAATTACAATAGCTTTGGACACTTTCTCACACACAGGTGGGCTCGCAGTTGGCACAGGCATAGGGTATGGGCTCCTATCCCTTTTTGGGCACACAATTCGAATAAAAGTCGTAAAATAATGTCCTTGAATTTTTGCCAATAATTTTGCCATGTGTATGATTGTGTGTGTGTGTGTGTGTGAGTGTGTATATAATACACTTGTGCGAAGTTCGATTAAGCCAATAAATTTGGCATATAGTGCATTTTGCATTTTTTTTTCGTCCTCCATGTGCAAGATGCAATCTTTGGGCTTTATCCGTGAGTGGAATAATTCGATTTTAATTGCAAACTTGAGAATGATTTATTTTTTTCCGCTCCGCCTCCGTTCCTCCGGTAGAACCACATGGACATCGACACAGGCTTGGGTTTCCGGTGGTGTGGGTGATGGAGTGGGAGTGGATGCGGGCATAGGTACCAAATGAATGGTTTATTACGATATGAGGGTAATAATCGTGTTTCTATTGATTTCTTGATTGTCTCTTGGAAAATATTAACCACCCACACTGTGCCAAGTATGCTTATTGCATACACGAGGCTAGGCCAGACAAAACTCATCGAGACGTAAGTGTTTTGCTGCATCTCATATATTGCTCTATAAATATTGGTTGACAATTTATTGAGTGGGAGGGGGGACTGGGGACATTTGATTTTGTTTTGTTTAAAAAAGATTGCATTCCAATAATAATTTTTGCTGTCTCTTCTCCTTGCAGGTGGTTCTCGTTTTTATCCTCAGCATTGCATCACTTATTATATATTTTATTGACGCATCTAGCGAAGAAGTCGAGAGATGTCAAAAGTGGAGTAATAACATTACACAACAAATCGATCTCGCATTCAATATATTTTTTATGGTTTACTTTTTTATACGAGTAAGTATATTCGAGTTAATGGCCGAGGGACATGACTGTGCAAATATTTACTATGCCCCGAGTACAGTTTATTGATATTATTATTCCTTAACATCTCAAAGCGGCAACTTGAGCGCTTTTAATCGTTCACATTAATTGTGCCATTAAAATAATATTTGCGCATTCATGTCCATTATTTTTGAAAAACTAACTTAATTAATTATTTATTTCAGTTCATAGCGGCGTCCGATAAACTTTGGTTTATGTTAGAAATGTACAGTTTTGTAGATTATTTTACAATACCCCCGTCCTTTGTATCAATATATTTAGATCGGACATGGATCGGTAAGTGGTTGTTTCTTCAAATATACACATTTCCTCCTCCCACAAGATATTTAACAAGCATTTGAAAACCCATTAAAATTCCCAATAAAATGGTTTTATTGGAAAAATGTATGCTATGTTAGAATTGAGATAAAAAAAAAGAAGTTTTAAGTAGCATTGTATTTGTACTCGTATATATTTTTTTATATCGTCCTCCTCGACGTCGTCGTCATTGTGTAGCCATAAACAATAAAATCGCAATAAAAGATATTTTCGAATCTACGCACAGTTCGAGTGAGATGTGTTTTTGTTTTTCGTGCTCGGTCATACATCCGACATAGTAACAGATTTATTCTAAACAGTACATCATCTAACGGGTGATTTTTTAAGAGGCTTAGAACTTTTTTAAAAAAAAAAACACAAAAAATTCGAAAAAATGAATGAAATATTTATTTGAATCGATAGTTTGAACCTTGCAATTTAATGTTTAAAGATAATTTCATGCAAATGTTGACCGCGGCTGCGTCTCAGGTAGTCCATCTGCTGAGTCCAATTTTGGCATACTCTTTCACACATATCGGCCGGTATCTCACGAATGAATGCATGGATGTTGGCTTCCAGTGCGTCAATCGAAGCGGGCTTGTCCCTATACACATTAGCCTTGACATACCCCCACAAAAAATAATCTAATGGTGTCAAATCGCACGATCTAGGCGGCCAATTGACCGGCCCGAAACGTGAAATTAACTGTTCACCAAACTCGCCTCGCAATTGCGCCATTGTTTCGCGTGCTGTGTGGCATGTGGCACGGTCTTGTTGAAACCACATATCATGCAAGTCAAGAACTTCCATTTCGGGCAAAAAAAAGTTTGTTATCATCGCTCGGTAGCGTTCACCATTGACAGTAACGCTGCGATTCGCATCATCTTTGAAGAAATATGGCCCAATAATGCCGCCGGCCCATAAACCGCACCAAACAGTGGCTTTTTCGGGATGCATTGGTAGCTGTTGCAATGCTTCTGGCTGATCTTCACTCCAAATGCGGCAATTTTGCTTATTTACGTACCCATTCAACCAAAAATGAGCCTCATCGCTGAACACAATTTTTCGATAAAAAAGCGGATCCTCGGCCAGCTTTCCAAGAGCCCATTCACCAAAAATTCGGCGTTGTGGTAGGTCGCCTGGCTTTAGTTCTTGCACAAGCTGTATCTTAAAAGGCTTTACGCACAAATCCTTCCGCAAAATTTTCCACGTAGTGCTGTAACAAAGGCCTAACTGCTGGGAACGGCGCCGAATCGACATTTCGCGGTCTTCTGTCACACTAGCTGATACGGCCGCAATATTTTCTTCACTACGCACAGTACGTAAACGTGTTGGTGGTTTAATGTCCAACAAAGTAAATTTGGTGCGAAATTTGGTCACAATCTTCCGAATAGACTGCTCAGAAGGTCGAGAATGCCGATCATAAAATGGAAGCAGCCCGCGAAATCACCCGTTAATTGTGTCATAGATCAGGGTGTATTTTTTTTTTTTTTCAATATGGAAAGTGGTAGCTAAAGTCTCATAAATAACTTAATTTGATTAGGAAATTATTCGGAAATATTATTTCCAAGTAATTAAAGGAAAATGACAGCACTTTTCTTGTCAGCCTGACGTGTATTATATTTGAATTCAGGCTGTGAGAGGGTTTCTTTTCTACCCACTCGTCTGGTTGCCATAAACAACTGCTAACCATACATCGATAAGAATTTCTGCAGTGTTGCTCCATGTTTCCAGGTTTCTTTTGAAGTGTGTACAATTGTACACGTACATATTTCGTATTTTTCTAAAGAAAGTGTGTTCTGGAAAGACGCAAATCAAAAATAGAGTGTTTAGTCATTTATTCCACTTATTAACATTTGCCATAAGTTGCTGGCAGTGATGCCACCTGAGGCATAATTTCGATGATTGAGGCATTGAGGAATAATTCTTAGAAAAAAGTCATACATTTTTGTGAGATGTTTTTACAATCAATTCATACAAATAAATTTTGTATAGGTATTGTAAATCTGGTACTTTGGTCAAAGTCGCTTCACTAATTTTCACAACTGTGAGTCATGCCTAATTTTCAATTCTCTACTTTACTTACACCCCAATCCAAAACCTCAAACTATAGATCAAAAAGGGTTTAGTTAGCCTTCGATTGACCAACATTCTGTTAACAAATTTTAAACACTTTGTAGGTTCTTTTACTTGCTTTGCAAAATTAGCAATTTTTATCTCCTTTACCAAAAAAGGATAATCTTTGTTCGGGTTTAGGCATAAAAACATCAATCCGGGTTGGCATCACTGGTTGCTGGTGTTTGGCCGATTTTTTTTCCATTTGGCATATCCTACAGTGGGTTGCCAAATTAATAGGGACAGTCAGTCAGGGATTTTAAGAAAATTAATATGTTCCCGTACCAAATTAATGAAAATCGTGTGTGTACATTGATAATAGGTATTTTAATATTGGTTATGATTAGTGTCTTTGGGAATAACTCCAATGAATTAATAAAGTTTTTATTTGTGTATTTTTTTCTTGGAATGATATCCATTCCTCGACCCATTCTGCACCGAAAAAATTCCAAAAGCCATCAAAATATGAGTTTTTTGTTTTTAAGAAAATCTTTGTTGTAAAATTACAAAAAAAAGTGCATTACTTACGTTTCAATTAAAAGAAGGTCAACAAATGTCGACAAACAATTGAAAAAAAAAAAATCTTTAATTCTGCACTTCAAGATTAAAAACGGTTTTTCCCCGAGTAAAACCATTTTGAATAGTCGCCGACAGTGAAAAATAACCGTTAAGCAAGTATGTTATGAAATAAAAATCATCATGTACACTTAGAACCAAAAGAAAAGCTCAAACGAATACTGAAACATGAAAATTAATAAAAATGTTTGGCAACCCACTGTTAGATGAATTGGGAAAACGCTCCACAGAGGCCCAAATTGATTCAATTTCGCTAAAAAAATACGCATTTCAACACTAAGCTGTCTTGCACACGTGCACTTGAAACCTGTTTAACTAGTTTTATGTTGCCTCGATGATGTCTGTATACTTACATATCCTTCCACACCTTCGCCGTGGTACACCGATACAGATTGAACCGAATATCATATGGAATAAGTGCTGATAGCCATTTGATATAAAATTTCCCCTGGCAAGGTTTGAAACTTCCCTTTTTCCCACGTTGCGTGTGACAAAATCTAAAAATAAAGTGCTCAGTGTGTCGCTTGAACTTATTTCTATAGCTGGGAGTATTTGGAAAAGTTAATACATGTACGAATAATTTTACTTCTGTGGCAGAAATTTGCCTAGCAACCCTTCGACTAATTGACTTATATTTCAATAGTTATAGAGCAGAACGCAAAAATTATTAGATTCGTCCAAGGGATATTGAATGGCAGGTTGACAGGAGAATGAGGGAATAATAACCAAGTGAGAAGTAGATACTAGGTATCTATTATAAGCGTACGCGTAATTTTTCTGTGTAGGTTGTACAGATTTTTTGATCAATTTAATAAGGACCTTAAGGACTGCTTTATGGTTGTCGGAGATGATGCAGATGTGGCAGCGTCATTTTCCATCAGTGTGCAATTTTGATCCTATTGGTTCTAAAACTTGTTGACGGCCACATGTGGTTTTCTTGAATTTTCTGAAATAGCGAACGTTTTTTTAGCATTGAATCTGGTAGTCCAATGGGCGCAGGGGTGACTTCCTATGATTCTGGACTACTGAGTATAAGTCATATCACATTCGATCCATGAAAAGATAAATAAATTCGGTTTTATGAGCTTTGCCATCTATCACTGATGTCTGGGAAACATTCAGACAATTGGTTGAGAAAGTTTTGCAATAATGTCGCTCGGATAAGATATAAACGAATGGTTTTAAGAAGCTAGGCCTTCGGCCTTATACGGACTTATTGTGTCAGCTTATAATTTGTTTTTGTTTCGTAATTACGTTTGCTATACATCTTTCGTAAAGGCATTCAAAAAGACAAAATTATTTATACTAACAATAAGAAGTAGCCCTCCTTCCCTTCTAGTTCTCTGAAGTGGCGAGGTAATACTTCATCCATGGCACGCAAATTTCGTAAAGCGATCACTAGGAGAAACGGAAAGTCTGTTCTTAAATCAAATGTTAAATGTCATCTAAAAAAATACGTAATCCCAACTCCCCATGCAGAATTCACAAAAAAACATTCTACAGCATTTAAACCAATTCAGTTCTCATATGAAAATCTCCGGTTTTTAAGTGTCGTTAATTGCGCCTGAAAATCAACTACACATTAACACGCAATAACGCCTCATGGGGTAGGCGCAGTGGCTTAGTGGTTAGTGTGTTAGACTACTACGCTAGGGGTCGAGGTTCGAATCCCGCAAAAACCCAAAATTCCAACTTATGTTTTTTTTCACTGCGCCACCTCTCGCGAACGTCTGACAAACATCCGAGAGTATGACTGTCTTGAAAGAGCTTCGTTTGGAGTCGGCATAAAATTGTAGATCCCTTCCATTCGTTCCAAAAATAAAAACTCACACAAAACGAATGGTTGTGAGAAGCTAGGCCTAGGGTCCCTCCGGGCCTGTTGCGCCAACTATTTTTTTTAACGCCTCATGGGAAAGCGACACATCCATCATTTGAAACTACAGTCTTTTTCGAATTGGTATCTCCATAGAGACTTCAAGTTGATACTCAAAGAGAAATGGAATTCATCCCCTAAACATGTCACATGTCACATCCAATTGCTATTTCTGTACATCATATATGCACATGTTCACAAAACTAAAAATTCAAATTAAAACACGTGCAAATAGACTCTAGAGTTTGAACTGAACTATTAATAAAATCAAACGAATTTATTTTTAAATACATATATTCGAAAGATCTTCAGGTTAAAAAAAGAGGCACATAAATCGGCTTGTTTTGATGGTATCGCGGAGGTGAGAAAAACACGATTATTAAGAAGAACGATAACCTGTATATATATGAAATGTCCAAACTGAATGATCGCATCATAAACATTGATAATTGTGTGCGCGTAGATGAAGTAGTAGAATTAACATGATTGTAGCGTAAAGTAGTGAAATGGGGCTTTGAGTGGTATTTTGACGTCTCGCACCTGCGTCTGGGTTTGAATGGACAGTGGAATATGTTGGAGGTAAAGTAAGAAAATAGGAAGAACATATTTAACTTAGCAGACTGGAATATTAAGCCCTTGCTACAAAAAGAGAATGCTTATTTGACGAAATCGAATTAACACGTTGAAATAGACCACAGATGGTTCAGTATAATCTTTTGCTTCGATTTATGCTACGAGTATGTTAATATAGCCTAGGAAGGAATACATATTTTTACCTTTGATTCTTTTTCTATACTATAGGGTTACTAACTCCTATTCTTCTACTAGTTGAGTCTTTGTGCGAGGTTTTTTGTGGCCATCGAAGATCCTTTTTCTTTTGTTCGAACAAATGCATTTTAAGACAGCAATTTAGTAATTACTAGGTTCGCCCATAGGTCGAAAATCGACCACACAGTTTTTACATTATCATCATATAAATAAAATTTTACTATATGTCTTTAAATAAACAATTCGTAATAATTACTGATCGTATTCGGGTCATAGATAGCACTTATATTTAAAAAAATGTAGGTTTCTGTATTTTTAGGTTTTTGCTTAAATGCAGCTGAATTTGATGCTGCTGCAGTTGATGCCAGAAACTCGATTAAGTAAAGAGTAGTTGACTTTCTGCTGAAATCTTGAAAGACTAATCCCTTATTTCTTAAAAGAAAGTCGCGAAAAAACAGCAATGAAAATATCTGCGCACAATTAAAGTCATATTTTCTCTTAGACTCATTTTTGATGAAATGAAATTGGTAATACTTTTCTCCACTTTGTCATTTTTTACCATTATTTGTAAAAATAAATTATAAACACCCGCCAAATCTACCTGTTGTTGACTTCACTTGCGAAGAAAGGGTCTTCCGTCAGAAGTCTATTAAAATGTGATTATACAAACGATTTCTGCTAACCCTTTCTAATAGTAGGTTCCTACCAACTCAATTCTCAATCAATTCTTATAACAAAACGCAATTGTTCATCCATAATCATTTGAGAAGTGCAAATTTTCCCAAATTTCCCTTTTCTCAGGGGTGGAAAAATGTATATCTACTGTCTGCATATTCTTTCTGTCTTCCTTCGCTTAACTACCACCATTCGTCTGTGACACTACACCGGCAACAGAGTAAAGAAGGCGAAATATTATTATTGTTGTTGTTGTAGCCAAGGTAATTTAAAAACACTATTTTACCTATTTTGCAAATCATTTTTTGAAATTATAATTTTTTTCGACCGATCTATGAGTGGCACGCTTCAAATTGGTGAAAAAATAAATGCAATTGGTATTCATTAAGTAGGTTAAATATTATCTGAAAGAAATCGTGTCGGCGATTAATATATAGATTATAATTTTGCTTATTGTTAAACGCATTTGGAAAATAAAATGGGGTCTATTTTGAACACTCGTTTCACCCCGATTTCACCCTGATTTGGTGTGTGGATTCCGATGATTGTCAGACGTTCGCGAGAGGTGACGCAGTGAAACAAACCCTAAGTTGGAATTTGGGTTTTTGCGGGATGCGAACCTCGACTCCTCGCTTAGTAGTCCACACTAACCACTAAGCCACTGCGCCTTCACATTATTTCTCGATAATTCCCACGTTCAGGTACATCTTCTGAACATTGGCAACGATTGAGTATAGGAGTATTAGGATAGGTAATTTTTTGTTAATTATTAAAAAAAACTCTTTAGAAGTACAGCTCTAATAAAAAAAATATGTATGTCCGCCAGTAGTTGGATTCCATTAGCATGACCTGTGTTGATATAAGTATAATGTATCATTGGCAGGGTTTTTCCCTCGGCCGTTGATATTTCTTCCCACCGTTTGTTGTTGAAATTTACGTAATTTTTGAACTAGGTCATTTTTGAAGACAATCCGTTTTCCAGGCATCCGTTTTTCACCCTACTGGACACACTGGACGCGTATCTTATGTACGTTCCTACGTGACACCCTGTAGCCCAAACGGCTTTACCGATTTTGAAGAGTGAGGTGTCATTAAATTGGTATTCGCGAAGTGTCATAATTTATATTATATAAATTAAATAATTTATTTATAATAATTTAAATAATTTATTTATTAAAATGTATTAATTACCTATAAATAATTTATAAAATATAAATTAAAAAAAAAAAACAATTGTCACGCAAATGCCAGTGAGATCTTTTTTACAGTCAGTCTATTTCCAATTATATAATTACTATTATTTAAACTTATTGTCGAGCCCCGTCTAATTTTTTTCTGATGTAAATTTACATTTTGTCGTAGCTTCTCGAAATCCAAAATCTATGAGTTCCAACAATTGTAATAGAACATTTTTTAAGACAGATAGGTATACTCTCGGATGATTGTCAGACGTTTGCCACCATTTTAAGTTGTAAAATGTGTTGTTTTTTTTATTGAAATCGAACTTGAGACGATCTTTACGTAGATTCGCGTCATTGGCAACTCTTAAGTTCTTAAGCCACTTTTTGTACAGTGTACAGAAAGAAATATCTTTTATTGCGATTTTATTAAATGTCACGAAGTAGTACACACCTAATTACGAATATCATAAATCATAATATTTGCAACGAGAAAACCCATACGCTTAGATTTCCCAAAGTTGTGGTTGTTATATAAATTCATACATAATTGCTGTATACAATTAACTACATTCACATATTTTAAGAACACTTTTCAAAATTTACTGAAACTTACCCAAATGGAAAGATAACGAAATTACTTGTATTTATTCAACACCACAACAGGTCTCCGATTTCTTCGAGCGCTTCGTCTTATGACTGTCCCAGATATTTTACAATATTTAAATATACTAAAAACATCGAGCTCTATACGATTGGCTCAATTAGTATCAATTTTTATATCAGTATGGTTAACAGCAGCGGGCATAATACACTTGGTAAGAAAGTTTACTTCCATAAATTTATTACGTATGTATTTTTAGTTTTATTTTTTCTTTAATTTCCGTTTATTTAATTTTTGCTTCTTAAAAAAAAAAATTAAAAACAAAATCAATTGAAAATACCTTATGAGTTTTATGGAAAATAAAATTAAAAAAAAAAACATGTTTTGCTATAATTTGCTCTAATCGTCTCACAATTTTAAAACTAGCTGGAAAACTCTGGCGATCCGCTAGATTTTAAAAATCCTCATCAATTATCCTATTGGACCTGTGTCTATTTCCTAATTGTGACCATGTCGACGGTAGGATATGGTGACGTTTACTGTGAGACTGTTTTAGGAAGAACGTTTTTGGTGTTCTTTCTACTCGTCGGCTTGGTAAGTTCAAATTTGTTTTTCCTTGTTTATCCTTTTACTTGTTTCCTTGTCTATTTTTATTCTCTCTCTCTATAAATATACCTTTAAATATGATTTCCTTTTAATTTTTAAAAGAAAATTACATATATGTGCACAGTATTATTTTGTTTTGCAAAAATAAAAGAAAAAAATATTTGTTGATTTTTACAAGTGACGATGTTGCCAATATAAAAAAATCATACAAAAAATATTTCCCACAAAGGGGAGCATTTATTTTACAGGATTTACTTTTAGCTGTAAAGGTAGAGCAAACAAATAAATAAATAAAAAATCGAAATACATACACATGAGTTGTTTAAGCTGTATATTTAGAGTTTTATTTTCGCTTTAAATAGGTTGAATAGGCATTTAAAAACTAGGGTAACAAATTCAACAAGTTCGTAGGGCTCTTATTAGGACTTTAAACAATGCGGAGTGAATGTATTGAAAAGAGAAGAAATTAATTAACAAACTGTTTTATTGA
This sequence comes from Cheilosia urbana, assembly GCA_946477585.1. Lineage (NCBI taxonomy): Eukaryota > Metazoa > Arthropoda > Insecta > Diptera > Syrphidae > Cheilosia > Cheilosia urbana. The sequence goes on from OX297853.1 coordinate 161,655,526, forward strand.
ATTTGTTTTTTTTTTCCTGCTAACATCAAAATATTGTTATTTTTGCGTAAAAACCAAGAATTGAATTAATTATTTGAATTATTCCTTTGAAATGAGATCCCCCTAGAACACATTTAAGTAACATTTGTACATATAGTTGGTATATTATTCCCTACATATTTTTTTCTTGTGTTTCATTTTAAAATCGATAGTTGCACAAAACTAAAATTTTTTTTTCTCCATAAAATTGATCGAAGCTAAATTATCTACGACAAAAATAAAAGAAAAACAAAATTAATGTTCTGTTATTAATTTTATTGCGTTTATTTGCTTAGTTCATTATGTAGTTTCGAAAGATAACAAAAAAGTTGCAATAAACTGCACCCAAAACAAGTAGGCCTTGCAAGGTTTTACGTTCAATAATAGTTTATTGTTTCTGTTTTTGTTTCCGAGTTCTAAAGTTTTGCATGCATGCATTCGTTTTATTTTCCATATATTTATATATTTTAGGTTGTAAGTTAGGACACATTGTTCGTGTTGGTTAACAGAGGTTTTTATGAATACATACAATAATTAGTAAATTGTAGGAATAGAACATTTTTATTATTGTTTATGATAGGCAGTTGACGTATAATTTTTATGTTGTATTGTAAAAAGAATAAACGTTGCAAATTTTGGCAAAAGCAATTTCAGGATATTTAAGAAATTTATTTTGCCAATGATAAATGGTTGTGTTTCTTGCATGAAATGCTGGCTGCTGCATATTGTGTAACCGCTTTTTGAAGAAAGCTATATTCCTTAACCAATTTTTATAAAAGGAATTTAATGATACAAATCTGTGTATAAAAAATTAAATAATCTTAAAACAAATTAACAACAATGTTGTTTATTAATGTTTGTACAAGAGAAGGTAACAAATCGTACGTTTCCCAGCGAATGGAGGGTAAATGTAACTGATTTTATTCCAGAGACGCTTTAACTTTGAAAATGGTAAACAATTATTTATTTACTTTATGCTTTTGTTTTATTTTAAACATTTAAATGAAAAAAATAAATACTATATAAGCAAACTGGACCCGATTTCGCTCTTGTCGTAATTCGTTGTTGGACCAACGCTTTTTTATATGTAGCAATTTCAGCTTTTATGGTGCTAATACTAAAATATAAAAACTGAAAGCTTAAGCGATGAACGTAGATTTTTTAAGGGCCCCCCATTCGGTTGGGTCCTTTTTTTTTTTTATATACTTCTCCCGGGAAAGGCGAACCTATCACGCTTCAACAGCGCCCCGAGATGCCTGCAGATGTATGTTTGTTCTGCATTTAAATTGCTGCAAATTGCCTTCCTATCTAACATTAAAGGTGTATCTATGCTCTTGTGACTTTTTTTTCGAGTCGCCGAATTTAGGAGTAGCTCAGTTTTTTTCGTATTGATTTGATGGACAGTCAAACTCGTCTTCGTGGCCTCCGTTGCAAATACGCCACGCACGGCTTACCACGTTCCTCTAGTAATTTAAATTTTACCAGCAAATTCTTGAAGAGATTTGAAACAAAATTAAAAGCTGTTTGCTTAGAGAAGATAGTAAATCAAAGTTTTATGATAAAGCTTTATCTAGCTCAGTGGTTTCGGTGGCGTTCTTCCCAACTTTGACGGAAGAGTGATACTTTTTCATCGTCATTTTGCACCAGAAGATCGAGTTTGTCAAGGATTCCGCATCTTGGCCGTGTTTTCTGTTATTTGCCTGGTGAAAACCAGCACAGAGGTGGTGGCTCTTCGAATGGCATTTGTCTGCATTTGGTCTGTATTTATTTTCTTCATTTAATGTGTTTAAATTTGTATTTAATACAAAAATACGCTGGCCCTGCTGCTCACTCTTCTTGTAGACTATACTGTTTTTAATTTTTATTGGCATTTCCCATCTCATTTTCTGGATGATAGGCTTCGTTTGGCATTGTAGAGACCCTCTAGTATTTGTTTGGCGGCAACCGCTTTACGGTCCCGATATTCGTTTGCAATGTTCTTCACCATTTGAATTATTCATATCCATGGCTGGCCGTTGTTTCGTGATAATTTAGTTTTCTGTTATATTGAAGCTTACCCGATGTACAACCTAGAAGGTTGGGCCCTTTACTGACGAAAGGGCGCCACTAAGGCTTAATCTAGACATTAATCCATTCAGCCACCCATTTTAAGCCTTGTAAGTTGAAGAAGAAAATTCAATTTTTTGTTTTCTGAAGTCCATCAACATACCTACGGTACCAGCAATTAACAAATTAACCACAGATTGATGTGGTATTCTAAAGAAATATATTCCTACGTTCGCTTTAGGCAGACTCTCTCTCTAAAAATACCATGCCTACTTCTACTTAAAATGTGAGTGGATCTTAGCCATGTATGTTTTTTAATAGGAAATTCAATAAATGCTTACTTTTCAATATTTTATTTCTATACAATAAATCATTGCTTACCATTTTCAAAGATATTTTTCTTTCAAGCCGTAACTTCGAAACGCCTTAAACGCCTATTAATTAACTATTATTTATTTACCTTTGAAATATTAAATAAATGAGTAAATATTTATTTAGTATTTCAATAGATTTGTCTATATAAAAACAGTTTTTTTTTATTATTTTTAAAAATATTATTTCAAATATATAAAATCCCAAATGTAATAAAATTTTAGGCAATGTTTGCCAGCAGTATACCGGAAATTATTGAACTCGTCGGTAGTGGGAATAAATATGGTGGTGAACTGAAAAGAGAACATGGAAAGAGGTAGACAAATAAGATAACAAAAACAAAGACAGTAACTTAAAAAAAAAAAACAAATAATATCAAAAAAGAAAATTTTCTAAATTTGATTTACTAATTTATTTCCTATATATTTATTTCGTTTCTGTTTCATTTAATTTCTCACTTCACGTAGATAATAGATTAAGATTGTCAATATCTTATTCTGATTTACGTGATGCAATTTTTTTCTCTAATTTTATGTACAAAATTCTTCTTCAAATCTGCAAAAAAAAATCAAAAAATCAAAAACAAATTTAAAATCTCCGTGTAAATTTGTTCTTTAAATGGTTACACAAAAATAAAGTAAAATAATTTAAAACTAAACTGCTCGATTTACAACCAATTTATTAGTTGAAATATTTTTTTTTTGATTCTTTTCCAACGTTTCAGCACCAATTTATACATAAAATAGTCTGTTACCCTTTTCGTTTTGTTAATGATTTCGTTTTTTGTTTCATTTCCAATGGTTTCCCATTTATGTACTTATTTTATAAATATTTTATTTCCAACAACATTTCAAAACAATTCATGCAAAAAAGAAAATTTAAGAATTTGTGTTTCTGTTTCACAAAAAAATGAGGCAAGAGAAGTCGATAGACACAGTTTTTCCGTCATGTGTTCATTTTGTTTAATTTTCCGAAACCTCCCGATTTGTTTGTAATTATATTTGGTTTTGTTTTCATTCAGATTTTTTTCCCAATTGTTTTATTTTTTTTGTCTATTATACTTTCATGACTACCATGTTGTTTTGCACAGTTTTTTTTTTATCTTCATTGATAAATTAAAAGAAAAAAAGATGAGAAAACAAGTTGAAAATCATTTCCTTTCAAGTAGTATTATTTTCTTTTTCTTAAATAAATTAATATAAATGTGTTAATTTGCAATGCTACCAAGTAATAAAATCATTTTTTTTTCGTGTTAGCATAGTTTTGATTTTAATAGCAAATATTTTAGTCTTAGAAAGAAAGACGTTTTTTTATGTTATTTTGTTTGTTGTAAGAATTAAAAAAAAAAAACATTATTTCAAGCAACGTAAGATATTAATATATTTATATATGTGTTTTTCGTATTTGTTTTTATATTTGATTTTTGTTTTGTTCAATGACGTTAATTATTATATGGTGGTACAGCAAATTGTATCAGAGAACACAAAAAATTCAAAACTTTCGGTCACGCATTGGTGCATATAATTTTCTTTAAATTTCCATCAGTGTTTAATGTTTTATTGTTTGTTTCGAAACACACGGTTTAGGGTACAAAATAACATACTCAAGGACAAACTGAGAGAGATAAGATTTATTAGAAAAGAAATTCCTTAATCCTTTTATCAAAAATCCCCATTAAAAAAAACTAAAACAATACAATTTTCAAACAAAATTAAATACAGAATATTATTGAATACCTTACGTTGTTTCAAATGCTTTAAACTGAGTTTTAAGATATTTTTCTTAGTTCACATTTTTTGTTCTTCTGAAATTATTTTGTTCATTTGTATTAATTTGAACTCCTCCCATTTGATTAGTCGAATTTTTTCCTCTATTATTTAGAAGAAAGTATTTTTTGTCTCGCTTTTTCTCTAAAATTCTGGTTAAGCTAGTAAGTTATACAAAGTTAAGGGTATCATTAAAATATGAATTTATAAAAAAAATTGCAAAAACAAGTGTAAAAAGTGTGTGAATGAGTGGTATTGTTTCCGTTGTTGTAAGTATGTCAAAGTATTTTTCGCAAGGGCTTAAGTTGAACTATATTTGAGGGAAGCAATTTCTTTTTTAACACAAGCAAGACGATTTTTTTCTTAGATTTCAATTATTTACTGGTAAAGTAAACAAAAACAAATTTAATTGAAAAAAAAAAGAAAGCTATACATAAAAAGTTACAAAAAAACAACCAAAAGTCATAATGTCGTATAAATATTTGTATGTATGTTAAATTTAGGCTGTGTTCGCTAGTTGGATTCCAGAAATCACTGAACTGGCTGCCCAAAGAAGCAAATATGGTGGAACGTATAGCAAGGATCCTAGAAAAAGGTACACATCACGATGTACCAGAAGCGAAAAAAAAAAAAAAACATTTATAAATTTTTTGTTGTAATACAAAAAAAGAAGAGTTTTTAATCAACAAGTGTATTTTTAATTTTATATTATTTAAAATTTTCGGTTTTTTTTTTTTATTAATTTTATTTTTATTTTATTTTGTTGTTGTTTACTAATAATTATAGTTTATTAATTCTTATTTTTGTTTATTAAAGTAAATTACCGAATGCATTTTAAGGACACTTGCTTGCATTTTTGTTATTATTTGTTTTATTTTATTATTTCTGTTTATTAATTCGTTTTATTTATTAGTCATGTCAGACAAATTTTTAAGGATGAATTTGCATTTAAAAAAAATCCAAACAAACATTTCCGTTTATTCATAGTTTCAATTCACACACAACAAGTAATACACAACGAATGTCCTTAAAACGTCAATTACTCTGATTTTATTGGTTTTCTTTTTTTACTTAATATACACGACCAAATAAGTTTTAAAATCAAATGCAAAGAAAAAAATAAATGAAAACTTTTTTGGACATTCCCACTTTTTTGTCAATCACAGCAATTTTTGGGGATACAAAGTTGAAGAAGGGACTGTTTGTGCTGAATGTATATAAAATCAGTGATTTTTTTTTTGTGCGTTGTGATCTAGGGAATGGTTTGGGCCAGTGAGTTGTCAGTGTCGTGATTTTTTATATATACCTACATATATTTTTTTTTTTCCAAAAAATAGAAGGTTTTGAGCTTTGAAAATAAGGGTAGCCTTCAGAAAATTTCATCATCACCATTAAGGGAGAGGAGATATGTCGGACTTCTCCCAAACATCTAATCCTAAGTCTATCTATTTCTATACCCATAATAACACTGATTCGCTGAATTGGAAGCATTAAGATGCACTGTGTTGGTTACGTTAAATGCAAGCCAACGTGAGAGAACTTGACAAAAATAATAAAACTAAATAGTAACAAGCAAGCCTAATTTATTATCCACATTTAAAAACTAAAATCGTGACTTTTATCAGAAATTGTCTTGATCGTGGTCGCAGTGGTTATTGTGGTGGACTCACGATTTATCCCCAAATCGTTCGCTATTTGCGAAGTCCCATCGAAGGGACTTAGAATAAGACGCTACACGTAAATATACCCAATGCAGTTATTAAGCATCACGAAACTCCTCCTTAAATATTGAAAATGGTTTTCTCAAGCACCATTAATATAAATGCGCATCGCAAACTATGAACTAGCAACTTATGGTATCTTTGGTAATTTATTAATTTGTATATCATGTTCTTGCGATAGTTTTCATTTTCGCTTTTGTGAAACTTTCTAGTTTTAGCATGACCCTAGAATATCAGTCAAATGTTGGCAGGAGATTTGACAATGGAAACAGCGTTATGAGATTTTCGTAAGCGACTGAAAGTTTTTTTTTGTCTAGTTCTAAAATGCGCACCATTTTTAAAAACTTACGAGAATAGTTTTATTCTTAAAAACTAACGGACTTTTATCAGCCCTAGAACTTGTCCAAATCCACTTAAATGGGTTGGTCATTTTTTAATAGGTCTTCCGAATGTGCCTGCTGATCACCTGTTAACGTCACCTGGGCACTAATTTAATAAGGCTTCAGCAGTTTTTAGAAAGTCTTCGAATTAACCTTTTGAGCGGAAATTAAGAAAAAAAAACATAACCACAAAAACATTCTACGACTCTGCAGTATTGGCAACAATCAATCACCATTCCGGAATTTTGTATCCCCAAAAACCAATCACTGTTACACTTACAGCTTTTTTAATCCACACAAAGTTTTTATTTTGATTTCTTTCATCAATTTATACAAAATATTAATTTTCAAAAGGCATTGGTTTCTTGGCGGCATGTGTCTCAGCTCAATTAAATTCGTGGCTTATAAGTTCCATATCAAAGTACGAATATATACATTTTTTTTTGTTCATTTGTACAGAAGAGATGGATATCCTTAAATAAATAATTTTCAATTATTATTCTCTTTAATAATAAAAAAATAGATAAACAAATTATTGAATTTCTTTACCTTCTGTAAATTATTCCATATTTATACAAAAATATAATCTAAAAGAACTACACACTGGGAATGCAGAATATAATAAATTTTAAATAAATGTAATCAAAAAATATCGTAGTTCTATAAGTTGCTAGTTTAAAAATAACGAAAAAATATTATTTACTGAAAATTATATTTACAAAAGAATAAAAACAAGTTTTTTGTTTTTCTAGAAATTTGATATCGACTAAGTAAAATTCGAAATTCTATTAACTGCATGTTTCTTTAAAGTTAATAGTGAACTAATAATTATTAGAATTTATTGATTTCCTTTTCGATTTATTTACTTGATTTATTAATTTTCCTTTTACTTGTATGTTTTCACAAACATTTTTTTTTGTTTCGTTTTTAAATTATGTATTGGTATAATTTACAGAAGAGGATTTAAATTTAAGTTCAATAAAATGTATTTACGTAAAAAAAAACAAAAAATATAATAACTATCAGCGAAAACTTACTCAAAAAGCGGCTCAACAGAAATCGATGAATTTTTGAAAACATAATGCTTACAGTACAGTCAATTTTAGGATTCAAAATCTATACACAATTAGATGTATTATTTGCTTTTGATTATTTGAAAGAAATTAAAGAAAAACAACTATACATGCTAATAAAACCGAAAACAAAACTTCAAAAATCAGTTCATTGGCACCTAACAGATAAATAAGCCTAACAGTTATCATTCAAATTGCATTTTTTTTTTTCTTTGTTACAACAATTAGATTTTGTAAAACTTATTTAATTTTTGTACTAGAATGTTTTTTTATATATATATTTTTTTATTTTCCAAAGACAACTTATTAACAAACAAATAAATAGAGCTCTAACTAATTGGTTTGAATCACTGCGCACACTGATTTTTGTCCTGTTTGTAAGAGACTTTTATTATTTCATTTCTTTTTCTTATTTAATTTGGTTTTTATTTTTTGTTTGCTCGGGAAGTGCAAAAAGGTTTGAGTTAGATTTTGTTGACTTAGACACAGAAAAAAAAGAAAAAGAAGAAGTAGAATCAAATAATAATTTTGATTACTAAACACTCACAAACAATTTTTTAAGTGTTTGATTTTTATATGCAATTCCTCGTACTAGAATACAGAAATTTAATTCTTTAACTTTGTTTTTTTTTGTCTTATCATTCGTTGTTTTTAGTTAAATTAATTTTTGTTTTTTGTGTTATGTTTACTTTCTGTTATATATAAATATATAAATAACATAATTATAAATATACTTTTCTTAGAATTTACTTTTTAGCTTTTTTCCTTAGTTAATCAAACAAAAAATAAAAAAAATAACAAAAAATAAATTATTTCGTAGACGTTTACTTTTCATACATTTAACAATATTAACTAATAATAATGTTGAATAAGTTTTTTGCTTGCACAGCCTGTATGCCGCAGCCACGCATAATTAGATAAAAAAAATCAATTAAGAACAAAAAATGTTTATAAGTACAAAATTGTCTCCCATTTTAATTTTTATTTGTTTCTTCCTTTGAATTGTTATTCCTAGATTCAATATATAATTAATTCCAATTCTAAATACTTTTTCTAGAAAAAAAGAATAAAAGCCCCAAAACTTTTTTGAAATGATAAAAAAAATTCCTCGATTTTTGTCAAACACGTATCCTGAAATTTCCCCTGAATATATTTATATATATTTTTTGAAAATATATATCTCATGAGCTAAGTTTTTTTTTTTTAAACAATTGTAGTGAAACTGTATTAAAGAAATGAAAATCAGCACAAAAATATAAATACATAAATGTCCCAAGAAATCGAAGCCTAGTTGTGTAAAAAAATTCAAAGAACCACATTTGTTTGGGGGTCCAGCAAAGTATTAGTCACGGCACCCCTCTTAGAGATTTTTTGAGTTTTTTTGCAACAGAAAAATGTCAATAAGTTTGTGTTTTCCATCCATTGTGTGAAAGAAAATATTGTGGAAGTAGATTTATTTTCGGTTTGTTATTTTAACAATTTTTAGTTTTTCGTTTTAATACATATTTTTTTTATTTTATTTATTTAGACAGTTCCAAACTGTGAGTGTGTTCTGATAAAATAGTAGGTATTTTAAAAAAAAAAATCGAAGAATAAGGTTTTTATTTTTATTTTTTGTTATTTCAACTTTTATTTATGTATATAAGCATTATAAACCGAATTTTATTTTTATATTTTATTTCTTTTTCAACTATTTTCAACAAAATAATAATAAACAAACAAAATTTATTAATTTTGGTATTCACCGAAAACTGGACTTAAGGATGCTAAAGCAACAAAATCTTCGCAACGACATTATGTCTGTCTGTTTTTTTTTTTGGGTCGTTTAAAGCAACGTTCCGAAAAGCAAATCCACAGAGCGTCAGAAAGTTTCTTTGGGTAGATAAAAAAAAAATTAAAACTTCACGACGGTAAAATTCTTCAAATTCAAATTATTTTTTCTTCAAAATTTTGTAGCAAAACCAAAGAAAACAAAAATCATACAAAACATAAACCAAATCGAAATTATGCTTAACTATTATTTCTCGTATTGAAAACAGGCGATATTTGCAAGTTGTATACCTGAGATAATAGACTTGATTGGAACAAGAGCCAAATATGGGGGCACATTAAAAAATGAAAGGGGTCGAAGGTGAGAACAAATTTCAATTAGTACCTATTCTAAAAAAAAATTCAAAACAAAAGAAATTCACTCTGAAGTAAAACAAAGAGAAATAAAAAAAAAATATTAATAAAAATAAACACCAAATCCAAAAAAAGACATATTTAAAAGAAAAATCATATAAGATTGATTTTTTGTTGAATGCGTTGTTTTTCTTTTGCGTCCCATTCATATTAAGAACTAAATTACCAACTAACCCACCCACCAACAAAATACAGAAACTCAACAAAATTATATATACCAAAAGTATACCACAAATTACACTTTGTTTTTCTCGAAAATTTATATACCTATATATTGTTTTTGAATCGCATTTCATTTAGCCAAACAACTTCCAAAATCAAACAATTCGATACAACACAGCACGAACCCAAATTTCAACAAATTATATACTTTTTTTATATGAAATCTAAACAGATTACGTACAAACTTTATCATATTACAACATTTCATTTTTCCTCAAGTACAATTAAATACTTAAAAAAAAAAAAAAAAAAAAATATAAATACCAAACAAAAAAAGACTTTACTAATTTTTAAAGTATAGAAATTTGTTCTAAATAATTAAATTTTTAGTTTGATTAATTTTTCTTTACGATATGGAATAAAATAAAAAATGAATCATTCTCATATTGCACGCTTTGTGTTTGTGTTAATTTTTCTTTGGAAACATTAAAATAAAAATCTAAACAAAAACTTATGTTACTACTAAAAAAAGCTAATAAGGGAATTTATTGATAAATCTAAAGATTGGTGTTTATTCAAGTAATTGTTCTATAATATTATTTAACTACTGTGTCCAGTCGAAGTGATTATAATTATATTAATAAATGTTAAAAATACTTTTTTTTTGTTTGTTTGTGGTTTTGTGTTAATTTTTTTCATATTTAGTTGGCTTCATTTTTAATGAAAAAAAAAAAAGTAAACTTACAAGAATTTTGCAACGAGAATTACTGGGAATATAAATGCAGTGCACTTGGTCAAAGTATTGGGAAATAATTTATGAATATTATAGAAAGGGTATGCACCAAAATTTGTAAGAGAAATAAAATGTATCAAATATACGGTATTTTTTGTAAGAAAAGAGAAGCAGGAAATGCGATTGCAGTCGTCTTCCTCTCTGTTACATTCAAGAATTGGTAGTTTAATTATTGTAATTGTGGTGTGCGTTTAGGTCTTAGTGATAACTTTACGAAGGCTGTGTTCAATAATCATGTCGCACAAGTATATGTAGCAACACTTAAGCTTAATTTTCGTGCAAATAAGAGCCGACACATAAATCATCACGAGGAAGTACACAACCATACTGCCAACGAACAATTTCTCATTGTATGTGACTGAGCTTTTGTCCAGGCTTGCCAATTTGAAACATAACATCGGACAAATATACCGAAAGAGTGGGACGGAGAAATCAAAATTGGGACAAAGATTTATATTTCCAACTGAAATAACAAATTTTAAAAGTTTTATAAATTGCTCACCCAACTCGTATTTTAGTACACCTCAAAACGAACTACCTTAAAATAACCTAAAAAATATGTTTTCCATAACCAAGGTTATTTGTGTACTTTACCCTATTTTTTAGTTATTTGCTGAATTAACTTTCGGACTGAGAAATCATCGGGAAGGACAAAGGGCAAAGAAACATTGGGAAAGACAAATACTTTGTCCCAAATATACCGTGTTGGCAACCGTGCTTTTGTCATATTCAAATTACAACAACATGTTGGTGCTTAGGCTTAAAAAAAAGAGCACCCCCATTTCTTTTTTTAAATAAAGCAACTCGATGCCATTTATTTTGGAACATAAATTTGCCAAATATTATCACGAGAATGAAGTTACCAACATTTGATTGGTTTCCATTCTTGCAACTAAAATCGAAACGGTTATAAGAACTATTGCCGAGCAAACCATCAAAGCGATGCAGGTCAGAGTTTACGGGCAAAATTTTCACAGAGACTTCAAATCGCGGCATTATATTCCTTGTGTGTTAGTAAAGGGCACTCAGCGAAGTGTACAAATATTGACTGCAATTCCACCACCATATTTAATTAATTTTATATGTGGATGAGCATGAGACCGAAAATTGGAATAAGCGATCTTATAAAGTTAACGCAAACGCTGATAAATATATTGGATAACGTACAAACCATGTTGATGGGTTATCGAGTTACAACTTATTTGTAGTTAGAATCTTTTGGGATGTGGGAATATAGTATTCCAAGGAGCCGAGGCCTGGAGTAAATTGGATTTGGCAGCACTTACATAAACTGTAAACTGCATAGACATTGCATTGGGTCGTATGAATAAAAATCTAGCATTTGATTTGAGTAAAAGGTTCTACTAAAGCAAAGGATTTGAACTGGATTGAATAAAAACTTTTCTAAAATAAGTTTGAATATTCGAAGACAGCGCAGTGGCTTAGTGGTTAGTGTGTTGGACTACTAAGCGAGGGGTCGAGGTTCGAATCCCGCAAAAACCCAAATTCCAACTTAGGGTTTTGTTCCACTGCGCCACCTCTCGCGATCGTCTGACAAGTATAACTGTCTTGAAAGAGCTTCTCAAATAGCCGTCCCTTCCATTCGTTCCAAAAATGAAAAACTCACACAAAACGAATGGTTGTGAGAAGCTAGGCCTAGGGTCCCTCCGGACCTGTTGCGCCAACTATTTTTTTTTAAATTCGAAGACAGCATTTACTTCGCTGTTCATTTGCCTTGCATTTCCTGTCAAACCTGACTAGTAAACTTGAATTTTTGAATATTTCGTAAGAAGCTAAACGTTTGCGAAAAATTGAACAAGCAATGAAATTTAAAAAAAAATCCAATAATATGATTTTTGTTTGTAAAATAGCTTGTTGATATTTCATTTCGGAAATTGTATCCGATCATCGGTTTGTTCGAAATATTTCTTGACTCACTAGCCAATTAGTTAAAGAACAACTATGAATTTCCGAGAGGTTTTTGAAATTTTAACGTATACCTTAGGAATGATTATGTCTAAATATTTTCATCTAAAAGAAATATTGGCCAAATAGTACCTACACAGTCCACACTTCGCGTGACACAGAGCAATTGCTATTTTTTCCCGAACGTCGGAGGATTTTTGTTCTTCTTCCTGTACTTACAAATTTTAACTTAACTTTTCATAAAAAAAATATCTAAGATTCGCAATGATTCGATTAATATGTAAAAATTGGGCGTGAAAAATATTTAGCAATAGGTCTGATTCAGCAAAATAGCAGACTTGAATTTTCATGTAGCAATTGATACGTTTTATTCATACCAATCTCAGTAGGTAAGTGGCGCCACTTTCCGAACATGTCAAAAGTTTGTGTTAACTCAAATCAGTTTTTATTCATTCGAAATGTAGTAAATGCTTCGATTTCGACATTTCTTTTGTGTAAAAGCATTTGCTGCATTTTATTCATAGCACCCATACGGTGGCAGAATGTCTCGATTACCCTTCGAGCGGCTTCGATTACCGACCTAATTAACTCAAGTTCTTTGCGAGAAAGAGCATGCATCACACGCATGTCCTCGTATTTTAGGAACATTTACAAAAGATTGCCCCAGTGGTTCCCGTTGCATACACAATAAAAGTCAATTTAAAACGAAACGCTTACATCCAAAAACCAGCATACAATTCTAAAATCGATGAAATGCTTTTTACAAAACAAAATACATAAACTTTTACTTTTAATGTTTCTTTATTGATTTTTAATTTATTTTTTTCAAACTAAACCATTAATATTTAGTTTAAATATTTGTGTGTCGATAGCAGTTGTGAATCAGAAAATTTAAATTTCAAAATATACATGAAATTGTAATTGTGTACTAATTGTGTTGTAGTTTTCTAAACATATTATCTTTTTGTTGTCTTTTTCGTTTGTTTTCTTACTCTACTTTACTCAACTAACAAAAATGTCCATTTATCTATAGTAATTTAGTGAAAAGCCTAATTAATGGTACTATTATTGACAAAAAAAAAGTTTCTTCAGTTCGAAATCTCGTTTCTTCTTCCGTTATATGTTTTCTGTTTTTCTCTGTGGTTCTTGATTGTTGTTTCCGTATCAAGAAATTTCATTTGTTTTACTTCTACTTCTATAATTTGCCTTCGTTTTCAGTAAAATACGAAAATAATTTTTTAATTAAATTTTTCGTTTCGATAATTTAAAAAAAAAAAATTTATAAAGTGTGCAAATAGATTTGTCTTTTTTTTAGGTCGTAAAACTGCGTCGTTTTGTGTTTATCTGTCGTATTTTGTCTATATATATACTCTATATCTACAACATTTCTATTGTATGTCTGTACGTTATTCTTAAGGTTAATAATGAACTACTACTATTTTTTCTTAGTCTGTGTTGGAATTCCACTGTCGAATATATGTATATGTATAAAAAAAATTTAAATATTAACAATGCGTAGGTAAATATTTAGTTAAAACTTGGTTATCTTGAAGATTTACCGAGTGCGCACTGAGAATGATCGAAAAAAAAAAAAAAAACGGATGAAAAAAATTAAATTGGCAAATTACTTTGACCCGCTAAGTCTTCATGATGTACTCTCACTCCTATCTTTATTAATATTATATTGTATATGAAACTATTGTAATTGTTGTCAAGTACTCTTAAGTATGCCGATTTTGATTCGGGTGTGTGGTAAACAGTTTTTGTGTGTGAATGTCCTCTGTATTCTATTCAGTTGAAAAAAAAAGCAAAAAAAAAACAAGAATGATCTCTTCCGTACCTCGTGCCTTAACTTTTTTTTTTTTTTTTCTTAGACAGCGAATATTGTTTATTTTCCTTTATTCCCGCCTAAGTTGAGCCTTTGTTTTGATTCTCTTAAAATATGAATACAAATACCAAACATCCCGATATCCCGTTCCCCGGCAAAACCAACCATGAAGAAAATAACTCTTCGTCCAGGTGTGACCTCTAGAACTGCACGATACATAGCCATTTGTAAATAATTACTCAACAAACGCAACCAAATACGAATTTTTCAAATTAGCCATACCTTCCTCCCTTCAGCCCGATTAACTTATTGCAGTATAAAGTAAAATACATTTTAATTAAGAAAACACAAATCCAACTCCACTCACCCCTTAATTGTTGCAACAAAACAAATTGGACTTCCCGTGTTCAATAAGATTAGATATTTAAAAAATAAGCACAAAAAACCAAAATATGTTTAAAATCAATAGTTAAAACAAATTCAAATGCGTGGCCAGGCATATTTTTTTATTTTTTTTTTTAACTTTTTCTTACACAAGAATCATTTTGTTTCCTTAAACTTTTGTTTCTTCATTTAATTTTAGAAATAATTTAGAGCTTACAGAGTTTGTTTTTTGAATTGAATTAATAAATTTGCATTATTGCAAGCATTTGCATTTCCACAGTTCAAATCATTTTTGTTTTGCGGAGCTTTATGTGGAAGCAGAAAACAGTTACCTAGAAGTTAACCACGAGAAAAAAAAAAATTATGTTTGCTTTGTTATACAATTTTTGAAAATAAAAATTCAGATGTATAAAAAAATTCACATGATCTGCACCCTCAAATATGACGCAACACGAGTTCTTTAGATTTATTCGAATTCCTTATCGCTTTTGGCTTTCGTTACATAAATAATTTTATCCTTGGTCAGTAACTTGAGGAAGTGGTGTGTCCAAAACAAGGAAACGATTTCATGGTAATGTATCACAGCAAGGACTTTCAAACTTTCACTTATATTTCGCCAAGTGATAGTGTAATTGAAGTTTTATTTCAAATTTTTATCTTTTTGTAAATATAATTTCTATGTGAATTATTTTGTGAAAAAAATTAAAAAAAAAAACACACACACATTTTGAACCACATAAGGCTCCAAGAAAAACTTCCTTTACATTGAAAAATTAATTAAAAGAAAACAACTTTTTCCCAAACAATTGGCCATAGCAAAAGAAATTGGAAAAGAGGGTGTCAACACGACGTATTTTTGACAATTCATAACTTTTGAGAAAGTTCTCCAAAACATAATAAAATTGACAAAGTTTACTGTTAAGTGATTTCTTCCGTCGATATTAAGACTTTTTCATGTTACAGATATTAAGTGTGCTCATCGGAGAGGAAGCGCAGATGTTATTGGAGGGACAATCTCCGCACAGATAAGAGCGAAAGTGTATTGAATGTTGTATTTTGTGTCGATATTTCAATTTTGTTTTTCCTTTTACGTTTATCTTCTGATTATACGTTTTGAAATGGATATTATAGTACTCTCCAATAAGCTTTGTATATAGATTTCGAGAGATATTCGAATCAGACCACCATTGTTGGGTCTCTTTTCGTCTTCCAATAAGCCTTAGTATTAAAATCAATTAAAGGGTCTTTTGCAAGGAACTTGTACATATAAGTAGGGGATCTAAGGTATGCATTAGGTTATGCGCAAAATATTTTGTGACTTCTCTTTTTCTGTTTAGGAAAATCAGGCTGTATATATCTATATATATAAAAAGAAAACCTTAAAATTGTGTTCGTTAGTCGTCGATTCACGCCTTAACGCATTTACCGATTTGAACCAAACTTTCACACATATTTGCTATTGGTCTGTATATCATTTGTGTGAAGTTTTGTCGCGAAAACAAAACTTTGAGGGGATGAAAAAGGTTATGAAAGTTTGTATGGGGAAATGCACTTTGAAACAACAAAAAAATGGATAGAAATCGAGTAGTGACATTTCAAATACAAAAAAATAAAAATAATAATAATAATATTAAAAGCAATTGTTGTTGTCAATTATTTCAATTATTTTCCGAGCAAATTGTTGTGGACAATTTTTGAATTTTTTTTAAATATAGGAACCTAACCTACCTAATAAGTTTGTGCTATTAAATTATGTTTACTACGTTACCAAGTAACATTTTAAAGTGGAGTAGATACTTGATATTTGTTTGATGGTGTTTGAATCCATTATTTTCAGGATCCTTGCATTAGTACGAGTGAGTAAGTTGAAATGTAGGGGTGATTGAGATGCGTGGACAATGATGTTGTTCAGCGTTTTGAGTTTTCACGTAGGGGTTGTTACGAAAAATGAGCGAGTAACAATCTTGGTACTCTGCTCATTCGTGAGTAGGGTTATGGCACCTGCAACAACAAAAACTAATTTTTTGACACTTGCCGAAGCCACGAGTTTGCACGAACACTTTCTTATTGCGAAATGCCCCGATATTGGAATGCGTCGTCGAAGAAGTTCAAGCGGCCGAAACAAGGTGAAGTAGTTCCCTGATTCCGTGGTGTTTATGCAAGTGATGCAATTGGTAGAATATACACAGTTCACTCGAAAAACGACGAATACTTCTATTTGAGAATGCTTTTGGTCAATGTTTGTGGCCCTACTTCGTTCGAAGCGCTGCGGACTGGTGACGGTGTGTTGTGTGCTATGGTCGACGATATTTTGCATCGAATTCGCACTGTGACATCGGATCGGATAATCATCTGATATGAGATGAAAAGCGCAACAAAGCTTTGATTTTGATCGAGGGATGTGTGTCTGCTCATGAGGTGCAATTTTTGGTTTAAAATGATGACACAAAGATATTTTCAGGAAACCTAGATGGTTTTGGCGTTCATCATGATTATATGGCCTTTTATAGTGATTTGACGTCTCAAGATATCGTGCGAGAAGTTAAAAACTACGAGTTGGAAGATTTTGACAATACAACAACACTCGAAATTTATAATGAGGCATTAGTTATAATTGAAGATATGTGCTTAGCAATTGCAAATAAAACATTGTCACAATTAGGTTTACCAGCTCCTAATTGACCATTGCATGACATATTTAATCAAGAAATGCAACGTGAACAACAATACGATATAAATGAACTGAACACATTTATAAATTTGAATCTGCGTTAAAACGTGTATTGGCGACAAACGAACACAAGGCTCAATTTTTATATATACATACGTCAGTCTCTTTTACATATAGCTGTACCCACCATACCAAAATAGTATCCTATCTTTCAAACTGTAACCATACACAGCCCCGAAATTTCATTGAAATCGGTTAAGTGGCTTAGGAGATTGAACACAGCGCCACCTATCGTGGCCAAAATAGTCATACCTATCTTTCAAACTGTAACCACCCAAACACAGCCACAAAATTCCATTGAAATTGGTTGAGTGTTTTAGGAGATCGACAACAGCGCCACAAATATATTATTTTTTTTGCACCGTTTTTTGTAAACAAATTACACAAACATACGTTTACCATTTGCAACCAAACTTCACAAAAATCACATAAAGACCAATACCAAAGATGTATGGAAGTTTGGTTAAAATCGGTAAATGCGTTAAGACGTGTATTGGCGACAAACGAACACAATTTTAAAGCTCAATTTTTATATATATAGATGTGGGCGGAACGAAGTCCGCCGGGTCAGCTATTTCTATATAAACATCATAATCTAAAAATTCGAAAGAGAAAAAAAAAATTAGGAAACTTGTTTGAGCTACAAATAAGACTTTTAAAAATACAAACTTCAGTTAAAACAAATAAAATGGGTTATCAGAAGTAATTTTTGTAAACCAAGCGAATAAGAGTTTTGCAGAGAAATATCGTCTATCACGTAAATTATATTATTATATTATATAATTAGATCCATGACTGAAAATAAGGAATGGATCATCCAGTATTTCTTAAAAAAAAAGATCCGGAAAAGCTATTAAAACACGAACATTAAAGCTATTAAAGCTGAACAGATGGTCAGCGTATGGAAATGAACCTTCATGCCCATGCGAGAATTATTTTCAAAAATGGGATTCGATTGTCTCGTTGAATATAACGATCAGAAAAATAAAAATAAAAAACTGTTCGTATGCTTTCAGATTCATTCTCCATTCTTTTAGCGGTTAAGGTGATATGCCCTACTGAATAAAAGCCGACTAAGCGTCACTGCTAACAAGATCTGGATTTAGATTTGTTTTTTTACTTGGAATTTTACACTTTAAGACAAAATAGACTTTATAATAAGTGAAGATTACAAATTTGAAAGAAGCTACAAGATAGAATAATTAATTTTTATTTAAGACTTACCTAAACTCTGCCGTCTGGAGAATATCTCCAATAAATAAATAATTTTTGACTATGAAAGAAAGGTTCGTTTGGACTTTGGAGAAGTAAACTATACTTAGTTTGTAGCGGAAAATAAAACCCTTTGGAAGATATGTACATCACACGAGTCCAAAAATCTTGTTGAAATACCATCAGTTCGAGTGGGTCCTTCACAAAAGATGTACAATTCATGGAATTTGGAACCGCTAAAATTGTGGAAACAAACTTCTGTTTAAAACCGAATTTTGAAACTAAATTATGGACAGCATAATTTTTTTTTTTTTTAAATCCCCCTTTCCGCATAGCTCAGTTTAGAGGGGTAGAATGCTAACGTAATTTTATTAGGTGCTATCTTTTTTTAAGACTTGAACAGGGCTCTGTGATTTTGTACCTGTTGCATTAATGAGCAAAGAAAATAATTGGATAACTGGGTTAGGTTATTTTGATTTTTGTTCAAAAGTATTTCAGGGGGAACACTTAGGTTAAATAATATTAATTTGTGAGGAACGAAATTTTGTATTGTTATCACTTAAAACTCAGCCTGTTTGAAGACCCCCGTTCTTTCTAATTTATATCGATTCAGGGAACTAGAATATAGGAATACGGATATCCGAGAAAAATATTAAGTTAAGTAGTTATAGGTTTACGCATTCGTATAAAACTAGCATTTTTTTAGGTGACGACAAAACACACCAGGAAATCATATAACGTATCACGTATTATTTCGTAATAGCTTTATTCGAAATAGGACAGCTCTTAATATTCACTAAAACGATGGGAGTGAAAGCATTTTTTTTTTTCTTTCTTCTAATGTCTTGTCGTTGTAATCTGTCGATAAACTTGGTTTGTTCTTAAAAAAAATCACAAACAACAAATACAAAACCTTCCTTGAGATATTGTCAAAAATTACAAAAAACAGACACCAGAAATTGAATACCCCCAAAACCAGAAACAATAATATATCCTTTAGGAAAAAAAAAACCAAAAATTACAAAAATTCTCATAATACTCATACTGCAAATTGCATAGGCGACAGCAATAATTATACTACTATTATGCACGCATGTTTGACCATTGTACTTGTGTAGATTTTAGAAGTTGTCAATGATTGAGTATTTGTTTGTTATCCAGGACATACTTAAGTAAGCTCGAATGTTGTAATGTTGATAGTGAATGAAATGTTCAACTAATTGTATGTTTAACTTTTTTCTTTCCTATTTCTTTGTTTTTAATCTTTTTCATAGTAGTTAACGTATAGTTAACCAAATCAAAGTAGTCCTTGCACTACACTATAAAATATTGGCTCATGAGGTTTGCTGCTATGTACTTTGTTACTGTGATTTTGATAAAAAAAAAATGAAAACAATTTTAATACAAAAACAAAAATCTAGAAATGCATGGTAGTTTTGTTATGAGAGTATTTTTCTTTATCTTTCTTTTTACTTAAAAAAAAAAAAACACGCACTATTGAATCAAATGAACTGCAAAAAGCAATAAACTACACCAGTAATATTAGACCATTCTCATTTGATTCAATAAGCAAACACAGTAATTTTTGTGTAAATAAATTATGGGGTAGCAGACTAAAATATTTTAAAAAATACTGAAATTATGTTCTTTTCGTAAATATTATTTTGATTATTAATTTTTGTAAACAAAAGAAGTCTATATATATAATTTGTTTCTTTACTATTTCTTCTTTTTTTTTCTTTTTTTTCTACAATAATACACATTCGTGGTAAATTTTCTTTTTTTATTTTGAAACGTATACTTTCGAATTTGATTTTATAGTTTTTCGTTGTTGTATCTTCTCTCACTCATTGTTTCATAATATTACTGTTCATTATTTTATTTTCCAATTCAGAGAACTATTTTGCGTATAATAGATGCATACACAATTGAAAATATTTCTCTGACTTGTTTTCCAAGTAACACTTAACATCCCAACACTAAGAACTAAAAAAAAAGAAAAGAAACACAATTCATCAAACTCAACATAAATAAATATCATTTTATCATTACTTTTACTGTAAGGAATTTTAAATGAATGATTTATTTAAATTTAAAAGCCGCCTGTATGAAAGGATTCTAATACAAGTTTTTGTTTGTCTTTCTTCCGACGAAATTCGATTCGAATTAACTCGCCCGCGTGCATTCAATATTCATCATCCCTGGTCAACATTTGGATCGAATCGGAAATTAAAAATTTAGACACATTGTGGTATGCGGCCATATAACATACGAATCGGTGTCACATTTCTTGAAGGATTTTCTACACGAGGACAGAGAGGATGTGGACGTTGAAGTGGTATTTTTACATCGGTAAGTCATTAAGTCCGGCTGTTGTAATTCAATTATTTATTATCGTTTGTAAGGATTTTTTTTGTTCGCAAGAGAACTACCTGCAATAGGTTGTGGACAGTTTACCATAACTTATTGCGCAACTTTTCTTGTAGCCAGATAAGAATTATTTCTAAGGTAGATTGATTGAAAGACTATAAAAATAATCTTGTAAACATTATGAGAAATATTTTGATATATAAAACAAAATGTATACATGTATAAATTAAAACAAATAGCAAGGAGCCTGATCTGGAACTAGAAGGACTATTGAAACGTCACTACACGACTGTGGCGTTTTTTCAGGGAACTATGATGAACGCTGTCGACTTGGAGCGAGTCAAGGTATAATAAATAAATCAGATAACAGATTCCAATCGCATTCAAGATACCACCTCAGACTATACAAGTTTATTTATCATTTTATCTAATTAATTCTCTGAATGCGAATTACTCTAAACTATATGGTCCTATGAAGGATAATGCAATTGATTTTTTTATTCCATTTTTGTTATTCTACTGAGTTCTGTTGATTTTTATTTTTGGAAACCAAGCCACACATTTGCTTTCGAAATACCCGACCTCAAGTCCGAATTCTGAATTCACATATTATTTGTTTTTTTTTTATGTTTTTAGCTTAATTTTCCAATTTGCTTCAAAGGAATGAAATATATCGTTTTTGGTCTTGATTATAAATATTTTTTATTATAAATATTATTTTTTCTTTGAATAAAATAGTTTAGAATGGTTCCTTAAAATTTAATTTTCGAACTAATAAATTTAAATTGAAACAAATATTTGCTTTTTCTTAAAAAGACTTGTTATTTTATTTTGTAGAGCTAGAATGTAATTTTATTTATAATTGAAAATATTAACATATTTTTATAAGACTGACTTTATATATTATATACCTACTAGACTTAAGTAAATCTCTGTGCGAAAACGGTGGTGTTGCACATTTGCATTAAACAAAACAGTAATTCTAACCTCTACCGAAATTGCCTTAGTAAAATGTTGCGAGACGTGTACTTAAAACAAATATTATTTACCTTTAAATAGGATCAAACAAGTGGAGTGTATTGATTTTGACAACTTCTTTATTTAGTTAAAGTTAGCAATGGACCTACCACTGTTCAAACCTCGTTCAAAAATCGATTCGAATGGTTCAGACGTTCAAAAGTGCTTGTTTCTTTGTTTTTTCTCTCCGCTCATTTATTCTTTTCCCAATTTGTTTTTCTTCACTTTAAAAATGTATTTTAAACTGCAACATTTTATTAAGGCTTTTCAAGTCAAAACAAATCTACCGCACAAGGAATGAAACATCATGTTACATACACTTTTTAAATACTACTTTTACTATTTCTTATTCTTTAGATACGACAGTATGTAGATTGTTAAATCTTATATTTCAAAATATTTATATACTACTCTTCTAAAATCCTATACATAACCAAATTTATTGTAATACTTAATAGTTTCATATATAGAAAAAAAAAACTAAAAAAAAAAAAAATATAAATAAACTGTTATCGATGTTAAACTTATAATGTTATTGTATATCAATCTACCTATGCAGGATAGTAGAAAGTGACTTTATTCTTTTGAATATATTTTTAAGTGGTAAATTTGTCATTGTTAACGTTTATAATTCTAGATTATTACAAAGTATATACTATGGCATTTTTAATAAACAATTTTCTTTCTTTTTTCTTTCCCTTTACGTTTATAATTTACACAAAAAAAAAAAAAAAACGTATTTATCATTTTCATCAAAACTTGCTCCTTGCAATGAAATACTTCCAAAAAAATAATAAAAAAATATAAACATTGACCAACAAAATTTATAAATTTTATTTCGCAATGCAAACAAACCCTCTCAACATACAAAAAATAAAAAACAATTTCATTACGATATAATAAATAAACAACAACAATGTTTAAAACCAAAGTAAACCACCCGATCTGGAATTGGAGGGTTTGTTTAAACGACATTTCACCACAGTGGAATTCTTCCAGGGAACCATTATGAATCCGATAGATCTGCAGAGGGTGAAGGTAAACAACATTTCATACCTATTACGTTTTATTTATTTTTTTTTTTATTTTTTTTTTATACATTTAACAATGTTATTATGATTTTTTTTATCAATTTTTATTTCATCACCTAAATAATGAAAAGAAGTAAAATACAACGCAATCGTATATTTCAAAAGTTTCAACGAGAAACCATGTACCTAAGTGTCTAACAAAAAAATCGCCAAATGTCTTCATAAATGTTTTCCCTTTTTTGTTTTTATTATTTTAATTTACTTTCTTAGTTTAACTATGTTTTCATCCATGACATTTTGTGTTTCATCCATTTGTTCATCAAATTGTTGTGACAAATAATAAATATCGCAATTTATATTCGATGTATAATACACTAACATTATCTACACAACACGTTTTGTGTACGACTCTACGCTTAACATTTTTCAAATATGTTTTTGTTTACTTACATTATACCACTATACTATAAATTATTTTGCTATATAAATGGCTTTGGTAATTTCTAAAAATATACGAATTAGAATAAGAATGCGAGGTGGTAGATTAAAAAAGAACCAAACCTTTAAAATTCGGATCTCAATTTATAGAAACGATGGATACGTAGTTAGGTTTGGGAAAGTAGTGCAACGGATGGTGAACTGGTCAGAGCAGATGTTCTTTTATTTTCTTCCTTAAAAATTCGATGCGATTTCAAGACAAAAGAAGATCAGTCTTAGCGTTTTTTATATACACTCCCACTCGAAAAAAAAGTTATATCCTTGGCATACTGCTCTAAATTTGAGTAGGTAATCGAAAATACCCATTGTTCAGTGTTCGCTACTCTTAAATCTCCAGACGCTTAATCATACACTTTCTTCGCAAACATGTGAATACAAACAGCAATTATTCCTCAATGTTTATAACACAGTTTTTGTATGTTAATTCATAACTCTCAAATCTACATTTTTATAAACAAAAAAAAAAAAAAAATCGTTTCTTCTTTGAAATTTCATCTTTCGTTTGTTGTATATCTTATCTATATATTAATCGCCGACACGATTTCTTTCAGAACATATTGACCTACTTAATGAATACCAATTCAATTTATTTTTTTACCAATTTGAAAAGTGCCACTCATACCTAGATCGGTCGAAAAATATTACAATTTCAAAAAAAGGTTTGGAAAATAGGTAAAATAGCGTTTTTAAATTACCTTGACTACAACAACAACAATACTCTCTGCGGCCGGCGGGCGTCACCGACGAATGGTGGTACTTAAGCGAAGGAAGAGATACGTATTCCCTGTCTCTTATAAGTTACTTATTTATATTAATCGCCGACAGAATTTCTTTCAGAACATACCTATTAACCCTACTTAATGAAGATCACTCAACGATCGATTGAAAAGAATAATTATTTCAAAGAGTTTTTGCTTTACCGTTACAACGACAACACTGTACGCATCAAGAGAAAGATAATATTTCGCCTTCGCTATCTCTGCGGCCGGTATCACAGATGAGATGATGGTGGCAGTTAAACGAAGGAAGAGAAAAGAGAATATGCGAAAGAGTAATTCTAATTCGATTAGTCACCAGCGTTGCCACTTACATACATCCTTAGCAAATCTAGTACATACGACAAAAAAAGTAGCATTTTCAAACAAAATGTAGTACATGTTTTTTTTTTTTTTAATTTAAATTAACTTTCTCTCATCAGAAGCACTACTGTGTAGAAGACAGCATAAGTCCAGCACAGTATATGCAGATAGTTCTTCAAATAATAAAGTTTCCTAAACTATTTTCTGTTTGTTTAATTCCACCCATATTGCCACAATGTCGCTATTTTGAGGTCCACATTTCAAAATAAGATCGAAAACCCCAATCAACAAGTGCCACTGGTCATTTAAAGTGTCCAAATTTGCTTTCTTACAGGGAAACTCCTTAAATAAATTTAAAATGGTTGGCTCTTAAGAAATGTAGTACTTTTGGGTAACAATGTAGTATGTAGTACGTCGTTAAAAAATCCAACAAATATGTAGCACAGTACTACATATGTAGTACAAGTGGTAACGCTGTTAGTCACATTTTTCTTTCGCTTGGAAGAAGTTCTGTCTCCTGTGCCTGTATGAATGTGAATCAGAAATTACAAAAGAGAATCACACCCAGAGAACGTTGCTATACTTTGTCCTCTATACCAATACCTTCGTTAGGGGTAAATGGAATGGTGTGTGTTAAGCGAATGATGATGAGAAGAGAATATGCGCAGGAGTGATTGGATTAGTTTGATGAATGAAAGTACATTTCGCCTTCGCGATTCGCCCAGTCGATTCCCTGATAAGCCATAAACATTTTAGAAGCAGTGTTGTTAGCACTATCTGTAGTAAAATTTGTATTACAAGGAAAGAAAGTCACGGTTTATTAACCTTTAGTATAAAAATCACAGTTTGTAACATTATTACGATTATTTTTTGGTACTAGAAAATTTTGATAAGAGACAATTTATATGAACAGTTTTTTATGCAAATGCAGTGTGTTGATAATCATTGTGAAATGTAGGAGTTTTCATGAAAATTCGGCAAAAATTTATAGTTTTAATGTTTTTTGTTAGATTCCTCAAAGGCCCACGATTTGGTGCTTTATCCCTTTATCCCACGAAAGGTTTTTCGGACATCGAAATTCCCACAAAAAGGGATAAATCCCACGATATAACAATAGGTACTGGTTAGAAGTCCAAAATTTTCCAAATTTACCTTTCCTCTGGAGTTGAAAAATGTGTATTCTTTGCACACGCCAGCGACGATGCTGTGTTGAAATCAGTCATGTGTGTTGTGTCAATCGATAAAGACATTTTCGGAGGTAAGGGTATATTAATTATTTAAAGTGCACACACGTTTTTTTTAGATTGATTTGTTGTCGCAAGACTCTATTTTGTGTCGCAAAGAGAGCAAAATATCTCCTGTAAACTTGCGCGTGCAAAGTTCCATTAAGTTCGGACGGACTTATATAGTCCTAACTTAATTGTGCACTACAAACAATTAATATACCCCTGCTTCCGAAGTTGTCTATCGATCGCCAATCGACACAAGACTGTAGACTGATTTCAAAACAGCGTCGTCGCTGCTCGTTGGCGTGTACAAAGAGTAGATATACATTTTTCCACCCCTGAGAAAAGGGAGATTTTGGAAAATTTGCACTTCTCAAATGTTTATGGATGAACATTTGCGTTTTGTTATAAGAATTGATTGAGAATTGAGTTGGTTAGCAGAAATCGTTTTTATAATCGCATTTTAATAGACTTCTGACGGAAGACCCTTTCTTCGCAAGTGAAGTCAACAACAGGTAGATTTGGCGGGTGTTTATAATTTATTTTTACAAATAATGGTAAAAAATGACAAAGTGAAGAAAAGTATTACCAATTTCATTTCATCAAAAATGAGTCTAAGAGAAAATATGATTTTAATTGTGCGCAGATATTTTCGTTGCTGTTTTTTCGCGATTTTCTTTTAAGAAATAAGGGATTAGTCTTTCAAAGATTTCAACCGAAAGTCGACTACTCTTTACTTAAACGAGTTTCTGGCATCAACTGCAGCAGCATCAAATTCAGCTGCAAACTTAAAAATACAGAAACCTACATTTTCTTTAATTTTAGTTGGTACTATCTTTTTTCAACATTAAAAAAGTTTAGTACAATATTAGCTAATAATATTTATTCCAGCATTGACCCGAATACGATCAGTAATCATTACGAATTGTTTATTTAAAGACAGATAGCAAAATTCGCTTCAGGTCAAATATTGCTAAACCAATTTTATCATCATATAAATAATGTAAAAACTGTGTGGTCGATTTTCAACCACTGGGCGAACCTAGTATATATAAATAGGCGAAGGGAAATAATTAAGAACCACTTTCACTGCCTTAAACACCGCGCAGAGATGCAATGCTGTCTGTAATCTGTTTTCTCATATCTTCTGTATAAGCCAGGTCAGTATAATGGTAGAATTTCTACCATTGGGCGAACTCTACTTTTATAAAATTTTGAAACTACGTCGTTATGATTGCAACAAAAAAAATTTGAATATTGGCACAAACTGCAGAAAAATCAGAATTTGTTGCGTTGTGGTATTGATCGAAGGGTTCCGACCCCCGAAAGTACGAACTTCATACTAAAATTTAGTTTTTACGGGCCCACCTCTCGCAAACATCTGACAATAAGCCTAGAGCAAAAAAAACAATGTTTTTTTGTCTAATCGTGGAGGATCTTTCATGCTATTCATTTCTTTAAAAGGTAATTTTCAGTGTATTGCTGCCTCTCCGGTATTCCATCCTACGACGCTTCGGTCACGTCTGTTCCATGACCACCATCTAACCGGGATCGAAACTAAAAATATGTAATTCATGTCCGGGTCAAATCTGATCATTACTTTCTTTTTAAAACGGATAATTTTTGCTGTCGCACTAACTTCGATTAGATTGTTACAATCCTAAAGATAATTACTTTCGGACACTCCTATAGATAATTACTTTTCTATGCTGTGTTTTTGAAATCCCATCTCAATAATTAAGTACTACCACTTTCCCCTCCACCGTGCCCAATTTTTAAGGAATTTCCTCGTACTAATAGCACTTTCAATACGGAGTAGTGTCGTCTTAAATTTCTCACTTTAGAATAGCTAATACTGTTTTGTACTCAGGAACTAGTGTTTATATTTACTAATTTCAGCTTTTAATTTTACTATACCAAAATGTTAACAACAATTCGGCAATAACCAATTACCAAGGTCAAAACTATACCTATTTTACAAAGAAACATGTTGTAATCGTTTACACCATTGCTGTGACATCTGTTATAAAATTATTAAATGTGTGTAATTGCTGCTAGTATATCGATTTTTTTTATAGTATTACTCACATATAAATGTTTCAATGTTTATAAAAGAAACAACAAAACTATGTCGTTTTCATTATAGAAATAATTAACAAAAAAGAATGATTATCATGAAATTCAGGCAACATTTTAGTTGTTAAGCTAAAATTACATATTTATATTAAAAAAAAAAAGAAAAAAAAAAAAAAAAACCAACAACAAAAACATTTGTTTACTTACGTCTATGACTATAATAAAACTGCATCATTGTGAAGCATGAGAATAAAGCAATGAAAAAAGTGTTAACGCAAAACCAAAGTAGCTTAAGTGGTATATCATCTAAAATGGTAGATAGTATTTATTTTGTGTGAGTAGTAAACTAAAACCAGAAATGTGTTTAGATAAATATATGTTACATTGGTAAGTGTTGCTATATATGTGTAGTGTATCTATTTAGATAGTTGTTGTGCATGTAGTTTCTTTCTTCATAACAGATTCTAAAGAAATGCTGCTTCTTTAATTTAAAATTTGCATTTAACTACAACTTTATATACTTACTTCAATATTTGTTAAAAAAACTCTTTCAATATTTATGCTTCGCTGATTGCTTGTATTTTAAGTATGCTTCTGGTGTAAATTGCAAAATTTCTCTATTACTTTCTGATACATTTTGTAGTATAATTTACCCAATCTTATAAACTTCGTTTATTTTTATTTATTCGATTTTTTTTTGTTATAAATTAAGTTATTAATTTCATAATGAAAATTAATGAAACCTACCCATTAATGCTCATGGATATTTGCATTGGATTGGTTCAATTATTCAATAATTTCAATTCAACTTTATAAAAGTTATGGTATAACTAAAGATCACTTTACTTACTTACTTAAGGTGGCGCTACAGTTCGGGGTGGACAGCCAGCGCGATCTTTAGCTAGCTGTCTCCAGTTTCGCACGCTAAGTTGGTTAAGGTCCCCTTCCACTTGCGTGCGCCACCTGAGTCGCGGTCTTCCTCTACTGCGCCTTCCCTCGGGTGTGGACTCGAAGATCTTCCGGGCCGGAGCATTCGTGTCCGTACGCTCTACCCAGCCAGACCCAGTCACCTCAGTCGTTGGACCTTCACTCTTCTGACTAGGTCGATGCCGCTGTACAACCCGTACAGTTCGTCGTTGAATCTCCTCCTCCATTCACCGTCAATGCAGACGGGACCAAAAATCACTCGAAGAATCTTCCTCTCGAAACAACCTAGAGTTACCTCATCCGCTTTTGATAGAGTCCATGCCTCTGCGCCATATAGCAGGACTGGGATGATTAAGGTCTTATAAAGGGACACTTTAGTTGTTCGAGAGAGGGCTTTGCTACTCAATTGCTTTCTTAGCCCAAAAAAACAGCGATTGGAAGAGTTATTCTTCGTTTAATATCAGCGCTGGTGTCATTGTCTGAGCTCATAGCATAGCATACACTTCGTCATGCCCGCATTGACCGCCAAACCCATCTTCGCCGCCTCAGTCTCAATACTCACAAACGCGCCATTTACATCACGCTGCATTCGGCCAATTATGTCAATGTCGTCGGAGTACGCGAGTTATTGGACGGACTTTTGAAAAATCGTACCTCTGGTGTTGGCGTTTGAGCTTTGCACTATTCCTTCAAGAACGATGCTGAAGAAGTCCCAGTCATAAAAATCGCTTAACTTTGTTAAAAAAAAAACACAAATTTTTCCTTTGACACAACTAAATAATGCTGCTGGTATCACTGTTAATATGGCCTGTCATTTTCTTAAGAACTATACTATGAACGTGGCAGCCAAAGCCGCTCTCAGATTAAGAGAGAACAAAACTTGGAAGCCTGGTTACTGCGGACACTCAAGCATACTTGAAATCTTCGATCGGAAGGGACTCATGTCATTCACCGATTACGAGAAACCCAGATATGACTTCGAGAAAAACTTTAGAATCACTATACCCACAAGGCAGGACTGGAAATCACCCAGTACCATCATTAAAGGTATAGCCGTCTATACGGATGGTTCAAAGACAGAATATGGAACAGGAGCCGGCATATTCTCAGAAAGGCTTGCTATTAGCCAGTCGTTCCGACTGACCGATCACTGCAGTGTCTTCCAAGCTGAGATCTATGCGGTTAAAAAAGCAGCACAGAATATCTTATCGATGGGACTACCAGCAATGGAAATAACCATCTGTGTGGACAGTCAAGCAGCACTTAAAGCTATCGGCTCCAATCTTGTTAATGCGAAATGTATTACAGATTGCCTCGTGGCGCTCAGGGCTATACGTCATCACTCAATTCTACTCTGCTGGGTTCCGGGACACGTTGGGGTGAAAGGGAACGAAAAGGCGGACGAATTGGCCAGATACGGCTCTGATATGAACCCTCAACTTGCGGACGGAGAGGTGTTACCGCCTTTCAACACTGCTAAGACTTTTATTGAAGGCGTCACCACACAACTGGCTAAGGAACAATGGAGCAACACCATCGGTTGCGTCATAACCCGAAGTCTGTGGCCTGTGGTTGACACCAAAAGATCAAAGTTCCTAATCTCCCTTAATAGAAACCAAATCCGGATGCTCGTCGGGGTTTTAACCGGACACTGCATCATAGGAAATAGGACTTTTTACAAATGACTTCTGCAGAAGCTGTAGAGACGAAGAGGAAATAGAGTCCGTGGAACATCTTCTATGCCACTGCCCAGCTTTACAGGAACGCCGCTCATCCTGTATGGGAGCTAGGTTCTTCGAAAGTTTGGACGACTTGGCTGGGGTACCTCTATCAGACATAAAACTATTCCTCAACAGATCGAAGTGGTTTTGTTAGCCACATGTCCTTGCATGTACAAACAGGGTACTCACAATGGGCCTTCATGGCTTCTGGGTGAAATTTGCATCGGTTGCAAAACTGCCCTCCCAACCTAACCTAACCTATAGTATGGATATTTTCTATTAGAAATTCTAGACAAGATACTTAAATCGCACCAAACCTATACAGATAACAAAATTCACACCTCGCGAATGGCAAAAAGTGTTCCATACATATATATTTTAAGATCTGTCAGTGAGTGAGTCAGACAGTTGCGGTTTTGGTGATTTTTGAAGCCTTGTATCCTGAGAACCACTAATGCTCAGTTGAAATTTGGTGTGGTAAACCTTTTTTACGAGTTTCAAGTTTGAGGTTTTTTGCCTAATTGGTTCAGAAGTTAGAGACGGTGCCGTGAAATAACGCCGAGCGAAATAACTCCGAATTTTGTAATTCGGTGTTATTTCACTTTCTGAAAGCGAAATAACGCCGATTTTCCTTGTTCGGTCTTATTTCACTTTGCTTACATTTTAAATTGCCTCCTCTGTTACTTCAGCATTTAGAATTTGAGAAAATAAAATAAAAAAAAAAAAGATGAATTTTGAACTATTACTTTCTCAAATTTCCCCTTTAGTCATCTTAGCATTTAGAATTTTAGAAAATAATAAATAAATAATTCGCGCGAATTTTTAACTATTATTTTCTAAAATTTTCCTTCTAGTTATTTTGGAATTTGAGAAAATAATAGTTAAAAACTCGAGCAATTTTTGAACTACTATTTTCTCAAATTTTCCCACTAGTTATTTCAGCATTTAGAACTTAGTTATAGATAAAATAATAGTTACATCTATTTCTGCAAATTTTAAATATACTTTATATATAGTTCTCGGCAATTCTGAAAACATTTGCTTCGTCCTTATTTCTCAAGCAATGTTCGGCATTATTTCACTTTGTCAATGTGAAATAACACCGAATTCTAAAATTCGGCTTTATTTCGCTCGGCGTTATTTCACGGCACCGTTAGAGACGAGTCGAAAACAGCCTCAGTTGGTTCCTGTAAAAACGGTGTAGTGTTTTTACTAGAGAACTTAATTTTTTTCTTTCAATTCTAATAAAAAAATCTCTGAGAACAACGTTGATATAGTACCTACTTCATACAGGCTCAGTCCAGGAAGTTAGAAAACTGCCCTTTGATGCATAAAAGTCGACAAAGTTACCCCTCAAAATGTCCCATGAGCTATTTATTAATAGTTTTCGTCAAAAAATAAAAATAAAAAATACAAATGCCTTTTGTAGTTGTTAAGAAAGGTCCCTTGCCACCAATGCAAATATTCAATCGAGCTAGTCCTTCATATATAATGACAGCAAATACCTACATCCTACATACATAAATATTGACATCTACACACCGAAACAAGCGTTTAATGAATTTTCTTTTAAATCTCAATTGAAAATAATAAACAGGTTCACGAAGCTGATGCCTGTTTGGTTCTAGCAAACAAATATTGCCAAGATCCAGACGCCGAAGATGCTGCCAATATTA
Source organism: Cheilosia urbana (assembly GCA_946477585.1). Taxonomy (NCBI): domain Eukaryota; kingdom Metazoa; phylum Arthropoda; class Insecta; order Diptera; family Syrphidae; genus Cheilosia; species Cheilosia urbana. Next base: position 161,687,743 of record OX297853.1, read on the forward strand.
TGAGAGTCATCTCAATTAAAAACTACAGTGATGATATTAGGGTTATTATTCAATTAATGCAATATCACAATAAGGTGAGCAAGTTCATACATTTGTTCTGCATAACTAGCGTCCTACATAAATCTCTATCCATCTAGGCATATTTGCTGAATATTCCTTCGTGGGACTGGAAGCAAGGAGACGATGTCATCTGTCTGGCCGAGCTGAAACTCGGCTTCATAGCGCAGAGTTGCCTGGCGCCTGGTTTTTCAACGATGATGGCAAATTTGTTTGCCATGCGATCGTTTAAAACAGTAAGTATTGCACCATAACACCGCCACCAATCTAATTTTTGCCGAAGAAAATCTGAAGGAATTTCTTAAAAAAAAAAAAAAAAAACTTAAATCAATTTTTTTTTTTGTGTTTGAATAAAAGAACGACCATCATTACCAGCAGGTGTAAAAAACGTATTTACAAAGGAAACAGTTTTTTTTTTCTTACAAATAGGAAAAGGAGCAAATTTCTTTTCACGAAAAATATTTTTTTTTATTATTTAAAATTCAAGAATGGCCACGAAATAATTTTACTCTTTCTTTTTTTTTTTTTCGTTTTGTGTTGTTCAATTTGTACGAATACATATATATTATTTTTATAAAATAAATCAACATTCAGTCAGCAGATATGCAATCGTGGACAAACGATTATCTACGCGGAACTGGAATGGAAATGTACACAGAAACATTGAGTCCTACTTTTATCGGAATACCATTTGCTCAGGCTACTGAGTAAGTCTTCTGGTTTATAATAGAAGAAAAGCTATAAAAAAAATACAATCACAAAGAAACACAAAACAAATCTACACCACATATATACTATAAAATAATATACGTGTAATTTGGTCATATTTAGTATTCTATGTCAAGTCAATGTACTATTTTTTACTATGAACTCGTATTACATACATGGAATACTTGTATCCTGTTTTCTTCATTTTGGTTTTCATTGAGTAAGCACTTGCATTTTTGCATTCTCTTTTTCATTTTCCGTATCCATCTTAATGTCATAGTTATGTTGCGAGCAAGGACTGGAAAAAAAACTCGCTTGTTGATCCCTATACTCGTACTCGTGCATTAAGTTAAATCATTAAGGATCATCATTGTGTTTATTCATCAGCAAAAAACCTTTGTTCATATATACATTTATATTGTGTAAACGTTTTCTTTTCTTTTACATTTTTGATTTGTCCTTTCTATTATCCTTTTCGATTTCGTGTCAATGAAAGCCGTACAAAAACAGCTACGAAATAGTATCTTGTAAATATTTTTATTTTTTTGGTGTATTATACCTGCCAGAGTGTAAGAGACTGTAGTGGATGTTATGTGATGTCCTTAGAGATAGCTGATGTTTTATTTGAGAAATCTTTCAACTCAAAGAAAGTGTGTTTCTATTTAAAAATGAAAAATTACCATGTTGCCAAAATGTTTTTCTCTGATGAGTTTTTATTTTTTTTAATTCACTTTTTATTTTAGAAATAGGAACAAGTATAATTTTTGTGCCTTTGAGTTAAGTAAATGTAATTATTTCTTCTCCGTTGGGTGCTTTAGATTCAGTTTATTATTTCGACTTGTATGTTTATAAACTATTAACAACTAGTCTCCTATAACTCAGGACAAGGATTACATTTTATTGGGAAGTGCTTTGCGTATGCATAGGGAATGTTTAAACATTTCTACTAGTTTCTTTCTAACCTAAGTGATCATTTTTAAAAGCTATTAAATATGGGTTTAATAAGGCAAATGGCCTACAAATATTGAAGAAAAATAGTGCGTGGAGTCCCTCCGCGCGGAAGAAGTGAAACGAAAGAAATTGATTTTTAGTGAAATCACATTGTTTCTTTAAGACAAACTTTATTAACATTGCTTGCAATTCATAATTGATCGCATTTTTTAATTATCATTTTCGAGTGGAGAAATGTCCAAATCTACAATTGCAAATGACTTTTTTTTTTACATTTCCAAAAACACCCCAGGGTTATCGTTGTACTGCAAGAGCAGTATTTGTACTGCTGTGCTGCACAGCTACTTAAAATCATGCTTTTTAAAAATATGCGCATTTTATTCTTAAAATCTTCCAAGATTATTATGAATTTTAAGCATCTGAAATACAGACGCACCCTTAAAGTATAAGTCCTGCATTTGCTTTACAAACATACCCAGAGAAAGATTGACATTCGAGACAACAGGAACAATGAACAAACGGAAATGGCAATTGAATTGCCTTATAATATTTGTTTAATATAGAGTATAAGCAATTTACATAAATGTAAGTGAATTAATTTCAATGTTGATAAGTAGCTCCATACATAGCTACATCGTATACGTTAGGTACTGTTTTTTGTCGACAAACAACAGAATTGAAACACCCTCCCTATCTTAATTTACGTTGAAGTTCGATGTCTTCTCTGTTTTCTCATTCAAAATCAAAGACTCCCTATAAAGTAAGAGGGTCATCCAAAAATTCGGACCGACAATTTGGAAAATCATCGAACAGGGGCCTTATTATAATGGGTGTCAGCATCAATGTCCTCACTAAACGTTCATTGGACATTATGCTCCCCAGGACAAGGAAGAAAGATGCGATCAACTTTTCGTTACTTAGGCTAAAAATATACTCTTAGTGAGTGTGAATTTTAAGATTCCTTTGTAAAAATTTTCCCTGCACATTGCAGCCCCTGTGACAAAATTTAGATCTTTCCAAATAATGGGGATGGTTTTCTTTCTTTTTGCAAAAAGAAGTTCTCGAAGGGATGGAATTTAAAATATTCAGCGACAAGCTGAATAGACATTTCTGTGCTTCTAAGTATTGTACTACTCGCTTTTTAATAAATTAAATTGCTGTCACAATGAAATAGAAATACATAGGTACTACATTGTTGGGGTTTACAAGGACTGCTTACTCAGCAGCGGCTGGGCACAATTTGGCAATGACAAGATTAATACATGCAGAACTGCATCAAAACAAGACATTAATTGCCGATTTAGTCATTATTTTTTGGAAATTAATCTTCACCACATAATATTCCTCTCCCAGCATTTTCTGCCAATAAACTCACTCACCATTGCATAGTCTGAAGCGTGAGCGGTACCCTCACACCTTTGAGTATGCAATGCTTTTATTAGCGTTAAACGTTTAACGCGACCTTGAGTTGGAAGTAGCATAAGAAGTTTCACTTCAAAAAAGTTCGAGTAGTCTTACGTGCACATAAGACTTGGCTTTTGAATAAAATTTGCACATATTGGTCGAACCTATGCTGAGTTAAAGATTCTTTTAGTCTAAGTAAGAGATGACTATATAGATAGATACATAGAGCTTCTTAAAAAGACTGTGAAAATACTTTATCAGTTGTCCTCTGGGTAAATTCACGTATTCCTCTGGTTGACAGGATAAACATGATTTTGGCCTTATTGACTTCTAAACCCATCTTTGAAGCTTCTGTTACAACTCAATTCAACAAATTAGCTGTCTAAGGCCGTCCGCACTCTGCTAAAGCAAAGCAAAACTGTTTACGGCAACAATACCTACTGAGTTTTGCCTGGATTTATCACCCGTACATTTTATTTGGTGTTTTTATCCTACTAGGATAAAATAAAAAAATTAAAAGTTTGTAAAATGTGCGATAAAAATATAAAGTCGTATGCTGCCCACCCTGTTTTTGTTTTCTCCATTTTTTCAGCTTACAAATTATCACATAGTTTCTGTTTAGCGCATAATCAGCACTCCAAAAGGGAACTGGTTACTTTATTTAAATATCTAAATTAAGTCTTCAATAATACAGCCTAACAAGGTAGCTACTCAAAGTAAATGCTATAGTAAATATTTACTCACATTTCGGTTCTCAACTAACACCTACCTCCAGTTTTGCGCACCATTTTGATTGAACCCATTTCACTTGGGTGTGCTTATACGGTGGGGTGTGATTCTATGCCGCGATTTACATCCATGAATGATGTCGATCAATTGAATTTTCTTCAACGATTTCTCTTCCCCAAAATAAAATCGTTTTGCGGTTGTGTTTTTTTTGTTTTTTGTTTCTTTTTTATTTTTTATTTTTATTTTTCAGATTTTTAGTGCCGTCTTTGAATCTACTTCTTTTTTGCTCGTAAGTATCAGTAGATGGGTCTGGTTGCCTTTGCGTATTTTTTGTTTGTGGCGAAGGTAGTAAGTGACTAGAAAAGGGGGTATTTTTGCGAAAGGACTTTAAAGAGGTCTTAGAAATAGCTCAACACTGGTTTAGCTAATTGTTTTTAATTAACGATAAGTCAAAAGCATAAGGAGTTCATATAAGTTAGTCTGGATATTAAAAAAATCACCGGTACCACCGAGTAACATGTGGTGATAATAATTTATTTTCTTAGGAACCCATAAGGGCAGTTTTTCAAATCAATTTTTTTTCATTGTAACCTATAAATGCAAGGTGGAAATTAAAAGTGGTTGCACATCCGAATCATAAGGCTTTATTGTTCTTAATATTGTACTTAATAAATTCGTTCGTAAAATAGGATATTTTTAATAAGGCGGGTGTAGAATTCCATTGAGAATTTGTATATAGAAATTCATAGTAAACTCGTTGCTGGGAGCGTAGTGACGTTAGAATGTCATGAATAGAGTTTTTTTACTTGGTAGAAAGGGGTTCGTTTGTAAACACAGAAATATAACATTTGTACTTATTTCAATATTCTCAACCGATACGACAGTTGCTGGCTTTTCGTATTATTGATGTTGGCTCCAATATTACACTGGTTGTATTGAGTAAACTTTACTTTTTATGCTTTTATGCTAAAATATATAGACTACTGGGAACTAACTCTATAGGTACGTGCGTTCAAATAAATAGCTCATTTCAAATACAGTGGCGAAACCCGGAAACAATAACAAGTGCTATCCAGTGTTACCTCTGAAAATTTTTAGAGAGAGTTCAAAAAAGAGTCTTGGATGAAAAAAGGAGTCCCATTCCGATTTTCTTTTCTTTTTTAAATAAACAAACTGTTCAATTCAAATTCAGGTGAATTCTTTCAAATTCAACTAAATACACTGAACAATTTTGAATTATAGCAGAAATATCCTACATTTTTAAAAGGAGCCCGAATTCACTGATTTTCAAAAATATGGGTCCGGAGTCCAGGCGCTCAAAAAGGAGTCAAAATGACTCTAAAGCGTTCCGAAAGGTAACACTGGTGCCATGTATCGATTCGAATAACAACAACCGCTTAGGTTGGTCCCCTTTTCCTTCTATTTGCATAAAATTGACATTTCACTTTCAGTACATATGCTATACTCTGTTCAATTCGTATTTTCAGTACAGGCCTTATGGGAGCTCTTTTTTCTACCAGTGGTGCCTGTAGCTACTCTCACGGCACTCAACACAAGATTTGCCACTGAAATAAAAGCGAAACCACTGGTGATTCCAAAGAATTTGTTGTTGTCATTTACGAAAAACCCACCCAATTTTCCTCAAAGGCGCATACATCCCACCATGACCAGTCTGCCAGAGAGTCGCGAGCAGAATGAGGATGACGACGAGGGTGATATTCTCGTGTGCGGTTGCTATTTTATCGCAGAAAATAAACATGTGTGTGTTTTAAGCACCTCAGAAGAGTGTTACCATAATCTATTTGCAAAAATATCTTTACGGGTTTTTCTATGGATATTTTCACAGAACTTTCGGTTTTGGTGCTTTTTAAAGCTTTTGAGAGCGAATAAATGAATTCGATTATGTGGGATGTTGCCATACAGTTTTTAGGTACTCCTTTAATTATTTTGTATTTATGAAGGATCTGTTAATATGCAGCTAAACCATTTTTTCTTAATAAAGAGTTGGTATTTGGTAGCCCTACCGATATTTGTGAGAGAATTATGCCAATTTATAGTGCTCACTATGGTAACCATGTGAGAGCTTTAAAATGGAGACAGCTTATTGAAATCCATAATAGTTAGGGTGAAAGGCAAATAGCCTATCTTCCCTGTACTGAAAATACGAATTGAACAGAGTATAGTAAGTGTATCAGTGTGTCCATTATTATAACTTTGAATCTGGCTAAGAGGTGGCGCAATGCAGATCACAATGAAAGTACTAAGAGTTTCTATATACAAAAGCGTACTTAGATTTATTGTATTTATTGAGTGGAATATGAGTTACTCCTCTGACAGTGACAGTGCAGTTGTGAATAATAGTTGCCATACGAAACTGGCTTTAAAATAAATATAAATGAAAGCTAAAAAATCCAAGCCAACCTAAAGCAGCAACAAATTATCTGATTTGACTAAGATGAAATTCAATACTTTGTTCTCCGTTCTGAACAGAAATACGAAGCAAAGGGTTCAGCGAAATATTTATCGATTAAACGAAATTATTAAAAAGACAGAAACACATTTAATTGAGGCTGTGTTTGCACGCATTTACTAATATCTTCCCTTCAACTTGGTACGATAAGATGCACAAAATCACTTGAAATACATGATGCCAAGTGGGTCTTCAATATTTTCCAAAAGTTTAGCGGCAGTTGTGGTAGCCCTCAAACAACTGATGCCTTTTCAGAAAGAAATGATTTTTATTTCAGTTTATTTTCCGCCTCCATTTCAGTTCACCTCATAAATATTTTGCCCAATTCGCATTTTAATTTCATGCAAACACAATTGATTTATTATTTTGCTCTCCATAACTCAAGTAATAATTTCCCCCATCATCCATTCTCGATAGATATAAATTTTTCTTTTATGGATACAGTATTTTACCTAACCGACACAATAAAAACTACTTTGATTTACACTTCACATTCAATAAATACGAAATTAATTAAGAAGAACAAACAAAAAAAAAGAGGCTTTTCATGTTGTGAACGTTCCGAGTTTATTGCGTATCGTTGCGATCTGCAATTTTTCCTTAGTGTTGTAAAGAAAAAGTTAATTTTCATGAGTTGTTTTTTTTTTACTTGTTTACATTTTTTTCTTTCGATATTTATTTTCGAATTAATTTATTAGTGGCTTTATTTGCGTTAGATTTTACGTTGAATCTTATTTGGGTTTGCAAATTTTATGAATGCTTAGTGCTAATTAAAAAAAAAAAAAAAAGAAAACAACTAGGGGATGGAAGTGTGATTTTAAAAAGCAAGGAACCATTTCAGTAATATTCAAGAGAAAATGTCGTCAATTAACAATAATTTTATTTTATTGAAATTCCATTATGTATATCAATCCCTCCCGGAAGTGAGTAAGATCAAGCACATGGAGTGAAATACGAATAATTTTGTTTAGGCAATCTGTGATAATGTTCCTTAATCCAATGAGCAAGCAAATAAATAAATTAAGATACTCCTTTGCACCTTGTAAAACCGAATTTTGTATCTAAATATCCAACCCTTCAACAAAAACAAAACCATTTTAATCTTACAGTCACCAGATACTCAGGCCTGGCAAAATGATTATCTTCAAGGTACAGGGTGTGAGATGTATACAGAAACCCTTTCACCTTCATTTACCGGCATGACATTCCCACAAGCCAGCGAGTAAGAACCTAATTCGACTTGTAGTGAACAAAAAAGAAACTATACAAACATTTATATAACAGCAACTCTTGTACTATTTTTTTACGTTTTAATTACTCTTTTTTGATAATATTAATATTTAATGAGAAATGATTGTAACAAGTACCTAAAACATTTCCTTTGTCTTGAATCAATGGAATGCGATAAGAAAAGTTTTGTTTGTTGTTTGTAATATCATTTAATCGAATAGATTTTTTTCTAATATATATTTTTGATACTAGACTTTTGCATTTTTTTTTTATAACATTTTGAAGATAAGTATAATTTTTCTCCATAAGTGATGGTGTATAATCACTTGATAGTTGCATGACTAATACGATAGAGTGTTCTTTAATTTTTTCTGTAAGCAAAAACCACAAAATAAAAAAAGGTCTTACTAGACATCAACTAATGAATGTTATTTATTGTTTTAGTTTGGCACATGGTATCGGCAAATTTTTCACGTCAACAATATAATATAAATCATACTTTAAATGTCATCGACTCTGTACATTACATTTATTTTAACACAGTAATGAATCCTTTTAAACTTTATGTTAAACTCTTTATGATTCCCTTTTTAATTATATTTGGTTAAGAATTGAAATCATCTTCTAGGTTTTGAAACTATCCATCGGGATGCATAATCTGTCGGAGGTTAAATGTCTTAAATAATGAGATTTTGAAGAGTTTTTTTTTTTTTTTTTGTTTCTTTTTTGTTTGATTTTATTTTCCCAGAAGACTGTCTTTATTTGTCCCTATTTGGATCTAGATACTTGGGGGTGTAATATAAACTTTTGTTTTCAAAATCGAATGAGATTGTGAAAGGCAAAAAATAGCACATGTCTGCAGGGACATTAAAGCATTATACGGACTCAAATATGAGAAACTAACTATGAAGCACTTAGCAGCAGGGTTATCGTTAACTTAAAAAAAAGTCTCTAACTCGAACCTAAAAATCCACCAGATATGCTAAAATTAAAAAAAAAGTCACTAGAAAAAAATGTTCACTACCTACAAATGAAAAAAATTCAATTTTAACAACATTTTTATTTTTAACAATAAGTCAAAAACTTACAATAGATTATGTATATAGATTATGTTAACTTATAAAAAAAAAAAAACAAATTCAGTCTCCAAGTTCCAAAAAAAAAACACAATACATAGTTTTTAAAATCACTACAAATCAGAAATAATTACATCGATTTCATCTTCATCACTTTCATTTACATCAATATCGGAGGAATATTTAAAATGATTTTTTAAAAGAACATTTTTAGGAATTTCGTAGGTATTCCTGAACACTTTTTTTTTGTATTTTTAGTTAATTTCTGATGAGCATTATTGAGTTCAAAGTTTTCGTTGACATTTCATTTCTCAACTTTTTTTCAACTATGTTCATCATACTAAAAATGCGTTCCACTTCGGCATTTCAATGTGGAAGTGACATTGCAGTTCGAGCAAGTTGGAATTATGGGGACGTTCGGATACCTAGTTTATGTAAAACGTCAACTAGATTCGTCGTGACTAGGAATCCGAACGCATTGACTTAGCAACTTGAATTGTTTTTGTATTCTCGCTGTCGGCGTTACCTTTGTTTGATTTTGCCCTTTATTAATCGGAAAAGACCCTTCATATTTTTTTCAAAAATTGTTATTTTCAAATAAGTACATTTAAAATGTAACACGGTTGCCTATCACAATACCATTACACTGTTATGCGAACTAATGGTTGTTAAATATCGTGCGAAAATTCTAAATTTGTAGACTAGTTTTAGAAATGGCACCTTTTTCTCTCCCCGGCCCTTTTTTATACTCTTCAGAATTCTTCCACGGCCACTCTGTTTATTTTAAATCTGACTCTTCGAAATGTCAACTGAGTATGCACGCAGGATTTTCTTGACTAGATTTGTCGGCTTTCCCTCCATAAACGTCAACTGCAAAACTAATAACGTGACCACTCTGGGCCAATCAAAACTGAAATACATCTAGTCAGACAGCTGTCAGACTTACTAAACTATGAATCCGAATGTCCCCAATATTGCATTTTGCAAGTGTCAAACTCGAATACCAGGGATGTAACATCACCAGGGGCGAAATAAATTAGAAAAACATGTTTTTGCAAAAAGTCACTACAAAAGTAACTAGAATTGTTTAGTGACATAAAATAAATTTTTGTCACTAAACTTTTGAAAATTCCACTGGATATAGTGACAAAGTCTGAATGCTACTGAATGCTATTGGTTAGTTATTATATATTTTGAAAAGGTAAATAATTATACTTTGTTTGGTTAATAAAACTATCTAAATGAGATGTTTTTTATACTAGAAACCTTTTGGGATACACATGGTTGTGTATTTTTCGCTTCTGGACATCATTAACTTTGATTTCATGTGTAAATTTTTCTTATATAACTGAAGAAAATTGGTTCAAAATGTTTTTATTTACCCTCAACCAATCTTTATTGTTAATTTTTCAAAAATATTTGAAGCAAAAGTACACTTATTCCTAAAAACAAAAAAAGCTATTTAACGGATAAAATTCTATGAACGCTGGCCGCAACTTTGCCGACAGTGGAAGTGGCACATGCAAGGTGCGAGTGAGTTGGTGAGCCGACATTTTTGAAGTTGGGGGTCTCAGTATTGTCTCTGGTTCTAACTTTTGTAAAGCGTTCGAGTAGTTATACTATTTTCCAAAGCTGCTTCTCCATCAATGCGTTGCTATTTTTTACCACTCGTAAATATTTGTAATAGCCAATAATTTAAACATATCTGTGATTTGGATTTACTTTTATTAACCCCAGTTTTATATACGTGATAGTTCCGTTCTCGAAATACAAATTCAAATATGAAGAGTTTTACGATTGCCAAAATTAAATATGAGTCCATATCCAAAAATTTCATTGCAATCGCTGGCTGTCAGTGTGACTACTCTACCAGTTATGCGGATGTAGCATAAAAACTTTAAATTGTGAATTCGGTAGAAGTTGATTTAATGCAGGTGTTTGAATTCTGTAAAAATAATAGTTAGAAATTAATTCGCAACGTTTAATTATTTACGTATATTTTACCAACAGGCACCGTCATTTTTGTAAGACCGTAGCGTCGACCTTCACTGGCGTCTCTCTTTTTCTTAGTTTCATATATTCCCTAAAATAATTTACAAGACATTATTTAAGTAATAAAGGAAGCCCACCGTATCATGAGAAGTAATACCCTAGGCCCTAGAGATAACCTTTATGGCATAACTGCAGTGAAAACCAATAGCAATTAAACAACTTTGTTTATGGATATATTATACCACTAAACAAATATAATTACATACCCATAAAATTAATCAATTTGTCGATACCTGTTAATGCAAATAATATTGTAAATTTTCTTTGTTTTTATTAAACCTAAAAATAATTTAAGAATGTATCTAGTTTTAGCACATCTCTAACCAATCAACTTGGCTGTATATACAGAGAACATATTTTTTTAAACTCACCTGGGAACAACTTTAAACAGTCACAAATGTTCTACATGAATATCAATATGCAATATCTGCAAAAGAAAAAAGAAAAAAATATAAACTATCAATCTTTCATGATTCAAAGAAATAAAGCATTTTGAATTGTTTAACCTTGCAAATTTGAAAATTATATTTTGTTCACACACTTTATAAAACTCTTCATGTGAAAACAATATTTCCCTCTATATATTGACATTTTATTTTATGGCAAAAGCGCATCCCTTACGAATGTCTAACTTTTTTTATATCACACATCTTCTTTGAATCCAAGCACTACCTACCTGATTATGACTTTGTAGAATTGTTTTTAAAGCTAAATCTTATTTGCTATGTGTATTTTTCTTCTATTTGTATAATAATAGTGTTGTGATGTAATTGTAGTGATTTTGTTATGTTTTGGCATGTTTGTTTCGCTGCTTTCTGTTCATTTTGTTCACAATATATGTTATTGTAGATGTTTAGTGTCATAATTTGTATTGAAAATATATTTAAAATATTTATAATATGTATTTACTGATGTTGCGATGTTTAAAAACAAAAACAATTTATTATTTTAAATTCTTGCAAGTTTTATAAATAAAAATAAGTGGCCACACTAGTGACTAACACGAAAAATGTTTCTATAATAAGTAATTTTTTGATCTTTTTCTACTACATATATGAAAAAAATATTCCAAATGCCCTAAGTCTTATTTTAAGATTTAAAATTTTGGTGAACAAAAAGCATCCAACTTAGCTAAGCGGTTCAGTAAGACCATAAAGAAAAATCTTCGGCTACGGCATACAAAATGGCAGATCCTTGAATTATTTCTTATTCTAAAACTCATTTTAACTGGATGCTTAGCTTTAAAAGACTGTTTTTCGGGCATTCAATATAAAAGTTGAACGAATATATAAACATAGGCTAGGCCTTTCTTGCATTTGAGAAATAAGTGCACGTTTCTTCTTTATGGACTTACGAGTATTAACTTCACGCGTATTTTAAAGTCATTCCAATAATAAGTTACTTACCATTAGAAACATAGGAACGTTGTAAACTCAAACTTCATTTTATTCGAAAACATCGCAACCCAGAAATAAGTTTTAAAATTTTATCTCTATTGAAACATTTACAAAAAAAAAAAAAAAGACTTATCAAGAGTAGAATAAAATTCTTAAACCAATCTCATATTATAGGCTCTGCTTTACAAAGCTGAAACTCTTGCTGTTAGCCATCGAAATCAAAGGAGCCGAAGAAGGTGCCGATAGTAAGATATCAATAAATCCTCGTGGTGCTAAAATCCAAGCGAATACTCAAGGGTTTTTCATTGCACAAAGTGCCGATGAAGTCAAGAGGTATTTAAAACACAAAACTATAAACAAATATATCTCAACCAAATTATAACCCCCAACATATTCAATCAGAGCTTGGTTCTACTGCAAAGCGTGTCATGAAGACATTAAGGACGAAACCCTCATTAAAAAGTGTAAATGTAAAAATTGTAAGTATCCCGTTTGTTTTAGTTTCTATATTTTGTTTTTTTTTTTTCTTACTTATCTTATTTATAATTTATACAATATTTTAGTTTTTATTAGAAACTTTATTTCGAATTTAACAAAAAGTAAAATAAGTGTAAAAAAATATCTTGTAAAGTTATCTTTAAGCAATTTAGGAGTCAGGAACTATATATATATATACAAATCTTAATACTACTCATATATACTTACTTTATAAATCAAATTATAATTTATAATGTTATTATGTCTTTTTCCTAATACAAAAATGTCGCGTTGGTGCGGTCATCATTCTACCTTAAAATAAATAAATAAATGCAAAACATAAAAAAAAAAAATAATAATAATAAAAATGATATGAAATATGAAACATATTTTTCAAAACAGTGACAGTACAACCAAGGAACAAATTTGGTGACTTAGGTAAAGGAAAAAATAGAAAATGAAAAAAAAAAAAAAACCTTTTATAAAATACAACATTTTGTTAAAGTTTTTGCTTTCTGTTTGGTTTTTGTTTCCCCGTTTCTCCCTAAAAAAAATACAAACTAAAGCCAAAAGTTTCGTTTTTACAATTTGGTTATATAAGACTGTACTAACTTTAAATTTTTCATTGTTAACTTACTTAACATTTCGAATTATGTTTCACAACAAAATTATACAAGTGATTAATATATTTTTAAAAATGTTCAGTTATGTTCGAAAAACGTTCCTCTGTAGTTTTGTTATATATTATATTGAATAAAAACACACCTTCTGTAAATATGTTTCCTTAGTTGAATCTTCCACGAATTAATTTAGCGTTGCAAATAAATTGAAAATATTATATAAACTAAACTTAAATCTAAAGTAGAAACTAAATTTTTAAAAATATATTTATACACCACAAAAAAAAAAAAAATAAAATTCGGACAGAAATTTTCCCTAAACAAAGTGCAAATGAAATGTTTAAGACTTTAACGTTCTCCCTGCCCCCTCTTTGAAAAGAAGAGCTTGGTTTAATTTATGTGATTTGTTTTTTCTGATTTATTTTCTTTTTCTAACCTACATCAATCTCAAAGAAATACCTCTTTTGAAATATAGACTCGTTGGTTTATTTCCTATTCTTTTATATAATGAAACATTTCTAAAGGCTTATTTTCAATTTGTATATATGTTTGTGCGAATATGCATCCCATACAATATTTTTTTTTTTTTTCAAATAAATCTCAATACCCATTTTCTTAATGAACAAAAAATAATATATAAACCTAACACGTACTTTTAGTTTGAATATTTTCTGAATGACCTATGAACTTGATTTCACATTTTGTATTTGTATTTTCTTAAGAAATATTCAATTTTGCGAGAAAAATGCTTTAAACTGTATTGTGAGAGACCGTTTCTTTATTATTATTTTTTTCCAAAAGCCTGCAGATTCCTTTTTCTAAGCTCTCAACTTTTCACAGCAACTGTCTTAAACTCTCGACAAAGAAAATATTATATGCTATGACCAAAAGTTTACAGAGTTTTGTTCAGTTTATGTTCGCCCATATTTCTCTTTAACCCTATTATTTTTTTTGTGTATAATAATGTAATAATAATGAACCATTAACAAATGTATTGCATTCGAGAGCGCTGCCCACTTCTGAATACCGAAAAGTGTGAAACAAGTCTATCCAATGTAGATCTGCCCTTAGAACAATTTGAAATCCAACAACCAACAGCGAAAGAAATACAAATTTGCCTGAGAATACACACAAATATTTGAATATGATTTTGTTGCACATTTATTTAATCATGAGTGCATGATTTGCACCACAGAGTAATATCGTTAAAAATAAATATAATAGAAGTAAAATCATATCCCATCAAGACCTAGGATTTATTACAATACTTTCTATTACAAACAATGGATGAGTTTATATTATTAAAATAAATGTATATATTAACAGCAAACTTACAAAATGTATGTAGATTTTAATATTAATTTTAAATGAACGAGGTTAATTTTTGTTTATTGCATAAGTAGGTGCACTACTGATATACCCTGGGTGTTTGACATTGTCCATTTTGTTTTTTGTTTTTGTTTTTTTTGTAAATAAAATTTGTTATTGTTATTTACTAACGATACGACTAACTGCCGAATCAAATCATGTTTTGAAAATAACTCATTTAAAATGAAATAGCGTTTCATTAAGACTGAAATCATCTTGCGGGATTGAGTGACAAATAAATTTATTTAAGGAAAAAGATAAAGTAATGACGAAAGTAAATTTTTAGATGGAACGTGACAAAACATGGCAGAGCATTACATTTTAGTTGTTATTTTATTTAATGTCCATTAAAAGACATTTTGTTATCATTTAATAAAAGTCAAATGTTTCAGACCTTCCAGAGTATGTACAAGTTTTCTACATACCGCTGTAACGAATGTAGAAACATGGTATATGGTTTTCGTTACACCCTTAAATTTAATTTACAAGACGAATTATAGTACAACAGATATTGCTACACTTTAAGGTAGCTCCACCTATTATGTATGTGTATGTATGATAAGTCGGGTGTCCAATAGCGCTTCTCCTTTCGCTATGGTCTCATTTCCTAATTGCGTTTCACTTTTCGTTACACTCCTATTTCCTTTCGTGCCAACTTAACCTTATCCGAAATGGGGAAGTTGCTGAGTAAAGCGTGGTTTCGAGAAGCACAATTAATTACTTGTTTTTTTTTTTTTATTGAAGAAAACAGGGTTATGTACATACCTACTTTGTTTATTGTTATTTATTGTTTTGACTTTTTTAATTTACAAATCTACTATATACTAACAGAAATATGTATTTATATTTATATATAAAAACATAACACCTAGAATAGGAACTCTAGATTTAACAACAACTATGCATTTTACATCTGCCGCTTAAGCGCACTGCTCATAGGCCAAAAATAGGCTGACATCTATGGTTATATGAATTATAATATGTAAATAAACATCATAAACTATAATCTCGGCTTGTGTTTTGCAATTTATTAAATTAGCATTCGAATTGCAAAAGTTAACGGCTTTGGTTTTGTAATAAAGGACGCAAAATTAAAAAAAAAAAAAAAAAACAAAAAAACAAAGATGTGAAAATTGTACAAAAGACAACAAAAAATGAACTGTTTGTTTGTTCCGTTTTATGTTTATTTTGTGTATTCTTTTGTTTTCTTTCTTCTATGTATTTAATTGTGCGATTTTCAGATGTGGGCATGATTATGATGCAGACTGGAATGGTTAATCAAGGTCTTAGCACAGCCATTAATCAAGTTGATGGTACGGATATATTTGCAAAATTTCTATATTTTTCTTTCCTTATAAACAGTGTGCTAACATAGCCCGTTTATGAAAACTACCTTATATATGATTTATGTAGCATTTTGTTGCTATATACCCATAATTTCGCAAATCTCATTAAATATTAATTTCTACAAATTTCCAAATAAACTACATTAATGCAAAAAGAATAAGTAAAACCCATGTTACCTTCAAATAATGCAAAAAAAAAAAAAAAAAAAAATTCAAAAAAATATTTACTTACGATTTTTTTCCGATTTGCTATTTTTTTTATAACTACCCGAGACTTTTACTAAAAAAAAAAGAATATATTTATCAAAAAACATCAGTTAAAAAAGATACAAAACCGTAACAGTTTGCTAATAATTGCAATTAAAAACATTTTCTTTTTCAAATAATATTTTGCTGCTAATGCGTTTTCGTTTAATTTTTTTTTTCCAGAAATTATTACTATTGCAAGCTTTGTACTGATCTTACTCATTGTAATGATTATTTTGATTTTCTTTTATCTATAATCCATTTGAAACGCAAAGAATTAAACTTTTGTTTTGCATTGAATTTTAACATTCAAATTAATAAAAATATGAGCAATTTTTATTTGTAAGGCAAAATCACATTTTTTTTTTAAATTTTATTAATCAATTTATTTCTTACTGCAAAATCAAAAAAGTTTTCATGGGGCCATAGCAGTCCATAAAAGTATACTAATTATGAGTATATGCTGATTTAAAAAAATTATTTGTTGAGTAATGCTGAGTTGTAAAAGGTCGCTAAGAGATGCTTAACAAAACCCGCGCCGTGCTTGTCCTCAAAGGTGTTAATGATGCTACTTTATTACACCGAATATGTATCGAATAATGATGGATTTGTGAAGAGGGTGGACATAAGATTTGGTTTTTCAGTAAATTTTTTCAGAAATTTTATATGTTCTGCTAATAGATGCAGGCACTCGATGTTATGCCTCGCAGATCTATTTACGTCAAACAGAAATTAATAACGGCTGTTTGAGTGAGCAAGGGACTTCTTTGAATCACCGTAAAAATTTGGTTACATTTCTGTATATCGTTATCCCCTGGTCCTTTTAGTAGAACTTGTTTTCGGATAAAATCCAAACACAATTTATTAACGGCACTACGGAAACAAATAGTTTCTTCCTCAGCGTTTAAGAGTCTTCCACAGAAGAAGAAGTTTTACAGCGTAAGCAGTATTGGAAGTGGAACGTAATTATTGCGTGAGGAGTAGTCTGTTCAATGGCGTTTCACTTTTCGTTACGCTCCTATATCCATATTTACAGTATAGAGGCACAAAACTGTATGTTTAATGCTTATGGCTCTGATTTCACAAACATTCGTTCATCCATATACATAAATATAAGCCGTTTGTTGCATACATAGGCACAAAATATTTTTTTAATTGTTTTCACTCACAACGTCGAGGTAAAAGTTTAATTATGTACCTATTGTCAGTTTTGGGCTATTTAAAAGCTTAGCTTGTGGATCTGGTTTTCACCCTCTACAAATACTTCATTTTTATTTAACAAATATTATATAGAGTATTAAAAAAAATTATTACGATGTATGAAAAATGCGAAAGAAATATTTCCTGGGAAGCGAAAAAAAAAAAAAAAAAAAAAAAAATGTTGCGTATACGCCCCCCTATCCGAGTGTTCCGATAACAATTGATCAAATAATTTTAACTAGAATTTGTGGAGTGTGTGTGGCTTATACATCAACCTATAGCTTAGTTCACTCATTAAAAAGAATCGCATAAAAATGAGTTTGAAGTGCTTTTTGACCCAGGGTATGCAGTTAATATACACTTAGTCTACCTATTTTTTGTTTCTTTATTGTGTTAAAATTTACAAATATATTTAAATGTGTTATCAACCATACACCAATTTAGAGTATTTCTTAGGCAGGTACTTCAATACATATTAGCAGAATCTTAACTAAAAATAATCTATTGTATCTAATCTTTTCAAGTGAGCAATGAAATATTATTAAGTAAATAATATACTAATATATATAATATATACATATATATGAAAAAATACTATTAGTCGTTCTTTTATTATTAACCTTAGTTTAGTAAAAAAAAAAACAACCCTTATTTCACTATGTTCATTTTAAGTGTTTTTTGTTTTTATAATTTCTCATATTCCTCATTTACCTTTTTACAATCCTATAAATTTGTTTCTATGACCACAGTGGCTACCTTCAGGAAAGGCGTCCGTGCCGTACAAATGGTAGGACGTGCAAGTACGTATAAAAAATACAAATTTGAAAAATAAATCTAACAACAACAAAAAAAAACAAAAAAATTAACAAAATTAAGTTGAACTCGAATGTATTTTTTTAATTTATTTATTTTTTTTTTTTTGTAGTAAAATTGAAAATTAACTGGCGTTTTGTGTTTTTAACTTTTCAAAATTTATCATTCCATTGATTTATATAAAATTTCAAATTATATAAAACTATGGAAGTTGTGTTATTTTTGTTTTGTTTTTAGTTTTTTCTTAACTTTCATGTATTTTGTGTTTTATCTCATTTGTGTGTACGTATTGTGAGTGGTTGTGGTATAAAGTATTTTATTTTCTTTCAACTATTGTATTTTTCTTATGTCCGTCCGATATGAAGAAAAGTCCAAAGTGAATTATTTTACTTGTCTGTTTATTAGATTTCTTTCGTAGATCGAATTGTATAATATTTAATAATTTTTGTTATTCTAGTAAATATGTTATTGTAGCTCTTTTATTATTTATAAATTACATGTTTATTACTGTAATTCAAGTGACTTGTTAGATATTGCAGAACTTACAAGAAACCGTCTTAATATGTTGTATATCTGTTTTTATTTTTATTTACACATTCTTTATAGTATCTTATTTTGACAATTTTATTGAGTCTTTTTTAAGCTTTCTTGTAATAATTACTGTCAGTGAAAAACTACAAGCGTCCGTGTTTTATTGAAAACTATCGGATATGACAGCTGAGTATTGAAGTGAAGCCATTGGTATAGGCTTAGAAACCATAGTGGAGTTTAGTAAACATTTTGCAGTCAATCTTATGTTGATAGCTCTAGTCTATCTTGTAATGAAATAATATTTTTATTTTGTTTTGGTCAACTCAGCTAAGAACGGTTTTGTCTTTAATGAGGGATCGACCTTTCCATTAATGTTTTTTTAAGCTGAAAAGTTAAAGGAGAGAAGATTGTAGTGCTAAATGCTGACTTTTTCAATATTTCTATCTCTTATCGTCATTTTGGTACACAGCAATTTGTACTGCACCTTGATTTATTCATCGATTCAGTAACTGCGGAAGCAATATAAATTATGCGTACAAAGCCAAGTCAGTCACGTGGAAGCCAAAATTGTTGATTGTAAATTTTCCACACGAAGAAATTCAATTTAATTTTCAGTCTTCCTCTGAAAGTAACAAAAGGGGCGAATATTTCTGTGCTCAGCTCAGCTTGAATCTGTCAACAAATAAATATACATATTGTCGAAAGATATGCGAAAATAATTTTTGTATGATTAAACATGTAGAGGTAGACTAATAAGCAAAATAATAATTTGGCGCAACATATTTACATAGAAACATTTCGTTTTTATTTTTGGGCCAAAGGGACCTACAACTTTTTGTTGAACTCAACTAAGAAGCTTTCTCAGTGCATTTATACTCTTGGATGCTTTTTAGATCCTCTTAATCAACTCGGAGATTAAACCGCACTGAGCCACTAAGCCACTAAATAATATACATTTTCAAATATTGAGTACAATATGAATTACTTCCGTCAGTGCCCTCAGAACTTCTTTTTATTTACATGGACCACTTCCAGAGTCTAATAGGAATATCGTATACAGCAAACACATATTTTATGTTTTAATTTCTCCAGTAATTACATATTTACCAACATGAAAATATAAACAACTCTTTCGTACAACTTATTTAAAATTAAATTCATTAAGTATTTTTGTAGTTGTGGTACGAATTTCTTATTAAATTGTAATTCTACTGTAATTATCTTTATTGTATATGTTACATTATTAATATTTGTAATTAAATTTTAATTTCAAATTTGTAAGAGTACATAAAACTTTTTTGTGAATGAGTGTTTTTCTATATGAGAGTGTCATTTTCTCATATTTATTATTTAGGTGTTTTTTTCCGTTTTGTTCACTTAATTTTCGTTTACACACTATTCCAGTAAATACAATAAATTGACTTTTCTTCATCACTATTGGCAAATAATTTTAAATCAGACATTAAAGAAATATACTTACCTTCCTACCAAATATTTATAAAAAAAAAAAAAAATAATTTCTTTCTTTTCCAACCCGTTCACTAACTAACTTTTTCTGTCCCTCCCACATAAAAAAAATCCATACCCAATGGATAAATGTTTATTTTGAAAAAATACCGTCCTTAACCAATAAAACAAAAACATATCCAATATTAAATAAAATAAAAATCAATCATTAAAAAAAATGGATATAGATGATGATTACTCTTTGACAAGTAAGTTATCATAAATGAGTTTTAAATCATTTTTCTTTCTTTACAATTTGTGTCCATACATATGTTTTGAAATTGATTAAAAAAAAAATAATCAAATAATGTCTGTTTTTAGTTTATTTGTTTGATTTACACTGTTTTTGAACTTTTGTCTGTTTTTCCTTAGTTTCGTTGTTAGTATAGTCAACAAAAAAAAAAAAAGAAGAATATTTCTCTTATATTTGATGTATTCATTTAAACTAACAGAAATATTATAAAAAGTATTATTAAAATCAAACACTTTTCACTGCGATTTAAAAAATCAAATCTAGTTTTCAAAAGTACGAACAGCAAAACTGCAACGCACTATCACAAAATCACAAAAAAAAAAAAAAAAAAAAAAAAATGTTAATTCCCAAAACAAAAAATGCGTATTCACGTTGCGAAAATTGAATAAATTGGAAAGAAATCCAAAAAAAATATCACAAATGAAAAATATATAACAAAGCATAATGAAACCAAATAAGAACACTAGTGTTATTGTAGTCGTTTTTTTCCAACAACGTTTACTAGATTTAGTAGTTCAAATCATTGAGTAAGGATGCGCTAAGTTTCTGCTAATAATTTACGAAAAAAAAAGATTATATATTTACTCAAAAGCGACGACATTCATTTTGTGAATGCAATTTTTGACGTAGATGATGATGAATATTATTATTATGCTATCACAAAACATTCCAAACTGTTTTCGTTTTATTTTTTACTGTATTGAAATAACTGCAGCTATACACAAAATAACACGCTTTGAACTCAATCTTGCACTTGAAACAGATTCTTTCCATTTTCCGCTAAACTAAAACTGAATTATTTTTTAATAGTCAATTTAGTTTGCATCTCTGCATAAAACAGTTTTTAAAGGAGCTTGCACTGTATGGGTACTATTAGAGGTAGAAATGCATGCTTGCACTAATTAGTTAACAAAATGTTATCTAGTAGTTTAGTTTTATTCTTTAAGTAATAAGGTTATGTGCCAGTTGAATGCCTCAATTATAAAAAAAAACATGCTTTGATATTCAGTAACAAATATTTTCGAAATACATATTATAACGAATATCCCTAGAAAAATTCATCCTTGTCCAATTATTATTTATTTGAATTTTTTCTTTCTTGTTTTTTTATTATTTGTTTAGTATTTAGATTGACTTTGATTTATTTATTAAATATTTTGAAAGATTTTATGTCTTACCAAGAAAGGTAGTTGGCCAGCGATTTTTTTATTTGTTTTTAAAATGTATTTTAAATGCGTTATAATTTAAAAAAAAAATATAAATGCCTTATTGTATTTAGCCTTAATAATCTTAAACCAAAAATGCGAAATTTGTTGTACAGCTCTTGGGAGTTACTTTAAATTAAGAAAAAACAAATTAATGGATACAACTTTTGCTTACAATATTTGGATTTACAACTTCACTTGGGCCTTTAAAATCATAAAATCAATTTAATCTGTTGGACTGTTAATGCTATTTTGTTGTCAAGTTATAGGTTAGGTACCGATCTCAGTAGTTAATAATAAAATAGAAAAGTGCGGCGATAACTCCACAGAAACATTTTAGTAACTACAGCGGAACACAAAAGAATGAAAAAAAGAGTGTATTCTATTAGAACTTGAACCTTTTAATTTTGAAGTCGCACTGCAGTTCCAACAACAAGTACTTTATACTAATTTGGCTATTGGATTATAAGGTGGCCCTTTTGTTCGTGAACCTCGCAGGCATCTTAAGTCATCTTTTGTAGTATCAGCATAAAGCTCTTCGTTTGCAGCGTTGACATTAGACATTTACTTTAATGCTTACAAAACCATAATAGATACCAAGTTTCTTGCATAAATAAAAATCGTAAAAGACAACCAAAACACAACCAGCCCAGTAGTAGTAGCAATTTGTTTGTACCAAGCGTAAAGAGATTTGACTAAAATACAAGTAAAATCACCTTGAGCCATAAAAGAACTACATTTCATTTCCGAATATCGTGCACAATTGATCAATAAATAGGTAAAGTTAGCCGGAAAAAAGTTCTTCCTTTAATGAGTATACACATGAAAAAAACTTGTATGCAAAAAAGGAAAGGGGGACAGAACAAATTTGAGTAGCCGTAAAACCTGAACCAGAACTCTCGAAAGGCAGCGAGTCTTTGTTTACAAACGAATATACAAGGTGGCGCAAAAGTAATCCTCCTATCAGAAAATGCTATAAATTTTGCGATTGGCCCCTAATGTCAGTTCTGTTTTGACATTTGTGTAATAAACACATGCGAAATACACGTTAATGATGTAAAAAAAATTAAAAGACCAAATAAAAATAATCCACATGAAGAATCAAAGTTTTTCATTTTTTTTTTAAATTACAGCAAAAAAACATCGGAAGGTTATTTTTGCGCCACCTTGTAGATCGAAAAAAACCTTCTGCCTCTATCAGATCAATTAAAATAAACGCCTCTGGAAAAAAACGATTTATGTTTTATTTTTTTATTTTTTTAAATATTATTAAACTTTTCAATTATTGGTGAAACCTTTTCAGAAACTTTTTATGGCTTAATATTTGTATAGGCTTCATGTAAACGTACAAAAATGAATTTAACTAAATGTAGTATAAAAAATAAAAATCTACACTATTTAGAAGGTATATCGCTTTTGCTTTGCCATTTTAATTATCTGTATATTAGTTTTTGGGCTAAATTAAAACAGACTGCTTTGTTAGAAGTATGTAAGTTGTGGTATATATTAATTTCTGCCATCTCTGTTGAATTTTTGGCAGATTTGTTGGGATTTTCTCCAAGGTTTCCTCTAATATCTGTATTTCTAATCAATTTAAGTGGCAAAGCTCTAAAATTATCTCTTTTCAAAATCGGATTCGAATCCAATGCTGCCATGTATTCTTTTCAAAACGTTCTATGTTCCTATGTTTTTTTTTTTTTTTTTTTTGATTACAAAAACTCATTCCTGTGCCAATTGCCTTCGTCTTAGTATTTTATTTTTCTCCTTCTTTGTTCTCCCAATAGTTTTTGTTATATTTCATTAATCTCTAAAAAAAGAAACACCCTCTAGCCAATTTATTAACCCTCCCTAACCATCCTCGAAATAAAATCAATTTACCTCAATTTATTTTCCGTTTAATTTCCATTTTGTTTTAAATCGAAATGTGGGTTTGAGGTTCTGATCAAGTGAAATGTTTTACAGATGACCATCATCCCGCACCTACATTTACTCCTCCAGAACTACCCAAAAGGGTGCATGTGCGTGGATCATCATCGGGTAAAAAAAAAACTAATACAATAATAAATCAAAATTTATTAATTAAACAAAAAATTATACACACACACAAACACATAAAATAAAAGCAAAAAATGATGTCTGCCTCCCCCAATTAACACTTAACTATGAAGCAATGCATTTCTGTTTCAGTGCAAAATCCCAACAACAAAGTGCCACATTAGATCTGTTTTTTTTTTTTTTCTTTTTATTTAGTTTTATTAATTCAATGCTTTATTTGCCTTAAGTATATAGTTATTTATTTTATTTTCTTTGGAATATTGTCAGCAAAAAAAAAAAAAAAAAAATAAACGCATTTGATTTCATTGAGTTTCGATTCATTTGTCAAAGCTTCTATTGTGTTTGTCCTGTATTGGCTTTATATAAACAAATAAAAAATTCAATATGAATTTAATTATTTTACTCCTTTGTTATAACATTAATCCAAAAATATGTTTTCTTTCATTTAACCAAAAATATCAAATTACCAGAAAAAGTGACGGAGACATTATTAAACAAATATATCTCGAGCATGTTTTATTACATAAAATTCTTTGCGAACTGAATACGATATTAACAAAAATAATAATAATAAATGTTGAAATTGTTGTAAATTGATTTGCATATTATTCGATTATTTCTATCATAATGCTGTGTTTTTATGTATCTAATATATTTTGTATTCTGTTCGATTTTTATTTTATTTTCCTTTTCAACTTTTCGGTTGGCTTACATTCATTTGAAGGAAACATTTTATAAAAAAAAGTATCGTTCACCTTCCATTTTGATTCATTACTCTTGGCATATTACTCATCGTTTGTTGCTATCGAAATTGTGTAAATGTGATATAAAATACAATAAAAAAAAACTGCATTAAATATGTATTGACTTTAAAAATAAGTTTTTAATTGACTTATTATTAAAACTGATAATATCTTACAGGTGATATTACTAGAGATCGGGAGGATATGAGTCGTAAGTATATTTGCACCCATAGGTATTATTACTTATTTATGGTTTATACGTACATATATAAAATATTTAGAAGTTCAGACAGTTCACCGTGAGTAAAAGGGTCTTTTAAAGAATAACATAATTTAAATTAAATTCGGCGACACATATTTGTTTTTTATACTTTACGGCAAGTTCCAATGTTAAAAAGCTTAAGCAAAAAGTTATGCATTCGGGTATTTATCAGTAACATTTATAATTTTGTTTTAAACTTTACTTGCTCCTCGATAAATTTTCTTGATAAAACTACGCACATAATTATACCTGCAATTGTAAACGGTTGCTCTAACTTTCTTAGGTAGTTATGTCTATTAGTACTTGCAAAAGTATAAAACTCTTAAATCTATTAGCGAATTTTTAGACGTCATTCTCGTCGGCAAAAGGTCCACCACCTTCGGACCCGACCTCTTTAATAGTATTTCACATTCTTTCTCTAAGCTCTCTCTCTAACACCTTGTTTGCAGATCTTTGGTTTCAGGGAACGAATTTTGTTGACCTAAAAAATCCAAAAAAGGCAAAACTAAACTGTGAAAAAGGCATGAATGCCTTTTATTAAAAACGAAAAAAGAAAAAGAAAATGTTAAGCATTGTATTACATTATCGCCTGCAACATTTAAAGGGAGTTTGGAGTCAGAGCCATTTACAACACAATTTATTTTTTGGATGGTCTTGAGTCCTTCGTTTGCAGAAAAGACTGCGTTGAACTTTATCACTACAAGTTCAGGAACTGGTCCTTTTGCTTTTTGCAATTTCTTATCGATTCCATTCCTAACTTAACGATATGCATTAAAAAATAATTTAAATTAAAACACAAGCCTTGAAATCACCTCTTTTTTTTTTTTTGAAAAATCAAATATGTGTTCACTTGGGTCCACTAAAAAAACAAAATTTGTTTGGATGTAAGCCAGTGAAAGCTCACACATCAACGCAGTTGCAGTTGGTAAGAAACTTATTCAAAAAACTAGTTTCGACACGAAAGTTAAGCCAAACAAAACATAGGCATTTTGTCCAAAAAGATTCGCTTCTACGGTAACACGTAAACAAAAATGCGACGTTCTAGTCTCGTCAGAGCCCTCTATTGGCGCGATTAGTGTTCCCACGACTTTATTTTTTTTATAATTAAGGAGAAAATGCACATAAACTTAATAAATATGGCCAAAAAGGCAGAAAAAAAAATATTGGTAAAAAAGTCAAAAAAAGGCAAGGTAAACAAAATCCGTTCCCTGGATAACTAATGACCTAAAACTTCTTCCCATATTGGCAACTTTAACAAACAATTTGCAAGCTCTACGCAAAGTGAGTCCAAAATGTTATCGTCCTTGCTTCTATCCTGGTCACGATTTCATCATCAGACAAAGCCTTTGAAGCAGATTCCATGAACTAAATCTTAGCTAAATAAAAATGTCGGAAACATAGCGAGTCTTCTTAAATTCGATTTCAATCTTTTTATTAAAATATCAACTTGTTTCAACAAAAATGTCCTCCACTTTTCAGTAATAAATCGAAACGGACGCCGGCCAAATGGTACAAATGGTGGATCAACGTTACAAATGAACTCCACCACGAAACAGGTGAACAAGGTGAAACCGACAGTGAATCGGGGACAAATCGAGGGCACACTGATGTCACCATCTACATACAATAGGTAAGACATAAAATTTCTACTCGTTGATTTTAAATAAACAAGAAAAAATCCAATCAAAGAAAAATCAAAAAAAGAAGGTTACTTTTACTTTCTGCCAGACCTAGTACTATAATTTCTATTACCACTTAAATTTTCTAAAAACCAAAAAAAAAAAAGCAAATAAATTAAGTTGTTTTAAAGTTTTCTTTTTAAGCACTTTTGGGTAAGTATCTTGTTCCACTGTAGTAAGCCTCGTCGCGTAGGATTGGTAATAGAGAGACAATATTCCAAGCTTTCTAAAAAATACAAACGTTGCTTGTATCTTACAAGTACATCTCAACACCCTTAGGTTTTATTGCTTTGCAAAGCCAGCCCCGAATATGTTATTTTCGGAAACCGTGGTGTCTCATTAACCATCATTTTGCTACAGATTGTTTGAAACTCTTAACCTTCTTATACGTATACAAACCGCTTACTCTTACTGATTAAAAAAAAAAAATAACCAATTACCTAAAACAAACCATCACTATTAATCAAAAGAAAAACCAAAAAATTATTGCTTAAAATCAAATTTAATTTCAGGCCTACAGAAACCGATGCTAATCCTTATGCGGGCTATCAACTTGCTTACGAAGTTAAAAAGCTCATGTATGCGTCTAATTTCCTTTTGTTTTGTGTTGTCTTGTTTTATGTGTAACTAAACTCTACTACTACTACAACTACAACTACCACCACCAATTTGTTATTAACTAATGATGTTATTGTCGTTGTCTTTTGTGCTATGTCTCATAATTCTTGTTACTTGTTGTTTACATGTCTAATTTGTGTTACATTGCATTGTCTTGCTAGACCGTACAAAAAAAAAACAAAAACCATACAAAAAAAAAAAAAAAAAAATACTAATGTCTTGTAATGTTTTTTCGTAAACTGCGTTTGTTTTCAACTAATTTCCCAGTGAAATGAATATCAATTTGAAAAGAAGCTAACTGTTGCAAATTGTTTTCAGTATTTTTTCTCACCCAACGCTTAGATAGGGGCCCTTTGAGCCCTATTTAGAAACGATATTGAATATAAGAGTGGTTTTAAGATTTTTTATAATTCTTTTTTGAAATGCTAAATTTTTTTAAAACATCATAATATAGCATGCAACTATTTTTAAACAATCTTTCTCAAATATTTCATAATAAAGCGGATTTTTCAAACTTTTTTCGATCTTTAAATAATATATACTATATTTTTTTTAAACCATAGAAATATTAGATTTTAGCTTGCATAATGCCGCATTAAATACTTATACTCGTTACTCAAAAGAATATTTATATCCTATTTTATTTAACATCTAAACCAAAATATAGAAAAGCACATCATTTTGAAGTTAAGTAGTTCTTTCAAATTCCAATGTATTTTGCAGCGCTAAAGAGATGCCACTGTAATACGGTCATTTCCATATGTTTTCGAGAATAGTTTACCCCTTATGTTGCCTTATGCTACACTGACGGGCATATCAATAACCTACCCTTTTATATTTTTTTTTATTCTTTCCGAAAAACAATTCCATTCGCTGTTTTGTAGATATAGGGACGTAATTCAGGAAGGCGAATAATAGTTTGAGGGGCGACTTCATTTGGCAAAAATGTGTACTTCTCAAAATTTTTTTGTGAAATGAACTTGGTTTTTATAAGCAATTTAGTTAAATATTTTCTAAATAAAACCATATTTTCCGGGCTGCAGGAATTAAGGGTCCAATGAAATAAGGCCCCAAACGAGAAAATGAAATAAGGCCCAACTGCGATGAAATAAGGCAAAAAAAAAAGGCCCCACATTTTGGGTTTATTCCATAATGAAATTAAAAATAACGAAAACTCCTCTTTTACTAGATTTTAATTTAATATTGTTGATAATGTATTGGATAAACTAATTAAGATTAAAGGAACTTTGTACAGGGTGTCCGCCGGGAAGGTATACTACTTTGCCGCCATTTTGGTAAACATTAGTCTTGACAGTTCATATTTGGCAGTCGTGAAGTAGACACGTGGCAAATTTAGTATGGAAAAATATTCGACAAACCAACATGTTTTAATCGTTAAAACGTTTTATCAAAATCAATCATCGATTACTGTGACGATGAGAAAGTTACGTGAAATTTTTGGGAGAAACAACGTGCCAACAAAACGCACTATTTATCGTGTAGTGAATGATTTCGAAGAAAGAGGTTCTGTAGGTGATAGGCCCAAGAATGGACCACAACGTACTGCAAGATCGGCTGAAAACATTACTGCTGCTCAAGGAAGTGTTCAAAACAATCCATCAACCTCAATTCGTCTTCAAAGAAAAACTTTGGCGACAATTTTGCACAAGGATTTGCATTTGTTTCCATTTAAGATTCAGTTGACACAAGAGCTTCTTCGACAAGACCATTTACGTCGCCGTACATATGCCAATAGGATGTTACAGCTAGCCCATGACAACCCCAATTTTAATGAATAAATCACAATGAGTGACGAGGCACATTTTCATTTGAATGGATATGTGAATAAACAGAATAATCGGTTCTGGGTAATGGAAAACCCAGAAATTATTCATCACTCACCTTTGCATCCATTAAAAGTTACAGTCTGGCGTGCAATTTGGTCAGGAGGAATCATTGGACCTTACTTCTTTGAAAATGAAAACGGCGTAACGGTAACTATGAATGGGGAGCGATATCGTGATATGCCCCCCCCCCCCCCCCCGTACGTATTCCATGTCGGAAGGGTAACAATTAATAATAAAAATTTAGTTTTGGGAACTTGCTTCATTTCATCTTTTGGGGTCTTATTTCATTGGGGCCTTATTTCGCAGAGCCTATTTTCCGAAGTTTATTTAAAAAAAAACCTCTGTTAAATGTCAGGAAAAATCGTACCCCAAAAGAGATTATATGTGTGTATGTCTTCATGAGTCGTCTGCAGGTAGTGCCTTATGTAGGTATATCAAAGTTGTAAGCTTTGAAAAACAACAAATGACTGTCAGTTTTGTGCTCATGTCATATTGCGAAATTGCTGAATTTTGAAATCTGTCGCTGCCAAATCCATTTATTTTGAATCACAGTGCTTGCTCTAAGTACATGTAACTAGCTAAGCGGTTTGGGTGCATAACTAAGATCAGAAAAAGAGCATTTCTGTATCTGTGTCTTTAAATAAAATAAATTGTTTGTGTCATAAGAAAAACAAACTTTGTTCCAAATAATAAAAATATAAACTCAATAAAAAGTTATTACTGGCATCAAGTTGTACAGGTACGTTGCTGTCGACTTGTATTTTCCATTCTGATTGATATTTTATATATTCCTAAGAAAAGCGACTTTTGCACCAGGCTTTTACTAATTTTTATTGTCTTTCGAATATGCTTAAAACTATCAAAATTTAAACTTCATACGATTTCAAGCACCTAATAACGTTGCGTACACATTTCATGGATTTTTTCAAAATATAAATTTAAAATCTTTATAGGTAGGTAAAGGGCTAGTCTAGTAGGTGCCATTTCTGACGACATGACAGTGGAGGAAAATATTTTAATTTAAGTAGCCACCATTTTCGACAGTCGACACTTGCAATTTTTGCAGATATTCTGATTGCAACTCAACCACATTTTAGGCAATAATAAGTTGAAATAGGGCAATTCCTGGTTTGAAGGTCAATAATTAGCTCAACCGGTTCATATTTAGGCTATAAAAACCGTAGGTGTTTATTTCTAAAATAAGCAAATAGTTGGAACAACGAGTCCCTCTATTTAAAATAAACTTCATATTTTAATTTTAAAAAAATATTTGAATTTACGAAAGATGACAAACTTATACTGTTTGTTTTGCTATTTTCTTATAACCGATCGGTTTATGCAATATTGGTATTCCCGATTTTACTATGCAATCTTGTTTAAAATTTCATATTATTATATATTTAAAATTAAACAAATATTTTTAAATCTAAAAAATAAATATTTTTTTTTTAAAGTTATGAAAAGTTTGATATTTAGGGCGGCATTTATTTTCAAAAAGCATTTCGCCTTGATGTTTGGAGATATTCATTTTTGTAATTTTTGTCAAAATTTTCTTAAAGGACTCCAACAGTTCGACTTAAGGCATGACAAGGCCAGGTTGGGCTACAGATGGGTGGGAGACCATTTTCACTCGGACGCCTTCGAATTGTGAGCCTCCTTCGTGTTAATGCTTGGAAATTTATATAAGAACTAGCAGGCCTGGCAAACTTCGTCCCGTTCAAAATAGATTTTTTGATTTAAATAACTTCGAGCATCTAACCTTTGCGATCGATTACAGTAACATTTTAATTGATGATTAATTGAATGGCACACAATACAGAAACTGTGTACTGAAACTTCAAAAATATTTAAACTACACGGTTACTAACCTATCGATGGATTGATCATACTTATTTTAAAGTGATAACCATCCTCTTCATTGCAGAACATGAGTGGATTGCAATGCGTCGTATGAGCTATTGGTCTCATAATATATGTCATATAGTTCGCCCTGCACGAATTCGCGACGCAGGTGCTCGGAGTTATTTTCGATAATCTCACCGGTATCACTGAAACTATGCTGACGACTAAAAAATTTAACAATACAGAACAGAATGACGAAGCATGACAGACTTGAAAAAAAAAAAAAAAAACCGTAACATAGTAACTCACTGACAGCTATATGCATGTATGTGCTGCAACATGTATTTGCCGTGTGTATGACATTAGCACACACAAAAAATTCAGCAGACGCTCATATTCATCATCAGATGTTGATGTAACTCACGAACTCGTTGACCAATTTCGTTGAAACTTTAGGTAAACCAACTACACGACGATGCAAAAAAATCCTAAAAATTTGTTCGAATTCAGGTTGACCATTCGTGAGTTATAAAGTCACAACACAACGCTTTTGCAACTCTCTTTTATATATAGAAAGAAGAGATAGAGAAGAAAAGATGTTCGAATTCGGTTTGACCGTTCGCGAGTTATAAACTCACAACACAACGCTTTTGCAACTCTCTTTTATATATAGAAAGAAGAGATAGAGAAGAAAAGAGAAGAGAAAAAGAGATAGAGAAGAGATGAGTGCTGTAGCTGTTGATTTAACTTGACTTAGCTGACGTCACCGGCATCTGAAGTTGAAACCTTATTGAAAGCCTTGTTATGCACTTAATTACACAGTCGACATCGTGAAATATGCGAATCGGCTGCGATTCCCCATAGCACCCATAAGGGAACAAAATGCGAACATCTAAATAATGCTTGTATGAATTGTAAAATGGATTGATTCCATTGGTAAAGAAAAATATGCATTTCAGTTTTCTGTACAATTTTAATAGTAATACGAGTATAGGGTATTTTCTACATTTTCAATAACTACTTTTTGGCAACTAAGTAACTAAGATCAGCCTAGATTTCCTTAATTTTAAAATAAAGTTTAAAGATGTCATCCGATCAGGTTTTTTTTAGGATTACAGTATTCCCCGGATAATAGCACATGCGCATTGGCATAGAACTATAGTGCTTATTAAAATAATTAAATAAATAAATAAAATAAATTCCTATTAAACGGGGACCCTTATAATGTAAAGTTTGGCGTTTGTGAATCGCAATAATTTGTTGCTATTAAGGAGGTTGCTTATAGCCGGGAAGTACTGTATTCGATTCTTTATGTTTAATTCGGCTTAAGCCGGACAAAATTGAAAATTTATCTACGATAAAATAATTTCGGACAAGAGTCTGATCCTCTGATTACGAACACTTTCCTAAATCTTTTCTATCCTTTTCAGAATAATTTCCCAAAAAAAAAAACTCTATTCAATTTGGAATTCTTATTTAAACTTATTGGTCATCTAAAACGTATCGCATGGGTTTTAAAATAAAGAAAAACGAGTTCAATTCAATCGTCCTTTATCGCATCCGTTTTTGTAAAAGGTCTATAAGGTTGCTTGTTTTCACTACACTCGATGGCTTGGTAAAGAGATACACTCGACGATATCACCTTTGCCCAACTTCCACTCTACAACCCGTAGAGCTCACGTACCTATGTGTCAGAAATAATTGATGTGCACACGCTCAATACCACAAAAAAAAATGTTTACCTAGCTTCTGCTTTGCTCGAACTGGAAAAAAGTTTCCGTCACTTACCAGATTGTATGACGCTTCTGAATGCTAAAATAAAAAATAATTGGTCGCCGGCACTTAATTTTTTCTTTCAATTGGCTTTTTTTAAATATGCCCAATTTAATTTGTTCTTGGCCCTCCTAATACCCGCCCTCGTTCTGCTTTTTAAAAACCTTTCTTTTCTTTGAGTAAAGCTTAAGTTTAAGCAAAGGCAAGTATTTCTTCTGCATTATTATTTAATTCTTAAAACCACTCTTATTATTATTTAAAAGTAACAAACAAAAAAACGCACGTTTATGAGAACCAAAATGATATCCATTTCCACTGCTTACAAAATCTTTTCATTAATTTTTTTTGACAATACTCTCATTGCGACTGCACTCTCGAATTACTACACACAACAATTGCAATTGCAATTTTCAATACCACACATTCTCATCAATCACCATAAAATTCACTGTCCATTTTTTGCGAAGATGTACAAAAAACTTCTGCAACACTCTTTTTACTAACTCTCTAACCTAACCACTGATACCACACACGTACTAGTAATAATTTTGATGGCTATCTAACACTATTGTTTTCACAAAAAACAGTTTGGCATTTACTTTCATTTGCAATAATCAGCATTACCTAATTTATTCAGTATAATGATTTAATTTTGACACACACACGTTTTCGCATTACCAGCACATTTTTTGGCACAAACCACTTGTATTATGGTTGGAACATTTTAGGAGGCAATTGTTTATCTTTTGTTCAATTGTTCTTTTTCTTTTGGATTGGATACACATTTATTTGCAAGAAAATACCGTATACAAATTACTTTCTCATAATTCGACACAAAACAAACAAAATATTTGTATATTATTATTACTTTCTGAATCGTTAAAAAAAAACAAAAAAACAAAAATCTCTTTTAGAATGCATTTAGCGTAATTATTATTTAATTTTTTCGAACATTATTTCGGAACTATTCACAAGTCACACAACCTTCGCCGCAGACATTTTTTTCTAAAACTTATCCATTTCGAAATTTAGGCCAACAAGTCGAAGTTCGGGCACTGGCACACAGAATCAGCCCGGTGGTGTAACGCTGCCGGCTGGTATCGCTGATGATCAGTCGAAGGATTTCGACTTTGAAAAGACCGAGATGAAGTACGATTCGACCGGAATGTTCCATTGGAGTCCGGCGAGAAACCTAGAAGACTGCATATTGGTAAGTTGCATCGCAAATAAATATACATATACATAAATAATGAAGTGAGCCGTTAACTGACTGGTTTTGTTTTAGGATCGAAATCAAGCGGCAATGACTGTCCTCAATGGTCACGTTGTGGTCTGCCTGTTTGCCGATCCGGATTCACCACTGATAGGGCTGCGCAACTTGGTGATGCCGTTGCGTGCGTCCAACTTTCACTATCACGAACTAAAGCATGTGGTGATAGTGGGCTCGGTCGATTACATCCGACGCGAATGGAAGATGTTGCAGAATCTACCGAAAATCTCAGTGCTAAACGGATCGCCGCTAAGTCGAGCCGATTTGCGAGCTGTCAATGTGAACCTATGTGATATGTGTTGTATTCTATCGGCCAAAGTTCCTAGTAATGATGATCCAACGTTAGCCGATAAGGAAGCAATTCTAGCGTCGTTAAATATTAAAGCGATGACATTCGATGATACTATAGGGGTATTGAGTCAACGTGGTCCAGAATTTGATAACTTGTCCGCGACAGCCGGTAGTCCTATAGTGCTGCAGCGAAGAGGTTCTGTCTATGGTGCGAATGTGCCAATGATTACAGGTTTGTTAATGGTCATTTCACTCAGTGCACTGGTATAGGCAACAAACTTTTTATTTATAGAACTGGTGAATGATAGTAACGTGCAGTTTCTTGATCAAGACGATGACGATGATCCCGATACGGAACTTTATTTAACACAACCGTTCGCTTGCGGTACTGCGTTCGCTGTTAGTGTATTAGATTCATTGATGTCAACGGTGAGGGACTTGGTCTTTACTTTCATTTAAATTATATTTAAATGTATTTGGCTTTTTTTTTTTTTTTAGACATATTTCAATCAAAACGCCTTAACACTGATTAGATCACTCATCACGGGTGGTGCTACGCCGGAACTGGAGTTGATCCTGGCTGAAGGTGCTGGTCTAAGAGGTGGATACAGTACGGCGGAAAGTTTAAGTAATCGTGATAGGTGAGTGGGAACATATCTTTCAAATGCTATAGTTGGGTCGACTGTGGAATGGAGAATTTAAAAATTCTACAAAATATCAAATTGATTGAACGAAGAATTTTAAAAGTACCTTCGTTCAAACATTCTGTTTGCCTACTTACTTGCAAACCGAATGACATCGTAGTTATCGAAATAAAATAGGTAGTCAACGGAAATCAAGCGATAAAAAATGCGTATTTAAGACAGAACTACCAGTGTAAATTATCCAACCTGAGACTCATATTTAGTTCAATTTTACATAACTAACTTTTTTCCGATTCACCATTATGTTCCAGGTGCAGAGTAGGTCAAATTTCCCTTTACGATGGGCCGCTGGCACAATTCGGGGAATGTGGCAAATATGGAGATCTCTTTGTCGCTGCGCTCAAATCGTACGGTATGCTGTGCATTGGTCTATATAGATTTCGAGACACAAGTTCGAGTTGTGATGCGAGTAGTAAACGTTACGTTATAACAAACCCACCCGATGACTTTTCCTTACTGCCAACAGATCAGGTGAGTTCAACCCCTTCAAGTGATTCAAACAGACGTTTCTTTGTTATAAAACTCAATTTTTACGTCTTGTAGGTATTCGTTCTAATGCAATTTGATCCCGGCTTAGAGTACAAGCCGCCAGCCGTACGGGCACCAGTTGGTGGACGCAGCGCCAACACGCAAGGCTCTGGGGTCGGTGGGGGTGGTTCAAATAAGGATGACAACTCTTGATTGTTACTGTGTAGCGCCTTAACTGATGGTCCTTATTCGTACATATGAACGATGGAGAATACTCTTTTGTACAAAGTAACGCATTTATGGCAGCACACAATTCGAAAATTTTTACAAAAACTATTTATAATTTTTAATCGGTTTAGAAATTGACAAAAAAAAAAAAAAAAAAACGAAATTATTTTCTAAATTTTTACTATACACAAAAAGATCAATAGATTATATTTCTTTAAGTAATTATCGAAACTGAAAAAAATCAAAACTTACAGAAAAATTCAACTAAATGCGTTATTTTGTACTTTTATATTTGCAATAACATTTGAATATCCCAGCATGTATCCTGTTGCAATCAAAGGATTACTTAAACTATTTTCATCGGCAAATGTCATTGCAAATATAAAAAGAAACCATCTTTCATTTGTTTAAGATTGCTTCCCACACCATTCCGTATGCCTTTTTAGAACCTTTATATAGTTTTTTATTAGTTTTTCACTTATTTTTGTTTTAATAATATTGTTTTCTGTTTTTTGTTTTTTTCTTTTATATGCACTTTAATTTTGTACCATCACTCTTGTCGTCTTAAGTTCTCGTTGTTTCTTATTTGGTTATTGGAATTTTATCTGTGCGTAGTTTGTTAAGGTTTTTGTTTATATTTTTTGTTTGTATCTACAGTATATTTGTTTATTCGTTTCAGTTATTGTTTGTTTATAAGAGTTAATAAAATTACCCTTTTTTAAATATCGTATTTGTTATTTTTTTGATGTTGTTTCTTTCTTCTTTTTTTTTATAGCATTTACGTTATTTAAAATAGTGATCTCCTTAGGACACTTAGATTCATTTTTTAGGGCAAAACACTCTGCATATTTACTTCTTAATTTCGCCTTTAAGGTATGTGGTGATATTTTTTTTTCTTTCCTTTTACGATTTTGTTGCACTTTATTATTTTATTTAGTTTTATGTTTGACCATCGATCGTTTTCTCTCTCTCATCTTAATGGTGTGACGTAAGCAATTGGGAACCATTAGTAAGGTAAGCTACACATTAAACACTAAACTAAAAAAAAAAACTAAAAATAAGAAAAGATTTATAAGAACTATCTAAAGTGAACACAAACACACAAAAACAAAACTAAAAGACATTCACACAAAATAAAAAAAGATATTCACAAATAGGACAATTAGCTACGAAATTTTGTCTTCATAGGAAAACGGAACCGCTTTGATATTATAGAAAATCTACTTTCTAAAAAAAAGAAGGCATTTCTTAGAATTGGCCAAAAAACAAAATAAGAGTAGGAAGAAAAAGAAACGAAAAAAGTAACACGCATCTAAACACTTTTAAAATTTACTACATACTAGAACTTGAATGCTTTCTTCTAAAAACTAAAATCGGATTTACTATGTAGAAAATGGCGTACAGATCTTCTAAAACAAGCGAAAAAAAACAACTCTTTTTTATATTACGAAAACGTAAAGTAACGCGAAAGAAAAAAAATATAACAAATACAATATATTACTGATCATCGCCAACAACAAAAAGAAAAATGAAGTAGATATAAAATACTAAAACAATCATTTCTTCGTTTGTTTGTTGTTTTTTTTTATATAAATTGTCTGTACTCTAAATAAACGGTTGTTTATGTTAGATCCTCAAAATAGATAAAAATTTAAGGACAAAAAGCAAAAATGTGTTAAATTTAAATCACATAGTAGGACAAGGAATATAAAACAATAAGTAGAAAACAAAATCACATTTACATACTTTTTTATATAAAGAGAACTCCTTTTTTTAAATAAATAATTTTATTTAAATAGAACACGAAACACAATTACTCTATAGTGACGATTGTATTCGAAGCCAAGGATACATGAACATGAAGTTTATATTCAAGTTTATTCTGTAAATAATTTTATATTTATGTTTATGCTCTAGGTATTTTTAAGACTTGCATAATAATTCTAAAACTCTATTCCATTATATTTCCCATAGGAACAGATTTATAAGTGTTACATAGGTATTTGTTTTAAGATTAACATAACAAAGAGCCTTACTTATATTTTTGTTAGTTAGTTTTTTTTATGTTTTATAAATTGGACCCCGTTTTTATGGTTTTGTGAAATTTCGAACGATCGTTGGTAAATAGAAGGTACTTGTATATTCGAGCTATCGGATTTTTGATTAGAGGAACTAAAGGAATGAAATTTAGTTGTATTTTGTGTTTATTTTAACAATTTGTTTTTTTTTTCTTATACATAAAGGTCTTAGATATGCATTGATGATGTAAACTGTTGATCTTCGAATTACGAATCGAAATATTTTCAAAGGGAATTGGGCTATTTTCGTAAGATTCGATTGTACTTCAGATGTCGTGATTAAAATTAGGTGTATACTAGTATTCTGGAACTTGCGAAGCATTTTAAAAACAATAATGTATGCAGGGTGAGAAAAGCACCATTCGCAACAAGGAGCTCATTAGATAACCCAACCATTGCCGTAGAAGTAATAAAGCGTTACAGGGAGTACGAAGCCTGAGGTAGTTGAAAGCAATTCATGGTTCCTGGTCGATTTTTGTGGCATGTATATGTTCATTGGCAGTATATTTGAATTTGAAGTTTGCAATGGTGGGTTTAAAATGACAGATGATTGTCACTTATTTTCCAAAGAATACATACAGGGATTATTTTTGTTTTGTTTTAAAAGCAATAAACCATTTATGGAAATAATGCCATGAAGAGCTATAAATTTTGCGACTTAATAGATAAAGGAACCATGGTTATTATTTCTAAGGTTTATCTACTTCTTATGATTCCATAAAGCTGACTGCACATCTACCTATTCGGGTTATAACGGCTTACGAACACTGTCAGTTGACTACTTACAAAATCACACTTTTTTAACAGGAGCAGTCGAACATTTTTATATGTTCGAAGTTCGAACATATATTTGGTCTATTATAAGAATATTCAAGTTGAAGATCAATACCATTTTTCTATAAGCAAAATAATGGTTTTACTCGGGATAAGGGTTGTGAACTATGGTGCTTCATGATAAATTCGTTTGGATTCCAACTATGCGATTGTTTTGCTGATTGCGACGACGACAGGTGCATTTTAAGCAAAACATTGTGTCGAGACCAACCAGAAATTTATCAAGGTCTGCATGCTTGCTTGGAAAAGTAAATACTTTCTTCTTCCAACAAATTAAAATGTTACTTCTTTTCGTTCATATAAAATGCAGATAAAGAGCCACATCCAAACTGACATTTAAGAGACATTTGTGAGTAGCTGTGGCCTCAAGCGAAAACCGCTTAGGTGGACTTAAGACAAAAATGTAATAACGCTTTTTGTAATAACAAATTTTTGCTTGAGGCCACAGTTTTAATGGTGGAGAAAAACTATGCCTGTTCGTTTACATACAATCCAAGCAACTTCTTAATTTTGGATCAGCAAGGAAAATGCAGAAATTAAAATAATTTGGAAGATTCCTCAGGCCAGGTTTGCAGCCGAATGGCTGTCAGAAGCTTGTAATGCTTTTGTGACAATCAACTTTCAAGTTTCGCTTCAAGTTTTATCAGATTCAAAAGACAGAGGCAGAGGCCGCCTGCTCGTTTGCCGCCGAAGTTGTGATATCTTGATAAATGGTATTAACACCCTCCGACTTATTCGCATGACTGCAGGTGCATCTATGCGATTCGCATGCCTCCCGCTGATGAAATGTTATGTCACATGAAAATCGCATCCGATGCTTTTCGAATTTTAGAGAAAAAGTAAACTTTTCTTAAGTTATCAATCACAACAAAGAAGATCAAGGTTACAAACCCTTGAAAGGAAGATTTTCGTTATTTCATGTATGTATCCTTATGACGTTCCATGCCTACTTCTATGCCTACTTCCATTCACGTTCACTGAAAGCTTTTCTATGATATAACAAAAGAGGTATCCATTTATTTGTATTATTTAAATTTTCTATTTTAATTTCCAACGAACTTCCCTCGATTTTAC
Organism: Cheilosia urbana; assembly: GCA_946477585.1. Taxonomy (NCBI): domain Eukaryota; kingdom Metazoa; phylum Arthropoda; class Insecta; order Diptera; family Syrphidae; genus Cheilosia; species Cheilosia urbana. Next base: position 161,727,148 of record OX297853.1, read on the forward strand.
TACCAAAAACCACAAACTGAGTTACAAACACTGCCACACATTCAAAGTTCAAACTCCTTCTAGCCAAAAACCAAATAATATTATTGCTTTCGTTCTTTTATTTTATATTTTTTATTTGTTAATTTTCAGTTAACGGAAAAATGGATAGCTAGATTTGGCGATTAAAAAGCAACCCCTTTTCTAAATCTCTTCTGCACTGAAATTATTAAATCTTCTGCACAGCAACTTGTGATCAACATCTCTAAATAGAACAATTTAACAAGAAAACGTATAAAAAGAAAAACAAAAATACAAATTGAATGATAACAATAAATAAGATGATCTAAGACAAATTTTTGTACAATAAATTCATTCAACACATGAAACAAAAGTAATACTGCCCGATTCATATAGTACATTCGTACAAAACTTAAAACTCGTCATCATTCAACATCAGTGTCATTTGTAAAAGATCAAATCGGTCACTCGTTTGCTATAAAAAGCACTAGCAAAGTATACAGAAAATAACTACCATACTTATAAATAATAAAAACGTATCTATCATAATTTTCTGTGCATGGAAAAATGTTCAGCTTTCTTCCGAATTTCACAAACCATTTTCAATTTCACTCAATTATCGTCACCATTGTTGTCGACTTCGTTCTGTTGTTGTTATGTTGTGTTTTTTTTTTTCTTTTTTTTACTTTCAGTGCCTCCATACAAAATCATCGGATAATATGTCTGCATTGTTACACAATACCTACCCATTTATTGTTTCGTTAAGACTAATTGTTTATTTTTGCACATTCCGCACAATTTGATAAACAAACAGAAAAAAATACCTAACATCTTTCTATATCTTTTACTTGTTAGAGTCTATTGTATATTGGCTACTTTAGTTTATTTTATTTACACTACCTAGCATAAGTTACATAACGTAAGATAGTTTTGCGCTTGGATGGAATCGATAATTTCCAAAAATTTAAATTTTTTCTTTTCGAAAATCTGCCCGTCGTGGTAAACTTAGTGAGCCTTGTTTCCCTCCAAGCGTCAACCCCCCTAAGCAATCTTAGTACAATTTCAGTTTGTATAGTACGATCGTGGTAGTATAAGTAAACAAAACCGAAATGATATTGGAGCTTGAATAACACCAAAACCAACATATAGATAACAATTTTTAATATCAGCGAATACTTTATAAAACAAAATGACATAGATAATCATTAAAATACTAAAATACATAATAACTTGTTCATTTTTCTTTTCATACGTAAAATAAATTGCAAGAAAACAATTCGAGCTTTCACATAGTAATATTGACACAAATCTAAACAAAATCAACTTAAACTGCTTGGATACAAAGTAAAGTAAAAAAAAAACACATTTACATTTATGCAAATAACAAACAAAAATCAGCGTTTGCTTAAACAAACAGAAAAAAAAAAAAAACGTAAAATATATAAATACATTAAGGGAAAGAAAAATGTGAATATTACGCGCCTTCAACGTTATGTAGATGTATAAATAAATATGTTTAATTACTATAGGGTCTTTATAAAAAAAATATAAAAAGAAAAAAAAAAAAAAATTTAACGAGTGTCGAGAAAAAATTTAAAATTTTTTATTTCATTTCTAATTATAAAAAAATGCAGCCAATCATTTTTCAAACAAAAAAGATAAATAAACGACAAAAACTTAAAACAAAACTAAAATAAACTATTAAACAAAAATCTAACCGAGTTAAAATACACATTAAATAAAAAAACAAACATAATGTTAAATAAACTCTCGATGTTGTGAAACAATTTAAAAGAAAAGTAAATATAAATATTTAATAAAAAAAAAAAAAAAAAAACAAAAAACTACGCCTAACAATTCATAGAATACAACAAATTACGTATATTTTTTATGATTCTGCAAATAATCAACACGAAAGCACTTTGAACTAAAGATCCCATACAATCTAGCAATACATATACAAAGAAAACTCATTGCATCAAGTAAACCGTCAACAAAAGCCATAGCATCATCAAACGAACCATTTTAATAAAATATTACAGAAAATATAATTACTTTGACAAAAATAAAAGGGCAACATTTACTTTATTATTTTGTAAATGTCATTTTTAAATTACAAAAAATATATATTGCATTAACAAAACAACAAAACCCAACATTATCATAGATAGATATATTTTTTTTATAGATAGCATCGTTTGCATAGATAAAAGAAAATATGAATTTAACTAAAGAAACATTATTGAGCAACAAATATTATTAAACATAATAATAATTATTTAAAAGGAAAACAGAAATTGTAATCTTTATTTACGGCACTTAAAAACAAAATAATTTTAACATATATTGTAAATTACAATTAAATTAACATAAAACAACAAAAACCCGTAATGATATATTTGTATTATATAATTTCAGTTTTTACTTGCTATTTATAAATATTATAATTAAATGTAGTAATATAAATAAATATTTAAACTTAAAAAAGAAAGAAAAACTGACAAAAAAAAAAAAAACAAGAATATGTACTAACATTTTTATTAAAAACAAATAAAAATATTACAAAAAAAAAATAAAAAAATTATAAAATAAAACAAAACAATGTTGTTAATGTTTAAATAATTGTTAAAAATCATATTTCAAAATAAAATATGCAAAAGAATATAAATGCGTTGTTTTTTTATTGTGAGACGTGGTTGGTGTAAACCACATTATACACTCTTAACGTTACAAATTACTGTGTGGCCAGAGATAGAGTGAAAATTTGGACTGAAATTACTCAAGGATTTTTTTTTGTAAGGATAACTTGACTAGACTTCATAATCAATAGCCGCCGTTCCGTCCAATGAGTCGATATTGTGTGTCCCTTCTGGTTGACACTACATGCTCAGCCTATAAAAAATGGCAATTCAGTTTCGGATAAATTGTAAGAATTAACGATGCAGCTATGTTCGTAAGAAAATATTTTCAAAATGTCCACCACGGCCTTATTTACTACATTGAAGACTGGACTCGAAAGCTCGAAAACCTAAGACTGAGTAAGAACTTTGGTGATATTTTTAATAATTTCTATTGGTCGTGAAGCATTTGACGCTTGCAGTGCAAGCCATACTGAGTATTTTGACACCCGAAACTACAAAAAGATAATCCAGAACCGATAAGCCTTCATTGGGACTCCATGCCCAGTGTTGCCAGAATGTCAAAAAATTAAATACTAAACCGAAAAAAAAATGCTAGACAAGACAAAATGTGTTTTTACCAGCTTTACAAAAAAAAAAATATATTATTTTGTCTTTTATACTACACAACACATTCATAAATGTATTTTTTTGCTTACCTGAATAATGCTAAATGCAACTCCCTTTTTAGTAAGGAATTTTGCGCCCAAAAATATCTCAGAAAATAATAATAGATAAAAATCATGTTTTTTTTTTTAAACAACAAATTTCATGTTTATTGCACATTAATCAAAAAAAATAATATACATCAACAATAGCTACATATTTTTAAAATATTTAGGATGCCTACAAATAAAAATTACACTTTCAATTCGACGAATCTAACTGCAGTGGGTGCATTTTTTTGACGTTGGAAGTCCACCATAGATAAGATATATCGTTTGTTCGTTTATTTGTCAAAAAAGTACTAGGCCTTTTTTTAGACATGAAAAAATATAATATAATGAGACAAAAATTAAGAAAAAAAAGAAGTAAATAAATATAATTTAGAAAAAAAAAAAACAAGTACAAAACTAATTACGAACTGAGCAATACAATTATAACTGGAAATAATTAAACAAGATGGATTTTATTAATGGTATTGTCATATTAATGTCAATTAAAGACGCACATTCATTATACAATAACATTAAACCATTTAAAGAGGAGGATCTTCCGTAATTCGTACGAGAACGAGGAATATAAAAGAATCTGTTATTACGCAAATTAAGTGATGGAACATTAAGACCCAAAAGACTTAAAATATCAGGACAGTGAATCTCCCCAATAAGTATTCTGTGAAGAAAAACAACTCTTGATACCTTTCTCCTAAACTCAAGAGACTCGAGCCCAATAAGTTGTAATCGGGCTGAGTAAGATAAGTTATTAAAATCCGACCAAGGTAGACGTCTGAGGGCAAACCTGAGAAATCTTTTTTGAATTGCTTCGATTCTTACTATATGAGTATAGTAGTATGGACACCAAACAATAGACGTATATTCCAGCAGCGATCGAACAAACGACAAATATAAAGTTTTCAGCGCATAGGATTCGGTGAACACCCTAGCATAACGTTTAAGCATTCCCCATGCTCTATTGGCTTTATTTGTGATGTATTCATAGCGGTAAATATAGGATAGTTTACTATATAACATAACACCAAGATCTCTTATCAAAGATACACGCGGAATAACACTACTTATGAAGGAATACGCGTGAATGAAAGGCGAGGAACGACGGGAAAAAGTAATGACCGAACATTTACTAACATTAAGGGACAAGTAGTTTATATTGCACCACAAAACGAAGTCTTGGAGATGTGCATTCAATCTATGAAAACTAATCGGATCATTGCATGAAGAATATATTTTAAAGTCATCGGCAAACATCAGGATATTGCAATGTGGAACAAATTTGACAACATCATTAACGAATAAAATAAATAAGAGTGGGCCTATATGATTTCCTTGTGGGACACCAGATGTTACAATGATTTCTTTGGATAAGTGTCCTCGAAACTTTACAAACTGGTATCTGTTACTTAGATAGGATGATAGCCATCTAAGAAAAACTGTAGGAAACCCTAAACGTTCAAGTTTGTAAAGAAGAAGTTTGTGATCAACTCGATCAAACGCTTTACTGAAATCAGTGTAAATGGCATCGACCTGATTACCCTAAGATATCTCACTAATAACAAAATTTGTAAAAAGAAGAAGATTTGTAGCAGTGGATCTGTTTTTTACAAAGCCATGTTGGTTATTGCAAATTAAATTTTTACAGAAAAAATTTAACTCATCAGTCACCAACTCATCAAACAGTTTAGGAATGGACGATTGTTTACAGATCCCTCTGTAATTTTCAATATTATTTTTCCTTCCGGATTTAAATATTGGTACTATAAAAGAATTTTTCCATAGGGAAGGAAAGATACCTGTCGTCAACGATACATTGAATATGTGACAAAGTATGGAATGTAAAGGAAGGGCACGCATTTTTAAAAAGCCTGCTGGAATACCATCGGGTCCAGGATTAAAATTAGGGGCCAAATTTCTAAGTTTACTCAGTATCATATCTTCGGGAAAAGCGATGTTACTAAAAATAGAGGAAGTGATGCACCTAAATAAGAAAAAAAGTGTTCATCTAAAACAGAACTAGGATTAGAATATACAGATTGAAAAAATTCTGCAAAACTATTGCAGATAACGCGGGGATCATCTATTGACCGATCATCATAGGAGAATGATGCCTGAAAGCCATCACTATTCTTTTGTAAATTAACAAAATTCCAAAAAAATTTTGGCGATAATTTGATTTTGGATTCGACATGATTTAGTTCTTTAGGATTTAAGTCTTTTCTGATTGCTATAAGAACGCCACCAAATCGTTCAGATGAACTATTTTCAGGTGATCGATCTCTGCGATTAACTGAAAAATAGTTTGGGAAAATAATGGTATCGGAAAAGCTGTTATCTAATCCAGTTTCTGTGATGACTATCCTTCACCACACGTCTGTATTAATAAGCCCATGTATCAAAGGGCACGTTAGCGCCCAGCCAAGTTCTAGCACTATACCCTTTTTACAGGCACAAACTCAGGTGATTTTCGACCCGCTCTTTCTTCAGTACCAATGAAGCCAGAAACTTCAAATTCGGAATATTTGCTAAGCTGATCAAGCACATGCGCCTCAGTAATTTTTTTAGCTTTAGTGGTTCCTGAGATATAGGGCTTATAAAATCATAACAACCGTAACTGACTGACTGACAGATCATCAAAATTATGGTGTACTTGCCGACATCGTAGAATCTTGTAATTCTGCAAATCGAAAATTTGAGGTTTCTCTATAAGAGAAGGGGGCGTGGTTTCTCAGGATTAATGTCAATTACCTGGAGGATTTCCGATTGCTGTAGAATAATGAAATTTGGTTGATCGGTAGAGCTTGCAAATCTAATATTTTTCATTCGAAGTGTCTGACGATTGTCATCTCGAAATTATACATTCAACTTAAAAGTCCATGACTTTTCAGAACTGATTACTGACTATAATTTGGTGGGTTTACTCGGTTAGTTTCTTTTTATTACACCCAATTCGAAAGGTCTTAAAAACTTGACCAGTGATATAATAATAAATTATAAAATATGGACTGGAAATATAAGGTCGCTTCCGTAAATAAGTTTTAAGGACATGTACAGGGTGTCCGCCGGGAAGGTATACTACTTTGTTTTGGTAAACATTTTAGTAAGCATTAGTCTTGACAGTTTATATTTGGCAGTCCTAAAGTAGATACGTGGCAAATTTTGTATGGAAAAATATTCTATAAACCAACGTGTTTTAATCGTTAAAACATTTTATCAAAGTCAATCATCGATTACTGTGACGATGAGGAAAAATCGTAATGAGTGACTGAGTGACGAGGAACATTTTCATGTGAATGGATGGAAAACCTTCAAATTATTCATCAGTCACCTTTGGATCCATTAAAAGTTACAGTCTGGTGTGCAATTTGGTCAGGAGGAATCATTGGACCTTACTTCTTTGAAAATGAAAACGGCGTAATGGTAACTGTGAATGGGGAGCGATATCGTGATATGATTGAAAACTTTTTAACGCAACAACTTCATGCCTTGGGCTTAATTAACATGTGGTATCAACAAGACGGTGCCACATCGCATACAGCCAGGATTACAATAGAATTACTGCGAGACCTCTTTCCACAACAAGTTATTTCAAGAAATCGTGATGCTGAATGGCCTCCACGGTCGCCTGTATTTTCAGTCTCCATTTTCATCACAGAAGCATTTTCGGTAAAGATTTACATTTACAAATTTGATCGTCGTTTTGCACCTCGAAAAACCCTTCTTTACTGTTGTTATTGGGTCACACAAAAAATGAAGATGATGGTCTCCAAATTTGTAGGCCCACCAAATTCCATGGTGTAACGAAAATGACCACCCCCCACCCATAGTGAAATTTGTGCCCATAATTTAATTAATACAATTATTTCGGTAATATACGTTTGCAAAATACAAATGCCTATTTCCAATAGCGGAACTAACAAACCTGAAGCGTCCGTCCCGAGTTCCCCTCATGAATATAAAAGCTGCCGAAATACAAACATATAATCGCAATGTGCTGCACAGCCAAATGGGTGCGCATCACAACCAACCCTACAAATTGTGTAATGCGTGAATTAACTTTAATTATAAAATCAGAACGCAGACTTATCAAGTCGCCACACGCCGCCGCATGCCTCTAATTATTATGAACAATACCCAAACCGAAGTGTCAGTGCAAAGTTAACACTTTCACGCGCCTTTTTGCCATTTCCTAGTACAGGTATGTCTGGGCGAATATTTCTATCATAGATAACCCTCACACAGTCACAGAGTCATCGACGATTCCTTATTACGATATATCATGTGATGCACACATTACTCTACATGGCAAGTCTGTGGCGAAGACAAGTCCAACAACGGTCAACCTGCCGTATAACAAGTGTTACAAAAAGACACCAATTGAACTTCAACTGAAGCAAAACACGCATAGTTGAGATAGATACTCTTGTCGCCAAGGCGCATGTGTGTGGTGCTGGGAAACGGCTCAACGCAACGCCGCGCCGCATAGACAACACCCAGCTATATGGTTTCCACATTCTGCACCTCCTCAGCAGTCAGCGATAGCGCGACTTTCTTCTGTCGATAGCTAGTGTGATGGAAGAGACTCCATCGAGGTATTGTTGCATTCTACGGCCAATGGAAGCGTCAGTCTGATTTTAAATTTCCACCGGGACTGTCCAGGTATTCAATTAGCTTCTTGGTCGACTTAAACTCGGTTAAGCCTCGAATAGTCTGGGATATTTATGTTCCTGTTGCCGAAGTGATTGCTTGGAAGGAAACTCACTGCGACTGGTTTTATTCTGTGATTGGAAGACGCAACTAAAAACAAATAACAAAGAATCTAGATCAGTGTTGTGCCGGAACCAGAAGAGCTGCTGCTATAAAGCACAAAGGCCTTAGTTGTTTGTGCATTCATATTGTGTATGGATAAATAAATCTTACAATTAAAAATGAAGGTAAGGAGCTATATCCACAATATATAAGTCTTAACTATTACTTAGGGTCGAAGCTTGGGGTTAGGCGAATTTTATTAAAAGATTGCGTAGGCATGCTACATCCATATATCAGTGGAGAAAGGCGAAGCAATTGTTTCAAAACGGTTCCGGCAGCCTATAGACTTAACTCCAATAAGATCATCCCCTTTTAAAATATTTATAAACCAGCCCTGAGCTTCTGTCTTAAGTATAGTACCTATTGAACTTTGCGGTTTTTGAATTCTACAATTATGCAAAAACTTCTAGACGCAAATAATCATAGCGCATAATTTTTACTTAGTTTCCGTGCTTCATTTTTCGAACCTGAATTATAGCCACCTAAAAATATTTATGGCTTTTGAGATCTCTTCCAAGGACCTTGAGCTCTCTACGATAAGCTTTGATTTTTTTGCTACTAATACTTTAATAGTGCCCTGGATGTGTTAAGATTTTTCTCTATGGTTCTGCTGTTGTCACTGCCAAAACGTCCGGCCGATTATAGTCGGGATATTTATCTACGATTGTTGAATGGCCTTTTGTTTTCTCCATTAAACTACCGGTTTACTGGATGTCAAGACTTCAAGAGGTTGGCTTGCTACATGACCAGCACGCAGCACCTTCCCTTCGTCGTGTTTGTTCGCTTCTTTGCAACGATACATCTGGTAGTCACTTCACTCTAGAAGCTGGTTCGATATGGCGTGGGGGATACGCAAATGTTATGGCTGTTCGATGCTTCATAACCACACTTTTTTATGTGGTTGGGATGTTATTCTAACGCATTACCCCCAATCTGGAGTGGCTGACTCTTGCTTTGATCCTAGGATAGCAGGACGGTTATTCCGGTGTCAGAAATTTCGGTAAGGATATCTGCAATACATACTCATTTTGAAGGGCTCATGTCATGATTAATAAATTTATATTTGGCGCAACAGGCCCGTAATTTTGACAAGCATTCGTTTTGTGATTTTTTCATTTTCGAAATGAACACAACGGACCTACAATTTGATTCTGAATCCAAACCAAACCAAACCTAGTTGAGAAGCTCTTTCATGACAGTTATACTCTATGATGTTTGTCAGATATTTGCGAGAGGTGTCGCAGTGGAAAAATCCTAGAGATGCAATTTTTCTGTGTTTCCAGCAATCGAACATGAAACCGCTCGCTTAGTAATCCAACACACTAACGGCTAATCCACTGCACCTAAAATCCATGTCGTATTCTTATGGCAAAATTGGTCTTTTGGGTTCCATTAAGCCTGTAAATTCCGACAGATCATTACAGTGTTTCTATATTTTTTTTCCGTTCAAGGCGTTTAACACTTCGAGTCCGAATGAACAAGACCGGTCCCCGGTGGCCACCACGAGTATACGTAAAAAAAAACACTTATTTGATGCGAATGAGATAGCTCCAATGACTAGGCACCGCCATCATATTCATAAAGCATCCAACAAACAGTCTTGTACATGTAAATCCCTCATTCAAGCGACCTTGCATGTTGCACGGCAGGGAGATTCATTTTTGTTCGCACTTTGAAGTGGTAATTATGTTGTTTTCCATTGGTTTCACTCGGGGATCCACTCATTCTTCGATGGAACAAGAAAACTGCTTCTGATATTTGAATCCACAAAAGTATAAATGAAAATAATCTACAGCAGCTGTCAGCAAACTTGTATAAAATACATAAATTACACTTGTGTGAGTGCTTCTTGAGTGCATTCTGAGTCAGAAAAGTATCTAAGTATAAATTTTTTTCACGGAAGCAAAAATGTAGCTAATTTGATACAAATGTATCTTTGTGGCAACCCTGATTCTGACTTCAAATCGAGAAGCAAAATTCTCATCTCAGAATCACCAGAAGAGTATTTTTTTTTGTGCCAATGGAACGGTTTCAGAAGAGATTTTTCCGATTCCGGACTCTCCCGGACGCTTCTTTTTGCCCAATGGAAAACGACATGCTTAATTGAACTTTTCGGAAGTATAGAAGATGTCAAACTTTTTTGTCCAATCCAAGCACATTTTTCCCATATATTTGGTAAAGGATATAAAATGTTTTAACTTCATTTTTCGCCAATTAAAAGTTTTTGACATTTTCAAAACATCCACGGATGTACAACAGTCCATTACAGTGTTCGGAATTTTGAAATTGCAGTAGATCTACTCTGATGTTAGAAAAAATGATAAAATCTACTGCGCAGCTCCGCTTGACTAGCAAACTACTGCGATTTTTTGATTTCCAGTAGGTATTTTGAACCTTCATCTGAAATTGAAAACATCCAATTATTTTTGTTGCGACTGTATTTCCATAAACTCGCAATAAATAATCGGCTACTGGCAGCACTCGAAAACCATTTTCAATCTAGTAGTAGGCTAACGTCGTTTTCTTTTGGGATTTTCGCATTTTTCTCTCGAATTTCATATTTTTCGTGCCAATGGAGCATAAAACGAGATTTTCCTTTCTTTGCATTTTTGGTGGTACGTGTTTTAAAAGTTAGCTGTTCTTAGATTGTAATTTGTTTTTATAAAAATGCATTCAATTTGTGTTGATAACCATTGCAACGACCAAATGTACATTTTTCTCTTCTTTTCACAGACTTGTCGTCTAAAAACGTAAGTTAGGTATAGAACGCTTTAAAGTTTGACAAATGTTTTAGTTTTAGTTAAGTAGGTGTAAATCTCGCTCAGAAATCGAGATTCGCAAACTCTATTTGCGGCCTATGGAAAATGAAATCTGACAGCCAGCTGATTTCGAGAGCAGAAAACTGCTCTGAATCTGGAAAAAATATTTTTCTTTCCCAATGGAAAACGACACTTGGCAACAGCTTACTCGCACAGCTTTGAACAAAAATGAACATGCCATCTCTTTTCCACATCCCACACTGAGACAGTGTTATTATATCGAGGGATTTATCCCTTGTTGTGGGATGTCCGCGAAGTCTTTCGTGGGTTATAGGGAAAAAGCAGCAAAATCGTGGGACTTTCAGGCCCGTTTGCTGATACTACTCATAGCGATTTAAGTTCTTCTTCTAATATTTTTCATAATAACAAAAATCTACTCCCCAAAATTAGGACTTACTCCACTTTATCGAAAAATCGACTGCATAAATGGATTTTTGAAGTCCGAACCTTACCATATATTTAAGATCAGGTTGAGATTCCGGATTCCGAAAACATATTATAAGGTCAAACAAGCTCGATCCTTTAAATTTGATATAGCGTAGGCAATTTATAGTAAGCATTTTGGTGGGCTTTTTATGGCGTTGTTTACTCTGGCTGACAGTATATTCAATAAGTATTAATTCTGCTAAATAAACGAAATCAATCCCACGGTAGTTCGCCTGTCTCTCAATGACAATCGCCAGAACTTTCCTATAAAAAGATCAATTTGCAACTGTTCTAAAAAGTAAGAAACTCGTTTCAGCTTTGTTATAAGTAACCGCTGTTTGCACCTTAATCATTTTAACCCAAAAAATAAATAGGTAACAGCCTTGGACACATAGTGCACTGGCGTATGTGGAACTGAAACTGGGTTACATGCATTTCCACACAATTGCTTCAAATCCCCCATTTCCAATTAGAACAAGAGTTTATTAATCATCAGTACATTGAACTGCGCATGGGACTAATCGAACGCCTAACTTAATCCCTCAATAGAAAAATACCAATGGCAATGATCAAGGTCGATTCGAACAGACTAACCGACAATATTCCCAACTAAGTCACTCGGAACGCACGCACAGTTTCTCGGTCTCACTTTTATCGCCACTCAGCCAAGCCGATGGAGAAATAAAAATGCGATAAAATAAAATTTCACTACTTGTTTACCTTAGCGGTATCTTTCTATCTAGATATTCTGCCTACCTACATATTCGATTCCGCTGTGCATCGTGGTTCGCTTTATCGACCCAATTAACTACAAGTGCTCCAAGCTCTGCTCGGACTCTACTGCGTACATGTCAGAATTTCTCTCCGCGTTCGAAATGCATGTATGACTTTAATAACCGCCCATAAGCTTATACCGTTCGTTAAAGGCGCCTTTCCACCCTATGCCTTAATTACCGACTCCCCGATGACAGTTTAAGGCACAACTTTTGTCCGCCGATACGTTTTCTACAATCGAAATCGAACTATCAGTGTAATTTTAACGTACCTAAGCAATACGTGCTTAGATTTGTTTACCTTTCTATAGTAAAAGATCCAAGTGTAGGTACTCGTATCTAGGTATCTTTTAATTGTAGCGAAATCGAAAGTCAAATGCCAGCACATTATCTTCTAATCGCATGTCACATTGGATTGTTGTGCATAGTTGTTGTCGACATACGTATACGCACACGGACGGTAGAAATTTTCACAAAATTGCCCCAAACTATTTGAACTGTAACTGAAATTAGAAGCATATAGAGTTGCCTCCATCAAAATGTTCAACCAAACTATAGAAATGCACAGGTGAAAAGTAAAACTTTGAATACGTGCATGGAATGTCCAATTGGATGCGCCATGCGCGATAGCCATCGGCCTGTCTTTTAATTTAGCCTAATCAACGAATCAGTTGCAAATAACTGATATTAAATTCGAAGTAAGCTAATTTTTAATTAATTTCTCTGCTTCAGTGGTTCTCCGTGATGACTGCAATTTGTTTGATTGCGGAATTGGGTAGTTGTTGGTTTTTTTGACAGTTAAGGCACCCGTCAAAGAAATGCAAACAATAACGGAATGGCGGAAAATTGGGTCTGCGTTTTTGCATTCAATTTGAACAGAATAGCCTGGTGGAGACCGGTGGAAGAAGGCGAACGGAAGAAAATCACTGAATACTTGCGGAGTATCGGATGGATAGACAGCGTCGGGGAATAATAACTTGGAAAATGCGAATATAAGAAATGAAAGTTTTTGCGCTTAGACTATTTAAAGACTTTTACTATACGAAGACAGCTACGCCAAGCCTGACCGATTGTCTTCATTAAGTGGCTTCAAGTGGCTTCATTAAGTGTGTTAGAGGTCGGTCAAAATGTATGTGCCTACAAACTTAAACAGCCGTGGAACTGACAAAGATTTTACAAAATTAACTTAAGCATTGGTCTTTATTTATTCCATTTATTGAATACTACGTTTAATATTGCATTTTTCTTAGCTGCACAGACCTATTGAAACCATTTGTAGTTGTGCTTGTGATATGTTGTTGCATAAAATTACGCACGTTAATGCGAACAGCGGGGAGACAGAAGACAGTTGAATAACATCATTTTTATCTGATTACAGCTGTGGAAACAACGGTGCAATACGTATTGGGCACACTATACTCTGTTCAATTCGTATTTTCAGTACAGGCCTTATGGGAAGCTCTTTTTTCTACCAGTGGTGCCTGTAGCTACTCTCACGGCACTCAACACAAGATTTGCCACTGAAATAAAAGCGAAACCACTGGTGATTCCAAAGAATTTGTTGTTGTCATTTACGAAAAACCCACCCAATTTTCCTCAAAGGCGCATACATCCACCTATGACCAGTCTGCCAGACAGTCGCGAGCAGAATGAGGATGACGACGAGGGTGATATTCTCGTGTGCGGTTGCTATTTTATCGCAGAAAACAAACATATGTGTGTTTTAAGCACCTCAGAAGAGTGTTACCATAATCTATTTGCAAAAATATCTTTACGGGTTTTTCTATGGATATTTTCACAGAACTTTCGGTTTTGGTGCTTTTAAAAGCTTTTGAGAGCGAATAAATGAATTTGATTATGTGGGATGTTGCCATACAGTTTTTAGGCACTCCTTTAATTATTTTGTATTTCTGAAGGATCTGTTAGTATGCAGTTAAACCATTTTTTCTTAATAAAGGGTTGGTATTTGGTAACCCTACCGATATTTGTGAGAGAATTATGCCAATTTATAGTGCTCACTATGGCAACCATGTGAGAGCTTTAAAATGGAGACAGCTTATTAAAATTCATAATAGTTAGGGTGAAAGGCAAATAGCCTATCTTCCCTGTACTGAAAATACGAATTGAACAGAGTATAGTGCTAAGCCAACCACGAAAAGCTTACAACGCATTGATATGTATGAAAGTTGGCATGCGCTTTGTTAAGTACGTACACATCATTTCGATGGCCCCGTGCAAGAACATACTAAGTGCATTTATGACATTTTTCAGGAGCGCCGTTTAAAGTTTTTCTAATATAACTTTTTTTTTGATAAACGGATTTTCAAGCTCAATGCTTTAATACTGTTATAATTTATATAGAATTTTTTAGATATATAGTCTTATTGGTAATACTGTGTCCTTATATGTTAAATTTCAGTTAGTCTTATACTAACAGCGTAACTGGGACATTTCAATATACTATGTGATGTTACTTCTACATAGCATGTAACACATCAAATCAAAAACTATACTAAGTACACTTAGAACGAAAGTGGTTGGAAATCACTAGGAAAATAGGGACTAATGTATGACTTAGTATTGTATGTTTTGTTACTTACCTATTTTTAGAAATTCAAGTTAGTACAAAAACAACCAAATAAAATTTTTCAAATTAACTTTTTTATTTTAAATGTAATAAATAGCTTATGATTTATTCGTCCTCTTCAGAGTCAGATGGAACTGGAACATGGGAAATGTATTTTAGTGTTCTGTAGAAATGCTGATATGGTTTGGGAACGAGGTTTTGATCGCAAAGCCAAACCAAATCCATATATTTCTCCACCGAAACTGCAAGAGGATCCTTGTAGGCGGCATAAAATACTTCCGGTAGAAGCTTTTTAGATCTGTTTTTATTTTTTTGTTTTTTTCTCAATAAATAATATAACTGTTTTGTATTCATTTTCAAATAATTCTTTGTAATCCATTTGATATGGTCTTTCAGCATTAAAATATACCTCGCGGATTTTGCTGCAAGGTATTTTTTCGTTTTGTGTATTTTTTGTCCAGTTCATCAAGTTAGTAAACGTTTTAAAATCTCTAAAATCGTCCTGTGTCATTTCAATTACTTCGTAAAAGGGTTTTTTGTTTTTGCGTTTCGTATAATTGAATACCATTCTATTGGTGTGTAGACCGTTTTAAATTTTTGACATTTTTCGATCATGGCGTGTACACTGTCTCCCTCGTTTAGTGTGTGCCCTTTCTCCAGAAATCTATGAGTGATGTTTATATTATAATTTCTTGAAGCCCATACAAAGAATCCAAATACAACTTTGTTCTTATTTTGTCCTCCACAGTTGTCTGACCAGGGGGTCGATTCTCGTTCTGTGATACTGTGAAATGAAAAGAGTTTTCACAGTTTCACGCTGAATTCGATTCCCGATCTATGAAAAAATGAAAACAAATGTCAGAATTTTTTCATATGATAAGTTTTTTATCACAGCAGTTTCATTCGTGAAGAAGTGTGAAAACGTGATGGATTTAAAAAATAAACGGGGACAAAGGGCTTCAGAAACCCAAAAACTTTTTTTAATCGATTTTCTGGAAAACAGGCCCGATTTGGCCAATGACAAGTAAGTAACCTTTAATTACCATAAATATTATATTCTGCATTGAAAAAATATAAACTTAAAAAATGCAATTTACAGATTTACAACAGCTGACGGTGCTCGTACCCGTGACAGTGAGTGGAAGGAACTAAGCTTCCTTCTGAACAGCTTAGGCGGTACCTTCAAAGATGGGCCGAAGTGGAGGAAATACTGGAAGGATTTAACGTAAGTTTAATTGATAATATTATCAATGAAACAATAATAAATTCATAATATTTTCATACTTACACAGAATAAGTGTGCGAAGCCGTGACAGCGCCATTGAGGGACAGCGCCAGAAAAGCGGCGTTAATGGACCCGTTCCAATTAAAGATCTTACGGATCTTGACAGAAGGGTTATAAATATTATTACCCCAGAAGCCGTTGAAGGTGTCTCAACCCTAGTGAGCGAGATCGGATTTGAGCCAATCACCGTAAGTTTAGAGGTGCATTTAAAACTTCAGTCTATTAAAAATAAATTATTAACTCTCTTTTTCAGTTCCAATGTGAAGAAGAAATGGTTCTAAATACAAGTGGTTCTTAACCCTTCAGCTCAAAGAGAGGAAATTCCATCAACATCCACTTCTACAGGCAACCGTCGAAAACGGCCAAGGCGTACATTAAATAACGCCACTGACGACGCCTTGGCTGCATATAGAGAGATTGAAGAAAAGAAAATGAAGCTCGAAGAAAAGAAAATCCGGCTTATGGAGGAAAATAATAAAATCCAAAGTGATATTAATAAAAAACTGGATGAGTTGCTTCAAGCACTAACAAATAAAAAATAATATTGAATAAAGAAATGCATATTTAGTTATTGTTCTTTAATTTTTAACATTTTTACTTAAGCTTTATATATCAAATGCCTGGCTTACTATTCTGCTTCGAATGCGTCTGCCTTCTTGTAAAATTTGATTCGATGAAGAGTGCTGATCCTCGCCAACTATATCCACTTCGTCATCATACAACAATTCGACATCCTCAAAATATGTGATTCCTGCTTTAATTAATATATCGTGAAGTACAACACAGGCATTGATTATTATTCCTGCTTTAGCTGGATCATAAAATAGGACTCTCTCTTTTGCCAGGCATCGGAATCTGCTTTTTAGAATACCTATACATCTTTCGACAAGAGCCCTTGTTTGCTTGTGCGTTGCGTTGTACCTGTTCTCTGTTCGGAAGTGGCTGTAAGAATTGGAGTCATAAGCCACGGCTGCAATGCATAGCCACTATCTCCAAGTAGCCAAAAGTTTCGTTCTCCTTCGTTGTACAGATTTTCGAGTGTCGACTTTACTCTTGAACGTCGCCATACGTATGAATTGTGTGCTGTTCCACCGTATTGTGCATTAGCGCTATAAATGTTAAAATCTGCGCCACATACTATTTGAACATTCATCGAATGCCCGACAATAAAAAACATGCTCTATTTCTCTCCTTGGAGCTGACACTTTGATGTGAGTCCCGTCAACTAATCCGATCACACCCGGAAAGCCAAATTTTTCAAAGAATTTTGACTTTATTGCTGGAAATTCTTCTTTTGCGGGAAACTTCGTATATCTATGTGCTATTCTGTTCAACGCAATTGAAACCTCCGAAACACAGCGACTCATAGATGTCTGAGACAGTGAAGACAAAGCATCTTGACCAACAGCACGTTGAAAACCACCAGTGGCAAAAAAACGTAACGCACTCAACACCTTGACATGAAAAGGAAGCGCGTTTCTCCGTTGAGCTGAATCCATGAATGACTTTAATTCATTTATTAGATCCATGCATAGATGTTTTGGGAATCTATAAAGATGGATAAAGTGCTCCTCAGTAGTGACCTCGAACGGGTTATGTCTATCCCAAAGGGAACGTCGCAAAATTGTCACTTTATTTCTAGGAAAAAAAAAACACATTATTTTTGTTGAAGACAAAACAAATTGATATATCACCTTTGTTCAGTACGAAACCTATTGTCAATAATTACTCTTATAATTATTCCCGACATTACAATTATAAATTATACAAAATATACAATTTCAACAAACTGAAGTAAACAACAAGCGCACAAATGACAGATAGCTGACAGAATTTATCATTTAGTACGTTTTAGTACACATTTAGAACACTGTTTATCATAATGAGTTCGAGAATCGCATTAGGTGTGTTTGTGAAGTGATAAAATGAAAAGCTGCTGTGAAAACTGAAATGATAAATTATTTATCATTTCACAGTATCACAGAACGGGAATTGACCCCCAGAAGTGAAAGTTTCGTACCCCTCCTGACACATGAACTTCAATAAATTTGTTAAGACAGTTGGACACCTCTAAAGAACCTTTTTTGCAATTGTTTCATCCCAAACATAGCACCTGGCCTCATGTGATGCAAGCTCGTAAATTGTAAAAACATCTTCTACACTTTTATCTAAATTATATTTTTCTAAAACAATAGTTTACAACTTCCAAACTCATTACTTACCTATTTTGTTTTGTTTTCTTGCAAGGTCAAGCATTTTTTTTTGCCCTTGAAGCCATTTTTCTGTTAATTTAGAGAAAACTTCCTTTCACATTCAGCACAGTGATGGGAAACTGGATACAATTGTATCTTTTTGGATACAATCAGAAAATAAAGTTACACAGATACAATCCACTCGAAAAAGATACAATTTATCAAACATTTTTTTGCTTCAAAAGTTACACAGTTACAAACCTTCTTTTAAAGATCCAATTTTATACCCACGCGACGAGCATATCCAAAATTTGTAATAGAGAATATAAAATGCGTTCAGGCCTTAAGCTATTCTACTACAATCGGCTAAACAATTTTGTAATTTTTTTTTAAATCATGAGCTAGGTAAATAGGTAGTAAAAGGTATTGTAAGCATATTTGTCTTAACATTCGTATAGATACGAATTTCCACAACAAAAAGTTACACTTCGGTCCTAAAGATACAATTTCAACTAGTGAAAAGTACAATCTGAAAAGTTAATTTCCCATCCCTGATTCAGCACATAAACACAACTGAACGAAATTCTTCCAGGCAATAATATTGTAACGGTAGTTAAAATTCATCAACACTTAAAAAAGTTCACTGGATATTATACTAAGATACACTTTGGTGTCATCTTCTTTCTCTTTTGTACACTAATAAATATACCAAGAGTCACATAAGTGCAGTCAACTAATAAAAATTCCAAGCAAAATAATACTATGTCAACATAGTATGAATGCGATTATCGGAAAATTTATTGAAAACAATACTATGAAATGTTGGTATGATTTTGCTTGGAATAAGTGTTCGCATTAGGTGCTATCTTAAGTGCAAATATAGCTCTGTTTTCAAGGTTTTTGGTTATATATTTGCATGAAAAAAATTTGAAAAATAAAAGCCGATATGGGGATTCCGATGGTATACATAACTCCAAACTATACTAAGTGCACTTAGGTTGTTTTTGCACGGGGCCATCGATTTTGCACTACGAGATAAGACACATTACAACAAATCTGTGGCCACAAGGAAAAACAGCATAAGTCACTTTTTGCAATTTTTCAGGAGAGCGGTTTGAATGTTTACCTTTCCTTGTGCGTTGTATGGCGCATGTGGTTTTCTTTCTTCTATAATTCAAAAACCGTAATAGATAAAAATACAAAAAAAATATGGCAAAAAGAATGGAATATTTCGCATACGATGGTGTAAAAAACTCAATTTCGACATAAGTCGACTTATGTTGTTTTTCCTTGTGGCCACAGAAATTTCGTGGAGTCATGCCGCATGCCTGTCAACAAACCTGTGTGCGCAATATTGGGGACGTTCAAGTATCTAGTTTAGTAAGTCTGACAGCTGTCTGACTAGATGTGTCTCGGTTGTGATTGGCTGAAATCGGCCATGTGGGCGCCTGTTTCATTTGACGTTTATGAAGGGGTAGCCGACGAATCTAGTCAAGAAATTCGTGACTGAGTACTAAGTTGACAGTTCGGGTATGTGGCTGACGTAGAAAAAGTGACGTTCCCGACCAATCTAGTTTTTGCGTTCAGGTTACATCTTATCCAGACCAATCTAGTCGACTTAAGATAACTAGATTCTTGAATGTGCCCATTTATATTGTTACATTCAGGCTGGGATTCGAAAAGATAAAACACTATTCTGTTCAACTTTTCTAATAATATCACTTTATTTGCACTTTCTACTCAATCACTTATTTAGTACCAAAACAATATCACTTAAATCAATTCTTAAACGTTTCAATCCATCGCTTTATTCACTTTATTACTTTACACTTATTTATCTCTTAACCGATTACTCTTCGAACTTAACACAATCGCTGACTAAAAATCAACTGCACATCTCTGTTGTCAACGCGCCCCTTTTATATCCGCGCTGCCACCTATCGGCGAATTTTCCAGAAGTAGATAGATTCCAAATGTATACTCCAAATCTTCTCTAGATGGTTCTAGAATTAACTAACTATACATTTCCAGTCTCCAATTGGAAGTGGAACTTGAAGGGAAACAGAGTGCCCGATTCACCACAATTCCTAAGTGTCTGATTCACTAAGTGCCCGATTCACTAAGTGCCTGATTCACTAAGTGCCTGATTTACCACAATATAATTCATCATAGTCGAATATTTTTAGCAATAGCTTATTGCAAATGTGCCTGACGTTTGTGATGATAAAATACAAAGAGTCTTCTCGCTGAATACACCCATCATCTTTCTTTTGCAGTTGTGAAAAGTAAAGTAATGCGAGAAACAGATTAACACAGCAACAGCAACAGCAACTTTGACAACTTTTTAGAACCAATGTACCTACCTATTTCTACTTTCAACACATTAGCACAGCAACATCGACAGCGAAGTCAACGTTAAAGCTGTCAAAAATTCGCTGTTGCTGTTGCTGTCGCTGTTTTAATCTGTTTCTCGTATAATGGTGCATTTATACGGTCACACATTCCTATCACGGAAAATTAAAGGGATGCCCAATACTAAATAGCCGTCTGACTGAAAGGGACAGCATTACCTAACACGCAAAAAAACGTGACACGTATTTTGGTTGGCCATCTTGTTTACGTGGTAGGAATTATGGGAAATCTATGCATGTTAATATTTTTATAGCGATGGCTTACGAAATTTCGTTTTCCTTTAAAACAAAATGGCTTCCGGAAGGGATGAAGGTACATTTATTTATTAATTTCGTATAAATGATTGATGAATTGTTGGTTTAATTTACTGAAACTAATTAACACTCTCATTTCACATATTTTAAATCGGAAATAGAAATGTTTTCATGTGATTGCAGAAATGTTGGTCGCCGGAACTTCCGCTTTACGTATCTATAATTATGGGTAGAACATCCATGACACCTTAGGCGTCTGATTTGTGATCTCATTCCTACGCCTTTATTAGCATTGACTGCGGACAAACGGATCTCTCTGTCCCGTCTCGTGCAAAAATGCGCGTGCGTGATAGTGTAAATGCAGTTTAAAATGTATAGCACGTGGAACTGTTATGCTGAGGGCTGGGGCCAGTTATGCCAACCCTAATTTTCAAAAGTCTGTAGATCAAAGATAAAAATTCTGCACAATTCTGTATGTATGCCTGTCGAAATTTTGTAAAAATCCAGACTTCTTTTAACACAGTAAAAGTGCTTAAAATGTAAGTTTTTTTTAAGAAAATGTTTGTGTTTTGGACACAATTTTTTTTATCGCACTGCAGACCTTTGCAATAGAACTTGATGTTGTTTGTTGTGCCATGCCAATGAAATTGTCGTGTCCTGAAAGCCTCATTGCCCTAAAAACTTTAAGGTTACAGCTAGTTTCAAGATGGCTGGAACTGCAGTTGATCTTAAAAAAACAGAAAGTTTATCTTGTATGGGACTTATAATACACGAAAAAGCGTTCTTCAAAAGGCCAAATTTCTGTACAAAACTAAAAGGATTGACTTTCGGAACGAAAGATAGAGTAGGGCCCCTAACTAGGTTTCGGTTGACGCTGTGAGACACTAGCCGCGGAACTTCTGTGTAAACTATTTTGTTTAAAAATTTCGATCGCATTAATTAACAAATAAAATTAATTCAGAGCCTTTAAAAATAATATAAGCCCATCAATTAGTGTGGAAAATGATTTCATGTTGGGAGTTTTGACATTGGGCGTTTTTCTTTTTTATTTCAGAGCAGAACCTGAACTGTTATTCAAAAATTTCGTGTTTCTTTTTTAGCTCAGACAAATCAGAGCTGGAGTTTGTGTTTCTTTTTTCGTTTAGAGCATGATCAGAGCGCGCTCTATGAGCTCAGAATCGATTGACTGAGCACATTGAAAAACGCTGATTACACATATACATTCACACTTCCAGTCACATTTGACAGAAAAAAAAAAACAGGAAAAACAGAAAACATCAGAGCGATCTGAGTCTGAGCACGATCGGTTCAGAGCGCGAATTAAAACACTTGTTTCTTACTTTTAAAATTAAACAATATTTATTTGGAACTATGTCCTTTATTATTGAAATACTTTTTACTAATTCTAAAAGGAGCTTAAGGCTACTATGTAGTTACAATAAGACTGTTGATAAATTCATCATACAGTCGTATTTATATACTTTTCTTATCTATCTACAAGGAGACCCAAGCGTACAATCGTCTTGCTTGATAATGAAGAAGAGATAATATTCCAACATTGTATACAAACGATATTATCTCTTTTACATATGTTATCATTGTAGCGTTGTGTGCAAGACTGTACTAGAGACTAAAGATATCATTGAATACAAATAATGTTATCTTTTTTCTCAATATGTTTTGCTATGGATACAACTCCCCCCCTTGTTAAACGAAATCGTCCCGATTTTTCGACGCTATTTTTAACATTTCTCTTTCATAAGTTTTGTTATATGCGTCAATCTTTTTTTGTTTTTGACGATCTGTTATACATTGTATAGTTTTTATCATTACGTACGTAAATGCTAGAATAACAATCAGTGTTACAATTGTGTATATAGTTGATAATATCGGTTTTTCTTCAAAAGGAATAATTAGTTTTTTTAAAGTATCTATGTTATCGAATTTGTACATTGTATCTTCTTTAATTATTTGGTCGATGTAAGACTCTGAATTATGATTTCTTAATATAACTTCTTTAATTTGCTTATGCATGTTTTTGTATATTTTATCGTCTAGATTTATAGTATTTTCATAAGTAACTAAGTTTATACCATTAATTGTTTGATTATTTAACTTATGCTTACCGCTTAATAACATAACACCGGATTCAATTTCTAAGTCGTAATCGTATTCTTGTTTAATGTTGCATTTTGAAGTTATATTCTTTAAAAGTGGAATAAGACAATTTTCTTCTTCAAAGTTAATTTCACAAATGTTTTTACTTAGATGATTTTGACAATTTCTTGTTCTTAAATAAGTTTGGTTACATAAGGCAATTGTTTTATCTGTAATGATTTTTCCATGTTTTGAATTTAAAGGTGTTACTTTATACAATTTACATGATTTAATTAGAACTGGATATTTATATATTGTGATGAAGAATTCATCAGTTCTAGCTAATAATATTTTAGAGTACTCAAGTATATTTATTATGGGTACTTGAATTATTTCATGTTGAATAATATTTTTAATGTCATCTAAGTCTAGGCTTTCTGATAAATATTCATTATTTTTTGCTGCATTAATTGTTCTGGTCAATAATAATAATTGTTCGTACACTTGTTCTATTACTAAATGTTCTTTAAGGCTCTGACCTTCGAATTGTTGCAAAATTTGTTCAAATCTAGAATTTATAGTTTTTTGTTTATTATTGTTTTCTATGAGATTATTTATACTCGTTTCTATGTTAACTAAGTCATAATGGTCAGGATTACCAAACACATATTTGAAAGCTGTTCCTAAAAAGTTAATTGATCTAGTATGCCTAGTATGTTCTTGTAATTGGTCTGCTAAATTCTTAATTTTACTTAACCAAATTTTTTCTTCTTGTGTAGGTTGATATTTACTAGTTACGATATTTACGTAAGGTTGAAATATCGAAGTCAGGTTGGTGGCATGTAACAAATAAGTTTGTTCTTTGAATAAATACACGTCATCTGTTTGCGTAAGTATAAACTTCTTGTTTAGTAACTCAGTTATTTGAACGTTTCCTTGCCCTTCTTGACTCTGTACAATTCCTAGTAATGTTAGGAATATTAATATTTTCGTCATCTGAAAAATGATAATTCTTTATGTTATCCTTGTGAATTTTTATTCCTTCTTTAGAGATTACAGTGTCTCCTTTATCTTCTTCTACTATTCTTGTTATGTATCTGGCGTTAGATTTCTTTCTAAGACCTGTGATTCTTACCATTATCTTATCTCCTTTTTTATACTCTCTGTGTCGAGTTCCTTTATTTAGACGTTCGATCACTTTTTTGGATGCTGAGTTTAGTTTATTTATTATAATTTCACTATTGCTATATTTATTTTGATTAAAGAAAATGTCTCTAGGTTTCAAACCGGTAACTGAGTGTATAGAATTATTTAATTCACGCACTGTTCTAAATATTTCTTCGATAAGTCTTGTTTTATTCTGAATTGTGAATATTCTAGACAGTTCAGTTATTGTACCGTTTACACGTTCTACCTGACCGTTCGCTGTCGATCTGTATACTGGAGTTTCTACTTTAGTTATGTTGTATTTCAAACACATTTGGTTCACCATTTCTGTTTTGAATCCCTTCTCGTTATCTGTCATGAGTCGTTCACATTTTGGGAAATAATTAGATAAGACCTCTTCCATAACGTCGTACAGTCTGTTTCGAGTTTCGATTTCCCGAAGGATTGTATATTTAGAATACTTATCTACTGTTACAAGGAAAGTATACTTGTCGTTGAAGTATATGTCCATATGAATGTGTGTTCCCACATGTGTTGGTATTTCTGAATTATTCAGAGGTTCTCTGATAGGTTTTCTTTCATATTTTCCAAATAGACATGCTATGCATTTTCTGTTGAAACTCTTTGCTTGTTTATTTAGATCGGGCCAGTAATATTTCTCTGAGATTTCTTGTATATTGTTACGTAACCCTCGGTGTGCTCTTTCGTGAGTTACCCTTACAAGTTTTAGTTGTTCCTCCAAATTTGTCACGTCTTGAAGTTTTCTTGGTGTGAATATAAATCTTACTAGTGGGAATTCTTTTTTTATGTTTTCACCATATTTGTATATGTTTTCAAATTTCGTATGCAAAGCTACAATCTTTTGGGGTTGTATAACTTCTTTCATCTGCCTTAGTAAAGAGTCTTTGTCCTTAAACTTTATTATGAGTCTTATTTTGTTACTAAAATAGATTTGTGTTTCGATATTATTTGTTATATCTTCAATAAGTTCGAACTGTGCAGTGTATGCATTAAAAGGCTGATTCACAGTTTTTATTATATCATTAGAAGAACTTTCAGCTGAATGTGCTGTTTCTATGGTAGAAGTATTTATGCGTTGACGTGATAATGCGTCAGCTACAAGATTTAGGTTTCCTGGTTTATAAACTAATTTTGCTCCAAAGTCTTCAATGATTCCCTTCCAACGTTTCAGCTTTGTGTTGGGATTTTTTTCTGATACAGAATATATAAGGCTCTGGTGATCGGTATATATGGTTAAGTCTGCTATACCATATATGTAGTTTCTGAGTTTTTGTAAGGACCATATGATCGCTAATAGCTCTTTCTCGTTTGTGCTATAGTTCTCTTCTGTCTTACTCAGTGTTCTTGACAAGAAGTGTATAGGTTGCTTATTCTGACTTAGTACGGCTCCAATAGCTATGTTGGATGCATCAGTAGTAAGCTCGAATGGTTTACTATAATCCGGTTGAAAAAGTTCGACTTGTTCTTTCAAATAATTTTTTAAAATTCTAATCGCTTCTAATGCTGAATCATTCAGATTTAACTTAATATTTTTACTTTGTTTTTTGTTTACTTTACCGTTATCTCCTCGTAAATATAATGTCAGGGGCTTGGCTATGCTTGCGTATCCTTTTATAAACTTACGATAGTAACCTGTAAGACCTAAAAATCCTCTCAAATCCTTTACCGTTTGTGGGACTGGAAAATTTTCTATAGCTGCTATTTTCTCAGGGTTCGTAGTGATTCTACCATGTCTGATTATGTGACCTAAGTATTCTACTTCTTCTTGAAAAAACTTACTTTTCTCATCAGATATTTTTAATGTGGCTTTATTGAGTACGTCGAATACTTGACTTATGTGCTGTATATGTTCTTCCTCAGATGAAGAATATATCAATACGTCATCAATGTAAACGTGTACGAATTTACCTACAAAGTCTCTCAAAATGTCGTCCACGCATCTCTGAAATATGCTTGGTGCATTTTTGAGCCCGAAAGGCATTCGTTTAAAATGATATTTTGCGCCATTTATAGCAAAAGCTGTTTTTTCTTTATCATCTGTTTTGATTTTAATTTGGTGGAAACCTGACTCCAAATCTAATGTTGTAAAGTACTTGGCTTTACCTAAATTTTGAATTGTCATGTTGACATCCGGAATGGGGTATCTACAGTGTGAGCGTTAAGTTTTTGGAAATCAACAACCATGCGCCGTTTTGGTTTTCCTTTTTCGTCCAAACCTTTTTTAGGTACTGTCCATATGGGACTGTTATAAGGACTATGGCTTTTTTCTATTATATCGTCATGTAAGAGTTTCTGTATTTCTTTGTTTACGAATTCGTTATCTGCTATGGGATATGGATATTGTTTAACATAAACCGGATTATCATTGGTCGTCCTAATGCTTGCTTCTATAGTATCTGTAAAGGGTAACGGTCCTATGCTGTTATTAATCTTCATCAGTCTATCTATGTCTGCTTTATAAATATTATTTTCCCCAATTATGTAATTAATTTTCTGAATAGATTCGACACTGCTTATGGTAGTTAGAGTCATATTACTGAAATTTATTTCCGCGTTTAGAACTTTAAGTCCTTCATATCCTAATATCATATCAAAAGACTGAATATCCTCTAATTCAAAAAATGTTATATTTTTCTTTAATATCCTAACTACTTTCTTTGTATCTACCATAGAATAACCATGCATTGTTTTTATTTTTATAGGTTTAATTTTAATTTTTTTGCTAGAATCGCATTTTCTATTAATGTAATTATGGGTTGCACCAGTATCAATAAGAATTTTATAAATTTTCTTAGAAATAGTACTAGTTAAATTTAAGCAGGGCAACCCGTCTACTAGTTTAAATGATCTATTCTTATGTTATTATTTACCATACATTCCGTTTCATCTGCTTCTGCATATGTACTGCTGACATCGTCTCTGCGTTGTTGTCGGGAGTTATTTACTCTCTGCTGCTTGAAGTTCTGCTGATAAGATCGTTGCGGTCTGTTGTGTGTGTTGAAACTCCCGCTGTGTTCACGTTTCGCTGGTGGATTATATACATCGGGTTTGTATTGATTCCAATTTTGTCGCTGTGCATGTACAATTTGTCTCGAGTTTATCTCCATCGGCTGTGGTCCTTGATTGTGTTGCTGCATATTATCGTATTGCTTCTGGGGTTGATAATTCGTTGTTTGGCTCGAATAATTTGGTCTTCTTTCGTTTCTGCGTTCATGTGGCATATTTTTGTGGTGCTTATCCTGAGTGAGATGTAAATGCCTGTGCACATTATCATGTTCTATTCTGCGAGCAATTGCGAATGCGTGTTCTAGATCATTTATTGTAGCTGAATATAATGATCCTCTTGTAAAGTTGTCACTCATACCATCAATGAATATACGAACTGCGTCGTCGTTAGCATTTTTAATTAGTCTGTCGATTATATTCGGCGGATCACCTGACATAGTGATTTTTGATATTATTAAATTGAGATTTTTATTTATCTCGTCGTGGTATTCAGACAGTGTGCTTCTTTTTTGCGTGATGGCTTTCATCATGTCTTGTAGCACGTATAGAGGTTCTTGATTAGAGTACGTATAATCTAATCTGTTACGTATCGCCTCAAAATTAAAAATTGTGTTATAATTAGTTAACACATTCGCGGCTGCACCCTGTATTTTACTTTTCACTATAGTCAATGCTGCTGCGTACTTACTGTGTGTTTTGAAGTTTTTAATGCTGTCCATTAATCTGGATGCTTCTTCGCGCCACGACCGATAATTTGATTGATCGCCGTTGAAAATAGGTAGGCTTTTAAATGCGTCTAACTGTATTTCACTACCATCTGTATATGTGGTTCTTATTTCCTCTAGCACAGGTATGTTTGGTACTATGCCTAATCCAGATTTTACTTCATTTAGTTTTGTTTCTAAATTAGTGTTTATTTGATTTTGGTTAGTTATTATTGCTGCTAACCTTGCATTCTCTGTGCGTGTGTGCTCTAGGGTTTGTGTTACTGTGTTGCTCCTGGTTTCTAAAGCTTCTAATCTTGCCATTAATACTGCGAGTTGTTCCATTTTGAACTCGTGTCTGTTGTCGTCGAATTTGTGTGTTTTTTTTCTCCACATATACACTTTCACTGAATTGCTTTGCTGCTTCGTACGAAGAAGCTATATTTGTACCTGCTATGCTAGGTAATTCTTGTAACCGGTAACGCGAGTGTTCTGTTTATACTAGATTTCACTACTTGTTCCCGAGGTCCGCTCGATTGAAGTTAAAAAGTATATTTAACCTCCTGGCAGGATCGCCAATTAAAACACTTGTTTCTTACTTTTAAAATTAAACAATATTTATTTGGAACTATGTCCTTTATTATTGAAATACTTTTTACTAATTCTAAAAGGAGCTTAAGGCTACTATGTAGTTACAATAAGACTGTTGATAAATTCATCATACAGTCGTATTTATATACTTTTCTTATCTATCTACAAGGAGACCCAAGCGTACAATCGTCTTGCTTGATAATGAAGAAGAGATAATATTCCAACATTGTATACAAACGATATTATCTCTTTTACATATGTTATCATTGTAGCGTTGTGTGCAAGACTGTACTAGAGACTAAAGATATCATTGAATACAAATAATGTTATCTTTTTTCTCAATATGTTTTGCTATGGATACTTAACTCGCGCTCATATAGCTCGAGCTCAGATCAGTGCTCAAAAAAGAAAAATGCCTATGATGCTCTGCTGAATGTTTCATAAGGTGTGTTTGTTTTAACAACGCAACGATTGAAAGTCTTTTTCGTAGTGTTTTCGTGGAAAACGACTTTGAACGACTCGTTTTGAAAACTGAAATAGGTATGGGAAAACTTCTGTTTTCGATGAAGTTTTAAAGTATTTGCGAGAAAACCAGGTTTTGGGCTCTGTGTGAATAGCGTGTGCCTATAATTTTTTTTTATCATGTCCTCATGATCTATACATCGATTTCCACGGTTTACAATAATAATACGAGATCCAACTGTTGTTGTAAACCGTGAAAATTAATGATCTTCTATATGGATCATGCGGGTTTATAATAAAAAACGCTTATTAACTGCGGACAAACGGATCTCTCTGTCCCGTCTTTTGCAAAAATGCGCGTGCGTGATGGTGTAAATGCAGTTTTATAGGCAAACGTTTATTCCAAGTGAAAACGAGTCACACAGCAATTAATAACTGGCTATAGTTGATACATATGTATATAACTTTGATAAAATTGTCATTATGTTCGCATTTTGTTCTTCGGCGAGTGTTTTCGCCGCGACGTTAACCATTTCACACAAAATAGGTAGGTATCGGATGACTTTTTATTTTCAACTGTCAACTATCATAGATAGTTTTAGGCCCATTTACAAATTATATTTTCCTAACACGTATCTAAGCTTATTATATAATTGGCTACACACTAGAATTACGTATTTAGTTGGCAACTGATAACATTGCACATGCAATGGCATTCAACGCATGGAAATAATTAAAATGCGTTCAGCTCTCCACACCTGATTGGCGTAAAGTTGGCGCATCAATTTCGTTTACGGTCTATTAGTTGGGACAATTTTTGTGATTTAATGCGCACACGTTGGACCACTTAAAATGCAGAAAGCAACTTTCCTATGACTTCAGTTTTCTTTCACGTTCTTCTTGGTTTTTTTTTTTTTCAGGTCTTTCAGATTGTCTTTGCATTCGCCATCGTTGCAATTGCGGAATGTAATTTACATCTATCCAAACGACCAGGCTATCCCGGCTGGCCACAAAAATCGGCCAAACAAACCGGAATTGGTCGCAATCCTCCCGGAAAAAGAACACTTGTGCTACAAATTCGAAGCGATAAGCATGTCCCAATCGTTTTGAAAAGACCTCCCCATCAGCAGGCTCTATTACAAAGACCAATTGGACGTCCACACAAGGTGATTTTTAAGACTGGTCCAGCGCTTAACAGCAAGCTCGTTGGACGCAAGCCAACAAGTGTTCTAAAGATAAAGATACCAAATGTGAAGCCAGCGCATTTCGAGAAGCCCTACCACTACGAACAGCCTTATCAGATGATTTCTGAAGTTCAAAATTTACCGGTAAGTGCGATGACTTCCATCGCTCGACTGTCTATTGAACTTTCTCGTTTTCTAGCTTGAGGAGAACCCGCACTTCGTGTCGGACCACTTTGCTCCCATTCACACAATTCCAGCGCCGAATTTGGGCATCCAAGACAATCACATATTCCAGTCGGAACAATATCTTCCTCCGCAACCCCAACAGTACTACGCCAATCATTACCAAGTCAACGAAGATCAAACGAATGATCAGACGATTTTAGATCCATTCTCGGGCAAGCAGAAACTCTTCGCCCCAGATCCAGATCCATCTCTGCCGACGGCTAAAATTCGTCCCGCCACCGAGCCATACAACACACCCAGCAACGGAAAGCCTCTGCCCGCCGATATACAGTCAAACTACTTGCCAGCCTCCCAAGCTCAGGCTCTCACTCAAGGCGGATCACAGCTACCAGAGTTGTATGGAATTCAGTATGTTGGTCAGCCTATTCAACTCTCTCCGATTGCTGTACAAAACCCAACATACCTTGTGACTCAGTCGAATCAACTCTTCCAACAGCACCAACAAGAGCTTTTCAGGCCCGCTGATAACAACATTGTCTCTTCATATGCCGACGCCGATCTGACGCAACAGGTAGCCAGTAATGGACAAATTTTGCAGTCAGCGAAGGATCCGGCCAACCACATTCATCCAGAATACACAGCTGCCGATGTGGCAATCCATGCTGCACCTCAATTTGCTGCTTTGATTGCCGCCCCACCAGCCTCCACGGCCCATGCGGTGCAAATTGAACATAGAGCACCATTCCAGCTAACAAATGTCGCTGCTCCACAACAGGATGGCTTCGTAGTATCAAATTATTTTGGCAATTCCCACGCTGATTCGCAGCTCCTCCAAGCATTCGCCGAAGAAGAAGCTCAACGAGAACAAGCTGAAGGCCAACATCAGGCTCAGGCTGAATACGAACAACAGATACAACTGGAACAACAGGAACAGCAATTGCTCTTGCAGCAGCAACATAATCACCAACTGGAACTGCAGCAGCAACACCAACAGTATGAGCTGCAACAGCAACAGCATCAGCAGCATCAACAATATGAGCTGCAGCAGCACCAGCAACAGCAGCAACTTCACCAACAGCATCAGCAACAGCAGCATCAACAGCACCAGCAGTTGCTTCTTGCTCAAAATCCACATGGTCAACCGCAGACAACAGTAGACCCAGCACAAGCTGCATTCGAGGAGCATCAGCGTCTTGTTCAACAACAGCTGGGACCACAATCGCTGAGGATATTTGTCCCAGATGATGAGGGTGGCTTTACACCGGATGGGGTAAGTCTTGATCAAAATTCTTAAGGAAGGGTCTTAACCTGTATGTCTCCAATTACAGCGTCCAAAACTGCAGAGGCGTTCCGATGAAGGATCACTTAAAAATGAGAACACTAAAGAAAAATCTATTCCCGTTTCATCATCAGTTGGGATTTCCAGTGAAAAGCGGAAGCAATAGGAAATTACTAGGGACTGTATCTTAGTAACTGATACTAGTTTAAGCTAATTGTATTAATTTATTTTTTATTTCTTAACAAATTGCGCGACTATTAGTGAATATTTCGGTATCAATGGATATTTGAATGACTAACAGACTTTGATTAAAGCTCAGATAAATATATTATTATGCAGAAAAAAGTATTCGTCTCATTTCCAAAGATTATATATAGAACATGTGAACACAACCCGCGTTTTGAAGGTAGATTTTCCTTTTATGATCTTTATAATGAATATTTATAATAGTCCCTAACCAAATCTAAAGGGTGTGTTCTTAGGGGTATAGAACTTTAAGTCGGCAACACTATTTTACTGGCGGCCATTTTGTCAGCTGTCAAGTGTTTGTTTTTATTTTTAGTTTGGTTGGGCATTTCAACTGACGCCTGAACAACGCTTCCAAATTGGTCCAAAACGAGATTAACTTTGATCCCAATTTTCATATGCGAATTTTGTCTAGCGATGAAGATCACGTTTGGTTGAATGGATACGTCAATAAACGTCACTACCGTATTTGGAGTGATAAAGTGTATGTTGACACACCGTTACATCCACAAAAAGTTAAAAAGGATGCTGGCTAGAACGTTACAGTCAATGGTGACCGCTATAGAGCCATGAATACTGACTTTTTCGATCACCAATTGAAAAACCATGATGTGCAGGAGCTGTGGTTTCAACAAGACGGCGCAACATGTCACACAGCTCGTGCCACAACTGATTTATTGAAGGAAATGTTTGGCCTCCAAGATCGTGGGATTTAACGCCGCTTTAATATTTTCTTTGGGATATGTGAAGTCGCTTGTCTACGCCGATAAGCCCGAAACGATTGACCACTTGGAGGACAACATTCGCCGCGTTAGTGCCGATATACGGCCATAAATGCTGGAAAAATAAATCAATAATTGGACCTCCAGATTAGACTACGTCCGAGCCAGCCGTGGCGGTCACATGCCAGAAATTATATTTAAATTATAATGCCAGAAAATTATATTTCTAATAAAGTAAAATTCATGTCAATTTAAGAAAATCATCTTTGCCTAATACCATTTCAAAATAAAAAAAAACACCTTTTAGTTTTGGTAGGTAATTTTTGCTTTTATTTCTTATTACCTGAAGTATTCCATCGGAAAATACACTGAACTGTTTCTTTTTGTTTGCTGAACGCTACCAATAGTTGTGAGCAGCTGTCCGGCTGTCACCACAAAATTCGCTGTCACTTTGATCACGTTGAGGTTAAAACCAAAAAAGTAGAATCCAAATAACAAATTTATACTAGAAGCCACTAGAAGCCTCGTCTCCAAAACTACAGACTGCATTATTAATCTTTGCGCAAAATGATTATCCCAATTCGTTGCTTTACTTGTGGAAAAGTTATAGGCAACAAATGGGAGTCTTATCTGGGACTTCTACAAGCAGAATACACCGAAGGGTAAGAAAGTGAAGCAATATCGAAATTTGTTATTCATTACATCCAATTGCAGAGATGCTCTTGATGCTTTGGGCCTGAAAAGATACTGCTGCCGCAGAATGCTTCTCGGGCATGTGGACTTAATCGAAAAGCTTCTCAATTATGCTCCGCTGGAAAAGTAAATCACAAATGGGACTGTAGAAATGTAAATCTTTAGAATATAGACGTAGAAAAGTCGTGTTTAATAAATTTTAATTTAAAAATTGGGCTTAACAAAATTGTATGCAAATCTACATTTTATCCATGAAATGGGGTTGTCCGTTATTCTCACGGCGACGTGTCAGGATCTCACATCCATTCTCAGTAACCAGCAGTGTTTGCTCAAACTGCGCCGAGCGCAAACCATCTGCAGTAACTGCAGTCCAGTCATCGGGCCACTGGTCGCTCTTAGAAACACCCTCGGAAATCATTGGTTCAATGGTAAAGGTATTTCCGGCTTTCATGACTCCAACGGCAGAGTTTTCTGTTGAAACGAGAACAAGTTAGAGTACATTGAATTGGGATGTAGGTGAATGTCTTACTAGCATAATGAGGCACATTTGGTGCTGTGTGAAACAGACGATGAATACCGTGTCCGCAGTAGCTCTTGACCACACTGAACCCATGCGGCTGTACATATTTCTGTATGACATTTCCAATTTCGCGATACTTGACACCAGGCCTGAAAAGTTCAAATTGCATCAATTTTTTTTTTTTTTGGATGGAACACTCCTCACAACCCACCTAACAATATCGATTGCCTTTGAAAGTGCCTCGTATGTGACTTTCACCAGTTTCTTATGCTTGTCCGACACATTTCCAACAAAAAGCGTCTCGTTTAAATCGCCATGGAAGCCATGGTGATACACCGTGATATCTACGTTGCAAATATCGCCGTCCTGCAGCGGTCTGGTGTCCGGAATTCCATGGCAAATGACTTCGTTCACCGAAGTACAGCACGATGCCGGAAAATTGTAGTAATTCAACGGCGACGGGTAGCAGTCACGCTCAATTGCAGCTTCATGGACAATACGATCCAATTCGTCTGTAGTCACACCTATATCGCATGCCTTTGCAGCTTCATCTAGGCATTCGCGGCCCAATTTACAAGAAACTCTCATGGCTTCAATTTCTTCGTCATCCAGCACCTTGATTGTACTGTTGCCTCGCATAGCCTCTTCTGAGAGTGCACGGCCCTTGGGGTGGTCTGCATAATCGGGACGCTGAATCGTATCCGGAACCGTACGTATTGGCGTTTGAGGATAGGGACGCAGCTTTCCACTAAAACGGTAGTATGGCCAGGGGTTGTAGCCATTTGTCTCAGTTGTCTCAGAAGCTCCCGAATTGACAGCACCCTCTAAAAGATGTACGATTGAAGTTTTGTATTTGCGCCAGCTATTTTCAATTCGATTAATGATTGTACTTACGTGCGAGAGCGTGAATGGTCTTGTGATCTTTCCAGTAGCCCTTAAAGCAGGCTTGCGAACAAAAGTACGATCCCTGGATGCCGATTTTCAGACATGTGGGGCACTGAAGTGTAGCAACTTTATTGCAATCCGGCGTTTCGCACTTGTGGTTGGCCACCGACATTTTCAGATGTGATAAATTGCTGTCCCTCAATTTAATTAAAACAATTATAAA
This sequence comes from Cheilosia urbana, assembly GCA_946477585.1. Lineage (NCBI taxonomy): Eukaryota > Metazoa > Arthropoda > Insecta > Diptera > Syrphidae > Cheilosia > Cheilosia urbana. The sequence goes on from OX297853.1 coordinate 161,762,040, forward strand.
TAGATTTTTCCTCGCTAGAAAATTACTCGTTTCCACCGGCGGGCAATGCGAGTGGTGAAAAAGTGAATGCACTGATGGAAATATTTTGACAGATGAGAGGTTATAATTTTGTGTTTTCGCTTCGCTGTTATTGTACCTACTCGTTATAAAAATAGTTGTCAGTAAGAGTGGGCAAATAAAAAATAAAAACAGAAAAATAAGTTGGAATTACTTGTCGAATTACTGCGACATCTAAGAGATGATATAAGTGGCATAATTCTTATTTAAATGATAATAAAGAAATTGAGCAAGCAAAAGCAAGGTAATTAGATTATGTTGTTATTTAAATATCTCATGCGCCTACAAGTATTCACCATTCGTAAAAAATATTGTAGATGCAATTATGCTCAAATGTAGGTGTCGCTGGTAAATACATTTTTGGCCGAAGGCTGTTTGTCGTTTTTAAATTTTTATTTACATGTTGGTTTTGAGTTTCATTTATGTAACTAAAGGGTAAACCGTCAGTTGAATTATGTTGCACACAAAAATATGCCTGTAAATATTGGTCCAACCAATTCTTATTGAGTGAACATTTTATTAGTTATTCAAATCTTTCAAACACTGAAATAACGATTATGTGTTTTTTTATTCGTGTTGCTACGGAATTCAATCATTCTACATGCATCCAATGGACAAAGAAAACTGCTTATAATCGACTCCATTCAGGTTTGGTTGAAATGTCGCAAATTAATATTTAATGGCTGCTGTAAATACAATAAAAAAAATCGGCACAAATTTCACATTTTGCTAAATGTAACAAAAGTAATTAAGAAGAGCAATTGCCTATTGAGTGGGTTCTGCGTGAAATTCTCCTCTCCAAATAATCAGAAGATGAACGCTTCTCTTTGCCAATGGAAACGATATTAATTGTTTGACAAAACGTTATGTTTGACAAAAATGTCTATTTGACAGCAATCACGTTTTGACGTCTTTGTAGATAGTGAGGGCGTTCAAGTATCTAGTTTAGTAAGTCTGACTGCTGTCTGACTAGATCTATATCGGTTGTGATTGGATTAAATCGGTCACGTGGGCACCTGTGACATTTGACGTTTATGGAGGGGTAGCCGACGAATCTAGTCAAGAAATTCGTGACTGAGTACTAAGTTGACAGTTCGGGTATGTGGCTGACGTAGAAAAAGTGACGTTCCCGACCAATCTAGTTTTTGCGTTCAGGTTACATACTATCCAGACGAATCTAGTCGACTTAAGATAACTAGATTCTTGAATGCGGCCAATGGGGACGTTCGGATTCATAGAGTAGCTCTGACAGCTGTCTGATTAGATGTATTTCAGTTTTGATTGGCCCAGAGTGGTCACGTGATTAGTTTTTGCAGTTGACGTTTACGGAGGGGAAGCCGACAAATCTAGTCAAGAAAAACCTGCCCGCATACTCAGTTGACATAAGAGTCGAAAAAGGGCCGGTGAGAGAAAAAGGTGCCATTTCTAAAACTAGTCTGCAAATTTTGAATTTTCACAAATTGGAGACTTATGATAGGTAACCGTGCTACGTTTTAAATGTAATTATTTGAAAATAACAATTTTTGAAAAAAAAAAAATATGAGGGGTCTTTTCCGAATAATAAAGGGCAAAATCGAATAAAGGTAACGCTGACCGCGAGAATACAAAAACAATTCAAGTTGCTAAGTCAACGCGTTCGGATTCCTAGTCACGACGAATCTACTTGACGTTTTACATAAACTAGGTATCCGAACGTCCCCAATCAGAGAATTTGTCTATAGGCGTGTTTTTTTGAGCTTCGATCTCAGCAAAGCAAAGCAAAGTAGGATTTTCAGCATGCGATTACAACAACTACGCCCTACTTGACACTAGGGATGCCAGACGTCCCCCTTTTTCATAAAAAATGCTATATGTCCCCCCTAATACAATCCACTGTCCCCCTTGTTAAGTCAAATTCAATAAAAGAAAACATTCAATTGAAAACCTTGAAAATACTTCCTTTTAATATTTTTAACGAGATTTGTTGTGAACACAGTCATTTGAAGTGCAAGAAAACTTTCGAAGCTGAATGCGAACTACATCTCACTTCACTTGCTAAAGTTGTTCTCCTGTACTTTTTTGTTTTGTACTGTCATCATCTGTCTCTTTCAGTTTTTGTTTTGAAACCAAAATTTATAAGTAAACTAACAAAAAAAGGAAAGTATTTATATAGCCAGTGATGGGAAAAAATATATGTATCTAATGAAACTTGTTTTTATTCAACTTTTATGACTCAAATCTATGTCCCCCTTTTTGAGCACTTATCCCCCCTAGAGAACTCACGATGTCCGCCTTTTCGTATTTTTTTATCTGGCAACCCTACTTGACACTTCGAGGAATCACAGTAGTTGTTGTAATTGCGTGCTGAAAATCCTACTTTACTTTGCTTTGCTGAGTTCGAAGCTCAAAAAAACAGGCCTTATGACAGAGAATACGGCTGCTAATGCTAAATGGTGTCAAACTTGTGTTATGGCGTTTTCGATTGAAGAAAATAATTGCCCTTTCTATGGAAAGAGCAAATCCAGAAATGATCTTTCTATGTTTTCTTTTTTTCATTGAAATAAAAAGTGCACTTCCAATTCTTAACACGGCAGAAGTGTCCGGAATATTTTTAATGCATTGCCCTGAACTCACCAACACACACTAGCAAAATGCTGTGTTGTTGCAAACAAATATTTCACTATATGATCCGAAAATATGCAATTAAGCTTGCGAATGTAAACTTTAATTGAAATAAATCGACTTGGCTTATTTAAACATTCATATTTATTTTGGAAAACACCAAAAAAGTAGCAACTGAATATCAAATCTCACATAAAAATGGTGTCTACCACTATTACAAAAGTCTTCCAACGAATTTCATTGAAAGGAGCAATTCCGAATTTCGGGGCAACTCGGTCGGATCGTCAATGAAAAACGCCATTAACCATTGCGATGCAGCATGTGTAAAAGAAGTAAACAGAGTATAAATTCACATTTTTCACTGATGTCAAAGACAAAATAACAGTCCTCACAACAAGCACGATTTACTATGCATACGATTTCGCAAAACTAACAGCGTATGCCATCCAGTGTTGACCCCCAACTCGTTGGAAATGATAGCGTGGCGAATTTAAAGTGTAGTAAAACAATAGGCGTGTATTATTGGAAATCTAACGTAGCAAAGTAAAGTAAAGTAAAGTAAAGTAGAAACTTCAACACGCTATTACAAAAACTACGAAAGTTGCAAATGGAGCGTAGTTGTTGTAATTGCGTATTGAAGATTCTATTTAATAATACTTTCTTTTAGATATGAATAACGTAGGGGAAAGGTGCGAACAGTGAGACACTTTTCTTTTAAATTGGTATATATCTGAATGTTTTCAAGCAATCATAACCAAACTTGGAGTATATTTTAAGGCATATTTTACCTTAATGTTCCAATACAAATTTTAGTGGAAGGGTCCATGAGAGCATCACAACAAACTGAATCTTGGGAAAAGTCAAACTGTCTCACTGTTTGCCTGTGGTGAAAACAGTAAGACGATACAAATAAACTAAGAAAAAATTAAACTTTAGTATCTATATTATCAAAAAAAAAAAATTATCTCAAACTTTTTTTTTAACATTAATATATTTTGTTTTTAAGTAAATAACGGAAACAAAATAAAGTAACATGGAATAGAAAAAAATTAATTAAAGGTAAAACAAAAAAGGAACTTCATTTTCATAAATGGATACGAACTTAAAAAAAACGTTTAAATTTTTATTTTAAGCTGCTTCCGTAGCGCCCAAAATCCACTTCAAACACTACTGATGCCTTTTGTCGACTAGTATGACCGCAAGCATTTTTGCAGAAACCTGGACTGTAGTTAGCCCCGTCTCATCCAGATTGTAGATCCGGGTTCCAGCTGAAAAGCAGCTTGATGATCGTGCGAGAATTTCGTATAAATTATCATAAAAAATGCCAACATTGTGCCTGTTGAAAGAAGTTGCTCGAGATAAACTACAGGCTTCAGGAGCCCGGAGTGATAAAGATGGATTTCTTTTTCGGAAGCGCTTCATCCAGTCGTTACTTGCTTTTTTATGCTCTACCCAAAATTTCGGAAGCTTCTTTGAATTGATTGTGGCTGTTTCGTATGCCAAGCGTCTAACATCTTCCAACGACAAACCATAAAACATTTTCGAACAGTTCTTTATATATTCCGTTAGTGACTGCTCTTCTTCCGCACTGAAGACTGCATTAACAGAATAATTTGGGCTCATTCTTCAGCCGACATAATTAAATGCTTAATTACCGATTTTTAATCCTACAGAGACGACCACAATCTGTTTCAGCAAGACAAAAAAGATTTGTTACTAAACCAAAACCTTTAAATCATAAAGGGCGAACAGTGAGACATGTCTCACTGTTTCGTTTTTAGAAATGTCTCACTGTTCACTTTTTGACATTTAACAGAAAAAAATAAATTATAAAAAACTGACAAAGTTTTTCTGGATTTTTTTCATATATTCTGAAAACACAATAGCAGCTAAATATATATAAAAAATATAATTCACTTACCTGAATATTACGGCTACTATATCAAATTCTGTAGTACACTAAAAAATACTCTTGATAGATTTTTTCGATGTTCACTCGGCAAAAGAAAACGCGCTAATGATATTTGTGTGCAACAGAATTACAGCATGTGGAGAGGGAAATAAACGTTTATACCAATACCGGCATGTCTGTGCATGCTTTAACGAAAGAGAAAAATGAGTTGTCTCACTGTTTGCACTGTCTCACTGTTCGCACCTCTCCCCTACTGACATTTTAAAGGGTAAACCACAATAGCGGACTATGTCGGCTTAAGCTGACTCTAGCTGTAAATGGTACAACAAAGTAAGCTTTTATACACGAACCTGCGAATTTTCGGTTTAAGCCCTTCAAACGTTAAAGTGTAGGCAAACATGTATTCACTCTGCAGACAGGTGATGTCTCTTGTTTTTATTTGCCCTAGGGTGCCACCTGCCAGTCTTTTGATAAATAGTTTGTGGTCACGACATTTAGGTCAAATGCAATGACACATTGCCTTAAGCTAGATTTCCATGCAATTGTTTCATGTTCTCACCTATTGACTCTCGATTCTCGAATAATAAAAAATATTTTCCTCTTTGGACAAGTTACCAACACCTACGTATTTCTCTATCAGAAAAGCCATGAAAACACTTACGGGAAACCTTAAACAAAACTGCAAAAGTCTGATAACAATTTAACTCAGTAACTTACTGGGTATAACTTTCACTTGAACACTACACATCGCCTGCACATTGCATAAACTGCTTCCGAAATCAAAAACAAAAGTGCGCAAAACTTGGTTGTAACTCATCAGCATAGAACTTCCTTCAGCCTTGTGAGTTTTGCTCAGTCCTCAATGCACTCCATTGGTTCTGAATATGACTTTAATTAATTTCCGATGTTACATCTCGAACTTTCTCGATACCCCTCTTAGTTGGAATAATGAAAGTATGCTCCCCGCACACACAACTACTGCATAAGTATTTTAAAGTTTCACAAAGTTTGTGAGTACGTGCTACAAAAACGCCAATTTTAGTACGCTCTGCGAAAGTTCATAATTAAGAGTAAACATTATTCCCTAATTATTGAACTGTGGGAGCTCTTTTCACTTTCAGGAACTTTTCGTTACTCACCCGACCCTCTGTCAAGCTTGAGGCATTTGGATTCACTGCTCCAAAGTAGGTATCTAAGAACTATCACCGCCATTCCCATGACCCATCATCGTTATGATGATACACTCGGATATAGGTACCTCTGCAGTGTTTCTAGTTACTTCAACTTTACCATCTAACGGTAATCGCCAATCAAGTTTTACCCTATTAAATTTAATTTTATTTAAAATTCGCCTCCCTTGTGGGCGCTTATCTAACCTCGGTGTGCGCTATAACAAAAGCCGGTGATTTGAGGGAAAGCAGAACTTTAACTACTTTATGATGAAGACATTATCCATGCATGGGTCTCGTGTATATATCGGTTGTGTACGGGGAACCGAAAGGAGTTGAGAATGAAGCCATGGAAGACAACCTGATGCTCCGAAAACCCAATTAAACTTGGAATGTGTGCTCGAGCAGCACTCTACCCTTCTCACATATTTCGCATTTTAATCGAGGACACACTTTGAATTTTTTTTCTCCCATGTATATGCGACAGGACTAGCTTTACCTACAATCTATACTCGAAGGATACGAGCGAGAGAGCGAACACATTATAAAAGTTTTCAATTTAATTTTCAATGCGGAAATTCTTCTTTCCCTGTTAAGGATATAGACATATCCCGAACGGGAGCTCAGCTCACATCTAACGACGCTGTTCACTGTTCGTTCAGTGTGTTCGGCTCGTGGGCCTGCTGTCGTGATATGCGCTTTGCGCTGAAAAGGAAACATTTTACATAATTAAACTTATGTTACTTATCTGTGCGATAGTTGTGCTGCCAGCGCCATGATGATGTGTGTCTGCATAAGTGAGGGCACATGAGTTGCTTCACCATATTTTCAGTTTCTGTATGAATTCTGCGAGTTCCAGCTTCGAGATCATGGGGATTGGAGAGTTTAAAAGTTGCGCCCTTGCTTGACTTTATTTTTGCTGCGCTCGGTTTTTTTTTTCCGTCGACTGAGCATTTTAATTTTGTCCTTGCTGAAAGTGAATTGTAATTTTTTCTAAGAGCAGCTGAACGGTTGAAAGGGAAATTACTTTGTGATGCTAAAAATATGCTGGTGCATACCAACGGCGATTGAGTGCAGCGTTTTTATCTTAGTGCTTATTATATGTCGCGAGAAAAATGTTTTGTCATGCTGATCAAAAAACTCTGAGTACCTCTCTATAGATACAGAAGGCGCGCGGTCCTAAACGGAAAGTTATTCCCGCTGACCTCGTGCCGTTTTCTTTATAAGACTCACTGGTGTTGAGGATTTCACTGCAGTTTCAGATGTTCGGTGCTGGTTTGTCAGGATGCATTTTTGGAGTCACTAAAAATAAAAAGGCAAATACTGTCGTTTAAGTCACTGGACTTGGTGTGTGGGACGGTTTTCCTTTCAGCAGATTTTCTTAAACTCTGACATTCAAAAATTGTTTGGTCTCGTATCTGAATGAAGCTATTTTTGATATTCGACACTATGAATGACCTGTTCTTAAATGTATGAGCGACTGTCCCTGTCCAAGTTGGTACTTTTGTTGAGAGTCGTTTTCTGCTACATATCTGTTTTGTTGGGCTGGAATGGCTCGATAGACATGACAAGCAAGTTTGTGGGTGTTATTTAAAGCCAAAGTGTTATTCAAAGCCAAAGTGGAGACACCAAAACAGCAGTGTGGAATGGCGAGGCATTGACAGAATGATTTCAGTCATTGTCGGGAGTAAGGCAAGGATGTGCTCTGAGCCCAAGCCTGTTTGCATAAGGTTATTATATAGTGTTTTCTTTTTTTTGCCAGGAGAAGTCTATTTTGTGCGGGGGTGAATATAAAAGCGCTTCCCTTGGCGGAAGATTTATTGTATACTCTTAGCATATTCGTCGGAGAATTGTGGAACTTAATCGTAAACTTGAAAAAATCAAAAGTAATGATTTCAAAAAAAGTAGGAGTCATAAACTGTTTCAACGCACAGTGGCATATCCATGGCAGTTTCATAGAAGTTGTTAAGGAGTACAGATATCTTGGAGTGATACTCACGAGTAGTTTAAACATGGAGAAACACCTTAGGGCAAGACTGGCACATTCGAAGACTGCTATCAATTTAGCATGGAGCAAATGCCTCAGTAACAAATTCATTGCACATAGCAGTAAATTATAACATATTTGAAGCCCAACGTACATGTTGTCAGTAACATTGATGTTACCCTATCTCAAGTCAAAGACATACCTGCAAGCTGCAACTGCAACAAGCAGCGACCATCTGCCGGATGATAGATGAAAAAGAGCGGATAATTCGATAGAAAATTTTAAACTACGATTACGTTACGAGGCCGGAGAAACGACATACGAGAAAAAAGAAGAGAAAATAATTTGGGAATTTATTCAAGCACCAGTCACCAAATATAAAAACTCGACTCTCTATTTCTAAAAGTTCCGGAAAAAAAAACATGAAAAGTGTCCGGCGTTGCGTCAAAAAATACTTGCTGTATTTAAATAAAATTACTACAAAGATCGGTTATTTATAAACCTTGTAGCAAACTTTCTGTATGTATTCGTCGAGAATTCGTCTGTTGACACTTTCAACATTCAAATTTCACAGAATATGCTCGTGGACTATCTTCAAAGGCTTAGAGTCAGAACAATACGGAGCATGTTGGTACATGCATAATGTAAGTTTACATTTTAAAAACCCGGTGAAGACAATAATGGTGCAGGGAATTAAGTCCTAGTATGAAGTAAGACCACATTCGTAAAGTGGGCTTAGTTCCCATGTTAGGTGGGAAATAAATCAACTTTCTTATGGAAACTTAGTACACATTCAAAAATAAGAAGAGGGAACGTACTTCCAACATTAAGAATTTGAAAATATTTTTTAATTTTTATTCTGTTTAAGCTTGGACTATTTTCTGAATTTTAATTTGGACATTTTTGCATATTGGATAATCGCCCAAATTGTTTAAAATGGAAATCAAAATATTATCTTGGGCGATCTTTTATTTTCTCTTTGCAGCTGCTAAAATAAAAAGATGTTTGAGAACATAAATTATGTCCCACCGAAATTATGACCTCGACGATTTTTCTTGGTTACCGGTCTTTGAGTACGGCGATTTTTCTTTGATTATTATTTTCAGAACCGAATTACGATTTTGAAAATTTTGCTAATTTTTCTTTAGTTAATACAAATTGCAAAGTACTTACTTGACTCTAATTTTACTTTGTTCTAAGTCCAAAGTGAGAATTTACTTCACATAAAAAGATAAATAAACCCACTCAGAGTTTTCGGAATTTATTTCCCACTTTGCATGGGAACTAAGTCCACTTCACGATAGTGGTTTTATTTCGCACTAGGAGTGTGTTATTTTACGTTTTTAAAGACGAAAAGGTAGGCGCAGTGGCTTAGCGGTTAGTGTGTTGGACTACTACGCTAGGGGTTGAGGTTCGAATCCCGCAAAAACCCAAATTCCAACTTAGGGTTTTTTTCACTGTGCCACCTCTCGCGAACGTCTGACAAACATCCGAGAGTATGACTGTCTTGAAAGAGCTTCTCAATTAGCCGTTTGGAGTCGGCATAAAACTGTAGATCCCTTCCATTCGTTCCAAAAATGAAAAACTCACACAAAACGAATGGTTGTGAGAAGCTAGGCCTAGGGTCCCTCCGGACCTGTTGCGTCAACTATTTATTTATTTATTAAAGACGAAAAGTCTGTGAAAAATGGAGAAAAATTTACATCTGGCCGCTGCAATAGATATAAACATCAATTAAATAGATTTTTATAAACACATCGCAAAGAAAGAAAAATCGCGTTTTATGTTCCATTGGACACGAAAAATCTGAAATCTGAAAGCAAAATCTGAAAATCCCAATGGAAAACGACATTAATTATATCAGAAAAACTCGATTTCTTAAAGTGTCCAGCGCAGTGTTACCAGACTTTGATGACTGTTTTTCCCTTTTTTTTATCAGCAAAATCATTAGATTTTCCTTAAATTTGAAAATAAATTCCATTTCGTTCCCTAAGTGCAATTTTAACTTGTTTTCGTATGAAAAAATTAAAATCTGTAACCGTTTTTATAAAAAAGCTTAAAAAAAGCATATAGGTAACATAAAAACATACACAATTATACAATAGTATCCTTTTCTATTAGACAAAATATACAAAACGAGTAAATGCATTCAGATACACAAAAGCAAAGACAATACTGAGACCCCCAACTCACAATCCTCTTGCCGCTGGCCCCCTTTTTTTTTTTCAAATTCGCCATTTTCTTTTCCTATCGGTGTTCAGTCAATTTAGAATCCGTGTGGCATGCAAAAACATACAAAAAATATGAAATCAATGCTGCCAACTGCTACCAACCATGGGGGAATGTGATAGAGTTCGGGAATACCACATTTTAAGATAACTGAATGCTATTGGTTGGTTATTATAAATTTTTAAAAGACGAAAATTTAACGGACAAAATTCTATGAACGCTGGCAGCAACTTTGCCGACAGCGGAAGTGGGAAGTTACGTGACACTTGTCAATACGAATTTTTATTTAACAATACTAACGTAGGTACCTAACGTGTACCACCCAATAGAAATATAGCTTGTAGGCAAGTAACGGAAAATCGACCGAAGATGGGGGTCTCAGTATTGTCTCTGCACAAAGTTCGTTCCTACGTAGACGTTCGATGGGCTGTTTTCTTTCTGTTCTAAGTATGAACAATTCGTTCCTTGAAATTTGTTCGGAATGAAACTACTGTCGTTTTCCATTGGGACAAGAAATCAACATTTTTTTTTGATCTTAATCACTCTTCATGTTCCATGGGCACACAAATCATTTTTTCTTTTTGTTTTTCAGAAGAAAAGAAAAAGCTTCCTTTCAAAATAAATGCGCAGAGTTTCGTGAAAACCAAAATAATAAAATAGGTACATAAATAGCCATGGATATGATTTCGGAGGAATTATTTTCTTAATGGTCTCCCTCGTCATCTGAAGACTACAAATCACCAATAGGTAATACTTCATTTGTATTTACAACAGGGAAAACTTTTTTCAGGTCGATATCCATTTGTGATTTTTCCAAAAACGAATGCAATTTAAACAGCTGGTATTGCTGCCAAATAACACACTAATCCATTTACCTAGTGTCTCCACGAGCAATATTTCATAGCTTGATATCTGTCAAATTTGATAGAAAGAAAGAACGATAGTATGCAATAAAATGTTGCTGAGCAGAGCATGTCGTTGCATTCTCGCATTGGATGCCTTAATACACCGTCCATTCGCTACTCAGTCATTGTAAAAAAAAGGGATACAAGTGTCAAACTGCACAGAAATGACAGCTCATATCATACTATCGATATCATTCTATGAGCTGAGCAATATATTTCAAGAAATTTTTTATATCATACTATTTGTGGTCTCCACTGGCAATTTTCATAGTATGATATATTGCAAGATATAAAATATTGCTCGTGGAGACACTAGGTTACAAAAGCAGATCAATTTCGTCGTATGTTCTTTGAGCAGCGTAAAATCTGAGATCTGAAAAAAATATCTGGTGGTCCCAAATGGAAAATGACATACGTATCAATTTTATTTTTCAACAGTTTACGTTTCATAGAAATTTTTGATTTTCCCCCCATTTTAAGCTTCCCCTTCTTCATTCAAAAAGGGCGCTTTTGCGGACCATCGCTGGCAGTCTGCCGATATTTCTATGCTCTTGTTGTTTGATACTCTACTCCAACCAATACTATAGCTTTCATCATTTTATTCCCATCACCTCGCCCTGATTTGTACAGACTATACAGCCCATTCCGGGGAATTAAAAATTACAATCCAGCTGTAACTGGCTTAGTCACTCCGACGGCACCCACAAATCAATTACCAGCGTTATCCTTTTATTTGCATTAAAACCCGGTACAAAGTCAACCTCAAATAAACCCACCAAAAGAAAACATAAATATTATGATGGGTTATTGACACAACACGTACATTCTCTCCGAGAGGGTGTTCCGTAAAATGTTTACACAAGGTAAATTCTGACAAAAAGAAACACTTTACCCTGTTTGTCAAATACTCGTAGAATCAACACGACTGCGGTGGGGTACTAAAAGGATGATGCTTACTTGACGGCATACAACATGTGTAGTACCTACTATTCAAAGGCCTTGGTAACACTGACCACATGCTGGACTCTGGACACGGACAGTGTAGGTTTATTCAGTTTGCTTATATAATTGTGATGTGTGCGTCCTTTGTCCAACCCACAATTTGTTTTTATCACTTGATGACACTGTTATCAATTACATTATTGCAAAGTGTCACTGTGAAGAGGCATACAATGCCAGCGACAGTGATACTATGCTGTCAACCTCTATGGGCCACCAACGAACATTGCTGCAAGAGCGAAGAGAGGTTCTTTAGATACCAAAGGTTGAGCCGTTGAGCGTCGAGAAGGTTGAAATTCCATACCGATACCATTACCATACCAATCCAAGCTTGCGCACAAAAATGTTGAAAGAGATGACATTCAACGATTCAACGGAGCTCTCTGTTTACGTTTTGTTCGAATTTTTTCCTCGTGGAGGATATTCAACAGAGCTTGGGGGGTATTTCACAGGAAGGACTTTGTATGCGAATGCGGATGCAATGAACAAGTAACAGCTGAAAGGGAGTCTTATTATAGTGCATGGTTGTTATCAGTAGGGAAGGCATTCACCAGTGGCGTCTGCAGTGAGGGGTTTGCTTTAAATAGACTGCTTGATTTATTAATAATAAATTCATGAGCCAGGTAGGTAGCATCTCAAGGTTAACGTTGAACAATGCAAATGTTTTGCTGGATGATTTTCCCTTAATATGATTTATTTTATTTTCCTGTTCCACTTCCTATAGAGATACCTCACACTTTGCCGGCGTTCGCTTTTTTTTTTAATTGCCTATACATATATTTTTAATTGTCGGTAAACAACAATAGTTTGAACTAAATGATTTTTTTTTTTTTTTAATTTGCTATTTTATCTCTGGGTTTTTCGTATCTGTCTGTGGAATGTTTTTTTGCTCGTGCGGCTTTTATTTTTCTTTATTCAGTAGGAATAATCTGCCAATGTCTGTCGATGACAGGTTGAACAAATAAAATATGACGCGCAACGGTTTTCGGAAGTGAATGAAGTAAACCTTTTAGAGTTAAACAAATTAGTGCCCATACTTATTAAAACGGTTTTAATGAACTTGATTTTTAAGAAAAACAGAGTAAAATTCACATTGCAAACTTACACTTACACTTACGCACTCTACTTGATACTTCTGAGATTCACACTAGGTAACTAGGTAACAATCCTAAGCAGGAGTGAGTTGGAAACAAACATTCGTTTTGAACATTTGAACAGTAGGGGATATTTTTAGGTAACACTGATACCTTTGTACCATTGCAATTACTAGGACTGCGCAAAGCACTTTCTTCTAATAGTTGTGGTATTATTGATCATTATGATCTGAAGCCCAGTATTTAAAAAAAAAAAAAAAATAGTTGGCGCAACAGGTCCAGAAGGACCCTAGGCCTAGCTTCTCACAGCCATTCGTTTTGTGTGAGTTTTCATTTTTGGAACGAATGGAAGGGATCTACAATTTTATGCTGACTCCAAACGGCTAATTGAGAAGCTCTTTCAAGACAGTCATACTCTCGGATGTTTGTCAGACGTTAGCGAGAGGTGGCGCAGTGAAAAAAATAACCCTAAGTTGCAATTTGTTTTTTTTTTTTTTTTTTGCGGGATTCGAACCTCGACCCGTAGCGTAATAGTCCAACACACTAACCACTAAGCCACTGCGCCTACAAGCCCAGTATTTATTTTATTAAAAAAAATTTATTACTAATATAAAATTTCATTTAGCGTGAGTAGCGCTGCAGACAATAATTGGAGTTCAATCGGAAGCACAAACAAAATGTCAGGACATCCACTAAATATTTCAGCTCACGTTATTTTAATGATGGACTTACAACATCACACTATACTAACGCATAATTTATATAATTTAATTAGCATTATACAATTTCTTGCATACTTTCAGGCTGGCTGTACATGGTTCAGAATAACTCGGGATAGTTTTATTGAATATTCTCTGTTATCTTGCTTTGCGGGGAAAGAATGTTCAATCAAACAAGAATATTAAATAAACGATAGGGTTAAGTCTTAGGGTGAGCAAAGAGAACGCGCTGACAGGAATGCTTTTCATTCAATGATCGTGCAGCCATGGTCATTAGAAGTAACTACGCATTTATGGACAAATATCAGAGATTTAAAAAGACTGCTCAGCATAATTTAGTTCTCGCTTGTCGGTCTTCTTTTTTAAAATTCTGGTCTTTTAATCGATTTTGTCAAACATTTAAAAAAAATTATCACTGAAGAAAGTACTATGAGCCTTACTAAAATCGTTTTTAGCCTCCATCTAAAATATATTTCGTTGATCACTGTATGTACTTTTTAAAATTTTACTTTTGCTATTGTGAACACATAAAATCGAACTTCTAGATATACCCGGCATATTCAACACTTTAGTCGGCTTAAGTCGACTTAATTTTTCTGTAGAACCTACATTTTTCCTTAACGCTGATATTGGTCTATCATATCTAAATAACAACTTAAGTCAGCTAAGCTCAGTTAAGAAAGTTGTAAATACTTCTATTTGTTGGCTGCGCCTCCATTAACGTCACTAAGAGACATTAGTCATAGACATATTACATCAGCTAACTGCCAATTTTAGTAAAATATAATTCGGAACGTCTGCACTAAAAATGATCATTACCTGCATGGAGACGGATAAACATTTTCAGTGTTGACTACAAGTAAAAGCCTACAACAATAGTTACATATTTTTCATTTAAATTTCACAATTGTGAACTTCCATATTCCCCATATTATTTTACATTGTGGAGGCAACAACTTTGACAAATGTCAATGTACTTGTACTCTTAGTTCTCAGTTGAATACTCTATTCACACCGAGCCCAAGCGAAAACACTCGAAAACTTCATCGAAAACAAAATTTTCCCAAACATATTTCCGTTTTCAAAACGAGTTATTTCCACACTTAATTGATGGGCTAATATTATTTTTAAATGCTCTGAATTAATTTTATTTGTCAGTTAATGCAATAGAAATGTGTAACCAAAATAGTTTACATAGAAGTTTGACGACTAGTGTCCCACAGCTCATTGAAACGCCAAGCGAAAACTTCTTGGTGTTCGGTGTGAATGCATCTTCGCGTTTTCGAAGAAAACACGGTTTTCGGTGCTGTGTGAATTGGAAGACAAAGTCATTTTGCCAAGCATCCTTAAAGATCAGAAACGAACTGCGAACCTATGTGGTATTCGATTGGGCACTCTCAGAGCACTATTTTCTGATCTAGGTCACCCGAAAAATCAGTTGTTCCGATTTCAGAGCACTTCTGCGAATCTAGATTTTTTCTCAGATTTGCCAATATAAGTGCGTTTGAGTTTGACAATTGGTGAAGTTTGCTTACGTTTTTGTAAATCTATAGGGGTATTCCCGATTCGGTGTAACAGACCTAGTAAAATTGCGAAATTGCTTTTTTTTTATCAGATCACGAACACAGTTCTTATCATCTCTAGCAAAACTGAAACGAAGGACAAATCCAGTTTGACAATTGACATTTGCTCTAAAAAAAAATGTCTAAACTTTTCTGAAACTGAAAAAAACTAGCTTTGAATTGTTTATAATGCCGAAAAAAATGAAAACAAAAAAAACACTTTAATGCATTGGAAGATAACAAATAAAGTAAAAAGTAAAGTGTATAGATTCGAGAGATATTCGAATCAGACCACCATTGTCGGGTCTCTTTTCGTCTCTGAAACCTAGGTCTAGCTTCTCACAACCATTCGTTTTGTGTGAGTTTTCAAGTTTGAAACGAATGGAAGGGATCTACAATTTTATGCCGACTCCCAACGGCTGATTTGAGAAGCTCTTGTTGATGCTTGTCAGACGTTGGCGAGAGGTGGCGCAGCGAAAAAAAAAAACACTAGGGTGGAATTTGGGTCTTTTCTGCGGAATTCGAACCCGACCCTCGCTTAGTAGTCCAACACACTGACCACTAAGCCACTGCGCCTGCATTGGCAGATGCTGCAGACAAAATCATGTTAATTAATTAGTTATTATAATAAATTATAATGCTCCCTTCGGCGGCGCTTACTTTTGCTTTCCATTCTCTTTATTTTTTTCCGATAGCTGCATATAGAAATTAATAACTACGCGAATTGTCAACTTGATAAGGGTCAGGGTTTAGATAAAGTGCAAAAGTTTAGCGAAATTTTAGTGGGTTATAGTCAGTATATTTCGCAATGATACAAGACCAGTTGCATCGGATCGTTAATACCCGTTATAATTTTATAGATATGTATAGAGTTTCATCCGTAAGACCACCCATAACTCGAGAACGGACCGTCCGATTTGAGCTATATTTTTTTTGTCGTATTTGTCTACGCCTAAGAAAGGTTCATACGGCGAGAAAATTGGAAAAATCGTAAAATTGTATTTTTTATACATTTAGCACTGGGAATTTTCGTTTTTTTTTTTTTAAATTTTAATCGTAACATACAGTGAGATCGTGTTAAAAGTGTTAAAAGTTCTACTTGATGATTTGTAAAATGTCGATTAATTCGTTGATTAATTCGAGTTGAAGAACATTGAAAACGATTTTTCTCGACCCTATAATGGCAGCTAAAATTGTGCACTGTCAAAACAAAGCAGTTTGCTAAATTTGAGCGGGACTTTAGACATAATATTTTAGCAACATAGTTCCTTAGCACGGGCAAAGTCAGGCGGGAACAGCTAGTTTATGCATTAATAAATATTAAGAAATCAATCGGGACGGATATTTTGAATGTTTTAATATAAAATCTAGCCAGTGAATAGAAAACGCTTTGAAAGTAGGCAACGAAGGCTACACATATTCGAATGGCAAGGATATCAATACAAAAAATAGAAAGTAACGTTTTTATGTTCGATTAGACACACGAATCCTGAAATCTAAGAGCGAATTTGAAGCAGCCCAATCGAATACAACATTAATGCCTATGCCTGAGTTACTTGACGATCTGTAATGTTTGACCTACATCTTTTCTGCAAGAGGAATTTCCCTGTTCAATGAAGTTGTACCTGCGCCATAAAAGGGTAAAAGGATTTTCCATGGCATTCAGTTGATCTTTTCACAAAACAAAGCAGCTAGGGGTGAACTTTTGACAGCCGGTGTGATATTTACAGCACGAGTTGCTGGCTTTAAAGGGAAAACTGGGGAAATTTATACATTTTATTGACAGCTAATTACTTGGGATATCCCTCCCAAGTCCCAACCCTATGCATACTTTGAAAACGGTTCCTCGGTTTATAATTATTTACCGACACTACAAATGAATACTTAGTTATCATTTATCGAGCGAACTCGGACATACGTCTTACGTGGCCGCGCGCCGATACTGATATAAACAATCTCGAACACACAACTCGTATGCCCGAGCTGCCAAATGACAGTCCTATAGTGCTACAAACTACTGCAGAATTGGGTATGTTATAATAAAGTCTGCGAGGCATAATAATTTCGCTTACATAATATACTAGCGACCCGCCCCGGCTTTTCACGTAGGGGTCAGCCTGCGTTTGCAATGTAAGCGGAAAAATTGTAATTATTTACATCACATTAGAAACCTCAAAAATAACAGTATTTCTCCGCTATTAAATGGATATTATTATTCATATAAACCTTCCTCTTCAATCACTCTGTCTATCAAAAAAAAACGCATCAAAATCCGTTGCGTAGTTTTAAAGATTTAAGCATACATAGGGACATAGGGACAGAGAAGGCGACTTTGTTTTATACTATGTAGTGATACCTATTATCTATAACACGACATTCTAGCGGTCATAATTATTAGAGACGCCACGAATATTCGGCAACTATTCGGTATTCGGTATTCGGCCAAATTACTATTCGTGGCATCTCTAATAATTATGTATGCAATCACTCGTACCTACTCAAATGCAGCTACAGGGTGCACCTATAGACGCGGAAACCCTTCAACCTTAAAAATAAACAGCGCCAATGCTAAAAATAACCACTGAGCACAAATATCAACACGTATCATCATCTATATACTGTATCTCTGTATCTTTTTCAATTGCATTTGCATCTCACATCACATTGCTCGCGTACAGCGTACACTCGCCATTGCTATACGAAACGAATACCACTTGCAAAAGTATACTCACTTGTTCGGCTTGATTCGTCTTCTTCCTGCGCAAGGGGGGCTGGCCCTGGCTGACTGCTGCTGCCGCTTCTGGTCCATGGTGGATGGTGTTGCTGTTGATGCCGATGTCATGCCTCATTATTCTTTTGGAACAATGATGCTGCAGCAGCATCATCATCATCACACGCTCAGTGCTCAGACACTCGTGTACTCTCCTCAACAAAATTCAATTCAATTTCATGTTCATTTCTAAAAGATGATAATACCACATAGAGCAGAGTCGAGATACGGCACATCGGCGTCAGAAGCAACTACACAAGCAGCAGCAGCAGCAGCAGCCAGCAGATAGAATTTTATTCTCAACTACAGCAGT
This sequence comes from Cheilosia urbana, assembly GCA_946477585.1. Lineage (NCBI taxonomy): Eukaryota > Metazoa > Arthropoda > Insecta > Diptera > Syrphidae > Cheilosia > Cheilosia urbana. The sequence goes on from OX297853.1 coordinate 161,780,357, forward strand.
CAGTTGAGTTGAAGCTACCAACCGTGGTAGACGAAATTACGCCGGGCGGAGTTTGCTGTAAGAAGAAGATAGTGTTGAGGTACGGAACGGTCGGTTAAGGTTTATTTGTCGGCGCTGCTCTATGATTATATGTAACGACGGCAAAGGACCTCATATATATATTCGTGGGTGGATGTCCTTTAGTGATAATTAACCAATTCAGTGCGGTCGGTGTCTGTGGCACAGTGCGGCTTTATCTCTTATCAATTGTGCCGCACAAGTGAATCCGAATCCCCTCTTTAGCCATGTTAACAAATGTTATTCGCTAAAGAAAAAGAAAAAGAAAATATATACCCTTCCCCTGCCCCCGTACACAAGTATTTGTCCAATCAATTGAATCGAGTTGAATTCGCGTCTCCAAAGCCGGCATCTAGGACGATTAAGCCGACTTGATTCCCTTTGTTAAAGGTAGGTATATTATACCCCCGCATCATCATCAAAATTAGCAGGCTAAATGAGGCGCGAGAGATTCATGAGTGGATCCGTGATTTTATCGTTATCGGCATTAAATGAACGTTCTCCTTCAAACTTCTAAACAAAAAAATATATTACAAAGCAAAAGCACACATACAAATTATACACGTAGTTGCTCCCCTCTGAATTTGCTGGCTCGATAAAAATGTGCTGCGTATGCAGTTCGCATTCGCACTTAGAATGAAGGACTCGTCTTCCTGCCGAAGTGAGATAACGCCAAACTCGCCCAGTGCGCTCAAAAATTAACGACGAATAATTGTAATTTATTCTCGTCCGCGTCCCTTACCCACATCCCACACTTGGACCACACTGCGACCGACCAACTGTGACCATGATAGTGAAATGTGAACTTTTGGGGTTCTTCCATCTCTACTTGGTGGTGGTGGTTCTTTTGCTGCTGCTTGTGGCCTTGATAGGATTACTTTCCTGCGGGAGAAGAATATGCTACGGAGGAACGAAATTAATGATTTGTTGAATCTTTTAATGAGATTGAACGCAAAAAAAATTTTTTTTTTTTTAAAGAACCCCAACAACTAAACAGGAATAGAAAGATGGGCAAACAGAAAAGAAAGGAACAACCCTCCACGGGCGATGCACGAGTATTCGTACATAATGAAGAGATGGGCAAATTTACTGGAAACTGTTGTATTCGCAATGAATCTGTGGAATTCTTCGTCTTTATCACACTAATGAGATTTTAAATTCCACCATTCGTTTACTACTATTTAATTGTTTCGAAGGATAAAAAAAAAAAAAATTGGAGCTAAATCGAGGGTGGTACGTCCCACTCTTTTGTGTCCTTTCAATTTTCTTTTGTCTTTCAATTTGCGGGAATGATTTTAATGGTGAATCTTTGGCGGGTGTTTCCCAGCGCTTTCATTGTTAAATTATTCACGATGAAGAAGAAAATCCACGGATTGAGTAAATGATATGCTGGGCGATTAAAGTGGCGATTTTTTTTTTTTTTTTTTTATTCTGGTTTGCTTTGTGTGCAGTGATTTTTCACTTCTATTTTGTGCGGGATAATTTGGATTTTATGTCTTGTAAAGTTTTTCGCTGGAGAGATTTACTTTTATTGAGCTATATTCGCTGCGGGCTTTCCATGGGACACGGATTACGTTGTGTGCGGTGTCCTTTGATGGAGAATTTATGTGGGACATGTCAGCCGCAGGTATATTGTCATCAATTTGGAATTCCATTTACCACATTTGAGGAGATCCCATGTTAATCCGGTGTTGTATGTGAATTTTTGCACCATTGTGGCCTAGAGCTATATTTATTTTAAAATGTCATAGAAAAAAAAAAAAAAAAAAAAAAAAAAACTATGGATAGGTAACTGCTTTTCGTGTGTAGATGTAAAAAGGCTCAGCTTGGATCATCTGACAGAGGAAAGAGACAAGTGTCCCTGTAGCAATTATAATATCGGTTTAGTATTAAATTGTATACCCATTTAAAATTTACCCATTGAAAGTATGACAGACCCATGAAGAACAATCAGATTATAGCTTAGCTGTTACTTGTACTGTTTGTGGCTTACGCTTCGGGCTAAAGATTTCCTGGGATATATTGAAGAATGGGCTCTTGCCTCCACGATCGGTCTTCCTATTAATCTCGAACCTGGGATGGATTCGTATAAACACAATCTTGGGCAAATACCAAAGATTGTCTGAAAACTGTAAGCTCATCGGTTTGATGGTTTTTGAGATAAAAAGAATTTGATTTTTTTTTTCTATGGGAGATGTCACGCTACATTGGACAATGGACACTTTTGACCTTACTATACTTACGTCTTTCTTTAGGTCCCAGTCCCAGTCTGTCTCTTTGCCATTACAAATAGTTCAGGAGTTTATATCATCGTTCATTCTAGACCGTTTTTATTATCCGTAGGTATATTTTTTTTTCTAAGCCGTCTCTATAGCGTAATAGGAACGCGCTGCCGAAGGTAATCTTCATACAGACTCTAATAAAAGCTCTATCTACAATTTTATACCGATGAATACCTATTGTGAATCCTATTTCCGCCGCCGCCGCACCGAAATCTGTGTTTTCTTCGAAACCTTGCATTCAAACCGAACACCAAATAGTTTTCGTTTGACGTTTCAATCAGCTGTGAGACAGTAATCGTGAAACTGCTGTGTAAACTATTTTCGTTACAAATTTCTATCGCAAATTAACAAATAAAATGAATTCAGGCCATTTGAATAATAAATATTAGCCCATCAACTAAGTGTGGAAAATGTTTTAAACTTGTAAATTGTGACATCTGATCGATTAGCTGTTCTGCTGCATTTCCTGAATTTTGCAAAAAATGTGTTTGTTTCAACAACCCAACGATTGGAAGTCGTGTTCGTGGAAAACGACTTTATACCCTGTTTCCACCGACATGATTAAGGCGAAGTGTTTAGTAAAACACGAAAGGCGTTTCCACCGAACTTTACGTGTTTTAGTGTGTCATTTACGTCAACTTTGCTCTATCAGTGATGGGACTTTTATCACTTAAGTGGTATTTCTACCGCTTTTTACACTTTCGGAAATTCTACCAACCTGAACTCGAAATCTAGCACCTTCAGCATTTTTCTCCAAGAATTGCATCAGCAAAAACTTTCAGTCCAGTGTACACCATTTACTGCGCCATTACTTCATTATTTACTGAATTATTCATCATGGACGATTTTTTTTTACCACCGTTTCATTTTCCTCAAGTCCCTTCACTGACTTTTCGTTTGCTGAATGAAGTGCTGAACATAATAAAGGTATGTTCGATTTTATTTCTTCATAAGCCCGATGACAGTCGACGTAATTAAAAATAAAACAGGTATTTTATACCACGTAATTAGTGATCACGAAAATGTATGGTAAAACACGTAATTAGTGAGGTGTTTAAGCTTAATCATGTCGATTTAGCTTAAACACGTCGGTGGAAACAGGGTATTAAGCAAATCGTATTGAAAACTGAACTACGTATGGGAAAACTTTTGTTTTCGATGAAGTTTTCGAGTGCTTTTGCGAAAACCCGGATTTCGGCTCGGTATGAATTTTTTTTGTAGAGATTAATCTTGCGAACTACCAAACCGATTCTAAAAATGTCATTGCCAGTATAAAATACGTTTCCCAAGTAACTATATAGGGTATTTTTATTTTTTTTTATTTTATTTTAAGTTAAATTATTTTTTTATTTTGCCTTAAGTACATACAAATGGAAGGATTTTTCGATTAGGCCGTCATTTCGAAATTTCACGAAAATCTAAAGTTCAACTTATTTTTATTTAATTAAGTAAATGCCCAACGATCTAGATATCAGGCTACTTTTTTTTCCGTGACGTAGGCTTGATTTAAACGAAATTCAGATTTCATAGAAATGTACGTAAGAATTAGAAAGAGGTCAAAAATCTGGAAGTGTCAAAATTCTTTTTACAAAATTTTGTTGTCAAAACTCTGCGTTTCTAAATTCTGGTTTTGAAAATTCTGGTTTTGAAAATAGGTTTGGAAAATGTTCAATGTTTAAACATTTTGCAAATCTATTTTTATTGTTTGCAGAATTTTGTAAAGCAGAGATTTGGAGAACATTTTCTTTTTTAATTTTTTTACTTGCAATTTTTTTTAAATTCGTGTTTTTATTTGGTTTTCTTTAACTAGGTATTAAATTTCTTTTATCTTAATTCTGTTTTTTTTTTTTTGTTTTTAATTAGGTATAATTTTATAGAAATAAAATTACATTAATATAGCCTTAACATTTTTTGTTAGTTGGGAAAAACCAGATCAAGCTGGATTTTATTAGTTGAAATAAAAAAAAAAAAAAAAAACAGAATTTTATAGAGCAGAAATTAAAAAAAAAAAAAAAAACAGAATTTCGAAAAGCAGCATTTTTGCGTGCAAAGACAGAATTTTAAAAAGCAGAATTTTGAAAGTAGGTACAATGGTCAACATTGTTGCACTCACATATACGGCACAATTTGTTGGTGGGATATAAGTAAATAAAGTTAATTAGACAGTAGTTACAAATGTTTAAGTCGTTCTTCTTTTTTATTTTTAAAACGAGGAAGGAGGGATCAAAAATGTGTACCATTTGGTATATTTAAACACAAAACTAAGCGGGTAGGTGCATCAACTTGTTTCTAACTATCAACTTATTGCGGTTGTAAAATTGTAATGTCTCTCGCAGTGAAATTTCAAATGCTTTTAATTTAAGTACGTTACAGGTAACAGTTTAAAACAAACAAATGGCAACTCACTTTAGCAACAGTCCATTAGCACTTTACTTTTGTGTTTTGTCACTAAATATGGTCGAATGCATACACAAATAGTCGTTTATTCGTATGCCCATATCTGTAATCACGGTCAATGCACGCGCAGATTGAAAGAGTTGCAAAACAAAAGAAGGAGCTCATGTCAAGACCATTAAGGCAATAAATGCGAGTAGCTAAGTGGGTTTTGACTAACGAAAATTCGATATAGAAAATGTTTGCCAAAAATTCACCGTCTGTTATTTTTGTTCTGATTTACACTCATAAGGGTACCTACCTTCATTCTTATAAATACGGGTCTTTTTCCGCTTTGGGATTTAATTAAAAACAAAATTCTATCTGTCACATCTTCAAACAAGAAAATTACAATTGTTCCGTGCCCACGTTAATGTGACATCCGTATAATCGGAGAATGTACACTTGTGCTTTGTTGCTATTATCTGACACCTGTCAGTTTCACGGATAACAAAAACATGCGACCAGCCCTCCCCCCCAGAGACGGAACAATCCAAAAACGTACACCTTATCTGATGGGTGTATCTGTATACTGTTTACTATACGATGATGGACACATTACACCGTATTAATTACAAACGAAAAAGGATCTGCGTACGTCAACTTTGAGTAGCCTAAAATAGGAATTGTTTGTGCTCTCAAATAAATTATAACATTCCAAGTGTTGTGACCAAAGTATATACATAAAATTACAATCTCTTGAACCTATATAAATCAGGAGGAAAACACCGCGCTGAAGCCTGATAACGGAGCTGTAATCACATAAGTGTGAGAAAAAAAGAAACGTTTGTGAAGTATAGCTCCCCATCAGTAAAAACAATACACAAAAATTATTTATGTATATACGACAACCTAGACCTTTGGGAGTCAATTGACGATTAACAAATGAGATAAGCCAACTAGTGGAATATTATTATTTCCACTTAATACATCGTTTGTAGCGAATAAACTCGAATGCGGACCGCCACCGCAGTGCAACCATTCAAAAGGCTTCCTCAACGTGTTGTAAGACAATTTCCGGAAATGAGGGGAGCTTATAATTCCAAATTAATTAGCTCCTTCATTGTGATTTATATTGGCAGGGTTGCTTTGCGAATCTAAGCTCCAAGGATTAGCCAGACATTTGATTTTACTCACACATTGACTGCTAGCAACGTTTGACCTTATCTATCTCGACACAGTATAGATCAGTTTACCTATCATCCCCTTGCAGGAGATTCATTCGACTGATAACACTTTCCGGAAATTGAGCGACTCAGTTAATTAAATATTACAGATTTAGGTCAGAGCGCGTTGATGGTGTTTTTTTTAGTTTTTTTTTTGTATTGTTTAAGGACGTATCCTCCTTTAAGTGTTGATGTGTTTTTGAATACACGATTTTTTTAATCTAAGGAGTTGGCAACCTTTGTTGGTAGTAGAAAAACTCTTTTTTTAACTTTGTGAAATTTTTTTTAGTGTGTCAAAGCTTAGAGCTAGTATATTATTTTGGTGAATACATATTTGTTTAATGGACTACGTCAACTTGAGCCAGACTTTAACTCTTTCAATCTATATAAGCAGGGTGACCGGTGTACAACTCAGAAAAGTCTACAGAAAAAGCACAAATGAAAAAATCTTCAGAAATGACACTTCTGAAGATTTTCTGACAATGAAGATGTTTTGAGCGATATTTTTAACAATAATTGACTCGCTAAACACTATAATAGTGTTGTGATGGGCAACACTGTTACATTTTAAAAGCTTTTATGTGGAAATACAGCATTTGAACAATTTGCCAAGAGCCTTTTCAATGTAAAAAGTGCACTGGGACGAACGAAACTTTCTCGTTTATCAAAAATTTGGTTGGTTGTTTTCTTATTTTATTAGACAGGTAGGTAGTTAAAAATCTGAAAACCGATGCTAGATAAAAGAAACGGTTCAACAAATATACGAATAGTGTTAAATAAAATCCACTTTTGGGTTATTCATCTGATACGGCAGTTATATCAAATAACAATGTGAGTTTTTATAAGTTGAAGCTCCAGTAGCATTTGTTGCAACTTTTGATTAGAGAGTTTTTTAAGCGCATACTGTACTATTTTTTAAGCTTTTATAAATACTGTACAAGATTTTTGGGTTAAGGGGTATAAGCGTATACTAGAAGTTTCTGTTTTCTGATCTGTTAATCATGTTTTTACTTTCGACTGGAATAGATTAGTGACGATCGCGTTTTTGTTAACAAATAAGAGATTTGTTTTTGAATTTGCATTAGCAGTTATAAATTAAATATCCCGATGGACGTGTTGGAATCAACGTTGCCAGATTTTTTTTTCAGAAAACTGTAAACTCCCAAGAAAAAAATGTATTCTCAACCAAAAAACTGTAAGCTTGAAATTACGATTTTTTTTTTTAATTTTATTAAACAAAAATAACAAAAAACAATTCATTTTAAATAAAATAACTAGCTTAAATACGATAGTAGGTAAATTAAATCACATTTAAACTATTTAAATCACTTTTTCATTTTTTTTCCAAATCTGAAATTAAAAAATTGTAATTTGTACTAGGAGGTAGTTTTAACAACTGTGAGCCTGTCTAAAAAACTGTAATTTACAGTTTAAACTGTGAATATGGCAACGTTCTGGAAATGCAAATGAAGTGAGATTTGCTGATTGTGTAAACTCCAAGTGGTTGGAATTATTTTGAGGTGGAAATTTGAATATGACTGAAAATAAGAAGAACTGGGCAATATTTGCTAAAAATAGCTGTTACTGCATTTTTAATGGCTGCTGCAATATTAATTTTAGACCGCGGTATTTAGTTTGGAGATATATATTATAAACAACATATATCGGCTTTGGGTAGTTTGTCATTTTTGAGAAATAATTAAAAAAACTGTTTTATTCGAATTTTTTGAGGAAAACTAAGTACGGGATCTTATTTAGAATACTGATATTATTTTTAGTATGCATTTTGATTTAAATCTATAGAGCGGTTTTTGTAAAATTTGGCAGACAAAACTTAATCAAATGTTTCAATGTTTAGTTTGAAAAATACTATTCGTTATCTATTTAGCTGAAAACCGATAATAAGCTATTATTCGGGATGCAAGCATTACCTGGTTCTTATAGTTTTATCGAAATCGAAAATGGTGTTTTCGAGATATGAGCAGTTTTTAATATTAGCGTCTTCGGTGATTGGTGATTGGAATTGAAAATTATGGACGCAATAATTTTGGAAATATAAATTTTACTTTAACTAGGTATGTGTATTGGTCAAAATCGTTGAGCCGTTTTCAAGACTAAAGAAAACTACATTTTTACAAAACGACTTTTTCAAAAATCCATTATACAATAATAGGTACAGATAAAAACTGACTTTGCTATTAAGTTAGAAGTGACCACTTTATCTTAGAAATTAACTCCTGTTGTAATCGTATGGACCGTTTTCCAGATATGTCAAAATATAAAAAGTACCGTTATTACATTTCTTAGCGAAAAACTGGTTATACAGTAATGTAAAACTCACCTACTTAAGGTTTACATCGCTTCTTTTCTTTTTAGGTAAGCGACCAAACTTCTGATGAACGAGAAAGTATTGTTTGACCCAGTCGTGCACTTTATTTTTAAATAATTGAACGCACCATACGTGATGCGTTAAGTTGAGCAAACACTGATGATCCGCTTTCGAGCACAGAAGTTTGTAACATTTTTTATTAATTTCTTAAACAATCAAAAAATATTATAAAATATTTTTACATGAGTGTAACCGACAAATTAATTTGAAAAAAATTAATCCTCCTAAAAGACTCTCTTTTGTATATTCAGAACAAGAAAAGGTTTAAATTTAAGAAATTGTTTCTTTATAAAGGGTTTTCCAATAAGAGATCTTATTTTGGTATTCAAAGAAAAATGTCATTTTTTGAGATAAATGATCGGATGTTTTCATAATAAAGAGGAAGGTATGCCGTTAATAATGAAAAACAACATCAGCCAAATGGCCACCACGAGCACGCATACAGGACCATATCCTTTTACAATAACACCTCCCATTGGAAAACCCTATATAAAGAAAGAACCATCGCTGTTATGATCCACTTTAGAGACTTCTGCCATCATTTCCATCATAGTGATTTAAATGATGCACCAGATTGAAGAAAAATATAATGAAGAAGTAAGATTGTCACCCACACAAACTACAAATATTTAATTTCCTTTGTAAACACGTATAAACTCGTTACTCGTATCTAAGAGTCGACTGATATGAATCTATTTAAAAGGACGAATAAATGTTGAATACAATTTCCTTCGCTCAACTGCACAAGTTGCTGAAATTAGAAATCATTAATACTGCCCATCCTCGACACTGACATTCACCTGTAATCCACTTTGAAACATCCGACTATATTCACAATCACGCCTGCAATGCATAACCGAATTTCATTGGGCTTCCTTTAGTGTTGACAAAATTAAATTAGGAATTTCGAATTTGAAATCAATGCAACCCGACATTGCATCACTTTATCTGACCTGTCCTTTCCTGTCCTCTAATTAATCGGACTTTGTGCATCAGGCAAAAGCTGGTCACTCATATCGGTGCATACAGTCGTATGTGAGCTGAGGAAGACCCCTTCAGTTATCCACCCCTCGCCCATCAGAGCGATCATGCCGGCATGCTAAAGAGTAAATTGAACTACATAAATCAGGACATTTCATTTAATACCCTGTGATTGGATGCAATCAGAATCAGTTGGCCTTGGCACCGCCTGGAGAGTTGATTTAAGGAAACTCAAACAGTTGAAACAGTTTCCCTGATAATGTTGCTCCTTAAAGCGGCTATCTGGTGGCGTTGGCCGGTGGCTGCGGAATTGCGAATTGAAAAGCGCCAACCAGACAGAGAGATAGAGAGAACACAAATTCAAATACCGCCGTATATAATAAAGAATGCAAATAAAAATTATTCCCTCTACTGAAGGACACAAAGTGCGGGCAAATAATGAAAACCGCTGTCTGGTTGTCCTCGTCTGCATTGAATCCGTTCACTTGGCATAGATGAAAGGATTTTCTTTAATATTTTACTCATTGACTGTGTTGTCGATTTAGAAATGAAATAGTTTGAGTTTTCAACATCGCATCAGTTTTTTTCTTGTTCGCCATTTTGCGAAATATCATAAATTTAACGAGGGGATTCATTTTCAATATAAAAGAAATCAGACACAATTAATCTTTTATGTTGAATTTGTAGGGTGTATGGCATTATCGAATGGGGTGCAACTTTAAAGACTGCAAGAAAGTAAGAAAACTTTACAGTGATGCCTTATAAATGTTTCTTTATGAATTTGAGTTTTGTTTACGGGTAAACTTTGAGGAGCAAAGTTTTGTGAATAACCTTTTGTTGTTGGCCAGTTTTCAGAAGCATAACTTGTTTCACTTTGAGTTTTTGTTGTTTAGTACCTACTTGATGCTGGAGGTCTTCAAATTTGATGGAGATTAATTGGAAGTCAAAGAGTCCAATGGAACAATATCTCAACATTAACATTATGAGTGTCCTATTAATTTTATCCCTTGACTGACCTTTGTTTAGGGTGGAACTCTGGGGGGGTCTTTGAAAGAGTTTAGAAACAGATTTTATGAAGCTGATTAAGTACGTGCATTAAAAAATTGGTAGTAATTCACCTCGTATCATGTTACAAATTTGATATACTATATGAGTTCATAGAGAATTTCGAAACATTACATTGAGAAGTTTGAATTTTTTGCTAGGAGAATTAGAATTCTATACCTACAATAAGTGCTCCGGAAATAGATTAAGGCTCACCTACTGTAAGGCGGACAAAAAAGGTGTAGTTTTCATGGAGCATAAAGTCCGTGTTTGATGACGAGTCAACTGGGAGGTCCAAACAGCATTTACAAAATTGGCTATCCAAACGTTCAGGTGTCCAAATATTGAAATTCGAAATAGTATACCTAAGATTTCGCTATACAGATCAGTTTTCGCCATAGTTGCCTCTTTCTCAACTCGCTTTTGACTCGAACACGTCGCAGTGGCTCAGTCATTTGTATGCTATGACCAATCGAGTGAGAGGTCCAGTTATGCATCGTATTTTGTACAGAAACTACGTCTTAGAAGGAACGTTTTCTTTGCCCATTTTCCACAGATCCAAGGTGTTCCAAGTCCTGACTGTGATCAGGGGGGAAAATAGTAAATTATGTCCCCATCCACTTCGATAACTAGACTGCACTTGAGATATAGAAATCCACAAAACCCAATTCTAAAACTGTGGCACTATCCTTTGACATGTTTCCTAAACCTGCGAGAAGGCTAAATGCAGTTTCGTTTACTGCCACGCCTACTTTTTCTGTCTGTTTTTTACCAAATTGTATTTCTTGCTGACTTCCCTGCCTTTTAGTTGTTATTACTCCTATAATTCTTCATCAGTAGAAGTAAAGTGCACGATGTTAAATAAAATGCACTTTTAAGTTATACGTTTGATATGGCAGTACATGTAAAATAACAATGTCAGATTTATAAGTTGAAGCTCTCAGTAACAAGCAACTGTCGCAAGTTCTGGTTAGGGAGTTATAAACACCTACTGTACCATTTTATAATCTCTTACACTTTATAATATTTTTGCACACAAGGACCAGCTAAGTATAAGCTTCTGTTGTCTGATCTGTTAGGGCATGTCTTTATTTTTTACTGGAATAGATTGGTGGCGCTTGTTTAAGATGTCTATTATTGGAAGTAGTAGAAGATTATACGAATTCTGAGATTATCGGGTAGCCATTTAGGAGAAATAGTTTAAAAACTCTTTGATATAAATTTTGATCAAAATTATTGAAGCAGTTTTTGTCAAATTTGTCAGACAAAACTGTACCAAATATAGCAATTTGTCGTTTTTCAAAAAAATATCATTTTTCAAAAATCTGTATGACAAAAATCGAGTTTGCTATTAAGTTTGAAATATTTCTTAAAAATTAATTTTTGCTACAATCGTATGGACCGTTTTCGAGATATGCATTTTTTTTCTCCGAGATAGGTGGAAAAATTCTTGAACACACTATGAGGACTGTCGGCGCGTGCTCATAGTAGTGTGAGATTTTTACTCACTAAAACCACCTCCAACAAATTTCTTTTGTACTGCAACTGAGTTATGACTTATCAAGCAATTTTTTTATCACGAAGTTATGTACGTTTGGCAGGCAGCATTCCGGCGAAAGTTCCTGCTCGTTCCGCAATTTTAACGCGGTTGGTAGTTATCGGGCTAAGTCCGAAGGTATAGATTGTTGTAGACGCCGCAATAAATTTGTTTCATCGAGAATTTCACGGACCGAGCTATTAATATGTCCTTATAATCGATTTCTATGCTTTCGAGCGCATATTTTCGTTTCGTCCTTAACGGTGGGAATTCTGAGGTCTCTATGGAGATCTTCATTTCTAATGTACCACGGTGCACTGACGAATGATCTTAGTACTTTGTTTTGAAAAGTTTGTAAAATGTTTAGATTTGTTTCGCTGGTACAGCCCCATAACCGTATGTCCATACAGGCTTCATCACTTGCTTATATAATAAAAGCTCGTCCTCGAGGGTAAGCTTGGAATATTTTCCGAGTAACCAATAAAGTTCTCTATATTTGATTTTAAGTTCTTCGCATTTTTTCTTTACATGCGGTTTCCATTTTAATTTTGTGTCAGGAGTCATTCCGAGATATTGGCCTCGTTTGCAAACGGAACGTGTACCGAATTTATAAACACAGGCAAGTTTTTTGTTTTTTTATATGAAAAATCCACGTGGACCGATTTCGTTTCGTTAAGAGCGATCCTCCACGATTTTGTCCATTCATAGACCCGGCTAAGCGCGCCTTGGAATACTTTGTTTGTTGCTTTGGTCGTTGTACCCACTGCTAGTATAGCAGTGTCATCCGCAAAAGTGGCTACGGTAGTACCTTCTGTTTGCTGAATATCACGCGTAAATAGCAGGTACTGGAGAGGCCCAAGGACGCTTCCTTCCGGCACACCTGCCCTTTTTTCTTTAAATTCCGAATATTCGTTTCAGTGTTTGACACGAAAGAGTCTATTCTGTAGATACGATTCTAGAATTTTCACCGTTCGGGGAGAATATGTCTTAATTTGTATTTGGGGCCTGCATGCCAAACCTTATCAAATGCTTGCGAAACGTCCAAAAATATGGCAGAGCAAATTTTATTTTCTTCTAGAGCTTTCTCTATCACGTCAGTTATTCGATGAACTTGATCGATTGTCGAATGTTTGCTTCTAAATCCGAACCGGTGGTCGGGTATAAGACGGTTTTCTCCTATAATTTGTTGTAAGCGTCTGAGTAATATCCTCTCAAAAACTTTGGAAATAAAAGCGACATGGGTCTATAAGACTTTTTTTCATTCGGTGGTTGCCTGGTTTTAGAACCATTATGACTTCCGCGATTTTCCATTGACTCGGAATGTATTGAAATCTGATCGCGGCATTTATAATGTAGAGAAGCTTAGTTAATGCTTTCCGAGGTAGCATTTTTAGGAGTTCACCCGTGATCAGATCATAACCCGGAGCTTTTTTGGGCTTAAGTTTCTTTATTACTTGTCCGAGCTCGGTGAGTGTAGCGTTTATTACTACATTATTTTCAGATGTTAGTCTGTCCGACGCATTAATATTTCCATTAAGCACTTGACCATCGAACGGCTTAAAAGTTTCTTCTAAATGAGCGGCGAAATTATCCGCCTTCTCTTTGTCGCTTTTTTCCCAACATCTTGGGTTAGGTATATTAATAGGCGGCCCTGTGATCTTCGGCCTTTTTGTGGCTTTAATAGCCTTCCAAAGCGAGTAATTGGATTCTTTTTCAGCTGTTAGGCTTTCGAGGTAATTTCTAGCCTCGTCATTTTAAAATCCTTAATCGACTTTGATCAATTTAAATTTCTTCATCGAATCATAGGATATGAACAGCAATTGTTCTTGATTCGCGCTCCCGCGCTCCAGTAGGTTATAAATCCACAAATCAATTGTAAACTTTAAATACACCCAGGTGAGCCAAAAGTCAACACGAAATTCTTTTGGACTTTTGACTCATCTGTTGTGGTCTTATGGCTCACTATGGTCCTCAATTGTTAAGTTCCCTTTCACTGGCACTCTACATATTTTTCGTTCAAATTCCCGTTCTATAAATAAAGATATAGTATCGCCCATAAATCTGTTACAATGTCCACCGAAATGACAGTGTTTCGATTATCTCCACCTTGAATATGGCATGCGATGAACTCACAATTATATTTCTATTAACAAAAGTCATAGAAAAGCACACTTCACATATAGATTTCTGAACGGTTTTATTTTCGTCTTATATTTACAGAGTTTTGCATATTTACTTTTGCCTTGTCCCGAAATTGAAGATGTCTCATTGATCGGAATCAGGAGTAGAGTAAAATCCAAGAACTCCCTCGTTCCTAATACAGACACTCAATACTCATTGGGAAGTACACTCCCGGGAGATACCGTCGTCGTCGGGTGAGTAGTTGGCTGCGATACGAGTATCAGCCAACACAATACAACTGCCCAACATCAGCACAATGCATCCGCGTCGCAATACCAAATATAAATGAATCGCATTTAATTATTATTATTGTTATTGTCGTTATCAGAATTAAGATGAAGTAGAGTACAAACAAAGCAACCAACAAAAACAGAAAGAATCGCATTTCACGGAGAAATTCTCTCCGATCGCATAAAGCGAAAAGTACATAATCGTGCGTGGTATATGTTCGGTCATCGTTCGGCTCGGTTTCGGTGTAGATGTGCATAGTTCGCGGCTAAACAAAGTATTTGATCGAAATTCATTGATTAAATTTCGCAATGGCTACTGTTAAGTTCTGCAAAGGCCAACAGCTATTTAGCGGCTATTCGTGTGCTCTTGTGTTCATAGTTTTAGTGCAGCTGCAATTTGCTGTGCAGTGTGCATATTTGAATCAGACTACATCGGACGCCCACAAGGTGGGGCAACAACATCATAGTGCTCATGAAACGCATCCGCACAGAAATCACCACCATCATCAGCATCAACATCAGCATAATAATCATCACCATCATCAGCAGCACCATCGTGCGGAACATCTTGCATCACAGCAGGAGATGGAGCTGGATCCAATGCGGATGGTGGAGCATCAGAAGCAGCTACATCATCACAGTCATCGGCATAACCACGAGGAATATGAATTTGTTCCACACTCGGTTGAGAAACGCCTCTATCATAGTAAATACACCATTGAGGAGTTGCTCCATACGAGGTACGAGACTAAGACGTCCAACGACGTGGATATGGATCCATGTAAGGCAGGTGAGTCTCGAGGGTTGTTTTCTATTTTTTAATTTATTGTCTGGTGGGAAATTGATTCCACACCGTAGAGCTTTTTATGAAATATCTGATAAAGTATACACATAGTCATGCGGCGACTGGAAGTTTGTTACGGTTTATAGAAAGATAGTAAGGTATAAGGTGATGTATACATTGAAACCGCCGGGAGGTGTTGCATTTCTGGCAGAAATCTACATGAGAAGAAAAGAATTTTCCAACCTGCGTTGCGATGTCAAATGATTCGCGAAGGGACAAAAAACCTGTTGCAAATAAATGCAATGTGAAATCTTTAAAAACTCGAGCTTTACACACAAGAGTATGACCTCCAGCTTGAGATCGGCCCAAAGATTGATTGAAAATCTGCGCAACGCCCGTGGTTTAATTGGGGACTTCGCTATTTGTATAACAAGTGAAACAAGTGTGAACTTTTCATTCGAGCCAATTCTATATGTGACAATTAAACAAATATCGGTTGGAATCTTAAATTTACTCACTTTTATTGGTCTCTTTATATCGGCGATATCTTAACAATCCAGAAAACCAGTTGTATAAACAAAAAAAATATACATGATCTAGCCGATAGGTAACTTGCACGTTGCAAATTTGGACATATACGAAAAGGGGTACCTTATTTTTTGAAATTCAGCTGGGTTCCACTTTTTGGATCTATGAAGCAAATATGTACTGTTAATTGTTTTAATTATCACTCGACTTTTTCATGTCAAATTTTGAAATACCAACATCATTATGACGTAAGCGAGTACCCACCGAATTGTTGTGATGTCAGCATCTCACAATTTGGCACGCGTAATCGTATGTTCACGAAAACAGGCGGGCTGGAATCGGCTAAGGTGATAGTAGTTGATTGTCACTTTTTTGATTGTCGTTTTTGATAATCAACTCTTCTTTGCTCTGCGTAAAGCGATCACTAAAAAATGCCACAAATGCACAAACATCCATCGATTATCCTTGCAACAAATTATTTGTCGTAGTGAAAGCGAGAAGCAAGGCAAATTTAAGTCGCTTAAATACGAATGGCAAATCGTTCTGAATGAGCGGAATCTGGGGAATGAGACTGTTTGCCTTTGTTTGTCCCCTCAAAATATCGTCACTTGCATGACATTTGATTTGAGATCCTTCACCATAATTCAAATGCCATCCGTTACAATATTTCGGTGCATTGACGTTGGGCAACAAAATCTTAACTGAGCCGACTTTCAAATTCAAATTATGTAGATGTAAGCCCGGAACATCCAAAGAATTCAAAAATTCAACTAATCCCCATAAAGTTTTGTTTTCACGACAAAAGGTAGCATATGTCCTGGCTTCCAACCAAAAATCATAAAAATCGAACGATCCGTTCCCGAGCTATGATTGCACATACGGACGTCAGTCTCTTTTATATGTAACTGTAACTACTTCAGTGGAATGATTCGATTTTCTTTTGTGGAATTGACTGAGAAGTTAATTTCTTTATTTTTCCGTACGAAAAACTTCTTCTGAAAACTAAAAGTCTTTATAATTTATAAGCAACATTTTAAGACCAAGATTGAGTTATACCATCAACTTTAAGTGGTCAAAAAAGCAAAGGAACATTTTTACGGTTTGGTTTTACGTATTGCAAGAACTGGGGCCTATCACGCATTAAACGCAGAACAACTGTCACATCACAAACCTCGAGAATTTGTTTACTTTGCCTTCTCAGTCTGAAAAAGTGCAGTTAAGTCGAAGGTATCTACTATATAACTAGTGTAAGTAAGGCGTCAGGTCACATCAAAAGTGTTTTGACCCATAAATATCTTCTTCCCTGGCTAAGCATTTTTACAGCGGTTGCCTTAGATCCATTCCATCGTTCCCTTTCTTGTTCAAATCTTTTGGTGTTCCACAAGGCAGCCATCCCCAAGGCAGGTCCCCTTTTATTTATGAAATCTATTAATGATCTTTATAGAGTCAGTAAGCAGTAAGCAATCGTTCTTCTTTCTAAAATGTAGGGTACAACTTTCCTTTATTAAATAATTTTATTTCCCATTTACACAATTACACATTATTTCGATTCATTCAGCGAAAAACGAAAAACCCTTTTCGTGGTTTTCAATTTAATTGTGGTTACAGTATAATTTCAAAGTAATTTTGTCTCGAAAAAGCGTTCTAAAAACATAAGTCGCAATCCACTTGTTTGAGCGCTTCAAGCAAGCAAAATACAGAGAACGCACCACTTAGGCACCCATCGCATACACACTGAATGCGTTATTAAGCACTCAACAAACAGAAACATCTCAATTCTTCTGCGCGGTATCTTTGCATGCACGATGAGCTGTATAGTGCGCATTGTTATGCAATGAATACGGCGACGAAGAGCCTCTTAACAACTTGTTAATTCATCGTCTTCATCGTTGTCGACGTCGCGGTTACCAGAGGCGGCGGCGTCAGATACAAGAACAAGAAGGCTCTTCAAGTCCGAGAATTTCGCTGACGCTACCCACTTGAATTGGTTACATAATTCCCATCCCGATGCGACTCCTTGGGCGCGTATATACCCTTGAACCATCTTATTCTATATAGACACTAAAAGGTGGAGCAAATGTCTTTGTCAATATTCTTGAGTGGCGATGCTTGCCGTTGCATCGACGTCGTCATCTCAGTAGCTGCTTCACGGAGTGTGATACTTGTAAATCAACATAAATGAAAATTTATGCAGCGATATTTTTTGTGCACTCAATTTTGTATGGACACTTGAGGTTGTACGTTGTACTGCTGCTGCTGCTGGTGCTAAGATGCATTCAATCTTTAGGGATTTCAGTTTGATGTCAGTGTTAATGACGATGTCGATGTTAATGACGGCCCAAGTGTGTTTATGTTTAGAGATTATGTAAAGTATTTCGCATTAAGGCATTCTGCGCACAAGATGTATACCAAAAGCTGTTGTGCTTAATGGGTGATTGTGGTTAATTTTGATGAGTTATTATACATGAGTGGAAGGGGTAGGTAATAAAGATGTGGCTGAGTTTCAGTGAATTACTGATTTACTCTGAAATAATGTTTTTCCATTGAGAGTGTGGGAGAATATGCCTTCAAAGTTGGTTAGGCATTCAGGTAACCCATATAAGTCGTAATTTTTTGTCGGTGAACATGACGCCCAGTTTCTTTTCATAGAAAATTCGTTGTGAGTCAAAAAATGTACGCCTGATTTTGCAAGGCAAGGACAACGAGCCCCATACTTTTGTGGCCATTAACGCCCTTAACTTGGACGATTAAAACAAAGGCGCCTTCTCCAATTTCAAAAGCCTTGTCAAAAGCAATGCACGGCAGTTTTTTTTTATAGGCAAGCCAAACGCAATAACATGATGAACACTCCCAAACGCATCCATTCGGCTAGATCCTCTTCCCCATCTATCAAAGAAAGAAGAGCCCACAGAACATGGCCCAGCAATTCCGATCGTAAATTACAATAATTCAAAAACCAACCGCAAAAGTGAATTCATCATGTCGTCGTGTATACGAAATATGCGTTGACACTTCTAACCGTCGCGTGGCAGGCACAAGCACACGCGCCACAACCACACTAATGCAATAACTCCTCGACGCTCGACCGCAAAAAGGCACATAATTTATATGCAAATTACAGTTGGCGTACAGCATTTTATTCAGCAAAATTCAGCGCAACATTTGCGGCCAAATTAAATGCATTTATAATGTGAATGTCCAATAAGCATAGGAGGACCACTCGGCCAAAAATAGCTGCTTCCCTGGTCGTGTGGTTGACTTAGAGCAGTCCCATCTCGTATGCCGAGGCCGCGCGCCGTAGGCTAAATTGAATAAAATTTTCAAAATTCCATTGCGAGTTGCTGCCAAAGAGCGCCATAAATTACGCATGTACGTATTACGTAGAGGCGGACGACACTATACTCTGTTCAATTCGTATTTTCAGTACAGGCCTTATGGGAAGCTCTTTTTTCTACCAGTGGTGCCTGTAGCTACTCTCACGGCACTCAACACAAGATTTGCCACTGAAATAAAAGCGAAACACTGGTGATTCCAAAGAATTTGTTGTTGTCATTTACGAAATACCCACCCAATTTTCCTCAAAGGCGCATACATCCCACCATAACCAGTCTGCCAGGCAGTCGCGAGCAGAATGAGGATGACGACGAGGGTGATATTCTCGTGTGCGGTTGCTATCTTATCGCAGAAAATAAACATGTGTGTGTTTTAAGCACCTCAGAAGAGTGTTACCATAATCTATTTGCAAAAATATCTTTACGGGTTTTTCTATGGATATTTTCACAGAACTTTCGGTTTTGGTGCTTTTAAAAGCTTTTGAGAGCGAATAAATGAATTTGATTATGTGGGATGTTGCCATACAGTTTTTAGGTACTCCTTTAATTATTTTGTATTTCTGAAGGATCTGTTACCATGCAGTTAAACCATTTTTTCTTAATAAAGGGTTGGTATTTGGTAACCCTACCGATATTTGTGAGAGAATTATGCCAATTTATAGTGCTCACTATGGCAACCATGTGAGAGCTTTAAAATGGAGACAGCTTATTAAAATCCACAATAGTTAGGGTGAAAGGCAAATAGCCTATCTTCCCTGTACTGAAAATACGAATTGAACAGAGTATAGACCCCGGATGCTGGATCCTTAACGGAGCAGGATGGCTCGAATGACAGCAGAATAAATAGACATTTAGTGGTTTTATGCCTAGTAAGCCGTCGAAATTGGTGCAAATATTAACCACATCCTTGTGCTGAGTGGTAATTGCAGGAGTAAGTCGGCGCTCCCACAATGCTAATATCAACCGACATTCTATGCATCCTCCCACCATGGGGGGGATAGCATGTTTGTATACATACGTGAGCTGTTGTTGTAATATTCGATTTGGTTTGCATAATCCTAGAAATTATTGTCTTTGTTTGCAGTCCTTAGTCGATTTGGCTCCCAACCAGAAGATTGTGCTGCGCTGCAGTTGCGAAACTATTAATTTATGTCTTGCAGGTATTGGTGTAGGTACGAGCACAATTCCTCCGATGTAAGAGACTTAGGGTCATGAGCGCGCCATTAAGTCTGGAAGTATTTTTTGTTTTTTTTTTTAGAGTGGATTGTCGAAAGTTTGTCCTCCTTCGACAATGGTCTCTGATTTTGGCCTTCATTCAATTTGTTGTTGTCCCCTGAAAGGGTGTGCGACGTGGTGTGAAACAACCCTCTGTGACTTAGAAAAATCTTTGTGTCCTTAACCTAATAAGTGCAGAAAAGGGTGCCATATAGCATAGTTGCTGGCTATAACCCAATGATGGTGGCTCCCTTGGGAGTTTTTTTGGTGGTGGAGGAAAAAAAACAGGAAATTGAAATCGATACCGAATTTCCCCCAGGTATAGGTGTGCAGGGAAATTGTGTTTTGTGCGATAAAACATTTCCACAGTGTTTGACTATTTCCTGACTGAAAGGGAATCCAGACTTCCACTGCTACGAATTGGGTTAGGTGAGTTCTTTTTTGTCGCTCTTCTGAAGAATCAGCTTGAAAAAGAGCCGCACGCACGAATTAGGCTAAATCAATTTACAGTGGAGATGCGGTGTGAATTGGGAATTGAAAGGAATGTTTTGAAGTGCACAGACTTTTGGGAGGTTATAACGTTTTCATATGTATACGTATGTACTTTATTGACGATAGACTTTTTTGATCTCAGAAGTCGATTGGTTTGACTGTTTTAGTCGTCAGTTGACAGGAATGACCCTTTATCATGGAGTATACTATATTTTTCAATAATCTGTCACAAGAAAAACTCAGTAAGTCCATTGATCGATCCCAAATTTATGAGTAGGTATATGATTTTCAAATTTCATTAACATTAACATCGTTTTTTTAGGTTTTAAAAGCAGAAACAATACGCAAACCTCACTATTTGCAAATGCAAAGCTCGAAATGTAGGTACTTAGTGAGTTTTATCTGTCAACCGTTGTAATATCGAAATTAAAGTCGAAATGCTTTGAATTGATCTCGAAGATACTTGTGCTAAGTTTTCAGTCGACGTAGAGACATTTAGGCTTTAAAAAACTAAGTCAAATTGTTTATTTCAAAGTTTGGTTTCATGCAGTAGTTATTGGAGTATGTAATCACTAATCACTAATCAGATGCGAGGATTGGTCTATTGTACAACCAGATGTTCTTCCGTTAGAGCCCATACTTGAAAATTAACACTTTATCACATTAAATCGATATACAGTAGCGCCCGTTTTAATTTTCGCCGCAAGGCAGGCAAAAAACTGATGGTAAAGTAGACCGCCAGCTTCAGTGCACAATCCGGAACGAGGAAAAGCTATGCTCTAACCGAAAACTTAGTGTGCTTATGCATAAGAGGTTAAGCTACTTAGTCTGGGTTCACATGCCCGGCCTTATCAAAAGTCTTAAAATCGTCCACAGCTATATTCACCATACTGCATCTAGAAATGGGAAATGCTTTCTAGATATATCTCTACTGAAAAGGTAAAACATATTAAGTTGACTTAATTCCAATTGTCCTGTACCTGTATTCCAGTTGAATTACAATGCCATATTGTGCTAACATTTCGAAATTCAAATTTTAATCAGTAGCTATCTATAGGCAGTTAGATCGGATATGAAAGAAACAGTGGCAACGCGCGAGTAAAATGTGTAGGCGTTCAGTTCATTGAATTAATTTTTTTCTTAAATTTATTGTGATGTACATTCTTTCAAACAGAAAAATTACGTATAAATTCTAAGTCCAGCATTCTAGATTTATTAAAAAATATTTCAATAACAATTTCCCATCCGGTAAATTCTATACTATACACCCAAAACATCCTATACAAATTTACTATTTAATTCATAGCCTCCCAGAAAGAGTAGAAAGTGAAGTGAAAGCAACATAATTACTCATGCTTTCATTTCCACTCTATCCCACCCAAATCCAAAACCCAAGAAGCACACGAGCCCCAAACAAACCCGTAGTCATAGTTGATTTCGTTAACAACTGAGCTGAACGAAATAGTGGGTACGATGTGCGTTATGCTTTTTTTTATAGCATTTATTTTTGATGGATACATTTCGTTGCCAACTCATCTGAACGAGTTTATGGTCGAATGATTGGAACTTTTTGCTCGATGCTCGTATCGCTTGTCGCAGTCGCAGCCGCTCGTCGCAGTCTAGCAGGGTAGTTTTGGTATTTAAAAATTTAAAAATTCGGGACATTTAGTTCAGAATTACGACTTTTAGGATACCGTTTAGGACTAGCCGTTTAGGATACAATAATCTGTTTGTGAACGCCTGAAACCATTTATCATCGACTGCAAATAGAGCGGTTTCAGAGCCGGTAAATCCAAAATCCGACCACTACAGTGAATACTTCAAAAAACACAATAACTAAAACCTACTTATAACAACTTACAATCATGTCCAGTCCGGACCTGTTGGAGCGAAATGCGTTCGCTTTTCTTTGGAAACGTTTTAAAAGAAAATCCGATTGATAACCACGATCTTATAGGTAGAGACGAGCTATTCAGGGCTTTGCTAAATCTTTTACAAAACGCCTGCTTCAAGAATTCAATTTCAGAAAAGAACCTGCGATCAGTACAGCTTTTTTCACATTTAATGCTATAACATGAAAAAGGGCCGAAAATAAACGAGAGGTCAGGGACCTATATAAAAAAAAGATGTTCCGTTTTTTTTTTTTTTGAATGCGTTGACTGCCCCTTAATATTTTTTTCCGTTGGTCAACTCTTTGCAAATAAGTCGGACACATATCCAAGAAGAAGTGTTCCCGAAATGAAGCCTTCTTACCTTACTTACTTTACTGTTTTATTTTTTTTATTTTTAGTGGGTTCTTACGAGGTAAATTCGAGCAGATTTCTAGCGCCCTTGTACATAAGCCCAATTACTTACAATATAGAAAGACGGTTGCGACCGCTCGGGCTCTTAGCTCTTTAAAGACCAAAAAGAAACCGAGAATCTTCTTCTTTCAACAAGATAGCACGCGTTCTCAGGGATAATAACATTGTCCATCTCGGCTACGTTGTAAAAGCTGATAAAGACATGACAACAAAATCAGGCAACTAACTAGCCAGTCACGATTTATTTTACCTGTGAAATCATTTTTTAAGGAATAGAGTCTTGAGGTTGGCGAATAAACATACTCACAACTTGAGTGTTATAGGTCAACAGGAAACACAACGATTGGCAGAGCGACACCGAGTTTGTCAAACTAAAAAAACTCGCATTTAGGCTTAGAAAACGGCATAGTGAATGTACTACACCAATACTCCACATCGGAAAAGCAGTCCACCCATTGAGTGTTTTATTTGTTCAGAAAACGCACAACAAACGGTGGGCGAACAACCAAATAACCATACATACATAAGTATTCGAAGGCGGCTTCTGTAGGCTGATAAAACACTTTTAAAACACTCCAACGACCGCGAGTTTATTTCTCTTGAACACGTGAACACATGTTAAGTTGCTTTTTATAACAATTCAAAAACAAAAAAATGCTTCCCTCCCCAAACTCTCCACTTATTCGAAAACTTTACTGTCCCTGTTCGCTGCAGGAGAAAAAAAACTCAAGACTTGCTGAACCTCTCGCAAGAAGTTTTGTCTAAAGTTTTGAAATTAAACTGTTGAGTCTGCAGCCACTTGTTGGAATTCTCACACAATTTGTCATGCACCCTAATCGGCAAACCCACGCGAACTTAAGAAGGGCGGCCCCCTTCCAGTTGGAAAGAAGAGTGATTTCGCATGGGGGCAGCTATTCCTCCGTAGGCATTCCACTTCCATATACAGGCAATTCAACATTGCTAAACAACGTAATCCAACTTTTACCGATTGCTCCTTTACATTTTCATCGTCATTCGTCAATCAATCCAAAAGCGCCGTATACGAATGGCTGGGGCACAAAAAAAAAACAGAGTGGGTAGATTTGATTTGATTTTAAAAGGTGAAGTAGATTCAGGAAAAGAGAAGTAGACTTGGAAATCATAGTTTAAAGGATATATTTAATTCCGTATTAGTTTTATGTATAAAACATGCCCAAAAAAACGTTTTAAGGTCTAACGCTCCTATTTTTATTGAAATAAAGTCTTTTTAGTAATATACAACATTTATCTTTTTATTTGGCTGGTTGCATCTGATGCATCTGCTCATTTTATGATAACACATTTGTTTTTATCAAACACAACTACTATTTGATTTTTATAGGTATTTAAATCTATCTTCTATATATATGAAAATAAGTTGTATCGTGTTTGTCACCAATGTTCTCTATAATGCGTGAACCGATTTTGATTCTGGAAATTTCCCATGAAAGGTGACGTTAATACCATGGTTTGTAATTATATATGGTCTTTGTAGGTGTATTGGTTCATGAATCATAGGGGCGTGGCACCTCCCATACAAAAAATACATTCAAAATCTTATATCTCGAAAACCACCCAATCGATTGAGATCAAATTTACAGATAAATAATCATAGGCATTGTCCTGGGAGTGTTCCTGTATGGATGGTCAATACTGGACTAAGGGGTGTGGCACACCCCATACAAACAAAAAATAAAACTGAATAAGGCGTTTTGTTCCATCAGGTTTGGAAGCGCCCTTCCCATTCTTGATTATTTCAAAATATCTCTTCATCGCGTTTGTAATAATACCTTCACCTATTTGGCTAAACTTTTCAGAACGGACAACCAGGAACAGTGTGACCAATTTAGAATATTTCCTGCTGAATTTAGGATTATTTTATTTTAAGCATCTTTTTTTCAAATCGTGCAAACATTTTCTTAGCAGGATTTTTGTTTAGCTAAATTATGAATTGAAATAATAAAATAAAATCAAAGCAGACGAACCTTAGTGTAACAAGCCATTACAATTCTTATTTAACAGTGAACACAGCCATTCAACGAATTCAGCAAGCTTCCAAACGCACACTTTATTTAATGCTATTTTTGTGAAATATTCCTTATTTTTTTTTCTATAAAGCAGTTTTTTTTTTTAAGCTTGCTAAGAAAGTTTTGCTTCCTAAAAACATGCTACGTTACTGAACTTAGCATGATTTCAAATATTGAATTGGTCACACTGGCACAGGAACCAAAACCAAACCAAACGTATCACCTCTCTGACAGAATGGAAAATATTTATAAACTTCCAAATTTTTTTTGAAAGTAGATTTAATTTTTTTTTTATTTAAATTGAGGCGGAATAAATAAGGGATTTCTAAAGTGAAGTAGATTTTATTTTTTATTTTTTTTTAAATATACGGACAACCCTCGCCATCAAAACAGTGTTTCTTTTGCACATTTTCAAAAAGGGTCCGAAAAGTTGTCCCTGGCTTTCGAAAAGGGTCCCGTATGAAATTAAAGAAAAACGTCAGTGTCCCAAATGTTTTTAATTCATTAAAAAAATAAAAATAAAAAATAAAAATTAAGAATAATTTCTTTTGTCTGTTATAAAAACTTCAATTTGAAAATGAGACCTGAGCTTCCGGACTAAATCCGATGAACTGCAGCTAACTTTAAAAGTGCATGCATGGGAAACATGCACAAACTATGAGACTGTATAAAATATGGATATTATATGTTTTTTAGCGTGTTTGAATACCATACCAAAAAATCTATAAATAGTAGGTACGTTTTATATCTATGGAACTGTGAAAAGATTTATGTCGACTCTATGTCGATAGTCGATTGCTATGTACAGAGTGAATGTGTAATGTTTTGCGCTTTGTAAATAACCAATTCTGAAGAAAGGGTTCATAGGTGTTGTTTTGGGCTAAGTTGCTGCCCAAAGCGAATTACGTCCTTGCTTTTTTGAAGAAAAGGACAAGGAAAAGACCATTTACAAATCATTATAAAAAATGAGTTTACAAGAGTTGATGGTTTAGGCTGGTTGATGAACGAGCAGGGAATAAATCGAGATTAGGTTGCATCCTACCAAGAAATCTTTTTGTTTTGTTTGGAAAAAATGTCCTGAATTTTCGTAAAGGGGTCCGATATGGACTATTTTGGAAAAGGAATTTGAAGAAAGGGTCAATCGAACTCTAAGGGGTCCCAAAGGTAACCCTGCATCAGATTCTGATTATCATCAATTTTAGAGGGATGTCCATGCGGATCTATGCCGGCCTACAAAGCGATGGTGTTTTATTCAACTCGGGAGGGAGTAGCTCTCATACTATTTCATACTCACACTTTAGTCAGGGGAATGAAAATGTGGCAAAAGATGTAGCGATTTATTGACGGCCAAGATCATGGTCTGTTGCAGTTTTTCAGACGCAAAACTATGTTCCTACCGCACTCGAGAAGAGATAGTTAAGAGTGTGCAGTGTTGCCCGTAAAAAAAGGAAACAACCTCAAAACAATGCACGTGATAACAACATAAAATGGGTATAATACTATTATGACAACAGTGAATAACCGAACGAACACACAAAAAAGAAGAAGAATATAACCATGACAATACAAAGCCTGGCATTCTTCGTCGGGTACTCGGGTGCCCCCTATGTGAAAGTGGAGCAGATCCAGCAGACATCAGCGTGGACATACATATTATGCACAAAGCATTCCTCTAAAGAACCCAAAGCGGTACCCTTGGATATATTTTCCCAAAGTAATCCTCTTTTATTTGTGTATGTGAGTGTATCCTTTTTCCTCGTTGTTTTATGGAAAACACAAAAGAATGTGCATAGTGTGTCATTTCATATACTTGAATGGATCGCTCTGCCTTGTTTTGTATAGGATGTAGCTACCCCAAAACAGGAAAAAAAAAAAAAAAAAAAAACCGAAAAACGGGTAAAATCTCTGAAGCTCGTAGATACCCAGCAACCAGCACCAGGAGATACAAAAACACAAAGCAACCCTTGTTAGGCTAAAGTACTGCTCTCCTTTCCATTGCTGGGCTTTTAATATTTATTTTTTGTAGCTCCTCTATTTTTTCGTCATTTTTAGTTAAGCATGTCCAATGGAGCGGGTCGTTAACGTTAACTCGTTCAGTACCGACGACCGACGATGACGACTTTCGTGTATAGCGCAGAGGAGGATAATTTCTTCGGAATGACTTTATCTTTCAGTGGGTATCTCGTTCCAATCAATTCATGTGGATACGCTCTGCCATTCATGAACATAATGAAAAAGGGGCCGAACACGGGGGGGTATGTCCCCGAAATGATCGACTCAAGATTGTGTAGTGGGTCATTGTGTATAAGCTGTAAGCCTTTTTGACCGTATCATGGTGGGTTTTTTTTTCTGGGCAGAGGTGGAATTAGATGAAAATTGTATCCGCTGTTTGGATGAAAAGTAACATAAGCATGATTTGGACTCGATTGGGATGAGATGTAATTATCTGTTCGTCAAATTTGTGCACCGAAGTGGATGTCCCATTCATCATGAGATGTTGTTAATAAAACGATGGAGATTAAAGTTATTTTTTATGTTTAATGATATCCACAGATGGAGTGTCTCTTTTAATTGCTATATTTTGTTGATTGATTTTATTCGCACAGGACTGTGTCAGGTGAGCGCTGTAAGCTCAACTTTTCAATGATATTTAGCATCCAATATTTTATACTGTTATTCATTATGGATTCAATTCAATTCCAATATAACATTCACAATTTAATAATAATTTTCAATTCGTCTTGATCCATACTGGAGCTGGGTTGACGGGTCTCCTTTCATTTCATTAAAATTCCTCAACCATTTTGGGCATCAACAGTTTTTCATTTATATAAATTCACATAATCATTTTCTTTTTCTTGTTAAAACTCACTTATATAACAAACAAACTGACGGAAGATAGAAAAAAAAAAAAGCATCAAGATAAAAATCCCGGATTACAGCCGATTACCCATGGTAAAATGGAACCCTTTTCGCATAAAGCTTATTAATGTGCGACGAGGATCTGAAACATTGGGTGATTTTGATTTTCTCATATGTCATCCTTAACGAATGGCATCACATGTATGAAGCAAGTGACAAAAGGAAATTTCCCATCCTCTCGATGTCATCTTCTATTTGATATAGAACCGTCACACAAGGTAATCCAAAATGTGTCACCCCAAATGCGGATCATCATATATCAGGCTATGGTGAATGAGTGTAACGAATACTTTCAGTGGGAAGGGGAACATGCGAAGTGCGCATTGATATAGCTACACAGGAACGAACACACACATCCACACAAATGGCACATTACTTCAATGAGTCTCATCAGCGCAAAGTGATGGGGAAGTGACAGACTTTCACATTTTCATGGGAGCACACAGTAATTTTGAATAATTGAATTGAGTTTGAAAATTTATTTAAAGAATATTTTTAAGAAGGCGAAGGAGGAGTATTTAAACAAAAACGACAATACCTTTTGGATGATGCTTTAAAATGTATTTAAGTATTGAACTCTAAAGAATTTGGTCGGAAGACGTTCGTTAATTTTTGGGAAGCAGAAGAATTCGTTTTTTACAAGACCACCTCTCCCTACTGATAGAAATTTGTTTTGTACTGCTGTCAAGGCCAGCGAGGTACTGCTATAATTTATCAGGTGGGTTGATAATAATCAGGTTAAGTTGAAGGAATAAGTTTGTTGTAGACATCGCAAATAATTTGTTTTGTCAAGCGTTTAAGGCGCAGTGTCTCTAAAGTGTCCTATTCATTTTCTCTTCACCTGTAGGTGTTCCTAGTTCGCGGAATAGATTTTCATTTCTGATTTGCCAAAATGCATCGTTCACATTTCATTGAAAGGACTCTAAGTTGAGTAGGACAGAAGCACTAAAATGCAGATCTGTCGAAGAGTGAGAAATATCAAATAGTTCCGAAAAAGAATAGTATAAAACTCATCCCACTTTCTATCATAAACCTTGCGATTACGACAGATGTTCTTCATTTGGCTGGGTTTGGGTCAAACCGCCACAGCTAATAACGGGTGATTTTTTAAGAGGCTTAGAACTTTAAAAAAAAAAAAACACAAAAAATTCGAAAAAATGAATGAAATATTTATTTGAATCGATAGTTTGAACCTTGCAATTTAATGTTTAAAGATAATTTCATGCAAATGTTGACCGTGGCTGCGTCTCAGGTAGTCCATCCGCTGAGTTCAATTTTGGCATACTCTTTCACACATATCGGCCGGTATCTCACGAATGAATGCATGGATGTTGGCTTCCAGTGCGTCAATCGAAGCGGGCTTGTCCCTATACACATTAGCCTTGACATACCCCCACAAAAAATAATCTAATGGTGTCAAATCGCACGATCTAGGCGGCCAATTGACCGGCCCGAAACGTGAAATTAACTGTTCACCAAACTCGCCTCGCAATTGCGCCATTGTTTCGCGTGCTGTGTGGCATGTGGCACCGTCTTGTTGAAACCACATATCATGCAAGTCAAGAACTTCCATTTCGGGCAAAAAAAAAGTTTGTTATCATCGCTCGGTAGCGTTCACCATTGACAGTAACGCTGCGATTCGCATCATCTTTGAAGAAATATGGCCCAATAATGCCGCCGGCCCATAAACCGCACCAAACAGTGGCTTTTTCGGGATGCATTGGTAGCTGTTGCAATGCTTCTGGCTGATCTTCACTCCAAATGCGGCAATTTTGCTTATTTACGTACCCATTCAACCAAAAATGAGCCTCATCGCTGAACACAATTTTTCGATAAAAAAGCGGATCCTCGGCCAGCTTTCCAAGAGCCCATTCACCAAAAATTCGGCGTTGTGGTAGGTCGGCTGGCTTTAGTTCTTGCACAAGCTGTATCTTAAAAGGCTTTACGCACAAATCCTTCCGCAAAATTTTCCACGTAGTGCTGTAACAAAGGCCTAACTGCTGGGAACGGCGCCGAATCGACATTTCGCGGTCTTCTGTCACACTAGCTGATACGGCCGCAATATTTTCTTCACTACGCACAGTACGTAAACGTGTTGGTGGTTTAATGTCCAACAAAGTAAATTTGGTGCGAAATTTGGTCACAATCTTCCGAATAGACTGCTCAGAAGGTCGAGAATGCCGATCATAAAATGGAAGCAGCGCGCGATGAACATTTCGAACCGATTACGAATTTTGATAGTAAAATTCAATAATTTGCAAGCGTTGTTCATTTGTAAGACGATCCATGGTTAAATTGCAAACCAAACTGAAGCTGTTTGACAGTGACACAAGGTACTAAACACACGTCAGCTGTCAAAACCAGTGTGGCCAAAACCAAACCAGCTAAAAAATCACCCTTTATAAGTGTAATCACATTCTGAGAGGCAAGTGAAAGAAAGCTGATGAAATAACATTTTGGTCTGTAGTTCAACTTCAGATTGAAGCTGGAAGCTGTTTGATAGCTCAAAATGGATAAGAAGGTGTTGGCTCTCCTTAGTATTCATTTATTTCGTATATTGATTACAAATTATTTCAGTGCGGTGGCAATTTAAAAGCAGTTATGTAAAAACTCTCCCAAAAAGTAGGCGTGGCTTTTACCCAAATGACTTAAAACCTTCTTGAAGGCTTAGGAAATATTTCAAATAATGGGGCATCGAAATTTGTTCAGTAGATTTAACGTCAATTGGTAACAGACACAGTCAGCCCTATTGCGAAGATCAACTATCAATCGGTTTATGATTGACAAATTTATCAATTAGAATTTATGTTGGTATTGCGAAAAATAATTGATAAATATATAACCTGTGAACATAACGCCAAAAATAAAGTTATTGTGAATGAAACCCAACTTTGACAGTTCTAAAATATTTTTGATTTGAAGAGTGATCGTTAAGGATCCTGCAAATAATTTAAATAAACAATAACTACGAGTGTTACAAATCTGTAAAATTTATTGAAAAATATGTCATCAGTGGAATTTTCGAATGGCAAAATGTATATACATAATAGCCCTTAAGAAATAACAACAATAACAATTAAAAACGATCATGTTCAACATTTTCGTTTAAGAGCCGTCCTTATCAACCCCGAAATTGCGATTGATAGAAAAATTGACAACTACCAATAAAATTGTTCGAGATTGACATTCACAATACCGATTTGTCAACCGAAAATTGCTGCACGATCACAGTCGATCAACACGTAATTGAAAATTGATCGTCGCAGTACCATTTAAAGAAATTTATTTTTGTTTAATTTAATTTGTTTTTATTTATTTATATTGATAAGTATCAACTGTTAATTGATAGTTTTGATCTTCGCAATAGGGGTGAGTATAAGAGCCCATGCAGTTTATAAAGTTAATAAATATGTACTTCGATACTTTACTCCAAAAAATGTTCGATTTCACATATTGTAACTGTAGAACCTTTTTGGGAGAAGGACCCCACAAAACCTTTATTCCCCCAAATCAGAGCATTTGACTTTGTGATGCTAACTAAGTTGTACAAGATTAGAGGGAAAGGTGAGTCGATACTGGGCTCATTTGAATGAAATGTTCGTAGACAAGTTTTAAGGTGTAGGTACACAGAACATGGGCAGTAATGTTCTAACTTCCAATCCCATCTCCTGTCAGATTGCTTAGAGAGAGAGAGGTTTAACAGAGACCCTTTACGAAGCCCATAGCCTGAAAAGGTCACATATACGCTGTTTACACAAACTATCACGAGGCAGGGTCTCCATCAGTAAAACTGTAGACTGTCGCTTGCAATGCTAGATGGCTCGCTTTTTAGCTGATTCCGATTTTTTTTTCATAGGCGGGCTGTACACTCGGTAAATGGATGTCTACCTCTTACAAGTTACAAGACAACGGACCTATTTCAATAACGAAGACAAAAGGTTGGGTTTTTATTTCTATGACAAGGATAACAACACGTCTCTAAAAAGGTTTATCTTCGGTACTCATAGTTCTATATTCAATACTAACGGACCCCCGCCTGCTTTGCTAGACGTTCAAATTTGAATTTCTTAGAACTACACATTTTGTTTCTGTGGGTCGATGAGTTTCTGTATATGCTTATGGTATTTGATACGGATTTCTTATTTAAAACATAAAAAAAATTCATCTGTGTGATCTGTGTGACTTTATTAATTTGTTTAAAAAAAAAAAAAATCAACCGATTAAGTAGTCTAATCTCTAATGACTGTGTAACACACAAATAGCTTATGCATTTCAGAGTCTTACGTTCAATTCCTGGTAGAAGCTAAAGTTTTCTAATTTTATTTTTTTTTTTTTTTTTTTGTTACTGAAGGTGAAAATCTCGAAAGACACAGTGGGGTTAGAAACCCAGAGTAGTGTGGGACTCTAACCGCACTAAAAACACCTCCTTAATCATGACCAATCAAAGAAAGATCGACAAATGATTTTAGTTTCAACGTTCAGTTGCGTTTGAGAAAGTATTACAATTTGAATACGGGTTCTCATTATTTAGATTATAAGGTCGTGAGGTTTAATTCTTCTCAATCTACGAATATTGTATCGTACATTTAAGACGTCTTCTATTTCAGGATTAATATGCATCTGCAGACGCTCATTGTGACGAATTGCGTACTTTTTAATTACCTCCGTTACAAGATCAGTCTGCAAATCACGATGCAAGTCATTATTTCTAATATACCATGGGGCATTTACTATTCCCCGAAGGACTTTGTTTTGGAATGTCTGTATTATTTTTACATTTGCCTTCCTTGTACAACCCCATAATTGGACACCATATGTCCAAACAGGCTTCAATATCTGGTTATATAATAAAATTTTATTCTCAATGGACATTTCCGAGTTATGTCCTAGCAACCAATAAAGTTTTCTATATCTAATATTTAACTCTTCTACTTTCTTTTTCACATGTTCCTTCCATTTCAGCTTAGCATCCAGATTCATACCCAGATACTTAGCTGTGTTAGAATAAGGAACTACTTGGTTATTAATAACCACCGGAACATTTACAATTTTTTTATTTGTAAAATTGATATGAGTGGACTTTGACTCATTGAGTCTAATTCGCCATCGTTGTGCCCAATCACATATTTCGTTAACTGAATTTTGCAGCTTTTCTGTTGATTTAGTCACGCATCTATCAGTTGATAGAAGAGCAGTGTCGTCTGCGAATGTGGCTATCATCGTGTCGTTTCTATGTGGTATATCACTAGTATACAATAAGTAAAGGGTTGGTCCCAGAACACTTCCCTGTGGAACTCCTGCTTGTATTTCCTTAAGTTCAGAATACGCTGAACCATAACGAACTCTAAAGAATCTATTTGAAATATAAGATTTAAGTATTTCATAGTATTGTCTAGGTAGGTCCCTATGAAGTTTATACTCTAAGCCCTTATGCCAGACCTTATCAAAAGCCTGAGCAACGTCTAAGAACAATGCAGAGCAAACTTGTTTTTCTTCTAATGATTTTTCTATAATATTTGTTATACGATGTACCTGGTCTATTGTCGAGTGCTTATTTCTAAACCCGAACTGATGGGTGGGAATAAGCCTTCTCTGCTCTATGATTTTATCTAGTCTTTTAAGAAGCAGTTTCTCAAAAATTTTGGATAGTACAGGTAAAAGTGAAATTGGCCTGTAAGAGGTGACTTCTGATGGAGGTTTACCTTGTTTAGGTATAACTATAATTTCTGCTATCTTCCAGTGATGTGGAACATATCTTAGCTTAAAACAAGCATTAATTAAAAGCTTAAGTTTAACCAATGCTATGAAGGGTAGCTCCTTCAGGATTTGGGCAGTTATTAGATCATAACCTGGTGATTTTCTATTAGAGAGCTCATGAATACATGTGCGGATCTCTTTTAGCGAAACGTAAGTGATTACGTCCTCATCAATTCTATCAGAGAATTCAAGGCATTCGCCTGCCACGCTAGGTGGATAAGGTTTAAAAACATTTGTCAAATGTTCTGAAAAAAGTTTGACCTTTTGTTTTGGGTCGCCGATCCATTTCCCATCAGATATTCGTAACGGGGGATCTTGCGTTTGAGGTCTTTTTAAATATTTGGCAGCCTTCCAAAGGGAGTAGTCTGTGACTTTGTCAGCAGTTAGGTTGGAAAGGTATTTAGTTAGAGATCTATTTTTAAATTCACTAATACTCTTTTTAAGTTTATTATTAAGTCTATTGAATATAGTTTTATCGCCGGGATATCTAGTCATTTGCCATTTTCTCCGGGCTCTTCTCTTTTCTAATATTAGTTCCCTAATTTCTATGGGATATTTTACCGATGCTTGTTTACGTTGCTGACCAGTTGGTGTACTATCTTCTGCTGCCTGTTGTATATCGGCAATGAATTGTTCCACTTCAATGTCAATATGCCTTGTTGTGACCAGTGGAGATCTAAGGTTTATAAAACCTTCGAGTATTTTTTTAAAATTACACCAGTTTGTTCTTTTGTTGGTAAGTCTTTCATTGCTTATCTGCTCTACTAACATGCCGTTGACCGTTAAGATTACGGGTGTATGATCCGACGACAAATCATCACTGCTTTCAACTTTAAGTTCTTTTCTATTGATTCCTTTCGTTATGAAGAAGTCAATAAGGTCTGGTATTTTTGATGGGTCGGATGGCCAATAAGTAGGCGATCCAGTCGAAATAAAATTACAATTAAAATTTCGCCCTGTTTTGTAAAGCTTCCTGCCTTTTGTCGTTACTAATCTAGACCCCCAGTAGGTGTGTTTCGCATTGAAATCACCTCCAATGATAAAGTTATTACCTAGAGATCGAAATAGGTCGTTAAGATCTTCCTCTGTAGGCGAATGTCTAGGTGGACAATATATAGCAGCTACGTTAAATTGCTTGCTTTTAGTCAGAATGTTTACTATCGCTACTTGCATGGTTTGTTTTCCTATTTTGGGCATTTCATAGGGTTTTAAAATACTTTTTACAATTACAGCACTACCTCCCCTGGCACTGTCAGAAGGATGGGGAGAGTGGTAACAGAGGTACCCAGGAATTCTAATCGTTGTTTCCTGTTTGAAGTGGGTTTCAGAAATCAGGCAGATATCAATGTCTTCATTGCATAAAAATACCTGAAATTCAGAAATGTGTTGGTGTAAACCGTTTGCATTCCAGGTTGCGACTTTCAGATTTTCAATCATTGTTATTTTGTTGATTTTTTCCTTTGGACACTTCTTTGGTTAGAAGTTTAATAACTTTATCTTGATTGTCCAATCTTTGAATAATAGTAGTAAGCATTTCCTTTACTGATATTTCTTCTTCTTTACGTGTATTTTTCACAATTTGGGAATACGATTTGTTATTAACTACTGGCGTGTTTATTTTTGTCGCAATTGGTATTTTGTCTTTTTTATTATTTTCGACATTTACCTGTTTCTTGTTTGTATTTTTAAGAGGGTTCTGTTTGTGTTTGGCAGTACCTCTCTTTCTCTTTTCTTGATATTCTTTTGCTGCCGGACAGCCTCTATAATTAGCTGGGTGGTTTCCGTGGCAGTTGATGCATTTAACTTTCTCTTCTCTTTTTTGTGGACAACTATTTGTTGAATGTTTTCCTTCACATTTAACGCATGCAAAATCTCTTTTGCAATATCTTTGCGTATGTCCGAAAGCTTGGCATCGTTTGCATTGAGATATAGTGTTGGATCTTCTTCGAAATGGCTCAATCTTGACAACAATATTCATTATTGATTTAATAGCGTATACTTTTTCAATATCTTCTTGATTGTGAAAGGCGAGCATAAAAAGGGGTAATTTTCTATTTCTTGTAGTTTGTTCCCCTTCATTAACTGTTGCTTTTTCTTTTTTAATTAAGTTTTTGGCTTCTATAATTTTGAATTTTTTATTAGTCAAGTCCTCAACAATATCATGTTCATCACAAGAGAAGTGAAGACCTCTGACGACTACCCTAATTGGTCTAGTAGCCTTATTTTCATATGTGTGCCATTGCAACTTCATTTTTGTTAACTTATCAGTGATATCTCTATAAGTGTCACTGTCATCGACATTTATTTTCCAATTGTTGTTGCTGTATGACGTGAGCTTGCACGCTTTCTTAGCTTTTTGCTCAATTATACTTTTTAGCTCACCAAATCGGTCTACTCCAGAGATCATTATTGGTGGTGGTAATGGCTGTCTTTTCGAGACAATGATTGTCTTTTCAGTCCTTTTATCATTCGTCTTAGCTTGCAAATTTGCATGTTTTGGGGTAGCCACATTGTCAAAATTTCTGGCAGATGTTTCAGGACTTTCTTCTGCCTTTCGTTTCTTCGTTGGCCTTTTGCTTTTAGTCAGATGTCTTTCTGTCTCTAGTGCAAGCTCCTCTTCATCAGTGAGGTATTCTTTTTGTTTATCTTGCTGTATTGATTGGATTGGTTGGACAGTACGGTCCAAAAGGCTAACCTTTATTTCAAGTTCTTTTATCTGTTTTTGTAAGCTTAAAACAATTACTTCTAAATGTTTCCTTGCTTTAAGTTCAACTTGCCATTCAGTGTAATAGCTGCTTGTTTTTAATTTCGCTTGTGAATCTGTTGTACGTTCACTTTCAACTATATTGGTTTCATTTCCACATTTTACTTTTTGTATGTTCGGAATGGTTCCAATTATAGCACTATCGTAGGCCGTAAGTTGTTTTGGCACGACCATTTTTGGTGGAGTTCTCGGCGTGAGTGAACTCCTTTTGGAGCTTTGTTGTGGAAGCAATAAATGGTCCCCCCCAGAATCCATGGGACCGACCTCCGAGAAGGGTGGATTTTCCAGTTTACCTGGTCTGCCACCTGGGGTACTTATATTTGTTGTTTTGTTCATTGCCATAATTTTTTTTTAACTGAATTAGTTTTACTATGTAGCTCAGTAGATTCTACACACAAACCCCCTGCCAGGAGGACCGGGTCATTTGTTTTACTTTTTTGCCGCATTGTTTTTGCGAAGTTTTCGTCTCCGCTTTTGTGGATTTTAGTCGCCTCTTACGACAGGCATGCCTACCTCGGGTATATTCTGTCCCCTACCCGAAGGGGTGAATTTTATGAATTTAAATTCGAGAGAATTCACTTTCGTTTCCTCAACAGTTCACAATTTTCGTTAAGTTTCGATGACATGCTGACGTCACAAAAATTCGGCCATTCGGTGATCACTCACCTCAGTGACACATTTAGGATAAATGTTTACGTCATAATGGAGTCGGCATGTCAAAATTTGATATGAAAAGTGACATATGTAATAGTAGCTTAATACTTTTACCAGTTCAATACCCAGCTCCAGCGTATTCAGGCCATAGATCTCTAAATTTCAAAAATTATGTTGAAAGAACTACAAAAACGTATTTCTCGCCACAGCGCAATTTATCGGGTCCAAACTGAACCACCTTTTAAGGTGTAACCAATCATACACACCTACAAAGTTTTATTGAAGTCGGTTGAGTGGTTGTGGAGATCGACAATACCATAATACACTCTATACCTACGCACAAATGCACGAATGTTTACTATGCATATAACTCATGAAATAACAGACATAAAAACACCTTATAATCTATAAAAACCTTGGTATTGATGTCACCTTTCATGGGAAGTTTCCAGAAATAAAACTAGTTCACGGATAACAGAGAACATCAATTCAAACACAATACAACCATCTTAGTCAGCTCCTACATGCGCTCCAAAATTTGTTTGGCTAAAAACTCCTACTTTCAGAACATCTGCCTTTTCATAAAAATTGTTTTTTGTTCATTCTCAACATGTTTTTTCTCATTTGAGTACAAATAGAAACCTATTTACGTAGGAAAGACACAATAGGCCCACTCGTGGCTGCAGTGTAATAGCAACTTGCTTCCACCTCCTACACAATCTAATCTACGTAGGAAAGACGTCATTTTCGTTATCAATGCTACACCATCCTATTTCCAGGGTCGCTATCGTAAGAAGTAAAAGGTTATTAGGTTGAAAAAATCCAGCAAAAGATTGCATGAGGGCAGCCGAAAAAATTTATATTAAATTCTTAGAAGAGGAAAAACGATTCTGCCGACCGTTACCGAAATTCTCGCAAATTTTCCCAAAACAAATCAACAAAATTGTATAGATTTTCGATGAAATTAACTTTCAAGCTCCTAATCTACGAATCAAATAAATGTCTACGTCTCTGTTTTGGGTCAGCAGATTGTCCATACAGCTATACCCTGGCTACGGCCTCAAAACCCGAATCCGTAATCCCTTTCTCAACATTCCGATTCAGTGGTAATAATCCCAAATGAAGTCAAATTGTCCAAAAGTGAACCCTTTTTCCTAAAAGTTTGATCTCTTAAATTTGATTGCACAACTTCTCTGTATACTGTATTCCTTTCACGCACTCTACTCATAGCACAAAAAAAAAAAAAAAAACCAACAACTAAGGATTAACCAACCTTTCAAGTTTGAAAATAAAAAAAAATTAAATAAACAAACAAAAACACACAGAACAGTCCCCTTTAGGTTTTAATTGATACTCCAATGAATACAAGATTTCATTTCACTTTGTGTAGAGGAAAATAAAATCCAGAAGCGACCAATCCACCCCCCACAAGTATGTACATGTACACTGTACATGTACATCCTCTGTCCATTCTATGTATACCCATTGGCTTTAATTTGCTCATATTTTACATCCCGGACACATGCAAAACCTGACCCAAACAATCTGCTCATTGAGATTTCACATTTTAATTTGGGATGGCCGAGATCTCGTCCTGCTGATTTACATTTCCGAATTCACACAAAAATGCTGTGAAAATGAATTGGGGTGCGACTGCGACCCACAGGATCCGACATCTCGGCTGGGTAGTAGTTGTTGTTATACTCGTAAGAGCCAAGCTACAATTTAAATGAAGCAGAAAAATAAACAAAATGTGATTAATTATCCCCGAGCAGGAGACCCGGCTCCGCCATACAATTGGGGCTGGAGCTGGAAACCATAAAATGTATATCATCATTTAAAGATTAAAAAAAAAATCAAATAAATAAGGAAAATGAATAAATCAGGAAGCGCGCGTCTCCTTCTGGATGTAAAGATAGGAAAGCATCTGTAAGCTGTGCGAGAACGATATCAGTTTCGCAAGGCAATCATCGTAAGTCGTGTCGTAACCTCACTCAGTCTGTTCTTGGATTTTGGACCGTGTTGCGACACTAGCATTAAAACAGAGGTAAAAAATGCGAACAATCGACGTTGTGTTGCCTCACAAATCACAACTTGTGCGATATCGTTTCACGGTTTTTATGTTTTATTTATCGAAGTGGAAATTATCGAATTAACATGAACGCCAGCAGTACAACGACAACAGCAACTTGTGTTAGTAATGATTCTTTATTCAATTGGCTGTGATGAATGCGCTTTTATCAAGCATGAACATTGAATTCAATACACGCCACGCGGCCGGCACTCGACATCGACATCGACAGTCGGAGTCGGTTCTCATCTCAGGGCTTGTGTTCCGGAGTGATTTGCGCGCTAAAAATGAACGCTCATTGAATCCAATTGGAATGATTCTCTGAATGTGGTTGCCAGTTTGTGTGCACACGCAAATAAATCCAATCAGACGAACGGTTGGAGCTGGAGCTGGGTAGCTTGGTTTCAGATATCAATGCGATTTATTTATTACCCCCCCGATTGGCATTAGCCATCATAGAAATAGAAATATGGTCCGAGTGGGTTGCCAAGGACCATTGGCTTGCTACTAAAGTTCAGTTCCGTTTGTGTGTTATTGTAAATTAGTATATGGAGCCAGTGGGCTTAGTGGGTATTAGCAAAGGGGCTCTATATTTAACACCCAGAAGAACGGAAAATATGACAAAAAGACTGATCGTTCCTAAGATTCAGGATAACGTAGCAGATTCATTTAAATGTAAAATGCATCAGAACCGTTTTCATCTTCCTTAAGTTCTTCTTCAAAAT
Source organism: Cheilosia urbana (assembly GCA_946477585.1). Lineage (NCBI taxonomy): Eukaryota > Metazoa > Arthropoda > Insecta > Diptera > Syrphidae > Cheilosia > Cheilosia urbana. The sequence continues at coordinate 161,820,249 of OX297853.1, forward strand.
CCAAAAGCCATTGTCGAGTTAGAGCTGTGTAATGACAATAAAATTCGATTATTTTGACCTGGAATACTTAGCTTCTATAAGTGGGAGTGAAACTTAAAATACGCTTTTCAATATTCCTGCGAAATGCGAATTAAAATGGTGCCAACCTCATCCAAATCAGTTCAGTGACTCAGCCAAATAGTCGCTTGACTTTAAGTAAGTCACTGACACAAAGAGGTTAAAACAAGCTCCACCTTACGGATTTTATTCAAACCACTCCATAAGCACTATCATATAAAATGAACTGTTAACTTATCAGAACAAAACGGTCGAGTAGGAATCTAGTCTTTTAACTATAGAGGTGACAAGTAGGTGTCAAGTATACTTACGAGTATACGATATTAGCTTTCTTTCTTAATATTACAAAAAGTGAAGCAACCTACCGCCCTAATTTGACATTCTTTAATCGGTAACACATGACACATCCCTGCATTCTTCCAGGTTTGTAAGTAGTTGTATTTGCTGTCACGATTTACGACCTTCAGAAATTTGTCTGCAATATTGAAATTGACAACTGTCATTGTGTAGGGTTTCATCCCAAGGGTCGGTTTTGGTTCCGTGAGAATTCTAGCTGTCAACACTTTAAACAAACGTGCCATGAATGATAGAGCAGATGTCAAAGTCGTGCATTTGACGATTAACCTAATTATGTCTGACCTAAAGGGCTGGATATGGATTTGCATAAGTCTTTGTTTCTATTTGTGGTCAACCCGGTGAAGTTGCATGCTCCATACAAATCCATATTCCATTTGAGTGGAAAACTTTACAATTAAGCCATCTGTCATCGAACTCTTTGAATATAGATATCGTAATCTTCTCACTTTGTGTTGTTAGAGGTGAAATAAATATTTGCACGGGTTATTCTGCCTTAGAATTGTTGGCTGTTTATGCTGCTTAAAAATCTGATGCGGATATACGCTTTTAATTTCAACACTGACTGTGAATCTTTTTTTGTACTTTTGGGCGGATTAGTTTTTCTGATCTAGTACTTTGAAGTAGCGCCTGTAACCGAACTCTTATCATGCTCCTCGGCGCGCGCTCGCTTTTTTACCCATAGAAATAATTGAGAGGGTTGACTGCATGCAAGTCTATTTAGTACTTTTTTAGTACTTTCAGTGTTGCCACTTACTGCAATTGCAGTAGATCTACTGCATTTTTTTCCAAATTTAAATACTAAAAAAAAATATGTCTACTGCATTTTTGTAGTTTGCGCATATAGATCGAGAAAATGTATCCCTTTTAGTAGAGACATAACAACATAATTAATGAATTTATGAATTTTGGAGTTTTTTAAATGCTCGTTTTTTTTTTTTAAATTTTGTATTGCTTATATTAATTTTTGTTATTTACCTTGATTTTGTTAAAAAAAAAAATCAATCTGGATCTAAATCGACTGCGAAAAAATAGTTATAAGGTGGCAACTCTGGCTAAAGTGCAGCTCTCTAATAAGCACTAATTTTAGCCCGTAGTATCGGTTGAAGGGGCATATTGCTGGTTTATTTATGGATATCTAAAATTTCACCTAGCGACCGACAAATCCTCTTGAATAATAGTGACGTATGCCTCGTTTCCCTGAGTGATAACGACGTTATCCGATTTGCAAAGAGTACTAGCAATAGCTGCTAGTAATGAACAGTAGGCTGTTCCAACTCAAAGGGGTAGCAAGTAATTATATAGTCTGTAAATTGTAAAATGGTAGACTTAAATAAATAAATAAAATAAAATAAAAATAAAAAAATAAAGTAGCCATAGTCACAGTAGATATCAAATTAAAAAGACGGAAACTTCTAGAGGATAGCTTTTAACATTTTGAATTTTGATTTTAATTTTGAGCAGTTGTACTGAGTTGAGGTGGAGGTTTGTTCTCCTTACAAACTTTGCAATATTGAGCTGCAGTAAATTTAAAGTTGAGGATGGGTTTCTTTTATCATTCTCTGTCCCACAACATATGTCAACACGTAGAAAGGATAAATGCCTATCAGTCTTGTTGTAATAGCTGTCACTTTTTAAAGCTCTTACTGGCCTACCACTGTATCCATGACAAATCGCTGCAATTCAGAGAGGTAGAGATACCATATGCTAATTTCAATAAATAAAATAAAGTGCACGACTGGGTCGAACGAAACTTTCTCGTTCATCAAAGTTTGGTTTGGTTATCCGTCTGTATGCCTGTTCGTATGCTCCCGAGACCTACAGCCTAAACAAATGCCATTATTTTAATTCAAACTTCGGATTTGGAATTCTTGGTACAATTCGCAAGTTCAAGAGTTCCCTTTGGCTGCGCTGGAAAATAGTTTAGGGCTACTTTGAGTGGTAGTTAACAACGTATTCATTTTAAGAAAAACTCCGGACATCAATATAAAGAATTAATTTTGAAAAAATAATTTTCAAACCAATTCTTTATTACCAAACAACTGGAACATTTTGAAAGTGAACGGGAAAGTTTTGTTTCATTAAAAATTCGTAAAAAAACATGTATACAAATATTTTTAGCAATCTTTTTTGACCTAGGCAGAAACCAAAACAGTTTAAAAACGTGATGTGAGATGCAAAATAATTTTCTAGATTATAAATAGGTACAAGATGCCTTCCCTCTGGTCGAGTACGGATCAAGCTCATTCCAATTACAACCCCCTAAATCTAAGTAAAGTCCCAAGTCAGATAAGCGAAATATAGTTAGACAAGTGTTCAGTGCTAGTTGTCTTCTTTCTGTCAACTATGCGTATAGCATAGAACTTTCCATCTGTGGGAAATTTTCACCCCAGAGGCCTGCCGTCTAGCACACAGTGCTTGAAACTGTTTGCTGAATTCATGTCGCACACACTCTTATCTACATCTTCCGCTCGGTCTATGCATTCATAATTCATTATGGATTCAACTTAACTCATCATTGTCGTCGATGAGTGACTGAACTTTGGTGTGACGGGCTGTGCGAGTGCGAGACTGAGCTGCAAGTCGAGCAGACGGGGCTTTTCTTTTATATATTTATTTTACAAAACAATCCTACCCGACGATGATGGAGCAAAATTATATTTCAATTGTTATACAGCGTCGTCGGGTGTATGTGCGAGAAAATGAATGCATCACTCGACTCCACCGATATGGGGTTGCTGCTAAGGCTCCTCAAAGGGTGTGCCAGACGGAACAATAGATTCAACCATTCAGCGAAAAAATCGTGTGTGTTTTGTAGCTGCTGCTCGTCTTCATCATCATCATCTCACATCAAGTGGGAAATATTCACCTACATATGAATATTCTATGACTATGATAGGTCCACCCTCGAGGGATTGAAGGGATACAGTGCACCAGCATACTTGCATGCGGTACATCGTATATAAGTATATTCGTTTCGTATGAGAGGTGGGTACTTATTTATCCATAATCCGTTCTCATTACAGTCAAACCACTGCGTAGTATAGTCCCCATGTGCTCCCACACTTAATAAAGGGCAAGGACTATGTGTGCAAAGTTTAGCTAACGGGTATCTGCATCTGCACCCGGCAGACTTTGAGTAAACATGTTCTATGAGTAGGTAGCAACGCGTGCAGGGGAAAGTCTTTTGAAACGAGGGTGCAGGGTTTTTGGAATGCAACTGTTCGCGGCTGCTCAAAAATTCGCGCTTTCTGTGTGCTCGGTACGTTAAACTTTTGTTTTTTAAAGGATTTGCGGAGATATAGGGGAGAAGGATTTATCTTGTCCTTTTAATTTTATTATAAACCTTTAGGTTATGCCTTACCCCTTACCCTCTTTACTGAGGAAGATGTTCACTATGCGACTTGGACTTCTCTAGGCAAAGTATTTCACTCGTTGGGTCGCTTTCTTGTAAAACTGAATATGTTGCTGGTGGAGAATACTAAACGGCGTTTCGAGTAGATTCCTTCGATGATACATACTTTTTCTCAGTGGAATCATTTACTAGTAGAAACCATACTCCCGAGTGCCCCCTGATCATCACCGATCACCTCTGCGCTTTCTCAGAAAAAAATTGCCGCCGTTGAAAAAATGTCCATTCTTCTCCTACCACCCCAAACCACGATCAGAAATGATCCATTTTGATCAGTCGATCTGCTTCGCCATGAAGCAAAAAGCTGGTTGATAGCTTTTTGTTATCTATACATGGTTCTTTAAAAAAGTTATCGGTATCGCAAAGCTACACACCACTTAAAGTTAGGCTTAAGTTAGTACCCATCATAAGCCTATGGTTACGAAATCAGCGGCTCCGTCAGAGCTAATATTAAGAGAAGCTTTAAGACTTGAGACTCTATATGTCTATGGCCTTAAACGGTATGGACTGCATGCTTCTGCTTACACCAAAAATATTTTTGGATCGTCATTAGAATAGTATGTACTTGAAATTTTGCACTGTTAAAACCTACACCGGACTATAACCTCTAAGAAGCCGCCATACTTGTATAACAAACTCATTTTTACACATTCTAGTTGGTCCTTAGCGTTAGTTCTCCCTCAGTGTACACTCCGTCTGACTTGAATACGAACATGTTTTTGGTTTTAATTTTACGATATTTTTCAAAATTATTCTTTAATCTAGGAAAAACGAATTGCACAATGAAGGATATATTATTTTTGTATTGTAAAAAAAGTTTTAAGTTAAACTTTTCTTCAAAAAGGTCATACAATTTACCTGTTTTTTTGTCTCACTCGATTACGAACAGTAGCTTAATCTTCCTGTTCTGTTACCATGTTTTAAATAAAAGGATACTTCGAGTATAAGGGAGTTTAGCTCAAGAAATAACTTAATATAATCAACAACTAGGGGTAAAGGGAAAACATTGACCAAATTCGAACTTACCGGGAACAATAAAAATCCATCCGTTTCATAGCCAGCAAGATTGGAAGAGGTGCCACTGTTGTACACAGATTTTTTAAGGCCCCGGAGAAGTATTGAAAAAACCGCAAAGGAAGAGTCAGCAACAACATGTTAGGAAAGCCGGTTGTTACTGAGAGCTGCTTCAAATGCAAGGCTTTCCGTAAAATTAAGGCAGAAACTGGAGTTACAGCTAGCTCGACTTTTTATCGCGTGATACAGAAGGCCAGCTATATTCGCCTAAAGAGGAAACCACCTTTGAATGCGGCATGTAAAATGCTCAGAACTCACTTCAAATTATATAATGAACTTCCTACAAATATTAAGACAGTAAATAAATTAAAATCATTTAAAAAATGTGTTGTTGAATTTGTAAAATCGAATATCTAAATCATATTAATGTACAAATTTATGTACATAATTGCTTTTGACGCTTAATAAAGATTTATTTATTTATCTATTTATTTAATTTAGATTTGAGTACCTAATGTGTGCTTAAAAGAGGTGAATTGAGAAAAAAAATTAATTTTAGTCAAAAACGCGCAAATAGCCTATACCCTATAGTCGTCTCAGTGTCTTAGGGAACATTTGTAAAAAGTTTTATCAAAATCTGTCCACTTGTTTTAACGTTAACCGGTAACAGAGACCTTGGCCCGGCTTGAGTTTTACTACGAGTTTATTAAAAAAATTAATTTTTTGGTAAATGCATAAATGTTGACGAAATTTGTGATTTAGGAGGTTAAATCAAGTCGGATAGGGACATTTATCAAACAGAGGCGACTGTCACTCTTTTGTGGTGATTTTCAGGTGACAGAATACATTTAAACTCATTACTGCTATTGAAGTAGGTATGTGGCCGAAGTCTGTGACAATCAAGGGTATGGTTAACCTATCGGAAAAGCATGCATATGCAGAATAATAATTTTAATGAGGAGTAATCGTAAAGACCCAGACCCACTCAAACTCTCATCGATACATTGACTGAAATGCCTCTCGAATTAATCTTCACATTCAGCTTCCGGGCATCGTATATTAATTAAGCATTTCCCTTTAAGAGGTTTAAGAACTCATTTAAATCACGCCCCTAATTGGTTTTCACTATAATAATAATAACAATAATCTAGTGCGTAAGAAATTCGTAATAACAGTGACTTGTCATAAATTTATAATTACACAAAATGCGGAGGTATTCGGTCAGCTTCCACACAAGTCCTTATGAGCTCAGGAATATCTTATTTTACTCAGGTATTTGCCCTTCCCAAAAATATCTCAATAGTTCACCCAACTGCCGGCACATTATAATATATACCCCAGCATTCCAATGGTCGCCCAACATCCTGCACTCGTCTTGTGCCTAGCAACTGAACATGAACTGCACATGTATCCCGACAAGAGCAGACCGATTGGAGGACTATAGACGCCGGTAGAGAATTATATTTCTGTCTGTGCTCTCAAGTGAGTTTCTTCGCAGCGTAAAAAAAAAATGAATTGTAAAATTGGAACACATTCCTTCCATTTAGATGACGACGGCAGACGGAACAGCGACGATGACACTATGTCGCCTAGGACTGGGAGGCATCTTCAGAGCTACAAAAAAAAAAAAACCAAAAGAAGAACGATACAAAATTAGACAGGTGCACCAAGTGGCACTCATCTTTCTTTGCGGCAGACGAAAGCCTGCACTCCGATGCCCGTCAGCCACCACGGCCGGCACCACCATCACCCAATGGAGTGCAGATTATTCGCATCTCAAGTGAGACTCATCACTTTTTCTTTCGAAGAACAAGTACCCATCCACCTGTCAAGCAACTGGGTTGATTCTTATGCAGCCGGCAGCGGGAATTTCTAAGCACAAAAATAAAAAATGAACTGGCTATGACGGCGAGTCTTGGCAATAGCTAATTTGCCACACAAATAAAATGGGAAAGGCTGCTGCGCCGCAATGAATGAAATGTGTAGACCGCATCCAAGATCCAAGTGCGACTGTGCTCATGCACACGACAACCGTGTGCACCAAAGGACTTGAACAATGGGTCTATGTAGCAGCACCATTGGTTTGATAAATCTTGGAAATAAAAACCTTGGAATGAGGATGCAATTATGGGTGAATGCGCGTCAGACGCAGCAGCAATCCCTTCAAATCATTCGAACAGTATTTATTCCTTTGAACGTTTTTAATTGCAACTTTTTAACTTGCTAAAAAAAAATATGCTGGCTGCTGGCGGACTATAGGAGCGGGTTTTTCATGTTGGTGACAGTCTGGGCCAATTATAGAAAATGTTTTTGTCACTGAACCGGGAAATATGTACGTCAAGAGATGCGATGCGATGGCGTTGCCTTCCTGTTGTTGGGTTGCTTTTTTGTCTTATTGCGTGATGTAAAAATTGGATTACTTTACGGTAGGGATTACTTCCACATAAATTTAAGGATAAGCACTCATTTTTCTCAGCTGCTAATATAGTTCTGAGGAGAATCGGAATGGACACACTTGCACAACACAGCTTCCTATATGCACACTTGTGCTCATGTAAGGACCAAAGACATGGCTCTAAGGCACAATCACATGAGGCAGCTATCACTGATCGCATCACAATTTTAACGGGGTCCTAGAAACCAATTCAAATGCATCGAGTACACATTTTGAATTGTAGACTGGAACGAATAGAAAACCGCGCACTTTGGGATCGGAGTTTGCGAAGATGCGCTGGCTGATATCGCTATAAAATTTTCAGGGCTGTTTTACAATTTTATCCCCCAAATCCAAGCATAGTAAATATGTTTAGGACCGAAAACAACTTTATCAGAGAATGGGGTGGTAGATACAACTAGCCGACTGGATAAATGAGTGACGATCGTACAAGGTTTCGCGATAGAATGATAACTTTACATAGATATGTACGAAATGCATTAGCAGTAATAAACAGAATATCCCGATGGACGTGTGGTGTTGCAAATGAAGTGATATTTTCTGATTGTGTAAACTCAAAAGTGGTTGGAACTATTTTAAGGCGGAAATTTGATTATGGTTGAAAATACGAAGAACTGGGCAATATTTGCTAAAAGTAAGTTTTGCGTTGCTGTTATTGCATTTTTAATGTCTGTTGTAATTTTAATGTTAAAGTGCGGTATTGAGGTTTACAAATATATATGAACAGAGATCGACTTTTGGGTATTATTCGAATTAAAAAAAAAACTAAGTACGGGATCTTATTTAGAATACTGATATTATCGTTAGGATGTATTTTGACCAAAATCGTTAGAGCGCTTTTTGTAAAATTTAGCAGACAAAACAGTACCAAATAGTACAATGTTTAGTTTGAAAAATACTACTACTTAACTATTAAGCTGAAAACTGAGTACAAGTTAATATTCAGGATGTAAGCATTGCTTGGTTTTTAAAGTCTTATCGAAATCGAAAATGGGTTTTTCAAGATTATGAGCGGTTTTCAAAAGTAGCGTTTTCGGCGATTCGAATTGAAAATTAAGTACGCAATCATTTTTAGAATATCAATTTTTCGCTAATTTTGCATTTTGGCCCAAATCGTTATTGCCGTTTTTAGATAAACTAAAGGAAACTACATTTTAAGTAAAAGTACTCTCTTCAAAAATCCATTGTACGATAATATAAAGAGATATGTCCAACTTGCAAAAGTACCTTTATTCGATTTTTTGGCGTAAAACTGAGTATGCAATCATGTTAACCTCATCTACTTAAGCTCAAATATACATTTTGGTTCAAATCGTTTGAGACGTTTTTGAACTAAAAAAAAAAAAAATAGCCCCGAACTGTAGGCCAGTGCTGTTAGCACTCTCCATTCTTTTATCCCACGAAGCGTGGTAGTTTTTCCCGTTTTTCCGTTTTTACCGTACTCAAATTCCCTTTTAAAAACCAACGATACTTTTTTGCCTCAAAATCCTGTTTTTAAAAGTTAAATTTGTATTACAAGGACAGAAAATCACGGTTAATTAACCTTAATTATAAAAATCACGCATACATATAAAAGTCGCAGTAGCTTAGTGGTTAGTGTGTTGGACTGCTATGCAGGGGTCCCAGGTTCGAATCCCGCAAAAACCCAATTCCGACTAAGGTTTTTTTTCCGCTGCGCTACCTCTCGCGAACGTCTGACAAACATCCGAGAGTATAAATGTCTTGAAAGAGCTTCTCAATTAGCCGTTTGGAGTCTGCATAAAATTGTAGATCCCTTCCATTCGTTCCAAAAATGAGAAACTCACACAAAACGAATGGTTGTGAGAAGCTAGGCCTAGGGTCTCTCCGGACCTGTTGCGGCAATTATTTATTTTTTATTTATAAAAATCACAGTTTGTAACATTATGACGATTACTTTCTAGTACTTGCAAATGTTGATAAAAAGCGATTTTTATGAGCAGTTTTTTGTGCACATTCAGTGTGTTGATATTTATGGTGAAATATGAAGTGTTTCAGCAAAAAATTATAGTTTGAATGTTTTTTTGTTACATTCCTCAAAATCCCACGATTTGGTGCTTTTTCCCTTTATCCCACGAAAGGCTTTTCAGACATCTAAATTCCCACAAAAAGGGATAAATCTCACGATATAACAACACGAATGAAATCCGGGCAGCAGTGGCCTCAGACGGATAGAATATTACGACCAACTGTTTTGAGTTCCTCTATCATTGTAATGTCAGAATTGATTAACATCTGGAGGTCAAATTTGTTTACGAATAGGTACACTTACTACGTAATCGATAAAGTTAAAAAATGGAGTAATAGCCATGAATATGTGGTGAGTATTGAGTCTCCACAAATTATGTTTTTTATGCATTTTTTCGGAATTGGTGTTGCCCATTCATTCAAAAATCATCGTATCTATTAGAAAAAAAAAAAAAAAAAAAAAAAAAATTGGACGGAAAGTTGAACTAAACGTTGTTGTATTGCATTACAAGGGAATCAGACAGCTCGGTGATAAGCTATATTGAAGGGTATACCCAGCACGTATCTTCAATCGTGGACATTTTTTTATATATATTTGTTTTAGCGTTTAGAGTTTATATAAGTGCTCTAATGTTATAAAGGTGTTGCCTTAAAGAAGTGAAAAACACTCCTAAATAGTACGAAAATTATCCTTTAGTGTAAACCTTGCCTACACCAAAGAGTAGATACAGAGGTCGACTGCGTGTTTTAAAATACTTGTGAGCATCCTCACTTGACTTATAATATCGAGCTTCATGAAGTTTTACTTCTTTTGCCTAGCTTTCCAAGATACAGGCAATTTTTTTATTTGAAAATTCGGGTTTGGCAAAAACTGGACATCACAATCAAAACCTCCTCTTTTTGGTGAGCTCTTGGACGTTTCAGGGAAAACAGTTCAAAAACGTCATTTACTATATCTGTTTTTACTTGCGACTCGTTAGAGTAGAGTAGTAATATCCAAGCGGCTCTTAAAAGGTTTTTATATTTCCTAACTGGAACCGTCCAAGCTTAGCCCCGAAAACTTAATTTTTCTCGTACAATCATTTTGCATCTGACAATTTAATCACCTCAATTCAAAACCAATTCTCTAGGAATTAGGTTCTAATGCGCTTATGTAACTCAATATTCGTTATTCCTTACTCGCTATTATTTGTTACTCGTTTTTTTTATTGTATTGTTATTTTTTATTGTATATTTGTATATATTGTATTCTCGAATTAGAGCGACTATGCGATTGGTTGTGTAATTCGACCTGCACAAGGAGTTCACTCGTGGGTAACACTCCTCTCTGCAATATTTCAATACATAGCTTTTCAATTTGTTCGAAATCCTCCTTAAAGTACGCGCTGCAGGATTATTCAGTTCAACACATCCAATTATTCTGCAAATATCCAATCATGCATCTATGGAGGTTCACAACGAATCGAGTGCCATTTCCGCTCCCATCCATCAAGATCTGTTTGCTTGAATCGTTGTTTTCCGAGTTCACATCCTCTGAAAGTCATAATTAAGGAGCATCAATCTACTACATCTATCCTGGTCAATACAAGTTCCCCATTAAACGTTAAGCCTCAAGCATGTGGAGCTTTATGCATTCTTTCGAATAATATGTTTCGATGTATCAGTTTGAATCGTACTTCAGTAGTAAATCTGGATAGATACTAGCACGTTGCACTGCACTCGTACTCTCGTGTTTGTATATTTTTTTTATCAAAACCCCTGATTCGCATTGCATTGCAGGCAACATCGGTTGAATATGTGAATGCAAACAATGTCATTATGTTTACAAAAATATACTATTTATAAGTAGGTATACATCATCTGAATGGCAAGTCAATAGCGATTCAATGTTTGTTTACTTACAAGTACATCGTATACTGGGAGTGTAAAATTCGTTCTCCCACAGATTTTATGACTTTATGGTCCTAGAGACGACGTTCCACAGAGCGATCGATGCTGCCATCATAAAGCATTCTTTGTCTACTCATGCTACAGCTGAAGCACATGTTTTGTTTGGTTAAAACAAGTTGAATGTATACAAGTACTAGCTGTGTTCACTGCACATTGGGGGGGCTTCTTCATGTACTGTTCCCCCTATTGATAGCTACTGCAGATAATTAGGAAGTAAAAGTAGTCCACTCGAAGGGAAAGTCAATCGGGTGGGTTGTCATCACAAACGAGAGTATATCAATCATCAAGATGGATTGGAAAAGATTTCAATTATACACGGAGAACAGCTGCATTGGCTCATTAGTGTTGAGGGTTCTATTTTAAGGCGCACGTTTTGACTTTGTGGTAAAAGTTTTTTCTTTGTTTTTCAAATTGAAGCCGATTTATTATGTTGCGCTATAGTGAATTGTTTTCTTAGTGAAATTTTAACTTTCTCTTTGTAATTCAGCTATCAGTCGAAATTTTGAACGCAGAATGTCCATCAATTTTGAGGATTTTTGAGTCTTGCAATTTTGATCTTTTGTCTGACTGGGTTATTTATTTGAAACACAGACATAGTCAAACAGTTTTTCGCCACGTGGTTTGGCCCCCATTATTGAAAAAAATGCTTTGGAAAATTGTTTTTAAAGTTGGATTGCCTCACAAGTGGTTTCAATGCTTTGGACTAAATTGAATATTTGAGTTGAAACTCCACGTGGCCTATTAGGAACCTATTTACGATAAAATTTAACACCCTTTCCCTTAAAAAATTTACGATCTTCAATCGGTATGAGTAGTATGAGCAAACGGGCCTTAGTTGTAAACAGAACGAAGAATCTCTAGCTAGGTACCAACCTCGCTCTTAAGTATAAGTAACTTAGTGTGTCTTACGTTCACCGAATGCCTATAAAATTTTTCTGTAGAAGCTCATTTAAAGGTTACCGAAAAATGTATTATAAAGAAATACAAATAAAATAGAATTAAAAAAAACACAGATTTCATCCTAAACAATATCTCCCCACAGAATTCCCCCCGAAATCTGTTGGGAAAGCCCCGTAACTGGCAACGCTGATCGTGTCTACTCCTTGGGCCATACCAATAAACAATTTTAGGATAGACTCTAAATTTTAGTAGTTCACGGCGTAGTAGTAGGTAAGGCGATTTATCTATACAATCTTAATTCAAATTACCTAAGTGAATTTGTCACTGGCAGCGTTCCGGTAATCTTTAAAATGGTAAAACCTGTTAAGTGTCAACATTATTTCAGTGATTGGTTAACTGGTGACGAATTTCCTCAGAAAAACATTTGTTGCTGTCGATACATTCACATTCTTCCTTGTGTTCTGCTCCAACAAGTAGGGTGACAGCCAGTGCTGCCGAAAGTACTCCCATATGAGTATTGCACTTCTTTCAGCCTCTCCGTACTCCCGTACTGCTCCTTTCACATTCGTAGTCCTATTTTTTTAAAGACCTAAAATATCTTTCACTTGCACGAAAGTGTAATGTCAATCTTAATAAATTTAATTCACTTAAGATTTAATGGCAGCACTTTTATCTACCCCAAACTGTCGTTAAAAAGGGAATTTCCCTCTTTCTAGTTTGTTTTTGTTTTTCGTTGATTTCGTGAAATAATTAACTGTCAGTTCGGTATTTATTTTATTGTACCTGAGAACGTGGTTTTGTGATTCTGTGTTTTTTTTTTTTTTTTAACTCCTTGAATTTTTATTTAAAGTTCAATAAAATTAAAAGCTTTGTTAAATTAATGCTTGAAATATTATTATTCCTATTAGAATGCATCAAAGTAAGCTAAAACAAATTTAAATTTAGCAAAATCACATTCTGCAAGAGCCAACCATAGCCAACTTTTGTTATTAGAATAAATAATACAGACGAATCCCTGTCAAATTAAATAAAAATTAGTTCGAGTAAGAACAATTCGAGTTAGAGGGATTTACTATATTTTTTCCAAACGAATTTATTAAAGGTAAAAAATACGAAAGTAGGTACATTTTGAACAAAATTAGTTAAAAAATTATGAATTTTTGATTTCAAATTTGCTACTCAACAAATAACACAAAAAATGTTGGGCACCTGCAATTTTTTTTACTTTTTTTCCCATCACTCTAAGGGCAAGGGGGGCATAGGCCCCGGGCGGCACTTTGCTAGGGGCGGCAATTTGGAGCAGTTAATTTTTTTTTTAAATAAATAATCTATATATATAAAAATGAACCCCTTTTTCCCTTGGTCCCAGCATCACGCACAAACGGCTGGACCGATTTCGTTAATTCTTTTTTTGTTGTGTTTGTTATTGTCAGGAGAACAATGTTATGAAAGAAAAAATTAAGAAAATTGCGCGGAAAATTAGAAAATTAAAGTTTGAATGGGGAAATACACTTTGAAAAAAAAAAAAAAAATAACTGGATAGAAATCAAGTAGTGACACTTCAAATAAGAAAAAAAATATTTTGAATTTTAAAAGCATTTGTTGTTGTCAGTTATTTTAATTATTTTCCAAGCAAATTGTTGTTGTCAACAATTTTGAAGTTTTTTTTTTTTTTTTTAAATATAGGTAGATATACCTACCCAAAAAGTTTGTTCTAATAAATTATGTTTACTATGTTACATCAAGTAACTTTTTGAAATGAAGTAGATAGGTACTTTGATTATACAAAGATGATATTATGGCCGACGATATTTTGCATCGAATTCGCACTGTGACATCGGATAATGAACTGGAGATGTCAGATGAAATGCGCAACAAAGCTTTGATTTGACGCATTTAATCGAGAATTGGAGCGAGAAATGGAATTCGAACGAATCGCATTGAGTCAAGCTGTTCGAACAAATGTGCCAATGTTGAATCTATATATATAAAAATGAATCTCTATTTCCCTTGGTCGCTGCATGACGCGTGAACGACTGGCCCGATTTCGCTAAATTTTTTTTGTTGTGTTTGTTGTTGTCAGGAGAAAAATCTTATGAAAGAAAAAATTAAGAAAATTGCGCGGAAAATTAGAAAATTTAAGAATACTAAGCCACTATATTAAATTATATCTAATGTAACCATAGCGCTTTTACAATTCAAACTTTTTTGATGTAACCTTATGGCGTTGGCATAACATTGACAGAATGCGTGCTGCAAATATCGTCAACGAGGATGTAAACAAAATAAATATCGTTTAAAACAGATGCTTCGATCAGAGTTATTATTTTGATAAAATACATATAAAATAATTAATTTATTATTTTTAACAAAAACTGAATTTCTTAGTGCACATGGTCGGAAAATCCTCAACATGTGGCGTTGTATGCGTATGTCGTTTTTCAGTTCAATTAAATTTTCTTTAATAATAATCTTCTTAATTCATACCTATAATTCTTTCGGGATGAAACTCGATGATGATGATATAACTCGATAACCACTGGGTAAATTTTTATGATTCTTCTTTTGTTTTGTTCGTATTGTTGTATTTCATCCGATTTCAATGAAATTTTGTAGATTTATATTCTTCGTTCCCGCTTGAAGGAAAGGATACTTTTGGACCTGATAGGTGGCGCTGTTGCCGATCTCCGAAACAGCTCTACCAAGTTGATTGAAATTTTGTAAATGGATATGGTTGCTTCCAGTTTTAAATTGCGGATAGTTTTTGACCCTATAGGTGGTACTTTGAAAAACGCAAGCGGGATATTTTCCCATTCAGTCCCATTCAAAAATAAAATCAAACGCTATTTCTAAAGTTGTATAATTAAAATTATTAATGGACACTGTCCAAATAAAGCAATTTGCGAAATGTGAGCAAGATTTAATACGAAAGGTACGGGCAAAGGAAGTACATTATACTACCTTTTGTTGTGAAAACAAAACGTTATGGAGATTAGTTGAATTTTTGAATTATTTAGACGTTCCGGGCTTACCTCTACATAGTGTGGATATCACGTGCGACTTCAATTTCCCGTGCGTATTGCTTTCACTATGGCAAATAATTTATTACAAGGATAATGGATGGATGTTTGTGCATTTGTGGCATCAGTCTTGATTTCCCATGTTTCTCATATTGTCAATTAAGTGAAAAAGCGGAAAGTTGGCCGACACGTCAAAATCATTGCGGTTTGATTGAAACAAATCAACATTGCTATTCATCATTTATTTATATTGCATTTAATATGACTTTTGAATAAAGAATTTTAATTGGCCGAATTACATAAATTAGGAAATGCATTGTGAATGCTCGGAATTATTATTTTCATTACATTAACAAATTTGGGCGGAACGAAGTTTGCCGGGTCAGCTAGTTTATATATATTTATTAATATCATTTTGGCAAGTTCTGGTTAGAGAGCTATAAGTGCCAGAGAGCTGTAATCGCCTACTGTACTATTTTATAAGCTCTTACAGTTTACAAGTTGTTTGAGTACGAGGACAGGCGTAGTAGGAGTTTCTGTTTTTTGATTGCAAGTAGTGTTGGTGATATCATCCTCACGGCTTTTGCAGCCAGCTGCAAAGTTAAACGCACCATAGTAAAGAGGTGCGTACCATGGTGGAACAAAACCTTAGAAGACCTTCGCAGAAAAGTGAGGAAACTTTTCAATAAATCTAAACGCACCGGTCAGTGGGATCAATATCGATCTCTACTAACCCAATATAACAAAGAGTTGAGAAAATCGAAAAGAGCCTCTTGGCGAAACCACTGCGAGAGTCTAGAAGAACTCCCCGCAGTGGCACGTCTGCAAAAGGCACTCTCTAAAGATCACTCAAACTGCATGGGACTGCTAATTAAACCTGACGGTACAGTCACACGCGACCGAGAAGAAACCCTGCACACTCTTCTTCAAGTGCATTTCCCTGGGTCCATCATCATAGACGAATTCTATGAACACGATACCGAGGACTCACGTCCATATAACATAGGTAGAATAAATAGTTTATCCGGCAGACTGTTTACCCCGGATAAGGTTAAATGGGCAATTGACTCATTCAAGCCATACAAGGCACCGGGTGCAGATGGTATTTTTCCGGCCCTTATACAGAAAGGTCTGGAGTTCATTCTACCCACCATAATTGCCTTATTTAGGTTTAGCTTCAACTGGGGCTACATACCACAGACTTGGAGGGAGGTAAATGTGGTATTTATCCCCAAACCAGGCAACAAGCCAAGTGAACTACCTAAATCATACCGTCCCATAAGCTTGACATCGTTTCTTTTGAAAACAATGGAAAGAATAATCGACGTTCATATCAGAGATTGCTTAACTCGCAGCATACCTCTACACCCCTACCAGTATGTCTATCAGAAAGGCAAATCAACCGAAGGCGCACTTTTAAGTTTAACTAAACAAATAAAGAGTGCTTACAGTTGCAAAGAGATCGCGCTATGCGCGTTTCTTGACATAGAGGGTGCTTTTGACAATACAGGATATGACTCCATATCAAATGCTTTGCTTGATAGAAATATAGATGAACCGACCATCAAATGGGTCAAAGCGATGCTTGTAAGCCGGAAAATAACGGCTTCGACTGGATCAATCACAGCATCTGTTACAGCCGTAAGGGGCTGCCCACAGGGAGGCGTACTTTCACCTCTACTGTGGTCCTTGGTTATAGATAACCTATTACGTAAGCTGAGCTCCGCAGGCTTCAATATTATAGGCTATGCCGATGACCTAGTCATCATTGTTAGGAGTAAAGAAGCAAATGAAGTTACATCAATAATGCAAAATGCTCTTAAGATAGTCCTGGATTGGTGTCGCACAGAAAACCTTTCTATCAATCCAAATAAGGCTATCATAGTTCCCTTCACCAAGAGAAGAAATTTAAATCTAACCCAAATTTCAATCAATGACATACTCATTGAGTATTCCGACGAAGTCAAATACCTTGGAGTTGTCCTAGACAAACGACTGAATTGGAACTCCCATATAAAGTATAAAATTACCAAAGCTACTAATGCTTTATGGGCCTGTCGCCGTATGTACGGTAGAACCTGGGGGATCACACCGAAGATCACTCACTGGATCTACACAGTCATGATTAGACCCATTATAACATATGCTTCTATAGTATGGTGGAACAAAGTTATCCAAAAGAACACCATTTCAAAGCTGAACAAGTTGCAACGCCTTGCATGCCTGGGTCTTTCCGGCGCAATGCGAACTTGTCCTACAGCTGCTATAGAAGCTTTAATAGGATTAACACCCCTCCACATACATATCAAAAAAGTGGCTATACGCAGCTCAGCAAGCCTGGCACAAGGGGAAGAGATAAATTTTAGTGACCATCCGGAGCTATTGACCCTTATCTCGGAACTTCCGGAACTTGACATGACCTGCGCGGTAACTGACCGACTACCAAAAACTTTATGCTTCAACAGGAAATTCTCCACGGAGATCACTAAAAGAGAAGCATGGGTTAGCAATAACCCACCTAACTGCCAAAACGGCCTAAAGTGGTATACGGATGGTTCCAAAATGGAATCGGGTGTGGGAGCTGGCATACATGGGCCAAACCGCAATTTATCAATACCTATGGGGAAAAGCCCCAGTGTATTTCAGGCGGAGCTCCATGCCATTAAGGAATGCGCAAACCTCATCATTTCCTCAGGTATAAAAGGTGCAAACATCCATATATTCACAGACAGTCAAGCAGCTATAAATGCCCTTAGCTCACCAATCATTGTCTCAAAATCAGTCATGCACTGCCTAAATGCCCTCCAATCTCTCGGCTCCAGAAACAAAACCAAATTATGGTGGGTTCCCGGACACGAGGGTATTGAAGGAAACGAAAAAGCTGACGAGCTTGCCAGGAAAGGGTCGGAGACCCCTTTCATAGGACCAGAACCTTTCTGTGCCGTCACCAAATCAGCAATTAACTCTATCTTAAAAAGCTGGGAACACAAAATGTGTATCAAACAGTGGGAAGAAATCCCAGGCCTCAGACAAGCCAAAAGGGCAATCTTACCATTTAAAAGAAATGCCAAACAAATTCTAAACCTTAGAAGGCACGATATCAAAAACCTTGTAGGCTACCTAACTGGTCACCACGGTCTGCGATATCATCTTAACAAAATGCATATAGTCAACTCCCCGGAGTGCCGGCTATGTCTCGAAGAAGACGAAACAGCTGAACACATCTTGTGCGAATGTCCAGCTCTATACAGTACTAGAAGGAAATTCTTCTTCCGTGAAATACTTAGTCCTGAAGAACTGAAGAAGTCCTCTGCTGAAAACATTATCAGCTACATTAGGGAAGTGGAAACTCTGCTAGCCTAAATTTTATTTTCTGGCAACCGTCGGCACAATAGATCTTTTAGGTCAAAGTGCCTCTTTATCGCCATGGCGATAAGTCAGAAGTTTTAAAAAAAAAAAAAAAAAAAAAAAAAAAAAAAAGTGTTGGTGATAGATCGATATCCTTACATATATGTACGAGTATATCTAAGAATTCAGAGATTTGTTCTTGAATTTGCATTAAACTTTATAAACTGAATATCCCGATGGACGTGTGTGGGGGTGTAAACGAAAAAAAAAAGAAAAGTGGGCAATATTTGCAAAACGTAAGTTTTGCCCAGCTGCTATTGCATTTTTAATGGAAGTGCGGAGTGTTAAAAAAATATATGAACACAGATCGGCTTTTGGGTAGTAATTTTTCCGAAATAATTACAAAAATTGATTGATCTTATCTTATTTAAGATTATAAGATACCTATATTATCTTTAATATGTATTTTGATCAAAATCGTTAGAGAGGTTTTTGTAAAAGTACGCAGAAAAAAACCTACCAAATTTTGCAATGTTGCTTGAATAATACTATTGCCTAACTATTTAGGTGAAAACTGACTACTTATAAAAATGTTATTGTTCGGGATGTAGGCATAACTTTGTTTTTAGAGTTTTATCGAATTTAAAATTGAGGTTTTCGAGATATAATAAAATAAATAAATAGTTGGCGCAACAGGTCGGAGGGACCCTAGGCCTAGTTTCTCACAACCATTCGTTTTGTGTGAGTTTTTTTCATTTTTAAAAAGAATGGAAGGGATCTTCAATTTAATTCCAATTCCAAACGGCTAATTGAGAAGCTCTTTCAAGACAGTTATACTCTAGGATGTTTGTCAGACGTCCGCGAGAGGTGGTACGGTGAAAAAAACCCAAAGTTGGAATTTGGGTTTTTTGCGGGATTTAAACCTGGACCCCTCGCTTAGTAGTCCAACATACTAACCACTAAGCCACTGCGCCTACACTTTCGAGATATAAGCAGTTTTTAAAATTAGCGTTTTCGGTGATTCGAATTTAAAATTAAAGTCAAAATAATTTTGGAAACATAAATTTTACTGTAACTACTTATTCTGGTCAAAACCGATATCGCATTTTCTTAGAAAACTAAAGAAAAAAGATTTAAAAAAAAACTTCTTTTCAAAAATATATTGTAGGTACGATAATGGGTATGGTACGTTTCGCTTAAATTATTGGGAAAATTACCGTTTCGCCGGGGTGGCGAAATGATCAGTCTGGGAAATAGTAAAACGTATAAACGATAATTGAAAAATTACTTGACAACAACATCAGCAAATTGCCAAATGATTTTTGCGAAATGATCAAAAATCATTTCAAAAAAATATGAAATATAAAAACGCCAATTAGTAATCGCGCAATGATTTAACAATTTAGGGAATAAAAACCGAATTTGAAATTCAGGATTGCAAAATAAAGGAAATATTTAACGACTAAAAGCAAAAAAAGAAAAACCGAATGAATTTTGCAAAATAATGGTAACCCTACGATTATATAGACAAAAACTGAGTCCTCTATTCAGATAGAAATGACCACATTTGTTGTCGTAATAAGAGAAAACACGTCTTTCTTTGCGACTTCAACAAAAGGAACTGAATTGTATATTTCATGTAAAGCTTACATACAGTATTAGATTATGAGAGAAAAACTGTTCATAATTTAGATGAGAGATTTTATGTTATGTTACAAAGACAAGTGGGCATATAAGAGAATGAAATATGTAATTGCTATAATTGTCATACAGGGTGACTCAATATAAATTTGTATTAAACAGAATAAACTATTATTTTAACAACATTACCATAGAAATGAATTTTTGTTTTCGAGATGTTTCGAAATTTTTAAAAGTACCGTTATTCGATTCCAGAAAGAAAGGTATTTTTTTAGTGGGTGAACAAATTATGGGGCGGCATAAATTGGGTCTGCCCCGGGCGGCTCCAACCCACGCTACGCAACTGGCAACGACACAAGTGTTGCGTACCTGCAAATGTTGCGCATTTAAATTTTTAAGCAGAATATGTATGTATAGAAACACAACGTATTGTCGCGACGCAACACTTCCGGTAGGGTTTACTTAAACAAAATCAAAACAGACGAAAAATTCGACTTAGAAGAATATTGCAATAGGTCAAGAGCTAAAAGAATATGATCGAGTTAGAGCGATTTTCGACTTGGAGGGATTCCGACTTTTGATTTCGATGACTTTTCTATGCAAAGTTGAAGGAAATGCAAAAATTGTGTCGAAAAATTCGAGTTAGAGGGAAATTCGAGTAAAAAGAGGTTCAACTTAGAGGGACTCGACTGTATATTTATTTATGTTACTTTTTTCTATTTTTTTACAAAAATGTTGTCCCCACATTTATTTTTAAAGACTTAAAAATGTCTGTACTACTATTTCTCTCAAAATACTCCCATTTTTTGGCTGCGGTACTCCCTTATAATATTTCTCGCCCGTAACACTGGTGACAGCTGCCGAATTCTGAAAAGTCGCAAGAAAAAGGGCCAATGAGAAAAAAGATTTTTGAACAGCATTAGCCTGCTAAACACCAAAAGTGTTGTGTGATAGAAAACTGCGTTACATTTTAAGGGTTCCTTTTTTGGAAATAACACCATTTGAAAAATGTTTGAAGGCATTCTTTAACAAAAAAGTTCCAAAATAGGAAAAATTTGTGGCAGGCTCTCCAAAAAATTGCCAAATTGCAAAATTGTACTCGCTCAATTGCCACAATCAGAAAAATCGTTGCTGATATTTTATCTCGGCTTGTTAAAATATACTGAATTTTGCACCTGGAAATATGATTTTTGCTTGTCAAATAGGTTGTTGATGTTTCATTTCTTCTTCAGGTGCCGTGAATTGTATCAGTTCATATAAGCTTGTTGGAAATATTTGTTGACACGCTAGCCAATTGGATAAAGAAGAACTATGAATTACCGAGAGGTTTTTGTCCAGTGACTTTCTAATAAGCCTTCGTGATTTTGCATCGATAGCTGCCCTAACATATAGTTGAAGCTTGACGGCCAATCTAATAAACAATAATAAATTTAAATCTTCGCACTAAATATTTTCAAGGTCATTATATATATTTATAAAAAAATATCCATTAGTTAGTTCGTAAAACGAATTGCCAACATGAAAGAAGATTTTTAGTACCGCGATATACCCTCAAAAAAGCTTTAGCCCGCACTATAAATGCTCACTCTTTTAAGGTTCTTCTGGCTGAACTTATTTGTATACAAAAGGGTCACCCTTGGTCCCTATAAAATAATTATTTGTACAACAGAGCCCAATTCTTCAGTCAAAATTTGCATGAACTTCGCATACGTCCACAATTCATAAATACAACCCCTCATTACCTACCTTTTTATCTTGTACTTGTGTCAGGCTCAGGACCCTTTTAAGGAAATAAAAATAAATGAGACTGCCTTATGTAGAGCACTCTACTCCACCTATTCGAAATTCTTATCTAGCTGTCAGTATGTTCCGACGGTTCATAATCATATGTTAATCCTATAAAAAAGCTTAGGGGCACGTAAATATAATATGTGTACATTTTTTTTGGTAGATGGTGGTCTTTAAATTTGACAATAGCTATAGGAAATTTGAATCTACCCTCGAAGCGGGGGTACAATGAATAGAATCGACACAAAGGTAAAAGATTATTATGTCTTTCATCGTTTCACTCGGAAGAAGATGAGTAGCTGAATTTAAATATTTGCATGTGACTACTGCCTCTTGCTTGAAGATTTTTTTTTCCCCCGTTTCCTTTTTTACGGAAGGGCGAAAAGGAAACAAGAATAAAGATTAGCTTTGCTCATTATACTGGGAATGAATTTATTTAGGCCAATACCATAATTTTAAGCATTCACCCTTCACGGAACGAGATGAGAACCGCTTTGTACCAAAGAACTTAAAATGTGAAAGCATGTTGATAAGAGGCTGGAACGTATACAGAGACAGAGTGTGTGGGTAAAAGTGTATACAGAATGTGGGTTAATTATTTACACATAAATTTAGAAAAGTATACCTTCACCGGAATGCTGATGAAACTACTCGTGGTGTTTGGTGTAAAATGGAAAGGTTTTTAGTAGGTGTGAAGGCATAACTTCTGACATCCGACCGAGACGACTATGTTAGGGCGACAGAAGTGTTGTATTATTTGAATGGGGTAAAGTGTTCCGTATTTCAGAAAAGGGTACTTTCTGTACAAATTAAGTCTAGTTGATTATCTGCAGGGTGCTCATTTAAAATTCAGAGTGGTTAGAGCTGTGGTTAACCGTTATAAATAAAGTCATCTGTTTTGTTTTTTTTTAACAATAAATATAAATGGAAATATTAGTATGCTGCCAACCAATCTCAAACAGATAAGATAAGTGAGACGACGATCGTCTGATGACGTCGTTTCGACGATTGTATTGCTTCGTGTATAGTATAACATATAAATAGATGAATCGTCTGGACCTAGACGACGTCTATTGAACGATTCAACTAATGCTCGTATAACTTGTTCAACGTTCATCATCGTTTTTGGTGTATTTTTACAGTTTTTTCGGTCTAAGAGAAATATTAAAAAATGTTTAAAGCAAGAAATACACTCAGTCTTATCAGAAAAAAACATTCAAGAAGGTGATGTTCTTTTTTTTCGAATTTCAATTGAATTTCATTATGGTATTTGTTTTCGAATGTCATACAGTAATACAGAAAAATTAAATTCGAATCCTGTGTCATAATCAGGAAAATGTGGCCTATCTACGACAAACAGAAGACAGAAGGAATTCTACAAATGAGAAAACAATCGTTATCCTTTCTTGTAGGCATTATTAGAGGACACAACATGCTGAAATATCAAACCAAGGAAATGGGAATCAATACTGATGACCTGTGCAGAGGATGCGGTGAGGATGTGCATGAGGACACTCCACACTTTCTTTGCTACTGCCCGGAACTCTGTCACAACAGATACAGAATTCTTGGACGACACTTTTTTTCAAAGACTTAGAAGACCTCTCTGAGAAGTCTATAAAAGACGTACATAAGTTTGTGCTATCCTCGGGATGGCTTGAATACCCGGTTTCATAGGTTTACACAGTATGGAGGACATAAGAACCCCATAAGGGCATCAAAATGGATCTACACTGATCTAAGTGTGGCGTGTGCAGGTTCCCCCTCGCCAACCCACTAACCTAGACTAGGTTAGGTTAGGTTAGGTTGGGAGGGCAGTTTTGCAACAGATGCAAATTTCACCCAGAAGCCATGAAGGCCCATTGTGAGTACCCTGTTTGTACATGTAAGGACATGTGGCTAACAAAACCACTTCGTTCTGTTGAGGAATAGTTTTATGTCTGATAGAGGTACCCTTGCCAAGTCGTCCAAACTTTCGAAGAACCTAGTTCCCATACAGGATGAGCGGCGTTCTTGTAAAGCTGGGCAGTGGCATAGAAGGTGTTCCACAGACTCTATTTCCTCCTCGTCTCTACAGCTTCTACAGAAGTCATTTGCAAAAAGTCCCAGCCTTTTAGCCATGTTTCCTATGATGCAGTGTCCGGTTAAAATCCCGACGAGCATCCGGATTTGGCTTCTATTAAGGGAGATTAGGATCTTTGATCTTTTGGTGTCAACCACAGGCCACAGACTTCGGGTTATGACGCAACCGGTGGTGTTGCTCCATTGTTCCTTAGCCAGTTGTGTGGTGACATCTTCAATAAAAGTCTTAGCAGTGTTGAAAGGCGGTAGCACCTCTCCGTCCGCAAGTTGAGGGTCCATATCAGAGCCGTATCTGGCCAATTCGTCCGCCTTTTCGTTCCCTTCCACCCCAACGTGTCCCGGAACCCAGCAGAGTAGAATTGAGTGATGACGTATAGCCCTGAGCGCCACGAGGCAATCTGTGACACATTTCGCATTGATAAGATTGGAGCCGATAGCTTTAAGTGCTGCTTGACTGTCCACACAGATGGTTATTTCCATTGCTGGTAGTCCCATCGATAAGATAGTCTGTGCTGCTTTTTTAACCGCATATATCTCAGCTTGGAAGACACTGCAGTGATCAGTCAGTCGGAACGACTGGCTAATAGCAAGCCTTTCTGAGAATATGCCGGCTCCTGTTCCATTTTCTGTTTTTGAACCATCCGTGTAGACGGCTATACCTTTAATGATGGTACTGGGTGATTTCCAGTCCTGCCTTTTGGGTATAGTGATTCTAAAATTTTTCTCGAAGTCATATCTGGGTTTCTCGTAATCGGTGAGTGACGTGAGTCCCTTCCGATCGAAGATTTCAAGTATGCTTGAGTGTCCGTATTGACCAGGCTTCCAAGTTTTGTTCTCTCTTAATCTGAGAGCGGCTTTGGCTGCCACGTTCTTAGTGAATAGCTCAATGGGTTGCAGGTTCAATAGTGTTTCCAGACCTAATTGTGGTGTGGATTTAATTGCGCCTGTTATTCCCAAGCAAGCAATTCTCTGCACCTTGTTCAGGTTCTTAAGATGGGATTTGGTTTTAACCGCCTCCCACCAAACAACCGAGCCGTAGGTAAGAATGGGTCTCACAATCGCGGTGTACATCCAGTGCACAATGTTCGGTTGTAAGCCCCAGTTTTTCCCAAAGGTTTTCCTGCATGCATAAAAGGCATTAAGTCCTTTCTTCATTCTTTCTTCAGTATTCCGTTTCCAGTTAAGTTTGGAGGTGAATATCACGCCCAGGTACTTGGCCTCGGTCGAAAGATTAAGTCGGACACCTTTAAGCTTCGGTGGGTCCCATTTTGGTACCTTATATCTCCTGGTGAACAGAATTAGTTCGGTCTTTTCCGGATTAACCGCAAGACCGTTGTGTTCCGTCCATTTGGATAGTTCTGTTAACGCAGATTCCATAATGTCTCTAATGGTGGAAAGGTATTTTCCTGTTATTAGTACTACTATATCATCCGCGTAGGCGACTATCTTGATACCTCTGTTGACAAGGGATTTAAGTATTTTGTTAATCGAGATGTTCCACAGTAGAGGAGATAAGACTCCCCCTTGTGGTGTTCCACGATTAGTACTTTTCTTAATCGCACAGTCCCCTAGGCTGCTGTTAATAACTCTGCTGTTAAGCATAGTCTTAACCCAGTTTGTCAGAAACTGTGTTGAACCTGATTCCTCAAGTGAGGATATAATGGTTCTTGTGTTCAGGTTGTTGAATGCACCTTCTATGTCCAGAAAGGCCGCCAACGTAAATTCCTTGTTTCCTAGGGATTTCTCGATTGTTTTCGTTACTTCATGTAGCGCTGTTTCCACGGATCTGCCTTTGACATATGCGTGTTGTGCACTACACAGAGTACCGCTTGTTTCGAGAGTGTTCCTAAGGTGCAGGTCCAATAACCTTTCTAGTGTTTTCAAAAGAAAAGATGAGAGGCTAATTGGTCTGTAATCCTTGGGTGTGGAGTGACTGGGTTTCCCTGCTTTGGGAATAAAGACCACCCTCACCTCTTTCCAGCAGTCAGGAACAAGTCCGAGTGTCAGGCAACCACGAAAGATTGCCTGCAGCCATGGGACGGTCCTTTTACTGCTTCTTTGTAGCATGGCAGGTATAATTCCGTCCGGTCCCGCCGACTTGTACGGTTGGAAGGATTGAAGAGCCCATGTTATTCTGTTTGTGCTAGTGCAGTCATTTATGGCAGCCAGTTCCTCAACCGGAAATGAGGAGAGGCTGCCATCAGAACTGTGTAGCAGCCTTCCTGGGATTGTGCATCCCGGAAAGTGTGTTCTGAGGAGCAGGTCAAGAGTCTCCTGACTACTAGCTGTCCAACAATTATCCTCCTTACAGAGGTGCCCTATATGAGAGGGAGTTTTGGCAAGAACTTTCCGGAGTCTTGCCGCTTCTGTGGTGGATTCTATGTCAGAGCAGTAGTTTGCCCAGGACACTCGTTTGGCTGCTCTAGTTTTCTTTTTAAGCTCGTTGAAGCTGCTGCGATATATACTCCAGTCTTCATCGGTTTTTGTCAGTTTTGCTCTATTAAAAAGTTTCCTGGTTTTGGACCTAAGAAGTCGTAGTTCCCTAGTCCACCAAGCCGCGTGTGTTCTTTTGGGAGGGCGACTAATAGGACAGGATTTGTTAAAGGAGTCGGTTAGGGTCTTGGTGAGAAAATTTACTGCTTCGTTAACGAGTGTCGCCTTCGACAATGTACCTATGGGGTTAGGTGGAAGTCGACGTTCGACCAGTTCAGAAAATTTACTCCAGTCAGTCTTGACAGGGTTCCTAAAGGGGAGTTCTTTTGGTAGTTCAAAGTCAATTGTGAAAGTAATCCTGAAGTGGTCAGAGAAGGAGCACTTCGAGGAAACCTTCCAGTCATCGACCCTGAATCTGTCCACTGGGAGTGCTAAAGTTAGATCAATTACCTCTTCTCTAATTTTGTTGTGGAAAGTAGGATGGCTACCCCTGTTACAAATATGTAGGTTGGAAAGTAATATAAAATCAAGTATAGACTCACCTCTTTTATTTATATCCCTGCTGCCCCACTGAGTGTGGTGAGCATTGGCGTCCATACTTACTACTAAGTTGGCTCTGGTGTTGCTGGCATGCTGTACCAGGTCCCTTAGTAGTGGTGATGGGGGGTCTTCTTCCTCGTAGGGCAGATATGCGGATGCAAGAATGAGTTGGGGCTCGTTCTTGCGGTCGCATATCGCCACTGTCAGATCGCTGTTGCTGAAACGATAAGAGAAAAGAAAGTTAATTGATTTCTTTATCAGAATACAGCTCCTAAGTTTACCTTCACCACTGGAATGCAGGAGTGTGTAGTTTTTTGACCTCAATCCTTGGATTTTGGCTTTGTATAACCATGGTTCCTGGATTAGGGCCACGTCCACACTCTCATCGGTCATGAAGAGCAGCAGGTCGTCGGTGGCAGCTTGAGAGTGGTGCAAATTAATCTGCACCACCCTTAGCTTTCCGGCGCTGGTCATCGTTACTGGGGAAGGAGAACTTGATGTTCCCCAACCCAAATTTGACGACCCCTGCTGCAGATCTGATGTAGTTGGCGGATTTTGGGTCCACCACAATGCGTAGGTCCCTACCGCCACCTTTCTCCCGCGGTTTGGAACCCACGATTCTCCATTCTCCTACGTTCAGCTCTTTGTTCCGCAGACCTACCAGTTTAAGTATGGATTGTTCCTCCGGGACCGGAGGAGGTATCCATACGTGTACTAGGGTCCGCAGTGGTAGGGCTGAAGCAGGAATGGCTTCTAGCTTGGCACCAGGCCACAGTTCTCCTAGGCTACGAATGCAGCGCGTTAAAAAGTCCAGTGACTCTTTGTTGCCACATCCGACGACCTTCACTCCCTTCCGCCAACCTGCCCCATCGAAGTTGCAGGTGTTATTGATGTCAGCAGATTCTCCCGCTGATATCATGGCCTCCAGGATCTTTGCCTCAACCTTGAGCCATTTATCGGTCGCAAGTTTCCCATCAGGGTTGCTGCGGTCAATAATGGCTAGGGTGAGGTCTTCGCTGCTTTTAAGCTTAGCTTTCTTCGCCGAATTCCCTGTTACCTCGTCGGCTGAGCGGATTCGTTTGGGGGCCTGCTTAGCTGTTTCCTTACCCGCGGCCGTCGAGTCCTTGGACTTTTCCGACCGTTGGAGGGATTGCTTGGCATTGACTTCCTTCCGAATAGTGCCCGGCTTTCGTGGTGGTAGGACGGCGGGAAGCTTCGCCTTTGAGGTCGATGGGGTGGGGATTGCCTCCGAAGCGGGCTGTTCCTCTCTCTTCTCGGATCCTGTAGCTTCTTCTGTTTGGCATTTGGGTGAGACCGAATCCTCAATAGTCGCGGGTGCGAGATGTGTCTTGTTGCCAAGACGATTCTCGTACTGTTTGACTAGCTTGGTGTGCTTCCTCACCAGCGCTCTATCTCTTTCAGAGAGCTCAGCCATGTTGCGGTCCTTCAACTTTCTCAGGAATCTCAGGGAGCTTCTATAGCCCTCTTTTTTCTTTTGCTGAGATGTTTTTGGAGCTCTTATCCTCTTGCTAGGTACGAGAGTGTTCTCCAGAAGTCTGTCCTCCGTCTCAGAGTCAATGGACGAACTGTTACTGGCTTGAGAGGAGAATAACTCCCCCAGCACGGTCATGTCCGGCCAAGAGTTCTCTGACAGAGCTTCAACTTCCTCCGAGTCTCTCGCGTCCTGTCGATTTATGATCTTTTTTCCGTCAAGTAGCAGTCTGCCTCCACACCCTTGGCTATCAGTGTGGTCCTCCATGAAAGTTGGGTCCTCCAGACTCCGTGACCCTGCCGCTTTCGCGAGTGGATTTTCACTTTTGTGCGTTCCACCTGGAGTAGTTAAATCTTTTCGTTGTCCTTTCATGTTTGTTTGGGGGGGGGGGGGGTTCGGTAGTTCTTAGTTGATCGCTCATCAACAGCCTGTCTGCCATGGGTGGCCCTTCTGACGACTATGTCGTCGACAGCATAGCCCGTTGATTCATTGCGATACGAAGCCTCCGCACCAGGCGCCCTTGCAAAGACAATGTCTTCACAGGGACACACACGTCAAGGTGCCTACCAAGCGAAGGAAACCTAGACTAACTTAACCTAACCTAATGAATTAAAAAAAAATAAAAAATGCAATCCTAAAATTGCATTCATTGAATTTTTTTTTACAACTCGACAATTATTAGAAATAAAATTTCTCATGTGATAGGTAAGGTGGGTAGAAAGACGAACTTAGACCAAATTCGTTTAGGTTCTCTGTGATACCTCTCATGGGATGCTTCATGATGTTTGACTTCCGTAAACATCTGTAGAACGAAATCCATGATCCTTATTGCCAATACTTGTACTTAAAAATGTATATATTTTTTAATAACCACCAAATCTTCTTCGTACATTTTTGCTTATTGTTCCAATTCTTTCCACCCGTTCATCGACAGTTCATCATCCAGTCTATGGTTTTGGAATTTCATTTGGATTTACGGTCAGTTTCTTCACACTGTTCGGTATCTGTTTAATGTGTTGAATTTCAGTAAACTTTGCTTGGTCTATTCTTGTTTTTTTTACACTTCTAGCTATGTTCGGCGTAGTATAGAGATCAGATAAAGTGCTTACTTGCATCTTAATAATAGTCGAGACCTTCTTCTACCTACCCATTTTTGCATTAAATGCCCAATTCCACATCATTAAATTATAACGA
This sequence comes from Cheilosia urbana, assembly GCA_946477585.1. NCBI lineage: Eukaryota > Metazoa > Arthropoda > Insecta > Diptera > Syrphidae > Cheilosia > Cheilosia urbana. Next base: position 161,849,915 of record OX297853.1, read on the forward strand.
ATAAAAAAACAAATTCCATACATTTTTGTTTTTAACGATTATAGAGGTACACACAAAAGGGGGTCGCAAAATTCTGTCCGTTTGTCCGTCTGTCCGTCTGTCCCGAAGCCAACAGCCTAAACGGCTGTCCGGGTTTCGTGAAAACTTCGGATTTGGAGTTTGGGGGCTTACAGTTCGGGGCCGTTCTTTTTTTTCGAAAGTAACTTCAATATTAATTGTACTTCCATATAAAATATCCATACCAGTTTGATTTGTTCGAAAACGTCTCTAATGATTTAAGCTTAAGTTAAGGTGAGGGTAACATGAGAAATGTATGTAACTAAGTATGCATTTACATACATATCTCGAAAACGGTTCATAAGATTGTAACAAAAATACATTCCTAAGGCAATATTGCCATTTTTAACTTATTAGGAAACTCAGTTTTTCTTTGTATTATCGTACTATGGATTTTTGAAAAAAGTCATTTTTTTTATATTTTTGTTTTCTTTAGTTTACCTGAAAAGGGCAACAAAGATTTTGACGAAAATGCACACTTAGAGTAAAATTGATGTTTTCAAAATTATTGTGTCCTTAATTTTCAATTCGAATCACCGAAAACGATAATTTTTAAAACTGCGCATACCTATCACAAAAACCCCATTTTCGATTTCGATGAAACTTTAAGAACCAGTTTACATTCCGAAAATAACTTATAATCGGCTTTCAGCTAAATAGTTAAGCAATAGTATTTTTCAAACTAAACATTGCAATAGTTGGTACTGTTTTGTCTGCCAAATTTTACAAAAACCGCTCTAACGGTTTTCATCAAAATACATACTAAAGATAATATTGGTATTCTAAATAAGATCAACCAATTAGTTTTTCTAAAACAAATCGAGTAAATCAGTTTTTGAATTATTTCTCAAAAATCACTATCCAAAAACCGATCTATATTCATAATCTACCGTATATTCTTGCACTTCATTTAGTTGTCAGAGTTTTTTTATAGGCGTGTTCAAACCTCAAACTATTCAAAATAAAAACGATCCGACGATTCGATTAAACGATCCGACGATGATGTTATATGAAGCAAACTAAAAACGACGTCGTTTGGTTCGAACGTTTCGACGATAATCGTTTCATATAAACGACGCAATGAGAGCCCAGATAAGAAGCTTGTGTGTTATATTAAAGTAATTGCTTTTGAAGACTGTTAACCAGAGAATTAGGCAAAAACTCCACAGCTTAAAAAAATTTCCCCTTTCAAGATGGACAATGACGGTTCATCCGATCTATATTAAAATGAAGGTTGCAATTTATAAACTCAAAGGCCAGTGGACAAGTCGCATTTCTGCCTGAGCTATTAAGGCAGTGTGTGATCAACAAGGAATGAGATTTCCTCAACTGTGTCAGGTAGTCCTATGCATGGCTCTGGTATGAGAAGAAACCTCTGTTTATGCACGGTCCACACGTCAGTCCTTGTTTGTAGGATTAGCTCGGACTTCTATTCGTAAGACTTTGTATGACTCAGGATATTATAGTAGAGTCCTGTGTCTGTGTCCTGACCACCTCCATTAGATGTGTTTGATACTCAGACCCCGAACACATTCTTTCATCTGCATTATGGTGCTATTTCCTACATCAGTGCAGTGCGAACTGCATGGTACAAGGAAAAATGCCACATAGCGGAAGCAATAGTTTATTCGAGCAGGGCTTACTCTCTCTATAGTTACAGAAGGGTTATATTACGCATCACCTACCTCACGGCATGTTGGGCTGTTGCATTTTTTGGCGGCTTACACAGTAAGTCACTGCGCACCTTACCCTCATATTCGTTGAAATTCATAAGCTCTTTCAGCATCTCGAACTCGACATTCTGGCTTCGTTGGCTTGGTTTTCAGAAGGGTCCACCTTGCACATATAGCCGCCGGTTAAACATCACCCGTTCCGTAATCTCCCCCCAAACATTCATCGAACAACGGGTAAATATGCAAATAGCTGACAAATTTGATTGTCAATTCCCGGGGGTAATGGTTGGAAAGGACAATTACATTCCATTCAGATTCCACTTAGCATGTGTGACAACTAAACGCCAAAGGACGCACCCATAGAAGCACTGGACCCAATTCATTTGCCACTTAGTAAATATTCAAGTGCATTTGCTTTTGCTGCTTAAACATGACATTCGTGCTTCGTAGTGCCCTATCAACATCCGGCGGCTTTTCTGTTTCAAAGTTAAACACAATATACTACTACTTAGAGCGGCATACATGCTGTCACTTCAAATATAGGGGATGCTGGGTTCCGTATATAGTTGCAGCAAACATGTCATTCCCTGGTTCAATATTTCATGTCATTGCAAATAGGACAAACAGAAATCCTGCACACACTAAACTTCTGAGTCATCTGTATGCGAGTGTATCGTCGTAGGGTGCCATGCCATATTGCCTGGCGAATGGAACGCCAAAGCAAGATAAGCTGGCTGCATCTGGATACCGATTTAACAAAAACGGGCAACGAGGTTTCATCATCGCAGAGCACACACTCGTACCACTTGCCTGGGGCATAACTTTTCTCATATCCTCACCATGATGGGGTTGGTGTATGACAATCATTGTACAGGAACAGTGACTTTAGTCCGTCTCCGGATGAAACCAAAACCAGAAAACCTCAAATTATAAAATACTACTCTCCTCGAAATGAGTGACTGGGTCTGGGAGTGGAGTATCCTTAATTGTGGATTGGCTTGTTTGGGTAGGTATTATACAGAAGAAGAATGACGAGACCGAGCATACTGCTGACAAATAGATTTGGAGGGATGATACTACTCCTCGGGGGCTGAGTGGGTTCCTTGGAGCGGTGATTTTCGTGTTCTACACAATAATACTATCCGTCTTCGTTGCTTGTCAACACGCCGAGATAGCTGATGGTAGTGTTCCCAATTCCCATATATATTGTCCTTTAATGTTGATGGTGCCTCGTTTTATAATGGCATTGAATGCGGAATGAATTTGATGTCATGCAATTGGTAAGTGGTTTCATCGGTCAGGGATATGAATACATTCTTATGTAATTCGGTTGAATTGTATTGTCTGTATAGTCAGCAATCCAGAACCGGATATTTGTTTGATAAAATAAACTTAAAAAACGGTGGCCAGGCATGAAATTCAGGTTCGGTGAACTGATGCTTTCCAAGCTTTAAATTCGATCACCGATATATCGGGGTAGTCTAAAATGTACTATCAGTCGTAAGTACACAGGGTTGATCGGGGTTTGGAGATGGAACTCATGCAGGTCGGCATTAGAGTCATCTAATTAGAGGTGGATGTCTTTTTTGCTGTCTAATAGAAAGCTAATGCTGGTAAGCTCCATTATTTTGTGAGAAATCCTTTATTGAAGATATAAATATTTAATCACATCACATCACATCACATCACATCACATCACATCACATCACATCACATCACATCACATCACATATTATATAAAGAGGTAATGTTTGTTTGGAGAAGGTAATCTCCGGAACTACCGAACCGATTTCAAAAATTCTTTTACTAATAGAAAGCTACGGGATAGAGTATTGCGATAGGCTACTTTATTTTTTATATTTATTTTTCCATTTTAGATTTTTTTTTGATTTTCTGCGCTATTTATTTTGACTTTTCTATATCAAAAATTAATTAGAAATCTACGTAGGTACCTACTATATGCGGATTTTTTTTTTCAAAAAGTGGATTGATAAAATCGAGATGAAATTAATGTACCTATTATACGTTGGTCAACAGTGATGGTTTGTTTTGATATTGTGCATCGCTCCAACAGTTTCATTTCTTTTACACAGTTGATAAGTTAAAAATTAAATGTAAAAAGTTTAAACGCGGACAAAATAGTTATTGAAAAGCAAATTTCAGTTATTTTTTTAAAAATGCCAAGACGTATGCGCAAAAATATTGGCCGACGAACAAGGCAAGCAAGTCAACAACAAATATCAACGAAGCCAAACTACAGAAGAAAGCGAAAAGTGGGACATCGCATGGCATAAGACCAGATCAACAGTCAAGAAAATTGAGAGTGCAAGTAATGAGAACTGCGTCAAATCCTACTATTGCTGGGATGGGAGCAAGTTCAAATCGGAGTGGCAAGATGCACGTCGTTGCTGACATTCGAAGGACTGGCATTTCAGTAGAAAGAACAGAAAACTATGTCGGTGATGCGATTTTCGATATTGGAGTGATGACTATAATTGTGTGCCACCATTAAAACGCGCTAAAAAAAACTTTGTGTGCGAGTGGCAAAGTGAAATTAGCACCTGCGGAGCCATTTGAATCGGAGGATTTTCTAAAGAACATTTGACAGTACAACAACTGTTTTCGTATGACTTCATTGGGAACAAAAATCATTCAAAAAGCTGGTTTCATGCCGACTTGCAGGGCAATATTTTCTCTTATATGTAGGTACATCATGCAAACACACATTTTCTAAAAGTGGCACGGGATTCTACGCCGAAAAATTCGGATTAACAGATTCAAGGCCAAATTTACCACCGGATGGGTGCCTTTTCGCCAGTAAATGAGGACTTACAGCAAAATTCGCAGGTGTACTTCATTTTGTCGGGGGATGATCAAGTCGATAGGCGTTACAGAGGGCAAACAGGAGTGACAAAAAACATAACTCGACAATTGCAACCATTATTATAATGCAATCAACGCTTTCATTACAATGTGTAAAACGGCGATAGAGAAAATGAACTTAGAAGATCGCAGATTTGTCTTCAATCCTGATAAAGGAACCGCACTTTGGAAAAAATAGAATGGATAGGAAACGGGTGGTATCACTTCCAATACAAGAAAAATTATTTAAAATTTTTAATTTTCTTTTTCTTTCGGATGTTCCGGACTTACCGCTTCACAATTTGAAATTAAAATTCGGCTCAATTATCATTTTGTTGAACAACCTTAGGGCCATTTTACTCACTCGAAGTTGAACACAACTTATGGATTTTTATATATATATCAAACTCCTCAAGTTGTGTTCAACTTCGAGTGAATAAAACGGCCCTTAATGCACCGGAACGTTGTATCGGATCGCGTTTGATATGATTGTGAAGAATCTCAAATCAAATGTCATGTAATCACGATTTTGAGTTTAAAAGGCAAACATTGTCATATCGCGGACTCCGCTTACTCAGAACGATTTGGCATTTGAGTGTCTATGACAAATAATAAGTCGCAAGGATAATCGCTGGATATTTGTAGCATCAATCTTGAATTCCCTTGTTTTTCACATGGTCCAATTGTATAGGGCGTGCTCACCTGTAGGCAAACCACTTTAGTACAAAAGCGGATGGTTGGCCGGCAAGTCAATCATTGCGGTTTTATTGAAATACATCGACATTGCTATACTTCAGTTATTTCTCTTTTATTCAATATAACTTTTGAATAAAAAATGTGAATTGACGGAATTACGTAAAGTAGCATGCGCTGTGCAAGTGCATGCTTGGAAATACTATTTTCATTACATTTATGAATTTGGGCGGAACGGAGTTCGCCGGGTCTGCTAGTTTTAAAATAAAGGTATAGATTCAATATTTTGTAACACGTCTAAATGCATGCAGCACTTTTGATTCATATATTCTTTTTGAACTTACTTGGGCAATTGCAACATAAAAATACTGGCTATCTAAGAAACATACCAACGTTGTACGGGTACTGTCCGTGTCCATTTCCTTTTACAGTTGGAAAAAATCCCAGGCCTCAGACAGGCCAAAAGGGCCATTCAAAAAAATGGTAACAAAAATTCGAAACCTTAGAAGGCACGATATCAAAATTCTTGTATAGGCTACCTAAGATGTCACTCGGGTAAAGGCATTCGCTTGAATTTAGATCAGATAAATTTTGCAGAGAATTTAGTATGGGAGCTAAATTTTAGCTCAAGCTGTGAACTTAAAGATTCAACATATTTTTATAAAGTATTAGAAAACGATATGGATGATAAAAAGAGGGCAATCCAGAAAATGAGTGTCCAATTAAAATAATTCGTAACCGATACGTTTCAACTGTCTACACTCTACAGTTTACACTCAGTGGTTGCATATGGTGTGACCTATGGTTGTGTTTGTAAATGAGACCATTTGAGACCCATCGCTGGACAGCTCAGGCATATTTGTGGTTAAAGTAAGATTTTTTTAATGGCAAAAGTATTTTGACAAACTCATTATTCAAGGTTTGTTTGGAGTACAGGTCCATTTTGATTAAAACATGCGACAGAGTTAAGGAAGATCAACAATGTAGCAAAATATTGTAACTGCATGTATTGACCACTCCCGGTTTGCCCGGGATGTCCCGGATTTAAGACAGAATTTTGGTTGTCCCGCCGGGACAGCTTTTGTCCCGGGCTAAAATTCATAAACAAAAAAAACTACTGCAAACATCTTTTATTATTTTAAAATAAGTTCGTTTGAAAATGCCTTTAGCCTGATTTAATAAAAAAAAAAAAAAAATGAGGAAAACATGAGAGAAAAATGTCGTATCATACGGGCTTAACAAATTCTCGTTAACATTTTCAACTAAGCACACCCAGCATATAGGAATAGAGTTCGGATTCCTAGTTTCTGTAAAACGTCAACTAGATATGTCGGAACTAGGTATAGGTATCCGAAAGAGTTGACCTTACAACTTGAATTGTTTTTATATTCTCGTGGTCAGCGTTACCTTTGTGAGATTTTGTCCTTTTTTATTTTATAAAAGTCTCTTCATACATTTTCAAACATTTTTATTCTGGAATAAGTACATTTAAAATGTGACACGTTTGCCTACCACAACACTATTATACTGTTATGCGAACTAATGGTTGTTAAATATCGTGCGAAAATTCTAAGTTTGCAGAGGACCTTTTCTCGACTCTTCAAAATTCTGCAGCGAGTGGCCACTCTGTTTATTTTAAATTTGACTCTTCGAAATGTCAATTGAGTACGCAGGCAAGATTTTTTTGAACCGATTTGTCGGCTTCCCCTCGATAATAATGTCAACTGCAAAAACTATAGGTACACGTGACCACTCTGGGCCAATTAAAACTCAAATCAATCTATTCAGTCAGGTGTCACTGTCAGACTTACTAAGCTAGAATCCGAACTTCCCCAATGTAATTTTTTCAAATTGACAGCTATCATTCAAATGAATAAAAATTATTTTTTTATTTTTTTCCCGGGAGAAATTTAGAAATCCAGGTTTTTTTCCATATTTGTGCAATTTGTCCCGTCGAGCTGCGAGCAAAATATGGCAACCCTACATTGTAACAAAAATAAAATACCTAACTAAAAAGTGTAACACTTTTGTTACAATCGTACAATGTGGCAACGCTGTTTGTCACAATACTTCTGCCGATGGGTATATATTCAACTACAACTAAAAGAACTATCTAGGTACCCTAAAGCTCCCATTATAAATTTTGGGTTCAAACAAACGTCCACACCGCAAATATATTTTGGCTTTCATGCATCTGTATAAAATAATATTTATTTCTAAGGTGATGCCTCGGTACCATGTCGATTTGTCAAATGGTTTTCCACATACAACACGACATCAGTTGTAAAACTGTCTATCAACAATCCACCCCCTCGTGCTGCTTCCACGTTGCTACGTTGACAATTTATATCTGTTTGGCTTGCAGCACAATTAAATCTGGGAAATTTATTTAACGACATTAAAATTAACATTTTAATTGAAATTTTATCATTCTACCACACGCCACACAATGGTTGACCTCAATCTGTGTGCTCAGAACATCTGTTCGGCATTCCCACCAGATCCTGTCCGAAGGAGTTACTGCTATATCCGAGTGCCGGATGCCAGGAAACGAATATGTATTTACATCACAACTTCCTGTGCAAGGAAAAAATAATAATTCCACAAATTAATATCAAACAAACAGAAGTTTATTTCAATCCCTAAGTTTTGCATCCTGCAATGGCAACAACTTGAAGCGAATTAACCAAGAGTACCTAATATTTGTTAGACTCACGTATAGTTTTCCAATGTAATCATTGTGTGACATAACAGTGTTTTTTTGTTATGCCATAGAGGGGATAATGTATTGCTTGTGTGTGAGCTGTGACGAGCCTCTGTTTGGCATAATGGCAATGGCAAATCCAAAAGACCGGATCCTTTCTCTGTTTAATTTATGCTCATGTGAACAAGAGCCGAAATAAATCCTCGCAAGTCTCGTCGGGATGTTGGTTATTCTTTATCTCTCTACATATGTACAGTTAAGCTGGCTTTGAGACTGAGAGCTTCCCTATAATACCCATGGACTAATATCACTCACACCATGTTAAGTGGGGGTGTGTCTAAACCGGATGCTAACCAGTTGTATCAATGCCATCGCCATAAACGGATTATTCAATAATCAGATGCGATTAATATTGAAGTAAGAGATTTATAAATTTGTTTTCGTCCTTTATGGTGGGTGGTTGCGATGTGGTTGTCTCTTGGCACAGAAGGTGTTTGTTGCTTGTTTATATTTACAGGGCCGTGTCGTGTGGGCGATGGTGCATGTGCGATATGAAGATTAATGAGGATTGTATTTGTATAGTAGCCACTGGATAGTGTTAGATATTTTGCAGCTGATTTGGGGAGGGGTTGGTGTTTTACACAAAACATTTATCTAGTTGTGCAGGGTTATGGGGGGGCTTTTAAGCCTGGATTTGAGGAAATTTATGCAATATGTCTTCGATCTTAAGGAGAATTCAGTGCACATAATATATTTCAAATTTGAGAGGATCTATGGTTCATTAGTGTAGTCTAATAAGAGTCATCTATTTCCGTTGTGGTGTAATGAATAAAGTAAATATTCTGAAAGAGTGACAGAATTCAAACACTTGTTAATTTCGCAATGGGCATTTTGTCAGCTGATAGTGAAGTGTAGGGTTCACTTCCTCACAGGAGAAAACATAAATTACTTAAACATAAATTACATGCAGCATTGACAGTCATAAAACAAACAATAAATTATGATAAAATCGGATTGTAGCTTAAAAAAGCTATAGTAATTCTTGATTAATAATTTAAGGAATTTTTACGAATTTTTACTCAATGCCGTTTCTTATCTCGAAAAATTCGTAAAAAAGAGCACCTCCACTGACAATCTTACGAGGTTTTACTCAACAAAGTTCTTGGTGTAAGAATTGAACAAGCTGTCCGTCAGCTGACTGTTGATAGATGATTTAAAATTTGTTGTAGGTACTGAATTTGGCATATGCTTATATGTATTTCTTCATTTCGGCAAACAAAAACTGAATGTTCTCAATATTCTTTTTGAAAGTGGCGACAAAATTCGTCTTCCCTGTAACAAAGGACAATGAAGTGTCGCTTTTTCCTCGTTTTGAAATGCTTTTAGTTCAATCAGTAAAAACTCCTCCACATTCACGGACTCATCAAAAAGAAGTTCGATTCATTCTGAATCGCTTTTATTGTTTGACGAACCAACTAAAACTAATATTGTTAATAAATTAGCAAATTCTTTTTGTATATCAGACATTTTAATGAGTTTTCGTACCAGTTCTTTGAGTTTTTGAATTATTTATCTATTATTTTTGTTGGATTACTACAAAGGTGTTCTTATCCTCACCAGTGCCATTTTGACATTCTTACTCAAAAATTAAAGGAACAAACCTTAAATGATCCTCAATTTAAAGTTTGATTGTGTGTAATGTTTTTCTAAGAAATCCATACAGATTGGGTGAGTACTTCACAAGTGAGGCCTGTTCAAATCCACATTCAAACAGACAAATTCTAAATTTTTGTTAAATGTGTTATCAATCATGAATTAAGTATGATAAAGAAGGGCCCTCATCTAAGTGTTAAGCTAAAATTTCTTATAACTTGTTATTTCCTATACTTTTGAGTACTTCAAAGTTGAAGTTTTTTTTTTAAACTATACTCAGTCGTTTAATTTAAAACTCATTTATTCCCATACAAACCAAATTCCGCACCAAAACCCTACTATTTCAATTTAAATCGAAGTAGCCGCTTTCAAAACGCGTGTACATATTCCAAAGACATTAAAAAATGCGGGAATTTTTTGTTATTTTGAGAGTATTAATGGGTTAAACTAATTTGTGTTGCAATAATTCTTGTAAAGAAAATATCAATGGTAATCTCGCAGATAAAATGATCCTTACTGTAATAAAACTGTTACTTCTATTCCGGCTGTAAAGTGTATGTTCGGAATAGATTAAAAAAGTACCTACTGCACGAAATTGATTCCGCTTTCCACAGTTATATTGAAAATTGTCGAGATTTGGCTATAGGATATATTTTGCTATTATCCGCTGTCCGGAAGGGGAAATCTTCCTTCTATCTAGAAATAGAAATAGGATTTTTGTTAATATAAAGTTCAATTGTGTACAAAGATCTTAAGATATAATCATCTTTGTACGTTATCCTCAAGTCGAACAGTAAACACTAAACTATTACATTTTATAAAATTCAAAAAAGTAAAGTGTTCGATTGAAGCTTGATCGTTGGATTTTCACAGCTTTCAGTGGAGGAAATTTTGTGTGTTTGTGCGAAGTGGAACTCTGGCGAAGCAAGGCGAGTATAAGTTTATTTTTATTTAATATTTAAATACATTGCTGAGTGGGAAAAATCCGATAAACTTTTATTTTATAAAAGAATTTATGGAAGAAAATCTTGATACAGTAGAACCTGAAATAAGCCAAGTTTGTGAAGAGCAAGATTAAATTACAGATCTTTGTAAACTTATAATCTGTATATTACTTGAAGAGGTACTTCGGTATGAAGACTGAAACTTTTCAAGTGTTTTTTTTTTGTTTTTTGTTTTTTTTTTTTTTAAATAATGCAAATACATTGGTGTGTCGTTGTGTTAAAGTTTTTTTTTTTTTGTGAATAATTAATATATGTATGTACATAGGTAATTTTTGAAGACTGTTGAGGTTTCATGTTCTTACTCAATTTTTTTTTTTTAATTTTCTTTTAAGTAAACCAAAATGAAATGAAAAAATGTTTTCTTTTTTTTCAAAACTCCTCTATTCCTAAATAGGTTGAATCAAAAGTCAACTATTCCAGTCGTCATTATTCTTGAAATTCAGCTCAATGGTCTTATTATTTTAGATGCAATTAAAACACTTTTAATTCATCATTGTACCCTACGTTTCGTCGGTTTCTTGCCAACAACTTCAGGGGTATTCGTTTATTTAATACCTTAAAAAACTCAACATACATACATTTATGAAAACATTTTTAGTACTATTACATTATACATTTCTTACGCCAGATTTTTGTTTTTATATTTTAACATGCTCATAACTCCACAGAACATAAACACAATAACTAAATAAATAATAACAAATAACATTGAAGACATCACTAAATAAAATATCACAGTTTGATTTTAAAGGTTTAATGGCAACCAAGTAACTTGTGCTGATGTTGTCCAAGTCTTCTTTTGTGTTCATTGCTGTTCTTCTTCTCTCTTGTATCCTCAAATTTTCCAGTGTATATCTCCTTTTCGTCGTCTTTTCTTTGTCAAGTATTTGTATGTTTTCGTAGTCCGGTATATGTCCATTGTCGATCCTATGCTGTGATAGAGCCGTGGCAGCTATTTTCCTATTCTATGGTCGTCATTTCCAAAACTCTTCTTTTTCAAATCAAGTTGATCTATATATATAAAACAAAGTTGCGTCCGTAAGAACGCCCATCACTCGATAACGGATCGTCCAATTTGACCTATCTTTCTTTTGTTGTGTCTGTCTCTGCCTGAGGAAGGTTTATACGTCGAGAAAATTGGAACATTTCAAACAGAAATTGAAAAATTCATAAAAATTAATTTTCTGTACATTTTTTACAGTTAGATCGTGTTTGTCAAAAATTCTACATGAATTTATGTGATATGAAACATCTAGAGGCGCAGGCGCGACTTGGGAGTAAAATCGACTCGATCGAAACGGAAATTCCGTGGCGAAGGTGGAAATTGGCCTGTCGCGATAGGTGGTGCTGTTGTCAATCTTCTAAACCACTCAAACGATTTCAATGAGATTTAGTAGGTGTGTATGGTTGGTTGCATCTTGGAAGATATAGAATAGTTTTGAACCCGATAGATGGCGCTTTGTCGATCTCCGAAACTATTCAACTGATTCCAATGAAATTTTATGGATGTACCTATTTGGTTGGTTGTAGTTTGAAAGATAGAAAACAAATTTTTTTTCAATTCATTTAAATTAATTCTTAAAGTGAAGACTTATATGGGCACGCAGGCTCTAGAGTCTAGACTATTGAAACAGTTGTATCATGGGCGAAGCCAGGCGGGAAAAGCTAGTTTTTTTTATAATTTTTATGTTTCCAAACATACTAGCTAACCCACTACTTACTTTTGCACATTTGTTTATTAATACGGTCCTAAGCGTGCTGTCGCAGTGGTTTAGTGGTTAGTGTGGTGGACTACTAAGCGAGGGTCCAAAAACAAATTTTCTACCTAGGGTTATTTTTCCACTGTGCCACCTCTCGCGAACGTCTGACAAACATCTGAAAGTATAATTGTCATAGAAGAGCTACTCAATTGGCCGTTTGGATTTAGCATAAAATTGTAGATCGCTTCTAATCGTCCCAAAAATGAAAAACTCCCACAAAACGAATGGTTGTGGGAAGCTAGGCCTGGGGCCCCTACGAACCTGTTGCGCCATCTATTTATTTATTTTTATTTTTATTTTTTAGCTTTTTAGCTGTCTAGAATTTTTATAAATTGCATCAGTTCTGCACTAAGCAAACTACGTGCTAATTTTGTCGACTTCTAGAGAATGTTTGCATATATTTCCAGATCTCAAAACCACTAGACAACAGGCTGGTTTGAAAATATTCATTTTCCTGCGACTTTTCAAAAGTCTTCAACGGTAACTCTGCTCTGCTGCAATGCAACATTCTTCCATTCAAATACCCACGACTTCATTTTAATTGAAATGGCATATGTGTCTCATAATCGCACGTTTATTATCAGAATTTCTTGTTCAGTGCATTCAGTTTTACTTCCAATGACACGTTGTAACTACATGTAGGTGTTCTGCCTCGTTCGCTTCAATAACTGATAACACTAGCCCCCTCCTCAGCGACCTGAATCGAGAGAGTTTATCTATGACAACCGACATTTTATACTTTTTTTTGTTTGTTATTCCCACTCGTATGTAATAAATAATCTCACTGAGCATGGAAACTAAATATGAATTCAAATTCACGTATATTGAGGTTAAAGATGGCAAAGTACTCGTGCATCGCTTATCTATAATTTTGCTTAATTTGTTTTGCGCGAAATAAAAGAACATTCATCCTTGCCTGGCGGCACACAAATTACAAATTGCTCCCTGGTGTAAGTTTACATTACTAAATGTTGCTGCCATCCTACGGCACACTGAATGGTTATCGCTATGTGAAACAATGTTCCATTTGAGATTTGTCTTAAATTTATATCTCCCCAATGGCGGGGTGCGAGTTTTGGGGGCAATCTCGTCTGACGTACCTAATTATTTTCCCATTATAACTTATGTTCACGATAGCCGTTATTCATATCTAATTATACACATTAGTAGGTAACTAATGAAGAGTAATTAGGAAAAAAAGTTTTCGTGCACGTTACAATAAAAGATTACATTTGGGGTATCTATATAGATAACTCTTGGAGCTAGGTGTGAGGAAGTTGTGAAGTGAATGCAGCGTGTCCTTGTTTAATGGGTGCATATTATGAGGTAGGCTATCTTATCCTACAGCTTGGAATCACTTTTTTAGTGCGAATTCGTTATAGCTCAGAGTTGAAGGCTTAAAAATTGGTCCATATTTGTATACTTTTTTCTGGGAATACGTTGCTAAATATAAAGATTTGTTTGTTACCTTCTCTTTTATATGAAAAAAGAAGGTAGCAGTTAACGTCGCATAGCAAGTCATTTAAAATACTTCTCATAATCGCAGACAAGGAAATGCCTTGTGGTACTTTCAACAATTTGTGCGTTTAAGTCAATTTTATTGCAACCGTGATGCGAACAGCTGCTTAAAAGAACATGTTTTTAAAGCAAATATTTAGACTCTCCCTCTCTCACAGTATTGACGTAAAAGAATTTGAATTTAAGTTGGTATTTAAATTTTGAATGAAAGCAAACACCAAACTTGCCAACGTGATGAATATAAAAATAAATGCTTCATGCTGTGAAGAGTAAATGAAAAAAAAAAAAAAAGTGTGTGTGTCAGCTCCGACGCACGACTGGAGTTTACTCCTTACGAACGATAATGATGATATATATTATATCGAATAGAAAAAGAGGGTAAATGAACGCATCTTCTAAAATAATAAGAGAAACAAACATATATCTGTTATTATTCGGATTATTTATATTATTACTTCAATAAAAGCGTGTTACATAAAGTACAAAATAATAATTACTAATAACTGAGAGAAATATCTATTCAACTGTAACAGATGTGATGGTGATAATTTTTCCTTTCAAAATTCTACCCCCACAACAATTTAAATACACCGAGTAAATTAGCCATATATGCCCATAAAAGATAGAAATCAAATTTTCAATTCATATGTGCTTGAACAAGAATTGAAAAATCTCGCAAATCGTAATGCAGAAATTCGTCCGCAGAAAAATAAATGCACATCCAACTACACACAAAGTAGGTACCTGCTCATCTCATTCATAAAAGCAACAGACTACAAAAACAAACCGGAAAATATTATTAAATCGAACCAAAAAGGCAGAAAAAGAATACTACAAAACCCACCCCTCATCCACACTCTGTAATCAGAAAGGGAAAACATCATAAAACAGCAGTGCAAGTGTATACGCATTCACTTAGGTGGTTTGCCCTTTATAGCAACTACCAGCGCTGATACCATTGCAACCGCCACCATTGAGGTTTCTGCGCCAGCCAACTGAACTCTAATGTCTAAACCAACGAATCGATAGTTTTTTTACTATCGATGAAATCGATGTTTCAAAAAAATTATCGATACTATCTAAACGCGTATATGGTTGAGCAAAAACTCAGTTTCGATATCGAGTAGTATCGATCATTTTATTCCGAAACTATCGATACTATCGAAATGTTAAACTATCGTTACGATAGCACGATTGTAACAATTATTGATTTTACTCCTCATAAAATTTCCGTACCGGGTCCTATAACACAAATCGTTTCTTAAGGAGGTAAACTCCAAAAACAAATGACGGCTATAACCGTCGTTTGAGTTTTGTGTCCTACGTAACCATTTTTATAATGTACACTATCGAGTACGATACCATATGATATGGCAACACTTTTTGCGTTTAAGTTCTGTTTGAATGTGTTACGTTTTGCTTTTGAAATGGGGAATCCCCTATGTCCAACGGAAATTTAAACTTGAAGTTCGTTGAAGGAAATGACAGCATTAGCCGTCTATTCTTCATTTGAAGTAGTGCATGTTGGAAAAAAGTGTGTTTTTGGGAACTTTTATGGTAAGGATAAAATTAATTATTAGTATTAGGATTTAGGAAAAAGATTTTCTATTTATTTTGAATGTTGAATTATGGAGGAATATAATAAAAAAGAAAGAGCAGTTCTTAAGCTGTTTGAAGAAGTCAACAGTGACTACCTATCGGAAATTTGGTCGGAATTGGAATCAGATTCCGATAGTGAAACTAGCGACACATTTTGTGACGATGGCACATTTGGTGATGATCCAGACTACGATCATAGTCAACTGAATTTCCAAGAAATTCTGCGGTGTTTAAATTGTCATTATCTTGACACAACAGAGACTGTGAAATTACAAAAAGTTGCACCCTTGTTGAATCCACTGTTGCGAAATTTTCAAAATGCCTTTTCGCCAGAAAAAGAGCTGTCTTTGGATGAATCCCTTTTACTTTTTCGAGGACGGTTAAGTTTTCGCCAGTACATGAAAGGGAAGAAGGCTAAGTACGGGATAAAAATGTTCGAGTTGACCGCAGCTAGTGGATACTTTCTGAATTTGGAAATTTATCAGGGAAAAACAGAAAGTCTCGAGCAAACTTCAAAAACAGGAGACCTAGTTCTACGGCTAATGAAACAAATATTTAAATAAAGGTCATCACTTGTATATGGACAATTTTTACAACAGTTTTGAATTATCCAAAACACTTTTAGATTATAGCACACACACAACGGGAACATTACGCTTTAACATTCAGAATACGCATAATGCCTCAACAACTGTAACGACAGTTCCAGAAGGAATTATAACAGAGGACAAAATAAACTGGGCAATTGATACCTTCTCATCCTTCAAATCCCCTGGAGTCGATGGGATATTTCCGATTATGCTCCAGAAGGCAAGGACCATCATCACTCCGGTTCTTAAAAGGATTTTCATGCGCAGTTTGGAATTAAGCTATATTCCGAAAGCTTGGCGGGAAGTGAGGGTTGTCTTCATCCCAAAAGCAGGGAAAGCTAGCCAAACCACTGCCAAGGATTAAAGACCTATAAGTCTAACATCCTTTATTTTGAAAACCTTCGAAAAATTGATAAACGTCTTTATACGCAGTCGGATAGATAGCAATGTAATCTCCACTACACAACATGCTTACATAAAGGGCAAAGGAGTAGAAACAGCACTACACGAAGTCGTTCGCGTTATAGAGAAAACATTAAAAGACAAAGAATATACACTAGCCGCATTTCTAGACATTGAAGGGGCGTTTAACAATGTCAAAACATGCGCGGTGAAAAGGGCATTACAAAATTCCAACGTTGAACAATCACTCATTAAAGTGATCATGAATCTACTCAATGAAAGGAATATCAATGCAAAATTAGGTGACACTGACCTAAGAGTTACTGCCTCAAGAGGTACACCGCAAGGAGGGGTCATTTCCCCATTACTCTGGGTCCTTGTCATTAACGAAATACTAATGAAACTTGGAAACAGTGGGGTCAAAGTAGTTGCATACGCAGACGATGTAGTATTGCTTGCGACAGGCAAATTCTTATCGACCATAAGCGAACTATTGGAGAACTAACTACGTGCACTCAACTTGTGGACAAAACAATGTGGTCTGGGAATCAATCCCCAAAAAACCGAACTTGTGCTATTCACAAATAAAAGGAACATACCGCAATTCGAGCCACCAGCTATTGAGGGAACTCCCCTAAGAGTGGCAGAAAATGCGAAATATCTGGGAATAATTCTAGATAGGAAACTAAATTGGAAACCAAATATCAAAGAAAGAGTAAAGAAAGCCGCAAATGCATTCTATGCATGCAGCCGTATCTTCGGCAGAAAGTGGGGACCAAACCCTAGAGTAATTCTGTGGATGTACACGGCTATAGTGCTACCGATACTCACATATGGCAACTTAGTCTGGTGGCACGCCGCGGACAAGGTAACCAATCTGAAAGAAATGACAAAAATACAAAGATTAGCATGTATAGGAAAAACCAGTGCAATCAGAACGACACCAACCGCTGGATTGGAGGCCATTCTCAACTTGCTCCCCCTGGACCTATATATGCAAGAATCGGCCGTCAAAAGTGCACTCAGGATTAGCCAAACACAAGGCTGGAATCCTAATGCTACAGGACATGCGCAGATTTTGAAGAGATACGTAGAGAACGATGTTAGCTCTGACTACATGTCTCCCTACCTAGATTTCGACAAGCCATTCTCCTGCTCCTTTCCGAGCAGGGAGGAATGGGAAACAAACGAACCCGCTAAAAGGAAATCTATATCCATCTACACAGATGGATCAAAGATGGACTATGGCACTGGAGCCGGTCTATTCTCGGAGGAATTAAATATACGCCGCTCAATCAGGCTTCCTGATCACAGCAGTGTCTTCCAGGCCGAGGTTCTGGCAATTATGGAAGCGGCGTGTATGGTGTCAATGAGGGCAATACCACGTAATGATATTACCATATTCATTGATAGCCAGGCAGCCATTAAAGCTATTTCGGCTACTGAAATCAAATCAAAGCTAATTCGCAGCTGTCGCGAAGAGCTCAAAGCTCTTGGCTCGCAGCATAATATAAATCTCTGCTGGGTTCCTGGACACAGGGACAAAGCCGGCAATGAGATTGCAGACGAACTGGCAAGAAAGGGGTCTGCAATGGACCATGATCAGGCACTACAATCGATCAAACCACCACTCTGTAACCTCAGAGAACGGGTGGAAAACAAGATCCGAATGAAAGCCAACAACAGGTGGAAAACACTAACAACCTGTGAAATATCAAGGAAGCTTTGGCCTGAATATGATAAAAGACGGACCAACAAACTCTTGAAGTTTGACAGATCATCGCTGTCTAAGTTGGTAGGTGCTCTGACAGGTCATAACTTCCTAAGAAACCATACAATGAAATTAAACCTCATAGACGACGACATCTGCAGGGGCTGCGGTGATGAGGAGACGCATGAGGACACACATCACTTCCTCTGTCACTGCCCGAGCCTCTGTCACTTGCGAAATAGGACACTTGGAAGATATTACTTCCAAGACATTCAAGAACTCTCAAACATCTCACTCTTTGATCTTCACAGGTTTTTGAGGACATCAAGATGGCTGGACAACATCGAATAAGGAGAAGGAAACGTGGTCGAAATACAACACGGCTAAACCCCACAAATAAAGGGTATCACAATGGGTCCACAAGGACCTGAGCCCAAAAACCTAACCTAACCTAACCTAACCGAAAGGGAATCCCGAAGGAAATCAAAAGTGCAAAATTGAAAAAAGGGGAACAAATCTGGCGAAGAATTGAACAGACCTATGTATCCAAATGCAAAGATAAAAGAGATGTCCTCACTATAAAAACGGGTTTCCATCCGGAGCTAGTAAGCTCGAAGAACAGATTTGGTAAAGAATCCTTAAACCCAACGAGGTGTACATTACAACAGATTTATGTCAGGCATAGATAGATAGGTGATCAAATGGTGGCATATTCTTCTCCACGAAAAACAATAGGTGGTACAAGAAAGTGATATTTCATTTACTCGATATAAGTGTTTGGAACACATACTTTCTCTATCAAAAGTCTCACCAAAAACAGATGGTTTTCCTTGACTTCAGAGACAATTTAATAACTTCACTTATTCAGTTACCTGTTGGCATAGTGTGTGGAGCCGATCTTGTAAGAAATATACCCAAACGCGGTCGACCTCGAGGAGCAAACAATCTTCAACCAACTTTACCATCAAGTCCATCACATGCTTCTTCTTCCTGAACTCAAGAACAACATTCTATTTAAAAAATTCCAGCACCGCAAGGTTATAAACGAAAGTCATATTTTCTTCGATGCTCGAGGTGCACTGTGCTCAAATTACGAAAGGAGACTAAATACAGATGTAAAACCTGCCCAAAGAAGCCTGCTTTGTGTGCTGAATGCTTTGAGCCTTTTCATAATAACTAAAACGTATTTCGCTTTGTTCATTCTTATGTCAATAAATATTATTTTCTTTAATTTTAACTAAACTACAACTGTTATTTAAGAAATTAACTGGTCGGTTACAGCCGTCATTTAACATGAGTGTCCATCATAGCTATATCAACCGTACAAATGACGGCCCTACCCGTCATTTGCATGACAAATCAGTAGTCGCATATGAGTGGCACAAATGACGGCTATAGCAGTCATTTAAAAGACGCTTTTTATTATTCCAGTCGATTTAGATTTCAATTTCAGACATTTCTGCATACTTGCCAGACCTCAAATGGTATTTCTACCATGATTACCAAAAGTGTATATCTGAGCAACTCCACGCACTTTAAAGTGAGCCCGAACGTGTTAAAAGGCAGACTCGCAGCAAAAAAATTCCCAACTTGTCTACACATTCACTCACATTTTCCAAATAACAAACTCAACCCGATACATTGTTAACATAAATCACCAACAATTTTTTTACATTTTCTAACTTTAATCGAGGAAATTTAATTTCCCCATTCGCATAGTGCATTTCAAAACACGCACATAGCTGTCGGAAGTAACCTACTCTATAACGCCTGATGGAATAGCCAACCCCTTTCGAAACAAAACTATTCTCTCGGTGAAACCATCCCACGCTCCTGATGGGCAATTTTTACCTAACACATACACAATATCCATCTACTAGATGAAGAACTGAAAGAGAACAAAATATTTATTCATGTCAATTTCGCTTCCGTTTCAGGTGGTTTTATGGGTGACATTGCTTTACCCGACGTTAATTACCGCACCGATCCAATTGTTGCTCGCACACCAGCCGCTGTGTCCACATCCATTGTTGACTGGAAGGCAGATCCGAAATTCAACAAAACCTTTCAACAGGAACTGGAACTCCTCAAGCAAGAGGTCTACAACGAAGGACTCCAGGTGGAGGAAGAAGGACTTACTGATATAATTAGAAAGAAAACCAAACTGCCAAGCTCTAATAATGAGAACTTAAATGAGCGGAGCCGAAATGATCCAATTCTGGTGAGTAGAAGAGTACAGTCCAACAGCAAGTGGGTGGAAAATATTTGCGCACCACCAGCTCTGCAAGTTCATTCGCCGTCCATGTCAACCTGCACCTGGGGTGGCATTTTCTTTGTCATTATCCTGGTATTTCGATAGTAAACGGTATCAGGCAGAGAAGTGGACGATGATCACAATGCTATTAACTTTAAAATTAGATACAAAACTTTATGAATGAGATTCTTTCTTTGTTTTTTTTTTTGTTTTTTTTTAATATTTGAGAGTGGGTGATGAACGCCGCGTTTGATGTCATTGTTTCAAATTCCAATCCCATCCAATCAATTACTGCTGCTTCTATTGCCAAAGTAATTTCCCAGCTTGGCTCTTTGTTCGAGCGAGTGACTGGGTCCGTGGATTTTAATCACTGTCGATGTATAGCGTTTGCCGCTCGCACCAGAGCTTGATAAAATGATGATTTTATCCTTCATTAGGTTCGTTCAATTAATTAGGTTCGTGTGATGTTCGCACTAGTTGGGCTTTATTGAAAGAGTTTCATTTTTTGCCAAAAAAAATGGGTTCAAACTCTTTTCTCTTTGGCGGGACATCAGGGGAAGTGTTTTTTTTTTTTTTTTCTAATTTGGTCATTAATTTAATGGAAATTGCTTTTAAATAATACAGTTAAAACCTGCGTAATTCTGTTGGCTTTTATGTCAACACAGACAGTTAGAAGATGAGCTGTGCTAACTCTTTTATAGCTGCGAGCTATGGGTTGCTATGAAATTGGTGCGGATTTATCAGGTGTTCCACTGTGGGGCTTAGTTATTTATGTATGTATCTGTTTATCATTCAGCAATAAATGTAAGCAATTAGGGAGACTGTTTTTTGAAGGGCGTCGAATATTAGATGCGGTGTAACAACTAGACATAGATATATTTGTTGACTATGGCCTGAGGTTGTTTTCCATCCAATACTCTCGAGATAAGTCATCTCATGGAATTTTCAAACCCAATGAGCCGTCTCCTAAATGGCCGCCAAATAATTCACCCAATCGTCCCTCTTGATTTATACCTTGGGTGATTTTCTTTTATAAATGAACGTTGGAGGCGTGTCACTGATTGATGCAGTCTTTGTCCTTTTATGATCGAAATGCGTACCTACCACCATTGGAAAACGAATTTCACCGCGTAATATTTAGATTTATGTATTTATATATATTTTTAGCAATTTGTTTATTATCATATACTTGTTTTTTTTTTACCGAGGGTACGTGAAAATCTTCCAAAGACACTATGACAGCAAGCGCGTGCTCATAGTAGTGTCAGATTTTTACTGACTAAAAACACCACCCTTCGAGGAATTGTTAGATACTGCAACTAAGATATAACTTATCAAGCAATTTTTCTATAACGAAATAACAACTTTTGACAGGCTACTTTCCAATGAAAGATCCTGCATGTTCCGCAATTTAGACGCGGTTAATCTTATCTTGCCAAGTCGAACGGTTTCGTTCTTTGTAGCCGGCGCAATAAATTGTTCTCGTCCAAAATTTGTCGGACTGAATTGTTGACATGTCCGATTAGTCGGTTTCTATGCTTTCTCGCGAAGCTTCTAGTTTCAGCTTCAATTGTTGGAATTCCGAGATCCCTGTGGATATCGTCGTTTCTAATATACCATGGTGCTTGTACAATTTCTCTAAGCACTTTATTTTGAAAAGTTTGTAGAACATTGACATTTGTTTTCTTTGTACAACCCCAGAGTTGTATACCGTAGGTCCACACCGGCTTTAGCACTTGCTTGTATAGAAGCAGTTTGTTTTCGGTACTGAGCTGGGAATGTTTTCCGAGGAGCCAGTACATTTCTCTATATTTGATATCGAGTTCTTTACGTTTCATTTTCACGTGCGAATTCCATTTCAGCTTTGCGTCGAGTGTCATTCCCAGGTATTTGGCCTCGTTTGCAAAGGGTATTCGCGCCAAGTTTAGGAAAATTGGCAACTCATTAGTTTCCTTATACGTGAAATTCACGTGAACAGATTTAGTTTCGGTGAGGGCGATCCGCCAGTCCCTCGTCCATTCATTTACTTTATTCAGTGCGATTTGAAGTTTTGCAGTCGTTTCTTCAATTGTATTACCTACTGCTAGGATAGCGGTGTCGTCGGCGAACGTAGCGAGAGTAGTGCCATCTTCTCTTGGTATATCGCGAGTATATAACAAATAGAGAAGGGGCCCAAGGACACTTCCTTGCGGCACGCCGGCCGAAATTTCCTTAAGTTGAGAGTATTCGTTTCCATGTCTAACACGGAAGAGTCTATTCCCGAGATATGATTCTAAAATATCATATAGGCATACGGGAAGAACTTGTCGTAATTTAAATTTTAAACCGTCATGCCACACCTTGTCAAAGGCTTGTGAGACGTCAAGAAATACGCTTGAGCATATCTTTTTTTCTTCAAATGCTTTCTCAATTACGTCAGTAATTCTATGCACTTGGTCAATCGTCGAATGCTTGGTTCTGAATCCAAACTGGTGGTCAGGGATAAGATTATTATATTCTATCACCGGTTGTAGGCGCGTTAGTAAAATTCTCTCGAAAACTTTGGATATAACTGGAAGAAGGGAAATTGGTCTATACGACTTTACTTCATTTGGCGGTTTTCCTGGTTTTAAAACCATTATGACCTCCGCAACTTTCCATTGGCTCGGTACGCGTTTAAGTCTTACTTGTGAACATAATTCATATGTCAAAAGTTGTGCGTCTGGGTTAGTATACATTGTTTAAGATGAGAGTGGCCAATTTAAATTTCATAGTGCGATAATTTTGCAACAACTTTTGTATAGAGAGACATTTAGTTTAAATCTGCCATTTGGACTAGTTTAAGACGGTTAAAAAAGTGAACCAATTCGATGAAGAAATTCAACATGAATGCCGAACTTCCCCATCAACAGAAGGTACACAAAAAAAAAAGGTCCATGCCGGTTGAAGGATGATTAGTCTTTGCTTTAGACACAGGGGTGGCAGAAATTTGAGGAGGAAATTTGGTGTCGATGAAGGACGACGAATGCTGAGTTTCTCTACCTAAGTCTAACATTCCAATTCGTTTGCTATAAATGCAGGAGTGCCCCAAGGATCTATTCTTTCTCCAACTCTATTTCTTCTCCACATTAACGATTTGCTTGGATCGACAAATAATAAAATCTACAGCTTTGCAGATGACAGCACTCTTATATCCTCCATCTCGAACAGTGGGCCTGTGAATACGGCTACATCACACAATCAGAGATGTGAACAAATTAATTCTCTAAATGATGATCTGGACAAAATCTTGAAGTGGGGAAAGGACAACTTGGTTGTATTTAATGCAAACAAGACACAGCTCACAACATTTTCCAGAAAAAATGCTTCAACAGTTCCTCAGATCCAAATGGATGACCTTACAAACCATCAAAAGGACTCAATGCACCTTCTAGGAGTCACAGTCAATTCAGGAATCACATGGCAGAACCACATATCCTATATCGCAAAATCGGCGTCCGCAAAGTTGAGCTACCTATTTAGAGCAAAGAGGTACTTTAGCCCCAAGCAACTTCTCTTTCTCTACAAAGCACAGGTAAGACCAGGCTTGGAATATTGTTCCCATATATGGAGCTCGGCCCCAAAACATTCACTTAACCTGCTTGATAGCATACAGAGACGAGCAGTTCGACTCATTGGAGACCCTACACTCAGTACACTTGACAACCGCAAGGACATCAACTTTCCAAAACTCATTCTGTTACAGGACAAGCAAACTTTGGAACTCGCTTCCTGGGGATATATTTCCAGAAGACTACAATTTGCAGCAATTTAAGTGCAGAGCAAACATACATCTGCAAGCATCTCGGGGCGCTGTTGAAGCGTTATAGGTTCGCCTTTCCCGGGAGAAGTATATATATAAAAAAAAAAAAATGGAGTTCCGATTGGAAGACTAACCTCAAAAACCATATACTTACTTTTACTTTACTTTTGTTGGCTCAACTAGAGCGTGGTGCTCCTAGGCCTTGCTCAATATACCCCTCCAGCCGGCTCGATCTCTAGTCTGCCGTCTCCAATTTCGCACTCCAAGTTGTCGGAGGTCTCCCTCCACCTGGTCGCTCCATCGAAGATGAGGTCTACCTTGGCTTCTGACTCCCTCTGGTTTGGCGTTGACGACTTTTCGCGCTGGAGCATTGATGTCCATTCGCTCTACATGACCCAGCCATCTTAGTCGTTGAATTCGAATTTTTCTGGCTAAGCTTAAGTCGATGTACAGCACGTATAGTTCGTCGTTGTATCTCCTTCGCCAAATGTTGTCTTCTTGGTTTACGCAGACATGACCAATGACCATAAATCGTACGCAGAACTTTTCTCTCGAAGACTCCAAGTGACTTTATATCCGATTGGGAGAGGGTCCATGCTTCTGCAGGAACGGTATGATGAGTGTTCTATACAACGTCTGATGTTGTTGCCTGAATTTACAGCAGTGCCTAGATAGACAAATTCACTGACTACCTCGAGGAATACCTATCAATGGTCACATTTTGACCAAGTCGCTGGTGGGATTGAACTTTTGTTGATGAAAGCATATACTTCGTCTTGTCCTCGTTTATTTTCAGCCCCATTCTGCTTGCTACTGACTCCATAGTAGTGAATGCACCGGTTACTGCTCCCTTCGTTCTTCCTATCACGTCAATGTCGTCTGCAAACCCAAGTAATTGAGTTGATTTATTGAAAATGGTGCCCGATGTACAGGCATGGTTGCTCCGTATTACATTCTCAAGTACAATGTTAAAACAGCTGCATGACAGTGCGTCGCCTTGTCTAAGCCCTCTGGTGGTTTCGAAGGTTTCAGTAGAGTCTCTACCAACTTTGACGGAACATTGAGCATTCTCCAACGTCATTCTGATAAGGCGTATCAGTTTAGCAGGGATTCAAAAGCTAGACATAGCACGATACAGTTCAACTCTATTAACACTGTCATAGGCTGCTTTAAAATCGACGAACAGGTGGTGGGTGTCGATGTTATATTCTTGGGTTTTCTCCAGGATCTGGCGTGATGTGAAAATTTGGTCGGTGGTAGATCTGAAGCCGCATTGGTAAGGACCTATTAGATCATCAGAAAACGGCTTGAGACGTTCACATAAAACGCTGGAAAGGATTTTATAGGCGATGTTTAAAAGACTTTTGCCTCTGTAGTTGGCGCAGAGTAGGCGGTCTTCTTTTTTGTGAATCGGGCAGATGGTACTGAGGTTCTACTCATCGGGCATACTTCCCTCCGACCATATTTTGCAGATGAGTTGGTGTATGCTCCTGACCAGGTTATCTCCAGCGTGCTTAAAAAGTTACGCTTGTAGACCATCGCACCCAGCTGCCTTGTTCATTTAGTCTGGTGATGGCCACTTTGGTCGGGCAGTTTTAGATCGTGGTAGTCATCTAGATTAACTGAGAAAAATTGATCTGGGGCGGGATCTTGGCTGTCATCGCCATTTAACAACTGGCTAAAGTAGTCTCTCCAGATGGTTAACATCGCCTGTGTTTCAACTATGGTATTTCCATCCTGACCTTTGCAGGGCCAAGGGCGGCTTGTGAACCCTGATGTAGACTGTTTCACTCTTCTGTAGAAGATTCGCACTTCTTTTCTGCAAAAAACATCTCTGCACCTCCTCGACTTCGCGTTTCTGGTGTTCTTTTTTCTTCTTCCTGAGTAATCGTTTCTCATCCTTTCATCCCAAGAACCATATATTTTAAGTAAATTTGTTCAACACACACTTTTGCTTAAAGTAAAATCACATGCACTTTGAAAATCCACTTGGTAGTTGAAACATTTTCCAAACCTCCTCACATACCTATTGTCCACCATTTTCCATATACCCACCCATAAAAATGCTGATCCACTTTATGTCTTATTCAATTCACAGTCAGCCAACGAACCAGTTAAAGTCCATCCATCGGGCCATTCGTCCTATGACTATCCGACGAAGAATTTAAAAAACCAAATTATTACCAGCCAACTAAAGGAGACTTCATATCCGGCGGAAGTTGAGAATTTCGAACCGAAAATTTCGATTCGAGAAAAACCGATTATCATTGACGAGGACACTGGTAATACGATAACCGGCAGTAGCTACAATAATGCACCAGGTGACCTGATGACTGCCACCATCGAACAACGACGACAATTCCAACTCACAGCTGAGGCAGAGAAATTGAATAAATCCTCAACAGTGAATCATAGCATTCGGAATGTCGACCGGCGAAAGATCCAATCGAACACGAAGGACATTGAAGACGATTCGGGAAATAATTTTGTGTCGGAACGAAAGGTTATTATATTACCAACATCGATTCCAACATCCAGATCGACTCTACCGAATGTTTACAGCAATGCCGGTGGCAATGGAGTCAAATTGGACGATGTCGAGTTCTTGCATGCGGAGGGTATTGTGAGAAGACGTCACCGGAGGGGCAGAAAAAATCGGTAAGTCCTTTAGGTAAGAGAATTGGTTTTGTTCAAGTATTGGTATTTTCCATTAGAGGGATTTGGCTTTTGGGTGGAAATTATAATTTTTTATTTTTACTCTTTTAATAGGGGTTGGGTTGGGGGTGATTGATTTAGCGTAGCACTTATGTAGTATGAAGGTAGACACCATTCAATGGTTGGTCACGGTTATGTATACATTCATGCACAAAGGTTATGTGAGTTTTGGAGCGAGGTTGTAAAGCCATACAAAGGTAGTAAAACTGACACTGTTTTGAAACTAGGGATATTATTGACCGGATCGAAATATTTCAGATATTAAATTTTAGTAATGGTGCACCTACTCCTATTATCTTTGCCTCTTATGGCATTTTGCACAAACTTATTTATTTTTAACCCTAGAAGACTAAGGTTTGTTTATAAATCCCATGCCCGCAGTTGGCTAACAAAGCGACCTGAAAGATCTATTGTATTAATGGGGAAGGTTTACCTAAGAGACCTGCGACCTCCCTGGTGAAGGTAAATAAGTCCTCAGTATCATAGTGCATATATCGGGTTAGGCTAAGGTTACTGACTGTCTCTAATAAGCTAATCATTCGTCGATTCGACAAACAATACTAAAATATATATATTTTAAAGCTTTGTATAATATATGTAGTTCTACTTTTTTTTCCTGAAACATTAGAAAGGTGTTGCTAAATTAATTTACACTAAATAAACCAGCTGTTCGCGTCCAGCTCTGCCCGAGCTACGGAAATTTGTTGCTTAAAAATCTTGTCTACAGTCCCGCTCAGCAAAAGTGCTTTGTTTTGACAATGCAGAATCTTAGCTGCCATGAGTAAAGCGTTTTCAATGTCCTTAAATTCGAGGTTACGTTGAAACAACGTCTTGTTGCGCCTAATAATACTTTCATACTGGAGAAGTGGAGTTATCAAACATAAATAATCAACGTTTTCCAAATTACTGAAAATCCAATTGCATTAGCAAAAGAAATGGTTTCCGTAAAGAAAATTTCGGAAATCATGAAAATCAGGCAGAACTTTTGACTAACACGATCGCACGGTTTATTAGGTACTTTTAAATTAAAAAAAAAATCCAATACAAAATGTATAGGAAATTAATTTTTATGAATTTTCCAATTTTCTCGTCATACAAACCTGGCTTAGGCGTAGACAAACACAACAAAGAAAACATATCTCAAATTGGACGATCCGTTCTCGAGTTATGGGCGGTCTTACGGATGCAACTTTATTTTATATATATATACTAGCGTGCCCGGCGAACTTCGTCCCGCCCAAAATTGACTTTTTGACTAAAATAATTTTCACTTCGACCTGAAATTAATTTTATTTTAATACGATCTCACTGTATACTACGATCAAAATTCAAAAAAAAAAAAAAAAAATTTCCAATTTTGTCGCCGTATGAGCCTTCTTTAGGCGTAGACAAACGCAATAAAGAAGATTAACGTGTCGGCCAACCTTCCGCTTTTTGACTAACATGGTTTACAGTGCACGACGTAGAAATTCGTTCTCAATAAGCGGATTCCGTGGAATGAGAATGTTTTGTCTTTGAATTTTTTCCTCAAAACCGTCGCTTGCATGACATTTGATTTGAGATCCTTCACCACCAAATCAAACGCGTCATGTTACAAAGTCTCGGTGCATTGAGGTAACGCAACAAAATTATAAATGAGCCGACTTTCAATTGTACAGATGTAAGTCCAGAACATCCAAAGAATTCAAAAATTCAACTTATCCCCATCAAGTTTTGTTTTCACGACAAAAAGTAGCATATGTCCTTCCTTGGGCCCATGCGAATTTAAACCAAAAATCATAAAAATTGAAGGATTGGTTCCCGAGTTATGAGTGCGCACATACGGACGTAAGTCTTTTTTATATGTAGCTGTACCCACCCGCCTGCTCACATTTCGCAAAGTCCTTTATTTGGACAATGTCCATTAATAATTTTAATGCTTCCACAACCCGTTCTCCTATCCCGCTTATGTTTTGCAAAGTACCATCTATAGGGTCCGAAACTATAAAAAAAAAAAAAAAATAGTTGGCGCAGCAGGTCCGGAGAGACCTTAGGCCTAGCTTCTCACAACCATTCGTTTTGTGTGAGTTTTCATTTTTTGGAACGAATGGAAGGGATCTACAATTTTATGCCGACTCCAAACGGCTAATTGAGAAGCTCTTTCAAGACAGTCATACTCTCGGATGTTTGTCAGACGTTCGCGAGTGGTGGCGCAGTGAAAAAAACCCTAAGTTGGAATTCAGGTTTTTGCGGGATTCGAACCCCGACCCCTAGCATAGTAGTCCAACACACTAACCACTAAGCCACTGCGCCTACCTAACCCAACAGCGCCACCTATCAGGTCCAAAAGTATCATAGCCTTCAAGTGGGAACGAAGAATATACATCCACGAAATTTCATTGAAATCGGTTGAGCAGTTTCGGAGATCGACAACAACGCCACCTATCGGGTTCAAAAATTTATCTTTTAAGACTGTACCTAAAATACACCAATACGAACAAAACAAAAGAAGAATCATAAAATTTGACCCAGTAAGAACATTTTCCTCGGTTTTGTTATTTGTGCCGGAAATCGAATGGAAATTTTATTTACCTATTTAAAATTGATTAAAAACTAATTTGGAGTTTTCGTCAACAAATTGTACAGCTAAATGAAATATGAATTACGGAAATGTCAAATTCAAAAAAGTGTAAACAACCAACGCCAACTATATATTACTAAGTACAATTAAATTCAGTGTTGATAATACAAAATTGATGTGCAGGGAAATCTAACTTGTCGTAAATATCTCCCAGCGCCACCTATCGGATTCAAATTTTGGCAAAAGCTTTCTATTTTTTTAAGTGCTATATGGTGTAAATTTCAGCCAAATCGGTCCATAAATAAGAATTTTCAAAAAAGCGACCCCAGCGCCCCCTATAGGGTCTAAAATAAACATAAACCATCCGGAGTACCACACAAACATATGGTGTGAATATAAGGGGGAAAGCTTCAGTGGTTCAGCCGTTATCGTCGGTCATACATACGCACGAACGTTTTTATATATTAAGATAGATTGAGTTTTCATTAATAAACAATCTTTAAAGTAAGCATAACATTATTAAGTTGAAAATTAACATGTTTTCAAAAACATTTCCAACTCTTACGACCAATAAACGAATGAAAGCATTTTAGACAGTTTTGAATTTTTGTCAAGCAACCGTTTTGGCCAGAAGCCTGAAACATATCACAAACATTCTGCTGAGTGCCGTTACTTGAGACTTCAGAGTTCAGATGTGCCCTAAAGAACAAAGCACATTGGTTTGAAGTGCTTGTTTGGAAATACGTCTGTATATAGAGGGCGCTGTTGACAATGTAACTTTTTGCAGCATGTGAAACTCTGGTAGACAGCATTCTGCGAATACAACTAGTGTTCCATTGTTGAAGTCTATGTACAAAAAAAGGGAACTTTATTCAGAAAGGGGGAATGCGGTAAATACAGGGTGTCCGCCGGGAAGGTATACAACTTTGTTTTGCCGCCATTTTGGTAAACATTAGTCTTGACAGTTCATATTTGGCATACGCGAAGTGTTCACATGGCAAATTGATTATGGAAAAACATTCGATAAACCAACGTATTTTAATCGGTGCCACATCGCATACAGCCAGGATTACAATTGAATTACTGCGAGACTTTTTCCACAACTAGTTATTTCAAGAAATAGTGATGTTGGTTGGCTTCCATGCTCGCCTGATTTGACTGCTCCGGACTTCTTTTTGTGGGGATACCTGTAAAGCAAGGTTTATACAAACAAACCAGAAACGCTTGAGCAACTCAAGTAAAATATTCGTGATGAAAATAATGAAATACCACAAATGTGCTCAAAAGGGCTCGCATTTGTGAGACTAACAGAGGCGGACATTTACCTGATATTGTATTCCATACGAAATTGCCGACATTAAATAAAACATTTATCAACATAAGATCCATTTTCTTTCATTTAATCAAAAATTATAAACAAACAAAGTAGAATACCTACGTTCCCGGCGGACACCCTGTATGTCCGGATAGTGGTACTAACAGATGCTGCCCCAAGGCGGGATTTGCCTTTTGCCTTGTCTTTTTCATGAACCTAGCAACTGCGTGTTTTCTGTACGTACAATGTAAATGCTTATCAAAAAACGTATAGGAGGCTTAGTAGGTACACTATCTGTGAATGAAGCGTAAAGCATTCGCTTTTAGTCAATCATCTTCAGACATCTGGATCGTCCTTATATTGTTTATGAGGAAAAGTAAAGTAAACTATATAGATTCGAGAGATATTCGAATCAGACCACCATTTTCGGGTCTCTTTTCGTCTCTCAAACCTAGGCCTAGCTTCTGACAACCATTTGTTTTGTGTGAGTTTTTCAAGTTTGAAACGAATGGGAGGGATCTAAAATTTTATGCTGACTCCAAACAGCCAATTGAGAAGCTATTTCAAAACAGTTATGCTCTCGGATGTTTGTCAGACGTTCGCGAGAGGTTGAGGTATTTGAGCCTCGGACCCCTCGCTTAGTAGGCCAACATACTAACCACTACCACTAAGTCACTGCGCCTACCTTTATGAGGAAAAGAAAGCTCGGTGCTCAGTGCTATATAATTTTAATGTAAGGATTGCTCAAGCTAGATCACTCCACCTCACTCCTATTTTCGGTTTCCCAAAATATTACCAATTATTTAACAAACTATTCAGGTAGCAAAAATGTAAATAGTCCCCAATTTATTATTAAGCACAGGAACATTTTCCAACTCACAACCCTATACAACTTTTGTGTATGTACTACGTAGCCATAAATTCATTTTACTCTTACAAAAAGTTTATAAAACTGCTCAGTGGGTCACGCTCACGCATAAATAACCTCGTACTCAATATTAAATTAAATTTGGTCTCTCTCCCTCCCACTCACAGGCGAAGTTCAGAGACTGGACGTGACTACAATGTCCGATTGGAACGACTGAAAGCGGAGCTTAATCGTCCCGTTCGAACTGCAGACGATATTCCCAAACTGCCCAAACGAATTCATAATAAAAAAAACACTGAATCCCTTCCAACCGAATGGCTATCAGCTACAGAACCAGTCAGCTCAATGGTCAAACCGACCAGTGCCGGTTCGTCGTCCTACCTTGAATCGCCACCGTTGACAACCCCAACCCCATCATCTGCAGGCGAAGCAACAGCAGTGCCGACAAAGTCTCATCACAAATTCATAACTGCTAAAAGTTTTAATTATTCGTCCGAAAACATGGATGAACTGGAAGTCCTCACCAAAAGGAAATCAACGATGGACGCAATCAATGCCGAAGTGAACACATCCCTCGAAATGCAATTACGAAATGAGGAGTAAGTTTTCAATTTCGAATTTGAACGAATTTAACAAAAAATATTTATATAGTTTCCATTTTTTTGTTGATTTTTGTTTTTTCTTTTTTTGTTCTGGCATTTATTTGAGAATCTCTGATCCTGCACCTAGCTGGGGGTGTGTTTGGAGGGATAATAATGGGAAGTCTCCCGTCGCACCCTTGTTCCGGGATAAAGTTTTGCGAAATTTATGAAAAAGAAAAATACAAACTCATACAAAAGCCGTTGGTCCGGCTTCCCCTCGCAAATCTGACTACAAATTCGGCAGCCAGCTAGTTAAAATTGGAAATAATTTGCACACATAACTTTTTTGCATAAATCTGTGCAATCGAGTCGGTGAGGTGTATAGTGGTCTGTGGTACGGTCTGGGCAGCGTTGCCAGACAGTTGAAATATTTCCCCCCAGACAAATTTGAAAAACCCCCAGATTTAGTTATTTTCTAAAAAAAAACAACAACTTTTGAACAAAAAG
The DNA here is from genome assembly GCA_946477585.1 of Cheilosia urbana. Taxonomy (NCBI): domain Eukaryota; kingdom Metazoa; phylum Arthropoda; class Insecta; order Diptera; family Syrphidae; genus Cheilosia; species Cheilosia urbana. The sequence goes on from OX297853.1 coordinate 161,882,722, forward strand.
TTGAACGCAGTCAAAAAAAAAACCCCAGATTTCCCAATAAACAATCAAAAAAACCCCTAGATCTGGGGGGAAAACCCCCAAACTGGCAACGCTGGGTCTGGGCAATAGCCGACAGTGATAGTTGGTGCAATAAAAATAAAAATACACCCTTACTCACCACCACTGTAGAGTCGCGTCCGCGGGGGTGTACTCTTTCCGAGTTCCGTTTGGGAGATATTACAGTTTTCGCATCAGAGGAGCTCTTGAAGAGTTATTCCCAACATTTAGGAGTTTCAGTGGCAGATGTTGGGACTGGGTGTAGGTATATCCACGGTTGAATGCAGATGAGCTGTTGGCGGTCCCTTTTTGTTTAGTTAATTGCTATTCAAGAAAATTATTGCGCAGTTCTTGCGGTTGAAATGTGTATATGAAATGTAAGGGAATATGTTGCTTTGCAAAGAGATACTTTGCTTTGATGCCGCTGTTGCTGATGTTCGTGGTGGTTAGCTATGCTATGGCAAAGGGATACATCATTATTATTGTCGAGAGGGGTTTCAGTCGGTTGGAGCACGAAAGTGCGCCGAAACAGCAAGTCAACGAGCTAGGTTTTTTTTTGAATATTGTAGGTGTATATAGGTACGGGGGTTGTAGATTTTCGTTTAAAAACGTGTTGCTGCAGCGGTAGATACCGGAGGCGTATTTTCAAAACAGATTGTGATTCCTCTACGAGGTTTGAGGTTTTCTTATACGTATATCTATTATGTCTTTATGTTTCTGTAAGGGAGTAGCGACCCTGCCACGCTGTCTTTACCTTCTGGTAAAACTATTTTACTCTGTTCGTGAGGTACCAATTTTAATTTATGTGTGCTTCTCGTGCCCCATCTTTTCATCCCTGAGAAACCGATGTTCAAAAGCGGGCGCCAATCCAGAGCCGTAGCCTTGGACATATCAAAGACATTTGACCGAGTCTGGCATAGAGCCCTATTAGGCAAGTTAGCGTCTTACGGATTACCACAACAACTCTGCGGATGGATGCAAAATTTTCTTCTGGGAAGATCGATCCAAGTTGTTGTAGATGGTGTATCTTCCAATTCGTTTGCTATAAATGCAGGAGTACCCCAAGGATCTATTCTTTCTCCAACTCTATTTCTTCTCCACATCAACGATTTGCTTGGATCGACAAATAATAATATCTACAGCTTTGCAGATGACACCACTCTTATATCCTCCATCTCGAACAATGGGCCTGTTAATACGGCTACAATTCATAGTCAGAGATGTGAACAAATTAATTCTCTAAATGATTACCTGGACAAAATCTTGAAGTGGGGAAAGGACAACTTGGTTGTATTTAATGCAAGCAAGACACAGCTCACAACATTTTCCAGAAAAAATGCATCAACAGTTCCTCAGATCCAAATGGATGACCATCCAATCCATCACAAGGACTCAATGCACCTTCTAGGAGTCACAGTCAATTCAGGAATCACATGGCAGGACCACATATCCTATATCGCAAAATCTGCGTCCGCAAAGTTGAGCTACCTATTTAGGGCAAAGAAGTACTTTAGCCCCAAGCAACTTCTCCTTCTCTACAAAGCACAGGTTGGACTAGGCTTGGAATATTGTTCCCGTATATGGAGCTCGGCCCCAAAACATTCACCTAACCTGCTTGATAGCATACAGAGACGAGCAGTTCGACTCATTGGAGACCCTACACTCACATCGAATCTACAACCGTTGGTGCACAGAAGACAAGTCGCTGACCTATGTTTGTTCTATAGGTACTTCCATGGTAGATGTTCTGAGGAACTCAAAGACATTATCCCTCGAAATGCAACTTTTGGGCCCCCAACAAGACAGGCTGCTAATGCTCATGACCATACAGTACACTTGACAATCGCGAGGACATCAACTTTCCAAAACTCCTTCTGTTACAAGACAAGCAAACTTTGGAACTCGCTTCCTGGGGATATATTTCCAGAAGACTACAATTTGCAGCAATTTAAGTGCAGTTCTAAGAGTAAATTTGATGTTTCCAAAATGATTGCGTCCTTAGTTTTCAATCCGAATCACCGAAAACGCTAATTTTAGAAACCGCTCATATCTCGAAAAGTCTATTTTCGATAAAACTTTATAAACTAAATAACGTTAACATCCCGAACAACATTTCGTACTCAATTTTCAGCTAAACAGTTCAGCAATAGTATTTTTCCAATAAAATATTGAAAAATGTTGTTACTATTTTGTCTGCATAGTATTACAAAAACTGCTCTAAAGATTTTGATCAAAACACATATTTAGGATAATTCTAGTTAAGATCTCATATCATAATTAGTTTTTCTCAAAAAGTTGGAAAAAATCTTATTTTTTTAAAAATGACTAGGTAACCAAATCCCAATCTGTCTTCGTATATTTGTTTTATACTGCAAAAAAAAAAAAATATATATATATGCATTGCTCGTCAAACCAGGGGCTTAATGGCATATGACCCGCCCCAAAAGTTTGGACTTCCTAGCAGTGTTACCACGGCTCTTCTATTGTGGCTGGCTGTTCCTATAGTAAGATTGATTTACTGACATCCTCATGTTATAACAACTTTCCTGCTTCGAGAGGGCATACAACTCAGAGTAGTTTTTTGTTGAGGCGTGTCAGATATACACATTCTTGAATGCGGCTAGGTAGTTATCCAATAAGTTCGTTACCAAGCAAGATAGGTATAACCGCATTTCGGATTTTTTGATCCGACCATTGGAAGGGTCCATCCGATATTTTTTTATATTGAATCCGTTCTTTTCCGAAGACACTTCATATTATTTTTCTGTTCCATGTTGAGGAAGTTACCCCGCCAACACAACTCAGATGGTCAGTTCCATTTCCATTATAGTTCATTACAGAAATGCATTACCCAGGATAATACGATTTTGCCGAACTTATCGCTGAGTGTGATTGGTGCCTCCATAGTCCACTTCGAACCGTATGGTGCTGACTTTTACTTTTCAATCCCAATCCCAATATCTCTGAATTCCAATATCCCAATGCAGCAATTCCAAAGGTATCCAACCACTTAACCGACTCACTGTATGTGCCTGCATTTTAAACCACTCGCTCAGCGGTCGAATCCAAACAAACCGTATTCACGGGTGTCCTCCATGCCCTGTTCAGCTTCCTATCAAAAATCGCTTAACAAATATACCCACATACCTTCCCTGCCCCCCCCCATTGTTCGAGATAATCCGAAAAGGATTAAAAAATCATCCATCACTCAGTAACAAAAAAAAAAAAAAAAAAAACCCGCACACAACATCGCTAAACAAAAATTGTCCTCCGCATTTTCTATTTCTATATCTCTATCTCCATCCACAGGCAGATAAAACACTTGGAGCACCATCATCGTATGACACGAGCTGTTACTGCCAAAAAGGAGCGTGTCTGGGATTATGGCGTCATCCCATACGAAATCGATGGCAACTTTAGCGGATTACACAAAGCGCTCTTCAAGCAGGCGATGCGCCACTGGGAGAACTTCACATGCATTAAATTCGTGGAGCGTGACCCAGAGAACCATCCCAATTACATTGTCTTTACCGTCCGAAGCTGTGGGTGAGTGAGCCAGTTGCCTGCGACCAGAATTTCGGTGAACCACCTACTACCATATGTGTTGGTGCATGGTGCTATGTGCATTTTGGTAATGCACTTATTCGCCGTTCTTCTGTGTAGTTTCCGCTTCTTTTTTCTTGATTTTTTTTTTGGTTGCATTCCACTACATGTGTGCGTGTATTCGCTTTGCCGTTCTAGGTGCTGTTCGTTTGTGGGGAAACGGGGCAACGGACCACAGGCCATCTCAATCGGCAGGAACTGCGATAAGTTCGGCATTGTGGTGCATGAGCTGGGACATGTCGTCGGATTCTGGCATGAGCACACCCGTCCCGATCGGGAGAAGCACGTTGTCATCGAGCTCAATAACATAATGAAGGGCCAAGATTATAACTTTAACAAGTTGACGCCGGATGATGTCGACTCTCTGGGCATGGCCTACGACTATGACTCCATTATGCACTATGCAAGGAACACATTCTCGAAGGGCACTTATCTGGACACAATACTGCCAATCGAAGTGAAGGGTAAAAAGCGTCCCGAGATCGGACAACGCTTACGCTTGAGTGCTGGCGACATCTCTCAGGCGAAACTTCTCTACAAGTGTCCGAAATGCGGGCGAACTTTCCAGGAGAATACTGGCAGTTTTGCCAGTCCGTCGTATTTCACAGCCATCGCTGTCAATGAGACGGAGCGGTGTGAGTGGCGGATTACGGCCACACATGGCGAACGGATTGTGTTGCGGCTTGAGAACTTGGTATGTATCAGTGCATAGTGCTGTTTGTGTGTGCGTACGTGTGTGGCTAACGTTTTGTTCTCCCCTTTGTTGGACTTGTCTCCGTAGAATATATTCAAATCGGAGAAATGTCAGACGGATTATTTAGAGATACGTGACGGTTACTATTTTAAGTCACCACTAATTGGACGATTTTGTGGGAAAGTGGCAAAGGAGGTCGTGACTACGGTGAGCAGCAGAATGTTGCTCACATATGTGAACGGTCATCGGAATGCGGGCTATCGTGGCTTTAAAGCTGATTTCGAAGGTAATTTTAAATTTCAATCTGTCGGTATGTAGTGTGTGGTTTGTTTGAAGGACTTGCGGCAGAGAAGGGGCATTGAAAGGATGTCTGCAAATTATGCTAATTAAGGCGTTGGTTGAGGTAGTCGTTTTGAACTGTGGCAAGGCATTTAAAGTGCTGTGCAGTAGCTCGCGAGTAAGTATCCTCTTTATTGTCAGGATTTAGGAATATTTTTCTGACATTCAATATTAGGATAGGGATATATGATGATAAGTGGCAGAGGGTACATGAGGGTTATAATTTCAAAAGTCTGCTTTTCCACTTTTGAGAATCTTGAGTAAAACGAAAAAAAATGTTAAAGCTGCTAAAATCATATTAGGGATATGTTTAAAGGCTGAATTGCAAGTTTGAAATGATCTTTATTTATTTCTTGTGGTTTTGAACTTATAAGGGCCGATTTTTCAATGGTCAGATAGCCAATCAGATAGGGGTTAACTGTCAGATAAGACATATATTCATTTTTCAAAAGTCGAATAGCAGCTATTTGATACACATATAAGGTCTGTTCCTTTACTTTTGTAGTAAGAATGGAAAAGACTGTCAAAATGGCAGTGTTGGGGATAAATTCTCTCACAGAGAGAGATACTTACGAAAAAGTTAGGGAACGTTTTTGTAGTAATCTATGAAAAATGGCAGGGCGGGAATGTTTGTTATTTTGAGAATATTCATGGGTTAAACTAATTTGTGTAGTAAGAAAGGGACCTTTCATTATGTACAATGGGAATCAGTTTTTTTTATTTTCCACTATCTTTTGAAACTTGAACACCATATTCATTAAAACTCGCGTTTCTGAAGAGGCAAAATAAACTGACCTCTCTCGTTTTTAAGCATATTAGAGTTTTCCATTGTAAATTATTTGAACCTTTTTGCACTGAAACTAAAACGGTTAATGATAAACTTCAAGCTTTGAACGTGGCTTTCTGCCATGCTGTAACACAACATATTGTCAGTCAATCTGCCTCACTCATACCACTTTACCTTCGAATAGTTATCTACCTATTATTTTAAGATTGAAAAACTCAAAGCTTACATCCAGCAGATTTAGGGCCGGTCTGTTCACAGATGGTTAAATCCATGGTTAGGTTACCCCAGATTTTGGTTAACCCATGATATAAAATCAATGATAATCAGTAAGTGTTTGTTGAGCGTTTTTTTCATTTTGGTCACCAAACCATAGCTTTGCAACAAAGCGGTCCATTTTTCCAGTTTTTCTGTCAAATTAATTTTCAAACTAAATCTGTGATTAATTTTGTTTTGGCTGGACATGATTGTTTTCGGTATAAATATATTATAAACTTAATTAGGTACTAGGCTAAAAAGGTACCTACTTTTCTTTTTTAAATTAAATAAAATTGCTTTTAGCACAAGAATGTTGAAACCAAAGAGGTCATCGAATTGTACAAAAGGTTAAGAAGATGGGTGTTTTCATAAACGTCGAAAATCTGCGCTAGTACAATCGTCTTTCTTTTTTGTTGCATTAATGAATACACTCGTTCTGCAGCACTTGTGCAGGCCTGCTTTAGAACAATTTTAAATAATCACTAAATGTTCATAAACGTCAGACAAAAATAAAAAAAATCATCACAATAGTTTGGTTTCCGCCACATTCCACGCCGCAGCTTCTTTTTCCCTTAAAAAAGTTAAATTTAAAATTGTTTACCTCCCGCGCTTTCTGCAGTAAAAAAAATATGGATGCAGAACCTGCCAGACGCTGATGATATTTATGACGTTTACGAACATATCTTCTGCAATTCATCTGCGTTTGTTCGATCAAAAATCTGACTTTATGAACAAGGCTTACGCAGATATTAGTTAGGAGAACGTTTATGAAAACACCCAATATGCTAAGTGAAATTGGTGTTGGTGAAGAAGCAACATTTTGAAAATATGAAAACTGATGCCGTTACATCGAAACAAAAGGATTCAGCTTGTGAAAGAGTTGCTCAACAATTCAGTGCATCTCCTTATAAAAAAGTAAATGTTTTATATGGTTTATGGCTTAATACCTATGTATATTCTAGATCCGAATAGTAAAGGCATTAAAATAAAAAAAATGCCAATCCATTAGCTTTTTTTTTTTTTTTTTAACCTGGACCTTCAATTTATTATCGTATACTTAAAAAAAATTAAAAGGCACTCCGGGAGTGCCGACAGAAGTGATAACTTGAACAATTACGTGTGTATTTTTCGAATCGTCAGAAAATATATTATTGTGTAGGAATTACTTTTAAATAAAGTGTTTTTTTATTCATTATTATAAACTACTACTACTACAAAAATTATGTTACATTTTTCATTTTCATTTAATGCGGTATTTTACATCAAAAATAATACATATTATTTTACATACAAAATTGCAATCTATTGCTTAAAATGTATAAATTTACAGATACATGAAATATTAAATTTAAAAATTAATGGGTATTCTTTGAAATGAATACCAATGACACTTATGAAATTTCATCAACAACTTCAAACTCTTCTATCATCATCATCATTATTATCATTATATGGTAACTAAAATAGGAAACAAACAATTTTGATTCGAATCTATTTAAATATCTTGTAAAGACGGCATCAATTGTAGTTTTATGTCTAGTCGTGCTAAGATTGCGATCATTGCTCATCGTTAAATCAAATTTGCTATTTAAAAATTCAATTAATGGTAGTTTTTATCATCTGCAAAGTTGATGTTGAAATCCCCACTCAAAATTATTGGAATATCATCAAATCTCTTCCCAACTTTATCTTGAAGTAATGCAGAATTATCTTTAGCATATAGGTATATAAGTAATTTTCATCGATGCTGTCTTCCAGCGTAATCTAGATAGATTACAGTCTCGAATGTACATATCTTACTTCAGCTACCACAATCCGATTGTATCTACTTGTATTCTACCGAAACTAGCACAGAACGAATAAATTAATAATAATTATACTGAAGCTTAATTGAATATGAATTTCTTTCCGAAAAATACAAATTTTACTTTTAAAAGAAAAAGAACGAGAAAAGACAACAATATTTTTCTGTCTTGCCGCATCGCCATTGATAATGCTCTAGATCTCGTGGTACGGCATCAATTGTAGTTTTATATTCATTATTTTACACAAAAATTACTAATCATATTTTACAGTATACACTAAGGCGACATGAATATTACAATTATTTATATAGTATACCTACTCTTAGGGTGGCAAGTTTACCACAGTTTTCTATTTCTTGTTTCGGTAATTATAACACAAGCTACTGTGCCGTAAATGTGCACAAACCCAAAATCGTGGATATGTCGGAATAAAGCCTGGTAAAATTAAGTTATGAATTCCCCATACAAAACAGGTAATTGAAATAATTTTGGTGACAATCAATTTGTCGCTACCATAAATTACCATAGTAACGTATTCAAATAAAAATAAAAAGTAAGCCATAGTACAAAAGTTTACAACTAAAAGTATGCAATCGGTGTCGGTGTCCGTGTCGGTGTCGGTGTCGGTGTCGGTGTCGGTGTCGGTGTCGGTGTCGGTGTCGGTGTCGGTGTCGGTGTCGCGAGTTTGCTAGTTTTTGCCCATCCAAATAGTGCCCAACGCGCCTAAAGAAGTATGCAATCGGTGTCGGTGTCGGTGTCGGTGTCGGTGTCGCGAGTTTGCTAATTTTTGCCCATCCAAATAGTGCCCAACGCGCCTAAAGAAGTTATCACTTCAAAAAACTTATATACAGCGCCATAAGAAAGCTGGCATATATATCATATATGCTCTCAAATGTGCGGCAGACGTTCGCGACTGGTTGTCCTATGCATAGACTGACCATATTGTGCACAGAAAGCTGTAATGTGTCAAAATACTACAAATTTGAACAAACAAAATTCCAGAATGTCATTGGTTAAATAACGATAACTAGCCGATTTTGGCTGGTTATCGATTTCTCTGGATAACTAACCAAACCATGGATTCTCTGGTTATATAATATATAAAATTTCGAACAGTCATATTTCTTTTCAACATACTCATAAGTAGACAGCCTTCATATCTTTATGAAAAAATCCAGTTTCCGGTATCTAACAGATCTTCTTGTCTGGTACTTCCGCGCTTTTCATGCCTAACATCCGAAAGACAGTTTTTTTTTGCTGCTATCCGCCTTTGGAATTCACTCCCACGTAACTTGCGAGAGCTAACAAATGCACGACGATTTAAAACTTCAAAATTTTCTCAGTAACTAAAGCAACTAACTTTTCCCCAACCCTATCCCTCTTCAAGCGATCACAATTATTTCAATTAAAATTAATTTAAAACTAAATCCAACTTAACTTTCAAATCATATATTAATATTAAATTAAAAATTGTTTATCTTTCACAGACTGATAAGTGAATTCTTACTGTGTAAGCATGTATACAATAAATAAATCTAAATCTAAATCTAAATATTTTCCTGAACAAAAGATTCAATGGTTACCAGCTTGAATAACCAATGATTAAAGATAACCAAGATTGAACAAACCGGGCGAAAGAGTGAAATAAATTTAAAAGTTTATCGGCTTTTTCCCAATCAGCAATATATTGACCTCCGTATTAATAAACGCTGTGTAAAAGTTATCAACTTGTTACTCAGCAGCTATGTCCAATTTTTGTATGCTATCTGACGTTTACTTGTGCACATTTTTTTATTAAGAATGGGGTCAATTATTAAATAATAATAAACTTATAAAACATTATCTTATCTGCGAGCTTACCAAGGATATTTTCTTCACAAGATTTATTGCAACACAAATTAGTTTAACCCATTAATACTCTCAAAATAACAAACATTCCCGCCTTTTTTAATGTCCTTGGAATACACGCAACACGCGTTTTGAATGTGGCTACTTCGATTTAAATTGGAATAGAAGAGTTTTGGTGCGGAATTTGGTTTGTATGGGAATAAATGAGTTTTGAATTAAACGACTGAGTGGAATAGTGTTATTTAAAAACAAAAAACTTCACTTTTAAAGTACTCAAAAGTATAAGAAATAACAAGTTTTTTTAAATTTCAGCTAAGTACCTAGATGAGGGCCCTTCTAAAGAAGACGTTCTCATACTTAATCATTTTTGAAAAAAAAAAAAAAAAAAGGTGGAATAGAAGAGTTTTGAAATTATACCCCTCATATACCCTATACACAACATCTTCGCTTGTCTAGACTTATTCATGTTGACGAACTTTGATGAACTCACAGCTGCCTTCAAGGTCAAAACCGAAACAGAGTTGTATGTTAGCAACTGTTTGAACCAGGTTTGTGGTGGATGCATGGTTTGTTTGGTCAAACTTCAAATACATGAATACATACCACTGAACTTACACCGGACATCGAAACGTACATGGGAACTGTGAGAGAGTCCTATGGCAGCACTCTTATAATGATTTAAAAGCGCCCGAAGTCCTTGCAAATCGACCTTAGTTGTTGCAAGTTGAAGAAACCATCCTGTCTTCTGTTAATGGTCGTAGTATTTCATTACTTATAAAAATTAAATAGTTAATTGTCAGATGTAGTTGTTTTTGTTAATGTTAAAAATATGCATTGAATTGAATTAATTATTGTGGATTTAAGAAAGAAATTAAGAAATTCCAGTACGATAAGTAGGAAGATGGTATAAAACGAATGGTTCGGAGAGAAAAAGCCAAAGACAAACGGCTCCGGACAAAGATCATAAAAGTTGAACTATATAGTCGTGGAAGAGTGCAGTCGAATTTGGCCGTAAGCGAAGCCAATCAATTTTATTTTTTTCATTTGATTTCGTTGTAACTCTGCTCAAAGGCTTAAGTTTTTGTGTGGATTTCACAGAGAAAATCCCAAGCTTAAATTCATAGTTGAATCCGCAAAAACTCTTGCAAAAAACAACTTCCTCAAATCAAATTCCAAAGCTAGCTTTTGAATTAAGTTTTTAATTCGTGCAGAAAATGTTTACACTGATAATAAAATCATTTTTCTCTTTGTATGCGGATTTGGACTTGTTAACACATCACGTTGAAACTACTTACCCAACCCGTATGGGCTTCTCAGACAATACAAAAAGTTTATTGGAGCAACTTTTAGTTTTTATCTCACCGGTCACCGCACTTTCTCGAGGTATTGCTCGAATTAAAAATGTCCATGTCCACAAAATCTAGTCAACACTAAAAAGCAAGTGAAAAGTTCTTGTCGGATTGATCAAAGCTGAAAGACACCTTAGTTATTTATCGAAATGTAGAAAGGTACCTATACAAAAATTCCGCGTACACTCATTTCGATTTTACGAGAGTCTTTTTTCGAACTAGAACTTACCACATTCAACAAAAGCATGGCAAAGTTCCTCAACGTAGGTACACCAACCATTTTGAATTCTCTACGTGGTCATGGTTTATTGTCTTACTTCCTGACCACAGTCCTGGTGCTAGAACTTTGTTTTTTTTTTTCATGAATCATTCAGGAAATGCTCACAGGGAAAACTTGTTCCCTTCCCATTCAAAAGTGTGGATTCCCATTGAGCTATTCAAATGCAACTTTTCACACAGCCAGGAAAAATATGTATGAACAAAAAAACTCGAATTAGGACACTCTGCTGCCACAGTCAATGTCCCTTCGTAACCACGTAAAAGTTTATCCAGCAATCCTCGTTTTTGTGCATTCCTTTCCACATATCTAACATTTTTGCTTATTTTTCTTTTTCCTCTCGTTCTTACTGTCCCTTTTCTTGCGTTGTTCAACCATTTCTATAGCAATTTGTGGTGGCGAGCTTTCCGTGGACGAATCCGATGGACGGCTAGAGTCCCCAAACTATCCACTCGAATATTTACCGAACAAGGAATGCATTTGGAGGATAACTGTGCCAAAAGGATATCAAGTGGCACTCAAATTCCAATCGTTCGAAGTGGAAAACCACGATAGCTGTGTGTATGATTATGTCGAGGTCCATGACGGCGATAGTGCCGACTCTGACTTGATTGGGGTATTTTGTGGATACAAACCACCACCGAATATGAAGTGAGTATACCCTTGCGAGTAGGTATATATGTGGGAAGGCTTTGCTTAACAAATGCCAATATGATTGGATTTTGATTTCGATGTATTATGTACTTTTTTGTCCGTTCGATTTAGGTCAAGTTCCAATACGATGTTTGTGAAGTTCATATCGGACAGTTCGGTACAGAAGGCTGGATTTTCGGCGATATTCATGAAGGAAGTGGACGAATGCGAAACACAAAATCATGGATGTGAACATGACTGCATCAATACGTTGGGTGGATACGAGTGCAGCTGTCACATTGGCTATGAGCTGCATAGTGACAAAAAGCATTGCGAAGGTGAGTGTGTATGCGCTTATTGAATGTGTGCAATATTGAAATCAGTTGCAGGTACCGTTTTTATGTTGTCCCTTGTTTTGTTTTGAATTTCTGAGGAGATGTGCTTGCGGGGTTTGCAACTTACTTTGGTGGGTGTTTTGTTTTTATTTACAACAGAGACCCCCATCTTCGGCCAAAACAAAATAGCGAATTTGAAAAAAAAAAAGTGAGGGTGCCAGCGGCAAGAGGACTGCTAGTTGGGGGTCTCAGTATGGTTTGTCTCTGGTGCAGAGTGCGATGCAATTTAGCTTGATAGATGTTTATCACAATTTACACAGTGCATACATCAATTTGATATAAGAGTATAGGTACCCCGAGGATAGTATTTTGTGTCGTCATGATTGCACAATGTCTTTCGGTTTGAAATGGAACATCTCACTTAGAAGCTATCACGTCAGCTGCATCCCATATGAATGGCATAATGTGCTTTCGGACATGGAGGACAATATGCTCGCTTTTATAAAATTGTCAAAGTTCAGCTTCCGATCAAGCTGCTTGGAGAATGAGCTCTCCAAATCCTGACCATGCTGCCTATAGCTCTTCGACGTTATTTCCTTTACAGAAAAGTCTAAAGATGGTTGCTCTGCAAGTGATTTCTATAAATGTGACAGCTTGTTTTTTATTTCGACCTATTTTACTGCCTGTATGTTTCATCTCAAACGAGCTGCACAGTCCCCGATACTCGATAGAGCGGATTTTTCTAATATTCCCCAAGCCAGCTCCAATTCCATTAATTTATGAAACATAGCCATATGGCGATAATGCATCCAGGGGGCACACTATCTAATATCAATATCGTCCTACCCTTCTTTAACCTTTATACAAGCAAAAGAATCCACCCGTTCATTTCGTTTCATTCACAGACGCCTGCGGTGGTGTAATCGAAGCCATGAACGGTACGATTACATCGCCATCGTTTCCCGAAATCTACCCCATCCTGAAGGAGTGCATTTGGGAGATTGTCGCGCCGCCACGCCATAAAATCTCACTGAATTTCACCCATTTCGACTTGGAGGGCACGGCACATCAGCAATCCGATTGTGGATACGATTCGGTGACAATATACTCGAAATTGGGCGAGAATCGATTGAAACGCATCGGCACCTATTGCAGCAATATGATACCGCCGGTGGCCACCTCAGAGGGCAATTCACTGCGCATTGAATTCCATTCGGATAAGTCCATTCAGAAGACTGGCTTCGCTGCAGTTTTCTTCACCGACATCGATGAGTGCTCTGCGAACAATGGCGGATGCCAGCACGAATGTCAGAACACAATTGGCTCGTATGTATGCTACTGTCGGAATGGGTACACGCTGCACGATAACGGCCATGACTGCAAGGAGGGCGAGTGTAAATATGAGATCTCCGCGCCAATTGGTAATATCTATAGTCCAAATTATCCGGACACGTATCCGGCGAGTGTGATATGTGTGTGGCATTTTACAACAACGCCGGGACATCGTATTAAACTGATATTCAATGAATTTGAATTTGAACCGCATCAGGTAAGGCGCTCGTGCACAGAAATTTCCAATGTATAGTGGGTATGTTTGGATTATTGTTGTTTACAATTTCAGGAGTGCGGCTATGATAATGTTACGCTGTATGACGGAGGATCGGAGAATAGCGGCCATCTGGGGAAGTTCTGCGGCAACAAGATTCCGTATCCAATATCGGCATCGTCCAATCAGATGTATATGGTCATGAAGGTGGACAACAATAAGCAGTACAAGGGATTTACGGCAACGCACTCCACCGGTAAGTTTGGCAATGAGGGTCATTTTTACTTTTTATGTTATAGGTACTGGTACTTCCTTTTAGTCCTAATGTTGAGGTAGATCATTTTTCGACGCGCATTCCTCGTTTATTTGGGCGATTTTTTGACGTTTTTTTTGTATATCTTTCGACCAGAATATGACGATTTTTGCGAAGCATTTTTTGGCACGTTTTTTGATCCTTTTTTAAAAGGTCTTTCGACCAAGTTTCGAATCGTTTTTTGGCGTTTTTTTTTTCGACACGGCTTTGAAGAGTTTTTCAACAAGATTTTGGATGCATTTTAGAAATATTTGATGACGTTTGACACATTTTTGAATGACTTTTCTCAAGCCTTCATCGATGCGTTCTTCCACGCGTATTTTTAAGGGCTTTTGACGCGGTTTTCGAAATGGTTTTACGGTTTTTTGACGTTTTTCTTTTTTTGTATTCGTATCTTGGGTCGTCTCGTCTCTTGACGTGATTTCCTACATCTATGACGATTTATTGGACTCCTTAGAGCTTTTTCATCGCAGTTTTAAAAGGATTTTGTTTCAGGCTTATGTGACGCGTTTTGCAATTTGTTGATGCGATTTCTGGCTTTTTTCGAAACGTTTTTGACTAGCCCATTCACAAGTTCTTTGACATATTTTTAGATGCGTTTTAGGAGATTTCATAGACGTTTTTAGAGGTTTTTACAATTTTCTTAATAACTTTTGGACAAATCGTTCGACGCATATTTTGACGAGTCTTAGAAGCGGTGAATGGATTTTGTTTGGCGCGTTGTTGACGCAATTTTCGCTACGACTTTTGCTACACTTTTTGACACGTCTTTCGTTGACTTTTTGGAACAAACATTAAACCTATTTCTTATTTCTGATTGGCAGTCGACGCTGTTAATAGTGTCAAAGAAAGATGCAGAAAAGTGATAAGAGTCTCACTTATTTAAAATGCTTTAGCCAAACGTCCAAATTTATAGTCCTTGCCGCTTAGTCATCAGGTCATCACTATCTTTCTCTTCATTTGTAATTACACGCAGTCTGTTGACTTTAGATCCAAACAAGCTGCCAACTGTGTCAAGCTGTTAAAATCACTCCCTTTTATTTGCAGCTTGCGGAGGATACCTACTCGCAACTAGTCAAATCCAACAATTCTACTCCCATGCGCGATTCGCCGATCACAACTACGACGAGAACATGGACTGCGAGTGGACCATACAAGCTCCACCCAGTAGTAATGTGCAGTTGTTCTTCCTCGAGTTCGACATCGAAAACAATGAAAACTGCACATACGACTATGTGGAAGTGTACTCCGGCATGGAGGACACCAGTGGGCCGCTCTACGGCAGATTCTGTGGAAACAACGTAAGCATTAGAAACAAATTCAATGAAATCCCTTTTATTTCTTACAAATCGGTTTTTATTTCCTCATTTATCTGCACACACACAAACACAGGTACCCCAGGAGATAATCTCGCTGACAGATTCGCTTTTGGTTCGTCTAAGGACAGATGAAAGTGTTACGATGAAAGGATTTTCCGCATCTTATGTTGCCGTTGATCCATTTGAAACCAGCGACGAAGATACGAACTCGGATAGCTCGGAGATGGTGACACCATTCGAGGGATACCTGAAAAGCATCTACAAGGCCGATACCGAAGAATACGACGAGTACAACGATTACAGTGAGAATCATCTAATATTGCACAGTCGCCTAAGGAATAGAAATCGATACAAGAATCGTTTCTAAAATGGATTTCTCTTCGAATCAGCGCGCGTTTCCTTCCCTAGCCCGAAGGGTATAGTCTCATATCAAGCAAATGGAACATCAGGATGCATACTCGTCGTACATGGAGGCATGTTAGAAAAAAATAAATAGAATACTTAACAAAAACATAATAACACCATTCACCACGAGAAACAAGGATAACCAACAATTTAAGGATTTTCCTTCCCTTTTAATTTAAGAGACTTGATAACATTTTAACAATAAAATCCAAGTTATATATACGTGGGACTCTCAATACAATAACTAATGTTTAGGTATTTAATTATAGATGAATTTAAAGTGAACGAATATAAAACAAGAAAAAAAAATACGTAGATACTTCTTCGCAAAGTAAAAAAAGAATATAAACAAACTCAATAAAAAGAATATAAACTAATAAAGCAATAAAAAATTAAGAGTTTTTTTTTTACAAAAATCATAAATCAACTTAAGCGTTGTAATCGTAAGACTTGTGTGCAAATGCAATTGAATAAAACCAAATTAATCATCATATCCTTTTCATAAAAACAAAAAGATACAATAAAGATTCGATTGAATAAGTTAATTCTTTTTTAGAACAAACAAACAAAATCTAACCCCTAAGTGATTAAGTAGAGAATGAAAGTGTAATTTTATTATGTATATGACTATATTTATGGAATGACAAATAAATAAAACATGTTAATGTAAGAAGATGAAGGCGTATTATTTTGGGTGTCCCCGAAAGTTGCTGCAAATTGCTGAAATTAAACGAGGTTAGTATTTACATTATGAAAGAATTTATAGCATGGAAAATGATTGCCCCTAGCTCATTACCAAATAAAAAGGCCACCCAACACCGACGGCTCGGACAGAATGTCACAAGAGACAGATATAACTTTGAGGTGGTTAAGGACTTTGTCTACTTAGGCTCCGCTATGAACTCAGACTGAGGTTAAACGAAGAATAACTCTTGCCAATTGCTGTTTCTTTGGGCTAAGGAGGCAATTGAGTAGCAAAGCTCTCTCTGGAACAACTTAAGCGTCCCTTTATAAGACCCTTATCGTTCCAGTCCTACTATAATATGCAGGGGCATGGACTCTATTAAAAGCGGAAAAGGTAACTCTAGCTTATTTCGAGAGGAAAATTGAGGCTATCAGCGCAAAAGTGGTGTAACCCAAAACTATTTAGTTAGGAGATAATGGGGATTTAAAATTTAGTAAATATTTTTTTGAATTTAATATTCTTTGTGAACATTATTTTAATTGTTTTATTTGTAATTTATAAAAATAACTTCCAAATGAACAATAGCTGTGTATATTAGAATTACAACACTTTTGCATTGATAGTTGGTAATATAAGGAATGTATGTAACACCAGAACAGCAACCAACAAAAATTGTGGGTTACACCACGTTTGCGCTGATGGCCTCAATTCTTCGAGTGATTTTTGGTCCCGTCTGCATTGACGGTGAATGGAGGAGAAGATTTAACGACGAACTGTACGGGCTGTAGGTGAAGGTTTGAAGGTGATAAAACAATTTTATTGTTTTTAAACTTTAACACAACTTTATTTAACCTTTCTGGAATACAAAAAAAAACTTTGTTTTTTTTTTCAAAATGGCGGCTCAGGACGATTTTTTGTCTGCTGCCTCCGGCGCGAGGTCCCAAACTGCTCTATTTGTCACTCATCAACCATTGATCTGAAACAAAAAAAAAAAATTAAAGTGTTTTCTTTTTAGGACATATTAACGGAAAGGATAAACGTATAAAATTAAAAAAAAAAGTATAAAATTCAATAAATTCAATATAAAATAAGCCTTTGAAAAAAAATGTAGGGCTATTTTTTGTTTACATTTTTGATCCCAAAAAACGTATTTTATTAACGCGAAATATCTGAAGTTTTAGGTTTATCGATAGTAATCTAAAGAAAGGCCTCACCAAATTTCAGACAAATCGGTCAATAACTTTTTGAGTTACAACACGATCAGTTTTTAAAAATACAGTTTCGAGATAATCGTGTTTAAAGTTTTAGTACAAGAAAATTACCAACTTTAGTTACTTACCGATTAATCTGCAATCCCAGGTCCATATAAAAGTCCTTCCTCCTCTTCAAAAAGCTGATTTTCTTCCATTTGTTGTTGCTTGGGAGCAACAACGATTTTCTGAAAATTTTACATGAACTTCCCCCCTTAAGTAAGCTCCTTGTTTGATATTTTTAATATACACACTATGGAGGGTGCACCATATTTTATGTCGGTATACTTACTTACTTACTTAAGGTGGCGCTACAGTCCGGGGTGGACCTGGGCCTCAACCAACAAGCGTCTCCAGTCAGTATGATCTTTGGCCAGCTGTCTCCAGTTTCGCACACTAAGTTGGTTAAGGTCCCTTTCCATTTGCGCGCGCCACCTGAGTCGCGGTCTTCCTCTACTGCGCCGTCCCTCGGGTGTGGATTCGAAGATCCATGTCGGTATGTAAACATTTAATTACTCTGACATTTATAAACCGATTGACTTGAGTAGACATGTTTTTGAAACGTCAATTCAGTACAATTTCAACCATGACTAGTTTTAAACCGAATCAACGCGAAATAATGACGCTGTACATTGAAACAAAAAGTTCAGTTGCGCAAACTAAAAATGGGACTTACCAATAAACGTTCGACTCTAAATTTGGCTACATTTTCTATACAAATTTCGCAATTGTGAGCTTCAGTAAATTCAAATCGGGACTCAAATTTTGTTATTAGTACCTATGGAGAAAAAATGTAATTTGCATTGGATACTCTGTGCTTTTAACATTCAATCTGTGTGGTTATACACTCGTAGCGCCGTAATAATATATAATTTAAGTCTCGACTTTAAATTTACGGAAGCTCACAATCGCGAAATTTAAATTCGACACAAAAATGTATTATTAGTGCGTCGCAACGATACAATGCTATTATAGATAAATTTGGTATCGCACGGCCAAGAGTATGCAATAGGATAACATCAAGGATAATAAGCAATGTAAATAGATACCTACTGTGCAAGGAATCTGACTGCAGGTACCTTTAAATCCTTTTATTCACATCCGGACTTCCGTTGCCAGTAATGAGAATGCTATAATTTTATAACCCTTTTTGTACGATCACAGTTGGCTGATATTTGTGTACAGAAATATTTTTATTTTTGGGTTTTCTGCGAAGAGTTTAAATTAGTTTCCGGGTGTCGCTCTCTTTTCAGATTTATGGAAAATACGTAAACAAGTTTCTGAAGCTTCACATATTCCAAGCTGCAAACTTTACATGTATATGTATTAAATCTAATTATACAGCCACGTCAGTTTGCCTTCACCGGTGAAATATGGAATTGAGTTTGAAAACGCTCTGCATCAAAAATGTCATGAGTATTAATCTTGTCACGCGTATTTCATCGTGTAATCGCCTTATTGCCGCGGCATTACAATTATATTTTGTCACGGATTATGGGACGAAATGTGACACCGTGTGATCAGGTGTCAAGCGCAAGTGACACTGTCACGAGAGTGACACGAGTGACAATAAAAATATCGAATTTTTGTTACGTCAGAATGTCAAAATTTGCCACGAAAAATGAGAGAGAAAATAAATGAGAAAAAAACTCTCTCCCATTTTCTCTGCAAATGTCCGGCACTAGCAAGAGCCAGATTGCGCACGCTGAACCAACCTTTTTTCGACGACCTTAGTGACATTTATATAATCCATTTCCTCAACTCCACCGTTGGATATAGGCACGAATGCATCACGCCTTAAATAATCATCACAAACTAGGTCACACGATTTGTGGAAACAAAAAGGCACAACATAATTCTACTTGGGTTCAAAGCTGAACCGCCACTTCTACCTACCTCTACCTTAACCCGGTTAAGAAAGAGAAAGAGTTCTGATCAGTATTTAAAATAAAACTTAAAATAATATTTACCCGCTAATAATAGAACTCAAAATAATAATTGATTTCCATTGGATCACTGAGGGAAAATCCACGACCCGAATTTAAGTACTTTTAAGATTATATTTAGAAAGCACACATTTTAATCAAAATTCTTACAATTCAAACTGATTTTTCTTTATTCAATCAAACAAATTTTAATCTAAAAACATGCGAAGTTAAATTAACGCAGTGATTCTAACTCTAAAAACATTTAGGTTCAAAATAAGAAATAAAGTGTTAAAAGTGGATCAACTTTTCGGCATACTTGAATTAAGGATTTTCAGAGTAAATATTACTCTTACTCTCTTTGGTTTTTACTCTGTTTTGTAAGCTATTACAGTTCGTACATTCTCAATCTAAGAATGCACAGAGTAAAAAAAATATTCTTAAGTACGTACATACTCACATTAAGAAAGTTGGATTCAGAATGAGTCAATTATTTCTTGTTCCTAAATTACAGTTATAATCCATCCTTATACGTATTCTCTTATGAGCAGATGCAGAGTGAATATGATTTATTTACTTTATTTCTTCTCACTATTACAGCTACGTTATTATGTTATAAATGTTAAGAGTAAAAGTAATATTTTGTGCTATCAAATTTACTCCGTTTAAGAGTAAACTAAGAATGTGCTGAATTAAATCAAGTATGCAATTTTAGCATTTAAGGGTGGTACGTGTTGATAGTTCAATTTTAATTGCATTCGATCTTCGATCTTTCGAGCTCATTCTGTCTTTGTTTTCGTGTCGCGTCGTGTTGTGTTCGTACCAGTCCAATGGATAACAATAATTTTGGTCAATCTAGTGATTTCATATAATTATGTACTTGAGAATTGTGAAAATAATAATAATAATAACGAAGTAGATAATGAAAGACTTTTAAATCCGTTAAAGGAGTTAGATATTGAAGATATCTACAAATATTTATTGGGTAAGTACCTTTATCATTGACCTGCAGCTCTAATTTGCAAATCAAAAATATTTTTTATTTTTTTTTTAAATGAGCTGGCAATATTACATTTAGAAGTCTTCCATATCTTTCTAAAGACGACCTGTTGATGATTCCACATGTAGGATTAAGGGCTGAATTTCGGCAAAAACTGTTTATATGGAAGAACAAAGTGGTAAGTATCTAGATATACATATTTTCTTTTTCTTGAATAAAAAAATAATTTTTCCATGTTTTTCCTTTTAAGCACAATATTGACGACGACACTATATCAGCGAGCTCAAAGGTGAGTGCCTGGCTTAATACGGAAGCCAATGGGAAGGAGAGTTCTACCAGCCAATGTGCATCAAGCATCGCTTCTTGTTTTTGTTTGGTAAGAAAAAACATTTATTCGATATACCTACCTAATTAATATGAAATGTTTTGTTTTTAAAATTTTGTTAATAAAAAATAAAATTGTTTATAAAATGAATGTAGTTTTTTTTTTTAATTTACATAGCAGGCCCGTTTATGAAAGGTTTGTATTAAGAACGTGCTTCTTAAATCAATAATGCTTTGTAATAGAGACAAGAAATATAATTACTACCTTGAGAACGTCAAATCAATCTAACATGGATTGTTTTCACTTAAATTAAAAAAGAACGTTCCAAAATCAATAGCAGGCAGTCTCGTAATAATCAAAATCACTATCACATTAAAAATGACTAGTATATTAAAACAATAATGATAATACTTATATTAAGTACTTATCGTTCTTAATTCAATAATCCTGCGCTTTAAGAATAAGAAAATATCGGTATCAATTTAAGGACGTATCATTACTTGAAAAGTTCTTAAATTAAACATGCTAATTCCACAAGTAAGAATGCCGTGTTACCAGTTTCAAATCGCCGTACTTAATTTAAGCACAGATCGGATAGCGATGAATATGACTCGAAAATTGATTAATTTAAGCGTGTTTTTGCTTACTATCACTCTATTTTTCTCTCGGTGTGGTTATAAGAAAAAGTAAATACGATTTTCTCCGATTACATTATATCCAATTCCCATTTTGAAAATAACTTTGAATTATATCAAAACTTCCCATCGCAACAAAATTAGTTTCCTGTATTCTCACGTTCCAGTTGTAAAATAGCAAGCCCCAGAGTACCGCTTCTACCCTAAAATGAAGCTCCCATACAAAAATGTATATATAGAAATATCTAGTGATGCAGCTTGGCAAAGCAGTGTCCAAACTAGTTTTCGTCATTGTAAAGCGTTTAAAAGGTCCTCCTCCACAGACAAGAATTGTGTTTTTAAGTTAATTGGCGTTCGTCTTTATTCAGAGTTTTCCAAACTTACGCGATGAATGTGCAGAGATTTCTTTTATTTTCGATGTTGACAAGTGTTTTTGCCATCTAATTAGCCATTGTTGCTTTGATCTTATTATCGCGTATATAACATGCAGTAAGAGGTGGGAGTATTGTGATTGTGATTCTTCAAGTAAGGTATTGTTTTATTAGGGAAAAAGATATCAAAAATTCATCTCGTCTTCTAGGAGAAACACTTGAATAGATTCTTGTTCGTCTGGAAAATAAATTTGTTATTTATTTTTAGAGAAGAAAAATGTTTTCGCTCAAATACATACTCATGTTCTTCATTACGCGTTTAAAGTCCTACATATCGTCATCGAACTCGGATTTTTGTCAGCCGTTCGCATTATGTTGAAATAATATAAAATTAAGGAGTACCTAGTGCTCAGATTTCAACAATTGATCTCAAGCGAAACGACAAAGTTTTATGCAGTACAGTCGTTAGTATGAATATAATAGTACGTATACGCCATACGCTAAATGACCGTTTTATTTTGTAGGCTTTTGTATTTAACATTTTATGGAATCGGGCCGTTACTTATGTATTTCTATAACTTATAGGTATTTTTAATATAAGGTTTTGGAGGGAGGGTTTTTTTTTATTGATTTGGATTTTTTTGGATTTTTTGAATTATGTATGCTTCTTTGTTACTAATTTTCAAGAGCCGATGGGGGAGTATTTAGACCTAGTACAGACTTTGGGGTCCACAAGAGAAAACTGAAGAATGGCAATGGAGATAACAGAGAGCACAATCTGGAGGGAGTGTGGTATCGGTGTGTAAATGAACATGAGTAGAATTCCAATTGGAATCGATTAAGAGAATACACCAAAAGCGAATGAAAAATGGTTAAAAGGGGCGTACTTTATACAGTGATTGACTATTTTTTTTCTAATATCTTTTAAACCTTTACCTTTTCGGCAAAACATTCTTCGGCATATATATAGCTACGAGCATAATCTACAAAAAAGTATGTATACATGTTTTGTAAATCCAGAAATAAGCAGTTTTTTGTACGAATGACATAATTTTTTCAACAAATTACTAATTACTCTAAAACCAGTCGATAAAGAAATTTGGGGTCTTATTGCTTCGTTAATTTACAACTGAAAGTATGCAATAAAAAAATAGCACTACCAAACTCAGATGTCAGATACAATAATAAAATGTCCATACAATTTCTTAATATAAGATACAACTTAATCTACATTTGAAGATTTTTCTATTGAAGTGCTAGCTCGAGTCCATATCAGCAAATCCAAATAAATTAACTACCTAGTGGTCCTTTTATTTCAAATGAAACATAAAGTGAAAAAATATTGTGAATATTTGTGGATTTTGAATTGCAATCTTTTGTGCATATAATAGTAATATTGACTTTGTATTTCATTTTCTTATTCAGTAAATGAGCGACGACGACTGTAGTGTCAATTGCGATGATGACGGTTTCGAAAGCCCGATCTCAAATCCATAAATAGCGCGAAAAGGACAGCCCCCCAAAAAAATATATTACTATATGCACTAATGGCTTCAAAGCCAAATCCACAATTTACAAAAAAAAAATATGTTTTTTAACTACAAATCTATTTTCACACAACACAAGTCTTGCTTTTCAAAATTCGAAAGAGCGGTCATTTCCACAGACAACAAAAACAACAGGGAAAAAATATACCAATCGAGAGACGCGTGACAATGCAGAAATTTTTGAAATGTCACTGAAAATCCTTGAATCAGCCCCAACAGCGAGTGACAGCCTATCACACGGTAATTCAAACTTGTCACTTAATCGTGATATTTCAATTGTATCAAGCCTGACCAGACGCTTGACAAGCGATTACACGTAGTGACAAATTTAGGACAAGTGTTTACGTCATCATTCGTATGACATGTCCTTAACGCATTGACATTACTTGGCTACCTAAAACCTGTTAATCAGAAAATGTAGGTCGTGTATAAAAGCTGTCAGAACAGGTAGGGATGGACTCGTAGGGATAATTTATTGCTCCGATATTCTGTGTTCATTTCCCTAGTTCAATTAAACTCACTAAAGGTGAGTATGCTACAAAGGAAAATGTCGGCGTCGTCGTGATGCGTGATACCATATTTTATTTTCATATGCGCCGCTGTCATATTTATACAGCCAAGTAACTTGTTTCGTAGATTTGTTTTTACAAACCACGATAATAAAGCACAGTCGATTTTGTATTTATCTCTTATAACTTATACGACTGCACATGAAAGCTAACCCAGTGCAGACTTAGTAAATATTTCTTATTAAGTTATGAAAGTATTCAGTAAATATAGCATAATGAAAGCATGACTCACCTAACCTTCGAAACTCAAATTCGATGCTGCCAAGGAAGACCAAACACATGGTGGAACCAGAGGTCGCTTTGAAAATTTCCCTTTGATTCGAATTTAGTCGCTCCACCGATTTTGTTTAAAAATCTTCTCAAGTGGCTTTTGGCTAAATCACTTGATATCGCAAAACATTGCATTCCCAAAAGAGAAGAAGGCGCAATTTCGTACCCATAATTCCTTGACAATAGCTTCCAAACTGCAAACCAAACATGTATCCTAATATTTATGCTACTTTTGTGTTTCATGGAAGACGAAAAAAAAAAAAAAAAAAAAACGGCTAATTGTTTTCAAGCGATACAGACAGCCATTCAAATGAAAATGAAAGCACTTTGATGTGTATACTCTCTGTGAAAAAGACAAGAGCAGTTTAGAGGTCTGATGCTAATGGTTGATGTCTTGATGATGATGTGTATGTATGTTTTCAAAATTACCCGCATATGGCGACCGATTCATTGATAACAACATCAATCTAAGCTCACTAAGTGATCTGAAATATAAATAAATATGGTGGCGTTCTCTATCACCATTCTCATATCCATAGCGCACTGTCTTCTATTAAGAGAGATACAACTATACCTACACAAACTTTACGCATTCAGTGTGCCACTGCCACCAGCAAATTGATCAATGGGCACGGCCGGGTATACACAGAGTGTAGAGTTCAAGAAGATTATCTCCTCGGCACTCTCGACGGGAGCAGTAGTGCTGTAGTGTATAAGACATTATTTCGTTGATCTCTGAAATGGAATTACAATAGTTACAACTTGTTTACAAGTACTCGAAGCGTTATATTTTATTTGTATCAATTTTTTTAGTTTACGCGCTTAGTGATAACTGATAAGTAACGAGTGCACCATCAGTGATTGCACATTTGAGTGAGTAAAAATACAAAAGGCAGAGAAAAGCACATCGCTAATTAGCTCAGTGTCATCTTGTGCGTGTGTTTGTTTGTTTTTAATTTGCTCAGCCAAAGAATGACAAATGACAGTGTAAAGTGTTTATTCATTTTTAAATAATCATGCAAGTAAAAGTGCGCTGAAAAATCTTCTCAATTTCTTAATACATATTTATATTAATTTTAACTAACATTGCTGTAAAATCTGTATTTAAATTTTTTTCTTTAAATTGTTACTAATCTTAAATGGGATTCTTATACTGTGGTAGGGTAGGAAAACCAATGAAATGTCAGAAGTCACATGGTTGAACCGTTTGGAAGAAGATTGTTGAAGGATTAATATTATTTTCAAGCAAAAGCAATTTCTTTTTTCTCCAATCAGTTATGATGTTCATTTGTTTCATTGTTAGAAGGCAGCTCGTAAAGCAAAGTAGACACCACTATCAAGCTGTGAGTGGAGTGAGAGTTGGACTGTAATTCATAGTGATAGAGATTAAACAGGACATTGAAACTGATGGTGATGATGGACGTCAAGCATCACTTTAATGACATACTAAGGGGGCCTGGTCAGATTTGAAAACTTTTTTGTTTCACCACTATTATTAATTCTTTTAACTTGTTTAAGCAAATGTTCTTGACCTCTTTTGGGCTACTTCTTAGTTCATTTAGCGAGAGAAGTTTCACATCTGGTGTGTGTTCGCAAGCACACTCTCTGCTTTTATTTAATTTGGCTTTGTAAAACCGAAAATGTTTCTTAAACTGTTTCTTGTTTACTAGCCTCACCAACACTTTGGAATAACTAATACTATAAAACATGTCCTTAGTTCTTGACCTGAAACCTGCAAAGTTGGCTTTATTTTTAATAATACATTAAACTGGGGTTACCAACATTTGCCCAACAATATAAAAAAACGGTTTCAAGGACATTGTGCCTTCTCCTAGTTCGTATATATTTTAAACATTAAAATGAAACCGAGGATAGGTATTTGATTTAGGTGCGACCCAAAAAGTATACAAAAAACAGCAAAAAACGGAACCCTTATAGATTCGTCATGTCTGTCTGTCTGTACGTCCGTATGTCACAGGCACTTTTTTCCGAAATTTTAAGAACTATACTGTTGAAACTTGGTAAGAAGATGTATTCTCTGAACCGCATTAAGATTTTACACAAAAATAGAAAAAAAAAACTATAAATTTTGGGGGTTCCCCATACTTAGAACTGAAACTCAAAATTATTTTTTTTATCAAACCCATACGTGTGCGGTATCTATGGATAGGTCTTCAAAAATTATATTAAGGTTTCTAATATCGTTTTTTTCTAAACTGAATAGTTTCCGCGAGAGACATTTTCAAAGTGGTAAAATGTGTGTCCCCCCTCTAAAATAAGCGAATGATAAACAAAAAAATAATATATATGACGTAAATTAGACATTACCATGTAAACTTCCACCGAAAATTGGTTTGAACGAGATCTAGTAATTATTATTATTATTTTTTTTTTTTTTTTCATACAATCAACTCAAATATAAAAATAGTAAATAAAACAAGAAAAAACATTTAATTTGAAACATAAACCTTATACATAAGCCCTGAACCTATATGGGCTCACATAGAGTTATATCTAAATTCCATCATTTAGGTACCTAATTATAATGTTTACTTATCAATTACTTAACTTAATTAAAAAAATACACTATTATTAAAACATCGATCAAAGTTAAAAAGAACTTTTAAGTTATGTTAATTGCTGCTACGGAACCCTTCATGGGCGAGTCCGACTCGCACTTGGCCGCTTTTTTTTTTAATATTGCTAGGAAATTAATATTTCTCTGTCGCTCTCTATATTGGGCGCAGTGATGCCAACTAACGCATTTTAACGGCTTTTATAATTCCGTTAGAAATTTTTTAAATGGAATTCTTTTTAAAACTATTTTTTATAATTTTAAAGTGATTAGTGATTAAAGTGGCATCCCTAATTATCATTTAAAACTGTACGGCACGCTTATTTTTTTCCAATTCCACTTGACCTACTCACCAAACCCAAAAAAAATTTGTAGGTTCGTTGCAGTTCCTTTGGAAAATATGCAATTTTTATCTTTTTTACCAAAAATGCATAATTTATGTCGTTTAGGCATAAAACCTTCGATTCGGGTGGCATCACTGCTTAAACGAATCGTTACTGGCATTTTCAATTTCATCATATTTTACAAATCGCACCAAAGAGTCACAGAAGAACAGAAACAATATCCTCGAAAAGGCCGGGCTCGAATGAGGATACCTTCCTTTCTCAATTAATATGCCAAAATCCGACAAACTTTCTCTACAAACTGGTGAGTTATTCGGTCCAACATTTATTTTCAAGTCTCATATTGTCTCGGTAATATTACAACAACTATCGGTCCTTTGTTGTTCGGTATATAAAAATAAATACTTGGCGCAGCAGGTCCGTAGAGACCCTAGGCGTAGCTTTTCACAACCATTCGTGTTGTGTGTGTGTTTTTTTTTTTTTTTTTTTTTTTTTTCATTTTTGGGACGAATAGAAGAGACCTACAATCTTATGCCAAGTCCAAACAGCTAATTGAGAAGCTCTTTCACTACAATTATATTCTCTGATGTTTGTCAGACATTTGCGACAAAAACAGTAGAAAAACAAATAAGATGGATTTTTTTTTCGAAGATCGAACCTGGACCCCTCGCTTAGTGATCCAACATACTTCGCCGTACTAATAACAACTTTAAGTCTCGACTTTAAATTTACGGAAGCTCACAATTGCAAAATTTGTATGGAGAATATAGCTACTGTGAACTAAATAAATTTAAAGTCGAAACTAAAAATGTTTATTGGTAAGACCCACTATTTCTATTTTATTATTTTATTAGTTTTCTCATTTTAAACTAATTTTTATTAATTTGTTTTCTTTAACTTACATACTAGACAAAAACGATTAAATGTAATTTAAGACCAAGATTTATCTTACTCTAGCTCAAAATGCTTAGAATTATTGCCGTTCGGCCTTAAATCAATCTATATCTGATTTATTTTGTATTTTAATTTTCAAGACACTTTAGAAAACTTTAATTCTTATTATTGTTTCAATTACAACTACTTAAGACGACCTAAGCTTCTTTATCTAAATTACGTATAATCAGGGTGGTGATCAATCTCTCCGATTGGTCACGCGTCCAACACGCTTACCACTAGGACACTGCGCCTGTTGTTCGATATGATGAAATAAATCTGTGGCCACAAGGAAAAACAGCATAAGTCACTTTTTGCAGAGTTTCAGGAGAGCGGTTTGAATGTTTACCTTTCCTTGTGCATAGTATGGCGTATGTGTTTTTCTTTCTTTTATAATTCAAAAACCGTAACAGATAAAAATACAAAAATAAAAATAAATAAAAAAGACTGGAATATTTCGCATACGATGGTGTAAAAACTCAATTTCGACATAAGTCGACTCCTGCTGTTTTTCCTTTTTGCCACAGAAATTTGAATTTATCATGTTCGATTTTCGTCTGTAGCTCAAATTCTGGAAGATCTGAATGGAGATAGAAAGCATAAAATATTTAATGAAGAACTGGCTAAATTATTTTGGCAAGAAAGTGACAAGGTAAGGTCATTAATTTCTCTAAAAAAAAAAAATTATTTTTTGAATCGGCTACCAATTTTTGGCAACGAACAGATGATTTGTGAACACAGTTCTTACGTTTCACGCTAAATACAGGGTGTCCACCGGGAAGGTATACAACTTTGTTTTGCCGCCATTTTGTTAAAAATTAGACACGTGGCAAATGTATTATGAAAAAATATTCGATAAACCAACGTGTTTTAATCATTAAAACATCAAAATCATCGTCAAATTACTGTGACGATCAGAAAGTTACGTGAAATTTTTGGGGGAAACAATGTGTTAACAAGACGCACTATTTATCGTGTAGCGAATGATTTCGAAGAAAGAGGGTCTGTAAGTGATAGGCCCAAGCATTGACCACAACGTACTGCAAGATCGGCTGAAAACATTACTGCTGCTCAAGGAAGTGTTCAAAACAATCCATCAACCTCAATTCGAAGCCGTGCTCAGGAGCTTGGTCTTCAAAGAACAACTTTGGCGACAATTTTGCACAAGGATTTGCATTTGTTTCCATTTAAGATTCAGTTGACACAAGAGCTTCTTCCACAAGACCATTTACGCATACAGCCAGGATTACAATGGAATTACTGCGAGACCTCTTTCCACAACAAGTTATTTCAAGAAATGGTGATGTTGATTGGCCTCCACGGTCACCTGATTTGACTGCTCCGGACTTCTTTTTGTAGGGATATCTGAAAAGCAAGGTTTATGCAAGTAAACCAGAAACACTTGAGCAACTCAAATAAAATATTCGTGATGAAAATAATGAAATATCGCGTGAAATGTGTGAGAATGTAATGAAAAATGTGCTCAAAAGGGCTCGCATTTGTGAGACTAACAGAGGCGGACATTTACCTGATATTGTATTCCATACGAAATTGCCGACATTAAAGTCGCAGTAGCTTAGTGGTTAGTGTGTTGGACTGCTATGCGGGAGTCCCAGGTTCGAATCCCGCAAAAACCCAATTTCGACTTAGGGTTTTTTTCCGCTGCGCTACCTCTCGCGAACGTCTGACAAACATCCGAGAGTATAAATGTCTTGAAAGAGCTTCTCAATTAGCCGTTTGGAGTCGGCATAAAACTGTAGATCCCTTCCATTCGTTCCAAAAATGAAAAACTCACACAAAACGAATGGTTGTGAGAAGCTAGGCCTAGGGTCTCTCCAGACCTGTTGCGCCAACTATTTATTTTTATTTTTAAATAAAACATTTATCAACATAAGATCCATTTTCTTTCATTTAATCAAAAATTATAAACAAAAAAAGTAGTATACCTTCCTGGCGGACACCCTGTATTTTGTAGGTCACAATTTGCAATTGTCGCCACTGTGAGTTCGAAAATTTTGCCTGGACATATTAGTATCGCGGCATGAATATACAGGCTTACGATGTATGGGCAAAAAAGGACCTCAAATAACTGGTCAAAAATCACAACATGGTTGTTCCGTCTTAGCTCACTAAAATCACCTTCCGCATTTATAAATTGAACCTATAAGACTACCAAACAATTTACTTATTTAATTAATTTATGGAAAATTCATGTTATCTCAAGTATTACACGCGGTTAGGTATAGCAATTTCATCCGAATACAGGACATTTTTTGAAGCATACTTCTATCTGGTTTGATTATAGAACTAAGTCCACAACCGATGAGGTGCCCTTGGGTCCATTCGCCTTCAAAAAGAATATTCAACAAGCAAGTACCTACTAGTCCTTCTGGGGTTTAGCGCTTTTGGTTTCTTTAGAAACAAAGCATCCCTGAGTCGCTTATTCCATATCAATTCTGTTCAAACGTATTCAGGACCTATTCCGAAACAAAAGAGTTCAATACCGAACTGTATGATTTTTTCCGATTTAACTAACCTCCTGAAACGACCTACCATATAGAACACCCCGAAGAAAAACTCCTTTAACAACACTTTCTTCTCATCTACATACTTTTTAAATATGATTTGGGGTTGTTAATTTTAATTTCCGGGAAGAAGAACAAAACTAATCCGAAAGTTTCTCCAGTCTCAATACAATTAGCTATTTTCCTTGAGGTGCCCCGAAAAAAATACACGCACAAGCTGACACTTTTACCGTTTTGTTACCCCCAAAAAATGTTCGAATAAAAACTTCTCAATTACCAGGCAGGACTGCATAGGTAAGGTATTCCTATATCGAGCTCATTTTTCATCATTAACGTCATCGAGCTTAATTCAATGAAAAAGTTCCACGACATCGAAAATCCCCAACAAAAATCAAGCAATATCCTTTTTACCGTCATCTCTGCCACCTCCCCTCGCCCATTTACTAGTTATTAGGTATAGTTAGTTGCGGTTAGCACGAAGTGAGCTATACCTTCAATTAAACTAACTCCTCGCCTCGGCAAAGCAATTATGCCGTTGATGTGGATGTTGACGGCGATGATTATGAGGTAGTCCAGGGAAAAAAATTCAATAAGACTCGATTTATGTGCGCTTCTCATAACGCCATAAACAGGTGTAAAGGTGAAGTTTGAAGAGGCCAACCATGTCTACAGCTATAGCCCAAAAAAACATTCTGAACTCTGTCGGTGTTTTTTTTTTTTTTTTTTTTCTTTCGTCTGTTCCTCTGAAAAAGAACAGACAACGAAAAAATAAAAAAAGACACGATCGACATTTAGATGCCGAAATATCTCAAATATCTATATGTGTATGGTGTACACCTTTGGCTGAATTTTTGTAGGTGTTCCATGCACACACCGCCAGTTTAAATGTGTATATACGGTAGGACCCTAAACCGATGATACTCCCAGTCCCAGGTAAACGAAAACATCACAAGACAAGAAGAGGAAAAAAAGTATCTCATCGATCGCCATACAATAGAGCAGGAAACAGCATTCCGGGGGCTTGGGATGATCTTCGGCGGCTGTGTCTTCAGTTGATTACCTCTCTAAATAAATGTGCTGCTGCTGCTGCTGCTTGCTTATGCTGTTGATCCATCCCATCCATCCATGCACATCCGTCTCTATCCGTGTTGCTTACCGATCACCATGCTGCCGCTGACAGCTTCATATATATGTTGGCCTGAGGTCTATCGATGTCCTCAGTAAGTGCTTTGTTTTTGTGCGGGGAAGGTGTGTGCGATAAAAGCGGCGCTCGGAAGTTTACCAAAAAAAAAAAAATATACATAATTCACTCATTCATAATCAAAACTAGTTAATTGAAATGCCCTCGCCTAAAGTGATGATAATAGCGGCGAGTGCCATAGCGTTGTTGATGGTGACATTGGCATCTAGTGACAAATTCGCCGTGCACCTCAACAACGATCTGCAGGTGGAGGAGGAAGGATTCTTCGAAGTGATCGAACAACCGCGTGTGTTTGTAAGTGGTAGACGAATAGTTTTTAAATAAGTTGAGGTAATATTTTTTTTTTTTAATAGAACCCAAACCTTAAAGGTCAAGGCAACACACCACGAGGGAGTAATTCAAAAGTATCAGACTCCACTTCCGATCCATTTAGGAAGGGAGAGAAAAAACCGCATAATCGACTGCCGGCGTTCCTCTTCAATTCCGATTTGAATAAGATCCAATCGAATGCGAAGAATATCGAAAATGATTCCGGGAATAATTTTGTTTACGAGCGCAACATCATCGTGGAGCCAGCTCTGCCCGCAGACAAGATACGTGCCGAAATGGAGGCTCGCATCGGTGATAAGATCAAGGGAGACAATTCCAAGGGTG
Organism: Cheilosia urbana; assembly: GCA_946477585.1. Lineage (NCBI taxonomy): Eukaryota > Metazoa > Arthropoda > Insecta > Diptera > Syrphidae > Cheilosia > Cheilosia urbana. The sequence goes on from OX297853.1 coordinate 161,915,075, forward strand.
TGCACAAGGAGAAGCTGCAACGACGACGATTGTCTGTCCAGAGGTAAGTTCAATGTTATTTAAATTATTTGTGCGGCCTCGTTGCCTTGGGATACATTGTTGTCTTATTGAGACGGTTGGTGCAATTTTTCCTTTTTTTTTCCCATGTTCAAGTGCAGGATGTAGTATTTTTGTAAGAATTGTCTACCAATTCACTGTTTATTGGGGTTTTCCCAGAAATTCCCTAAGTAGGGTGCAGCACTTTTACCTATTATGGTTACCTGCAACCGGCCTGCGCTAGAGTATTTGGGATTTCCCGGAGATTTTTGAATAAGTAGTGTTAGGGAAATACCCAGAAATTGATAATGAGCAAATTGTTTGGTGTGCGGGTACCTGCCCTCTGAGGAGTGTGCTTAACCCTTTGGTCTTTATTACGTAGGTAATATAAATGGCTCGGTGTTCGAGATGGTGTGTGTGTCATGTGTGGCGCGTGATTTTTTCGAGTTTCGAAGGGATACGATTTCGAAAAAAAATGTAAATCAAGAAAGTTCTACTCTATTCTATTAATAGATAAATCTGCACTTAGTTCCACAAACTGTTGACTGGGGAAGAAAAATTGGGAGCGGAAATAGTCTTTTCACTGTTGAACTGAAATACTGAGCGCCTTCACAAGATTACCCCGAATAAATGCACAAATATCCATATCCAGGTGTCTTTAGTTTTTGATTTCTAATTTTAGACAAGCCATTCACATTATTAATTGTAATGGAATTTTTAGTGGTAGATGGATGTGCTATTTAAATAATAGCTAGTTAAGCTAGTACAACAACTTAGTTTTTGAAAGTCTGAAAAATGTCGGTTTTGTTAGTCAAATTTCTTGTCTTTGGCTTAAATTTTATAGCTAACTAAAAAAAGAACCTTAAGAAGGAAAGGAATGGGTGATTTTTCTTCAATAAAACAGAGAAGATTATTCTAACAGTTGTTTTTGGAGAATGACAGCAATATTTTTGTTGTTGGCGGTTTGATAATCTGGATCTGATGACAATAGGCGTTATTTATTATGCCCTTATGATCTATATAGATCACTGATTTCCGTGGTTTGTAATACGAGATCTAATTGCTGTTGTTAACCATGACCAGACCATGCATACTAAAAAAAACCCTAATGACATCAACGTTTTATTTTATGGAAAGGAACTGTGATCTTAGCTATATAAAATATACGACCCGCAGAGATCAAGCCCGTTTTCAGAGATCGTATCGTATGGGCTATATGCGTTCGATTTTCTCTAAACCAATTGTGTGTTTGATTTGAATTTTTAAATAAATTATCATACACCCCGAAATTGACAAATAACCCCACAACTGTTCTCATGTGCTATGAGTTATTTTTTACATATTTCTTCTGTTCACTACGTAGGATTTTCTTATTTGTCCTCTGTCATTACTTCATTAACTTTATATCACTTTGTACTTTATGAAATTCAATTCAATTCAATTTTTTCCAAGAGTATTAAATGATCTTAACATTCACAAATCCGCTGGTCCAGATGGTATATCCCCCATAATTCTGAAGAGGTGCTCTTCAACGCTGGCAAAACCACTGCGTAAGCTTTTTCATCTGTCCTATTCTTCTGGACTCTTTCCGAGTAGATGGAAAACTGCATTAGTCCAGCCCGTTCCTAAAAAAGGCGATTCTTCTTCACCCACCAACTACCGACCCATTGCACTTACGTCCATTCTTTCCAAGGTCATGGAAACGCTGATAAACCGTCAGCTTATGAAATATCTTGAATCACGAAAACTTCTCAATGACCGGCAATACGGTTTTCGTGGCAGCAGGTCCACTGGTGATTTGATGACTTATCTCACCGAAAAGTGGAACCAATCTCTCCACCACTCTGGTGAAACGAAGATTGTTGCGCTTGAGATTTCGAAAGCATTTGACAGAGTTTGGCACCAAGCTCTTTTGTCGAAAATGCGTGCCTATGGGATCGACGCGTCTCTTCTTCAATGGATTAGAAACTACCTTTCTGGCCGTTCAATTCAAGTTGTGTTGGACAGTTTCAAGTCTGCAATTCACCATATAAATGCTGGTGTTCCCCAAGGCTCTGTTTTGCCTCCGAAACTCTTTCTCATATTCATCAATGATCTCTTGTCTGTTACTTCTAATCCAATACATTCTTTCGCTGATGATAGCACCCTCAGTTTTTCATATTCGTTCCCTGACTCACGTCCCTGCTCTTCGGCCGTGGATCTAGAACGGCGACGTATGCTAAACACATTAAATTCCGATCTTGACAGCATTATAAAATGGGGTACAATCAATAGAGTGGAATTTAATGCTTCCAAAACACAATGCTGTCTTCTATCATTAAAGCGTAACCCTAATCCTAACCCATTATCCATGAATGGGACTTGCATCGACGAAACCGAACGACTTTCCATAGTTGGTATATGTGTGAACGACAAACTCCGTTGGAATGACCACATATACGAAGTCGCCAAAAACGCAGCGAAATGTCTTGGTTTCTTAAATCGATGTAAGGAGTACTTTACACCCTCTGACTTAGCTACAATATACAAGGACTTTATTCGGCCTAAGCTTGAATACAACGCTCATGTCTGGTCAGGTGCACCAAAACCTTCATTGCACCTACTAGATAGCATTCAAAAGCGCGCGATAAAACTTATAGGTGATAGAAATATAGCGGAGTCTATTGACCCGCTCGAACATCGCAGAAATGTTTCTTGCCTTTCCTTATTTTATCGATATTTTCACCACCGATGCTCTGATGAAATAGCTAACTGCATTCCGCCCCTTCAACAATTCTATCGCAACACCCGTCACACATCGAATGCACCTCAGTTCACCCTTAAGCCTACCTTCGGACGTACTGTAAAATATAGAGATTCTTTTGTGAGCCAAACAACACGCATGTGGAATGCATTGCCTCACACGGTTTTCCCCTCTCATTACAGCCCACAATCGTTTAAGACCAATGTGTACCAGTACCTCTTCTCTATCCTCCCTATTAACCCTTCCACTCGTGCTGTGCATTAGCATTATAAGGGAACAAAAACCCCTTGAGCACTAGTGAATTATAAAAAAAAAAAATGTAAGTTTTAGCTGCGATATATTATATTCTACATCTTGCAACATAATCTTAAATGCCCCACCCACGTTCCATACATTCAACATTGAAAAATGTTCGCAATAATATTATGTGGTATTTCGTACAAGTTATTTACCAATATTGTCGAAACGAAAGACTTCCAAAAAGCAGCATCCAGCATAGAAAAATCATACTGAGACCCCCAATTCGCAATCATCTTGCCACTGGCCCTGGCCCCCTCAATTGTTTTTTTTTTTTTTTTTTTTTTCAAATTCGCCATTTTGTTTTCTTATCGGTCAATTAAGAATCCGTGTGACATGCAAAAACATACAAAATATATAAAATGAATGCTGACAATCGTAGGGGAAAGTGTTGGAGTTCGGGAATACCCCATTTTATTATCACTGAACGCTATTGGTTAGTTATATATTTTTAAAAGGCTATTTATTTGACTTGTTTCGTTACTAAAACTATTTGAAATAGATTTCTTATATCTAGAAACATAAAAGGACAAATCTAAGGTGGGCGGTAGAAGGAGTACAAGTCAAAAATTGTAATTTTTCAGGAGACGGAAAAAACTTAATAAGACTTTCAATTGTTGATTTTTTTTTTTTTTTATTAAATTTTTCGTTTGTGTTTATATGTCGAACTCGAAAATAGAAATCGATTTTTTTTTTTTTTTATATTTTGAAGTACCTAAATAAGGAAATAAGGTGACTTGTACTAATTTGTACTCATCTCATTTTGACCTTTACGCCTTCTACCGTTTACCTTAGAAATATAGTTATGTTTTTTCGCTTTTGAATATCATTAACTTCGATTTCATGTGTTATATATAACTGATGAAAGTTTGCTGAAAATGCTTTTAATTTCCTACAACCATTCTGCGTTGATAATTTTTCTTAAATATTTTAAGCAAATGTGCACTCATTACTAAAAAAAGTACTATCCATATTTAACGGATAAAATTCTATGAACGGTGACAGCAACTTTGCCGAAAGCGGAAGTGACTCATATTTTTTGCGAGTGAGCTGGTAAGCCGGCATATTTGAAGTTACGTGACATTAGTCAATATGAATTTCTTTGCAACAGTACTAGCGCACCTAGGGAAAATCGGACAAAGTTGGTGGTATCAGTATTGTTTATCTATGGCATCCAGTTTAGCCTTCAGTTTCTACAAATATAAAGGGCCCTTAATTTTCGATCAGAGGTCATTAAAAAAAAATACCATTAGGTACATGGTAATTGAAATTTTGATAACATTATCGTCGTAAGTAATTTGCTCTTGAATACTTTTTCATCAGAAATTCGCATAGTTTTCTAGCAAAATTATGAATACCTTTCTACACATATATAAGTACCTACCGCTTTTCTTTCAAACTAAGAATGATGCCAGAACATTCGAGTTAAGTTTCGAGGAACATTTTATTCAATTGGACCTTAAAATTTTGGGGCGAGGATTTAAAAATGGCCTATTGAACAGCGTTGCCGCTGACAACTTTCAAAAAAGGGGACTAAAGGCACCAAGTGACAAAGAAAAGAAACAGAAACAGAATCCCATATGTTTGCAACAGAAACGGAATTAGGAACAGACATTTTATTCAGCCGGACCTATTCCATGCGGTCGATAGAACTTAAATTTACCTTCGCCCATATTTGACATTCACTTTATTTGGCAGATATTCGATTGGGCACCTTTTTTTTTTGCTCTAGGTCACTTTTTATGTTCGTTTGGTACAACAAAAAAAAAAAATGTTTAGTCTTCAAAACACAAGCGAATCTGGAATTTTTTCTCATGTTGTTTTCCATTGCGACCAAAAATCAGTCTTTTTTTTTTATCTAAATCACTTTTAACGTTAACATTGTGCAGAAAAATCAATCTTTTCTTCGAATAAGTGATCCTTATTGCAGATCTCGATATTTTGTTCAGATTTACGTATACCAATATACTTTGCACAGGTATTATTTTTACGTCATTTTAAGAAGTTGTCTTTCAAGACATATGCGCAAGGTTTCGTGAAAACCAAAATAAAAAAATCCACAAATAGTCATGGATATAATTTTGAGGGAATTATTATCTTGATAATTGTGTCCCTCCCTCGTCATCTGAAGACTACAAATCACCAATAATACTTCATTTGTATCTACAATAGGAGAAACATTTTTCAGGTCGATATCCATTTTGATTTTGCCAAAAACGAATGCAATCTGAACTGCTGATATTGTTGTCAAGTAACGCACTAATCCATTTACAAAAGCAGATAAATATCGTTACATGTTCCATGAGCAGCATAAAATCTGAGATCTGAAAAATATTTTTGGCGGTCCTAATGCGAGTGCGTTTGAGTTTGACAACTGGTGGAGTTTGTTTGCGTTTTCGTGAAGTTTTTCTACTGCAAAGAACGGCAATTGCATCGGGTGAATCTATTTTTGTAAATTATTTACGTATATAAATATTTAGAAGTCAATCGGGACGCAAATTTCGAATGTTTTAATATATAATTTAACCAATGAATGGAAAACGTTTTAAAAAGTTTCGAAGGCTACACATATTCGAATCGCACGAATATCAACACAAAATTTGAATATTTGATTATAGACACACGAAATCTGAAATCTGAGACCGAATCTGAAGAAGTATAATCGAATACCACAAATAAGTTTACATAGTCATTATTGGTAACACTTTGGGCAGATAGTGCGAAATGTGTGCTTTTAGACTGCGTAACGAAATCGGTTCTAGGTGTTATTTCAATTCAGTCATTTAGAGAAAGGACTAGAACTAATCCAAAGAAGAGCGTTTTCACAATGAGCAAAAATGATATAGGTACGTTTGCATTTCTTATGAGCCTTGTCCTATCTTCGAATGCACATTTCTCATCTATAATAAAGGAAATTACTGTGCTACAAACAAGAGTTTCTTGTTATAATTTACTATTCACTGCTGCACTTTTCTTATTTCTGGTGTCTGCAAATCTAAGTTCCTTTCTAATTTTTCCCTTAATAATCAGGTTTTTTTGGCTCTTTCCTCCTGCAATTTTACCCAATTTTGATTAAATAATTTCAACACACAGCCACATTCTAATGTAAATTTATCTATCCCATTGCTCGTTTCCAGGCGGCTCTTCAAGAAGCTCAATCGTGGCAACCGAAAACGAATAACAAAACGACATTCGAAGAAGAAGACCAAACACCCAAAGAAGGGCCGTAAATTGTTGTAAGTTTCTTGGAAGACTACCTATTAAAAAAAAAAAAAAAATTGACAAACACTCAATAAAGCTCAACACAGAAACACCCAAACCATATCCTGATTTATTTTATTTATCTAGTGGGTGGCAATGGCGCACATTTTGCCACCTCTGAAAAGAGCATATCAAATTTAAAAGCATATAAATCACCTTAGTTCCACTTCGAATTTCAGACCACCGATAGCACGTCCAACTAGCACGGAAACTAACCTGCAACGTAACACTCGTGCGGTGACCGCCAAAATGGACCGCATCTGGGACTATGGAGTAATTCCGTACGAAATTGACCGTATCTTCAGTGGCTCGCACAAGGCACTCTTCAAGCAAGCCATGCGTCATTGGGAGAACTTCACCTGTATCAAATTCGTCGAACGTGATCCCAAGGTACATCCCAATTACATTTACTTCACGGTGAAAAATTGCGGGTAAGTTTCACAGCTAAATTAACACCTCTTGTACGAAGTGCACTTCTAACCCATGTCATGTTTGGTGTGCGGTGGTGTTTTCTCTCTCTACAGATGTTGTTCGTTTGTTGGCAAACGTGGCAATGGACGCCAGGCCATCTCGATTGGTCGCAATTGTGAAAAATTCGGTATCATAGTCCATGAACTGGGCCATGTGATAGGATTCTGGCACGAGCACACCCGCACTGACCGCGACAAGCATATAATAATAAATCGTGCAAACATCATGAAGGGCCAGGAGTACAATTTCAATGTGCTCACACCTGATGAGGTGGACTCGTTGGGCCTGCCCTATGACTACAACTCAATTATGCACTATGCCAAGAATACGTTTTCGAAGAGCCTGTATTTGGATACGATAATGCCGTTTGGACTGGCCACCGAAGACCGCATCGAAATTGGCCAGCGATTGAGATTGAGTCGGGGCGATATTGCCCAGGCGAATTTGCTGTACAAGTGCGCAGTGTGTGGGCGGACGTTCCAACAGGGTTCTGGTGACATAGTGTCACCGCAGTACTATTACGGTGAGGTGGATGAGCGGGTAATTGATGGGATGACGCCGCCGCCAGAACGCTGTGAATGGAGGGTAACCGCAACGAATGGCGAAAGGATTATTTTTAGGATTCATCAGATGGTAAGTGTGTTTTGTTTGTTGATCCTTGCGAGGGAAGTAAAAGAGATTTTAAAGGATTTGGGTTTTTTTTCGCTTTGTCTTCTGTTCCTTAGAACCTGCTGGAGTCGGCGAACTGTGAAGAGGATTATTTGGAAATACGAGATGGTTATTGGCACAAATCACCTGTTATTAAGAGGCTTTGCGGCAATGCGACATCGGAAGTGATTAAAACGGAATCAAGTCGAATGCTGATTAGCTACGTGAATCATAACGTGATTAAGGGTTTCAAAGGATTCATTGCGGATTTCGAAGGTAACTACATGTGCTTTAGAGTATAGAATCACTAAATCTAAGAATACCTATGGGAGTGTCTGGAGTGGGGGTTCGGTGGGCGAATGCAAATATCACATCCTAGGGAAAGGAACTTAAGCTTTTAAATAAATTATGCATGAGATTGACATTTGAAGTTCTTCCGAGTGGCAGTTGTTAGGAAGTTTAACGTAAATGGGATGACAGGCATAGGACAGTTGTCCAACTTTTGTTTTTAAATGTGATTTTTTTGTTGAGGGGTTAAACAGTCCTAAAATGAATCATATCCTTTAGCATTATGATGGGAGTTTTTGCACTACAAAATCAAATGGCTGCCCATTAAAATTTTAATCGAAAAAAGTCGTTCTAATGGAAGGGAGGAATCAATATGCAAACTTGATTGGCGAACTTCGATTTTCCTGGTGCTGGTTTTAAAATATTTTGTGCTTAAAGTGGCAGCTGCTTCGGGTATAGAGATAGACGGTACCGTTTCGTTGTTGGTGTTTTTTATACTTTGTCATAATAATAATTCTACAAAAAGTTCTGTAAACCTTAAATTTACTGTTTTTCAAACTTCTCCTCCTCCAAGTCAAGGCAGTGAATTCGAAATTGAATTTGGTTAACAAATTTGCAAAGTTCTTTGTAGTAGGTATACATAAATAATTAACACAATAATCTCGTTGATGTGGCGGTCTATTTATGGTAAGACAAATCAATCCGAGACTGATTTGTGGAAGTACAACATTTGGAAGATGTAGACGATTTTGAAGGTTAGGTTAAAGTTTCAACAAAAAAAAAGTGATTAAATCGGGAAATAAAAATAAACATTTTCTAGGTGAACCAAACTTTGACCTTAAGACAGAAGAATTAATTGCCAACCGAATCTAATACATTCTAAGAGTAAACGAGTCAAATTAAGTCATCACGAGTCAATTGGAGTCAGTCCGAGTCAATAATAGTCGACCAAATTCATTTGAGATGCAGAAATAGTCAACGCAATAAACAAATCAAATTGGCTGGTGAAATACAAAATCAAGCCAATCAAATGTTAAGTAAAAGCCACGCTGAGTCCGTTAGATTCAGCTCGAGTCATAATCAGTCAACTCGCGTCAGTGGAGATTTTTTTTTTGTACGTGAAGTAATAATAATTCACCTTTTGAGACCATAAAAATTATAAATCAAGTCACTCTTCAAGATATAAGTTGACTCCAGTCCACCCAGTCAGTTTGAATCAACTGCAGTCAGCTGAATGCTACCTGCTCTTTTTTACCTCCGTATAGTGTATTAGTTGCAGTGAAACCTCCTTGAACGATATAAGTGCGCAAAATATTCAATCAACTGAAACATTACTGAGTGGGGGAAGCGAGGAGTAACAACGATTCTCGCTTGTTTGGGATTCACCCTGACAATTTCTGTTGGGAAATTATGTCGAATTTCAGTTTATGAATTGTTGTTTTTTCGAGGGAAGAACTCTTGACAACAACTTGTAGACACAGTCACTTTGGTAGCAATGATAGCTATTTCGAACTACACCACTAATTCATCATCAGATTCCTTTGAAGTGATTGTTTTGAATAGTTTTTGAATTCTGACAGTCAATTCTCCGTATATAATTCCATTTGGAAAGACATTTCTGTTTTTCCCCTGTCAGGAAATGAACTTGCATTTCGATTTTTCTCCAATTGACCAAGTGACTACCACTTGCGCCAACTGAGCGACGAGTACAAGCCCGACAACTGGCGATTAGAACGGAGGGGAAGACCTACCTCAGTGCGTTGTTGTTGCTACGAGGTGTTTATTTTGTCAATTGTCGTTCTCTCGTGCTTCTTCGCCTATTCGTCTCTTTTTCCCGCAAGCTGTGAGATTTCACAGAATCATACGAGTAGAGAGGCTATTGTTGGGAAGAATTCGTTGGCTTACTGCCATTTGTTTTTTGTTAATTACTGAGTGGGGGAAGCGAGGAGTAACAACGATTCTCGCTTGTTTGGGATTCACCCTGACAATTTCTGTTGGGAAATTATGTCGAATTTCAGTTTATGAATTGTTGTTTTTTCGAGTGAAGAACTCTTGACAACAACTTGTAGACACAGTCACTTTGGTAGGAATGATAGCTATTTCGAACTACACCACTAATTCATCATCAGATTCCTTTGAAGTGATTGTTTTGAATAGTTTTTGAATTCTGACAGTTCTGAAACATCGCCAGTAAAAAATAATTCCCCGTAATCCCTAAATAACACCCATAAAACTGTCCACTTAAAAATCAAACAAACCACCTAATTACAGCTCACAATGTTTTTTATCACTCCTATCATACATCATTAGAATTGAATTTAACATCTCATCCAAAAAACACTCCGTTTACCATAGCAGGACCGGTGGCCGTGCCTCTGCCTATAACAAGCCCGAAACTATCATAAATTTCATAATACACGATTTAATTAAAATTTCGCCCACATCCACCTAATTCGAATTACATACCAACAATGTGTACAACAAGCATTGTTTCCACTCAAAGTGGCAATACAAATGGCGTTGCCGAACGGAACGCAGGAAGCACAATAATATCAGGCAGGGATATTATTAGTTTCACCATGCTACGAGCTACCATAACTATACCACCATCAATAACCAATGTTACCATAATCATAAATTGGCATTTTCGGTTCAGCTTTCAGAGGAGAGCGAAGGCAATTTTGCAATTTGCACACATTTGGGCCTTTTTTTTTTTTTTTTGTCGAGTCTTTGCATTTGTTTATTTAGCTCCCTGTTAGCGATAATAGGATCTATTCAATTTTGCAGGCAGTGACTTTACGTTGTAAATCATGGCAAGGGTTACTTTCACACAAACTGATGGGTTTTGTCTATTCAGTGGTTTCTATGGCGCTTTTAAGACTGATTTGCACTAGTCTTGCGCGAGTACTTTAGAAGGGATTCAGAAGCCATTGCACGATGGTAGTGGTAGGTATGATTATTCCAATTGAATTGTTATAGCCAGGTTTCTAACAGCAAATTATCTTTGGACAAGTGTGTTTTATATTTTATTTTGAACTAATCTTTTGTAAACCTTAGTAAAAGGGCCGCCTGTGCTTTGCAACTAAAAAATATGAAAGTAGAATCGGACGCACCCAACGACGATTCCAACTGCACCCAACTTCACTAACCAAGAATGCGCTAGTGTTGTTTGTGTACACAAGTAACTTAGCTATCAAACGTCAGATAGCATACAAAAATTTGACATTACTGCTTAGTAACAAGTTGATAACTTTTACACAGTGTTTATTAATACGGGGGTTAGTTTTTATTTTCCTCCTAAAATCGTTTACGAACTAAAAAAAACTAAAAAAACCTTAACAATCTTCTGAAATATCAATCTGTAAACGGCGCGTGAACTATTGGAAGCTCTTGCGTTCATGCTGATGTATACGACAACCCCTCATCACATTCTACATTCACAACGTTTGGGAGGTAAATCGCTAAATGAAAAAGTTCGTACGTTCGTTCGAAGAAATAAGCAGCTCTTATGACGAGTGCTGTCTTCACTATAAGGGCTGCCCAAGGCCCCATTCTAACGGGGGTCCCGAATAGCTAATAATATCCACTAATGCCCTATATTATATTGTTTTTCACTTTCTCGATTACGTATAATAAGAGAAAGGTATTAAGGGTACCTATTCACTTAATCTCATAATTTTATGCAGGTCATAAATTTCTGCGGTGCTTTAAGTGAACACCCGTCGGAAATGTAATTGCGTATAATTCGCGTAAATCGACTGTCAAGTCTCTTATCAAAATCAGCTATTAGACTTCCCAAAGTTATCGATATGCCGAGAGTAGGTACCGAAGTGAAAAGAAACAACAGATTAAATTCTTAAAGAAATTGGCAGTACCTAAATGAGTTACTTATATTGGATGTTTTTGGCAAAAAAAAAGGCCATAAATAATATTTCCATCAAGAGTGCTTTCATAATAATCGATTGACATAATTTTATCGATTTCCAGTCAATAAACAACAAAAAGAGAAAAAGATTTTGGAAGAGTTAATTTTTTCACTTGTTTTTTATTATTTTTTTATTCAGTTTGACAGTTGAAAATTTGCGTAATTTTCCGCAGTCAATTTCCGAGTCAAATTGATCGCGGAAAATTATGAGGCTTGCGTAAACTATTTTCCATACAAAATCTGAACGTTGATTTACGAGGTGGTAAATTTCTGCAACTTACGCAGTTTATGGGTGAATACCCTTATTGTATTCGTACAAAATTTCAAACGCGAGATGTTAATCAATTCTGACATTACGATGATAGAGGAATTCAAAAAAGTGGGTCGCGAAATTTTTTCATTATGTCCGTCTGTACGTCTTTGCCGAGGTCTACAGAATATACCGCCGCCCGGATTTGGAGTTTGGGGGCTGTTTTCTTCTTCTTTTTTTGCAAGGTTACCTCAATATTAATGGCAGGTACTTCCCGTATAAAATGTTCGTACTAGTTTGATTTGCTCGAAAACGGCTCTAACGATTTCAACCAAAATTGATATATCAGTAGATGGGGTTACCATAACTGAATACCAATTTTTTGACTAAAAAATCGGTAATTTTGAAATTTTGACATATGTATCTCGAAAACGGTCCATACGATTATACAAAAAAATGCTTTTCAAAGGTAATACAGTCATTTCTAACTTAATAGCAAACTCATTTTTTCTCTGTATTATCGTAAAATAGATTTTTGAAAAAAAGGAATTTTTTTTTAATTTTGTTTTCTTAAGTTGAAAACGGCAAAAACGATTTTGACCAAAATGCATATTTAGAGTGAAATTGACTTTTTCAAATTGTTGTGTCCTTAATTTTCAATTGGAATCACCGAAAACACTGATTTTAAAATTGCTCATATCTCGAAAACCCTTATTTGGATTTTCGTTTATTAAGCCCAAATTGTCTAAAGAAAAACAAACGAAGCAATGCGCTAGTCACATACAAAATTTCCTAGAGCTGCCAAAACTCACCGCATAGATTCAAAATGTATACTTCGTATCTCTTGTTACTTTGGTTGTCTTGTGAGCTTGTAGGACTACGTTCTTATATATAACTAGCGGAGCCGGCGAACTTCGTCCCGCCCTTCGAATGCGTTTTGTAGTGGAACAATGTTCCAAACCATATAAATACGGTCGGTAAAAAAATAAGGTTTGTTTAACATGACAGTTCCAGCAGTTGGTCGAATTATTGCATCATTGAGAAAAAAGAATGTCAAAAGACTTTAACTTATCTTGGCTTTGTAGATAGCACAGCTCATAGCGTACATATCTTTCGCATTTACCCTCTGAATAAGCAAGCCCAATGAGCCAATACGAGCTCTCCCTCAGCTTCAGTCTAGTTCTCGAAGTTTTGCAACCCATTTTAATGTTGACATACCGAATTTTAAGTGATTTTCTAGAGTGATCATCTTTGCCAAATCTAGTCTTGTCGTTTGCTTTAAGACCAAAGATCAGCTGCGAAACCTCTAAAAGTTCTTTCGATCGCGAAAATCTTGGATCTTATTGATCTGTGGGAACGCGTAGATATATGAACAAGGATCATCCTCTAAAAAAAAATAAATAAATAGTTGGCGCAACATTTTTTGGAACGAATGGAAGGGATCTACAATTTTTTGCCGCCTCCAAACGGATAATTGAGAAGCTCCTTCAAGACATTTATACTCTCGGGTGTTTGTCAGACGTTCGCGAGAGGTAGCGCAGTGGAAAAAAACCATAAGTTGGAATTTGGGTTTTTGTGGGACTCGAACCTGAGACCCCTCGCTTAGTAGTCCAACACACTAACACTAAGCCACTGCGACTACAGGATCATCCTCTCCTCTTTGATATATTTATCCCCACTTTGTTGCAGATGCTCATACGCGTCTTCTGTCAACATCATCATTCCATGGGCTCCATCTCTAGGGTGGATGACGCTGATCATAAGATGGTTTCGACTACCTCTCTGATGATGTCGCGATACTGATACCACGATTTGTGGCTGTCATATATGAATGCACAGTACCGAGTTTCTTACTAGGTTAGGGTGTTTTCTATAGACTCTGACATCTTGAGGATTGCTATTATACAGCGCCTAGCGTCGAATTTATCTGACTGATCTTTCTCTCGTTGGACAGTCCAGATCTGAGTCAGCCTTCTGAACTCAACGAAGAGCATCTTTCTCGCTTGTCATACCTACAAAAAATGTATAAAACTGCTCTCAGTTTGGACACTTTGCCGCACTAGATCTGCATGGAGATTGTTTACACCTGTTTTATCTGCTTTAGAGAATCCCCCTCGTCAAACCAAAAACGGTCACTTAAAGCGAAGTTTGCAACCCAAATACTCCCAACGAAGGAATGCTAGCCCCTGCCCTGACTGCAGTAAGACCATATTTCAACTAACCACCGAGAGTTTCCCAGTTCTAGGCGCTTGAACAACCCCCTCCATTCAATTCTGTTATAAGTCCTTTACAATCTTCTTCCCTGCTACCTTTTGCTCACATCCAATACTGAAATTCACTCGCATAAACATTTTCGTTTCAGTCATTTGCGGCGGGGACATCGAACTTGGTGCGGAACGGCGAATCGATTCGCCAAACTACCCCGTCGAGTACCTGCCCGACAAGGAGTGCATTTGGAAAATTACCGTGCCGGACAATCACCAGGTGGCCCTCAAATTCCAATCGTTCGAAATCGAAAACCACGACAACTGCATCTATGACTATGTCGAGATACGCGACGGCAATCGATCCGATTCCGAGCTAATTGGAGTCTTCTGCGGCTACAAGCTGCCACCGAACATTAAGTGAGTGCACACCCTGTGCCCTTGTGCCCCGATAAATACTGTTTTTTTTTGTATATACACTACAACAATGTCGCTTGTGTGAAATTATTCCTACAGGACCAATTCGAATCAAATGTATGTGAAGTTTGTGTCCGATAGCACGGTGCAAAAGGTCGGATTCTCGGCGCTGTTCATGCAGGAGGTGGACGAATGCAAATACAGCGACCACGGATGCCAGCATGAATGCATCAACACCCTGGGGAGCTATCAGTGTGGTTGTTTCGCTGGTTATGAGCTGCAAATGGATGGCAAATCATGTGAAGGTAATTGCATTCAGATTCGAATTCTCTTTTTATTTCGAAAATAAATTTCCACCCCCCATACAGATGCATGTGGTGGGATAATCAATGCCACCGCACAGAATGGCACACTGACGTCGCCCCAATACCCGGAAGTGTATCCCCTCGGAAAGGAGTGCGTTTGGGAAATAGTTGCGCCACAGAACCACAGCGTGTTCCTCAACTTCACTCACTTCGACCTGGAAGGGACGAAATTTCAATTTAGCGAATGCAATTACGACTACCTGACCGTCTATTCGAAGCTGAAGGATAATCGCCTCAAGAAGATCGGTGTGTTCTGTGGGCATGAGATTCCGCCGATTATGAATTCCGAACAGAACATCCTGCGGTTGGAGTTTTTTTCCGACAAATCCGTGCAGCGTACTGGATTCTCGGCGTTATTCCACTTAGGTGAGTCGTCCTTTGAAACGTTCAATATGCGATTTATTTTTCATTTAGTGGTTTTTTTTTTCTGTTTGTATTTGGTCATTCCATGCAGATACGGACGAATGTGGTGTGAACAATGCCGGTTGCCAGCATCACTGTCTGAATACATTGGGCTCGTACAAGTGCAGTTGCCGGAATGGTTACACGATGGACGAGGACGGCCACAACTGCACCGAAACGAAATGCAAATTTGAAATAACGCATCCGTATGGGGTCATCTACAGTCCCAATTATCCGGAAGACTATCCCCGGAACACATATTGCTTTTGGCATTTTTCTACAGTGCTCGGTCATCGGGTGCAGTTAACTTTTCACGAGTTCGAAGTGGAGAATCATCAGGTAAGGTTGGATCCTGGGCCCTGTGCACAGCATCTCTGTTTCAGATATTCAATAAAGAGGGTTGGTTTTTTTTTTTCTACTCTTTTCTTATTGCCCTCTTTTGAATATTTACAGGAATGCATTTATGATTCTGTTGCCATCCACGATGGCAGATCCGAGAACAGCTCCACGCTGGGTGTCTACTGTGGCGGCAGGGAGCCGTACACTGTGCTGGCGTCTACAAATGAAATGTTTATGGTGCTGAAAACTGACGCTGGCCTGCAGAAGAAGGGATTCATGGCCACCTATTCAACAGGTAAGAGGAGTATGATTATTGCGGGGATGGGTGCGGGACACCTGTCGACAGATAAGACGGAAATGATGTTCTTGTTGTATCAGGTTCAGGATCTGCGACGTGGTGGGCTTTAGTTGTGGTTGCGCGAGGTGGAGAATTCATTGTGTGGATGGAGGAAGCACTTTTTTTTAAGCCTGCCCGTGGTTGTTCGGCTTCAGTTGTATTCCACGGGATTGCCAGTGAAGTGTATAGGAAATAAAGTTCGTCGGGGTGGGTTTTATGGACATTTCATTGAATTCAATTTGGTTTTACATAAAGTCGCGTAGGTATAGGTAGGGCGAGAATCTATGAATGTAATGAGAAGTAAGCTCTTCGTCCTTTGATGTGTGTATGACTTGGGAGCTTACTTTTATCTCAAACGTAATCAAATTTGCTATAGCGCGTTTTTTATGTCTAACATAGGTAGGTACCTGTGTGTCGGAATTTTCCAAAAGATGTTAGCCTTTTATATTTTCATGGCGAACATTGTTTTCTATTCAAAATTTGTATTTTTAAGGCGAGACTCTTGTACTGACTAAGCTTATACAATCTACAAATGAGTAAACATATTTTCTTTTGTTCGGTCTTTTCCAAAATTGTAAATGACAGTCGGAATACTGTCATAAAATTGGGGACGTTCAAGAATCTAGTTTAGTAAGCGTGACAGCTGAATGACTTGATGAGTATCAGTTTTGATTGGCGCAGGTCGGTGAAATGAACAGTTTTTTTGTCGGCTGATGTCTAGTATACTGAGTACTAAGTTATAAGTTCGAATATCTGGTTGACGTAGTAACCGAAATCATTTGACAGAGTTAAGCACCAAGCTCTATTGTCGAAAATGCGTGCCTATGGGATCGATGCGTCTCTTCTCCAATGGATTAGAAACTACCTTTCTGGCCGTTCAATTCAAGTTGTGTTGGACGGTTTCAAGTCTGCAATTCACCATATAAATGCTGGTTTTCCCCAAGGCTCTGTTTTGTCTCCGACACTCTTTCTCATATTCATCGATGATCTCTTGTCTGTTACTTCTAATCCAATACATTCTTTCGCTGATGATAGCACCCTCAATTTCATATTCGTTCCCTGACTCACGTCCCTGCTCTTCGGCCGTGGAACTGGAACAGCGACGTATGCTAAACACATTAAATTCCGATCTTGGAAGCATTCGGCCCTAGCGAGGTATCCGTCGGAACGGAAAATTCTCCGATTTTATACGACTCGGAAGATTTTTGCTACGAGGTGTTCTTCGGAACAACTGTTCGGAGATTTGTTCCGACATTTTGTAACGCATATCGGGGAATTACGTTGAAGTGCGATGAAGTGCATTTTTTTGTTAAATTTTTGACAGCTAGGTTCCGATATCCTCCGACAGAAATTGGTTGCGGAATTTGTTTATGATTTGGAGTGCGGTGCGGTGCGCCATCACAATAGTTTATTTCTCTTCCGAAATCGGACACCTCGAATGGAATTTGAGTGTGCGTTGCGGAGAATTTTCCGTTCCGACGGATACCTCGCTAGGGCCAATTATAAAATAGGGTATAATCAATAGAGTGGAATTTTATGCTTCCAAAACACAATGCTGCCTTCTATCATTAAAGCGAAACCTGAACCCTAACCCATTATCCATGAATGGGACTTGCATCGACGAAACCGAACGAATTTCCATACTTGGTATATGTGTCAACGGCAAACTCCGTTGGAATGACCACATACACGAAATCGCCAAAAACGCTGCGAAATGTCTAGGTTTCTTAAATCGATGTAAGAAGTACTTTACACCCTCCAACTTAGCTACAATATACAAGGACTTTATTCGGCCTAAGCTTGAGTACAACGCTCATATCTGGTCAGGTGCACCAAAAACTTCATTGCACCTACTAGATAGCATTCAAAAGCGCGCGATAAAACTTATAGGTGATAGAAATATAGCGGAGTCTATTGACCCGCTCGAACATCGCAGAAATGTTTCTTGCCTTTCTTTATTTTATCGATATTTTCACCATCGATGCTCTGATGAAATAGCTAACTGCATTCCGCCCCTTCAACAATTCTCTCGCAACACCCGTCACACATCGAATGCACATCAGTTCACCCTTAAGCCTACCTTCGGACGTACTGTAAAATATAGAGATTCTTTTGTGAGCCAAACAACACGCATGTGGAATGCATTGCCTCACACGGTTTTCCCCTCTCATTACAGCCCACAATTGTTTAAGACCAATGTGCACCAGTACCTCTTCTCTATCCTCCCTATTAACCCTTCCACTCGTGCTGTGCATTAGCATTATAAGGGAACAAAAACCCCTTGAGCACTAGTGAATTATAAAAAAAAAAATGACGTAACTGGCCAATCTAGTTTGTTTCTAGTGAGTAAGGAGGAAATGAGCATAGCTAACGTTTTTCCTTGATTGATTGATTTTTCCAAAATTATAGTGTCTTTAATTTTCAATTCAAATCACCAAAAAGGATCATTAAAAAAAAAAAAAACGGCTCATATCTCGAAACCCCATTTTCGATTTCGATACAATTTTAGAAAACCAAGGAATGCTTACATCCCGAACAATAACTTGTACTCAGTTTTCAGTTAAATAGTTAAGCAATCGTTTTTTTTTTTTTTTTTCAAGCTAAACATTGTAATATTTGGTACGGTTTTGTCTGCGTAGTTTTACAAAATCAGCTCTAACGATTTTGAGCAAAATACACAGTGTTCTAAATAAGACTCTGTACTTAGTTTTTCCCAAAAAGTTCGAATAAATCAGCTTTTTAATTATTTCTCAAAAATGACTACCAAAAAATTTGTGTTCATATATATTTTTAAAATTCACTTTTCAATGCAATGCAACTTATTCTTTTTTTTTAACCATTTCAAATATGCGCCTTAAAGTAATTCCAACCACTTGAAGTTTACACAATCAGAGAATCCCACTTTATTTGCACTCCCAAACACACGTCCATCGGGATATTAGGTTTTTGTTTGTCAATAGGCGGTTACGTCTGAGTTTTTTATTGGATATAATTGTTATGTAGACAATTTTTCAGTTGATATAATATACGGAGGGGTAAACTATATTTTCTAAATAAATTCGAATTCGTTCATGTGTGTCCACCACGGAAACGTATACAGCTCGGCCGCACATTTCGACCAATACGGCCGCTGTTTCTCGTTTAATATTGGCTCTGAGCTCCTCTTACCTCGCCGCGCCGGCAAAGACCAATGATCTAATGTGGCCCCATAAAAAAAAAAGTCTAGAGGCGTTAAATCACATGAGCTAAGCGGCCAATCGACGGGCCCGTTTCGCGAGATAACATCTCTTTTGGGACTTTCCTGTCCTCCAAGGAAAGCTAACATGTATGCAGCCACGTAACGCATTTTTTTAAGTCTTCTTTGTTCGACACGAAACGTGAATAGCACTTCTAACACAACTTTTTCTCAGAAAATCTTAAGAGGAAAAGATAACACGTGCACCAAACTGAGACTTCAATAACTCGATTGTTGCACCGTATTGTTGGAACCACGTATCACGGATGTCCAATTCATGCAATTGCTCAAAGAAATAACGTTTCAATATGTCTCTTTATCGAATACCATCTACCGTAACGTGACGGTCATTCTGATCGACGAAAAAAAAAACGGCCCAATGACGCCACCGGACCGGCATGAAAACGGATGAAGCGCTGCTTCATAAAACACATGACAGTTCTCACCTCTGCAGTAACGCATATTTTGCATACTGACGAAGCCGTTTAACCAAAAATGCGTTTCATCGCTGAAGATTGAAAAAGGCGTTAACGATCTTAAAGTTGCGACCACCGACTCGGAATTTCGGTAGTAAATTTTATTTATTTGTGAACGATGTTCCTTTGTGTACTTCACCATGATGAAAATGTTGATTTTACTGAATATTTTGACATTGACAGTCCGGTAATTGGGTGCCTTCACACTGAAAGTTTGAAGTTTTCAAGTTGCTAATGAGACCTCCTTTATTTCTTCTTCTTCTTCTTCTTCTTCTTAGATGGCGCTACAGTCCGGGGTGAACCTGGGCCTCAACCAATACGCCTCTCCAGTTAGCGCGATCTTTAGCTAACTGCCTCCAATTGCGCACTCCAAGTTGGTTGAGGTCCCCTTCAACTTGTGCGCGCAACCTATAGCGAGGTCTTCCTCTACTGCGTTGTCCCTCCGGGTTGGAGTCGAAGGCTCTTCGGGCCGGAGCGTTGGTGTCCATTCGCTCTACATGTCCCAGCCACCTTAGACGACTAATGCGTACTTTTGTGACCAGGTCGATGTCGCTGTACAGCTCGTAGAGTTCGCTGTTAAATCTCCTCCTCCAAATCCCGTCAACGCAAACGGGACCAAAAATCACTCGAAGAATTTTGCGTTCGAAGCGACCAAGAAGATCCTCATCCGTTTTTGCTAGGGTCCATGCTTCTGCGCCATAGAGCATGACAGGGATGATGAGGGTCTTATATAGAGTCTCCTTAGTGTTTTTTGACAAGGCCTTATTTCTCAGTTGCCTTCTTAGGCCAAAGAAACAGCAGTTGGCAAGTGGAATTCTTCGCTTGATTTCTGATGTGATATCGTTGTCAGAATTTATAGCGGAGCCGAGGTAAACAAAGTCCCTATAACTACCTCAAAATTATAATTGTCTTTCGTGACGTTCTGTCCGATTCATTGATGTTCTTGTTCTTGTTCTTGTTGACAGCATGTATTTTGTTTTGCCCTCATTCACTAGTAAACCCATTTTTGCCGCATCTGTACTAATAGTTGCTAACGCACCAGTGACAGCTCGCTGTGTTCTGCCAATGATGTCAATGTCGTCCGCTTATGCAAGTAGTTGCACAGACTTCTGGAAGATTGTGCCTCTGGTGTTGGCTTGCGAGTTTCGCACAATCTTCTCAAGAACGATCTTAAAAAAGTCACATGACAGCGCGTCGCCTTGTCTAAATCCTTTTTTGACATCAAAGGTCTCGGTGAGATCGTTTCCGACGTTTATGGAGCAGCGAGCGTTCTCCATCGTCATTCTGCACAATCTGACAAGTTTGGCAGGGACGCAAAACTAGACATGGCTCTATATAGCTCGTCTCTGTAAATGCTGTCATATGCGGCCTTAAAATCGATAAACAGGTGGTGGGTATCGACTTGGACTTCATGGGTTTTTTCCAGGATATGTTATTGCGTTATTTGCGAATTGTTAATATTCCTACTTGTCTGTCAGTTAGTGACACTTTGTTGATGTTGTAGTAGATTTTGATGCAAATATGGTGACATTTGTGCTAAGACCCTTCTTCGGGTTTCCTTGAAGACAATGGACCATTGTTGCAAAGTACCTACCTAAGGATTGTCGCACTGTCACACCCCAACCATGTTGTGCTTATTATAACCTCCACCCAATTGAGGTACATTTGTTTAAAATTCAATTTCCATTAGCGCTTACAAGATTGCGAACAATTTCGAACTAAATAACAGGACCTGCCTTACGACCGTTGATTCTACAGCATTTACACTAAATTTGAGCATTTACATTCAAACGGCAGCTCATTCTTTCGTGCTACTGACTGCCAAAGGCATATCCATAAACCATGGCATTAAATCGCAAACGCGCGTCAACGCACAAAAAGGATACTTGCTTTATCCTCCCTTGCTCTCACCTTTTATGTAACCATCAGCTTCAAGTGTATGGTGCTTCATGTCACCTCTTCAACGGAAAAGAAAACATTTAGGGGGTTCAACTATATAAACCGCACAGCGACATGCAGCTACCTTTTTTTTATTCAACTTTCAGGCGATGCATGATGCACTTCATGTTGTTTATTTTGCGTAAAGCATATAAAAACGAAAGATATATTGAAACGTATCCTTGTGCGCTATGATGCAGCCAGGACCTTCATAACAGGCGATGAAAGGTTGAGGTCGAGGTTATTTGCTTTGCGACTTCGAATATAGACGTTGTGCAAACACTTTTACTGCTTTTAGCCTGGCAATAATGTAACATTTTCGTTTCGCCTTTTTTTTTGTAGAATGTGGAGGATACTTGCGTGCAACGAACAGATCTCAGGTTTTCTACTCACATCCTCGATTCGGAAACCGTCCGTATAAGAGGAATATGTACTGTAATTGGCGTATCCAAGCTGACCCCGATAGCAGTGTCAAGATCACGTTTCTTCACTTCGAAGTGGAGTACTCGGACAGATGCGACTACGATTCCGTGGAAATCTCCGAGGAACTCAATTACATGAGGAACACAAACCACGGGCGATTCTGTGGGAATAGGGTGAGTTTCGAGCAGAAAACCTTCCGTGTGCAGCATGAGGATAATGACTTTCGTATTTCATTTTCAGAAACCACCTCCAGTGATTTCCTACTCGGATACTATTTTGATTCGATTTCAGTCGGACGAGAGTACTTCGCTGAAGGGATTCGCAGTGTCGTTCATTTCAGTGGAACCACCTGATGAGGAGTCTGGAGATGCAGATTCTGTAACACCATTCCCAGGGTACATGAGGAGTGTGTACTATGCGGCAGATGGGAGTTCATATGATGACTACGATGACAACTATCGGGCATTGGGAGCGGGGAAACATGTCTGAAGTGCAGATGTTGACTTGTAGGTTCTAAGGTGTAAATACTTTGTATATTTGTGTAAATTTAAACGCGGAATTAGAATGTAATGTAAATAGAGTGGAAATGCGCTTAAAAATATTTGTTTTTAGTGGAACAGGTTATGAGGCAACAGATCTACGGACGGAACAGATCTGCAAACATTTTTGGCAGTTGCTAAAACGTAATAGGTTCTGCTTTCCCGATAGAAAACAAAGTCCAAGCGAAATAATCGTAAACATTGATTAGTTCCATTCCCAAATATCAGACAACTCACTGAACAAAACGTGTTATTAACACGCGAAACGACTATCTGACGTGCAGTGTTAGAAATTTGAATTTTTGGTCGATTCAAATTTTCGTTAACGGCAACTGTCATAGGCCATCTATATTCGAAAACAAAAGTTGCATACTACACATCCAAGACAACAACCAACATAATGTGGTCCATTCAACCGATTCATTCTATACCGCAACCGCAACTAATATCCAATCAAAATTTCTGCTGAACCTGCAACACCCTGTGGTGTAATTTCGAAGTTTCGTTAAAAACTACTGAGTGAATGTGTTCAGTCATCATAATTTGGTTACTTAAGGCACCAAGTGACAAAGAACAGAATCCCATTCACTTGCAACAGAAACAGAATAAAGCCGGAACCACACTTGTAACGTGTGTTGTGATGTGGAGTGGCGTGTCGCTATCACTCCAATGGATTTTATATGCGTAGAAACATATTTTTCTCGTGTGTTGTGTTGCAGTGTGTCGCGTTGTGTCGAAATGGCTCCTGTACCGATTGCGCCACAACGCTCTATGGCGCAATGAAACGAGACATATATATTATCTGAAATTGCATATGTGAAAGAAAGAGCAAACATGAACTAGGAAATCCATAACGTCAAAAAAGCAAAACAAACAACATTTGAATTCATATAAAAAATGACAGCACACTAGATAAGTGTGCACAGAACACGAATCGACAGACCACACCACACGTTACAAGTCTGGCGCGGGCTTAAGGAACAGAACTTTTATTTTTCAGCAACAGAATCTAGCGACAGAAAAATGGCTGTTTGACGACAGAACGTAAACAAAGTATTTATTGATTTTTTCTGTTGCTACCAACCAACAGAAATGCCAATTTAAGGTGGAGGTTTGGATTTTTCTGCATCTGTCTGTTTGTTTTGCATCGTACTATTGTATACTATATCAGTGGCGTCGCGTGAATTCTTTAGATGGGTCATGGGTGTGCAATTCTTTAAGTTCATCAAAGTAAAGCGCTTTTAGGTACGACGAATACAGGGATAATCTTATAGGTATATAGTTTGGATGCATGAATGAATTTGTGTGGTGAAATCAACAAAACACGTGCACAGCGAGATTTGATTTGATTGACATATACAGACATCAGCCATGTTTTTTATGAACGAAAAAACGTTCTGTTCTGTTTAAGTTTCTGTTCTTTGTCACTTGGTGCTTTTACTCAGAAACATAGATTGCAAACTCCTGACCAGAGATGAAAAAACCCATATTTGTTTACATTGTTGTTCTTGCAATTCCAACCTTCGCCTGTGAATACGTGTGAACTACAAAAATACATGTTGCTAATGGCCGACCGCCAATCATCTTGCTGTTATGGGAACCGCGGTGTTTCATTGATTTGTGTTTCGTATTGAATTTGTTTTGTTTTGTGGAGGTTTTGATTAAAATGAAAAAAAAAAAAAAAAAAAAAAAAAATAGGGAAATACGCAGAAATTAATATACTCACATATACTATAATACAAAATAAATACCTTTATATCTTTGCTATGTATTCAATTATCTTTGATCTTGACTCACAAATACAGTCTTGCTCCGCCGATTTATGCAGTCCATGCGAGATTCAAGTTCGAATAAATATAAAAAGACATGGCCTAGTTATATAACATACGTAAATCGAAACCCATTTAATGGCCAAGACAATATTTCATGCAGTGGAAATAGAACCCACACGTGTAAGTGGGAAAGAACGCATGTAAATTCAGCATGCGTTGCAGTACTGCAAGTTGTCGCTATTTCTAAATCCACTGCAAAAGACAATGCCACCACAATACAGTAAAATAAAAATAAATAATTTGAGCGTATTTGGTATCATTACGTTTGACGTTTATTTCAAATATTTTGCGTACAAAATCGGCTGATACAAAAATGGAAGAGAACCTAATAGACTTTGTCAAGGAAAATATAATTTTAGCTAATCGGAACGGGTACAACAACTTCCAGTACGACTGGTATACCGATAAAAGCAATACAGTTTTGGCGAATTTGATTGAATTTCTCAATTCTCATTTTCAACGAATTTAATTAAAAACAAGTCGGCGGATGACAGTAGCTGATACAATGCATGTCAACCAATTTTCTGCACATCTGTTTTACTTGCAGTACTGCGTGCTTCACTCCGTCCAGAACTTTTGCCCATGTATCTTGGGCATAACTGTTCTATTCGTCAGGTGTTTTTTTCTGGTGGATTTCAGTGGTGGTTGGTTTTTTGTACTTGTTTCGTATGGACACTATTTTTTCTGACCGAATTTGTGCTGTACCAAACACCACCAAGTTTTTCAAGAAACGTATTGCATTCACTGGTAAGTTGTATTTAAATTTAATACGAAAATATAAAAAGATGAAGGCAGTGAATTTTCAGAAGAATAAAAACTAGCATAAAGCAAACAAAACCAACCTCTGTACTGAATGCACTCAATTGGAATTGGCACCACTGCCATTTGACTTCGCACAACAACTGTCATGGACGAGGACGAGTGTGCAATATTTTTCGAACATAAATCAAAAACAAACGGTTGAAACGGTTAACGCTTTTCTTTCAACAGTTTTCTTTGCCCTTACAGTTAAAATCCGCACTTATTGGAAAGACCTACGTAAAAAGGACTTCCTGTTTTATTTTGTGAATTTGTTTATTTATTGCTTGCGTTTATATGTTTTTTTGTCTTACCACAAACTAAATATTTCCATAAAATGTCCTGAGTTCGATAAAACCACTTGTGTGAATCGTTTTTCTACAGTTTTTTGTGTTTCTGTTCAATTGTTCATTTATTTTTCGTTTGGCAATAAAAGAGGAACTTATGCAAACATGAGTGCTTTTGAGGTAAATGTTGCTTATACAAATATTCCGCAAGGATATAAAAACATCAAACATATCTTTCATACAGGTTAGTTTAACGCCATCCCGGCCGAAGAATAAAAAGCGCCTAGAAGGCAGAGAGCCGACGAGCGTCGTAATGGCACCATTCTCATCCAAAGCTATAGTTACATTTGAGGATGTTCCCGTCACCAAGACTGCAAAACGTATTTTAAAGATATACAATCCCTCCGAGGATCCAATTGAGGTAATTATGATTCGTAAACAATAATAATCTCTGTGACCTTGGCGACATTGCAAAGTTTGGTCGATCAGAGACGACTCGGAATGTTTGTCCTAAATTGCTTTGCATGAAGAACATTTCCGAAGTCACACTCACAGCTGTAAGCTGTTAGTAGGTTAAATGAAATTTAATGGACGTTTTAGTGCACGCGAGTGAAATAGGAAGGAAATAGCTGTTTGGACTGCAATATGTATTCCCTTCCGCTACCTGAATTCGATTACACGTCTTTCAATTAGATTCCTTCGCTGTTGATGACGATAAAGTTTCATTCTGTAGTCGTGCATGCATTTTGTCCTCGTTGTTTTGCTGCCATAATGTGCGTGAAAATGAACACAAGGGTTGTTTCTGATCCCATTTGACTACTAGAGCAATGTCGCAGCCGAAGAAGGGTAACCGGCGATGTCTTGTATTGCAGCAACAGCAACAGTGACTTTGACAAATTTTTAGAACCAATGTATTTTAATTTCTTTGACCATAAATGAGCATAGCAACATCGACAGCGACGTCAAGTGAGAGCTAATCCTAAATTCGCTGTTGCTGTCGCTGTGTTAATCTGTTTCTCGCATTATACAAGACTGAGTGCAATATTCCTATTTTTTGCTTCTCGCTAATTTTATGCAACAAAAAGATGGGCTACTTTCTTGGGGGTTAACTACACTTCCTTACTTACTGAATTGAAACAGTTTAAATTTCTTGTTTTCGAGTGTTAGAAAAGCAAACATAATTCTGGGCTGCCGTTTTATGAACCAGACAAGAGGTTTTTATTGAACTCTGATGGTGGAAACGACACAGCACAAGATAAAAGACACAAAACAGCTAGGTGAAACTTTTAGCTTTATGAATAGGTATATACCTAGTTCGATCGTAATGTTTCAGCCTATAGGGTTTCTTTGAGCTGTAGCTGGTTAAAAAACTTACAAAGAAGCACATAGCACCTGGATTTTAGAAAAAAGAAAATGTGGACCCGGAAGCCTAGGCTGGAATGAATTGTTTTGACCAAAGGAACTAGGCTTCGGGTATATTATTATTCATTGATGAGGTCAGCTATGGTTTTCGTTTTTTGGTTATCTGGGCGCCAACTGGTAAAGTGTCGCTTGAGACGCCGCAACCTTTGTCTACTGTTCGATTACTGACTGATTACAGTCAAAGCTCAGGGATCCGCGATGTCAATGTTTAGCAATTGATCCTCTATCGTTTAACATCTTGAAACCAAAGACTTTACAATGACCGATTGTTTAGTTTCGTTGGTGCTAAGTCGCCCATTTTCTTGAAATGCGTTTTTTCTCCCTGTCTTTATCTGAATTTATCAAGTAACAATGCCCTACGCATTTGAAATCTTCATATCAGGTACGTGTAACAAAACCAATACGTGCTGAGCACAATGTTACCATTGACTGGACAACAAATATGGTGCCTGCCGACAGGGAAGTCGAAATGGAAATGATCTGGAGTCCGTCGATGGAAATCGCCTGCAAGGAGACGCTCCAACTTACCGATAACCGCAATTTCCGCAAAGATGTCATGGTCATACTTAAGTCAATCAGCAATAAACCTGTTACCAAGGTGAGACTACTTACAGCCTCTCAATGTCTACCTACATTAAGTCAACTTTTTTCTTCTCTAGAACGTCAAACGCTTCCCGACAATCTCCTCAGTAAGTAATAATGTTAAGACCCTGCGCCTCAAATCACCAACCGGCCCCAAGTCAAACGCGCCTTCACACCACCACCGTCGCCAGCGACAATCGCCCAAATGCAAGGCTCAAAAGACTGATCGCATATCCCCGGTAACAAACAAGCACCAACAACAACCACAACCACAGAGAAGCAAGGTGTTACCGCTGCTCGAAAGGAACATACCACAAATACTAGTGTCTGTGCCGTCTCAGAATTTTGCCCGACCTCAAGCGACATCGCACTTGTTCAAGGAGAATGTGAGCCCCCAAACTCCCGGCAATGTCTTGGATATGATTGACAAAATGCAATTCACACCTCTCAATGCGACCACAGCAACATCTACAACAGTAACAGCATCGTATTCAAAAGGTAAAGCCAGCGAATTCGAGTACCTTTCGTCTCTGCCCACCCCAATCAATCACAATACGGCGACCAGCATCGTCGAAGAAGAGAATCTAATACGGCAAATGCGCCCACGACGCCTTCAAGTGGCCGTGGAATCATCGGAAGATGAAATGAGTCCGATGCATCTCAAAGCGGATGCAAGAGCAAACATTCAAGTTGAAGGACTGACACCCTTCCAGTCTCAAATGATCAACAACAAGACGTTCGACCTGAAACTGCTGGACAAGTCGGATTCGCTCAGCGAGTCGCAGGAGAGCTTCGAGAGTGCGTGTGATAAGATCGTCCTCAACAAAACGTCCACCATAGCTCCAGCGCTGTCGCGTCCTCTCTCCATGATCGAGGAGGAAGATGGTCACAGCCCACCGAATATCTTGCAAAAAACCTACGAAGTCTCGCAAATTGACGAGCACCTGAAGCGCGACATTAAGCTTGTCGGCACTCCGCTGCGAAAGTACTCGGAATCTATGAAAGATCTCTCGCTAAAGTCGCCATCCTCCAAGATGCCCATTCAGGGGTCAATGCCAAATCTCAATGAAATGGAGAATATTCGTTCCATCGAACAGAATCGTTACTACCACGCTACGAAGAACACGTCCACTGCTGAAAAGCAGAAACTTTTGAAGCCTAAAGTCATCTGTTTGGATGATTCCGATGCTTCCAACAGCAGCCTGGCAAGTTGTGCATCAGCCGCAGATCTGCTCTTTAACCAAAATGAGATCTTGGCCCAGTCGAGTCGATTTAATTTGAACGAGGTGGGAAAGAAGACGAGCAAAAACAGTCCAGTGAGTGTGTACGCTGTAAACAGCCGGAAACACACTCCCACAAAGTCGGTCAACAGTCCTGGGAAGTCGGTACGCTATAAGCGGTATAGGGATATGTCGCTGCAGGATTCGCCTGGTAGTGACACATCCACGTTAGGGGTTGCAAAGTCAGAACTGGCTAGTGTGTCCCCACCTAAGAGGGCGAAAATTGAATCGGATTCCTTCACGCGTATGTCAATCGGTGGTCAATGGCCTCAGCCGCAACCAAGGAAACCGAAACTCGCGAGAGTCCTCTCGCTAGTAAAGAAACCTGTGACACCGCGGAAGAAAGAGGAACCCATCGTGAAACTCTACGACTCTGAGTTGTACATGCAGTCGTACATCAATCCCGATCCCTTTGCTGCGTCTACGACGAGAGATCCCTTCTTGGCGTCGACGATGTATTTGGACGAGCGGGCTGTAGAAAAGCATCAAGTTGCCTTCAGGAAATGGCTGAATGCGTTGGTTTCTATTCCAGCTGACCTGGATGCCGATTGCAATCAGAAAATTGACGTCGGTCGGCTGTTCAATGAGGTGCGCAACAAGGATCTAATTCTGGCGCCGACAAAAGAAGAACAATCAATGAATTATCTGACCAAGTTCCGCTTGGAAAGCCTGCGCCAGGAAGCTGTACGCTTTTTTATGAGCGAGGAGATGCAGATTCCCTGCTCGAAGGTCGCCGTGTACGTGCACAAGAATGCCATTCGCATCAGGACTGATAGGAATCTCCACCTCGATGTTGTCATGCAGCGCTATATTCTGGAGCTGCTGCTCTGCTTCAATCCGCTGTGGCTGCGATTGGGCCTTGAAGTCGTCTATGCAGAGAAGATCCATCTGCACTCGTGTTCCGACGTCGTCGGATTGAGTACTTTCATCGTGAATCGTTTGTTCAAAGACAAGTTCCTCGAGCAGAGGTACTCAAAGGCGTACACACTTTCAGACGAGTATGCGGACCACATAAAGAAGTTCACCCTGCAAAAGGTGCTCTTCCTACTCCTCTTCTTGGACAAGGCAAAGTCGAAGCGGATTATCAAACACAATCCATGT
This sequence comes from Cheilosia urbana, assembly GCA_946477585.1. Classification (NCBI taxonomy): domain Eukaryota; kingdom Metazoa; phylum Arthropoda; class Insecta; order Diptera; family Syrphidae; genus Cheilosia; species Cheilosia urbana. Next base: position 161,944,971 of record OX297853.1, read on the forward strand.
TTGTTTGTAAAAAAGTCCCCGTACAAAGAGGCGCGCGAAATTTTACTGAAATTCTCCTGCGAACTGTTGGCGAACATTGGCGACATCACTCGCGACTTGAAGCGTCTGGGCTATGTGCTCACGCATAAGCAAAACTTCCTCGATGAGTTCAACTACGCGTTCAACAATCTAGCTGTGGATCTGCGTGACGGGATACGGTTGACTCGCGTTATGGAAATAATTCTGCTGCGCGACGACTTGACCAAACAGTTGCGTGTACCCGCAATATCCCGCCTTCAAAGGATCTACAATGTAAACTTGAGCTTGCGCGCATTGGCAGAGGCAAATTTCCAGTTAAAGGGCGATATCACCGCCGCTGATATCGTGGACGGTCATCGCGAGAAGACGCTCTCTCTGCTGTGGCAGATCATCTATAAGTTCCGATCGCCAAAGTTCCATGCAGCTGCGACAGTGATTCAGCATTGGTGGAAGAAGTTGTGGTTGTTTGTGTGCATTCGTCGTAGGATTCGAGTAAAGATCGAAAAGCGTCGCAATGCGGCAGCTACCGCGATTCAGAGTGCATTCCGTGGATTAATGTCTCGGAAGTACACAGAGGTGTTCCGCTGGGAGCGCACAAATGCCGCCATTTGCCTCCAGAAACACATTCGTCGCTTCTTGGCCCAGAAGCACTTCTGTAACACAATACGCAGTGTGCTGTACATTCAGCGTTGGTATCGTGCGCACAAGTACGGCGCGTTGGGCAGGCAATGGTTTGTCGACTTCCGTCGTAGAGTTGTATTCATTCAGCGGTGGATAAGGCGAGTCAGGTTTGCCAGAAAGCTCGAACAGTTGGTGCCAGTTATTAAAGGTATCAAGGCCGAGGTTGAGTTGCGCAACCAGAAGGCAACAGTTATCCAGCGATATCTAAAGTCGATTACGCTGCGACGGAGGTTCCGGAAAGTGGTTGCCGAAGTCGTCGTCACCGTCAGGAACTCGAAGTTGGAATACAGGAGTGCATCGAAGATTCAGTCTTTCTACAAGATGATTTCGATGCGGAAGGAGTTCAGAGTGAAACGAGAGGCTGTTCGAAAGATCCAGCGAACCTGGAGGAGCTATCGCCAGATGAGAGTTCTCCGTGAAGCGTATCTCCATCAGAGGCGGTGTGCAGTTCATATTCAGCGGAGCTATCGCCGTCATAAGTTGATGCAGAAAGAAAGAGCGGCATACCTTGAGCTGCGATCTACTGTTGTAATGCTTCAGACTCGATATAGAGCCAACAAGTCGTGCTCTGTTCAGAGGGCTCTGTTTTTGAAGACTCGCAGCAGCGCGATCCTAATTCAGCGGCGCTTTAGGGCGAATCTACTAATGCAGAAGATGCGTTCCATCTATCAAAGGGAAAGATCAGCAGTCATTCAGTGCCAACAGCGTTACCGTGCAAATCGAGCTATGCGAAAACAACGCGCCGAATATGAGAAAATGAAGTCCATGGCTGTGCGCATTCAAAGGTTCTACAGAGGACGCCTCCAGATGAAAATAGATCAAGCTAAATTCCAGAACACCATAAATGCAATCCGCACAATTCAACAAAAACTGCGAGCCACACTTTTGGCACGTAAAGTGTGTGCTGACTACTTACGCTTGAGCTATTATGCAATTGTTGTACAACAGCGTTATCGCGCTCTACTGAAGATGCGATCTGAGCGAAGTGAATTCTTAGTCAAGCGAGACTGTGTCGTGAAGATACAGCGCTTTGTCCGGGCCAAACAACAAATGAGGATCGACCGGGCGCGTTTCGTTCGATTGAAACAGGCGGCTTTGACAATACAGCTCAGATTCAGGGCATATTTGGCGATGCGTTTGGATCGCGCAAGATTCACGGGGAAGAGGTTGGCCGTAGTTTGCATTCAGCAGCGTTTGCGGGGGTACTTGCTGATGAGAAAGATACGCTGTGATTTTCTAAGCAAAAAAGGAGCTGCCGTTATTATTCAGCGGCGCTTCCGAGCTCGCCGGGCAATGAAAAGTACGAGATTACAATTTTTGCGGCTGCGAGAAAGCGCTGTGCGCATTCAGCAGCGATGGAGAGCCCAACAGCAGATGAAGGAAGCGGCAGCAAACTACAAAAAGAGTTATAAGTTAATAGTTGCCGTGCAGCGTCGTTTCAGAGCGAAGCTGGCGGGCAGACTGGTCAGACGAGAATTTGAAAGGCAGAAGGCGGCCATAGTTTGTATTCAGCGTCGATTCCGTGCCAATTGTCTGATGAAGCAGGTTCGCAGCACCTATGCCAGTCGTAGGGAAATGATTGTACGAATTCAGCAAAAGTTCAGGTCGTACATTCAAATGAAAGTGCAAAGAAAGGCGTTTGTGCAGCAAATCCATTCGATTGTCAGCATTCAGCGGTGGTATAGATCAATTTTGGACATACGACGTCAGAGAAGTGCGTACCTCGAAATGAGAAGCAGTGTCATAGCTATTCAACGTCGCTGGAGGGAAACATTGCTTGCGCGTAAACAACGTGCTAAATACCTACATTTGCGGTATTCTGCGGTTGTAATTCAGAAGAAATGGCAAGCAACCCTAGTGATGCGTAGACACAGAAACGTATTTTTGAAACAGAAACACAGTGCAACTGTACTGCAGAGGTTCTACCGCTCCCGCCTCCAAATGTTGAACGTGCGCATTCAATATTTACTGATCAGGTCACTGATAGTGTGCATTCAGCGGCAATTCCGCGCCAACATACAAATGAAAACCGAACGTCAGAGGTTCTTGCAACTCAAAACGACTGCAATATTTATTCAGCAGAAGTTCCGTGGTCGCATACTCACGGCTTTGGCGCAGGAGAGATTCGCTCAGATCAAGAAGGTAACCCTAGGTCTACAATCATATGCACGCGGATTTTTGGCTCGAAAACGTTACCAGGAACAGATGACACCTGAAATGAAGCTGCTGCTGGCACAGAAGAAGGCCGCCAGAGTGATCCAACGCATCTGGCGTGGCTACCGTGTGCGTAAGCGTTGGCAGAGCATACCCATTCTCAAAATTCGTGGAAATATCAAGAAGCTGCGCACCAAAACCGATGTTCAAAGTACAATTCGGTGGAAGGTTCAGGACTCTGTTCGAATTCTACGAGGCAGATGCAGAGCTACAGATTCGCTGAATGTTCTTCAGCGATTGGGTAAGACTTTCAAATTGAATTGGTTGAGCAGTTTGAACATTTCATTTTGCAGAGCGAATGTCCCGCACAGTCCCCCATCTACTGATGGGCCAGTGCGACTTCATTTCAACCTTTTGCTACGGCATAATGGCTCAGGCGATACGATCGGAAGTCGATAAGCAACTTATCGAACATTGCAGCTGTATCATTCTGAATTTGGCGCGCTACAACAGCACAACGGCCAAGACATTTCAAGAGGGTGGGCTGGTCACCATCGCACAAATGCTTCTGCGATGGTGTGACAAAGATTGCAACATCTTCAACACCCTCTGTACGCTGATTTGGGTCTTTTCACACTCCCCTGAAAAGCGACAGGTACCACCAAGTGACCAAACAATTTGTTTCCGCATAACGAGTTTTTATTTCTTCTTACAGAAAATCCGAGAGTTCATGACAACCCCCGAAGCCATCTACGTAGTTCGCGAAACAAGGAAACTCGTTGCCCGCAAGGAAAAGATGAGAAAAAACATCCGAAAGCCGGCGCTTTCATCGGCTTTTTCACGTGGCCATCAGCAGCAAGGGATTGTGTTTTCTAGCCGAGCACTGCCCAGTCTCGAACCAGACTACGGTGTTATCCGCAGCAAGCCATACACGTTCATTTCATCTGTTTATGCGTTCGACACCATCCTGTTGAAATTGAACATCGATATCCATTATTGCTAGTTCTTTAGTTATTTTGTATCCTAATTGTCTTTTCGTTTTGTGGTTTCCTTAGCGGCAGCTTGTGGGAACATTATTTTGTTGTTAACCTCTAAGTAACATGTGTAATATTATACAAGAAGAAAATAAAGGTTTCTTTCTATAAAATGGTTTCTCAGTTCAGGAACGATCGGAATTGCCAAAATGAGGAGCAATTGAAGAATTCTTGTTCAGTCGATTGATCGGAAACTTTTTGCAAATTTGTCATAAAGATTGGGCTCTTACTTTGGGCATGCACGCAAACATCGGACAACCTTGAATCAAGTCTAATTTCAACAGCAATAGAATGGAAGGTGGCGCCAACAACACTGCTGCTTGAAGAGTATTCACCCCCACCATTTCTACGATGGGGGAAAGTGGCAATGGAATCGTTTTTTCATAAGTGAACGTACTATGTTGAACTTATTCTGATCAGATTACTGAGAAAGTGCAAATTTTAATGGATTCTACCACTTCTACTTTGAGAATAGACTCATCCGAGCTATTCCAAGGTGAATATCGACTCTAACCTAGACGGTTTTGATAGTAGACAGTTTGCTAAGTGTGCTTCCTCTCCCGTCGATCTGTGTTATCTATATCTATCAACTTCTTAGCTTCCGCAGTCGTTCTCATCTAAAAAAAATAAATCAATTCTAAATGTATAATTTATTTTTGAATTCATATTTAGACCCTAGCGAGATAACCGTCGGCGTCGGAACGAAAATTCTCCGAACTTTTACGATTGTGAGGATTTTTGCTGCGAGGTATTATTCACCCCTATCGAGGAATCCGTTCGGAACGGAATTTTCTCCGATCTGTACGAAATCGGAGAAATTCCATTCGAGGTATCCGTCCCGATACAACTTTCGAAAAAATTCTCCGATGGCATATAGCGCACCTTGTCGCATTGCGTGGAACCGCGTTCTACCACTTATTTTTGACAGCCACACGGCAATTTTTTCCGAAGTTCTCCGACAACGAATTGCTGCGGAATATTTTCATGTGAAAAAAAACGCGTTTATATGCTTCATTTATTTTGTTCCGAAACGGATACTTCGAACGCAATTTGAGTTCCGATCGGATTTCGGAACTTCGACGGATTAACAGTTATTTGTCTACAAGCTAAATTTTACGCTCCCAAAAAGTTTAGGTGCGCTAGTATTAGGTTTGTTTGACGTGGGCCCTAGTGCGCACTAGGGGGCACTGGGTTAACCTTAAAGTGTTCGATATAGCACTGAACTCACCCTGGTACTAAAAACCTGGGGGCCAGATTCTGTAAAAAACGAAACGAAAAACGATTTCGCTTTTCAAGAAACGATAGAAATCACACGATAGCGAAAATTTGCTTCATGTAACTCCTTACGTTTTTTTCTTCACATTCGTTTAGGTTTGAGAAACTGTGTGACAGCAAAATTATAGTTTGGCAGTCTCAGTACGTCGTTTTATTTTCGTTAAGTTGTTTTGACAACGAACAGCTGACAATTGAAAATATTTTTAAAGTGGAATTTGATTGTTTACGAAGCGGATCCTCCTCCAGCCAGTACTTCTAATGTTGCGGAAAGTTTTAAAATAGGAGGCACGTTTGTCGTTCGTGTACCTGTATGCAAATTAATATTGTCCAGCACATACTTAAAGGCGGCTTTGTTCAATCGAAAACGTTGCACAAAACTAAATAGAAAAACGAACTTTTTAACTAACTTATTAACTAACTTTTTAATCAAAATAAACCAACCTTTTGTCAGGTAATGTGAGAGGATTTGAACAATCCCGCAAACTTTTTCTAATTTTTCTTAAGTTCACATGTTCAATTTCAACTTCACTTTCTGCGCTGTCGCTGGTCAAAAAATAATAATTTGCTAACATATCTAATAAAATATTCAGCACAATCTTAAAACCACCAAATTCAATTAGAATAAAAACGAAAATGATAAACGTCAACAAAATAGCTGTCGTTTGTTTTCTTTCGTGGAGACGATAAAATCTGTTCGTTTTTAGGGTTACATGAAGCAAGAAAAGCGAAAACGTCAAAAAAAAATGTGTTCGTTTGTTTTTTTTCGCGGCCACGAGAATTTCTTTCGTTTTTGATGTTACATGAAGCAAACCGTTCGTGCGCACGAAAACGTGTAGACGTTTTCGCCTTACAGAATGCCGGCCCTGATTTCTCGTGCCCAATGGAACATAAAACGAGATTTTTCTTCCTTTGCATCTTTGGTGGTGCGTGTTTTAAAAGCCACCCTATATTAAATTGTAATTTGTGTTTATAAAAACCCATTCAATTTATTTTAATAACTATTGCAGGGGCCAAATGTAATTTTTTCTTTCTATTTTGCACAGACTTCTCGTCTAAAAACGTAAGGGAACGCACTTTAAAGTTTGACAAACGACAAATGTTTTGGTGTTAGTGCAAATGGGTGTGAATCTCGCTTGGATATCGAGATTCGCAAAGTTGCTCTGACTCTCAAAAAAAGTGTTTTTTTTTTTGCGCCCAATGGAACATGAAATCTGACAGCCAGCTGATTTCGATTTCGAGAGCAGAAAAACTGCTCTGACTCTGAAAAAAAGTGATTTTTCTGTCCCAATGGAAAACGACATAACACAGCGACATCAACAGCAACTTTGACAACTTTTAAGAATCACTGTATTTTAATTACCTACTTTGAACACATTAGCACAGCAACATCGACAGCGACATCAACGTTAGAGCTAATCCTAAATTCGCTGTTGCCGTTGCCGTCATTAATTAAAATACAGTGGTTCTAAAAAGTTGGCAAAGTTGCTGTTGATGTCGCTGTGTTTATCTGTTTCTCGCATAACGCGTAGGTATCGGCGAATTACGTTGAAGAGCGATGAAGTGCATTTTGTTTGTTACATTTTTGACAGCTAGGTTCCGATATCCTCCGACAGAAATTGGTTGCGGAATTTGTTTGATTTGGAGTGCGGTGCAGTGCGCCATCGCAATTGTTTATCTCTCTTCCGAAGTCGAACACCTCAATTGGAATTTGAGCCTGCGAAAAAGTATCGCTAGGGCCGATTAGTTATAAATGTAAAATGTATTTCTGAGTTCATCTTTAGTTTTTTGACCAATTAATACAATTCGTCCTGGCTGTTGAAAGAGAGTTGCTATCAGTACGGGAGGCTTTAGAATTGATACTCAAAGCGTGCTTGTCCCAAAGATCGATAACGTTCGATTGCTATATCCTCAGTTTTCAATGGCATAGCGTGGCGTTTTCCCAATCCAAAATTATGCCGATATATTGGTTCGCTTGGGAGAGAAGGGTCCAATTTGTATACATTAGCCATCGTTGGAGTCCTTTTTAGGGATTAAAGTTGTCAGAAAATTGTTGGTTTCAGTTTGGCTTTCAATTTTACTTACATGAAACAAGTCGTTACTAAAATGGTGGTTACGAGTATATACAGATCCATGATGATTAAATATTACAGACGATGCCCGCACTAAGAACTTCGAAGGTTTGTGGACCTTAGGCAAGTCTAATGTAGAATATTCGCTTTTATTTATGTGTATTTTCAATTTCTCTGCCTGATTTGCTAATTACTAATATTAATTAATTAGCATTAAGTTCAAATTGGGACTTGTGAAGCGTAGCGAATACGTGTAGTGTTCATTTAACTACCGGTCGTGTAGCCAATTTCTGCTGCTCGAAAACTGCCGATAATTAAATCTATTTGCAGCCTTAATTACCGGTGGGTATACCCATATATTTAGCTTGTTAAATTCTAATTTTCACCTTTTTTTTCTTTTGGTCAGTTCTTGGCGTAGAACAAACAAGACTCGGAAAAAGATAGTGGGACCTGGCTATGAGCTGTATGGCGTAAGTAGGATAGGTTTTCTGAACGTTCCTTACCTAGGTATTGCTACAGTGAGAGAGAGGACGAATATAATTCTAAAACGAGCTAAAATTCAGTACAATCGGATCGAGAGTATTAAACAGTTTCAGAGATACATACTTCTGAATTCTGTAACCTCATCTCCAAGAGCTGAATAAATCAGAAGTATCTCGGTGTATCCATTGTTATAAAGTAAAAAAGAAAGTGGAGACTCATGGGATTCATAGAGGACTGTCCTTAAAAGAAATACTTGTTGTTTAAGTACCTACCTGAACCGTTTTATTTAGAAACCCCCAAAGGAACTAGTCTGAGCTGAGGCTGTTATTTTTGGCGAATGTGAAGGTCTTCTCAAAACATCAAGAGAGAGAAAAAGCATTTGTAGTAATTCGGAAGTTTGGATTTCCTTTCCACTTAAATCAAAAGCACTATATCTTTCTTTTTATCCTTTTGGAATACCTACTAAGCGAGGGGTCCCAGGTTCGAATCCCGCAAAAACCCAAATTCCAACTTAGGGTTTTTTTTCCACTGCGCCACCTCTCGTTAACGTCTTAAAAACATCCGAGAGTGTCTTGAAAGAGCTTCTCAATTGGCCGTTTGGAACGGCATAAAATTGTAGATTCCTTCCATTCGTTCCAAAAATGAAAAACTCACACAAACCGAATGCTACGGAACTGTTGCGCCATCTATTTATTTTTGATTTTCATGTATTACCTTTATAATTAAAAACTTTTTATTTAAAACACAATTTAAATAACGGGAGGCAATCCCCATCATCCCGCACGTGTTGGATTTGTGGGCTCATTGGGCCTTTCTGTCCGCGCCTCACGTTTGCTCAATCTAGGGCTATTGAATCCAGCTAAAAGATATTTAGAATTTACACTAGCAATCAGTTTTGAAAACGTTTTCAAACTAAGTAGCTTACAAAAGTAATGAGAAGGAACCAGCACAACCCAACTGATGTCCGGGTAATTTTCATTCTCGTCTTGGTTGTTCAAAATAAACCCGCGCACGGGCGGCCCATTTGCTACTATTCCATAGGAGTAGGGATGAGCTTTACTGCCCAAAGCCAAGGTAAGATGTTCTTGTTTGTAATAGTTGGGCATTCCAAAGTGTGGCAGGTGATTATAAGCATCTGAGTCTTCAATTAACGATTTGCAGTATGCCCAACTAAAGCAGGCTGCAACTAGAATCAAAAGTGTATGCAATTTACTCATGACGCTGTTTAAGTGTTTAAGTGGGTTTGCGTTTTGACGGGGGCTACTTATATTACTATTATAAACAGCAGGAAGTTGCTATGCTTAAATTAGCGTCACATTATCGATTTGTTAGAAATAATTTGATTGCCACAGCAAAACGAAATAGAAATAATTAGTTTACCACTTTTGCACATTCGTCCACCTATTCTTTAGTCCGAAAATAGTCGATGTAGCTGGAAAAAAACTTAAGTAAGCGGAGAAGCGAGGATTTATGATCGCATTTATATAAAGAGCGTACAACTTTTAAGCAAAAGGCCTGCCCGCCACAGAGTCGGCTATAGGTGTCAATTATCTAATACCTAATCAAATCTAGAATTTTTTCAAAAGGTGTGCTACTAGTCAATCTAGTCAATACCGAATGAAAGGTTAGGCTGAGGACAAGCTTAAATTGAAGGTAAACGAATTTAAATCAATGGGTCTTACTAATAATTATGTTTAAGCTTCAGGCCCATTGAAGGGAGGAGGGAGGATTCTAAGTATAAGTCACTTGCCATCCTCGACTCTTTAAGCAACTCAGAAGCGAAGATCGTCTCCCGAATCTTAAGGTCTTATTCTCTACATGTTTGAAGTCCTACTTAACAAAATTAGAATATAAAGAGTCACGGGGCTTAATTTGCAAGCAATGACGTTGACGCAGTGGCTTAGTGGTTAGTTTGTTGGACTACTAAGCGAGGGGTCGAGGTTCGAATTCCGCAAAAAAAAAAAAACAAATTCCAAGTTAGGGTTTTTTCCACTGCGCCACCTCTCACGAACGTCTGACAAACATCCGAGATCCCTTCTATTCGTTCCAAAAATGGAAAACTCACACAAAACGAATGGTTGTGAGAAAGCTAGGCCAGGACCCCAATTCTCAAACTCCGCATAGGATAATTCGTTTCCGAGCAAATTTTGCTGAAATTTTCGCATAGCAGAAAAATTGGTATTCTCAAAGCAGTAGGAGTTTTTTTTTTTTCACCTATGCGAAAATTCTATTCACCTCCCGAATGAGGTAGAATTTTACACACGTCAAGTAAACCATTTTGACAGTTTGTGAACAAAAAAGAAATGAATTCCAATTGAAATTGGTTGGGAATTGATGTTTTTGATTGACAACAAAAAGAAATACCAATATATGTACGTTTAATGAACATTTATGTGTTTTAATAGTGGCTACTTTGGGCGATATGAGCTCAGTATTTGTTCGATTCTGAGTTATGCAGGTAGTCGAACACAGAACTGTCCGAGAGCTTCAAGACTGCTTTGAACAAATGGAACTATTTCCGAACATATGTACGCGCTGGGATACCATTTAATAAGTACTTTCATTTAAATTTGATTCTTATTTTCTCACACACAAATCAAAAAACAAAACTTTTTCTTGAGTAGCAAACTCATAATTCCGCATAGAAGATGCAAATCCGCATGGAAAACACAGACGAGTAACATTCGAAGAGAAATTCTCATATGCGGATTTCGAGAAATGCAAATTTGAGGTTTTCGCATCGCATCGGATATTTTGACAGATAAACGTTTGCGAGAATTTTTGAGAATTAGGGTCCTGGCTCCTAGGTGTCAATTCTCGTTCTATGAAAAGGTGAAACCAAACGTCAAAATTTTTCATATGAATAAGTTCTTTTCACAGCCCCATTTGCAAGTGAATGTTTTTAGTGAGTGTTTGAAAATTTAAAACCATCTTTAATACAACACAGTGTGCGGTATTGAATTCACCATGATATTTTCACTTATTGAACGAGAATCGAATTTTAGTACAAAGTGAATCGAAAAAATGAAAGCAATGTGTGAAAGCGTATGTGAAAACGATTTATTCGATTCCCTCCTTCACAGAACGAGAATTGACCCCCTGGGATCCCTCCGGACCTGTTGCGACAACTAAAAAAAAAAAAAAAAAAAAATATCGATACAGCTCGGTCAGTTGGTTATATTAGAAGTACGGGACTTGCCGAATTTATCTTATATCAATCCTAAATTTGGTCTTGAAATCGGTGTTTTTTGTCTTTAGTTTAGACACCAGAATATGCGAGGTTTTCAAAGTCAAATAACTGCTTCTTTTTTTGGACAGAGTTGTACGTGATTCGATGGTTTGCTCATTGTGTAAACGTATTTCCCCTCTGGCTTCATCGAACCAATTGTATCAGATCGGCGTCCTTTGGGTTGACTCAAGATAAGGCAAATGAAAAATGAATCATGCCCGACAACTCTTGTTCTTGGCGATTAGTGGAAGAAAATCGAGGATTATAGACTTTGTATTTCGTCAAAGAGGGTAAAGCTGTACCTTTCCTTTTTTTCCAGAAAGGCAAACCTATACTACGCTTTAAGAACTTCGCGAGGTGCTTGCACATTAAATTGTTGTAAGTTTTAGATCTTTGAAATATTCACATATGCAACACTAGTGTGGTGGAGGGCCATTAAAAGGAAAACAATAGTAGGCAAAATGGCGACTGTGCAGAGGGCGTCATGCGTAGCTATAACGGGTGCACTCCGGAGTACTCCTACAGCAGCGCTAGACATTTTTCTGCATCTTATTCCATTAGAGTTACACATTAAACAACTAGCGGGAAATAGCGCCTTAAGGCTCAATGATCCAGACTACTTCAAGGATGACAATTTCGGACACTGTTCTATATTATCAGAACTGTTGCCCGGTAATCAGATACAAACGGATGAAATCTTCCCTTTGGTTGATCTCGATATTCCCTACGATGTATCTTATCCAGAAAGGGGTGAGTGGCAATTAGACAAGGTCACCAAACACTGTGATATAGCAATTTACACAGACGTCTCGAAAACAGGGGAAGGCACTGGTTCTGCTAAAAGTGTCTATGCGGCTACCGGATACTAGCAGTGTCTTTCAATCAGAAGTTTTAGCCGTTCTGAAGGCGGCAGAGCTTTTGCCGATGAGATCTATATCTGGAAGGGATATTGCCATCTACATCGATAGCCAGGCTGCACTCAAGGCACTGGAATCCCCTAACATCAATTCCGAAATAGTCAGGGACTGTCGCACAATGCTCAAGGCATTATGCAGTCAGAACTAAGTAAGACTGTGTTGGGTGCCAAGACATTGCGGTATAGCAGAAAATGAGGAAGCTGACGGACTTGCGAGAAAAGAAGGGGAACTAGGTACAGAAGAGGAAGCATGGCCCAAATCACCTCTGTATATTAAAAGGTAAAATCAAAAACCAAACCCAAATGAAGGCTGATCTAAGGTGGTCAAACATCACCGGACATAAAGTGTCCAAGGCACTTTGGCCATAGCTCAACATCAATAAATCTAGGGAAATTCTAAAATTAGGTAGGGAACAACTCAGAACATCGGTTGGAATTCTGTCAGGGCACTGTCTTCTAAGAAAACATGCAAAAAACCTTAGACTGATACACACGGACACTTGTAGATTCTACGACGACCTGCAAGCCGATGAGGATATCAAGCACATACTGTGTGAATGCGAAGCAGTATCTCGCAACCGAAGGAAGTTCTTGGGTAAGTACTTTTTCCAACAGCTGGAGGAGATTGACCACACAAATTTCAAAGGGCTACTCAATTTCTGTAAGGAGATTAATTGTTTTTCAAGGGAAATTGTTTAGGTTTTGTTCACTGTTGCTTACTGCAATTGGTTCCCCAGGGATCGCGATGGGCCCTTATGGTGCCTAGTGCCGTATGAGATCTTACTATGTCATACCCCTTTTTACCTAACCTAACAAAGACCTTTGAAAAGGTGTCTTCGGGAAGCAAGTAGCAAAAGAAGTTCTGAAAACTGATATTCATGATGTTTACCAAGTGCATTATTAGATGTTGTTCATTAGTTGTCTTTCTTGTATGAATATCTATGAGCTTCTCGGAACATCTACTACTTGTATAATTGGCTCTTAATAGACAAATCAACTGTGGGCCTATGATCTGTACATGTTTTTTGTGTTGCTCGCATTTTTCACTGTGTGATTTATGTCACCTAGAAAATCAGACTGATTAGAGATTTTTTTTTAATCAAAAAGATTAGTTACGTATTTAGAAAAGTAATTGCAAACAGGCTGCAGGAATTTACAACCGCAAAGAAATATCCTATTTGGGACTAAACAGCGTTATCAGACGGTCATATATTTCCACCCAGATGAATCTGGAAACCCCCAGATTTGGATATTTTTTCCAAAAAAAAAACCCTAACTTTTTGTCATTACTTTTTTTTTTGATGTGTAAACATCTAAGCGCGCGTTATTGGAATCTGGTGGAGTGATTCCACACATTTAACTTGCGGGGACGGAAATGCGTCACTGTGTTTTATGATTGCATACATTTTTTGGAATCTGGTGGAGTAATTCCACACATTTAACTTCCGGGGACAGGGAATGCGTCACTGTGTTTTATCATTGCATACATTTTATTATTGCATACATTTATGAGCTGGGGCATATTAATTTCAGCTTTTTGTTGATGTGAAATAAAATTTCTCCATTTCGTCCTTACACCGTACTCAGAAGAAATTTCAAGAATTCTGCAGGGAGATTATCATCTTTTACCAATGATCATAAGCGGAGACTTCAATATCAATTTTGCAACTCCAGAAGCTCAACCATTTATTGATTTTATGCAAGAAAATTTAATCTTCAAATGAACTCCAACCGGAAAATTCCAACAACACGATATGGAACAACCATCGATGCTGTCTTCCAGCGTAATCCAGATAGATTACAGTCTCAAATGTACATATCTTACTTCAGCTACCACATTCCGATTGTATCTATTCTACCGAAACTAGCACAGAACGAATAATTTATTGTTATTTCATAATATATCAAGAATACGGTTATTACAATTCCCTCTTTCCTCAATGACGTGTATCAAGCCATACACATACCGCACGCACGGTGTTTACACATATTTCGGGACTGTTGGATACAGTCGCACCAATTTTTTTTAACAAGTTTTATGTACAACTTAAGAACAAGTTAACAGTTTGCGCAACAGATCCGTAGAGACCGTAGGCTCTTCACAGACATTCGTTTTGTGTGCGTTTTTCACTTTTGGAACGAATGGAAGGGATCTACAATTTTATGCCGAGTATAAACGGCCAATTAAGAAGCCAGGCAACTTTCCTTAATGAAACTGACACTAGCTTTTTGTGGAAGAAGTATTTTGTTAATGAAAATAGTCCAGAGATATCGGCTTTGAAGGATCGATCGATTATTCGACAGCATTTTAAAATAACACACACACTTATTTGGTCCTGTATTATGCTCAATTTTAAATCTTGAATTTAGTTGTGAACAGAACGAAGAATCTCTACGCTACGATACCTTCACTCAAGAATAAGTTACTCAGCGTTTCTTACGTTCCCCGAATGCCTATAAATTTCACTTTTCTGCGAAAGCGCATTTTTAGGTTACCTACCAAAAAGGCTTTTATAACGAAACACAAACAAAGTATAATTTTAACAACCCCCAGATTTCCCCCCGTCGACCAAAAAAAACCCTAAATCTGGGGGGAAATCCCCCAAATTAGCAACGCTGGGACTAAATCACGTCAGCATAATGGACATGAAAAAAGATGGGGGCTTTGTGGCATCTAAAAGCATGATGGCATCTATTAGTTGCAAAGTATGATTTCGTTATTTTCAAATTTTTCGTCGAAGATTGTAGAGGCTCTGCGAAATAAGGCCCCAAAAAATTATACAGGAAACAACAACAACGATTTTTAATACAATTTTGGGTGTTATTTCCTTTTTTGGGGCCTTATTTCCTAATGAAAATTGGGGTCTTATTTCATTATGAAATAAGACTCCAAAAGAAGAAATGAAATAAGTCCCCAAAATTATTTTTTTTATTATTAATTGTTACCCTTCCGATATGGAATGCGTATGGGGGGGCATGCTGACCCCCTGCAACCCCCCTGCTTGGATTTACTGTTAGACTACGGGGTGAGTGCGAGGCTGAGTATATAAAAAGTTTCTTTAATCTAAATTAGTTTATCCAATATCAACAATATTAAATAAAAAGTAGTTTTCATTATTTTTAATTTCATTATTAAATAAACCCCGAATTTGGCGCCTTATTTCATTTTCTCGTTTGGGGCCTTATTTCATTGGGGCCTTATTTCCTACAGCCGATTGTAGATTCTCAAAGTTTTAAATGCTCCACTTAGATCCTGCAAACATTTTCCACCGAAATTCAGAACACAGTTTGGTTTGTCTTTTTGATTATAACGGAAAATAAATGAAGTAAATTCTTAAAATTTTATTCCAACTATACAAAATGAAAATAAATTCGTAAAATAAAACTTAAAAAGAATTCCAATAAATATATGTATATATAATTTAATTAAAAACAAGAAACACAAATTATATTTTTTTACTTTACAATGAATGCAATAATTATTTGTTTTTGTTTTTGATTTATCTGCGATAAACTTTTTTAACTTTTCTTATTTTTAAGACAATAATTGAATTATTGTTTATAATGCAATAATAAATATTTGTTGTCACTCATTCGTTAGTTTCGTTTTTGGTTTTGGGACAGGAAGTTGAAGAGCTTTTTGTTTTTTTTATATCCTTGCTTTATAATATGTGTGTGTTTTTTAACCCAATTCTAATGGAATTGAAAACTTTATTAAAACATTATTCAGTTTTTGTTTTGGTAGTTCACGTGCTTTTTGCTTTTGGCACAAAGAAGTTGTATTATACATAAATTCCTACGCGATATTTTAAGAGTTTTGGTGGCTGCATTTCTTTTTGTTTTGTTCGGTTAAATATAGTTTAGTCACAACGGATAAATATTTATATGAAAGCACACAGAGCTTCTTTTGTTTAAGTTTTCATTACAATACAATATATAGTAGTAGTGGTGTTTTTTTTTTTTTTACAAATTATTTTGTTGTTTATAAATATATATATAATGTAAATTTATTTTGTTTATAAATAAACCATTGCTGCCTGTTGGGTGTATGTATATAAATATTGGTGTGCACAAGAGTCCCAACAATCCCGTACTGGGGGATGATGATAGGCTGGATGTGAGGGAGATTGTTGGTACAATGTGCACTGAAATCGATATCGGGGAGTCAAGTCAAAGCTAATTTACAAAAATCCATTGTTTAGGGAGTCGAAATGGATGATGTCAGCTTAACGTCTGCTAAGTCCGTTGGGTGTTGCCACCTCACGTTTGCCCAATCCAAAGCTGTATCGTTCGTTATGTGGTGAAACATCGCGCTTGCCAAGTCCAAATGCGTATCGGTCAGGTCTGGTCGCTCGTTTGCCTAATCCAAAGGAATACCGCTCGTTGGGCCTGGGTTCGCGTTTGCCCAAACCAAAGCTGTAGGGTCGGGTGCGCTTGATTCCAGCTGAGAAGGAAATGATATGAAGTTGATATTTTTTTTTTTTAGTTCAGATGTCTTACCATAGTACATAGAGGGATCGTAGATATTCGAATCGAAGTCATCCACATACTGTTCGTCTTCGAAATCAAGTCGTTTGCCCAAGCCAAATGAGTAGGGTTGAGCTCGCTTGCCCAATCCAAAGTTGTACACAGGTAATCGCTTCGCTGAAGCTCCATTTGTGTATGTGTAAGCCCGTCTGCCCAGGCCAAATGCATATCGTTCTACTCGTTTGTCATAGTTGGGGTCGTTGTTGGAGACATCAGAATCCGCGTCCAGAAGTGAGTTTGACAAGTTGTTTGATGAGTCAGAGTCCTCAGAGAATGGTTCACAATAGCCGTACGCGAGGCTGATTGCAATCAGGATGACAGATGTGTACAGCTTATTCATGTTGACGGGATGGGGATGTGGTTTATCTGGAATGAAAGAAAGGTTACAGTTGTAGTAGCTAATCGAGGAGAAATGTTTTCAAAATATAAAAAATATAAAGCTTAATGTGCCATTGGTATGTATTCGTCATAAAAATATAGAATCTAACAGGTATATCCTACATAATAGCGACACAGATTTTCTCTCAGGCAATGAGCTCCTTTAGTGCTTACATATTCTTCCAATAGACCTCGTTCAGTCGCCTTCTCGCAATCGAAAATTATAGATTTATCTTTGTTAGCCAGAATTAACTAGACCGATATCGAAACAACGACTAAGGGATTTAAAAAAATCACGGTATTTAATAAAGACACACTTGAAAGTAGTTGTTATTGTAATGCTATGTTCACGATTCATAAAACTCCTTGAAAAAGTAAGGAAAACAAATATATATATGTTTTAACCGATATATTGATATAAAACCTCGATAGCATTAATTTCCTACATACATATTCGGCAAACATCCTCACCGAGGATGTAGAGGACCAAATACAATGATACCTAGGCAATTGATCTCCCAAACTAAAGGGTTAAATTTTAAGGGCCGATGTTGAATGTGAACCACACCTAAACGTCAAGGATTTTTCAGCATTTCTTTTGACATTTCTCAATTTCAGACTAACTCAATCTGAACCATGGAAAGATACACAATCGAGCAATGCGTCAAAGTTATTCAGGTTTATTATGAAAATGGGCGTTCAAATCCAAATGCATATCGTGCACTTCGTGATTTTTTCGGTCAATTTAATCGTCCAAATGTGCGTATAATCGGAAAAATCGTGCAAAAATTTGAGCAAACCGGGTCTGTAGGAGATGTGAAAACACCATTGCATGCTCGTACAGCTCGTACTGCAGAAAATATTGCTGCTGTTCGCTAAAGTGTGGCTGAGGAGCCATTCACCTCAACTCGTCGTCGTGCCCAACAATTGCACCTCTCACGTGAGATAATAACGAACTTTTTATGGCCCGAATTGGAAGATATGGATGTGGATGATATGTGGTTTCAACAGGACGGTGCCACTTGCCACACACCTAACGAAACAATGGCTCTTTTGCGCGACAAATGCAATGGCCGTGTTACCTCACGTGGTGGCGATGTCAATTGGCCGCCAAGATCATGTGATTTGACACCGTTGGACTTCTTTCTTTGGGGTTATTTGAAAGAAAAGGTGTACGTTGATAAGCCTGCAACAATTCAAGAGCTAAAGGATGAGATAATTCGGCACATTAACGGCATGCAACCTCAATTAAGCCACAGTGTCATCGACAATTTGGACCATCGGATGGTGGTGTGTCGCCTAGGTCGCGGGGGCAATTTTGCCGACATTTTGTTCCATACATAATTGAACCATACCAATATTATCATAATAAAAAGAAATGACAATAATTTCCTCAATAATTTGTGTTTTATTCAAAATCAACATCGGCCCTTAAAACTTAACCACCCTTTATTTTGTTGAAAAAAGTTCCATCCATTTGAATTTGTTACCTATGTACAGGGTGGTCCAAATACAAGCTTCTTTTTAAAAATGCAATAAAATTAACAAAATTACTTTTTTTTTCATGTATTATGGCTTTATTAGTAAGAGCAAACATTCCCATTAATTATGGAACACAACGTCGCTCAAACGTCTGCCTCGGCTGACTTCGCAGTAGCGAATTCTGTTACTCCAATTTGCCAAAACCTTGTTGATGGTTTCGGGCTGTAGCTCACGGATTACTTGGATGATATTCGCCTTAAGTGCTTGAATCGTTTCCGGATTGTTATCATAACAGCGGTCCTTGACGGTTCCCCACAAAAAAAAGTCCAAAGGAGTCAAATCGCAGCTCCGAGGCGGCAACTTGACATCGCCAAGACGGCTGTTAACGCAAGATATGGGAATTTGGTGCGCGAAAGATCGATTGTGGCATTGGTTGTGTGGCATGTCGCGCCGTATTTAACCAGAGGTCATCCAAATCCATGTCTTCAACTTCAGCAAAAAAAAAAAAAAGTTAAAAAGTCGGTGTAACGCCCACCGTTTATTGAAACGGTGGTCCCAGTCTCATTTTCGAAGAAAAATGGTCCAATGCTGCAACCACTCCACAATCTAAAACCAAACTGTCACTCTCTGTGGATGTATTGGCTTCTCGACAATAACGCGCGTGTTTTCCGAGCCCCAAATGCGGCAATTTTGTTTATTAACGTAGCTGTCATGTGAAAAATGCACCTCGTAAAAAAAGAAAAACCTTCTTTTCAAAAAAGCAACTACTTGGCTTACACAGAACTCACTTTGGAAATAAGTTTTCGTTCCGGTATGATACTGGTATGATACTGACTTTCTGTCAAGATTTCAAGCGGGAAACAGCTATCAGTGTCAAAATAACCTATGATTTAAAAATAAACCGCTAGATGGCCCACCCTTTATAAAAATAAATTTAATGTCCGCATTCTCAAATTGTTTCTTTCGACAAATTCCTTCATATCTAGGACTTATTACGTACCCAAAAACAACACAACACATCACCCACCCATTCGCTATTAATCACTGACACTTGGCCTATTTACGGAGGAATTTCCAATATACCCACAAAAAGCTCAACCGCTATAATACTGCCTTCTAGGTTAGTAAAAAAACAAACAAAAAATGAGCAAAAACCACACTAAAACAGTCAAAGGAAAATAAATTCCCCAGAAGTGAACAAGCAATTTCAATATTTGAGCCACTTGTAGCAGGACTCAGTCGGCATGTGGGCAGGACTAAACAAATTCACACAACACTGACACAGTTTACGATCTGCGACAATATACGTTTTATGGTATTTTAATCTGCGAATATTTTCACGTTTCACTTGCGTTTCTCTTCGACTCCTTTTCAAGTTTATGCTAATCGCTTGGTAATGTTATTGGCTGTGAACACAATATCGGCTGGAAGTCCTCGTGAAAGATTGTCGTTGTAGAATTTATATTGACCACGACTTTTATTAAGTTTTACACTTAATCGTTGACTGCTCTCAACTGTCATATCACGGAAATTTATCAAACCAAGTGAATAATGTTTATATTCGTTTTTGGATGCAGCAAAAGAGCTAGAAGGGATTTTTATATGACTTTTATTTTACGGCAAGTTGCCTGATTTCTATTTTAACCTCTGTTTCAATAGAATTGAATTTCAGATTTTTATTGTTTTGGTTTTATCAGTGCGGACAAATTAGGATGCCACTTCGAGCCCAAACAATATCTCTTAACAAAGTTGACCACGGTAAGGTGGACTTGTTTTTACTTTAGTTGTGTGAAGGAGGTTTCTGATATACCGTAACTCATTCTACCGAGTTTATCGAAGTGTATATGCTTTTTTTTTTTTTATTAGACTGAACACTTTCAGCAAGGAATTTAATTCAAAAGGAAAAGACAGCATTGCCTGTTCTATTCTTTCTTAATCTAATGGGTGCATGTTTGATTGAATACTTTGACATTTTCTGGCGTGAGAGGAGGGCAGGTTTTAGAAAAGCGATAAGTGTGTGCAATGATTTTTAATTTCAACTGAAAATAGAAGGCATGTGGATGACTAAGGTGAAAAAACACATTTGATGAAAAAAAAAAAAAAAAAAAAAAACACGCTTCGGTGGATACATGCGCAGCTAATGAAGCAAAAACACTTAAAAGCATTATCTGATTGAATTAAACACGAAAGTAAGAAATACTTGCGCGCCCAACGGCATTTTGTAGAAGGAGAATATGTGTTAGAATTCAGCTCAGTTCATGTGCACGACGAAGACAAAAATGGAAGAACACTTTTCTTGATGAGAAATTGTGCATGCGGTCGATAAAAACGAAAAAGAAATGCAAAACTTTTTTGCACAAAAGGCATACACGTCATACAGCTACAGCTACACATCTATTTCGGTTGTCCAAACATTTATCTTACATCTTAAATTATTATTGAAAGGAAATATGCCCAATGTCCTATCGATAAAAGTTGCTTATAAATATCTATTAAAACTTTTTTACATTCAACTCAAAAAAAAAAAATGTCTCCAGCGTAGAAAATTTCTCAGGTTCAAGACAACATGCAAGACCGAACCTAGGGTGCCTGTATATTTGGGAGTAAAAATGCTGCGAAGGACAAACTCGCAAGTGGACGTCATCTTGAGAGTAGGGGTGTTTTCATAAACGTCTGCCTAACTAAGATCTGCGTAAGACGTGTTCATAAAGTCAGATTTTTGATCGAACAAACGCAGATGAATTGCAGAAGATAATGTTCGTAAATGTCATATATGTCATCAGCGCCTGGCAGATTATGCATCCATATTTTTTTGAATGCAGAAAGCGCGGAAGGTACAAAATTTAAAAGTGCGAAAAATGTAAGTTTTATTGGCATGTTTTTTCGTAATTAAGTTTAACTTTTTTTTAAGGGAAAAAGAAGCTGCGGCGTGGAATGTGGCGAAAACCAAACTATTGTGATGATTAATGCAACAAAAAAGAAAGACGAATGTACTATCGCATATTTTCGACGTTTATGAAAATGCCCTAGTTTTGAGAGTTCACTTTTTACTCTAGAAATTCGAGCTATTTGAAACTCACTCGCAAGGGACACATGTTTTGTTCACTATTAGAGATTAGCTCACAAACTAAATTCCAACATTCTTCGTATTTTGCTAACAGCTGTCGAGAATCGACATGACGATTAATCGACTCATAGAGAATCTTTTAAACAATTTTAAACGGAGCTTTTGGTTCTTCGAACTTCGGGCGACGGATTCTCGCACTAGTGTCGAATGTTCTCCTTGAGGGCTTCTAGAGTCTCGGGCTTGTTCACGTAAACACGGGACTTCAAAAAACCCAAAAAAAAAGTCTGGAACGGTTAAATCGGGCGTTCTTGCGGGCAAGTGCAAATTGCCAAAACGAGAGATGAGGCCACCCGGGAACGCCGCCTTCAGAATATCGGTTGTGGCTCGCGCAGTGTATGCCGTAGCTCCGTCCTGTTGGTACCACATGTCCCCCAGTCCTAATTTGTCGAATTGCGGCAGAAAAAACTCGGTTAACATGGCCCTATAGCGCGCACCGTCCACTGTTGTCGTATGACCAGCGGCGTTCTCGAAAAAAAAAAAAAAAAAAAAAATGGCCTAATGACTCCTCCAGCGTGAACAGCGCTGTTACTTTGTTTGAGCGGGTGTAATGGCTCCTCGTGCATTACTCGTGGATTTTCGGTGCCCCAGAAGCGATAGTTCTGCTTGTTCACATACCCGCTGAGGTGGAAATGAGCCTCGTCGCTCATTATGATTTTGGTCGAAAAATCGTCTACTTCGATTATTCCGCGTTCTTGGGGGAGTGTATCGCTCCATCGCCGCCATTTGCAAAAATAAGAGCATCTTCCAATACGGTGATCTCTTTTGGCCCATCTTGTACATATCAACTGACTTACCAAATGCCAGAAATGTACAATAAATGCGCTGACACATTGACAAATTGTTCGAAGACTACAACCCATAACGTCCTAAGCGCAGAACTAAAATCCATCTACAAGCTGTTGATATGCTTAAGTACCACCAAAATGTTGGGCGTCATATTTCAGTTATTTCTGTCGAAATTTCTTCAACAATTACAAATTCGCCTTCCGGTTGAAGGCAAATTCGCCTTTGTGAGTTTTAAACTATATCCAGTTTAAGGTTTGTGTACTTAGTGCATGACCTCTCATGTATTATGCGCATCAAATCGGATTGATGACTTTTTACATCACTATTAATAGAATGTAAATATAGCCATTTAATTTTAGGAACTCCTTCCTTTTGGGAGACAAAAAAAAAAATCGAATGAATTCCCCGGTAATACATGGCGTATACGTACTATTTTCAAACTTTCTTGTTTTATTAATGGAAAACTTTAATTAACTTGCGACCTTGCATCTCTCATTACACATACATTAAAACTTCACGATCCATCGTGACTCGGGTCCTTTATATTAGTTTTCCCTATCTTCTATTTCATCAAGGACTCTCAGAACTCTCTTCTATCCACGAAAACAAATTTCACTTCTGACTATAATTAGGTGTAGGAATGCAGCATCATCACACTCCTTATCTACATCTGCGGTCCATGGTTGGCGAATGACAAATTTATATCCCCCAAAATCTCCACAAAACACTAACTTGTTGCACTTGTAGATGGAACGTTCTCTGAGCACAAAGGATTAAAATTCGACTAATATAATTTTCGCAGAATCTACAAGAAAAAAAAAAAAAAAACAAACACTTGAGGATTTCTTAACCAGATCCTTGCATAGATTTCAGAAATAAGTGGCTCTTGGGTGCGGAGTAGGTACACTTGACTACAGATAGCCAGACTCGAACCATATTCTCTCAAATGGCTTCTAGGATTCTACTTTTATTTAATTGTCTTCAGACGTCTTGTGGACATTTGGTTCTCTGGTTGGGGATGATATTTCTCTCATTTTTGGGAATCTTTTTGCTGACAAAGTATTTATGATTTATTTGCTTGGAGCTATTCCTTCTAGTTTCTAGATATATCACACACACATTTTTAGAATTTGACTTTTACCACTGGAGCGGTATCAGAAGCGTAACATCTTTCCATTCCTGCCTCAGATCTTAAGACAACAATTCAAGAAATACATCTTTTGTAGTAATGAAAAAGAAAACCGAATGAAAACATTTGTTACACTCAAGAAGAAAACAAAGGATACCAGTGCTGGTGACGTTGTGAAACGCACATTCAATGTTTCTTTTTTCTACGAATTACATTCTCCGTTTGTTGTCATCATTAGTTACAAACAGACAATAATGGAAATTTACACGCAAAGGAAAGGACAATGAAAGCGAGAAAGGGTTCCTTTTTTTTCACGCGGAAAGTTGGCGTGGCATTATTTATCATTTATGACGTAGAAATGAAAGTAGTGTTTGCTTTGATTTTATTTGCTGTTTCGCGTTTGTACTGCTACTTCAGGCTATATAATAAAAATCTATTTGCAAAGCTTTGCCGCAGGAAGCGGTTGAGTAATAGCTGGAGCTCTGTTGATTGGATTTTGCAGTTAGAGATATATTTCGATGCCACTGTTAAACTGTTAACAGACCAAAAAAGCATCGGTGTGGTCAGTTCTAATGATAGTTTGGTACTCTCATGGGTTGCATTTAAATGGAAGCGCGGAAAAAGATGGCCGTTTGACATTGGCCTTACGGTTCGGCAGAGAAGACTTGAAGAATTACGATGCTTCGTGTGAAGATAGCTCTTTTAGTTAATTTTTGAATTTAAAATGCAATATTTTAAAAAGTCAACTTCAATAAGACGGTTCTCCAAAAATTCTACCCATATTTACGCAAAAATCATCTCCTTTCACTGCTTATTTGAAAAATGCAGATTATGGCATCAAAAACTGTCCCCGGAAAGTGAATGCCGTTTCAATGATGCTACTCGAAGCGGATTTATTTAAATTTCAATTTCGTTCGCAATTATTTTCAGCAACAAAAGGACCGCACAAAATTAACTCCACCACAGGTAACTGAAATATATTTCCAATCTACACTACTAGTCATAGACACCATTCGAACTTTACATTAAATATCAAGGACGAAGTATCACATATAGGTACACCAATATGAATCCAAAGAATAACTAAACTCGCACAAAAATACGGAAAGAGGTGGAAAAAAGGTGACAAATTCACTCGCTGTGCAGCGTTGACACATACCCATCGGGGGTCGTAAATCTCAATACGCGTATACCTATACCTACACACAATATTTTGAAGTAAAACGCGAAACTGCGACACAGTAATTTATGAAGGTTCACGGGAAAAATATCGCACACCGGCTTGCAGGTTACCTACCATCACCACGAAGGTAGAGCGACACACATGTGGGTGTTGGGGTTGCAGCCTGGTCAAGCTAGCAAAGTGCAAGGAAGCCAGCAACAAGTGTCATCATTTCTGTGTAAATGAACAAAGTAATTTTCTGGAGCGGGTGTACCTACTATAATGGCTGGAATCACAACGTGCATTATTTGCACCATTTGTGCGCTCTTTGCTGCAATAACATTCCCATCGTGAAATTTATTGTCCATCGACTTTATGGATGTACACCATTGTGGTGTGTGGTGGCGGCACTCGACTGGTCGACAGATGACAGTTAAAAAGTTAAAAGAGTGTAGAGGCGAAATTCTTATCAATACCTGGAATATGCTTTCAGCGGGTGTCAGGAATGTTATTTAATGTGCTTTCCTGGACTGACATTTTATCAGTAAACAAACGTAATGACAAAAGTTTGACAAAGATATGACGAGGGGAATACGAATTGTGTGAGCATTCAGCATTGCTCTGTCATTTGCTGTTAATGGCGACTGCGTTGCATTCGCTTATCGGGAAGTGACAATTGGATGATTATATTTGAACGGACAAATGCTATGGAAATTGAAAGGCTGGGATAGTTCAGTGGGAAGTGATTGCTGCTAATGAGAAGGGGGTCTACATTTAGTAGCGTATATGGTGGAAATTTTACCATTATAGAGACCGGGATTGTATGTAAAATATGGAAAAACAAATTACACGCAGTATTACATGTCTGCACAACCTTCCCAACAAAAAAAAAATCAAGCGAATATGTTGTGTTGCAGTAAAAGTGGTTCTTAATTATTTGCCTTCGCCTATCTAATATATACAAATCTCGTGCCATGATGTTTGTGGTCGTACTCTTCAGAAACGGCTGGATCGATTTTTATATAGTTTGTTGTGTATATTTGGAAGGTATGAGAATCGGTCGTAAAGAATATTTCATACCACTAGGTGATTAGGGTACACAAAACTTTTGTTTTTTATTTTTGAGGGCATTTGTTTTTGCCATCACTTAAAGTGAAAATTGAATCAATTGGTGATTTTTACTGAGTGGCGAAGTGAGAACAACATTTTCTCTTTTGACCCCCCAAACAAGCGACCCCACAAAGCAGCGAGAATCGGTGTTACTCCCCGCTTCCCCACTCAGTAATTAACAAAACCAATGGCATGGATATTAAGCCAAAGAATTCTTCCCAACAATAGCCTCTCTACTCGTATGAGTCAGTTGAAATCTTACAGTTTGCAGGAAAAAGAGAGGAATATGCGAGAGAACGATAATTGACAAAAAAAAAAAAAAAAAAAACTCGTAGCAACAACAACGCACAGAGGTGGTCTTCCCCTCCATTCTAATCACTAGTTGGCGGGCTTGTTCTCATCGCTCAGTTGGCGCAAGTGGTAGTCACCTGGTCAA
Organism: Cheilosia urbana; assembly: GCA_946477585.1. Taxonomy (NCBI): domain Eukaryota; kingdom Metazoa; phylum Arthropoda; class Insecta; order Diptera; family Syrphidae; genus Cheilosia; species Cheilosia urbana. The sequence continues at coordinate 161,970,967 of OX297853.1, forward strand.
CTGTGGAGGACTCGACATTCAAGTTCATTTCCTAACAGGGAGAAACATAAGTCCATAATGGACTTTTGTCCCACTTTGCTGTGACATAAGTCCACTATTTGATTATGGACTTATGTCCCACCGAAGCGGGGCCATAATTTAGTTTTTAAAATGGGATATAAGTCCAAAATTTTGTTGGTACCATAAATGCTCTCAAAATAAGGGCCAAATCCAACGTTGCATACATTTATTTTACAAAGTAAGGATGAAAATAAAACGGTGCCGTGATATAAGGCCAAGCGTCATAAGGCCAAATCCGGAAAGTGACATAAAGCCAAACTTGCACTAATTTAGATTAAAGAAACTTTGCATATCCTCAACCTTGCACTTACCCCGTATTCCAACAGTAAACCCAAGCAGGATGGTTGCATACATATTCCATGTTGGAAGGGTAACCCTTTCGGTGGGACATAAGTCCATAATCAAAAAGTGGACTTATGTCCCGTGGACTTATGTCCCGTGGACTTATGTCCCTGCGCCGAATTATACACGGAGAATTGACTGTCAGAATTCAAAAACTATTCAAACAATCACTTCAAGGAGTCTGGTGATGAATTAGTGGTGTAGTTCGGAATAGCTATCATTCCTACCAAAATGACTGTGTCTACGAGTTGTTGTTGAGAGTTGTTTCTCTCAAAACAATAATTCATTTACTTTTTAGTTCTTTTGCTAGAAAATCAATAAACAAAAGAAAGCATTTCATAGTAGAAGAACAACTGTAATTTACCCGAAATTACACAGTTAAATTCGAATTTCTGAAATCTACACTATCTCCTTTTTTTGTTTTCTGATATTTTTCACAACTGGATATTATTTGCAGATTGTGTCCTATCTTAGAAACCAGTGACAAAGAGTTCAAATTGTGGACACCAAGAAAGTTCACTCAGCCCTTGGTGTGACACCATGAGTGGAGTGAACTTTCTTAATATTGGAGTACCTAAGGGTTCAATTTTGTGACCACTATCTTTACTTACGTACTTAGATGGCGCTACAGTCCGGGGTGAACCTGGGCCTCAACCAATACGCCTCTCCAGTTAGCGCGATCTTTAGCTATCTATGCCTCCAGTTGCACACTCGAAGTTGGTTGCGGTCCCCTTCCACTTGTGCGCGCCACCTAAGGCGAGGTCTTCCTCTACTGCGTTGTCCCTCCGGGTTGGAGTCGAAGAGTCTTCGCGCCGGAGCGTTGGTGTCCATTCGCTCTACATGTCCTAGCCATCTTAGTCGGCTGATGCGCACTTTTCTGACCAGGTCGATGTCGCTGTACAGCTCGTAGAGTTCGCTGTTAAATCTTCTCCTCCAAAGCCCGTCAACGCAAACGGGACCAAAAATCACTCGAAGAATTTTGCGTTCGAAGCGACCAAGAAGATCCTCATCCGTCTTTGCTAGGGTCCATGCTTCTGCGCCATAGAGCAGAACAGGGATGATGAGGGTCTTCTATAGAATCTCCTTAGTGCTTCTTGACAAGGCCGTACTAATCAATTGCCATCTTAGGCCAAAGAAACAGCGGTTGGCAAGGGTGATTCTTCGCTTGATTTCTGATGTGATGTCATTGTCAGACCACTATCTTTGCCGGTTTATAAATACCTTCTAAGCGGCACACAATAAGCTATACAAATTCTAAATTGCAAACATCAATCAAAACTAGTTTGGCCATAACCTGCAAAGTAAAAGTACACCGAGACCTCGCAACTTACAGGTGGTACAGTAATTTTGTGACCATATTCAAACTTTTGTTGTATCTCCAAAGTCCCTTTCCATATACGTCATTTAAAATTCGAGTGAGGTACGGCAGCGGAAAGATTCAATTATCTCATTTGCGTAAGCGATTTTTGAGAGAGAGTCAATTTTATCTTGCAGCTTTTAGACAACAAACTATCGTTCTCGTTGGAATTGGGTCTCTCAGTATACCCTGCCTCTGATTGCCAGCAAAAACAAAGGTATGACGCTGCTGGTAAGACTTCACTATAGAGTCATTTTCCATAAACGGCATTTTAAATCCGTGTGAGGTACGGCAGTGGACAGATTCTATCATCTCGTTTTCGTAGACATTTTCTGGAGAGCCTATTTTAGCTTGTAGGTTACAGTCATCAAAATGCCATTCTCCTAGAAATTGGGTATTTCAGTGTACGTAACTTGCCTCTGATTTCCAGCAACAACAAAGGTATGACGCTGGTGGCAAGATTTCAGGATAGAGGCTAAGTAAACTGCTCCTGCTTCACCATTTGAACTTGGCCCTTACAAAAAGTTTCAGCTTATGATTAACAGCTCCAACTCACAATATTATTTGCACTAAAGTCCATTTCTTTTATAAAGTGAAGTTCAAGTCGTCATTGCCATTATATTTGCTAGCTTTTTGACCTCGATGGAATAACGATGAAATAGAACTGATAAAAAGCGTGATAAGAAAAATATATCAAACAAAACTCTGCGATCAAATTCTAACTAAAAGTCGACTGCGGACTTTCAACTCATCGCACGTAGACACTCCTCCAATATCAACAATAAAGTACAGAATTACTCTTTTGTCGAAAATGAAACGACACAGTAAATATTTTGCGAACGTTTTCCTTCTTGTTCACTGTACAGTGGCATTCCTGTCTACAATGGGCAAACATTCTTCATGGCTACGTAACCGGAAGCAGAAGGAAATAAATTCCTCGACGGAATTTGCTAAAATCAATAGCTACGCAGTCACCTCCATAAACTGCATACCCATCCACCAAACACACACACACACACATTCTCTAGCTTAAGCTGTTTAACTTTGTTCTTATTAAAGGAATTGGCTCATATTCCCAAGCGAGGGAGATGAAATTGTCTTTAAATCCCGATTTTCGTCTAGGCAAACAGGGATCAGAAATAGCAGAATGGGGTTCTACGTGTGTCGTCAACAAGTGTTCATAGAGCACTCCTTTTTTACTGTTCGCCTGTAACTGTCATCCTCTTTACTACTTATTTAATGTAACAAGTATTTAATGCTTTCAATATCCTTTCTGCGTAACTTAATCACTTAATTTGTGATACGTGCTGGAGGCGACAACAACAGGTGGTATGTAGGTGTATTCCAGTTCCACACTTAACTGCATATAATCCTTGAAACTTTCCAAGAATAAGTGGAATAAATGTAAAGAATAGCAGCTGCTGCCATTGAATAAGTTGCGCTTGATTCGCGTCATCTGCGTTTGATATCCGTCTGTCAGAAATCATAAACTTTAAAACTCATGATGGATATCCGCCCACTAGCCATGTTTGTTTCAATTTTTCCATTAACACACGAGGGGCGACGATGTGTGTGCAATTTGCAGTACAAATATTACAAACAACATGCGCTTCAATTGAAACAACTGAGCAAAACATACAAAATAAAAAAGCGCACTACAAAAAGGACCGCATGGGGTTGAGCGACAGCTAAACGTGACTTGCATCATGTCAAACTGTTCAAGGCAGCAGTAAGGTCAGCCTCCGCAAGAGCATAGAGCTAAAATAACAAATGTAACGTTTTCGATTCGATGATGTCCTCATTGTCTATAAGAACATGATATTGCACTTCCTGTGACATTACGAACCAACTCTGTGAGTTCACAGTTGTGGAGTGTATTCAATTACAAGGACAGTTTCATTATCATTGGGCAATGGAAAATGACTGACTGAGATCTAAACAACAACAAAATGTAAGGATAGCCATAAAATAAAAATATAGACAGATATCTAATTGCAAACTCTTGAAAAGGAGAATGATTTCTTGTTTGTCGTTGGCGCTGGTACATTGGAATGCAAGATTCACCCAAGGGGGTAAGTCAGAGTTCACAAAACAAATAAATAACGAACCACAAAGTTCATTCCTCGAATTTCAGTCAATTTGTTGTTCATAGATCCTTTTGAGATTGGTTATAAATATTTCACCTTGCTGTCGGGTTTTGTAGCCCTTTGGTAAAGCGTCATGTCTGCCTCGTATTGTTGTACGATTGGAGTGGCATCTTGGCCGTCCAAATACAATATGCAAATTGAAAGGGTCTTAATACATTGCCTTAGAAAAATACAGAAAATATCACGCGTAATGTTTTTTCTAGTTAAAAATGTGTTTATATCGAATTTGTTGCATTTTTGCTGTCAGAGCAACAGCCAAGTGTAAAGTATTTCTCCCGTAGTCATTTTCGCAATAAACTCGACAACTGCATAAATAGCTTTAAAATCCCACAGAAGAGCACACGTTTTATTTATCGAAACTCAAGACTTTTAAATTAAAAACTAAATTCTAATCATAATGAAAATAAAATGAGACCACATTAAACAAATCTCTTCTTGCTGTAAGAACTCTAGGAGTAGCTTCTCGGAGTTATTGGCATGCGTTAGATTTTTATTTTGGGTCGAATGAAAGGGACCAAATAGTCTATGCCCGCAGATGTTTTTTTGCACGACTCGTAGATTTTTTGTAAGAAATTCGGGCAATAGGTCGCAAGGGTTAGTTGGCTACCCTCTCCGGTTAGTGTGTTCCCATTAAAAGAAACCGTCCCTATATTTAATTCGTTCAATTACACCAGTGACCCCAAAAGTAACATTGTTTTCGTTCGCTACCATACAGGAGGACTGAATAACGAACAGAATAATATGCTGTAATAATATTAAACAGTTCCTCCCGAATTCCTGACAAATGTCGCACATTCGCTTATTTGGAAAATGTTTTGAGTCCCTCAATTAAACCAATTTTCTTGTTTGTTCAACTTAAATTGCAAACAAACAGTAGTTCTTTGCTTCATAAAACTGGTTCTACATAATAAATTGAAATTAGAATTGACTTAGAAATTCGTTTAAAATTTCACTTCCAATTAGCAGTTCGCAAAAGGTGATATGCACATTTCGAAATTTCCCCACACACACACTCTTTTCGCACGGGGGCAGTCTCAGCCAGCAGCAGTTGACAACAATTGATATGGACTACCAAAGAGACCGCATCAAACGCAGTGCACCTTTCTGAACAACTTATTCGCCTCACTCTTTGACACATACGCGAGATTTCCCCGTGATAGCTTCATTGACTTCATTTAAGGTCAGCGAAGTTCTGTTCAGTGGAGTTTTTAAATGGTGGGGAGGTGCACAGTCACCACATTCAAAGGTTACAAAGCTAGCGCCGAAGTGCAAATATTGACACTGGGCCTTTTGGATATAATATGCGACAAAATTAATCAACAGCACCGGGGATGGGGATACTTATTTCGCGGTGCGAACATTAATTATTCTTAAAAGCGATCTTTGTTGCGGTTGGAAAAAGTTTAATTAAAACATAATTGAGCGGGTAACGATACAAAAATAATTAAAGAACTTTTTTTTTCCGCCGGCAATAAACGTCAAAAGTCCCTTTTTACATATACCGGCGGTTTAGGAAATTATCCTTTTTCGTCGCCTCTTAACCGAATTCGAAGATTCATACCCTCATCAAAGTTTTCTAGCAACAAGTATCTTTCGGTGTGAGGGTAACATATCGAAATTGGTCAGCAGTGGGGCTAAAATGTAAACAATTTGCTAGAAGGGTGTCTTTAGGGTAATCGATACCCTAAATTGAGCAATGAATTTTAATCGCTTTTGGTTAGGTTTGGTGTTGGGCTATTCCAAAATGATTGCCTTAAAGAATGTTAGTTGCGACATGTGGTGGTATGCTCCCCAGATTGCAAACGAAGTTAAAGTTCAGTGTTGCTTAGTTGGTTTAGGTAACTGTATTCGCTTTTGACTGACGAGGGAAAACCACAAATAACGTTTGAGCGCCGTTTTGAGGCCACAACTAATGGAACTTTAGATAAAAGAGGGAGAGGTATGTAATGGAAGTCAAAAACCATCCTGTGGAGTTGAGCAATTTAATGATGTTATTGAAATTGATTATCTAGCGCAATGTGTCCTGTTCAGTATTACTTCCGTTTCAAACCCGTTCGATAGAAACTGGAAAGAATATCACACGGAGAATTTTTGGCTCAAAAATTTCGCAGGTTTTTTTTTCAGCAAGACTACTATTATTATCTTGTGAAAGGCTTAATAATATGTGTCTATTTTTCTGCGTCATATACGAAGGGGTCCAATTAAACGCTCGGTTTCGATATTTTAATATACCTAATGTAGTTTATTTCACTGATCTCGTGGTTGCTCATGTTTGTTCATGTGCTTTTTTAACCGGCAGTGTTCCCATATGAAAAATCTGAAAATCTTGTTTTTCCTAAAAAAAAATTTTTTTTACAAAATTTAAACAAAGAAGCTCAAAACACAATTTTGAAGTGCTCTAAATAAGACTTATATAGATATAGTAGTAGGTACAATTTGTACATACCTACATAAATATCTATAAAAAAAATTATTGCTCATAAATTAATGTTGCTTTTTGAAATTTTGGAACATATTTATTTATGACGTTATTTAAATTTACAGCAGAAAATATCGTTTCAGCGTTTGCAGAGGAATGTGGAAGCGATAAAATATTGAAAATAAAATCTTTTAAGATTGAATATACGTTCCCGTTCGCTGTTTTTACACTTAAAACATTATTCCAAAAACATATTACTTACCTTATCTACATAAGTTATTTTTTATGCAATAATTTCCTTATTTTAGAGCTTATGAAAACGTTAGTAAAACAGAAGTTTTGCATGGGTTTGTTCGACTCACACTTCACATAATAATGGAATTAATAGAAAACTAAACAACAAACAGCAACGGGAACAAGCAGGATTCAGGGAAGGATTCTCTACAACGGACCATCTACAGACCATAAACCAACTGATTGAAAAATGCAACGAGTACAGACAACCTCTATATCTCCTATAAATCGACTTTAGCAAGGCATTTGACTCAATAGAACACAACAAAATATGGACGGCTTTAGAAAACCAAGGGATTCATGATTTATACATCAAAACTCTAAGAAACATATATAAAAAACAACACTGGACAGATAAAAACAGAAAGAACAAGACGAATTTTCAGCATAAAAAGAGGTGTACGACAGGGCGATCCAATATCACCACCATTATTCTCTGCAGTACTCGAAGAGATATTTAAACAACTTGACTGGAATCGATTTGGAATAAATATATGGGGACAACATTTGAACAATTTGAGATTTGCTGACGATGCTGCCCTAATATCACAAAAAGCGGTCAACATTCAGACAATGGTAACACAGCTCGTTTCAATTTGTAAAAACTACGGATTATACTTATTTGGGACAATTAAAATCATTTAAAAATCAAGAAGAAAAGGAGATAGATAGACGAACATCAAACGCGTGGCGACAATTCTGGAACATGAAGGAGATACTCAACGCAAAACTAAATAAAGACACAAAAAAATATCTAATGGATTCAGCAATTTTACCAGTTCTGACATGCGGACATCAAACATTGGGCTTAACAGCAAATCTAACCGAGAAATTAAGGATCTGTGAGACAAAAATGGAGAGGAAACTTCTCGATATAAGACTAGTACAAAGAGTGCGGAACGAAGAAATAAGAAGACAAACGGACATCATCGATGTAATAAAAAAGACGAAACAACTTAAATGGAACTGGGCAGGACACATATCAAGAATTACAGATAATAGATGGACAAAACTTCTGATTAAATGGACACCACCAGCGACAAGACCAACCGGACGACCACGAACAAGATGGGTTGACGATATTAACCAATTTAATAGCTATTGGTATCATGACGCAAAAAACACAGATTTATGGACAACTATGGGGGAGGCTTATACTATTTGCAACTAATTTTGAAAACAATGCTTAGACTTTGCCAAATTATAATCAGCCTTATCGTGAATAAAAATTCCCTCGGATTTTTTCCCAATTCCCAATACTCCTATCGTGAATGATGTTCGAATGAGGAAAAATAATTCCCGGGGAAAAAATATCTATCGCGAATGAAAATTCGGGGGAATTTTTGTTGGATATTCCCTCCGATATTTCCGTCATTATTTAGTTGGAGAATTTATGAAAAGCAAGTTGGTTGGTTCTCAAAAATTAAAAAATTAAGTGAATAGAATGTCAAAAACAACAAATAAACACCAATTCAATGTTTTAATTAATTTAATGGATGCGAGTCCAGACATTGTCAGAGGATTTCATAAAAGGAGTAAGGATGAAATTGCTCGATTTCGGAAAATGGTCGAAAGTGAACTGAAGAGTGTAGGGCCGCCATCAAAATTTTTGAGTGGAAAAAGGTAAATTGTTGCATGATTCCCTATTGTAACATATTTATAAAAGAGTTAGGTTTGGAATGACAAAAAAAAAAAAAAAACTTTCCAACGGCTTTGAACAATCTCAAGCGTCTTCTAATTGAACATATTCGCTTGAAATTCGTTTCATCCAATTCCTCAGCCACAACTCTTAGTACAATGCTAAACATTATTTTTTTAAATATTTGTGTCACCGAAATAACATTTTAATCTTGGATTCTAACCAAATATAATTGACAGAACTTTTTCGAGAAGAGATTTCGGTTTCCGAGGGAATTCGAATTCGAGGGAGATTGGCGATAGGCGGATTTTATTCCTGGGAACAAACAAATCCGGGGGAACGAAATATTCCCTCGGAATTCACGATAAGGCTGAATAAATTTATTTTATGAATTATAAATTAAATACTGACATATAAATACTTCTAATAACAGTGTAATAATAGAAAGGAAACATGTATCTAATAATGTGATGAACAAATTGTGATCCTAATAGTAAATAAAAGCTTATAATAATAATAATAATAATAATAATAATAATAATAATAGAAAATTTGTTTCTTCAATAGAAAAAATTGTTTTATTTTGTTAGATTTCGAAAATTATTCATATAGAAAATCTTGAAATTTGAGGAAAAAAGTTTTTTTGGAGCTCAAAAATCTTGAAAAAAAGAAAGAAAGATATATTTTGCAATCTTGCATCACGGTTAAAGGGTTCGTTCGTCGCTGTTGTCGGTCTGTGTGTATTGTCTGTTAATATGTGTTCCGTCTAGTGTAATATTGGTTTGTCTGGCTCAATCCTGCAGTATAAAAATAAGCATGCTTCACAACTACATTGGAAGCTGGTCAGAGACTATTTGATTTGAAAGACTGCACCTTAAAACTTGGTCCGTACAGTTGAAGAAGCTAGTCCAATTTAAAATTTTAAAACAAAAAATAAAGGTTTAGGATCCTTATTACCTTTCTTTGCGACAAGAAAAAGCTGACAACAACACTACTGCCAATTCGACTAAATTCACCTAATGACCTTTCACCCAAACGAATTACGATTTCTATTTGTATTCCAATTTAAATAGCAACTTAATTTCTCACAAAGCTTCACGAATAAAATTGACACCCCTTGGCGCTGTATACGAAAACATTAACGTCAACCTTTTGCCAAAAGACCACCTGCATCTTAATGGCTTTCGGAAACGATTAAGCAAAATCTTTCTTTACGACCTCAAAACAATATTTTAGCCATAAAAGTTAATTTTAACAACCACCCCGCATCTGTGCGGAGGGGATACATCATGACGCGCCAACTGGTGCATCATTAAAATTACCAACTGCAATAAAGGGGTATCATTTTATTTGGTTCTTATTTTGGAGTGAAATATTTCCCGTCAGTCTCAGTGCGATTCATTTCATTCCACGGTGCTGTTCAATGTTATAGAGCTAACATACCGCCGCATTGTATCCAACCACCCCTATGGCAGCGAACGCGTATTGAAATCTCATCTAGAGAGTTGTTGTTTTGACCTTGTATACGATGGAGCTTGCGGCGTAAACAAGGTGAATTCATCCGCCTTGAAAATAAAATCTCATCAACTTGTTTATCCTGATTCCTGATAAGGGCGCGCGTATCGTATACGTCACCCAAACGACTGTACCAGACTATTATGGGAGTTTTACGATCTTCCGCAGTTTATCTGGCTTGGTTGGTGTGTGTTTATGTGCGCGTTGCTGTTGTGTTCTCAGTTTTACGATATAGAAGTCAATCAACAGGCGACGTCAAGGTATAGGTACCATTGTTTGAATGCGTGCACTGGTACATCCCCCGCAACATCCGACACAGATGTGATTGCAAATATATTTCTTTACAGATTTCTCATATCCGCAGGGGGGCGATCCCGTTGTCTGTCCAACGGTGCTCTGTAGTGTCATCATCGTTAGCACCAATGCTACCGGAATTTCGCCCAGCATTACCGACTCTTACAAGTTGATTGGATCTATTTTTGTGTTTTAAGTAATCGTTACACTGTCTGGTTGGTGTTGGATGCCAGATTGTGTGACTGAGAGTTGCGGTTTGTATTTTGGTCGAGAAAAGGTAGTTGAAGGTGTGCTGAGGTAACCGTTAGCAGTTGGGATGGATTTATGCAAGGAATTGCTGAGACATTTTCAAATGAAGTAACAGGTTGAAAAACACATGCTGTGCAGGGGTTTGTCTCTTAACTGTACATGCTGTGCAGTATATCTGTAAGAAGGATGGGTGTCCAGTGCAGAGATGGAATGGTCTGCGGTGCCGTGAGTTCAGCTTCTGCTTACCCTTCTTGATAATCTCCTTGTACTGGGCGTCATAAAGTAGTACCAACCGGGTAGGGTTTATTTAAAGTTTTGTAGATTTTTTTTTTTCAAATCAGAAGTTTTGAAACATCTGTTATCACAAGCCGAAATAGAAGTGTCTTCGTTGAACACTCTTCGCAGACCTTCATACAGCCTGTCATTTGTATAGCTACCCCAGAGTAGATGAACTCCTTAAACACATCACAGCTCCTATGTCAATTGTAACGTTTTGTCCAGTAGACATTTGGAAAGATTTGTATTTCTTTGCATATAGTAATATTTAGTCTTGAGTCTGTTCTTCAATCGAACGCGAATGGTATGGTCCACTAGTTAAACGGATACCTCATCATGACAACGATTTGGGCCATTCACACTGTACGTGGGATAGGATCAATATTAACAAGCCTTCAAACTTCTGACAAGGCATCACCATTTTGCTATAAAGAGCTTACAGTCCAGTCCAAGGTCGCTATAGAAATATAACCTCTAATATTTAAGGAATTCCGACGCGAAAGACTATCCAAGCTATATGGTCAACTTAAGTGCACTTATAGACCTACCCGATTTTCCCCAAATTTTAACCGAAAATCCTTCAGTTTGAAGTAAAACTTCTTAGGGGCAGTTGAATTTCAACATCATGTAACCATGTAACGTTTTGAAGAATTTCAGTCTACTAGAGAGAAGAAAATCTGTATCGTAGTAAGAAAGAGCAGGAGAGATATATTATACATGCAGCACAGTATGTATTGTATAGAAACGTGGTGGTGTGAGGGTAGAATTATTTTAGCATTATGAGTTTCTTTTTTCTTTTTTTTTCTTTATTCAACTTCCTTTATATTCATAAATCTAAATTAATACGAAAAAAGCGTTTATCTAACTCCTTATAGCCAATACTTCCCCTAGTATTTTGAGCTTAAATCAAATCGCAGTTGGTCGAACTGCTAAATCGAAAATTTTCCATATTTTCTGTGCTTTGGAATTGGTAGGCGTACATCACAAGCATTTAAGAATATGTGTGATGTGCGCAGCGATGCCAACTAAGACTTTTTCATGCCTTTTAGGAATTATTTCATTAGCTAAGGCCTTAAGGCTTGTTTTTTCCAAAAACCTTTTTTTTTTATTTCAAATGCTTTTATTTTTTTTTTTAATCCCACAAACTGTCATTTAATATTTTTTAAAACATAAGAAATCTTGGCCACAAGGAATTTCATATGTAACCTCGGTCTTAAGAACGTGTTTCCATCTTCAAACCAAACCATTGACCATTTTCTGAACACTTTATCTAATTCCGGAGGGACCCTAGTCCTAGCTTCTCCCAACCGTTCGTTTTGTGTGAGTTTTTCCTTTTTGGTACGAATGGAAGGGATCTTCAATTTTATGCCGACTCCAAAAGGCTAATTGAGAAGCTCTTTCAAGACATTTATACTCTCGGATGTTTGTCAGCCGTTCGCGAGAGGTGCCACAGTGAAAAAAAACCCTAAGTTGGAATTTGGATTTTTGCGGGATTCGAACCTCGACCCCTCATAGTAGTCCAACACACTAACCACTAAGCCACTGCGCCTAAGAACACTTTATCTGTCAGTCTTTAAAATTGACCCCAGCTTCCGCTTCCAGTGGAACCAAATTTGAAAGCTGTTGACTTTTTGTTCGTTACTTTACTTCGACTGCGTTTTTGTGTCTTCTAGAAAAAGTCTGTTGTTAAATAAAAAAAGTAGGTAAATTATAAACTCATATTATTATTTTGTCATGAAATTTAGATTTAGAAGATTTGTGAGAAATTTGTTTGTTTATTTTTATTTTTAAATTAGTGTTTAATTTTTGATTTATTGTTTTACTTTACCTAAAAAAAATATTTAAGGCATTATTTTAATGGAAAAGAAATCTTTTAATTTTTAAGTTAGGCAGTTTGTCAAAAGTGGTTGGCAACGCTGGATTTGCAGCCTCTATGTGTGCGTAGGCCATACGGCGCATAGCGCTTTGTAAAAAGAAAGATAGGTACTTTGGATTCGTTATTCATACTATAGGTATCTTTTTAATGCAAAATTTCATTACTGTATGAGGATGTGTGGGAGTGGGAGTACGCTGTAGGGTGCAACTGCATTTCTTTTTCTTTTTGGGTGTTTCATGCAAAGGTCGTTGAAAGGCCCTGGAAGTGCTTAGAAATAGAAACTTTCTAAAATGCTCATCCAAAAAAATATCTTACTCTGAGGTCCTTGTAAATTTTATTTTTACTAAAAGGACATTGAAATCCTTGAAAAGAACGTCTTTTTATATGTTCTTTGAAATAGGAGTAGTACATTTGGGTTGTAATGCATATTGTATCCTACAGTCTCTTAAGCCCTAAAATTGGACATTAACATCAGTTCTAACATTTTCTTTAAAAATCTCGCCTAAAATTAGATTTTTACCAAAAAGTACTTGAAGTCCTTAATATGGACAAAAGGACACCAAACAAAAGAGTATTATTTTACAAAAGGTAAATGCTTAAAAATTTTATCTTTACTTGAATGTTCTGGAAATCCTAAAAGGAAATTTCACAAAAGTGGTCTTAAATTACCAGCAGGCTTTAATTTTTATGCAGATTTTACCCTTATGCATACCATTTCTCATAGTAGCACAAGAACATAACTACAGTATCAAAGAATGGACTTGATGATTTCCTTTAAAAAAGTAGATGGCACCAAGCATCCTTCGTTTTATCAACACCGGGACTTGAACACCCTGAGGTCAACCCTGACAACGATGTATACTATAAGTATGAATCCGAGAAGACAACCACAATAAATGTAAAATAGATTTAAGAAAACAAACCTTGAATACCGTTGGGCCCCTGTTGTTGAGCCAAAACCTTTAAATATTAACTATTCACCTCCATTTGTTACCTAGCCTTCAGTCAAAAAGTTTAATAAACGCAAATGTACCAGCATCCTTCGTCATTCCTGACATTGAAAGGGTATCACATTACAAATAAACCTTGAGAGTAAAGAGCTGTTAGATCACATCCACATGGATTTATTTCAGGACCATAAGATGCTTTTGGAATACCAGCCAACTTTTAAGAAAATGTGAATTTTTCGAACACTTTAATTTCTTTTAAACCTATTCGAATTGAATTCCTTCTAAAGCCTACAAGTTTTTGCGCAGGGATGCAATGGAATTATTCAGGAACAATCATTCTCCTGAAAAAATAATCCAGAACACTGATACGAGGGAATTATTGCGAAATTAGGAACGACAAATGATTTCCCAAAAACGTAGGCTATGCAAACCCCTTATTTTGAGACCACATCTTCGTAGGGATAGCCTGGACTAAGAGTATGAAAATATGCCATAAGCCATAGTTGCAACAAATGTGGGCGGAATTTTTATTCACGTAGCTCTCCGCTCTCGTATTTGTATTCTCCAGAGAATTAATTTATACGTTATACCGCAGGAACATCGAAAATCGAATGCGAATCCACTTTCAGAATCACATTTATCCACAATGGTCATCAGGTCATCACTAACAAGCCGCAAAGAAAGACCTTTCCTCACATGTCAAATTGAGCACATCAATCTGTATTTCGGTTGTTATTACTCGTGTTATACCTATACCAATGGCTTGGTCCTCGTAAATGTTGCTTGGTTTTCAATTACTTGTCCACACGGTGGGAGAGAAATTGTGGCTCATAAAAAAAGGTTTACATGAGTTTGAATAACTTATGCTTCTGTGGTGTATGAATATTTTTTGTTTCCACCTGTTTTGGGTGTGTGGGTGTGCAGATCTTATTCATGTGTCTGCAACCTGCCCTTCATATATGTGTCATATATTATTCGGTAAGTGAGCATTTTGCATTTTTTTACAGAAATTACCTTTGAAATGTTAAATTATGAAATTACCAAATAAAAAAGTCATCACTTCTAATGGGGTATAGCAGGAAGAACAATTTCGATTTTTCAAGGCTCATATAAATTTGACGTGATGTTGATCCAACAAACAAGAAGTGGAGTTGTTGTTGTTTTGTTAGAAGAGCTGTTTAGCTGTTGCAATAAGAATTGAGACCATAAGGGGATATTTTTGTTCGTTAACTTTCGACGTCTAGTTTGAAGAGTTTGTCGAGGATTTAAAATTGTTTTGAGCATACGAGTCCTGAGCCAGAACGTGCAACTCTTCTTTTTAAGCTGTTTGGAAGCTTCTAACATCAGAACAGTTTTATTTTTGCCGACACAGCCGATGGTTGTCACAGAACTGACTTCCAATAGATAAAAAATAGCACGAAACATGCAGTTTGAATTCTTTCCATATTTTTAATTTTCTTCAACTGTCCGTACTTACAGAAAATACAATTCGTCCAAGAATGTGGACTGGTTCACAGGGCAATGTGAACCAGTCCACATTTTCTAACTCATTTGCTGACTCATGCTCCACGCGAGCACTTTCATCATTTGCCGATCAAACTCTGTGAAAACGTCTAGAGGTGAAGCATGAGTTTGTAAGATCCAACGTACGTATAGAATTGATGATAAATTTTAATTCTCGAAATTGCAAAAGAGCTCCAATCTGACAAAAGAGTTCGGCATTACATCGTTAACATTTTTGTTTGCACTCATTTAAGAGTTAGCACGTGTGTAAACGTTTCTCGGTGAACTGTTAAAATTAAGAAGCCCAATTATTGCCACCCCTTCAAGAGCCTCGTGGAAATTGTAACGCCCATTTGAATCTCCACAAAGTAGTGTATTTCAAATAATTGACGAAAGTACAAGGTCGTATGTAAGTCCATTCCTAAAGCATCCTCGTGCCAGATTGTTTGTCTAATTAAATTTTGCTGCTATTTTGCTCTTTCTTTCAAAAGGCACGAAGTGCCTTGGCAATGCCAATCCTTGGAAAACAATTATGAATTATTCATGAGCGCGAGGACATTCTCGTGTTACTCTTTTTCTCAACTCAGCCGTTCTATGCCTTATATGTATAACTAGTTCTCAGTCCTTATCTATTGTGGAACTCACTTTGTTAATTGTATTTAATTAAACGCATCTAATAGTTTCTTCCTGTCGCATAGTTTCAGAGTAAAGTTAAAAACTGATTACAGTTTCATTTTTAATTTTTAATTTTAAACGGTATTGATAAATTAAATAGGTAATTGATTTCTGCACCTAGTCGAGCAGCACCTGCTGCTGGATGTGATACTCTCAATGAATAATAATTATTAGACTTGTAAATTATACACTATAATCTAACTAGGATACGCGACGTACATTCCTTACATCGTCGTGATCCATCACTGTTAGAGGCAGCAGAGTCACTCTACATCTACATAATAAGTAACATATAAATGAATATCCTGGATAAATTATCAGGTTTATCCAACATTAATTATTCTTTTTTCAACATATAATCGCAACACCAAGAATTTCATTTTAGAAGCCAGAGAAGGTTTCGCATTTTTAGGGCGGCTGCCTTTATTTTGAACTTTGCAAGGGTTGCTCCCACACGATGATTTTGGGCATTTGTTAAATTTGAACTTAGAACAGTGCTCCATATGTAAGGTGAGTAGAAGTTTTTGGCAAAATTCTTTTCAAATTATCACATGCGGATTGCTTGGGGGATTATACAATTATAAACATGTTTTTGTCTAATGGGTATAACCTTTTCCAATTTCGAAACAAACGTCCTTCCCATTGGAGGAAATTCTTAATGTCTTGTGATATAAATGTGTTTTGCTCTTAGATTTTAATTAAAATAAAGTACACGACTGAGTCGCACGAAACTTTCTCGTTCATATCAACAGGTTGGTTGATTGCTTTTTGTTTTATTAAGTATGTAGGTAAAAAACTCAGAAGCGATTCTAGATTCTAAATTTGATGATCCCTATGGTTGGAAGTAAGGTTCATGATATGTATACCGAAATCCTTATACCGTGTATAAGTTAAATTCTGAGTCTGTTTTTTTGAATTTGCATACAAAGTCGGAGTACCATAATGAGGTGTTTTCAATCGTATACGTTATAGCAGGTGGTTGCTGGTTATTCTATGTTGTATGTTTGAAATAAGATCAGAAGTAGGCGATAGCTGCTAAATTGAAGTTTTGCGTAGTTATAGTATTTTTATTGAAACTGAGGTATTAAATTAAACAGATCGGAATTTGGGTAGTCATTTTAAAGAAAGATTTTTGAAGAATTTTTAAACGGACCGTTTTTGGTTATTCGAATGAAAATATACATTTTACTCCAAGTTTGCATTTTGGTGGTGGTTTCTCAAGTAAACTTAAAATAAAAAATGAAAAATGCCCTTTTCCACAAATTATAATTGTTCAATAACTAAGAGAAAGTCTGAGTTCGTTATCAAGTAAGGATGACTAACTTACCCTAGGAATGCAGATTTGTTACAATCGTTTGGACCATTTTTGAGATAATGCCGATTTTCAAAAGTACCGTTTTCGATCTTTCAGCAAAAAACTGAGTATGCAGCTATGTTAGCCGCGCCTGCTTAAGCTCAAATATTAATTTTGGTTGAAATCATTAAAGAAATTTTGATGTAAATTATTGCAAACCGAGTTTAAAAAAAAAAATATATGCGTTGTACGTTGATTTAGAGAAAAACTGAGTTTGCTTTCATCTTTTATTACATTAAGAGTAAAATTCTGTTAAAATCTTATGGGCCATTTTCGAGGTAAGGCCTATTTTCAAAGCTACTGTTATTCGATTAGTTTATCGAAAAAATTACTATACAGCAATGTAAACCCCACTGCCCAGCTACTTAAGCTCAAATGTCAATTTTAGTTGAAATCGTTGAAGCCGTTTTCAAAAAATGCAAACTTGTTTAAAACCGTTGTAAGGGAAGTACTGTTAATAATGGGTATAATGTGCAAAAAAAAGTGGCTCCGCAATGTAAGTCCAAAAACTTCTAATCCGAAGTTTGAAACAAATCTCTGGAGCCAACGGATAGACGAACAGACTGACAGAATTGAGCGACCCACTTTTTTGAGTTCCTCTATCATAGTAATGTCAGAATTGATTAAAATCTCTAGTTCGAAATTTTGTACGAATATCTTTCTCTTACTACGTAATCGAGACAGTTGAAAGTATTGCCCCATACTAATAACTTATGTCTCGACTTTGAATGTATGGAAGCTCACAATAATTGTGATATTTGTGCGGAAAATACATAGCCACTGTGAACTACTAAAATCTAGAGTCGAAACTAAAAATGTTTATTGGTAAGGTCCATTGTGTGTGGTGTTGAAAACTAATTTTAGTCCACAGGTGAGCTTATACATTTTATGAAATTGCTGCGAATATCCTTTCGAATTTCATTCATTCATTTCATTCTATACTGTCATAAAATGCATAGTTCAACTATCTACTGAAATAAAGGGTTAAATCAAGAAGCAAATGCGCTACAATGAGCGCACGAAATATAATTTTTACTCATCGACAAAAATGTCTCAAAAATTGATCGCAGGGGTGCAGGGTCATAAGTCCACAGGCCAAAAGTCCACAATGGTCTTTTGACCCACCTAGGTGGGTTATAAGTCCACAAATAAGTTGTGGATTTATAACCCATCCAGGTGAGCCAAAAGTCTCTTCTAAGAAATTATTAAGTTCGTTTGTGTAATTCCAGTCCAGCATAACATAAAAAAATGTCAAATCTCAAAAATCGAGAGAGAAATCTCTCGATTTCAAGAGACATACCTGACGGTTTTCCTACAAAAAGTTTAAGAAATGTTATTTTTTAAATTATCATAATAATAATAATAATAATAAAAATAATAATAATAATAATACCTAATAATAATAATAATACCTAGTAGTAATAATAATAATAATAATAATAATAATAATAATAATAATAATAATAATGATAAGAAGATTAACAATAATAATAGAAGCAGTTGTCGAACTTTTCAGTGAGAGTGACGAAGAATACGAAATGTTATTCGAGCCTAGTGATGAAGAAGATAATATAATGAGTGCTGCAGTCCTGCACTAAACATGTGTGGCAGAAACCCATGGGCTTACATTAAAAATTATTTATCAGTGGTGATTCCATCATACATACGTCGAAGAATTCAAAAACACTTTCGAATAAACAGGTCATTATATGAATAACTATGCAACATGTTTGAGTGTTCCGATGACTATACCAAAAACTGCAATTATAATCTGACAATGGGACGACGAAAAACAATAAAGTTTTACTCATCATTATTATACTTTTAAGCTGTCACTAAGTTGTCAGTTTTGATTTTTAATTTTTCAGTAAGTCAAAATTCGACGAGTAGAAAATTACGAAAAAAATTTAAAGAGAGGAAATGGATTTTCTCTCATTTTTTTTTAAATTGTATCAGTACGTGGTCTAAGCAAATTTTTAATAATTTTCCGTTTGCAAGAAAGCACCCGAACAAACCTATTCTCAATGTACAGCGATCAAATTAAATAAATAAATAAATTTATGTTGAGTCTTCATCTCAATTTAAAATTATTAAGATTTAATTATATTACCTATACATATTTAATGTTTAATAAAATATACCTATTTAATTAATATGATTTAATTTTAAATTTAATCAGAACTTTGTAAGTCAATTAGAATAGAAAAGAATGGCCCCCATAATGAGCCAATTTAGACGGCAAACTTAGTAATGTAAGTATGCCCCCTGTAAAAGAAATGCTTATGCTTTTAAATATATGTTCCGCAAAACATTTAAATTCCATTTCAGGTCTAGGAAATGCCTTTCCAACTTTTAATGAGGGTTATTTCTATTACAATGCAAAACAATTCCATGTCGCATCAGCAGTGGATACACTGTGAAATATAAAACGAGTTCAAGAGGAACATGTTCCTAACATCCTTAGAATGAGCAAATTGAATTCATCCTTTTTTTTTGCCGCAAAGTCAACGAACCAGAAAAAAAAGTCGCTTGGGTACTCATAGTATGAACTGTACACCACTTAACTACTTGTATTGGATTTCATTTTGTTTTCGTTTTTTTTTTTTGTTCGCGCGTTATTTTATTTTTCACACTTTGGCTACGGTTCGTATCGTAATATGTACTCGATTACATGGCAAACAAAATGTCGTTTATGTGGCGCGTTATCGTGCCTGCCATGGCAACAGCTTAGTTAAGTAGAGTGAAATTCCAGGAGAATAACATCAAGCGATTAGGATGGATACAAATTCTTTGATTTCAAAGTTAGTAATGATGCGTGTTTTGTAGTTAAATGTACGTAGGTAGTAGTCACCCACTGTGTCCCCACATGAATTTGACAAAATTCCATTTTCATTTGTAGATATTTTCAATCACCATAATCGAAGTTGGTCTCGAGTCTCGAGTGATAGATATGTCTCCTGCTACGTTTTCGTTGCATACCTAGTACCTACATGCCATAAATATCCATCCGCTATACTAATAACATTTTTAGTATCCAGGCAAAATTTTTCGAACTCAAAATGGCGTAATTTTACATACGAAATTGCATATTGTCATCTACAAAATATTTAGTCTCGACTTTAAATACCTATACGGAAGCTCACAATTGCAAAATTTGCATAGAAAATATAGCCACCGTGAGATACTAAAATTTCGAGTCAAAACTTAAAATGATTATTGGCCCTATATGTTTTGTTTGCAATTTAAGAGGTAGTCATTTTAAAACTAAATGTTATGTAAAACCAAACACTGTGACAGAGTCGTGGTGGTTTCGGGCGTTAAGCTGCATAAATCATTAATCTAAGTCCTCTGCAAAAAGTATGAGATTTTTATTACTGCCGCAATATAAAGACGGCCTATAAGAGGTCGCTCATAAAAGCACAGGACTCCGCATACTTTAAACCGAACGAGGAGACATTTTTTTTTTGGACTGTAATACATAAATTTGAATGGAACAGATGAGATTTGTTATTATTAGCTAGGGAGATTTGTGTCGTATTTTACTCTAAGAAGTTGCAAGTAGTTTCGGTTTGGGTAGTTTATACCTTTTACTGAAAAGGAGCATTTCAAAAATTCAACCATTCACTAATTATTCACTATATTCACTAATTAAGGTTATTAAAATTTAAAATTGAAAAAGTCAGCATGTTATCATTAAAACATATGAACTCTAGAGTATGTCGGAAGCTGAGGTTTTAGAAAAAAAAGCACACACACACACACACACACCAGATGTGAAACTTCTCTCGCTAAATGGGGATGCTAAATTGTATTGTGTTGTGATTGATTGTATTAAGAAATTTAATTTCATAACGCAATCCAATCCAACGTTTTCGATTTTTAGAGTTTTTTTTTTTGCATTAAGATTTAATTTAATCAACTGATTTAGTAGTTTAGTGTCTGTGTAAGACCAAGCTTTATGAGTTCACTCCCCAGGTCCAGGGTGCCCATATAAGTCTTCACTTTAAGAATTAAGTTGAATGAATTGAAAAAATGTTTATCTTATATACCTACATCCTACATCCACAAAATTGAATTGAAATCAATTGAGTAGTTTCGGAGATCGACAACAGCGCCACCTATCGGATCCATAACTAGGTATGCTATCTTCCAAGTTGCAACCAACCATACACCTTCAAAATTTCATTGGGAAAGCAATCGGTTGGGTGGTTTAGAAGAGTGACAACAGCGCCACCTATCGGTTCCAAAACTACCATATCTTTCAAACTGCATCAACCATACACAACCGCAAATTTTCATTGAAATCGGTTGAGTGGGTCAGGAGTCGAGAGTGGCGACGTAGTGATGGCCTGGTGCTGGCGATGGCAACAGGCCAATTTCCGCCGTCGCGACGGAATTTCCGTTTCGGTCGAGTCGATTTTACTCCCAAGTCGCGCTTATAGATGTTTCACATCAAAAATTATGGAAAGTCGAGCAAGTTTTTCTGACGATCGAATCGCTGAATGTTCGGAAAATTTGTTTAAGTTGATGAAATCGAGTTTAGTCGATTTTTAACTTTGTCGCAGTGGCTCAGTGGTTAGTGGGGTATACTGCTGCCCGAAGGGTCTCAGGTTCGATCTCCGGAAAAATGAATAGTACATTTGAAGAACGTATGACAAACAACCGAGAGTATAACTGTCATGAAAGAGCTTTTCAATTCATCAGCAGTTCGTTATCCGCATGAAGTTGTGGGTCCTTTCCATTCATCCCAAAAATTAGAACTCACACAAAACCTGTTCGGCGTCACTCTAAATAAATGCAGCCAAACAATATAGCAATATATACCAATACTTGTTTCGTCACAGAAAAAGTAAAAACCGTTTCACTTTGAAGATGTGAGAGCCAAAACATAGGTATATTTGATTTCAACCTTCAGATTATCGACCACAAAAAAATGTCCACGATTGTTCTATGGTCTAATCATCGGTAGGGGTCGAAGATATAAATAGCAAAAAACAGTTATTGATGACATGGCTGTAAGAACATAACCCGCCTACTCGACCAATACAGTTCCTACGTGAATATGATAAATGCTCACCATCTTAAGTAAAGAGGTCATCTCGAAAGGCTTACAAAATTTTGTTGATTCATGATATCAATTATGGCTTGTCGCGTTTAATTTAAACTAATTCGACTTGAGGTTAATTTGATTTAAACTCAACTAGACTTCATATTTCCCAAATGAATATGATGCTTGTAAAATGACAACCGTTCACCTATATCATAGTTCATAGGTGAGGTGAATACAAGAAGAACTTAAAGTTTCCGGATAATACCACAAATCGCCGCCTAAGCTTATCCCAAACACGAAGTTGACTGTATAAGTGTATATGGCTAACAAAAAGGGTTTTCCAATAAGAGGTGTTATTTTGGTATTCAAAGAAAAATGCCATTTTTTGAGATAAATGATCGGATGTTTATTTCATAGAGGAAGTTATGCCTTTAATAATGAAAAACAACATCAGCCAAATGGCCACCACGAGCACGCAACAGGATAGCGGGTCATTCACAATAACACCTCTTATTGAAAAACCCTTTAGTTTTCAAATTTATTCAGGTATAGTTAAAGTCTTGTTACAACACAGTGCATAGCCATTTATACGAGTTCAAAAGGGGGTATCAAATAGGTAAACCAGTAGTAGTACAAAATCGAAGTCAACACGCCAAAGGAAAAAGGAAATAATAATGAAAAATGAGTTCATTTGATATAATATAAACCAAAATCCCACCACAAAAAGACTGAGAAGCCAGATTAATGGGAAATAAATTTACTGATTGAATAAATGTAAAAAGAAACCCACTTATATAATTTATAGATTTCTAACAATAGAATTAGTATCGTGACGATATTTTGAATTTTCATATCAAAAGTCTGATAAATATAAGAAAAAAATAAATAAAAAAATACTCAGATTAACCTTGAATGATTTTCAATGATAAAGCTGCAAACATTTATTTATTCGAAAATGTTTGAGGTACCTAAATATGTTCCCAAAATTGGGTTTGGTACTGACTTTCCGTAAAAGGTTGCCTTTTATACTACAATGATGGTGAAGATGGTGAGGATTGTAAAAAAGGTACTTTAACACACTTTTATACTTTGTAGCGGACTCAACAAATAGATGGGATATATGTAGGTACCTTTGGTGAAAAACTGCCTCCAATTTTACCATTACGGCTCTTTTAAAAAATAAATTCATAGCTCCCAAGTCAAAGATGTTAAGAAACGAAACGCACAGTTGTTGACACAGCGACACAATGGACACAAAGTGGACAATTTTACTCACATCATTGCTCTATAATTATGCTGATTGTGAATAAAACCAGAGAGATAATGCCTGAAGTTATTAATTTTTTCAATTGTAGAAATTATTAAAATTATAAGACTCAACTTCAGAACAAGGTACGAAAATGTTTTAGATCCCAAAATCTTTGACAACTTCATGATAGAAGAAATTCAATCCCAATAGGCCAAGAACTTCGAAACACTTTTTGATTATATATCATCCTAAATCCACGCTTCCCTTACAGTGAAAAAGAATAACAGTTTTATTATAATTTGTTTGTAATTATTCCAATTTCCCATTAGCATTATCTTATCTAAGTCCTATTATGCTTCATTTGATGCTTACTCAAAAAGAAAATCAGAATAATATCTGTTAGATATTTTTGAGATTTGTTGTAACGGATAGATAAACGGAAATGAAAGCAGACAAGAGAAGTGTTAAAATTGAAATGAGTTAAATTAAAGTATAAGTGCCACTTAAACGAATACATAGGACGGCAAAAACTATCGATAGGCATATGTGGGTGAAATTGTTGGCCCTGTCATAAAATATTAGGGATTAAAATACGCTTTGGTTTGTTTGTAATTATTCAAGTGATAAATGTGAGATATATCAAAAGAAAATGTTTGTAGAGAGCTGAAAGCGATAGAAGGCAGGGTTCTTTTCTGGGAAAATGCTCTTTTATCTTTTATCCAGAGTATGACATTCATCAAAACTATTTCAACTAATTAAAGGAAGAGATTTTGAATGTTACGAACGCAATCGTTCTTGAAAAAAAAAATCAAAGTTTTACTACCAGACAATACTTCCCTTTCTGACTTGAATCCTAAAGAGAACGAATGAGTACATGCAGGTATTCGGTTTGTAGTCAAGTTTGTTTGCAAAATATATGCAACAATTATTTCGTGGTCTCTGCTAGCGAATGAAACAAATCTACTACCTTTGTTAACTATGGCTGCAGGAACCTTACATAACCCAAAAAAAACTCCAAGTAGGACACTTCTTTGATTTTCATTTTAATAAAATTAACTGTGTCAGCAGATTTAATTTATTCTCAAGTTTGGGGTATATACTTACTCGTTCGTTACCCTTAAACGGATTCAAGTGAAAAATATTTCTTCCCAGTTGTCCTTTTCTAAAATGTAAACCTAGAAATTTTAGGTTAAGACTTCCAGGGTATGTGAGTGAAACATTTACGAAGAGAGTGGTAAGTGACCCTAATAAACGAATAAATTGATACCTACGTATTTCATAAATAAAATGATTCATTAAAAAAGGAAGCTGCCAAACTAATACCTAATTTGCGTACTTGTGCGTTGTGTGCCCAACGTTAAAATAATTAATTTTTCAATCGCCTTTTCGTCACAAACTAATTACGATGAACACAAGAGGAGTAGGTCCACGTGGGATAGAATGTTTTATTTAAATTATTGTAGCTAACATTGAATAGCTAGTGGCGATACATAATCGAAACAAAACCGTTTAATTAAAATATGTATGTTCCATATTTGTGTGTCTAAAAATATAGCACAGCAATGAAGTATTAACACTGACTAAATATTGCGTCAACTCAATGTGCCATTGAAATCTATTAAATTCGTGTGGAATTATTTTGACATAGAAGCATATTTTTAACCTTTAACTGTTGAATATTTGAAAAAGCGACGTATGTTTTGTTTGTCTTTTACCAAAACATTTAGTGGAATATTATAATTCTGAAACAAACAGTTTTACTACGAAGAAGTAGTATACTACCAACATTAATAATACATGGAAAAAGTGCATTAAAAATGTAAAAACTTTAATTAAACACGAATAAAATCATAATGGCATAAGACGTTTAGTCGCAACGTCAATCCAGTACACGATTTAGGTGCAGGGAAATAACTTCACGGGCAATAACTTCACATGGGAGATAACTTCACCTTGAGTGGGAAATAATTTCACTTTTTTTATGTGAAGTTATTTCCCTGCACCCACTATATCTTATGGTTTGTACTACGCAAAACCTTTTAAAAGCGCATCAGCTGTTATCAAAATCTGTCATAAATCCCGCCGGAAATATAGATAGGGCAGTATTGTTCAGCTTGTGTCTGAAGGTACACATACTCAATTTTTCTTTTTGTCGGCATTATTAGTTGTTGACACAAACGCAAGGGTAGTGCATAAAAATAATTGACAACCCCTGTCACATCAAAGAAAGACCTCCCCAAATATTTTCCACATGTTCGCCTGAAAACTATTTCTGATAAATATCAAAAACGAATCTCATCATTTTGTACGTTCCAATTTGTCAAGTCATTAAATCGACAATACTGTCATCATCATCATATATAATCTCAAATCAGTATGGAAGAACTACTTTTATAATTTGTTTGGTGACTTATAATGGGGTTTTTATACCTGCCTGGTGGAAACTGGAAACTACTTTTTGAAGACTATAAGCTATGTCAATTTATTTATTTTCATTCGTCACGACTTGTCATTACTCAATTTCAATTTCTTTCATCAAATCGAAAAAATGTCGGCGACATTTATTCTAGATCGTAGTTCTCTTTAAAATTTAATTTTCTTTCGCTGTAGGTACTTTTTATTTATTTATGCTTCAGACTCCAGAGTATTTAATTTCTATAAAGAAGTATTAAATTGCAACGTGTTTCAATGCAGGCCACGTCTTTGATTTTATAGAAAAATTTGGCTGTGCCAATCTTCTTAGTAGGTTCCCCGATGTGGTATGTCCACAACAATCATCATCATCACATCAGGGATATAATTTGAGTTAACGTTTTAAGAGAAGTTATGCTTACATTTTTATTAAAATTGGAAAGCCGTAGAACTTTCAAAAAGGTTATATGTAATGAGCTTAAGGTGCGTAAGCGGCAAGACTGTGCCGCATTCACTGCGAACTGCTTTCGAGTATTATTATTGTTATTATAATTTTTTTATTAATATAATTTTAATTAATGCTCCATTCAGAGTTGCCAGGATTCGGTTTGGTTTAAGCGCCCAAACCCTAATAAAACTTCTGATTTTCTGCAATGCGCTTGTGACTTGTGTCATTTCAAAAGGTTTGCAAAATAAATTGGTGTGCTTGCAAGTTGAACGAATGGTCAATGACACTGCACTGCAAGAGTGCTGCCAAGTTTAATGTTTGTTCGTAAATATATTTTTTTTTTAATTTTTAAGAACAAAATTAACACAAATTTTATAAACGATATGTAGCCCAAAATTGTGTTGGGCGCTCATTTTTTCGTTTCTATCGTTTTTTAAGAAAAAAGATAGCCCATAAAACGACAAAGCGCCCAATCTGGCAACCATATGGTTCCATTATGTTGAATTAACATAGACATGACATTTTATGTCATCTGCCGGATTAGAAATTTCACCAAAATGAAAAGAAATATGAACAAAAAAAAAGTTTTGCTATATTTTGTATATATACTGAGTGGGGAAGCGAGGAGTAACAACGATTCTCGCTTGTTCTTGGGGTTTCGCCCTGACGATTTCTGTTGGGGAATTTTTGTCGAATTTCAGTTTGTGAACTATTGTTTTTTGAGAATAACTCATAACAACAACTCGAAAACACATTCACTTTGGTAGGAATTGACCAAGTGACTACTGACTACCGGGTTGGGGTTAAAATTCTGGATGGGTCGAAATTCTTTTTACAAAATTCTGCTTTTAAAATTCTGTTTTCAAATTTCTTCGGTTCAAAATTCTGCAAACAATAAAAAAGGGTTTGGAAAGTGTTCAAAAGCGCGCGTTTTTGAACACTTTCGAAACCTTTTTTATTGTTTGCAGAAGACAATCCTCTCATTTATTTATAAAGTGTAGGGATTTTTTTTTTTTTTTTAAGATTCCAGTGTTGTTTTAGACTTTCCAAACTTTTTTGTAAAGCAGAATTTTGAAAAGCAGAATTTTGAAAGCGGAATTTTGTAAAAATAATTTTGACAAATCCAACCCTAGTTAAATTCAACAAAACTTAAAAATGGGATATAAGCCTTAATTTTATGCAAATTCTATGGTGTGAAGGACTTTGATTGTAACATACTGGAAATTCGTTTGGTAAAAGACTAAATATATTGTATTATTTTCAAAAGTTTGCTGTCTAGATAAATAATGTCAGAGATTGTATGGTCGGAGTTGGGAAAATAACTGAGTTGTCATTATATAAAAACTATTTACAAAGTGACTTTTATGATAATTAAAAAAAATAATAATAATCTGGCCCTCCGCAATTGTTTTTTGGATCATTAGTTACAAAAAAAAATATATAAATATATATATTTTTAGTAAAACTTATAGGAGTCTTTTTTTAAAACACCACTTGACACAAGTCCACTGAAAAACTGCCAATCAGACGGTTAGAGGAACAAAAATTGAAGAAGGAAAATTAAACTTACTGCGAGAGGCACTACTTTCGGTGCGATTAAATTTCCATGAATGCTCGTATACTATGAGGTAAATTAAAGCAAGTCGCTCTGAACGATTTCATTAAGCATATCTATTCTTCTTATTTTTTTCTATTCTTCTATGTACTGTGCATTGTTCTGCTAAGATCAAACCTGACTATCCATTAATAGACATTTTTGATAAAAGGTTGGTTTTAAACCCCCCAAGTAGAATTTTTTAAGTGTGTAATGAGAATGACTAATGAATAATAATAAAAAAAAACCGTCGCGAGCTATAACCAAATAAATACAAATTTTACGGAAAACCAATAGTTAAGTTGTCAATTTTTTCTACGTTCATACGTTTTTGACAGTATAATTAATTACTGCCATGAGTTCGTAATTTTGAACGAACGCAATAATCTCTCTCTTCAATGCAAAGTGTTGTTTGGGGTGGAATTTTATAGAAAAGAAAACGAAAAATGAATTTAAATCTCCAAAAACGAAAAAAAAAAAAAATTCACAAAAATTCTCATAAACTACAGAAACAGTACTTTCTAATGAAAATTGAACCTTCTCATCAATGTGTTAAAAACCTTCCTTCTGGTAGGTACAAATAATGAAATTCAATTATTTTAAATTTAAAATCTAAAATAAAACCATGCAATTCACAAAACATGATATTGGCGGATTTTTAGCTTGGAAGTACAAAAAATTTCTTGGCTACCATGCTTAAAAATTGCCGAAAGTCGAGATTGTTGCATGTCGAATGTCTTATGTAGAATATATTTCAACGGAAATAAAGTATTCCATTTTATCGAATAATTTATATCTATTTTATTTTTAGATCAGATATTTTATTTTAGTATATTATCGGCAGACATTTGTCTTGCTTATTGTTTGTCAGTGCGTTCCTGCGTTGAACACCCTATACAATATACGTTTTATTTTCAATTGCAGAGAGCGAAAGTTAATTTGTTTAAGAACACTTGTCCAGTGACTCTTACTGTATATTTCTACCACTCAAAAGGTCCCTACCCCTTTCAGATTTCGAAACTGCCTCGCCAAAGTTCGGCCACTAGAGCTCTTAATTTATCAAAGAACAACTAAAAATCGCTGTTGATAATTGATTGATTCGTGATAAAAAAAAGTACCAAATATATTTGCACATACAAAATACCGAAACTTACCGTAAATTAAAGCCCAAAGGAAAGTTGAAGTCTGCACACCACAACACACAGACAATTCAGTTGCCAAACTAAAACACAATGCAAATTTAAATATTATTACTATTTCTTTGGAAAATATTTCTTTTAAAAATTTATTTCACCCACTAAAATAATTCAAAATAATTCTGCACTGCACACTTTTTAGAATCCAAAATACAAATTTTGCGCACTTTCTACTAACCGTTAACAGTTCTTTAGTTCTTTATCCACTTGTTTGGGTGCTAACGGTGAAATTACGACGATGATGATGGTAGCGCACACAGTTTGATAGCTCCTTCGGTATGTGCACACAAGTCAATTGTTCGTAGACGTTTAAAAGTACTCCGATCCGAGTTCTTCCTTTATATGGGCAAAACATCTGTTCCTATCACAAGCCATCCTCGGTTCATCCCTCTACCACCACCACCACCATCATCATCATCGTCATCAACAACAGCAGCAGCACCAGTAACAGCAACAGCGCTGTTATCAGGGTGTAACAAGTTGGTAAAAGCTGTTCCCACCTCAGCCCCCACCCAATAGAACGCACAAATACAGGCGCACATTCTTCTTGGCTTTGCTCTACGAAGGGAGTTTTCGACGAAAAACGAACTAGGAGTCTGTGTGTTGTGTGTGACTTTTTGTTGTGGACATGCGTTTTCCACCCACTCAGAGCGAGACTAGTGTCCTCAGTGTCCTCGTTGGTATTGTTGAGTTTTTTTTTCTTTTTTGTTGTCCCCATATCGTTGTTGAATTAATTATTATTGTGTGCGGTGCAGTTCGTTGCTTCTCGTCGGTTGTGTTTTGCAAATATACGCTTTCTTAGGTCCTTTCTTGCGGAGGCTATTTGTTTTGAAAAGTCCATGTCCATTTCTTGGACATAAAAATTGTCAGACAATTACGCTGATGCGGTGGACAAGTTAAATGAGTTTTCACTCCAAGATCATTGTTATTTGATTTGCGGACAATTTGCGGACAGAACAATGTCCTTTGTACCGTTTTTTTTTTTTTTTTGTTTTGTTAAATTTGTGTTTGAGGGCTGCTTATGTGTGAGGGTGAATGAATTGAATGTGTGGGTTGCACAAGTACTGAAGTACCTGTTGCAGTTCGAGTATTTGCCGATGGGTACATTTGTGTGGCGTCGTTGCGATATATGCCTGATGGTTACGACCCAAATTGCGCCGCAGAACATTTATTGCCGGCCAATATTGGAGTTTTAAGAGCTCAATAATAAAAAGCGGCATCATTATTTCGGTGGTGGTTTTATGTTTAGTTTTATGGCGATGAAAAAGCGCTACAAACGAGAATTTGTAGTTAGGAAAGGTATTGTTTTCGATCAAATTTCAGACTCAATATTATTGGTTGATGGTTGTATTGTGATATTACAAAGCATTGCAGATTAACTCCGAGATAAGGATTAATTTTCCTTAATCCGGTTTTTGAACACACTTTCCACAGCTCGAAATTTCTAAAATGCTAAACAAACAGAACTGCATTTGACAGATATGAAAAAGAAAAAGAAAAGGAAAAAGGGATGGCTCTATTTCTCCCGTGAAAAGTCATTCTTTGTCTCCAACAGGCAATGGAGAAAGTCACAGAGAATATACGTCAATTTAATATTCTTTTATTCGGTGGAAACACTTCAAGTTTAATTGTAACCCTTCGTAGCGCTATGACTCAATTTTCGCTGAAATTTTGAAAATAGACGCAATACATAAAAAGAACTAAGTAAAAAATTATAAAAAAAATAATATTTAATTTTTCGTATGTTGCAGATGTGCAATATTGCGCCGTTGCTTCTACTTTTTCAAACAACTATTTACAATGGAACTCTTTGAAACAATTGTTTGTTTTATTATAGCATAAGCCTATTCCACACTTTTCACATATTTTTTGTGTGAAACCAGTGCAATTGGGCATTTTACACCGTACTCTCTTCTCTGCCCATACTGGACAATGGCTCATTTGATCTTGTCGAACTTCCTTGGGCGGTGCGTGTTGAGCGGGGCCTTTTTTTTTTTTTTCTTTTTTTTTTTTGCCTGCAGATCTTGTTCAACAAGTGATGTTCTTTTGTTCGGCCTTTGTTTTATACCCACTTTGCAAAGTCCTTCAGCTACTTCCAATCTAAAGTCTGCGGCGTCCAAATTATCAGACCGGCTAGCTGTTTGTTGGCCCGACGATAGAGTATAGCCATGCATTTGTCATTGTCATGTCAAGAAGGTGGTAAAACAAACGCATATACCAAAACTTACTTCTTAGTAAAATTTTGTGTCTGGCAATAATGCTATCCATCAAGTCCACTCCTCCCATGTGACGATTGTATTCGGCTACCACAAATGGTCGTTCAATCGCGACGTGGACTTTGTTGACTTTGTCATATCGTTGAACATTGGATGTAGGGTTGTTACCTGCAAAGTTTGACACCAGTGAAACAATTTTGTTGTCTTTCCAAGCAATTGTTGAAATCTGAATCCCATTGTGATTGCCAACAAACTCAACTGAAGTACCCCTTGCTTGTACTTTAAAAAAAGATTCATCGGGTAGTTTACAATTGGGAACTCTATTTCTCCTCACTGTTCCAAGACTATGAATGTCTCTCCTAGCCAAAAATTCGATAAGCGGCAAGGAGGTGTAATAGTTGTCGAAGTAAAGCCTGTAGTAAAAATTGTTTGGTATTTGCCTCGCTACAGGCACAACAACATTTGAGGCAGCACCCAATTGTGGCTCGTCTTCGCATAAAATATATTCTTGGCCACTGTAAATTTCGAAATTGTAGCCAAAACCACTAACTCCGCACAAAATGAACACTTTGAACCCCCATTTGTGAGGTTTGGCCGGCATGTATTGCTTCAGAATGCTACGAGCCTTGGTTGAACACATTTGATCATCTACAGCCAAGTACTTTTCCAGAGTCACTCCCGAAAAGCGTTCGTTTAGCTTTTCCATGAGGCGTCTTACCTTATAAAGCCTATCACTTCCAGGCTTACACCCAGTAAGGCAACATCTTGGAGTTGTCATCGAAATGCAAATTTTGTCGCAAACGCTCAAATTTCTTTAGTGGCATAGTGTCTTTGATTATAGATATTCCAATTTTATCGGACCAGTAATTCCTTACATTCCAAATGCGTACTATATAGATGTGTATAAAACCACTCCAATAAATTGACGAATATATACATTTTTTTGGGTCTTTTTGTACGCTATAAATGTTGGTTTGATCGCGTATAAGATCAACAATTTCTTCAGTGAAAAAGAAAGAAAAAAAACTGATATGACGTTTCTAATTCGAGGAGTTCATTTGGAAGATCCTCGTTACTTAAAAAATTAAGCTGCTTTTGATTGAGCTCACGTTTTTTTTTTCTTCAATATAACATTCGCTTTCGCTAGCTTGGTTTCTGCAGCCCTTGAAACTCCGCGAGAAGTTGAAGGCTGATGACTTTTACTAACCACGACCTTTCTATGTTGCAAAATAAAACAAAAACAAAAAATTTACGTCTGATATAAACTTATTTTGAAAAAAAGAACTGGTTTTATGGTAATTTCACACAAATAATGAAAGCAGATCAAACACAGACCTCGACTTTGTGCAAAAAAACAACTTTGACAAATGATAACGGGGACCAAATGACAAATAGAGAGAGAGTGAGAAATAATCGCGCTTCGAAGAGGTATGTTGCTCGCCTGCAACATTGCTCTGATTTGGAAAAAAATAAAAACATACAATTTCTATACTGTATCAGAGGTATGTTGCAGATCTGCAACTTAGTGCAACGAAGGGTTAAAACTCTTGTATTTAATCTCGGGATTTGTGTTCGTCGGAAACGTATTTTTATTAATATAATGATGGGTAGAACATCCATGACGCTTAAGGCGTCTGATTTGCGATCTCATTCTTACGCCTTTATTAGTATTGGCAGCGGACAAACGGATCTCTTAGTCCGTGTAAATGCAGTATAACTCAAATATAAATTTTGCTTCAATTCTCTAAAGCGGTTTTTTTTTTTTCAAAAATTGCAAGTTTTCATCGCGATGTCAGAAAGGTCGACTTCAAATTTGAGTTCAACATCAATAGGAATATTCACGATCCGATGAAGTTGGTCTTGTATCATGCGCAAGTGCGACTTTTTTCGCACTACAACAAAAAAATATACTGACTTAAATTTCGCTACACTTTTGCACTTTATCCATACCCTGGCCCTATTGTAACCGAAAAATACAACAGAGTAAAGTGTATAGCTTTGTCAAGTTGACAGTTCGCCAAATTGTTAGTTTCTGTGTGTAGCTATCGGGGAAAAAAAAAGAAAAGAATGGAAAACATAATATGCCGCCGAAGGGAAAATCCAGTCAAATAATGGACAGAAAAAAAGTTTTTCAGATAAATTACACGGGAAGAATTGAAAATTACCAATTGCAAAATTTTGTGTTGCCATTCACGAATTATATATTTTTTGTAAATCATTTTTTCTTGAATTGATACAAAATTTCGTAATTTGATATAGAAAACGGCGAAGAATATATCAAATTCTGTTTGTTGAATTTTACGATTAGAAGTATTAATTCGAGCTTCTTTTATTTGTAGGGATTATTATTATTATTATTATTATAAATTAATTAATATGTAATAAATTACAAAATTAATTGTTCAATAGCGCTAGCTGCTACGGCTTTCGGCTATTGTAGGGATTAATTTGTAGGTATTCTTTGAAATGAATACCAATGAAGCTCATGAGTTTTCATAACGAGTAAATAAACAGAAATATAAGTGTTTCCCACAGGTATCAGTAACAGTTTCGGTAATAGTAACAGTGTCGGTGTCGCGATTTTATTGGCTTTTGCCCATCTAAATGTGTTCAATGCGCCTAAAGAAGTTATCGCTTCAAAAAAAATTAGGCAATAACCTCGTTCTACAAGGCCAGTAACTCTGGAGTGTTCAAATTTAAATCCATTCCTCGAGACTACCAACACTCACAACCTTCCGCTTCATAGAAACTGTGCGTATTCTTCGCTTACCATCAAATCGATACTTGGCCTATAGGCCAGCCAATCTCGTAGAATACATTCTTTGGATATAAAGTTTTATTCGTTTATCCTTTTCTGCCGCTGCAAACAGTTAAATCAAATCAATTCGTTGTTACAAAGTGCTGATATTCGTTTCCCTTTGAACTGAAACAAGTGCGACCCACGCCTGTCGCTGTTATCTGACTCGAATCCTTATTTAAAATATTTCCCTCTCGAAAAAACGTCATGAGATTGACATGAAATATGGCTAAAAAGAACTCTACATGAAACCATTTGTTACACATAGAACAATATCGCAAGATATTTCAAACCGAATCAGCCCAATATAATTGAATAGAACCCTCCTGCAATGTGCTGTCGATTTTACATTGTTGTTGTCTTGTTAAATCATGCATCGTGAGCTGTTCAAACTGGGGCAAATTATCACAATCATCACTCCTCTTTTGTTGAATCTTTAAGGTCCTTAAAATAGGGACACCGAAAACAAAACCACATCGCCACCCCTTTTACAACACAGACAGATATGGTGTTATTGCTTGTGTCTATTGGTGTCGACCTTGCTACTTCTAGCTAGGCGCAGTTTGTTGTCCATCAAATATTACCAATGTCTTCATAATGTGCAAACTTGACATCCTGAGAAGCAATTTAAACAATTCACCAAGTAACTTTTGATAGAGAAAAGTTTGCGCAACAAGTTGTTCGTTTCTGTTTGTTCACCTTTATGTGTGACGTCTCACTTGAATTAATTTCACCTGGGAGGTATTTATTCTCAGCATTAGTGGGTGAAACTAGGTTGGCCCCGGTGGCGTAGATCTGTTATTCTTATCCTCTTTTGCCATTGTCCTCCTTTCGAAAATTAATAGTAGTACACCTTTAACATCGAGAACCATTAAGTTTCAATGCTGCCCGGTTTGTGGGAAGGCAGCAACCTGTTGAATCCTTTGCTGCTCTGTGTCCGTATATGTGTTTGTGTATGGCGACGAAATTAAAACTTATGATATTACATTCAACGTTGATGGTGTGATTTCACTTAAGTAACGACTCAGGTGTCGTTTTATTGGCAACTTTACGATTCTTACATGGGGAGTAGTATATGAAGATTGTCGTAACAAACTTAATTGAAGGACGCACAACAAGGAGTTGTGGGATGAAAATGAAATTATAAAATTATTTCCATTAGATTAGAGTTGATAAGTGGCCGTACACAAGTACAAGAAAATCATGAAAACCCAAGAGGCTATAGGTCTTCACTATTTGGAACTGCAGAGTAATCAGTTCTATTCTGTGAGCTAAGGATGAGAAGAATCGTTATGCTGCAGGAATTCGGACAACGCTATACCTACGTACGCATAAGAACTTTATCAGAGCACATATAACAGGGAACATCTTTCACTGCTGGGATAGACGACAACCATACAAATTTATTACCAACATTATTTTGGGGTGACTCTGGGTTGACATGAAACTCTATACACACATAACACTTACAGAGTCAATTAAAAAAACTTCACACTTCAGCGATGCTGAATGCTGATGAGTGCATAAGAGCTCAAAGTGGCTATAAATATTGTAACATATACACCCTGTAACCGACGAGTGACACTGCTACCAACAGCGCCACAATGACAGCAGTTTTTGACGTCCGTCTTACCACCGATCTCGACCAAGGCACACGCGTTCATCTAACCTCATGGGCGTTGTCTTAACATATCGAAAGCTATATAAAAAAGGGTCTTTCATTAAGGACTTGACAACTTCTTTTTTAAATAAAATGCAAACTACTTTAGATGATAAAAAATATTGGCTTGAATTACTTTCAAAACATTTATAAATGGAATTCGACTTCGTTCATATGTCCACCACGGGAACGTATGCAGCGGTGGATACGTTGAACCCAATTTTCGATAACTCGGCCGCACATTACGACCGATACGGCCGCTATTTCTCGTTCAATATTGTCTCTGAGCTCCTCTAACATCGCCGGCTTATTAGCACAGACCAATCATTTAATGTAGCACACGATCTCGGCGGCCAATCGAAGGGTCCGTTTCTCGAGATAACACGTTCACCGAAGTGAGACTTCAATAACTCGATTGCTTAGTGACGAAGACGTTTAACCAAAAGTGCGCTTCAACGCTGAAGATTGAAAATTGTCACTATTAAAGTTGCGAAAGTTGCGACCACTCGGAATTTCGGTAGGTAATTTGAATTATTTGTGAACGTTGTTCTTCGCGTACTTCACTATGATGAAAATTATGATTTTACTGAATATTTTGCCATTGACAGTTCGGTAATCGGCTTATGGGTGCGTTCACACTGAAAATATTTATTCCCAATTGTAGCTACTGGTCTTATCTACCTAAATTCGATTTTGTAAACATATAAAGAACGAGTTCTGAACAGAACGAATATCACAAAACTATGACCTATTCGAAGTCGTTTGTTTTGTGATTTTCATCCTATCGAATCTCACAAAACTGTGACCTATTCGAAGTCGTTTGTTTTGTGATTTTCATCCTGTTCAGTAGTCGCTCCTATTTAGTAAAAAAAAAAAAAACCAGACTCACAGGTACATAATCACCTACTCAGAAGAGGGACGAATGCACTTCATTGAGTGGGTTTATAATAAATGACCTAAACACCGATGTATTTCGAGGACAGTCTGTTTAGGGCGCACTAGCTCAGAGGACCAGGCACAACCTCTCCTTGAATATCCAAGCGTTTTATGTGCGCAAGCTCCTATAGAAGACTCATACATCATTGGGAGAGTCCCCGAAACGACAAATGGTAATTGATATTAATCAGTTTGGCAACAGCTTATAATACTCTGACAAATAGTACTTAGCTTCCAGACTTTTGTACTCCTACAACAGGTAATGGATGTTAAAGGGGATGACAAGATTTTGTTGGCTGATATATGCTTTTGCTTTTTTTTTCGAATGGACTTAGTTAATTTAAGCGATTGCCTTACATACACATCTTCCTGGATATGACACAACTACTGATGGTGGTCCGCACCTTAAGTTGGCAGTGGAGACGAATTGGTGAAACATTTTGTCGTTAACCAGTCCCAGGAGAGGAGACTGCCTCTGCGCAGGGAACTCGTCAAGTATTCAACCGACAGCGGCTCAGCCCTTAGTTAGGTTAGGTTAGGTTAAGTGGGGTTGTGAGATCATCACAAAAGACCAGGCACCAAAGCGGGCCCATCGCCATCCCCAGGAGCCCTTATAGTTACTGGCGCAAAATTATAGTCATCGTGTATTAGGAGAGCTTGAAAATACTAAATAACAGCACTCTAACTTCAAAAGCGGTGCCTAACTTTTGAGTCCATTATAAAAGACTTGTAACATAAGTACAACAAGTACCAACCTTAGAGCTTGAGCCACACATATTTTTGTCAAACAGACCCAGGAATTGACAGTTTGAGAAATTGATCACAGTTTGGGGAATTCCTTTTAAAAAATTGTTATGCAATGACAGAAAGAACAAAAAATTAAGAGTAACTAAAACTTGCACAAATATGCAGCAATGGGAAATCCGCGATTTTTTACAGGTTCTTTGTTCAAGTGAAAATAAAATTATAGCATTAATTAGTTATAACCTCCTCCTACTGTGCAATGTAACTTGGGCCTTCAGCCACTAATAATCTACTACTACTACCTTTTGTTAGCCGTGAGCCATTGCATAGTTCATATGCAATTGTAACCAGAGGCAACTGAGACCCCCAATCCCCAACTCACAATCCTCTTGCCGCTGGCCCCCTCAATTTTTTTTTTTTTTCAAATTCGCCATTTTGTTTTCCTATCGGTGTTATGTCAATTTAGAATCCGTGTGACGTGCAAAAACATACAAAAAATATAAAATCAGTGCTGCCAACCCCTACCAACCATGGGGGAATGTGATAGAGTTCGGGAATACCACATTTTAATATAACTGAATGCTATTGGTTGGTCATTATATATTTTTCAAAGGCGAATAATATAATTGGTTTTCATTAACCTCGATTTCATGCGTGTACATTTTTCTTAAATTACTGAAGAAAAACTGCTGAAAATGTTTTTATTTTCTTTCAACCAATCTACAGTGTTAATTTTTCATAAATATTTAAATATTTAATATTATTTAAAGCAAAAGTAGTAAACCACACGTAACGAATAATTTCAAATTTGACGGATAAAATTCTATGAACGCTTGCAGCAACTTTTCACACAACTTTTCAATACGAATTTCTATGTATCAATACTAATGCAAAGCAACGTGACAAATCCGCAAGAATATAGCTTATAGGCAAAGTAACGGGATATCGGCCGAAGTTGGTGGTCTCGGTATTGTGTCTGTTTGTGACTTTCCTATTTCCTTGCATACATTTCCTGATTCTTTTTAAAACAGTCTATAGTTTCGCATTTTGACTCGGTTACATTCTTTTCGTTTTTCTATCCTCAAATCGCTTGGTGGGCTTTTCTCAATCGTTAATAGAACTAATTATTGTACTTTTTTTATGGCGGCACTACCGCTTGCAACATCAAAAACGAAAAAAAAAAAAAAACGTTTTATTTCTTTGTGGCGACAAACCCATTGGCACCAACGTGATAGTGGTACATTGCAACCACCCCTAAACATTATAGAATATTCAAATTTTCGATCAAGGATTTTTTTTATTAAATCTGTACCGAGAGTAAACATTTTCATCATGAAAATCTCCAAAAGGACTTACTTTTGTTTTTCTAAAAATCCGAACATCTTATAACATTTCGAGATCTTCAAAATAATTATCCTGGCGAGATTTCTTTAAAAAATCTGTAAAAAAAAATTTAAAATTTCAATTTCGCAATAGAACTATAACAGATGGGAGACGGTTGAGAGTCCATAGTAAAGGATGAAATGTACTTTTGGTGGTTTTAAATTGAATACCAGGTTATAACGATAAAGTGGGTTTTATGTCGACTACAATTAGCAAAACACTAATATGGACATTGTTAAGTACTAAAATAATTTTGAAGTGGACTTCATCCG
Source organism: Cheilosia urbana (assembly GCA_946477585.1). Classification (NCBI taxonomy): domain Eukaryota; kingdom Metazoa; phylum Arthropoda; class Insecta; order Diptera; family Syrphidae; genus Cheilosia; species Cheilosia urbana. Next base: position 162,009,874 of record OX297853.1, read on the forward strand.
ACTATAATTTTGCGCCACCTTATTAGCGACCTTCTTTCTTCTTCTTCTTCTGGTTCTTCTGGAAGGACGAGAGCAGCTCGTGAGCTCTACGAGCAAAAGAAAAGGGAAGAGCATCGACTTCTCCGGAAGAAAAATTAAGAGCATGAGAGTTGTTACTCCAGGAACAATGTTTGGAACTGTTACCGAAAGGTAGAAAGGACGTGTCATTCATGGCAAAAAGATCCGAGCAGAAACCTGTAGAGGCGAACAAGGAAACCTTGTAGTGGAAACACAGTCGGTGCTGAGGACATGGAAAAACCACTTCTGCAGACTGTTAAACGGCGAAGACGACATAAATTCCGCTGTCAGGCAGAATGAACCATTTAACCTGGGCGATGAAAGCCAAGACTTCCGTCAACCTGACCAAAATGAAGTGAGGATAGCAATATCCAAGCTGAAGTCCAACAAGGCTGCTGGACCAGATGGCTTACTTGCCGAGCTCTTCAAGGCAGCCGGAGATGACTTGGTAGAGTGCATACACCAACTCGTCTCCAAGATTTGGTCAGACGAAAGTATGCCTGATGAATGGAACCTCAGCATTGTTTGCCCAATCCACAAGAAAGGAGACCCTCTAAACTGCGCCAACTATAGAGGTATCAGTCTCCTTAACATCGTATATAAGATCCTGTCTGCCGTACTGTGCGAACGCCTGAAACCTTATGTCAACGAACTGATTGGACCCTATCAGTGCGGTTTTAGGCCCGGTAAGTCCACAACCGACCAAATATTCACACTACGGCAGATCCTGGAAAAAACCCAAGAAGTCCAAGTAGATACCCACCACCTGTTTATCGATTTTAAGGCCCCATATGACAGCATTTATAGAGATGAGCTATATACAGCCATGTCTAGTTTTGACATCCCTGCCAAACTTGTAAAATTGTGCAGAATGGCGATGGAGAACGCTCGCTGGTCCATAGAGGTCGGAAACAATCTCACCGAGACCCCTGATGTCAAAAAAGAATTTAGACAAGATGACGCGCTGTCATGTGACTTTTTCAACATCATTCTTGAGAAGATTGTGCGAAACTCGCAAGCCAACACCAGAGGCACAATCTACCAAAAGTCTGTGCAAACTTGCATACACGGACGACATTGACATCATTGGCAGAACATAGCGAGCTGTCACTGGTGCGTTTGCAACTATTAGTACAGAAGCGGCAGAAATGGGTTTAGTAGTGAATGAGGGCAAAACAAAATACATGCTGTCAACAAGAAGGGACACAAAACATCGACGAATCGGACGGAACGTCACGATAGACAGTTATAATTTTGAGGTAGTTAGGGACTTTGTTTTGTTTGTTTTGTTTGACAACGACATCACATTAGAAATCAAGCGAAGAATTACACTTGCCAAACGCTGTTTCTTTGGTCTAAGAAGGCAACTGAGAAAAAAGGCCTTGTCAAAAAATACTAAGGAGACTCTTTATAAGACCCTCATCATCCCAGTCCTACTCTATGGCGCAGAAGCATTGACTCTATCAAAGGCGGATGAAGATCTCCCCGGTTATTTTGAACACAAATTTCTTCGGGTGATTTTCGGTTGACGTTTGCGTTGACGGGATTTAGAGAAGGAGATTTAACAGCGAACTCTACGAGCTGTACAGCGACATCGACCTGGTCAGAAAAGTGCGCATCAGCCGACTAAGATGGCTAGGACATGTAGAGCGAATGGAAACCAACGCTCCGGTCCGAAGAGTCTTCGACTCCAACCCGGAGGGACAACGCAGTAGAGGAAAACTTCGCCTTAGGTAGCGCTCACAAGCGGAAGGGGACCTCAACCAACTTGGAGTGCGCAACTGGAGGCAGTTAGACAAAGATCGCGCTAACTGGAGAGGCGTATTGGTTGAGGCTAAGGTTCACCCCGGACTGTAGCGCTATCTAAGTAAGTAAGTATTAGCGAGCTTACCTAATGTGTCTTGCATTTTCGCTTGGAAGCCACAAAGAAATATATAGCAGGCACTGTAATAAATGAGTGCGGTTGCATTTAAATAGTGATAGTGAACAAGTTTCAGTTCTCTGTATTGAGTTGCCATTGATAAGAGAGATCGCTAACTGAAGACCGTCCAAGGCACTCCCTCAATATAATTCATCAAAAGTTTTACATTAGCAACTCTCAACTGTTAAAGAAATAACATTTATTAGTCGCAAAGTTGGAAAAACTCCCGCCCATATTTTAATTTTAGCTCGCCAATAACTACACAGACAAACTAGGACACTTCCCAGTGAATTCACCCAGCACTATCAGCACTGACAAAACGTGACATTCCTTTCCCCCATCAGCAACAGCTTATAACATCCATATTATGCATGCAATGAAAAAGGATTCCACTCTGTTATGAACTAACAACCCCGCTCTGCACTGTATGTATGACAAACGGTCCACTTGAAACCTCCACATAGCAGCGCTAGTTGACAGCAGAACACGAGCAATGTTCACAAAGAAAAATGCCCTTTGACTCCTTATTAAAAGTGCAAACGGATACAAATGCGACCAGTAAAATAATTCTTCATTTTGCTTTTCTAATCTGCCAGCATGTCCAGAGACACATTGCGACGCAGACTTACCACGACCACATCCTTTGCGGATGTATGCACAAGAACCATGAACCTTTTGATTTAATGTGAGGCTCTAAGTTAAAAATATCGAACTGCCAGAGGCCAGCCCAATAACACAAGAACCGGATGTCATATTCATCGTCTAATATTAGGAGATATGGTTGCGTTTGTGGTGTGGTCCGTTTATTGGAAATTCGTTTGCAATCGCATCCGTTGCCTGCGGCTCGGACTACCCAAGTCAATAATTATTATTACGTACACCTACTGTCCATATATTGGTTTTGTATAGTGTTGGGGAATATTTTCCCTCCCTTTCGTGCTAGCATTGAATCAAACGTATATTAGACCCTTATAACAATTGTTTCGAAAACAGAAGGGAGAGAAAAAAAAGGAACCCTCTGTAGGAAAGCAACTGGTTGCCATTATTAGAAAAGTTGAAAATGCAGATGAGTGTGGGGCTTGAGTTCATATTTCTTCGTAGTGTTTTTCTCAAAGGGTAAATGTCCTTGAGGGAGACATCCCACGAATGTGTGTCGTAGTTTGTGTGGGAGAGGATCGGTTTAATATGTGACAAAGTGGCATACTTGGAACTGTGTTGAGTGGCAGCGAAGGCTTTAAGCTTTTTAATTTCGACCGAAAGATGCAAACATAGGTTAAAGTGTTTCGTGACGTAAGCAGAGCCAAACAAACAATAATTAGAGCTCGTCGGTGACAGTTTATAGGGTATGCAAATACAAAATGCCACGCCAGTATTTTAATTTATCGTCACAATTGAGGGCACATTCTTGTTCGTTTTTCTTATACATAGAACGAACCCTTGGATGGGGTTTGAATTTTGAAATTGAGATATGGAGATGGGGTTTACTTTTGTATGTTTTCAATAAGCCCATTTAAATGCAAATGGAAAAGTTTTCACCTTTCGCTGTACACATTTGATTCGCTTTTGTTGGCAGGATTTGTGGTCGAAAATAGAGCTGTTATTGGAATTATTATGAATTTAAATGGGACACCTCAATCAATAAGTTTACAAATTTAAATAGGTAGACGCAGAGTTGCGAAAAGAAGCAATTTGGTTGGCTTCGAAACATGTCAATTTAGGTCTAAAGGTAAATGTCTTCTTTATGGGTCACGAAAAGATGTGATTCTGTATTTAAAACGGTGTAAGCTATATATAGTGGCCTATATTAGGAGGGACCATTTCTCACTGGCTCAGTCGTGGGGATAGTTTTGATTTTTCAAAGCAATTTTAACAACCCAAAAACTTTGAGGATGAACTTCCGGTTGACAAGAAAGGAGTTACCAAGATACCAAATTGACTGCTGAATCAGAGAAGAAGAAGTAGCTTTTCATACGAAGATGGTTTGGTACTCCTTTCGGATTTTTTTTTCAAGACTTGTCGACTTGAACGCATAATACATAATTTTAGACAAAGCAAAATCAGGTATGCGTGGCTACACAGTTCATTTAATCAACGATAGAGACACTCCTCATTCGCTGGGCTAGTGGGTTACTTTGTGAGCTCAGAAGTTCACCTTTCAGGCATAAGGAAATAATCTCGGGTATCAAATGGCCGCGCCGTCTCATTTTGATTGAGAGTTTTTTTCATGCCCAACGCCATTGAGAGGCTTGATGCTTCTTTTTTTTATCTCACTTTAATGGCAATTTATTTTGAGGTCTGAACATATCATGGAATTCGCTTATTATTCGCTCTGAGTTCAGCAGAAGAAGTTTTCGTTCGCCGGCGAGTTAATTTGAGAATCTCAGGCGATGCATCTTTCGTGGGAGGTGAGAGAAATAGCGGCGAATGACGATAACAGAATCGACTGTGATTTACACTTCACAAGCGAGTAATGCCCAATTCACAATTCGGCGTTGCACGCGTGCGTGCGTCGGCGCGCTTTGACACGCTTTATCGAAATTATACGATTTTAAATGCCAAAGCGCGCGAGCAACAATTTTCTAAAACAAAATGCTGCTTTGAAGCGTATACGCATTAACAGGGAAAAGTTTGACAAACTAAAAGTTCTGTTTGTTTTCTGGCTGAAAAATACAAACTCAGAGCAGAATCAAAATTTCAAGTCTACTCCCTTTTTTCTTGAAGCTGTAATTTTTATGCGCGAATTGAAAAACGATTCTCCAAAATACAAGAAAATCATATTTAACAATATATCAAAGCACACAACAACCTTAATACGGATACAAGACCCTTGATTAATATTTTTCCTCCAAAAAATCTAAAGAAATTAGTAGTTGCCCTACAAAAAAAAATGTTGTTCCTCATTTCCACACACCGAATTAATTAATTATGCTTTGAAAAAACATCATATAGCTTTTTAAAAGTTGTGTGTAATAAACATTAGCGGATCTGTGCTACTCCAACTATAAACGGCACATTCTATGACTTCAAATCGAACAATTCGAAATTCTAAGGTTGTCAAACGCGCGCGATAGTAGAAAGTAGCTCTACTCAGGCGTCGCGTTGAACTTTACGATATTTACGATCTAAAGTCGAGTCAACGCCTGAAGTTGTATTTTGTGTGGCACCATATGAACGCTTTGTTTCTACATAATCTGTCAACGCACGCGCGCGTCAACGCGACATTGTGAATTGGGCATAACATGCGATACATGTAGAAGTGCTTTTGAAATTAAATACCTAATATCTACCCATTCAATTTAGTTTTCTTCTTCAGGCCGATATACAATTTTTGTTTCACAAACAGCTTTTCTTGCAACGATATGATAAATGCGAAGATAAATTTATGCGAGCTTGCAGGAGAATAACATGCGACATATGCAGAAGTGAGAGGTCCCAGCTTTATAGGGATTTCCTGCAGGGATTTTTATATACAATAATATTACTAGTTATGCATGGAGATCTTTTGCAGAGTTAGAGTAATGAACACAAAACTCGCAAAATTATTGAATTCCTTTCATAACATTTATACATAAATTGAGTATTACTCATATTTTTTTTTTTTTTTATCTTTTTATTTATTTCTTTCAAGGTTATATATTTCTTTATTTACTTAATTATTTATTTATTTGTTGTGTATGTATTTATTTCTGCTTAAATCGGTTTTTTCCCCTCAATTTATGATTAAACATATACATTTATATAATCTATCTTGTTAACCACAAATATTAAAATATTTCAGTAGAAAGATGCGATTAGGTATCAAATCTCTGTAAGTGTACTGAATAAACTTATATCTATCTAGTATCTACAAATATTCCTGAACAAGACCGATCACAATAGCTTTGTCTGTCATAATATCGTCAAAAGCCTACTTTTAATCTCTAACATAGCATTTGTACGTTTGAAGGCTCCTTTTTATTATGTTGCTACAAAGAGCACCGAGTGCCGATTTTCCTATAAGTGGCTATAAAAAAGCTGAAAATAAGACATAAACTTGAAATAGTAGATAACGCCTTCAAGTAGACTTTATCCAAAGAGCTTGTATAAAAGTAGAAAAGAGTTCTCACTCACTTATCATTTAAATTGCAAATTGCGGGTCAAAATTCTGCCTTGCAAAATTGTCTTTACACACAAAGATTCTGCTTTTCGAAATTCATCTTTTTTTTTTATTCTGCTTTCAAAATTCCGCTTTTCAAATTTAAAGTTTATTTCAACGTACCTATGATGATCTGATTTTTTCCAACTAACAAATGAAAAAAAGGGAATAAAATTGAATGAAAATTAAAAACGAAAAATAAAGAAGCAGTAAAATTGAAATTAAATATTGAAAACAAAAAAGATAACTGGTATCTATTTAAAAATGGGAAATTAAATTAAAAAAAAAAAGTCTGAATTAAGTTAAGAGAAGTCAAACATTTAAGGAAAACAGAATATGTATGTAAAAATACGAATTTGAAAAAAAAAAAAAAAAAAAAAATACAAATACAAATTAAAAGGAAAAAAGAAAATGTTTTCTAAAGATAAATTTAAAAAAAAAAAAAATATATATTTTCTATCAAGATTGCTCTTCATTTTAGATTTGCTAAAAAAAAAAAACAATCTCTATTTTGGTCTGAGGCACTTTTCAGAAATCTCGATTTTTTTTTTCTCAGATTTAGACCTACTTTCACCAAATAGCAATGTTTATGACACACAGCTGGCGGTTGCGGTTACGAATTGTTGGAAGGATTGCTTTTTTAGTGGAATTATTAATTTTACGCTTATGGGAGGGAGTTTTTATATTAAATTATTTCGAAATGCGTTATTACAGATTTTGTGAAATTTTCTTTTTTGCGGCCAAATAATAAGAACCAATAAAATTCGTATTTATTGTTCAATTTGCAGCAGAAATCTGAAATCTCAGATAAAAAATCTGAAAAGCCAAAGCCAAATCGATAACATAAAGCTCGCGCTTTTTAACATTTCGAAAACCTATTTTTATTGTTTGTAGAATTTGTAGAATTTTGTAAGATTTTGTACAGCAGAATTTTGAAAAGCAGAGTTTCGTAAAAATAATTTTGACCCTTCCAGAATTTTGACCCCAACACTTCCTGTGTAGTTCGACTAAAATCCAATAGGGTGTGCTACTGTTTTAAAAGTAACCTTTTAGTGCGCCTATCTGTATGATTGCGCTAATCTCGAGAACCTCTAATTGGATTTAGATGGGGGTTTCACTGTTGTCTTTATTTCTTAGTGTGTACCTACACAAATTTATATTCGAAACTATGTACTTTTATACATGAGGTCTAAGTGAAGAGCAGGTGTTCAAATCCATCATTAAAAGGTGATTATCCAGCACTTATTTAACAGCAAATTTGTGGTTAAAATTTGTGGATTGCATTGTCATTATCTTTGAGTTGGACTTACCTAATTCTGTGGCCACAAGGAAAAACAGCATAAGTCACTTTTTGCAATTTTTCAGGAGAGCGGTTTGAATGTTTACCTTTCCTTGTGCGTTGTATGGCGCATGTGGTTTTCTTTCTTCTATAATTCAAAAACCGTAATAGATAAAAATACAAAAAAAAAATATGGCAAAAAGAATGGAATATTTCGCATACGATGGTGTAAAAAACTCAATTTCGACATAAGTCGACTTATGTTGTTTTTCCTTGTGGCCACAGAATTATATTTCTAGTGTTTTATTCCATGTATATAGTAAAAGATTGATGTCAGGCAAATGTCTAGTAATATACTTTGTACAGATAAATCGAGTGTTTCGTAACTGAATTTGATTTTTTGGACCACAAGAAGAACTTGACGCCATAAGTGAAACGTTTTAGACTGATATGTAAAGCAAATATAAGGAGAGCTTTCGGTTTTTTTTTAATTAATTAAGATGGCATCTTGCAAAAGCAAAGCAATACCGGGCCCAAAAAAACTTCGTACTTGACTGACGTTACCTTGCGTAAACGAACCCGCCACAACTGCTTTGCTTTTCCTCATACCATGCGCAGATAAGTCACACACCTTTTATTCTGAAGCTGCTTTCGTATTGAACTAAATATAGCTCTCTTATTATGAGACGCCATGTAGTACCAACCATTTCGTTTGACCAGTTATTGTCATTCTCATTCCCCAATAATTTCTATGTGTATATGCCAACATTTTTGCAAACTTGTCGAGACAAAGAAAATGCGCAGCCATTTTTGTAAATCATATTCCCCAATGTGAAATTTCCGGATTGATTTTTTTCCTGTCCCTTTATTTGTACAGGGATGCGCAAAAGGTATCATCCAATTTTGTGTTTTAATTACTTTTTTACTAAATACAAAAAAATATTTTGAGTGATGAAAATCTTTATTTGGACCTTTTCAATTTTTCCTGTTAATTGGAAAAGATGATATCCGTCAAGTCTGCCGCCAGGGTTATACACATTTGTGTGCCTGTTTTTGCATTTTCCGTAACTTTCCGCAAGAGTTCCGGGGATAACTGTTCGCATTCCTGTCGAATATTCTCCTTAAGGGCTGCGATTGCCTGAGAGGCTTGTTTGAATAAACCCGCGACTTCAAGTAGCCACAAAGAAATAAGTCTGGGATGGCTTAATCGGGCGATGTTGCTGGCCAAATACGGTAGATTACGGTAAATTACACCACCAGAAAACGCTTCCTTCACAATATCCATTGTGCATGGCTTGCGGAATATAGCGCTCCATTGTTTGTCTGTTACAGCTGTCTAGTTCACAAATGTCAAATATGATTGATGTACGACGTCATTTGCATTATAACATCTTCCGATAGGGTGATTCATTTTGCGGCACCTTGAATTTGATAGAATGCATTTTTCCCAACTGAAAGTGGGTGCCATTAGAACAGTCAACCCACACGTACGTGCAACAACAACTTCCTAAAACCATTTTACAAAATTTAAACCTACCCAAGCTACGACTACGCGCACTATAACGATTGTTGATTGCTCATTATTTATAGCATCTAAAAAAGACTCCCCCAACAAATGCTGACAAAGCACTGACATATAGTCCCAAGTAAACCGGTATGCGTATTTAAAAACAATATTTCTCTCTTTTCTAGGAAGAACCAAAACTGTTTACTTCGAAATACGTTCCTATGTATTTATAGTCAATCATAAATCGCCAGCTCCAATATTTAGATACGGGGCTTGTCTGAAACAACAAATTTACTATGTGACATTATTTCGGAAAACAAATAAACTCGAATTAACTTTTCCCGAAGTTCTAAAGGTATTTGATATCGCCGCTGCCTACACGGGCACACTGGCACAGGCATACACCTCGTTTCAAAATCACCATAAATCACTTGTTACTGATTACCGATGTACGGCAAGTATAATATGAGTTTTTCGCTTCGAAAATCGGGTACACAATACACTCAACACATGTAGTCAATAAACGACATTTTGACGCATTTCAGGCGAATGGATTCGAGTAGGTATATAAATAATCAATGGGCATATGGAATGCATCAAATTTAACTGCTGTGATAGTTGTCAAGTGTACACATTCGACAAATTAAACGGCAGTAAATCATCATTTTCGAACTTAAACCACAATCCACCATGAGGAATAATGTTTTCGGTGTTATGTAGGTCTTATCAATGTGAGAAGTGCAGCAGTGGGATGAAAGGACCCTCTTTTTGTACTCTGCTTTGTGTAGTCAGTATAGTCACTATGTTAAAGGCTAACCCGACTCCAACATCTGAGCTTTTGAAATACTGGACGAATTGCGGATGTGAGTTCAGTGGTCTATTTCACCAACTTGCAAATTTGTTAAAAATGTTCGTTTTACAAAATTGTAATTGTTGTTTAAAAAGAAAATTTTAAGAATTTCAATATTTTTGTTTTCCCAGAAGTTAATTTTGTTTGTTGCTTACAAATGTAAATTTGTAAAAATTCATATTTTTGTTCAAGTTTGTGTTTCACCAAATCAATAACTTTTACAAATTTGTTCAATCCCTGAAAATTTCGTGCAATAGGAAGATCGTTTTTCGATTTAATAACATATTGTAATTTCCAAAGGAATCGCTTTTTAAACCTAAAAATGTCCTTAAATCGAAGGTATAGTACCGCCGATAGTGATGTCAGTGAAGATTTTGTGCTGTATACGAGTAGGCAAAACAAAAATTAACAACTACGAATTAACTACGAAATTTCAGATTCTTTTTTTTTTTCAACAAAAAGTTTCGGATATGTTCCAAACCGAAAATGTTGTTGCCCCTCGTTAATTTTTGCATTAGAAAATTTGTCTAATAAAACATTTTTCTTATCCCGACTGAAACCGGCGATACAAATTCTGTTCTGCTTATTCATTTTGTTCTTTGATGTTATCAGTTAGAGGAGTTACAAATTTATGAAAAGAAGTTATTGTTTTCAACTCTGAAAAATAAACTTTGAAACGCTTTTTTTATATTATTTTGTAAATAACAAATTTCCCTTGACTTTTTTCTCTTTTTCACAAATTTGTTGGAAATATTTTTTTCCTTTTTGTTCGTGAAAAAGAATATCATTTAACAAATTTTTAAATGTAATCCACACACACATTTTGTCATACAAATTTGAATTTATAATTGTAATTTGGTGCAATAGGCGATAGTACCACAAATTTGCTGTTGATCTCTCATTATAGTGGCCGGCTTTGCTACTCTTTAGACCCCAACAATAGCCAACATCCCAAAATATGTAATTTTTTTTTTTTTATCGTAAACAAAAATGTCAGTACAGTTGAATAGTTATTGACAATTCCAACAAAAAACCGTAATAACAACACTTAATAAAGCATTTTCCCATCCCAATTGACATCACCCACAATTAAAAAAGAGCTTTTAAGCAAACAAAAATTTAAATAATAGGAGTATTCACGATTCGGTGTAACAGACCAAGTAAAATTGCGAAATTTTGTTTTATTTGTTTTCTCATCTCTAGCAAAACTGAAAAAAAAAAAAAAAAAAAAATGACAGATCAAGTTTGACAAATGACATTTTTTCTGAAAAAAAATTCAAACTTTTCTTAAACTGAAAGATTTGCTTTTTATTGTTTACTAGCTGGCCCGGCGAACTTCGTTCCGCCCAAATTCATTAATGTAGGTAATGAAGTTAATAATTCCGAGCTTTCTCTTCATTCTATTCAAAAGGTATATTAAAATTAAGCAAATAAATAAAATCAAATCCTTGTCGGCCAACCTACCGCTTTTTCACTGAAATGATTAATGGTATACAACATTTTTTGTTCTATTTCTATTATCGGGTGTGTACACGTACAAAGCGAGAGCTTTGCCGACACGTGAAATTCAAGATTTATTCCACACACATCCAGCGATTGTCCTTGCGACTTATTAATTGTCATAGCAAAAGCGAGACGGGAAATTGAAGACGCTTTAATATGAACGGCAAATCGTTCTAAATAAGTGGAATCCGCGGAATAAGAACATTTTCGCCTTTGAATTTTCCAATAAAAATCGTTGCTTGAATAATATTTGATATTAAATTCTTCACAATCAAACGCGTACCGCTACAAAGTTTTGGTTCATTTAGGTTGCGCAACAAAATTATTACTGAGACGATTTTTAGTTTCAAATTGTGTGGAGGCAAGCCCGAAGCATCCAAAGAATTTAAAAATTCCGTGGGATAGTTGGTGGCTTCGTTTTCATCCATCACGGAGTCGACTGATTTGTATGAATGCAACTCACCAGAGATTTGGTTTTGAATGGCGAAATTCAAATGTTCGACGTTCTTGTTTTTCGCAGCCAAAATCACTCTTCTCTTACACTCAGCCAATCATGGTCAATATTATTCTGAGCGATATTTGGGAAAACATTCATGATTAGTTCTTCCGGTGTCGTTGTAAGGTTGCAAAAATTTTGTGGAAACTCAATCAGGCCGGTGATCATTGCTCCACCGAAAGGTCATTACGTAAACGATTCAGGGCCTCCAATGCGCGTTTGTAAGCCATTGTGCATTCGTCCCATATAATAATCTTACATTGGTGCAGTACTTTCGCCATCGCAGTGTTCTTTGAAATGTTGCATGTAGGTTCTTCTTCCACTTGCAGATTCGATGGCAATTTCAATGCAGGATGAGCTTTTTGACCGCCTTCTAACAAAGTAGCCGCTATCCCAGAAGAGGCTAGGGCCAAAGCGATCTCAGATCTCGAAGGAATTGTAGCCAAAATAAGTGAAATCATGAATGTATTTCCAGTTCCGCAATTTTCGTTATCGACTGCTTGCATCAATTCATCGTACACTTTCTTTTATTCTTGATTCAACATTGGCACATTTGTTTGAACAGCTTAACTCAATGCGATTCGACCGAAGTCCATTTCTCGCTCCAATTCTGCATTAAATGCGTCTTGGCTGTGGCATCCCCAATTTTTCACAACAAATTGCCACTCATGAGCAGACACATATCCTCGATCAAAATCAAAGCTTTGTTGCGCATTCCATCTGACATCTCCAGTTCATTATCCGATATCACAGTACGAATTCGATGCAAAATATCGTCGGCCATATCATCTTTGTATAATCAAAGTATCTACTTCATTTCAAAAAGTTACTTAATGTAACATAGTAAACATAATTTATTAGAACAAACTTTTTAGGTACCTATAGGTATTTAAAAAAAAAAAAACTTTCAAAATTGTTGACAACAACAATTTGGTTGGAAAATAATTAAAATAATTGACAACAACAATTGCTTTTAGAATTTAAAATATTTTTTTTTGTATTTGAAGTGTCACTACTCGATTTCTATCCAGTTTCTTTTTTTCTTTTTCTTCAAAGTGTACAAAAATGAATTTATTGGAATTAAAAAATCAGCGACTATAAATTGAGGTATAAACTATCCTATCTCTCAAGTGGGACAAAACTGCACACAATGTGCAAAATTAGTTAAAATCGGTTTAGTAGTTTAGGATTCCATCGCGGAGCATCCTGTGACACGTGATTTTTATATATAAGATTACGAATTGTTTAAGCGAAAAATAAAAAAACACTTCAATGTTTATTGGAAGATGCTACAGACAAAATTATATTAATTATTTAATACCTAATTATGTACGTAAATTATGATTTTCCCTTCGGCGGCGCTTTCTTTTGTTTTCCTCTCTAATTTCTATTCAAAGCAAATGGGCACGTTCAAGTATCTGGTTTACTTACTAATGTCAATTTCCATTGGGATTTTCAGATTTTGCTCTCAGATTTTAGATTTTTCGTGCCCAATGGAACATAAAACGAGATTTTTCTTCCTTTGCATTTGTGATGGTGCGTGTTTTAAAAGTCAGCTGTTCTTAAATTGGAATTTGTGTTTATAAGAATCCATTCAATTTATGCTGATATCCATTGCAGCGGCCAAATGCATTTTTTTTCTCTACTTTTCACAGACTTCTCGTCTAAGAACGTAAGTAAACTCACTTTATAGTTTGACAAATGACAAATGTTTTGATGTTAGTGCAAATAGGTGTAAATCTCGCTCAGATATCGAGAAACGCAAGAGAACATGAAATCTGACAGCCAGCTGATTTCGAGAGCAATAAAAGGGCTCTGAATTTGAAAAAAGGGCATTTCCTGTCCCAATGGAAAACGACATAAGTCTGACAGTAGGCTGATTCGATGTATTTGAGTTTCAGCTGTTTTATTTGACATCTATGGAGGGGAAGCGGACGAATCTAGTCAAGAAATTTGTGACTGAGTATGAGTACTAAGTTGAGAGTTCGTATATGTATCGGATGTATGAAAAGTGACGTTCCTGACCAATCTAGTTTTTTATCACTAGATTTTTTTAATGTGCATAATGGTAGTAGCAGTAAGCAGAACACAGTTTACAGCTGGCGGCTTTCTTTTCTAGTTCAGTGAAAAACAATGAATAAGGCTCAAGCAAAACGAGCGCCTTCAGAATAATCTGGGGTCGAATCGCATCCTCCGTGATCGAGCATTTCGTGACGGAATTTGTTTTTGTTTCACATGTAAAACCAACTTCATTCCGTGAAAGGGTAGCTCGATCACGGAGGACGCGATTCGACCCCTGATTTTTTTATGAGCACATTTAAGCACTTCAGCACTAGCTGATTACCTGCCATCGAAATATAAAAAAATCCGGAAGTGTACAACACCAAGTAGTATTTCTTTAGACGCTGTTGCACTTTTTGTCAATCTACTACAATTTTTTATAATTTTTCTGAACCAGCAATCACATTTCTGTTCAGCAATAATATGGTTAGCTGTGAAGTATAGGTGGATATTATTAAGTCTGTTCTCTAACGATAATGCATTCGAACAGTTTATCCAAATTTAGTCAAACTTCATTCCCGTACGTAGAAGTTGGGCAGAAGAGAGTCGAAAAGAGAGAACAAATCATTTCCCCTGGCAGATGGTTGTCAAATTCTTCAAATGTCAATTTTTAACTGACCTATTATTTCATTTCCTTTTCATTTTGTGCTTGCTTAGCATTAAAATAGATGTAAGAAGCAAAAGAATTGAACTATTCAATTTTTGCAATAAAAGTAATTCAAATCTTGGTCTTAAATATAAATTTGTACTTTATTCTGCTGATATTTGAACATGCCCACCTAGAAAAAACTCTTTTTTTTTCAAGTTTGTGGTTCAACGTGTTCCTTTTCTTTTTGGTTATTTTATTTTTTTCGGTGAGCGAATTCTCTAGCAATGGGAGAAATTTGACATATTGCCAATACTAAACCAGAAAATAAGGGAACAGGCCCATTCATATTCCAGTTTTTGGTCGCATCCAAACTTTTTGAAACGTTGTTTTTTGTTCATCCATTTAAAAAAATACGAAAGGAAAGTCAAACGAAAGTCAACTTCGTATTTGAATTATTCGTGGGTGAATTAAAAAGTTTATAGATTCGCATGCCTAAAATATATGTACATAATTGAAATAAATTATGAAAGAAGTCACCGACTCTTTTGTTAAACTGGTCTGGAAATAGTAGGATTAGTGACACTGCGCGTACAATCTAATACGAGTACATTGTGCTTCAAGATTTGAGAAAAAAAAGTCTCACTTGACGACATAGTAGGTATAGCTACTCCCCTCCCAGCAGCATCAGTTATAAATAAACCATTACAGGACATCAATCAAATATAACCATTGTTCGTGCAAACAAATGGACTTTTATTGGCAATAACAATCTGCCACAGCTATGGTGATATGGACATTAATAGAAATCAGCGTAACATGCAGACCGTCATCTATTACAATAATTAAGCAATCACTTACTTGCGTCTAATGTCGAGTGTCTCCACTATGCGCTGAGGCTCCAACCAACAGTGCCATTATTGGTTTGTCAAAGTAATTACCCGCCGACCATTTAGTCGCGCGAACTTTATAGCTAGCCCTGCCCCTGATACACATAAGCATTATTAATTTTAATTGCTATGCTTGTCAATTGCTTAAGTGAAATCATATTGACTGTTGGATGTCGCTTAAAATTAACTCAACTGATTGCCGTAGGGGGGTGGCACATCAGAGTGGCTTTTTTAACGACACACTGGCAGGACCATTAACATGTTTCCTTTCCGAATTTTTTCTTTTCACATAAAAACTCGGTTTGTTAGGCTAAACCTAATCCGGTCACGTTCTAAAGTTAATTAAAACGAACACAGTCGCCTTCGCATGTCATCTTCTAGTACGTTAAAGCAGGTGGGTGTTAATCAGCTCCCACCTCGCACTGATCTACCTGAGGGAGGGCGGTGAGGTCACTTTAAACTCAATTGCATTTTCATGTATTACGATGGCACGTTTAGTTTGTGCCCTCTTCTCGTCAACACACATTGGGGATACAAAAACAATTTTTCGGTCAGATACCTAGTGACAATTCTATAATTACAAGCAATCCATCATAAATCTCTCCGGCATTTACTATCAACTTTTGTGACATATTACTGGGTCTTGCATTTCATCGCGAATGCCCCCACTCAGTGGTTAACGTATTCATATAACTGCCGTGATTTACGATACGAATATGAGCAAGTGTGATACGCATGTGAAGGGACCACTCTTCGGGGAGGAAATATTGAGCAAACGTAATTACTGAGAGTCAAACCAGCGAAAGGTCCCACGAGATGAGAGTAGCTATTTGCTTTTGTATAATTTGTAAATAGTAGCCGTATTTTATTATCAGTCATGATCTATATAGATCATCGATTTACATGCAATTACAACAACAGCACATGATCCTGCTTCTCATCGAGATCATGAATGATGATCTGAAAATTATTTCTCCTATTTCTCGCTGCGTTGTTTGGCGCTGTTTGTTTCATTTTTATATGTTGGTGTGCCTGTAAACGATAGCCAAGCCACACGTTGCCAGACTAAAATATTCAACACCATTCAGAACAAGCAATCAACAAGCATATTTTTCACATGCGAATAAATTTCCCGTCCGTATTTCGAGCAAAATATTTCATAAACATTTAAGTAAATGTTTCATAACCATTTACTAACAAAAAAATGTTTATGAAATATTTCGCATTTTCTCAATCGTAAATAATTATTGTTTCACAAGTTTTCCTGTAGAAAGGTGAGAGTTGTTTTTTGTTGTCTTCATTTATCATAAAATACGAATTTCCAAAAAATCTTGGAATAATGAAAAATGGAAACTAGCAGGCTGTATACATTTAAATTATTTTCAAAGCTAATTATTGGGAAACACATTTCTTTTTTATCACAAAATAGTACAAAGAAATAATATAATTGCAACAATTTTCGTCGATTTTTTTGTAACTAACTTCAGTTTGTTCATTTGGGTTTTCGTGTTTACACCGCTGTCATTTACTTCGTCTTAGAATTCCAATTACCGACGAGAATTGCAAACTGCGGTAAGATTTTCATTACCTACATTTCGAACTGATTATAAATCATTTCCTTTTAAAAATAAAACGCACCGTATAAAGTATAACGGAAGCGGTGTTGTTGTTTTCGAGCCCCTGGCCATGATAACAACTAGAAACATTTTCATAAATATTTAATAAATGCTTCATCGGCGTTTTCAACGGCAAAAACATTTCCAAAATGTTTGACAAAAAAATGTTTCTGAACAAATCTTTCGCTGGCCTGGATACACATTAATAAGCCAAGAAAAACCCAAATATGTACTAGCCGCGAAATATTGTATATTTGTTGCATATTTCAACATAAAATTTAAATTAGTTTTTAAAAAACAATATCGAAAATCAAAACTACTCAAATTTGACTCAAATGGTAACACCTTCGACAAGCGAGTGAAATGTCATGTCCATTGAAATCATGTTGTGACGTCACGCTGCACCGAATGTTTGCAATATGGCTGGTGGCAGTATGAAGTTTGTCTTCCCGTTGCACCGAATGCTTGCAATATGGCCCGGTTGCAAAATGAGGTTTGCCATACTCATAGCAACTGTAGCCACAACTTAAAAATAAAATTCTTCAATGATCCGTATTGTTTTATTATCGTGATCTGATCCGGATCAGATCACGCTGATAATAAAATACGGCTAGTGTAGCGGATATTGGATGGTGTAATACTGTATACGTCACATTTGACAGAATTTGTTTGTAAAATGCAGAGAGATGGGTGTTTGTGTTTTTGTTGTGGGATTACTCTGCATGTGGGTTACCAGTGTGTGGAAGGTTTTCTAGTAGCAAAAGTACTGCAGAGATTTGCTTATAGTTACGGGTGTTACTTGTTAGTGGTAGTGTTCATATTTTGGGATTGTTGGCTAAGAAAATTTGTAGAGATGAACGCTTCGAAAAAAAGAATACTTGCAGAAGCTCTTAAGAATAAGATGATCTCTCAAAGTCAGTCTTTGTTGTTTGAGTGAATTAGAGTCTCTGTTCAGTTTGATATGTAGTTAAATTTCATTAGCGACTTGAAAACTTCAAACTTTCAGTATGAACGCGCTCTTAAACCGATTACTAAAGTGTCAATGTCAAAATGGTCAGTAAAATCAACATTTTCATCATGGTGAAGTACACGAAGGAATAACGTTTACAAATAATTAAAATTTACTACCGAAATTCCGAGTCGCAACTTTAAGAGCGTTAACGCCAGTTTTCAATCTTCAGCGATAAAGCGCATTTTTAGTTAAACGGTTTCGTCACTAAGCAAAACATCCATTTCTGGAGAGGTGAGAACCCTCATGCTCTTCATAAAACAGCACTTCATCCCTAAAAAGTCACAGTTTTGAGATGATTTCATGCCGGTGGCATCATTGGGCCGTTTTTTTTTTCGTCGATCGGAATGACCGTCACGTTACGGTAGATGGTATTCGCTAGAAAGACATGTTGGAACGTTATTTCTTTGAGCAATTGCATTACATAATTGGACATCAGCGATATGTGGTTCCAACAAGACTGTGCCACAAGTCACATGCTACAGCCACACAGCAGGTGAAACAGTCGAGTTATTGAAATCTCACTTCGATGAACGTGTTTTCTAGAGAAACGGACCCGTCGTTGTTTACCGCCTCTAGATTTTTTTTTTTTATGGGACTCCATAAGTTCATTGGTCTATGCCAACAAGCCGGCGATGTTAGAGGAGTTCAGAGCCAATATTGAACGAGAAATAGCGGCCATATGGGTCGAAATGTGCGGCCGAGTTAACGAAAATTGGGTTCAACGTATTGATCACTGTAAATTTTTTGATAGTAATTCAAGCCAATACCATTTTTTGGTTGAGCTATCTCAAGTAGTTTGCATTTTATTTTAAAAAGAAGTTGTCAAGTCCTTAATGAAAGACTTCTTATTAAACTACCTATATCTTTATCATCATCGCCTTCAAGCATTCTTACCAGCGATTACGACTTTATAAGATACTAGCTGACCCGGCGAACTCCGTTCCGCCCAAATTCATAAGTGTAATGAAAATAATATTTTCAAGCATGCACAACGCATGCTACTTTATGTAATTCCGTTTCCGTCAATTCACATTCTTTATTATTATTTGTCATAGACGCTTAAATGCCAAATCGTTCTGAGTAAGCGGAGTCCGCGATATGACAATGTTTGCCTTTTAAACTCAAAATCGTCCTTGCATGACATTTGATTTGAGATTCTTCACAATCAACAATACAAAGTTTCGGTGCATTAAGGTTGCTCAACAAAATGATAACTGAGTCGAATTTTAATTTCAAATTGTGAAGCGGTAAGTCCGGAACATCCGAATTAAAAAAATAAAAATTTTAAATAATTTTTCTTGTATTGGAAGTGACACTACCCGTTTCCTATCCATTCTATTTTTTCCAAAGTGCGGTTCTATTATCAGGTATGAAAATAAATCTGCGATCTAAGTTCCAAGTTCATTTTCTCTATCACCGTTTAAACATTGTAATGAAAGCGTTTATTGCATTTATAATGGTTGCAATTGTCGAATGACGTTTTTTGTCACTCCTGTTTGCCCTCTGTACATGCTATCGACTTGATCATCCCCCGACAAAATGAAGTAGGGGAGACTGGGTACGGTTGAAACAATTTCGCTTATACCTTCCATACCATAGCCGTTTATAAGCTAATCGGTGATGAAGTTACGTGAAATGAAGGAGCATGTTTCTATGTATAAATGGAAAGTGTTTTTTGAGTACTCGGTGTGATATTTTGCGTAGTACATCATATTAAAACAAAAATGAAAATTTGTTTCAACCGTACCCATACCAGGGTCGATTGAAACAGTTCTTGGGGTCAGTTGAAACATGAACACAATCTTCCATTGGTACATATTTAATTAACTATTATTTAAAATAATAGTTTTGTTTTACAATATTCATCACGTCATTGTTTTATATAGAATTTGAAAAAAGATAAACAGTATTTCTAAACAACAAAAAATTAAAGAAAACAAAAATCAAAAAAAGAAAAAAAAATCTTAATTCATTAAATTAATTGAAACTAAAAAAAAGGAACATTACTTTAATTTCGATAATACAATCGATAAAATTCAGCTGTCGGAATATTCCGAATCACAATTGTGGCAAACATAACTATTATGCAACCTTCTGTGCACTCTTTGTGAGCCCACATTTTACAGGTGACACATTTGTATCCAACTTTCACTAGATCTGCTCCCTGAATACGTAGACAAGCAGACAAGGCAATAAAACTCCTCTTCTTCTGAATAAAATAAAAATTATAGAGCACTGGAATGCTGCATTATTATTATTATTATTTTTTTTTTTTTTTACTTTCGTAACTTTTATTTTCATTTTTACACCTTCCAACCATTTCCTAGCTTGCTTAGCTGGTTTGCTACAGTCTTGCTTCATGATCCTTTTTTATTTGTTCTTTCTCTGGTGTATCGGTGTATATTGTAGACTTTCTGGTTCTTCTAATTTCGTTAAAATAATATATAAGAATAAAAAAATAACTAAACATATTGTTTCAACCGTCCCCTGAAAAATTGTTTCAACCGTCCCCAACCCCCCCTTTAAGTAAAAAAAATCTATAAAGTAACGAAAACAACACTGACACGTTTAAAATAGTCACCATACTGTATTCTACACTCTTTACTGCATACAAAAAAAATAGGCACAGCAATATCGCATCGATAGAAACCCCAGTAAAACAAAAAATAACTAAACAAAAATACTTACTTTTGATAGCCTAAATAGAACATTAGCTCTCACTTAAAACTGAACAGCCGAACGAACGATGCATGACTACTATTCGTCGACGGACTTGATTTTGCTTCATTCACCCCTAATACTCACAGACGCTGCGCGTAAGGTTCACGAGATATTCGTGTTGTTTCAACCGTCCTGTGTTTCAACCGTACCCAGTCTCCCCTACGCCTGCGAATATTGCTGTACGTCCTCATTTACTGGCAAGAAGGCACGCAGCCGATGGTAAATTTGGCCTTGAATCTGTTAGTCCGAATTTTGCGACGTAGAATCCCAATGAAGTCATACGAAAAAAGTAGTTGTACTGTCAAATGTTCTTTAGAAAACCCTCCGATTCAAATAGCTCCGCAGGTGCTAATTTCACTTTGCCACTCGCACAGCAGATTTTTAGTGCGTTTTAATGGTGGCACACAATTAAAGTCATCGTTCTAATATCGAAAATCGCATCAACGCCATAGTTTTCTGTTCGTTTTACTGAAATGCCAGTCGTTTGAATGTCAGCAACGACAACGACGCGCATCTTGCCACTCCGATTTGAACTTGTTCCCATCCCAGCAGCAGTAGGATTTGACGCAGTTCTCATTACTTGCACTCTCAGTTTTTTTCCTGTTGATCTGGTCTTATGCCATGCGATGTCCCACTTTCCGCTTTCTTCTGTAGTTTGGCTTCGTTGATATTTGTTGTTGACTTGCTTGCCTTGTTCGTCGGCCAAAATTTTTGCGCATTCGTCTTGGCATTTTTTAAAAATCACTGAAACTTTCTTTTCAATAACTATTTTGTCCGCGTTTAAACTTTTTACATTTAATTTTTACCTAAAAGAAATGAAACTGTTGGAGCGTTGCACAAAATCAAAAACAAACCATCACTGTTGACAAACGTATAATACATTAACTTTATCTCGATTTTATCAATCCACTTTTTGAAAAAAAAAAAAAAAATCCGATATAGTAGGTACGTAGATTTCTAATTAATTTTTGATATAGAAAAGTCAAAATAAATAGCGCAGAAAATCAAAAAAATCTAAAATGCAAAAATTAAAATAAAGTAGCCTATCGCAATACTCTATCCCGTAGCTTTCTATTAGTAAAAGAATTTTTGAAATCGGTTCGGTAGTTCCGGAGATTACCTTCCCCAAACAAACATTACCTCTTTATAAATATATATATAATAGTGTGATGATATATGATCTCTTTATCCACTCAATAGCGCGATTATCGTTCTATTTCCTATTTGGAATCTATAAAGGGTTGGCCATCTAGTGGTTCCTTTTTAAATCACAGGTTATTTTGACACTGACAGCTGTGTCCCGCTCGAAATCTTGACAGAAAGTCAGTCAAAAATTGCTGCATCTGGAATTCGGAAAACCCGCGCGTTATTGTTGAGAAGCCAAAAACGGAGCAGAAAGGAGATCGTTTTTGTAGTAACAAAGCTTTGGGATGACGTTTCTACAGAAATGCTGCAAAAACTCGTCGACACGGTTCCAAGAATATTACAGAATATTATCGATAAGTGTTTAATTATTTTGACAAATAAGTTTTACTTAAAAAAAAAAAAAAAAAACATTTTGAAATTAAAAAAGGAACAAAATAAAATTATTGTATAAAAAAAATGTATCTGTATATGTGTACATTTCTTTAATACAATAATTTTATTTTGTTCCTTTTTTAATTAAAAAAAAAAATAAATTTAAGTAAAAATTATTTGTCAAAATAATTATGCCAAATTAAAAAGTTAATTTTATTCATTTTAGTAAATTTAAATTAATGTATTTAAAAATAAAAATTTCTTGTGTTCACCTGCTAATTAAGTAAGCAAACGGTTTATTATTATTTTTTTTTTTTTCATTTCTTCCAAGAATTCCTAAAATTTAACTTTAAGTTTTGTCGAAGTACTTTTGCTGACTAATGTAGGTGTGCACACGATTCTAGTTCGCCGGTACTTTCCTCTGTATACGACTTAATGCAGTCCAAGTAATTTGTCAGTTTTCACTGACAATCTCAACACCTGCACCTACCGAAGTAACTGGTTTGCCTATAACAAGTCAAAATAATTAGCTATTCCAAAGCTAATTAGGCCTCAAATTGCGGGAAGTCAGTAGCTTCACCTTCCAAATTGCCTCCACACACATGCCAATCACTTCCCACCCATTCACCTACATTGCTCAATCCGTCAAAATACCGACCACAAGACAGAAAATGATAATTTAATTGATACGCCCAGCCCTGTTAAATTTAGATGCACTTCACATACCTACACCCAAACTACCATTGAGAATGTTCTCAGCTAATAATTCAAAAGATTGCATCCATGAGATATTTTTCAATTAGATATTGCCTACGACAAACAGAAAAGCTCACCATAGGTAAACGTAAACACTTGTCGTTGTCCGTCTGTCTGCCCACACCTGGTTGTGGTAATCCATTGTATCGTCGGCGTTGTTGTTGTGCCGCATGAAGAACTCTGCTGATTGCTGTAGATATTTTCACGATTTTTCTACATTCCAGTGCCTCTGGCCAGACACGGTATGTACAAATAGACAACGAGAACAAGAAATCAAAACTCACGCGCGCTATCTCGGCACAAGCATAGCCATCGCCATCAATGTAGGCATCTCTCGTTTTCATTATTCGCACAGTATCAACAATGTATCTAAGCTGCACTTTGCAGCTTCGTTCGAATCCGCGTTGGGCCGATGAAGGTGCGGGGCGACAACACAGAGCCACAGAGTGCTGAACCAGATAAACTCGTAAATCCAAGCACGAGAACGACCGGTTAAGTCCGCTCATTGGGTGCTTCCATACTATCGTCACTATCGCATCAGCGCTAGTACAGATTCTGCCAGGCCTATACATACAGTATACGCCATTGCATGTGCTTATAAAAAAAAAGAAAAAAAGTGCAAGAATGTGCCTTGCTCGCGCCTCTTGCCAGTTGCCTTACTATTCGAACTCGAAGAAGAGAACAGCCAACGACGAGAATGGTCATGGAACATGCAGAAGAAGCCAAAAGTTGGAAATTAAAAAGCACAACCGAGAACCGACCTAACAACGACCAGCAACGGTAAGAAGTGTAAAAGTGGTCTTTCTCTCTCTTTTTGCAGTTCAACGACGTACTGCCTGACTGACACACTTTTCAGCCTCAACCATTGAATCCGTAAATCCGTGGAAGTGGAAGTAGGTCTCCATCTCCATCATCAACTACCAAAACGCCCCCAGCTCCACCAGATCCACAGTCGTTGGTGTTGGTTAGTATGGTAGTTCTGCGAGATGCTTTTCTCTTTCTTTTATGCTTTGACTGAGACTGATTGTGAGATTGGCTTTCGGTATTCTCTTGGCGGGTTTATTCGGATGACGAACGACTTCGATTTGATGGACCGAACGAACGCCTCCATGTTCCATGTCGTACGAATTTCCAACTTTGAAACTGCGCTTTTTTCTGTCAGGAAACGAAAGCAAGACGCGTCCAGTGTCGCACGTCGTCATCGGTATAGGGAACGTAGGCAAACAATTTCAATTAACTTTTGAATTGAAACGGGGATGGGCGACGTAGAGGTATCTATCAAAACAAAACGTGAAAATGCCAATACGATTCAAAGACCTGTTGGCTCGTTGTTCAACTGTGTGCCTGTTGCTTTTCTTGCTTGCACATTGGTAGAAATAAAAATAAATAAATAAATAATAACAAGAAGGAGATGCTGGCAGAGGGAGCTAACTTGGATAAACACTTGTGAGAAATCACCTGCATGTTGGGAGTCAATTTTGGAATCAGTCGTATAAAGGTGGGAACAGGGGTAACAAAAAAAAAAAAAAAATTAAATGGTTACGTTATCAAATAACGAATATTATTTTTTTATTTTGAAAGGAAAATTATGAACGCTTAATGCTGCAGCTGTGCCACGAGATACTTGGCAGATATTTCTAAAATAAAAAAAGGAGGTTGGACCAAAGTCCTCAAAGCCATTGTAGAGGGGGTGCACTTTTTAGAAAAAGATACCTGCCTACTAACTTTTTATATACAAAATAAAACTATTTAAGATTGCTACCCGCATAAATTAGTACCTTCATTTTTAAGAGCTTATGACATCGATTTAAAATTTGATTGCAGCGAGCTTGTTGTACTCAATGATGAAACTAACTTTTCCTACTGCTCCTAGAAACTCAGCTATGTATTTATAAATCCAGTTGGATATGCACCAAAGTGAAATACTAGATCCTATTACTTAACATTTCATGTTTCATTGCGGTATGTTGTTTTGTTAGCAAAATTAATTCAACTGAATTTAAGCACAAAAGTGGGAATAAAATAACAAATGAATAATGACATTCTTATTGCTCTGCCCACTTCAGATATTCGTGAGTAAAATTCCAAGGTTCAGGCTGCATAATCTGCTGCCATTTAGTTTGATAATGAATTCAAAAATTCATGGACACTATGTCGTATACGCAATATTTTTATTTTTGTACTAACTACAAGGTGTCCGCCGGGAAGATATACTACTTTGTTTGTTTATAATTTTTGATTAAATGAAAGAGAATGGATCTTATATTGATAAATTATTTAATGTCGGCAATTATGTACGGAATACAATATCAGGTAAATGTCTGCCTCTGTTAGTCTCACAAATGCGAGCCCTTTTGAGCACATTTTTCATTACTTTCTCACACATTTCACGCGGTATTTCATTAATTTCATTACGAATATTTTGTTTGAGTTGCTCAAGCGTTTCTGGTTTGTTTGCATAAACCTTTCTTTTCAGATATCCCCACAAAAAGAAGTCCGTAGCAGTCAAATCAGGCGACCGTGGAGGCGAATCAACATCACCATTTCTTGAAATAACTTGTTGTGGAAAGAGGTCTCGCAGTAATTCCATTGTAATACTGGCTGTATGCGATGTGGCACCGTCTTGTTGATACCACATGTTAATCAAGCCCAAAGCATGAAGTTGTGGCGTTAAAAAGTTTTCAATTATATGGATTCATATCACGATATCGCTCCCCATTCACAGTTACCGTTACGCCGTTTTCATTTTCAAAGAAGTAAGGTTCAATGATTCCTCCTGACCAAATTGCACACCAGACTGTAACTTTTAATGGATGCAAAGGTGACTGATTAATAACTTGAGGGTTTTACATTGCCCAAACCCGAATATTCTGTTAATTCACATATCCATTCAAATGAAAATGTGCCTCGTCACTCATTATGATTTTTTCATGAAAATCGGGGTTGTCGTGGGCTAGCTGTAACATCCTATTGGCATATGTACGGCGGCGTAAGTGGTCTTGTAAAAGAAGCTCTTGTGTCAACTGAATTTTAAATGGAAACAAATGCAAATCCTTGTGCAAAATTTACGCCAAAGTTGTTCTTTGAAGACCAAACTCCTGAGCACGGCTTCAAATTGAGGTTGATGGATTGTTTTGAACACTTCCTTGAGCAGCAGTAATGTTTTCAGCTGATCTTGCAGTACGTTGTAGTCCATGCTTGGGCCTGTAGCCTACAGAACCTCTTTCTTCGAAATCATTTACTAGTGCGTTTTGTTGGCACATTGTTTCTCCCAAAAATGTCATGTAGCTTGTAGCTTTCTCATCGTCACAGTAATCGATGATTGATTTTGATAAAAAATTTTAACGATTAAAACACGTTGGTTTATCGAATATTTTTCCATAATAAATTTGCCACGTGTCTACCTCATGACTGCCAAATATGAACTGCCAAGACTAATGTTTACCAAAATGGCGGCAAAACAAAGTAGTATACCTTCCCGGCGGATACCCTGTATATTATCTGTAGGTTTTTTTTTGTTTTTCTAAGCCATTTAGGTAGGCGCAAGTGGCTTGGTGGTTAGTGTGTTGATATTCGAATCCCGCAAAAACCCAAATTCCAACCTAGGGTTTTTTCCACTGCGCCTGCACCTCTTGCGAACGTCTGACAAATATCCGAGCGTATAACTGTCTTGAAAAAAGCTTCTCCATTAGCCGTTTGGAGTCGGCATAAAATTGTAGATCCCTTCCATTTTGGTCCAAAAATGAAAAACTCACACAAAACGAATGGTTGTGAGAAGCTGGCCATAGGGTCCCCCGGACCTGTTGCGCCAACCATTTTTTTATTTATAAGCCATTTCGGCATTGATCACTGTCTGACTTAGCCATATCCTGAGCAGAACTTCTACTTCTACTTCTACTATACTACCTACATCGATTGCAACTTAATCGTGACTGCATGGCAACACATAGCTTATAATGTCGGTTAGCTCGTTAAAACCAAAGAAAATTTAATACAGAGATATAAAACTTTCCAATGGAAAGGCGGCTGCCTACAAGCTGTTTTGATGATTGCCGGTCGGCCATTAACAACATGCTTTTTTGTAGCTCACACGTATTCACAGACAGGGATTGAATTTACAAAAGCAACAATGTAAACAAATAGGTTTTAGGGGATAGACGTACGAAAGTTATCCATCTCTTTTAATCATTAATCTCTGGTTAAAACCATCTTTGGTACCTATCACACAGTGTCACATGTCATAGTTTTCTATACCCATGAAATCGCCTATGGATTACAGTTATATCTGCTTTGCTGCAGTATACAGCGAATCTCCGTCCTCCGACAGTTGGTCATAACTTCTATGTGAAAACATCGCATTGTCCTTTTTTCGTTTTGACGGATTGTTAAGGGCAAATCCATCTCATCCACGAGACTTATGTATTTTGTTGGTGAAATGTATTCAAATTTTATCCACTTGACATGTAACCGAAACTTCCCCGATACCGAGTAACGTTTTTAAGCCACAAAGTTCAGCTCAACTGTGTATACTCTTCGCATGCATCTTTTGGTTTACTATTCTCTCATCAGGTTATTTGCCCTGATTTGTATAAAATATTCTTGCAGTCGGCCTAAGCAAAACGTAATAATGCACTGCGAGAGTGAATAAATTTTAGATTGCTTTTCTCTGTTTGCACTGCACCTCTTGCCGTTTGTACTCTGTCCACTGTCCGCTGTCATTTTCGTATATTCATCGCCGTTGTCCGCACGCACACCACCAGAGCAAAGTCTCGGGGTCTCGGGTGAAATAATAGCAACGGTACCTAGTTTTAATTTTCTTTTCCTTTCCTTAACTTGGTCTCACATTTCTTGCGTTTTTTCTAATTAATTTTTTTGTTGTTTATATACCCCCACACACAGTACAGTTTGGTGTTCCTCTTTCTATTTCTTTAAGTTTTCATCAACCTTTGCTATTGCCATTCTCTTTTCCTGGACTCAATTTCTCTTAAGAATCATTTTCCCTATCCGCGCACCGCGCAGTAGAGTAGAGTTCATTGAGTTATGCTGCGCGCGCCACTTGGTGCAAAGCAAAGATCGAAAGGCAAAACAAAAGAAAAACAAAAAGCTCCAAAGTGGGAGAAATCACGAAAAGCTTTCTATCGCCTCTCCCGAGTATACTGCAACAGCGCAGGCACAGCAAGTAAACGCGAATTGTATCTGCTAGTGAACCACCGATCACGTCAGGTGCAATCGAGGCATTCAAGAACCTCCCCAGATCCGTTGTCTCCTCCTTGGACTGTTAGTGCATTAAAAGTGACAAAATTTTAAAAGGAAATTCTGCAAAAAAAAAAAAAAACATTCACTTCGTCCAATTACACGAAAAGAAAAGACGAAAAGAAATTTTGGAAAACGTAAAAAATCCACTGAAAAGTGAAGAGAAATTTGTTCTCATTTGCGTGCCGATCGATAGACGAAACATTCACCCAAACGGAAGACGGGCGGACGCGGCAGATACACCAAGCATAGCAGCACCAACTTGTAGATACACCAAGGGCATAGTAGCAGCCGAATAAAAACAGAAAATTTTTTAAATTTTAGTTCTAGCAAGTCTGTGAAAGTGTATGGGTGATCGTATAGATCGTCGGTCGTCCGTTGTGAATACCTAAAAAAAAACTTGCACGACCTGCCGTCGTCGCTATCGCGATGTCAAACCAGTGCAGAAGTTGCGGCCGTGACCTTAACAATAACTACATTCCGTATGCGAACGCCTATGCCAGTGCGAACAACTCGAGCGGTGATCGTGAGTCGGCAATATCGTCCGCCAATTCGTACAACACCAGATCGTCTGCCTCCAGCTCCAGTTCCATGGGAAAATTGTCGTCACAAATTGCCAACGCTGCGGCCGCCGTGTCACAATCAGCAATGTCATCGACTTCGGTGGTAACACAAACTCAGCTGACGGCTAAGGTGATGTTCGGCACAGTAGGTGCCATAAAGGAGTTGCGAGAAAAAGAGAAATCACATCACTCGACGGCACGTGCCAGCGATCGTAGGAATTGATCGTACAGTCGCCTGGGACACGTATAGGATTAGCACACACACACACACACACTGAGGGAGGACTAAATAATTTATATAGGGGAACAATTTTCGTGTTTTTTATTTCAACGGGCCTTGATTGTTTTGGTTCAAGACCCCACTAAATCGGAATGGCAATATATACCTATCATTAGGCATGGCCTTTCCCCGCACTGAGGGAGAGACTATGTTATTATTTTGAATATTTACTTATGCGATTCTATGATATATACCTACATGAAAACGTATTTATTTATAAAGTTTGTTTATTTAAAATTAAGGAAAAGAAATATGAATTTATATACTGCGTAACTGCATCTTAAAATATACGCTTTGTTAAAAAAAAAAAGGAATTGTTGTCACTCATCCTTCGTCGGGTGTTCCTTTTTCTTCAGGGAAAGTCCAATCATTTACGCTATTAATTTGGGAAGATTTCCGCCATGGGTCAGCGTTTGAAAGGAATCGAGGAAAACATGAAAGAAATTTAAATAAAAAGAGAAGAACACATCCAGCCAACGCTTTATAATTTTGCTTGGCCATCCTTGAAACGACTAGTATGGTTTTGCAGAGATTTTCTCGTTTCGCTTCGAGGAGGGAAATTGAAAAGTTAAGCGATAACTTCGTCACACGCTATTTGACCTTAAGCGTTTTAGTCGCCTTTTGCCAGATGACGACAGGTGTTTTCGTGGATTTCGCTTTCGCAAACAATTTAATTAGTTTGAAAGGATCTGGCAAGCATACGAATAAGTGGAGTTGGTTTTTGGCTACTTTGACGTATGGAAGAGGGTGTTCTACTTTTGAAAGGTGGGAATATGTGTGTATATCGTAGGGAGAGTCAATGTCAGCATAAAAGTTTATAATAGGATTCGTGAATTGGTTGAGTACAAAAATGGTTGGACAATGACTATTAAAAGCGAAGGTGTTGTTATGTAATTTTGAAATCCAGATGGAGCTCAGTCGTATCTTCATGTGGTGAAAGTGTGGTACAACAAGCCTTAATTTGGAAATAGAGTTCAATAAACTTTCAGTAAAATGTTTTGTTTTTATGACGATTATAATAACAAAGAGAGAAAGAGCTGCCGTGGAAGTAAAGAGCAATAATGGCCGATTGCCGATGTCAGCACATCGTGTTGACTTTCGAAGAGTTTTCCGCAAAGATGACATAAGGTTGTAGTATAGAAAATAAATAAAATTCGACATACTACCTATGTAAACATTGGAGACTCGATTCTTTTGCTGAAATGTCGGTACCGGATGTGGTGAATATTGATACTACTCTCTTACGATGAAACATATTGCGGGACGGAAAAGAAATTGGTGTTGAATTGTTTTAACGGAAATTAAAATTTGGTTCACAGGTATCTTCCGGAAAATGCTTTTGCTATTCCCCACTTTTTAACCCTAGAATGCAAATGGGTTGCGTACGCACCCAAATTTTCTCTCTCCGGACTGTAGATATCGTGGTAACTGGGGCGTGCTGGCACCCCATATGTGTTAATGTAATTTTATTTTTAAAAGACAAGTGAATATTTTTTTTTTTTTTTTTTTTTGACTCTACCAAGGTAAGCTACTGGATCATTCTAGAATAAATTTATAAAATATTCCACAATTGCCGAACTGCAAACGTATTCCATTATTTGTACAATATGCCTCGAAATAGAGTTAATTACGATTTGAAAGGAACCATCGAAAAAGTGCTTCGAGAATCAATGGAAGGCGATCCACAGCATTGCGAGGATATTATTAAGAGAACCTCAGAAGAAGATTGCAAAGCCGGGAAGGTGCTATTTATGTCAGGACACGAGATAATAAGACAAAAATGGCAGTACTTACCGCTGCGAAGTTGTCATATAGCTGTTTTTATATGCTGAAAAAAAGGATTAAAAATATGCGGATAAGACCTACAAAATCAAAACTTTTTACATATACTTATGTTGCCATATATGTCTCCTTTCAGAAACAAGGACGAATTTTGAATATTCAAGCTTAAAAAGCTACATTTTCTTGATTTTTTTGAAACACCATATGGTCACACAGCTTAATAACCTCTGTGTTAACTTATTTTTTTTTTTTAATTACTAAGGTTGTGAAGGAAATGTGTTTTTTTTTCTAATTAAGTTAATAAACTAATATAAAGTAAATAAATTTTACAAGATTGTAATATAAGTTGCTGATATTTACAGCACAAAGAACTGGGGTGCTCAGGATTCAGGAACCCCATTTGTGTTAACGTTATTCAAAAACCCTTATGCGTTCTAGGGTTAACTTTCTCGAGAAAGATACTGCATTCGTACAATATTTCGAACTCGAAATGTTAAGCAATTCTGAAATTGCGATGATAGAGGAACTCAAAAAAGTGGGCCGAAAAATTCTGTCCGCCTGTATGTCTGTCGGTCCGTCTGTCTGTCCGTATGGTTCTGAGGCCTCCAGCCTAAACAGCTGCTTAGATTTTTTTTTTTTATATATATACTTCTCCCGGGAAAGGCGAACCTATAACGCTTCAACAGCGCCCCGAGATGCCTGCAGATGTATGTTTGTTCTGCACTTAAGTTGCTGCAAATTGTAGTCTTCTGGAAATATATCCCCAGGAAGCGAGTTCCAAAGTTTGCTTGTCCTGTAACAGAATGAGTTTTTGAAAGTTGATGTCCTCGCGGTTGTCAAGTGTACTGTATGGTCATGAGCATTAGCAGCCTGTCTTGTTGGGCGCCCAAAAGTTGCATTTCGAGGGATAATGTCTTTGAGTTCCTCAGAACATCTACCATGGAAGTACCTATAGAACAAGCATAGGTCAGCTACTTGTCTTCTGTGCACCAACGGTTGTAGATTCGATGTGAGTGTAGGGTCTCCAATGAGTCGAACTGCTCGTCTCTGTATGCTATCAAGCAGGTTAAGTGAATGTTTAGGGGCCGAGCTCCATATTCCAAGCCTGGTCTAACCTGTGCTTTGTAGAGAAGGAGAAGTTGCTTGGGGCTAAAGTACCTCTTTGCTCTAAATAGGTAGCTCAACTTTGCGGACGCCGATTTTGCGATATAGGATATGTGGTTCTGCCATGTGATTCCTGAATTGACTGTGACTCCTAGAAGGTGCATTGAGTCCTTGTGATGGATTGGATGGTCATCCATTTGGATCTGAGGAACTGTTGATGCATTTTTTCTGGAAAATGTTGTGAGCTGTGTCTTGTTTGCATTGAATACAACCAAGTTGTCCTTTCCCCACTTCAAGATTTTGTCCAGATCATCATTTTTTCCATTACTTTAGAGTGCATTGAAAGTAACGCTATTGGACGATAGTTTTGTGGCAGACATTTCTTCCCTTGGAATAGGTTGAATGCGAGCGGTCTTCCAGCAAGAAGAAAACGTCTTCTGGGAGTACGACATGCTAAACAACTTGCAGAGTACAGGTGCAAGTTCTGGTGCACAGTTCTTGAGTACTATAGCCGGGATTCCATCGGGTCCCGTTGCCTTATGGCAATCTAGTTCTTTAAGGATGCGTTGAATTATTCGAGGCCGAAATTTCACTTCTGCCATCGATGATTGCATCCTCGGGATATTTGGTGGCTTTAGCTGTGCAGAATCTAGGGTGGAATTCTCTGAAAACATGCTAGCGAAAAGATCTGCCTTTTCTTTGGGTTGCTAGCGTGCCGTCTTCTTTTACTAGAGTTGGAAAAGAAGAGCAACTAAAGCTATTACTGATTGCCTTTGCCATGGATCAGAATGCGCGTGAGCCGCTAGGACATCCAATCACTTTGTTAGTGACTCTTTCGCTGTAAGTTGTCTTCGCCGATTCAATAATTTTGTACAATTACATAATTTGTATTAATCGCTGGAATCGTCGTAGTGCTGGCCTTTTTAAATCTTGATCATCGACTCCATTTTTGTCTTTATATATCAATTCTAGGTACTTACTCAGGGTTGAACAAAAAAACACTCCAAACATTTTTTAAACGTTATGAATATTTTGTCGAACAGCAGGAAGAGTTTTGGGTGCTCCGATTGCATTTCTTTGTTTAGGTTAGTGAAATATCCCAACGCAAAACTAAGGAATTCAAGTTTTTACTGGAGATTTCTGTATATTTTAGTTTAAGTTCGGTATTTCTCTAGGCAAGGTGAAAATTTGGACCTCATTTGTTTTTGGTACTTCTTTGTTTGATACTGTTATCTCTTTTCGGCGACTGCGATTAAGTATACGCGTCTTATAGCAGATTTTTATCATTTGTATTACCTAGGACACTCAGTTATTTCTTTACTCTCGATAGACGTATTGGGTTTCTTTAATGCAGAAAAACAGAATAGCACAAGCTAGAAACACTGTTTGAACAAGCACAGTTTCCTGTTGCATGAGACACATAATGTTCTGGCCAATTATTAAAAATATGGTGCATATAAGATCTACATTAGCAGAAACCTTTCTTAAAGTTTATTACATTCATTCTCAAATGTTTTTAACCAATTAAAACAATTTTAAATACTTTCAAAAAGAAAGGTGAATTCGCAGCAAAAAGCAGTTAGTTTTAACATTCTTACAAGTTACGGAGTTAAACACTTTCAGACATCATTTTTACTCAATGAATGCAAAAAAACTGATCTTTTCTATGCAAATCGGTGTCTCTAAGCTGACCTTATATTTAATTTTAACCTGCGCACAGAATTAAAAGAATGAGCAATATTTTACTGTACCGTATGCTCCACAGCTTATTGTGAGAAAACTTAAATCTAAATTATATTATTGTAAGCGCAGTGGCTTAGTGGTTAGTGTGTTGGACTACTAAGCGAGGGGTCGGGGTTCGAATCCCGCAAAAACCCAAATTCCAACTTAGGGTTTTTTTTCCACTGCGCCACCTCTCGCGAACATCAGACAAACATCCGAGAGTATAAACTGTCATGAAAAAGCTTCTCAATATAAAATTGTAGATCCCTTCCATTCGTTCCAAAAATGAAATGGTTGTGAGAAGCTAGGCCTAGGGTCCCTCCGGACCTGTTGCGCCAACTATTTATTTATTTATTTAAATTACATTATTGCACCGAAGCTTTGAGTTTGAATAGAGATAAAATAAATATGCTACAAAGAAGAATTCCAGTAAACTCCACAATATAGGTATACGATGAAATACTGGAACTTTATAAAATTCAATTCGACAGTTTAGAGATAATCGCCACGCAGCTTAGTATAGATAACTTTTTCAAAGCGTTTCGGCAACATTTTCTCGTTTGAATTTTGTAACTAATGGCTTTGAAGTTAGACCGCATCTAATGCATTTTGGAGCACAGCCACACTTTCATATCTCCAGTTAGTTTAGTTTAACAGTTATGTGACTGAAAACGCACTTGCACGCGTAACATAAAACTGACGTTAACACGTCCAGTTGATGTAAAATTAAATAGGTACATTTCCGCGGGCGAACGCTTGTTAGGACTGTAACATTTAAGGTCTGGTACAGAGATAATTCTTCGAGAGATGACCTTAATATACAGTTGTTTCTCCAGCCACAGAAAGAGCTATTCGTTTGATAATTGTCTAAACATTTACATAAATGTAGAGACTCTTAAAATATCGTATCTTGTGTGTAAGCTTCATAAAAACTTAGATGACTTTGCCTTGTCTGAAACTTTTTGACATCTACACGCTCGGTTGAGTCTATACCAAACCTGATGTAGCAGCGATATAAGAAACTATCTTTTATTTGCGATTTTTATAAGACTGATGCCTCTGTAGGTTGGCACAGTCGAGGGTTCTTCTTTTCGTGCGAATCGGACAAAAGATGCTCTGATTACAGTCGACACTAAGTTGGTTGAAACACTCCCTAGTCACCAAAAGAAGCATTTGAAACTCATTATTGGAATCCAACGTTGGGCGCCATTTTTTTTTTTTTAAAGAAGTCGCCCATTCTTAAATGACAACCGTCTGAATCTACCTTACAATTCCCTGTTGTTTACCAGCCTACTGTACATACTACAAACTGCGACGTGTTGCTGAATAATTGAATAAAGGTTCAATAAACTTCCCCACACTGAATCAAAAACCCACAGCTTTCGAGCGCTTCCATCAAATTGCTTATTTATATCAAAAGTACATCCAACCTCTCAATTTCGATTGTTGCATGACCCACAATTACTACAGCAAATTCCGCCTAAGCGAATAGAAAACTAATTCCCATTTAAAGAACACAATGATACACTCAACATGACTCAGATTATTATCAGCGTTTCGACATTTCCTGTGAAAGTTTCAGTTTCACTCAAATTCCTAACTAAGAAGTACCAAAAGCAGTATCCGTATCACCACCTACAGTGACCGCTGCTGCGCACTCTAAACGTCATATCTTTGCCCCTTATGTTGCACAGAAAAGTGAAAACAAAAAAAAAGTCCAACAATTAGACCACAAACGACCAAAGCGATTACAATAAAAATTCCTTTTACTTTCGAATAATTAAGTAGTGCCATCTGCTGTATAGATGAAGAACGGACAAAAACAAGATAAATCCGGAAAACAAAACAAAACAAACGAAAAACAATCTCCCATTTCCATAACACTGAAAACCATCTCAGCGCAGCAGTGAAACACTGAAACAGTGACCTACTCAGTCGCTCCCTCTCTTGTCACACAGCTTTAGATTTAGAGATATACAATAGGTATTTCTCGTTTACTTCGCTCCCACTTTATAAGAACTTCTCGCTCAACCTAATAATCAAATAGGGTCATATTAATTAAGTATCTACGGAAAGAGCTACAAGACTATCGCTGTACATGTGCCGGCTGTTCTCAAGCCCACATACAGTCGTTTCAATATCCACCATCGAATCTGTATCTACAGCAGAATTAGAGCAGCCGATTCCG
Source organism: Cheilosia urbana (assembly GCA_946477585.1). Taxonomy (NCBI): domain Eukaryota; kingdom Metazoa; phylum Arthropoda; class Insecta; order Diptera; family Syrphidae; genus Cheilosia; species Cheilosia urbana. Next base: position 162,045,674 of record OX297853.1, read on the forward strand.
GCCCGGACTCTAGGGTGTAGCGACAAGAATTTTATGAACACGAAATTCACATGCAGATGAAATTGTATACCACTAGATCAAGTACGGATTTGTCGTTGCCCCCGATCGATCTTCAGATGTAACGAGTATTTACAGCGGCAATTATTCCATTCTAGGTGGTGTGGTGTGCCTGTAAATAAAGTCAGGTTTCCGCCTTGCGTTGTGAGCGGATACAAGCGGAGCTATTCTATGATTTCTCCTTTTCAGTGTGGACAGTCCGGTTGCTGTCATTTTACTGGACACGAAGTCTCTTGACCACAACTACCCGCGATCACTGCCTGATTGATCAATTGGCTATATCCGTGATTATACGACCATGATAATACTCCGAATAACTTGCAGAGTCTTAACACAGTCACTGGCTCTCGTCACACAAATAAAGCTGTTGATCCACAAAGAATCTATTCTAACAAGTTTCTATTCATTTCTGTTTGCCTTACACACTTCTTAGCATTTCTTCAGAGATCATCACGATCATGATGCTGCTGTTATGATGATGATGATGAATTGTGGTCACTTCTTGTTTTCCTTTCATTTCACTTTTTTTTTTTTTTTTTTTGTTAACGACATAGCATTGGTGATGATTGCAGCTATACTCCAATATTAAGTGGGAACTCGAACCTGCGGCGATACTATGGCACAACATGAAATTATATTGGAAGAATAAAAAAAAAAAGAAAAAAAGTAAAAATAAATAAAAAGGAAACAAAATTAGAAAAAAAAAAAAATCGGTGAGAGTAAGAACTGGCTTACTGGCCTGATGATGGAAGATCACTTCTAATTTGGACTTAAATGTGAAAAATCTTTCAGTTATGTTCACGGCGATCCAAGAATCAAACGCGGATACATTTTTTCCCCAACGCACGTGAATAAATTGTTATACTCTCGAACGGTGAAATACTTTACATAAATTATTACCCATTAGATGGTTTTTTTCTTTTTTAATTTTTGTTTTCTTGTTGCGGCTCAAATGAAAAGTAATTTATCAAATAGAGTGCGCATTCACAATAGTAGCTACAAGCGATCTGAAAATAACTATGAAATTCGTTTAGTCGCCTGAAAGTGTGTTAATTTATCAATAATACTCGTACCGTGGTGATTTGCTTTTCCCTCTTAAAGTGTAATTTATTGCATACAATCAGTGATTGTTATTGAAGAGAACAATATCGCTTACTTGAAAGACAGGTAATTTTTACAAGTTGGCATTAATTTAAATGATTTTTTATTAGGTGCTAAATGCATTTGGATTTGATGTAATTAAAATTTAGAATTATCGATTGTGATTGATGGTGATATGTATCGGTAAATTTAGATGAAATGAGAGTGTCTGATGTAAGTTATACTGTTGTTACTTGGCACCTGTTGCGAGACCTAATGCGGAGTGGTAACATGAAGCAAAATTTGTGAGCGGTTAATGCTCTGTTATGTGTTTGAATGTTGCGACCTTATAATAGTGAAATAGATTTCTTTGGATGCATCTTTTCGGTGGGGATGAATTGTATTTGTAAATTGAGAATTATGTCAAGAAAATTCCCAGCAAATTTAAATGCTAATGCAGAGAGAGGTTTTTAAGAATTTTAGGGAGAAATTTAATGTCCGGTGGGTGAATCTGCTTCTGGATCTCAACCCACTTTATATTCTAAGCTCAAAATGAAATATGAATTGAATTTTGATTGTGTTTTGGTTTCTATCGAGAACATTTTCATATTCGTTTGTGTTTGACCCTGTAACATATATAGATTAGATAAAATGCACGACTGAGTCGAACGAAACTTTGTCGTTCATCAAAAGTTGGTTGGATGGTTTCTTATTTTATTAGGTAGGCAGGTAAAAATATGAGAACCGATGCTAAATAAAAGAAACGGTTCATAAAATATAAGAAGAGTGTTAAATAAAATACACTTTTGGCTCTTACAAGATTTTTGAGTAGGTATGGGGACATTTAATTTTAAATTAATCTTAATATATAAAAACGTTCGTGCGTATGTATGACCTACCATCACGGCTGAACCACTGAAGCTATCCCCCTTATATTCACACCATATGTTTGTGTGGTGCTCCGGATGGTTTATGTTTATTTTAGACCCTATAGGGGGCGCTGGGGTCGCTTTTTGAAAATTCTTATTTATGGACCGATTTGGCTCAAACTTACACCATATAACACTTAAAAAAATAGAAAGCTTTTGCCAAAATTTGGACCCGATATGTGGCGCTGGGAGATATTTACGAAAAGTTAGATTTCCCTGCATATCAATTTTGTATCAACAACATTAAATTTAATTGTAATCTAATAATATAGTTGGCGTTGGTTGTCTATACATTTTTGAATTTGACATTTCAGTAATTCATATTTCATTTAGCTGTACTGTTCGACGAAAACTCCAAATTAGTTTTTAATCAATTTTAAATAGGTAAATAACATTTCCATTCGATTTCCGGCACAAATACCATAACCAAGGAAAATGTTCTTACTGGGCCAAATTTTATGATTCTTCTTTTGTTTTGTTCGTATTGGCGTATTTCAGGCTTAGGCAGTCTTAAAAGATAAAATGTTGGACCCGATAGGTGGCGTTGATGTCGATCTCCGAAACTGCTCAACCGATTTCAATGAAATTTTGTGGATGTTGTATATTCTTCGTTCCCACTTGAAGGATAGGATACTTTGAGTTGATTGCAATTTGTGGATGGGTAGATATGGTTGCTTCAAGATTGAAATATACTATAGTTTCGGACCCTATAGATGGTACTTTGCAAAAAATAAGCGGGATAAGAGAACGGGTTGTGGAAGCATTAAAATTATTAATGGACATTGTCCAAATAAAGAACTTTGCGAAATGTGAGCAGGACTTAATACGAAAGGTATCTGCGGGTGGCCGTGGCGCAGTGAGTGGGAGGTTACGTGTTCAAATCCGAGACAGTACCACGAAACATTTTTCACAAATAAAAACTGCGAATAAGTTTATGTGAATTAAAGGCGAACACAAATATCAACAATTCTCCCCTAGCTAGTTAGGACGCCACTAGTGGAGAATATCCACTGCGCCACAAACTCTTTCCTATCCCTCTTTCTCTTCCTAAAAAAAAAAAAAAAAAAACTTGAATGCCGCGCTGTGCCCCGCATTATAAGGGTATTCATAACCCCTTCAGCGCGAGTAAAATTATAAAAAAAAAAAAAAAAAAAAAATGAGCAAAGGCGAGTGGGTACAGCTGCATATAAAAAAGACTGACGTCCGTATGTGCGCACTCATAACTCGGGAACCAATCCTTCAATTTTTATGATTTTTGGTTTAAATTTGCATGGGCTCAAGGAAGGGAATATGCTACTTTTTGTCGTGAAAACAAAACTTTATGGGGATTAGTTGAATTTTTGAATTCTTTGGATGTTCCGGGCTTACAATTGAAAGTCGGCTCAGTTATAGTTTTGTTGCGCAACCTCAATGCACCGAGACTTTGTAACAGAACGCGTTTAATTTGGTGCTGAAGGATCCCAAATCAAATGTCATGCAAGCGACGGTTTTGAGGAAAAAATTCAAAGACAATCCCATTCCACGGAACCCGCTTATTGAGAACGAATTTGTACGTCGTGTACTGTAAACCATTTTAGTCAAAAAGCGGAAGGTTGGCCGACACGTTAATCTTCTTTGTTGCGTTTGTCTACGCCTAAGAAAGGTTCAACCGGCGACAAAATTGGAAAATTTGAACGGGAAACTGGAAAGTTTTTGAAAATTGATTTTCCATACATTTTTTTTTTTTAATTTTGATCGTAGTATACAGTGAGATCATATTTGTCAAAATCTATAGTTGGGATCAATAAAATTAATTTCAGGTGGAAGTGAAAATTATTTTAGTCAAAAAGTCAATTTTGGGCGGGACGAAGTTCGCCGGGCACGCTAGTATATGTATATATCTTTAATTAAACTTTCATACTAGACAAAAACGATTAAACCTAACTTGAAACTAACATTTATCTTATTCAAGCTTAGGCTCTTAGCGAGCGCTCTAAACATAACAATATTCTTAAAATTCTGTTTCTGTTTTTTGATCTCTTAGGGCATGATTTTATTTTTGACTGGAATAGATTAATGACGCTGGTTTAAGATGTCAATGAACGGAAGTGTTCGTGATAAAACCATGTCTTAAAATGGATTTCAGAGATTTGTTTTTGAATTTGCATTACCAGTTATGAACTGAATATCCCGATAGACGTGTGAGGGGGTGCAGTGCAAATGAAGTGAGAATTTCTGATTGTGCAAACTAAGGTGGATTATTCAATATTGTTAAAAAAAAATAGAAAAGGATTATATTTGCTAAAAATAAATTTTTCGTTGCTGTTATTAAATTTTTAGAGGCTGTTGCAATTTTAATTTTAAAGTCCGGTATTGAGTTTTAAAAATTATTTTTTGAGAAAAACTAAGTACGGGTTCTTATTTAGAATACTAACTGATATTATCTTTAGTACCTATGTATTTTGATCAAAATCGTTAGATCGGCTTTTGTAAAATTACGCAGATAAGACAGCATCATATATTGCAATGTTTAGTTCAAAACAAAGACTATTGCTTAAGTATTTAACTGAAAAGTGAGAACAAGTCATTGTTCGTAAACATAACTTGCTTTTTTAAATTTTATCGAAATCGAAAATGTAGTTTTCGAGATATGAGCAGTTTTTAAAATTATCGTTTTCGTTGATTCGAATTGAAAATGAAGGGCAGAATAATTTTGGAAACATCAATTCATTTTGGTCAAAATTGCTCTTACCGTTTTCCGGTAAACTAAAGAAATCCATATTTTAAAAAAAAGTGTTCTTTTAAAAATTCATTGTAAAATATAAAAGAAAAACTGAGTACCTATGCTATAACGCTAAAATTAGCATATTACCCTCAAACTGAATTTTTGTTACAATCGTATCGACCGTTTTCGAGATATAGGATATTATGTCCTAATTTCAAAATTACGGTTATTCGGTTTTCTTAGTGAAAAACTGAGTATTGCATTCGTGTTAACCTTATCTACTTAAGCTAAAATATCAATTTCATTAGAGCCGTTTGTGAACAAATCTTATATGGTAACGTTCATATTGGGGTTTCCGTGAAAAAAAAAAAAAAAACGGCTCCGTAGGCCCAGAAACTCCAAATCCGAGGCTTGATCCAAATTAGGCTGAAGGCCTCGGGACATACGGACAGAATTTTGAGACCCACCTTTTGGAGAGCCGCTATCACCATAATGTGAGAATTGATTTACATCTCGAGTTCGAAATTTTGTACGAATACAATATTTTTCTCTTATACTACGTAATCGAGAAAGTTAAAAGCGAACATATTTGGAATGCGAAACCTTTTCTAGTAATGTGTAAAATGTTTCAAACAATGTTTTGTAGAAATCTGGTAAGGATTTTGTCATAAGCCAAACATCTAGCACTTTTGTAATCATAATCGGAAAAGCTTAAGAAAATAAGAAAGAAAGTATTAACGGCAGTGCGTATTTATACGGCAACGGTAAAGTTTAAATAAGGACCCCAAAATAAGTGAAATATAGCCCTAACATTTTTTTTTAATAGTAACTCACCTGTATTAAGCATTAGGTTCTGTAATGTACACTTTATATAACCCAATAACATAACCCGTAGTTATATGGTTCTTAAATTGGTAAGTTCTATGTGTTTTAAATTTAAAGCTTGTATTGAAAACCAGCTGGGGTTTTAGTTCCCGCAGTAAATTTTGCTACTCACAACATTTCAAGTCGAGCCCTTTTTTTTAATTTTACTCTACTTACTATTTTTTTATATAAAATTCTTTGTTGAAACGTACACAAGTTCGCCCATTTTTTTTTTTTTTTTTTTTTATAAGTTTTTTCCCGAAATATTTCGCTATAAATGTTGTCCTGATTCAAAAAAAGAAGGTAATGCTTTAAAAAAAATCATTTTTAACACACATATAAATTTTATTATAAGTTGACTTGTAGAAGGTCTTTCAATACCGGTTACAGATTTTTCAATAGATATCAATTTCTTCTAGGTATAGCTGCTTTTACTAATCGGTGTCAAAATATTCAGTTTGTAGATTTATTAAGCCACGTTTTGCATTACCATTTAAAAATTATTAAAAAAAAGTATGAGCCTTAAGCTGGTCAAAGAAAGTGTGGTGATAGAGAACATAAAATAAAAGATTAAGTTACACTACTTGGCTTAACTTTATTTCCAAGTACAATTATAATTCAGTAACTAATTCGAATGTCGACCGGGGCATATTAATGCAACTCAGAGACTGAGTTCTGAGTCGGTAATCTGAACTGGAGTGTTCTCCTTTCCTGGCTTTTAAAAAGGGTCCCGTAAGAAACTCCAGACAAACAACAGTATCGAAACAGTATCCCAAATGTTTTTATCTCATTTAAAAACAAATGATGAAAATATTGCTAAATCCATATAATAAAAAACAAAAAAAAAAAAATGTTCCTGTGATCGAAATCTTCCTAACACGGAAGAGGATGCCTAATACTAAATAGCCGCCTGACTGAAAGGGACAGCATTGCCTAATGCGCAAAAAAACGGGACACGTATTTTGGTCGACAGTATTGTTTACGTGGTCGGATTTATGGAAAAGCTCCGCATGTTGATATTTTTATAGCGATAGTTAGAGAAATTCCGCGTTCCTATAAAGCAAAATGACTTCCGAAAGAGATGAATCGACAGTTATTCATTTATTTCGTATAAATGATTCATAAATTGTTGGTGTAATTTACTAAAACTAATTAATACACTCATTTAACATGTTTTAAATCGGAAATAGAAATGTTTTCATGTGATTGCAGAAATGTTGGTCGGCGGATCTTGTGTTTATTTCCGCTTAACGTATCTATTATTATGGGAACATCCATGACAGCTTAACGTCTGATTTGTGTTCTCATTCTTACGCCCTTATTATGATTGACTGTGGACAAACGGATCTCTCTGTACCGTTTCGAGCAAAAAAGCGAAAAAGTGCGTGATGGTGTAAATGCAGTTAAAAACTTCAATTTTAAAATGAGACCTGAGCTTCCGGACTAAATCGGAGGGAAACTGTATGTGTTTCCGAAGAAAATTATGGATATATGTAATATATTTTTTAGCGCTGATTCAAACACCTTACCTAAAATCTACAAATAGTAGGTACGTGTAAATGTGAAAACAATGTTTATGTCGATTCTACGTCGATAGTCGATGGCTGTGTAAAGAGAGAATATGTTTTGCGTATTTAAAATAATCAATTTTGAAAAAGGTTCCGTAGGCGTTAAAAAGTGTCCTTAATTTTCTTAAGGGGGTCCGATTTGGACTATTTTGGAAAAGGCGGGTCCTGGGGGTCCGAGTTTGCAAGAAAGGTTCAATCGGAACCTAAGGGGTCCCGGAGGTAACCCATTATGGGTGAATTCAGACGCCACAAAAGCAATCAGGTGCGTTACAAACGTAACTAAAATTGCTAAGAGTATTCAGTAGGTAACATCCTTTTCTCAGAGTCGTCGGAACAACAACCCTTCGGTCACCTTTTTCATGGAGTAAATGCATATAAAAGATGCGGTTATTTTGAAAACTCGTCCATCCATGAGCCTTAACTGGCCTATTATTTGATAAAGTAAATAAAATAAGACCACCAAGTCAAGGCCTGCTCATTTTCGACAAAATTCACCAACAAAATCGTTTGCACAAATAATCATGTAAATTGCAACAATGTAACCATCATTAACACGTGTTTATAAATGATTGCATAATTTTATCCACAAGGAGAACATTTAATGAAAGCAGACAACAACAAAAAACTGCATAACGATATCCAATTCACTGATTTTCCATTTGACTGAAAAATAATCGCTTACACACATAGCCACAAACGAGAGAAAAACGAAAAAATAAATAAATATAAACAACTAAAGCGGCGCAAAAGTACGTTCAACCCGAGCGAGGTGCAGCAGTGGCTTCTGGACTCAACCCGACAGCGGTCTCGTATTTCATTTAACCGCCTCTCAAATTGTTTCCCATAATTGCAAATATCTTTGCGTTTTACGATTTAACAGTATTTTGCCTAAAAAAAAAATGCATAGTTCACAAATTTTCAGTTCAGCCAATTAGTTTGAAATTTTCCCATCCTCCGCACACGTAGGCCACAAAAGTATATAGGTACCTGCTCAGCCATTTGTTACGCTCATATAGCGCTCTAGTGGCGCGTTCAATAAAAGATCCATCAGAAGGTAAACCTATACGACCATTTGGCCATTATTTCCGATTAATGGCCACAATGACTTCGGTGATCATCAGCCTCCGTGCGCACACACAAAAGATCAACGAAGAAGAAAGCTTTTTTTACTTTCACCCGATATGGAGGCATGCCGCATGCGGCGGTCTCAAGACCTAAGTAAGACATATCCACCATACCCAAGCCACGAGGAAGACAGATGCGGTTCGATGAAGGGGACCGTTAAACCATACGTTTATGGTTTCCTCTTCAATAAGCCAAAATCACTTGAAGCTTGCAACGAGCAACGCTGCGTGACTTATCATGCTGCGTCATTGTTTATAGAAAAATTATGGAAATCTATGCGCTGAGTGAATAGAGTTTTCACATCGCAGTAGACCCAGAAACGGGGGTGGCCAGGGCACATCAATTCAATGATGAAGTGAGTGCATCTTCAAACACAATTTGTACTAATAAATTCAATCGAAAAAGTCATTGCAGTCATTTCGCTTGATTGAATGATGATGATGATGTACGATAGCGTTTCGGGAATCTAATCACCCGTGGCGAAATGGCAACTTTCGTTTTATGCATTCCCATTATGGCTTGGGAGCTGTAGATGTTAATAATAATAATAACCGATGACGATGCTATCTCAGTTTGGCATTAATAATCTACTCATACATTATTGTGTTATGACATGTGAAATGGATTCGTTGTTTCGGTTTCTTTTGACGAAATTCTCGTGTGAATGGGAGTTTCATAACTCTCACTCTATCGATGGGAAAGAGTTCATTGACGTTGTTTGTGATTTGTATTTAAATAGTTTTAAGTTTCGACAGCAGAATTCGCCTTCGGACAAACGACCAAGCCGACGATTAACCTGAACGTAAACAGACACAGAAATGTAGTTCATCACTGTGGCCAGCTGGTGATGGGGTTCATTGCCGTTTCAAGACACTGGTTGTTTGAGCTTTAGAAAGCGCAAACATAGGAAAATGCTTGTGATTTCCATTCACGGCAACAAGTTTGCCGCTTCCAAAATGGACACGATTTTTCCGTGTTTAATTGGGTTGCGTAGGTTTATAAATCATCGTTTATTGTGTGCACTTACGGAGTATAAGAGGTGCGGATGTTAATACAGTTTTCAATGCAACCAATTTCTTATTCTCTAAAATAAGTACACGGGTTTCTGGACCTAATATCAAGGACCAGCTAAATCAGAAAAGTACGCATTAGTCGTCTAAGATGGTTAGGACATGTAGAGCGAATGGACACCAACGCTCCGGCCCGGAGAGTCTTCGATTCCAACCCGGAGGAACAACGCAGTAGAGGAAGACCTCGCCTTAGGTGGCGCGCTCAAGTAGAAGGGGACCTCAACCAACTTGGAGTGCGCAACTGGAGGCAGTTAGCCAAAGATCGCGCTAACTGGAGAGGCGTATTGGTTGAGGCCCAGGTCCACCCCGGACTGTAGCGCAACCTAAGTAAGTAAGTAAGCTAAATCCTTAGCGGTTTTATTAGCTTGCTTAACTTTAAACAATGAATTTTATTTTAACTGAATACTAAAGTATCAGTCTTCAGAAAAAAACAAACCAAAACAATATCAACAGTATCTACAGTGGTGAATTTTTTTGACGTTTGAGGTACACCATAGATAAGACAAAAATCTTTCAACACACGTCTATTCTGTATTAGCCCATGTGTCAAAGGGCACGGAAGTGCCCAAATAAGTTCTGGCACTACAACCTTTTTACAGGAACAAACTCAGGCGATTTTCGACCCTCCTCTATCTTCAGTACCAATGAAGTCCGAAACTTCAAATTCGGAATTTTTGATAAGCTGATCAAGCACAAGCGCCTCAGTAAATAAATAAAAAAAAAAAAAAATAAAAAACAAAATATAGCGCCTCAAAAATCACAAAAACCGTAACTGACTGACTGACAGATCATCAAAATTATTTGGGATGATACGGAGCTTCGAATCCGAATCCGATATTTTGGAATCTCCGGTTTAAATTGCACATCCGAATCCGACTTCGGTTCCGATATAATCACATCGGAGGTTTGTCGGAGCACAATCGACGACGAGACGATCGATGAACATGAACAACAAAGAATTACTAGTTGCGAGTTGCGACTTGCGACATCTTACAATACGACTGTCTTTTCATTCTTTTATTTATTTTACATAAGTATGTGCATTGAAGTTGAGAGTGCGTGCGTCAATTTTATATTTTCAAATTTTATATTTTAATTATTTGTTACTGCGTGCGACCCCCGATTCCGACTCCGATTCAACTCCGACTCCGCGGAGGTCGGTGTGAGGCCTCGGACTCCGATTCCGACTCCGGTAAAACCACCTCTGTAACATCCCTCAACATTATGGAGTACTCCCCGATATCGTGGAATCTTGTAATTTTGCACAACGGTACGTCTTGTGGTCATTAATGATTAAATAATAAAATTTCTCTCTTAATTTGTATTTCAGTATTGATCTACTTTAAATATTTCGTATTAAGCCTTACTAAAATAAGAACTTGGTGTACTTTTAGATCTCGGTACTTTTCATGGCTGACTTTTTTTAAAAACACAGATTTTTATATATAAAAAACTCTCTGGCTCTATTTGAACATTTATGTTTTTGGTATGATCTACTTATCTCCACGTACCAAATATATTTACATGCTTCATCGTACTCACACATTATCCGCTCACATTTAACATTTCATATGCGTGGGAAAGTGGTTGGAAACATCTTAAACTTCGATGCACTGTATATTAGCTTTATGTACACGAATGACTAAAATTCCAGAGCAAATATCGAAAAATACTAATATCCAAAAAAATGCTAAAACAGCATATCGTCGTCGAACAGTCAAAACCTCGTATCTACAATTTGAAGGTTTTCAGGAGACTCAAAAAACTTGCTAAATCCTAAACCATTTGCTTTAAAAATCGGATGTGTTTTTATTAAAGTAAAAAACCACTATTTTAATAGAAACAAAATTAAGGAAACCGATTTTAAAAATCTAGACGTAACAAATTATTGTACCTACTCAAAAAACTTTAACCCAAAAAGGACAAAAATGCAGATATGAGGCTTTGACTGTTCGACGACGATATGGCATTTTTCTTTTTTTTTTAAATGCTTTCAAGTCTTCGAAAATGCTAGATCTAGCATTAAAAATGCCAGCATGGCATCACTGCCGTTACCGCCGAAAAATATGAAAGCAGCAGAAATTCCTCTGGCCTATATCGTCAAGTTAGGTTAGGTTAGGTTAGCGGGTTGGCAGAACAGGGGAACCTGTACGTGCCACACTTAAATCAATGTAGATCCGTTGTGATGCCCTAGGGGTTTACTGCCCCCATACACTGGAAACCTATGAAAAACCTACGGATTAGAAAACCAGTACGTTTTATTTACAAATTTTAGTAGGTCGTTAATGGACCTATTTGAGAGTTCCTCTAAATCCTCGAAATCGTCAAGTTAGTCACCACGATCTTAAAAGGCAAAAAAAAAATCGGTCCTAAAACCTTGAGTGATTCTGCAGCTTGCGATGCTCACTTGCAAGAACTGTTGCTGCGATAAAGCTGCCTATTTTACTGCAATTTCCAACAAATAGCAATTGAAACGAAGAGCTAACCTTGTCGATTGATTTCCAAAAAAGGTAAAGGCAAAGTCGCCCCTATTCAATAGGTCATGCCAGAATTTGGTACCCTGTTGTTACTCGACATTGCGTCATTTTTGTTATTTACCTTATCTGGAAGTCACCAAGTTATAAAACAGTTGCCAAAGTTATTGAATAGTGACGTCTCGTAAATATCCGCGTTTCCGCGTTTTATTCTAGTACCTTCATAAAACAAAGACAGATAAAAACGGATAACTCTTATTTAAACAGAAATGCGCGGTCTTGTGATTTTCTGTGCTCCTTCTAAATTTGAAATCTTCAAAATCGGAAACTACATCATTTTTAGAATTCTGATCTAACTGAAAAGTTTCGGGACATGACACAACTTCCGGCTTCCGGGTGTTACATTCATCAAAACCAAAACGATTCTACGAATATTGGCTAATTCTTCCAAGACTATTGCATGAACACAACAAACTCGCCCTCACAGTTTTTTCTACTACGCACTTTGTAAACAATCGCGCCCACGTTTTACATAAATCACTACCTAGACGTTCCGCCATCAATTTGTGGTGAGTATAACTGTACAGTTAAGTAGGTAAACTAAAAAATCATGTGATCGGAAAATAAATATTAATAAATGCGTCGCGCTATATTGTGCAACATGCAATTAAATTCGAGCATTAATATTGGCTTTTAGCCCAGACATGAACACGCATAAAATCATAAAAAAAAAAATATATCTTCCGTTACTGTTTTGATGCGCTGACGTAACACCCATAACAATAAGTGCAATGAACGTCAAGTAAATATCGACCATGGAAGAGCGTCATGCCGTGCCGATAGTTGAAAAATCAACGGCGCACAATCGAAAGAGAAATTGTTTTTTATTCACACCTTCGCCATGTTGAATAGAATACAAGAAGCAATTTGATTGAATAATAGCTCAAATTAATGATCACGTACTAATTGAAATTGGCTACAGGGAATTTAGAAAACACAACCCATTGTCCGTATAGACAGATTTCGAATCTTTTCGAACAACATTCTTCATTTGGCCATTTGTTGCATCAACAATCAACATACCTACATCTTGATCGTGTCGTGTAGTCATTTGGAGTCTCTCATGTTAGCTGACGTAACATTACATGGCCCATTGATAAGACGGTATGGACTTGTACTGCATCTTATGACTACAAGTGGCTGTATGCTCTTTAATAAAATCGTAGCCATTTGCATAATACATAATGGTGATATTTGCGTTGTTGTTTTTATTGTTTTGACGGTTAATTTGCATTCATGTCGATGGCTGTAGTGGCGGAACGAATTATTGCATATGATTGGCGGTGGGGTCATTGGCCCCGCGGCGAATTATAATTACTCACAAAATTAATTTTTAAAGGTTTTTTTTTTTTTTTTTTGCAAACAAAGCGCTTTGCGATGATGAATAGTCAGGTATGTGTGTCGGAAGTTACATTTTTTTTTTTTTGTAATAAGAGCTTTTAATTATTTTTTTAATTGTTCATCTTTTTATGCAGCGCATTTAAATTGGCTCCAATTTGCTTCGTTTAATTGCCATAAAACAAATTAAGAAGATTTAGAGGATTACCTAATGCATGCAGTCGATCAATTGTCTCAGCAAATTTGGAAACTCAATGCGGCCTTGCAGGAGCATCGACTTTGTGGTGTCAGTTTTACACTTTATCGAGGACGCTATTCAAGCAAACGTACATGAATGTGAATTCTAGAAGGAATTTTTTTCTATTAAAAATGCTTGCTGTCCGCATTTATATTACAAAGTTCTGACAAAACCCCAACTAATTTGAGTTGCTGTCAATCAGGCAGAACCCTCAAGATTCCGAATTAATTTTAGTCCGACGTACTCATGCGCGATATGATTAGAATCTGTTCTGTTCAACTGCAATTTATTCATATCTTCTAAGGTAGCTATGCAACTTGATCATACTGTTACTACAGTTTTGCCGTATATATAGTTTTGTGCAAATAACAAGCTTAGTTAATTATTTCAAGGTGTTTACAAACGCGGAGGCGATCAATCTCAATGTGGGCATTTGTATTTCCCTCGAAATGATACCCATCGATGCGTCGACTTTAATTGGCACTATAAACAAATTGATTTTCATAAATTTATAACAGAGCACAGTGTTTTAACAGAGAACCGCATTTTAAGAGAGGACTTTTTCTCCTTGTAGAAGTAGGTCCGCACTCCGCACTGCATTTATTTCAGAACTTCAGTTTTCCCTCGAATTTTTGAGGTCTCTTCAGAAAGGTGGCTGTTAATAGTGTTGCTCAAGGGCTTGAATTTTTAGATCTGGCTTTAGCCGCTTTTTATTACCACCTAAGATCCATTTCAATTACATGGACGTTAAACAGCCCGCGGGATCTTTTTCTTCTTCAGAATGAAGAACCATGCGATGAATGTATTATATAAAGAGTTTTTTTTAACTAGGATTTCCACATTGCATCAAAAAATTAGCTTCAAATAAACCGTGGTTTAACAAAGAATGCAAGCGAGCTACCGCAGCGAAAAACAAGGCTTTTCGTGAATGGCGGTCAAACCCTTCAGAACTAAAAAGATCTGAATTTACAATTCTTCGAAATAGATGCAACCTAATTATTGAATCGGCGAAGACAACTTACAGCGAAAGAGTCACTAACAAAGTGATTGGATGTCCTAGCGGCTCACGCACATTCTGGTCCATGGCAAAGGCAATCAGTTATAACTTTAGTTGCTCTTCTTTTCCAACTCTAGTAAAAGAAGACGGCACGCTAGCAACCTAAAGAAAAGGCAGATCTTTTCGCTAGCATGTTTTCAGAGAATTCCACCCTAGATTCTGCACAGCTAAAGCCACCAAATATCCCGAGGATACAATCATCGATGGCAGAAGTGAAATTTCGGCCTCGAATAATTCAACGCATGCTTAAAGAACTAGATTGCAATAAGGCAACGGGACCCGATGGAATCCCGGCTATAGTACTCAAGAACTGTGCACCAGAACTTGCACCTGTACTCTGTAAGCTGTTTAGAATGTCGTACTCCCAGAAGACGTTTCCTTCTTGCTGGAAGTCCGCTCGCATTCAACCTATTCCAAAGAAAGGGAAAAAATGTCTGCCACAAAACTATCGTCCAATAGCGTTACTTTCAATGCTCTCTAAAGTAATGGAAAAGGCAATAAATGTCGAAATAATCAAATATCTAGAAGGCCATCGATTAGTAAGTGACAGGCAATACGGATTCCGGAGCCGTCGGTCGTTCCACTGGTGACCTGTTAAGCTACGTAACGCACTTATGGACACAATCAATTGAACAACACGGCGAATCCAGAGCCGTAACCTTGGACATATCAAAGGCATTTGACCGAGTCTGGCATAGAGCCCTATTAGGCAAGTTAGCGTCTTACGGATTACCACAACAACTCTGCGGATGGATGCAAAATTTTCTTCTGGGAAGATCGATCCAAGTTGTTGTAGATGGTGTATCATCCAATTCGTTTGCTATAAATGCAGGAGTGCCCCAAGGATCTATTCTTTCTCCAACTCTGTTTCTTCTCCACATCAACGATTTGCTTGGATCAACAAATAATAACATCTACAGCTTTGCAGATGACAGCACTCTTATATCCTCCATCTCGATTCTCGAACAATGGACCTGTGAATACGGCTAAATCGCACAGTCAGAGATGTGAACAAATTAATTCTCTAAATGATGATCTGGACAAAATCTTGAAGTGGGGAAAGGACAATTTGGTTGTATTTAATGCAAACAAGACACAGCTCACAACATTTTCCAGAAAAAATGCATCAACAGTTCCTCAGATCCAAATGGATGACCTTCCAATCCATCAAAAGGACTCAATGCACCTTCTAGGAGTCACAGTCAATTCAGGAATCACATGGCAGAACCACATATCCTATATCGCAAAGTCGGCGTCCGCAAAGTTGAGCTACCTATGTAGAGCAAAGAGGTACTTTAGCCCCAAGCAACTTCTCCTTCTCTACAAAGCACAGGTTAGACCAGGCTTGGAATATTGTTCCCATATATGGAGCTCGGCCCCAAAACATTCACTTAACCTGCTTGATAGCATACAGAGACGAGCAGTTCGACTCATTGGAGACCCTACACTCACATCGAATCTACAACCGTTGGTGCACAGAAGACAAGTAGCTGACCTATGCTTGTTCTATAGGTACTTCCATGGTAGATGTTCTGAGGAACTCAAAGACATTATCCCTCGAAATGCTACTTTTGGACGCCCAACAAGACAGGCTGCTAATGCTCATGACCATACAGTACACTTGACAACCGCGAGGACATCAACTTTCCAAAACTCCTTCTGTTACAGGACAAGCAAACTTTGGAACTCGCTTCCTGGGGATATATTTCCAGAAGACTACAATTTGCAGCAATTTAAGTGCAGAGCAAGCATACATCTGCAGGCATCCCGGGGCGCTGTTGAAGAGTTATAGGTTCGCCTTTCCCGGGAGAAGTATATAAAAAAAAAATATTGTATTCGTACAAATTTTCGAACTCGAGATGTAAATCAATTCTGACACTGATATTTATTTATTTATTTATCTATTTTCAATCAAACGAGTACATCTACTGTTCTCGCTAGATTACTTAATACACAAAAATATACTTAAAAACGACCACCAAAGCCTAATAATAAATAGAATTAATTTAATCTTGAATGAATCCCTAGTTAAATGAAAATCGAATATACTACAATATTTATTGGATTCCCTAAGACATCTAGAAATTGGTTCATTGCATCCATAAGTAACTCTATGATAAGGTATATAAAATATAAGATGATTTCTAAGAGCTCTCGAAGGAGCATAAAATCCAATTAATGATAATAGGAAAGGGCAATCGATATGACCATTTACCAAATCACGAATAAACATAATTGAAAAATATTGCCTACGCTTAAAAAGAGGTAAGATACCAAATAATTTGCACCTACTCTCGTTAGATGGCATTTCAAAATCCCATCGCAGTCTACGAACGGATACTCTAGTAAGACGCTTTTGGATTTTCTCTATTCTAATAGTTAGAATGCACTTCATAAAATGGATTCCATACTATACTGCAGTACTCAAGATGAGATTGAACAAATGCAAAAAATAAACAGTTTAGAGTATGTTGATCTTGAAAGTCTTTCGAATTCCGCGATATAAGACCCAGCATCTGATTTATTTTCGCAACCAAAGACTCAATGTGTTTGCAAAAGCTAAATTTTATGTCAAAAACTACTCCAAGATCTTTTTTCGATGAAATAATGGACAGAGGGGTATTATCGATTACGTACGTAAAGTGAATTGGAGAGAGATTGCGATAAAAAGAAAGGCTTTGACATTTAGAGACATTGAGATGAAGGTTATTACTGTGACACCATATGGAAAGTCGTTCAAGATCCACTTGTAAAAGAATACAGTCCTGAACTGAACGTATAGGTCGAAACACCTTCAAATCGTCGGCAAACATAAGACACTGGGAGCTCAAAAACAAGTCAGGAATGTCATTAACAAATAAAAGGAAGAGCAGAGGGCCTAAATGACTTCCTTGAGGTACTCCAGAGGTAGCATAAACTGGTGACGAGAACGTGTCATTTATGCGAACATACTGGATACGATCAGTTAAGTAGGAATGAATCCACTTTAGGAAATCGGAGTGAATTCCTGAGCCAATTAATTTGGAAATTAATATATTGTGGTTAACGCGATCAAACGCTTTATCAAAATCCGTATATATTACATCACATTGGAAGCCATTCTCAAGGTATTTCAAGGCAGAATTACAAAAAATTGAGAGATTTGTGGCAGTAGATCTGCCTGCAATGAAGCCATGTTGAAACGGAGAGATAGAGGTGTAAAGGGCCCAACCCATAGAATCCGTCGCGTCGCGTGTTGTTTATGTTCATCGGTCGCCTCGTCACCCATAATGGTGCTCCGATAAACCTCCGATGTGATTATATCGGAACCGAAGCCGGATTCGGAGGTGCAATTTAAACCGGAAGTTCCGACAAGCTTATGGAAGGTGACCCATAAGCAGCGCACGTGCCGGATGCGACGGATAAAGTAGGTTTACTTTCTACTTTTCGGTCCGTCGCACCCGTTGACAGTTGGCACAGCGTGAGAGAAATAATGAGAGAGAAAGAGAAACTATCATAGGCTGTCGCTAGTGCTCTTATATCGTGGGAGTTCTTCCTCTTTTTGGGAATTTCGGTGTCCGAAAAGCCTTCCGTGAGAAAAAAGAAAATGTTGCAATAAACACTCAAACTAAAATTGTTTTTTTTAATTTCATCAAAATATGTGTCTATATTTCACAATGTAAACACCACATTAAAAAAGAGCTTATTTACATCGCCTTTTAGCAAGATTTTTTTGTATAAAAATTTTCTTGTACAAAAAGGTAATCATAATAATATTAACACACTGTGATTTTTTTACCAAATGTAATTTAATGTGATAGTCTTTCCGAATCATATGAATTTTACTTTAAAAAGTTGGATTTTTTTTACAAAAAAACACCCATCAGGAGAATTACGTAAAAGGGAATTTTAATATGATGGAAGGGGAAAAATTACCACATTTCGTGGGACAAAATAATGATGGAGTATTCAAAATACTGCCCGTCACCGTATGCGACGGATTCTATGGGACTGCTCGTTCCGTCGAATGCGTTAATATTGACGAATCCGACGACGCAACGGATGCAACGGATTCTATGGGTTGGGCCCAGCGCTGCCAACCTAGGCTTTTTCATGCCTTTTAGGCATTATTTCATTAGCTAAGGCTTTAAGGCTTTTTGTTTTCCAAAAAGGCATCTTTTTTTTTATTTCAAATATATATATTTTTTTCATTCAACGTAACGTGACTTTTTATTTTTTTAAACATTCTTAAAAAATCTTGGCAAAAAAAGTCATGATCATGAATTTTGTTCCTATTTCTTCTGTAATTTATACATAATTCAATTTTTTTTTTTTGGAAATAACAATTTTTTTTGTTAATTTTTTTATATTTGTGTTTATATTTTGATTTATTGTTCCAATTTACATAAAAAAATATTTTAGGCATTATTTTATTGAAAAAGGCATCTTTTTTTTCAAGTTAGGCTTTTTTTCGTCAAAATTGGTTGGCAGCGCTGGTTGGGCCCTTAAGTTAGTCACAAACTAGTTTTCCAAACAACTTAGGAATAGTAGACATCTTGCAGATAGGACGATAGTTAGTAATATCATGTCTCGATCCAGATTTATATATGGGCGTTAAAAATGAGCTCTTCCAATTTTCCGAAAAATTTCCAGACCGGAGAGACAAATTAAACAGTAAACACATGATAGATAAAATGTGGGTCGCAAAATTCTGTCCGTCTGTCTGTCTGGCTGTGTGTACGTCTGTGCCGAGGCCTATAGCCTAAACGGCTGCCGGGATTTCGTTCAAGCTTCGGATTTTGAACTTGGGGCCGTTTTTTTTGTTTTCAGGGTAACCTTAGTAAGGCGCAGTGGCTTAGTGGTTAGTGTGTTGGACAACTAAGCGAGGGGTCGAGGTTCGAATCCCGCAAAAACCCAAAATATCCGAGCGTATAACTCTCTTGAAAGAGCTTCTCCATTAGCCGTTTGGAGTCGGCATAAAATTGTAGATCCCTTCCATTCGTTCTAAAAATGAAAAACTCACACCAAACGAATGGTTGTGAGAAGCTAGGCCTAGGGGCCCTCCGGACCTGTTGCGCCAACTATTTATTTTTTAACCCTAGTAATGGTAGGTACTTCCCATATAAAACTTTGTACCAGTTTGATTTGTTCGAAAATGGCTCTAACGATTTCAAATCAAAATTGATATTTGAGCTTAAGTAGGTAAGGTGAACATGACTGCGAACTCAGTTTTCCGCACAAAATCGAATAACGGTACTTTTGATATGTGGACATAAGACTCGTAAACTGTCCATACAATTGTAACGAAAATTCATTTCTAAGATAATATGGCCATTTTTAACTTAATGGCGAACTCTGTTTTTCTCTATTGCTATCGTACAATGGATTTTTGAAAAAAATAAAGTTATAAGTTATAGCCAAATATTGTTGTGTTTTTCCAATTAAAACACAGAAATAAATTCTAAAATATATATTTCGCCTAAATGGCGTCGCAAAAACAAATTAAGAACCAAAAATGAAAGATCGAAAGTGGTATGAGTCTTTCTTTAGTTTACCGGAAAAAACACTAACGATTTGAACGTGAATGCATAGATACTTAAAGTAAAATTGATGTTCCCAAAATATTGTATCCTTAATTTTCAATTCGAATCACCGGAAACGTTAATTTTAAAAACTGCTCATATCCCGAATACCCCATATTCGAGTTCATTAAGAACCGTAAAATCCATGTAATGCTTATATTCCAAACAATAACTTGTACTCGGTTTTAGCTAAATACTTAGGCTATAGTATTTTTCAAACTAAGCATTGCAATATTTAGTACCGCTGTAACTGTAAAAATTTCGATCAAAATACATACTAAAAATAATATCAGTTGGTATTCTAAATAAGAACCCGTAGGTATACTTAGTTTTTCCCAACAAAATTGTCACTATTTCTCAAGAATTACTACCTAGAAGCCGATCTCTGTTCATATATACCTACATATTTTTAAAACTAATATCGAACTTTAAAATTCAAACTGCAACAGCCATTAAAATTGCAATAACAGCAACGCAAAACTTATTTTTAGCAAGTATAACCCACTCCCTGGTGGTTGGGTGCTGTATGAATAGGGTAGGCACTGATTGGCGTCAACTTGGCGATGCCCAGTCGTTGTAACTGTTCATACACATCAATTGTGCTTATTTTACCTCCGCGTGGTAGCCACCGGGTACTGGTCTTGTCCTTCCGGGCATGACTTGCTAAACTTATAAGCTCGAGTGTTGAACACGAAGAAAATAGCAACACTATAATGCTCTGTCGGAATGACTGCCTGATCGAGTCTCAGAGGTCTTACATGAGCCCCTCAGAAAGAGGACGTACGGCGGATGAATTCACATGGTTGAATCAACGGTGGCGTCAACAGTCAACATGGCAGATACCTCAATGAGCTACTTTGACGTATTTGGAGCTGAGGTCATTGAGGATTTTTCAGCACTAGTCAGGGTGTTGAAATAGAGATGGTGGCGGAAGAGCCCTTAATGGGTCAACGGCAGCTCTCACATCCCCGCAGCGGGTTACTGACTCCGGAATATTCCGGCTCCTTTTGCCCAAGGGGTTACAGAAAGGGCCTGGTCCTCCAGGTTGGGGGTTGTGCGTGGGGTTAACGACCCTACCACGGAAAAAAAAAGAATTGTTGCGAAGCAACCAAAAGCCTCGGATAAGGACGGATTCACTGTTGACGACCCTGCAAAACGAAAAAAGGACAATGACGTTCGGATCTGCACGTGGAATGTTCGAACTCTGAACAGACCGCGTGCAGCCGAACAACTAGCGGAGGCCCTAGACTGCTACAAAGCAGGTATCACCGCCATCCAGGAAGTGCGGTGGGATGGGCCGGGCAAAAGGAGGATGAAAAACTGTGACATTTACTACGGTGACTGCTACAGAGAACAAAAGCAGCGTCTATTTGGATGCGGATTTGTTGTAAGCGGCAGACTTAGGCAAGAAGTCTTGAGCTTTCGACACGTTAGTGAACGCCTTACAACTATCCGCATCAAGGCTAAATTCGCCAACATCAGCCTGATATGCGCTCACGCCCCCACAGAAGATAAAGACGATGCTACCAAAGAGTGTTTCTACGAGCTCCTCGACAAAACATATGAGCAATGTCCTAAGCATGACGTTAAAATTGTCTTGGGTGATTTTAACGCCAAAATAGGAAAGGAGGACATCTTTGGTAGCACAATCGGAAAACACAGCCTACACGACACCACGTCTGGAAACGGACTTAGGCTGATTGATTTTGCTGCGGGACGTAATGTTACCATAGCTAGCTCACGGTTTCCTCACCTCAATATACACAAAGGAACATGGCGGTCACCTGATCATCAAACCGTCAACCAAATTGATCACGTTGCGATCGACGCAAGGCACTCCTCCAGTATTCTAGATGTCCGAACTTTCCGAGCGGCCAACATAGACTCGGACCACTACCTTGTTGTAGCCAAGGTACGGATGCGGATATCCAAGACGCCACAATAACGAGAAAATACTGTGAGGAGATTTAACGTTGGACGACTACAAACGCAACAAACCGCCAGAACCTTTGCCGATCGCGTATCCCTCAACCTCTCGAGAAGTCCTATGCTGCCAGCATCAAGTGCCGAAGACCAGTGGCGCCGATGCCAAGAAGCCATCAAAAACGCCGCAACTGATGTGCTCGGTTTCACCAGTCCACCCCCCCGAAACCCCTGGTTTGACGAAGAGTGCCGGCAAGCACATGCAGCAAAACAAAGTGCCTACGAAGCGTCGCTGCATAGAAGGACGAGAGCAGCTCGTCAGCTCTACGAGCAAAAAAGGAGGGAAGAACATCGGCTTCTCCGGAGAAAAAAGAGAGAGCATGAGAAGCGCGCGATCGAGGATATAGAGAGGTGTTACTCCAGGAACAATGTTCGGAAGTTTTACCAAAAGGTAAAAAGAACGTGCCATGCCAACAAGACCCGAACGGAGACCTGTAGAGACGAGCAAGGAAACCTTGTAGTAGAGTCACAGTCGGTGCTGAGGACATGGAAAAACCATTTCTGCAGACTGCTAAACGGCGAAGACGACACAAATTCCGCTGTTAGGCAGAACGATCCATTCAACCTGGACGATGACAGCCAAGATTTCCGTCCACCTGACCAAAATGAAGTGAGGATAGCAATATCTAAGCTTAAATCCAACAAGGCTGCTGGTCCAGACGGCTTACCTGCCGAGCTCTTCAAGGCAGCCTTCAAGGCAGACGGAGATGACTTGGTAGAGTGCATACACCAACTCATCTCCAAGATTTAGTTAGAGGAATGTATGCCTGATGAATGGAACCTCAGCATTGTTTGCCCGATCCACAAGAAAGGAGACCCTCTAAACTGCGCCAACTACAGAGGCATCAGTCTCCTGAACACTGCGTATAAGATCATGTCTGCTGTATTGTGTGAACGCCTGAAACCATTCGTCAACGATCTGATAGGTCCCTATCAGTGCGGTTTTAGGCCCGGTAAGTCCACAACAGACCAAATATTCACACTACGGCAGATCCTGGAAAAAACCCAAGAATACCAGATCGATACTCACCATCTTTTTATCGATTTTAAGGCCGCATATGACAGCGTTTATAGAGACGAGCTATACAGAGCCATGTCTAGTTTTGGCATCCCTGCCAAGCTTGTCAGATTGTGCAGAATGACGATGGAGAACGCTCGCTGCTCCGTAAAGGTCGGAAACAATCTCACCGAGACCTTTGATGTCAAAAAAGGATTTAGACAAGGTGATGCGCTGTCATGTGACTTCTTCAACATCATTCTTGAGAAGATTGTGCGAAACTCACAAGCCAACACCAGAGGCACAATTTTCTATAAGTCTGTGCAACTGCTTGCATACGCTGACGACATTGACATTGTTGGTACAACACAGCGAGCTGTCACTGGTGCGTTTGCAAGTATTAGTGCAGAAGCGGCAAAAATGGGTTTAGTGGTGAATGAGGGTAAAACAAAATATATGCTGTTAACAAGAAGGGACACACGACATCGACGAATCGGGCAGAACGTCACGATAGACAGCTATAACTTTGAGGTAGTTAGGGACTTTGTCTACCTCGGCTCCGCTATAAACTCTGATAACGACATCACATCAGAAATCAAACGAAGAATCACACTTGCCAACCGCTGTTTCTTTGGCCTAAGACGGCAACTGATAAGTAAGGCCTTGTCGAGAAATACTAAGGAAACTCTGTATAAGACCCTCATCATCCCAGTCCTGCTTTATGGTGCAGAAGCATGGGCGCTATCAAAGGCGGATGAAGATCTCCTTGGTCGTTTCGAACGCAAAATTCTTCGAATGATTTTTGGTCCCGTTTGCGTTGACGGGTTTTGGAGGAGAAGATTTAACAGCGAACTCTATGAGCTGTACAGCGACATCGACCTAGTCAGAAAAGTACGCATCAGTCGTCTAAGATGGCTGGGACATGTAGAGCGAATGGACACCAACGCTCCGGCCCGAAGAGTCTTCGATTCTAACCCGGAGGGACAACGCAGTAGAGGAAGACCTCGCCTTAGGTGGCGCGCGCAAGTGGAAGGGGACCTCAACCAACTTGGAGTGCGCAACTGGAGGCAGTTAGCCAAAGATCGCGCTAACTGGAGAGGCGTATTGGTTGAGGCCCAGGTCCACCCCGGACTGTAGCGCCACCTAAGTAAGTAAGTAAGTAACCCACTCCCTAATTTTTATTTGTTTTTTCAACAATATTGGATTAACCATAACCAGTAACCTCAAAATGATTCTAACCACTTTACACTGGTTTACACAATCAGTAATTCTCACTCACTCACGTCCATCAGGATAATCGATGTTCAGTTTATAACTACTAATGCACAATCAAAAACAAATCTCTGAATTCTTACGTATACAATACATATATGTAAAGATATCGATCTATCACGAACACTACTTGCAATAATTGACAACTTAAACCAGCGTCAATAATCTATTAAAGTGAAAAATAAACACATGCCCTAACAGAGCAGAAAATGGAAACTTCTAATACACGCTTATACCCCTTAACGCAAAAATCTTGTAAAGTATGAAAGCTTATAAAATGGTAAAGTAGGCGCTTAAAACTCGCAAATCACAACTTGCGACAGTTGCCTGTTACAAGAGCTTCAACTTATAAAATCTCACATTGTTATTTAATATATACTGCCATATCAGATGGATAACCTAAAAGTGTATTTTATTGGCCACTATTCGTAGCATTGCTTCCCAAATTGTTAAATAGTTACCTACCTAATAAAATAAGAATATAACTAATCAAACTTTTGATCAAAGAGAAAGTTCCGTTCGACCCAGTCGTGCACTTTAATATTAATAATAATAATAATAGTAAAGAGGGTCTAGTGCACTGCGACCTTGTGGTCTATTGTGCCCCCTGCTTATACCTTGGAAAGGTTCATGCCCTTTTCCAGAGCCCCATCATATAACATTTCCATAAAGGATCGTGTTTGAGGGTTCTTGCTCTGTCTTAGCCTTGGTAAGAATATCGATCCTAGAGCACTTCATCCAGTCCAGTTTCTTTTATGAATCTGAGAATGAGTAGTGGGTCCATGGTTTGTATATCCTTATCTAGCAGTTGGTACTTGCCCAGATTTTTAATCCTCTTATGGATCAGTGCTCCACAGGACTCCAGAATGTGGTCTGGGGTTTCTGCGCTCTCATCGCAGAATCTGCAGAGTCCTTCTTCTGATAAGCCTATTTTCCTCGGGTGTTCCCTTAGTCTGCAGTGTCCCGTTAGGAGACCTGTTAGGATTCTTAGGTTATTTTTGCTTAGACCGATACATGCCTTGAATCTTTTTAGGTTATAGTTCCCTAGGAGTTTCTTTGCTTGCCTCAGGCCTTGGGTGTTTTTAAAGATTGTGGCTCTTTTTCTTTTTCCATTCTCCTGAACTCTTCTCATAGAGTGTGTTCCCCTATGCCGCAGAATGGTTCAGGCCCTATGAAGGGCTCCGCTGCACCCTGTCTTGCCAGAGAATCCGCAGCTTCATTGCCTGTGATGCCTGCATGACCAGGTATCCAGCAGATGGTTACTCTGTTTTTCTTGCCTAATTCGTTAAGCCTGTGCAGGCATTCCCATACAAGCTTAGACTTTATGATATAGGCGTCAAGCGCCTTGATGGCAGCTTGACTATCTGACATCACTGCTATATTACAGTTCTTGTAGTTGTTCTTGAGAATGATTCGAACACACCTGTCTATAGCGCATATTTCCGCTTGGAAGATGCTGGTACATTTGCCCATGGATTCGTAGTGTTTAGTTCCTGGCCCAAACACTCCTGCACCAGTTCCTTCGTCCGTTCTCGATCCATCTGTATACCATTTCACAGTATGGTGGCTCAGTTCGTAGATCATGGAGTCGTGCACTTTATTTTAATGGCCACTCAGTCCAGAAGAAAACAAAATATATAGCGTCCTTTATTTTAAGCAAGCTGTTCCCGCCCGGCTTTGTCCGTGCCAACCATTTTTTTTTCCGTTAAGAAAATCTACTAAATAATTAAATTCTTGTAGAATGTTTGACATTGTATCAATAAAAAAATGTATGGAAAATAAATTTTTACGAAGTTTCCAATTTTCTTTTAAAATTTTCCAATTTTCTCGCCGTATGAACCTTTCTTAGGTATAGACAAACACAACAATGAAAATAAAGCTTAAATCAGACGATCCGTTTTCGAGTCAATGGCGATCTTACAGATCCATCTTTGTTTTCGTATATAGACATTGGAATCTCTACAATATCCTGAGAAAGAAGAACAAACTGACGTCAACATTGTAATTCCGCTGCTTTGTGTAAGATCTTGCCATTTAAATATGTATAGACTTCACATTGTCAGAAATGCTGCCTCCTGCGGACTTTGAATTAAATATTCCGCCCTGGGCAGACATATCGTGACATTTTCTTAAACACCTGGCGCTAAATCAGTTTCAGTTCAACGGACATAAACATAGACAAGCACCTATAGCAACATGCTAATTGTGATTATTTATGCACCTAGCGAGTTCACTTATTTTCCTGGCGCTTGTAAATGATTAATTAGCAACAGCATTCTCTGCAAAAGGCACCTTTCATTGAGCTTGTTAAACCAGCAGCAACTATGTCGAATCAACTATTTATGCGAGCTGTATTCAAATTTTCTCCTTCCAGGCCTGATGAATTGGCTTTGCAAATATAAACTTCTGCTGCTCCTCCACCTCTTACACACCGTCTGGGCGGTTCAACGAGATGTCCCCACTATCGACTCGGCTGATGCCGGCAAACGTCCTACCTCCGAGATGCCAAAACCCATCCCACGTTACAAGTTCGAAGAACTTGATGCGGCCTTCAGAGGGCCAAGGAAATTGAACTTACGCGTTCGGAAGACCGCAAAGTCTCGTAGGCCTTCCCTTATCGATGTCGCACTACAAGTTGCAGCCAAAGAGGGCCTAGATGCCATGACAAACCTCTACCAGAACATCGAACCAGAGATTGTTAGGAACGGTAAGTGTGTAAAGAAACATTTCTCGCTCAACAACCCTCAAAGCCTCTCTATTTTAAGGACAACTACTCGAGGACAACCACCCGGCCGCGCTGCTCTCGAAGTTCAGCGCACCCACCGAGGGCAGTCAACAAAGTGCAATGGCAGCATTTGCAACTATGGTTGCGACTAAGGCTTTTCGGAGAAAGTGAGTATTATCATTCGTTTAGGCGGCCCAAAGAATGGACCCTAATGAACGCAGTCCGTTCAAGTATCCATAATCATCGTTAGAGGTGTCAGTGCGCGCTTTAATAATTGTCCAATAGATTAAAAGAAATCTCATTCGCGGTGTGCGACTTTCCCACTTGATTAGCGAGTTATTCTCCTCTGACGACAATTCAATTGAATTCGGTACTGAACACCACCATTGCGAGTATGGTCACACGATACTCGTGGTAAAGTCAACTTTCACTTTGACATTGAAAACCGAACACAATGTGCCATGATTGCAATTATATCGCTGATGCCGTAGAGTTTGCCGGCCACTCGAATTCAATCCCGAACGGATCTTCTGGCTCGAGGCACACGAAACCCAAACCACACCGGCATCGCTGCGAGAGCAAATCGGGTCAGAGCGACAAATTGAAATGCGCGCACTCCGTCCTCCGTGCAAACCGTGACCGTGAAAGTTGGAAATTTTCCCACTGGCTGCGCACGCGGTAAACCAGATACATTTTCCGAAATCAGATTTGCATGCGCTGTAATTGGAGAGTATAACGTTCGTATCAACGCCGCTCACATATTCGGATGTGGAAGATGTGCTGCCGGCTCGGACTCTGATGGCAATGCACTCGTACTGGTCTTCGCTGATCTCTAAGAAAACGATCCTAGTGCGGATGCAGAGGTGGCAACTGCTCATAGATAGATACGCCGGTAAAATAAATGCTTAATTTAATAGACACTCGCATTTGGTACTTGACGTTTCTGTACGAGTATACTCGTAGTTCCATGTTGGTAGTTGGTTAAGCAGCTTTCTTGCAGTAAGGAGAACTTTCTCTCCGTGGTACCGGATTAAGAGATGATGTAGTGACAAGTTTTTTTTTTTTTTTTTGTCTTTCTTTCTCATCTGATTAAGGAACAGGAATGTGTCATGTTGCAAGTCTTGTCACGGACTTAAACGAGCAATTTTTTGTTTATCTTGTTTTAAGCAGCATAGTACTCGTATTCGTATATACGTGTAGAAGAAAAGTCGGGACCATTTCCGGTCACAAAACTGTTGCTGTGGAGGAATTGATTAATGTTGAAGAAACATTTAACGTGTTTCATGCGGAAGCAGGATAGAATCCAATTCGTCTTCCTTCCAACCGTATTTCCGACTTTCGACTTTGTTATTGTTAATTTCAAATTTGAAGCATTTTTTAAAGTGATAACTCTCAGACCTCATGCATGTACCTATTTTTTTATCAGAATTGTACATTTTGCCAAAATGTTGCTGAATTTTATTGACACATTTGTTCAGTTTGCATTTTCATGGCGTGGTCTAAACTTCATATATAGCTCTAACAAACCCTAAAGGAAAAGTACTAATGGCCTTAAACGGCCAATTGCCAATTCTGATAACCAAAACGAAAATAAATATGCCCGTAGTGGTAAATATTGAAAAAAAAAAAAAAAATGCTATATTGCTTACTACAAAATTTAGTAGTGGAATTGTTTCTCGCAGGTTGTATGCCGTATGACACAGTTTTATTGAAGGCACATGTCATACACGTCTGTGTCTGTGTCTTTGCGAGCACCTTTACTGCTGGTTAGTCCCATTTTGAAAGAAGAATTAGGCTGTAGGAAATAAGGCCCCAATGAAATAAGGCCCCAAAAGAGAAAATTTAATAATGCCCCAAATTTGTGGTTTATTTCATAGGTAATGAAATTAAAAATAATGAAAACTACTTTTTATTTAATATTGTTGATATTAGATAAACTAGTTTAGATGAAAGGAACTTTTTATATACTCAACCTCGCACCCACCCCGCAATCTAACAGTAAACCCAAGCAGGGGGGTTGCAGGGGGGCAGCATGCCCCCCCCCCCCCCCCATACGCATTCCATATCGGAAGGGTAACAATTAATAATAAAAAAATAATTTTGGGGACTTATTTCATTTCTTCTTTTGGGGTCTTATTTCATAATGAAATAAGAAATAAGGCCCCAAAAAGGAAATAACACCCCAAATTCTATTAAAAATCGTTGTTGTTGTTTCCTGTATAATTTTTTGGGGCCTTATTTCGCAGAGCCGAAGAATTACCCCTTGACGTATAATTTAGAAACGCTAAACCATTTTATCATGCCGCAAAAGCGCCCAATTTTATTGCCTGAACAGCCTCCATTTCAAAGAAGGCTATCCAGAAGATGCCCAAAGCAAAAGTCGCACTACTCTGTGACAGGGGCAGAACTTCCACATCCGTGGACGAGCTATATTCGGCTTGGTTTTCTTATTTATTAAAATGGTACCGACAGTTGTGAAGCCAAAGTAGATAATATATTTAATGTTCTGCTCAAGATTATTATTGCTGGTCATTCGTTTACCAGTGTCGATTTTTCCTCTTTTGGAATGCTAGTACTAACCTTTCCACATACTCGGATTTATCAAAAACTAGAACGACTAATTCCGATTCAATTCACTTTCATCGCTTGACATATCAACTTATATTAAGTCTGTTCCCTGACGATAATGCATTCGAACACATTGTCAAATTTAGAGCAACTTCGTTCCCTTACGCAAAAGTTGGGCAGAAGAGAGAACAAAAGATTTCCACTTCATAAAAAAATCTGCAAATATTAGCCTAAGAAATTTCTTTGGGCTAGTATTGCTGACAGATGGTTGTCAAATCGTGCAAATGCTAATTTGTAACTGACTTTTTATTTGATTTAACTTATATTTTCTGCTTGTATAGCATTAAAATAGACGTAAGAAGCAAAAGAATTGAACTTTTTAAATTCTGCAATAAAAGCAATTAACATAACGCTTGTTCTTAAATATAAATTTGTACTTTGTTCTGCCGATATTTGAACATGCCCACCTAGAAAAAATTCAATTTTTTCGAGTTTGTCATTAAACACGTTCCATTTATTTTTGCTTAACAACTTGAATTGTTTTTGTATTCTCGCGGTCAGCGTTAGCTTTGTTTTATTTTGCCCTTTTTTATTCGGAAAAGGTCCTTCATAAATTTTTAAAAAATTGTTATTTTCAAATAAGTACCTACATTAAAAATGTAACACGGTTGCCTATCATCACACTCGGGTCTATCACAGAATCCGTCGTTTTCGGAATTTTGCTACGAACCCCGAAAGAACTATCACAGAATCAGTCGTAGGGTACATTTTTTGCTTTCGAAATTCGTAGAACGTGGTATATTCAGTGATACCACTTTCTACGAACTTCAAAATTCCCCTACGACGGATTCTGTAACAGTTCTTTCGGGGTTCGTAGCAAAATTCCGAATACGACGGATTCTGTGATAGACCCGACTATAACACTGTTATACGAACTAATGGTTGTTAAATATCGTGCGAAAATTCAATTTGCAGAGTACCTTTAGAAATGACACCTTTTTCTCTCACCGGCTCTTTTTTAGACTCTTCAGAATCCTGCAACGGCCACTCTGTTGATTTTAAATTTGACTCTTCGAAACTGCAGGCAAGATTTCCTTGA
This sequence comes from Cheilosia urbana, assembly GCA_946477585.1. Lineage (NCBI taxonomy): Eukaryota > Metazoa > Arthropoda > Insecta > Diptera > Syrphidae > Cheilosia > Cheilosia urbana. The sequence goes on from OX297853.1 coordinate 162,076,443, forward strand.
CTAGATTTGTCGGCTTCCCCTCCATAAACGTCAACTGCAAAACCGAACGGCTGAGCAAATTCTCTAGCAATGAGAGAAATCTGACATATTTCCAAATGCCAATATTGAATCAGAAAGTAATGGAACAGACCCAGTTTTCAGTAACTAAGCAAATTCTTCGGTAGTCTCAGTGGCTTAGTGGTTAGTGTGTTGGACTACTAAGCGAGGGGTCTCAGGTTTGAATCCCGCAAAAACCCAAATTCCAACTTAGGGTTTTTTTTTCCACTGCGCTACCTCTCGCGAACGTCTGTCAAACATCCGAGAGTATAAACTGTCTTAAAAGAGCTTCTTAATTAGCCGTTTGGAGTCGGCATAAAATTGTAGATCCCTTCCATTCGTTCCAAAAGTGAAAAACTCACACAAAACGAATGGTTGTGAGAAGCTAGGCCTAGGGTGCCTCCGAACCTGCCAATATTCTTCGAGTTTATCGGACATTTTAAAGTCTTTTCTGTGTCACTTTTTTTAATTTTTTAATTGGTACCTGCCACCAAAGACAATACTGAGACCACCAATTTCTGCCGATTTCCCGTTACTTTACCTACAAACTATATTTTTACGTATTGGCCACGATTTGGTCCGCTAGTATTGGGGACGTTCAAGTATATAGTTTAGTAAGTCCGACACCTGACAGTTGTCTGACTAGATGTAGGTATATCATGGAAATTTGAAATCCAAGAGCAAAAACTGAGAATACCAATGGAAAACGACATAAGTCATTCTCCCTTTGAGAGAATGTATCCCTATCACTTCCATTTTGACAGCATTTTCCATTCTTAATCCTACTAAAGATAAAATAATCCTTTTATTTAGAATATTTTTGGCCAAACCAAGTTATTTCAGGAGAAACCATTTCTAGTACCTACCTAAATTGTACTCAAATGTTTTCCTGATGATAAAATTTCAAAAATGATGGCGGTAAGCATCGTGCCTTGACGACTTTGAACATTTAAAATCTTAAAAAAAAAAAACTGTTTTAGACAGAGGTTAGCATCATTAAAAATTAATGTGGTGATTTTATCTTTACGGACATATTATATAGAATAGCTCGGGACATGCCTTCAATATTACAATCTTCAGCTTATGTGGAAAGAATTTTTTTTATATACAAATTAAAAAAAAAAAAAAAGTGCAGAAATCGGCTTGAGTTGAAACGTGCTCAGATTGAATTGAAACCAAAAATGCATATAGAAGCTACGAATTTTCAAAACGACAAAGTTATTCTTCGGTCCCAAAAGATACAATTTCAACTTGTGAAAAGTACAATCTGAAAATTTCATTTCCCATCCCTGAGCTGTGTTATCAAGACAAAAACTAATGAATGCATTTAGATGCACAAACATTTTTACTTAGACTTTCGATGGGCTGTTTTGTTTCATGTTTAATATAAAGAATTTTTTTTTAAATTTTTTCGTAATGAATTTACGTTTCAATTTAATTTTTAAACGTTTTACAGAGTTTTTTGTTTTCTTCCCCTCGTTTATCACCTTTTCACTAAAAAAGTTCAAAAATTGGTGCTTTTCCTCTCAATTTTGGATCACTGGCTATAAGTACCACATACGAGCCCAAACGCAAAATAGTTGGTCTATGCTATTTGATTACGAATATGTTCTGTTTAGAAATTCAAACTTGTTTTGTTTCTTAAAATAAAAAGTTTTGTTTACGAAAATAAATTTTTATTTATATTTTTGTTACAAATAAAACAAAAGTTTAATCAACAAGTTGTTACACTTGAAGTTATTACTGAATAAACATAAGTAATATTTTTTTCATCTTTTGTTTGAGTGCAAAATAGTTGGTCTAAGAATTAAAAATTTGATTTTACCACTGCGTTACATCACTTTTCTTTGCTATCACTGCTTTAATTCGTTGTGGCATTGTGTCCACAAGTTTTTGGCAATCATGGGTTGTAAATGATTGCCAAATATCATTGATAGTCTGTCGTAGATCTGTGCGGGTCCTTGCTAGTTGCTGTCTTAACTTTTGTTTCATTTTGTGCCATAGAGTTTCGATTGGCGAAAGATCAGGGCTGTTGAATGGCCATTCCACTAAAGGAATGGCTTCAGTAGATAACCAGGCTTTAGTTGCCTTTGCCGTATGGCAAGATGCACCGTCTTGCTGAAATACGTAGACTCCCTCGGTTGACTGAAGTTGTGTTATTGATGGAAGCAGATGATCTTCCAAGATGTTGCGATATTTCGCAGAATTCACAAGGCCGTCAACAAAACATAATCTACCAACACCACGCCCAAACATGCACCCCCATATCATTTGCGATGCTGGAAATTTTATCGTTCGTTTCAGACAGTCTTTATGGAAAGCTTCTTTGGAGGTGCGAAGTACACGCTTTCGCTCATCGCCAACACAAACCTCAAATCTAGATTCATCGCTCCAAATTACTTCCCGCCAGTGATGTAAGGTTCAATTTGTGTGCCCTTTAGCCTATTCAAGTCGCCTCTTCTTTTGCCTTGGCGTAAGAAGAGGCTTTTCTTTCGTCTATTAATATGGGTTGAAAAAATCACAATGCAAAACAAAGAAAATATTTTTAAAAAAACCTTGTAAAATTTATATTCCATTTTCTTCATGTTGCGCTTACAAGTGTCGACGGATATTTCTTTTTTGATGCAGCTTTTCCACTCTACAGTTACCCCAGCAGCAGTTTGACGACGATTTTCCTTAATTATTTTTTTTTAATACCCTACAATCGCGGGCTCTAGCTATCATTTGCCGCCCACTTTTCTTTCGGGTTTTAATGTTACCCATCTTAAGTTTTGTGGTTTTAAAAGCCATTTTCAAAAGCTTTTATAATTGATTCCCTAAGATCTTTAGATAAGGGAACACCACGTGCCATGATAACCCAACAAATGAATTTCAACTTATTGCACAAGTACACTTATAACCTGTCAAAGCAAGAGCACACTTGTTTTTACTTAATTTTTCCTAACGGTTTACTTAATCATAGGATGAAGTGGAGTAGACCAACTCTTTTGCATCGCGAATGACGTAGACCAACTATTTTGCACTCATTACCAAATGAGAAAGCACACAGTTTTAACGGTATTTTTTGTGATATTGCTTATTTGTGTCGGTAATTCAATCAAAGAGTATAATTTTCACGAAAACTCTTTAATGACCGGCAGTATGGTTTTCGTGGCAACAGATCCACTGGTGATTTGATGGCTTATCTCACCGAAAAGTGGAACCAATCTCTACATCACTCTGGTGAAACAAAGATTGTTGCGCTTGATATTTCAAAGGCATTTGACAGAGTTTGGCACCAAGCTCTTTTATCGAAAATGCGTGCATATGGGATCGATGCGTCTCTTCTTCAATGGATTAGAAACTACCTCTCGGGCCGTTCAATTCAAGTTGTATTGGATGGCTTCAAGTCTGAAATTCACCATATAAATGCTGGTGTTCCCCAAGGCTCCGTTTTGTCTCCGACTCTCTTTCTCATTTTCATAAATGATCTCCTGTCTGTTACCTCTAATCCAATCCACTCCTTCGCTGATGACAGCACCCTCAGCTTCTTTTATCGAAAATGCGTGCATATGGGATCGATGCGTCTCTTCTTCAATGGATTAGAAACTACCTCTCGGGCCGTTCAATTCAAGTTGTATTGGATGGCTTCAAGTCTGAAATTCACCATATAAATGCTGGTGTTCCCCAAGGCTCCGTTTTGTCTCCGACTCTCTTTCTCATTTTCATAAATGATCTTCTGTCTGTTACCTCTAATCCAATCCACTCCTTCGCTGATGACAGCACCCTCAGCTTCTCATATTCATTCCAGGACTCACGTCCCTGCTCTTCGGCCGTAGAACTGGAACGGCAACGTATGTTAAGCTCATTAAATTCCGATCTTGACAGCATTATAAAATGGGGTTTAGCCAATAGAGTGGAATTTAATGCTTCCAAAACACAATGCTGTCTGTTGTCATTAAAGCGAAACCAGAATTCTCAGCCATTATCCATGAATGGCACTTGCATCGCCGAAACCGAAAGACTTTCCATTCTCGGTATGTGTGTCCATGACAAACTCCGTTGGAACGACCACATTCACGAAGTCGCCAAGAACGCTGCGAAATGTCTAGGTTTCCTTAAAAGGTGCAAGAAATATTTTACCCCTTCTGATCTGGCTACCATATACAAGGCGTTCATTCGCCCCAAACTTGAGTACAACTCTCATATCTGGTCTGGTGCCCCTAAAACCTTACTGCACCTCCTGGATAGGATACAAAATCGTGCCTTAAAACTCATTGGAGACATAAATATAGCGAATTCTATAAATTCGCTCGAACATCGCAGAAATGTAACAAGTCTCTCATTGTTTTATCGCTATTTCCACAAACAGTGCTCAAATGAAATTGCCAGCTGCATTCCACCCCTTCAACAATTCAACCGCAATACTCGCCAAGCCAGGAATGCCCATCAGTTTACCCTTCAGCCTATTTTCGGTCGTACTCTGAAATATAGAGATTCTTTCATAAGCCGTACAACACGAATGTGGAATGCCTTGCCCGGCTCGGTCTTTCCCCCTCGGTGCAATTTACAGACATTTAAAACCAATGTGCATCGGAATCTCCTATCTTCTCTATCCCAATTTCCTTAACGCCCGCGCTGTGTACTTCAAACTACACCATAAGAGTAGTCACAATCTCTTTAGCGCGTGTTTATTATAAAAAAAAAAAAAAAAAAAAATGTTCTATGAAAAGTTTTTTTATTTTTTTAAAAATTAAATATGTATGTATGTTAAACTAATAATAAAGAATTTTCCAAGTGCAAGAAAGTGGGTGGACCAACTATTTTGCGTGTGGGTCGTACAACTATTTTAAATACGGGGACTCGTAGGATTCGAATCGCATCCTCTGTGAATTAAAAATATATAAAAAAAAAATTGGCGCTACAAGTCCTGCTTACAACCTTTCGTTTTGTTTGAATTATTATTTTTGGAACGAATGAAAGTGACCTATAATTTTATGCCGAGTCCGAATGGCGGATAAGGAAGCTCTTTTATAGTGATAATACTCTCGGTTTTTTGTCTGACGTTCGCCAAATGTGGTGCAGAGGAAAAACCCCAAGATGTACATGTAATACGTGTTTTTTTTTCGAGTATCGAACTTGAAACTTGAGGCCAGATATTTAATTTAAATTAACTTAATTTATTTGATTATAAGTAAAGCTACATATATACATATAGCTACATCTTGGCGATGAAGCCCTAGTATTTTAGCCTAAATGATGCAAATTCATGGTCCTTGTTGTAATCCTTGGGTTGTTGCCAAAGATACCCTAAACGCTTGTCAGATTTTAATGCTTTTCCATAACCAGTTTATCAGTTGCATGATCACCGTTTTAAAGAGTTCAGTTTGCCTTTCATTGGCTTGATCGATCAGGAGTTTCATCTACTTATCGCATTCTATTCGGATTATGGGTATTAAGGCCCGCACCAAGCTCATATAAGGGCCTCTTTAGTAATCAAATCTAGCTTTCTCTTTTAATAGTTTAAAAGTCACAACAGACAGTTTTATATGCAATACTTCGCCATTGCGAGGCTGAAAAATGTAACCTTTTCGAAAAATGTTTAATACCGAAGTTTTGTAGGTGTCTTGCTTGAGTTCTCGGGGGGATGCTTCGAAAAACACCAAACATTTGACAATATTTGATTTACTTTCAGTCTTATTTTTTGCAGCTGTTTTTCAAATGTATTTTTACCAGTGCCACTGCCATACAACATTTTACCGATCTCCCAGTCAAGTAGTTCAATCTCCTCCGCTTTCCATTATGTACATAGAATTTACTATCCCTTGTTCTTAAAAATGCGAATAGACGAAACAATGAAACCATTGAATAGTACTCTGCCACCTTTCGTGTGCTACTGATTTTTGTCTAAATTATTGATTGCCACACACTGTATAAGCTGGCAGCCGAATGAATTTTTAACACACGAACCCTAATGAATGAAATTATAAAGTAACCATAATTGTAAGCCTGCCGTCAGCCAGTGTTGGACTGTCAACAATTTATTAAGTTGGATATTAAATTTTAATTTCAAACAGAAGGGAAATCAGGTCAATCGACCATCATTTTTAATAACTTAATCGTGCTAAAAGTACTAAACAATATGTAATGCAATGGCATTTGAGTGAAACCAAAGCGAACAAACATCACGTTTCTTCGTTACGTACGCTCGTACACAGTATAGCTATAAATATACACCGCCAGGTATATTTCTTTTGGACACATTTGCCGATAGAAGATCACCAATAGATTTAGGTAGCAATTACCACCCACATGGGATCCATACCATTCCAATTCCACTAACAAAACATATATCCCATGGTAGACTTGATAGACTTCCTGCACACACTCTTTCGGCCATGTCATTCACTTTACACTTGATCTAATCCTCTCTGAAAAAAAAAAAAAAAAAAATTAATTCAACCGACAAACAAGAACGCATTCACTTCGAGTGCAGCTTTCACTATCCACCATGAGTGGTGAAAGAGCAAGATGTTCACTATCTAAATGGAGAACCCGAATTTCACTAATTAAATCCATTCTTGTCCATCGCATCCATCAGATCGTTTAGAACCAGACTGACAAGTTCCTAATCGAGAGCGAAACGAAAGCGAAAGTTCAAGAGCACCGAATCGAACTTAAGACCCACAAGGCATCGTTTAGAATCCCAAAACCGTATCTCAACTAAACCACATTAAGCAACCCCGCGCACTTGAAGTGGTGTTAAGTGGAAAATGTGATTTCCCACTTTCTCCTTCATTTTCCCTCCCATCGCAATCTCGTCGAAAAGCGCGGTCGGACTTTTTATAAATACGAGCGCACTCATGACTTTCGATTCACTTTAAGTCGAAATCTAGAGTCGTCATCGCATCAACGCCACGCAATGCCTTGACTTGTAAAATTAATATACCGGTTGGCGATGAAGAATTCGGTGCACAGTGAAACCCTTTCGATGTGTGTGCGGAGGCGCGCACATGTGTCCATCAAGTGATAATTAGTTATGCAGACTGCATCGCTCTGATTGTGCAGGTACGCAGTGTTAGAGTGAACTGTGTGGCCTACTTAGGGACGCGTCGACATGAAAGTGAAACTAAAGACTTGTTGTGTGTTCTCCTCATCCACAGTTACAAGGAAACAACAGTGTTGGGGCGGCAGGCGCAATCGCAGAAGGTGTCGTTTCGGCGAACGCCACTGGAGGGCTTGTGTCCCCCTAGAGAGCCACCGACATGTATGCCTGCCGCGCAGAGGTATCGCACTCACGACGGGACGTGTAACAACCGGCGAAGACCTCGTTGGGGGTCAGCTCAGATGCCATTTAATCGGTTTCTCCCACCGGAATATGGCGATGGGGTGGATTCGATACGAGGATCTGTGGAAGGTGGGCCGCTGTCATCGGCGAGGTTTGTCAGCCTCCTGGTGCATGGGGCGCGAGAGGGTGAAGCGCCGCTGACTCTGATGATTGTCCAGTGGGGACAGTTGCTGGATCACGACCTGACTTCGACGGCACAGCCAAGGTAAGGACTACAATATTTTGACAGAATCCCCCTTCATACAGCTTTTCTACTTGAAGGTCAATCAACGGATCAGTGCCGAGTTGCTGTGGTGCAAAGGATTTCCACCCATCTTGCTTTCCGATCAAGGTTCCTCTGGACGATCCGTGGTTGGCGCCATTAAAGGTTCGTTGTTTGGAGTTCCTGCGGTCGGCACCAGCACAACGTAGAGACTGTGTTCTATCTTGGCGGGAGCAGACCAATCAGGTCACCTCTTTTGTGGACGCCTCACCGATATACTCGAGCAACGCGAAGACCTCGGACAATGCTCGGATCTTCCGCAATGGGCTGCTTGTGTTTGGTCGCGGCAATCCGGCGGATGATGTCTGCATGCGGGGCGCCATAGCGCATCAGTGTATCCGATCGGGAGACGGCCGGAGCGGGGAACAGCCCGGCTTGTTGGCACTTCACCACGTGTGGGTAGGCGAGCATAATCGGATCGCAATGGAGCTTAGTGATCTCAATCCGCATTGGAGTGATGAAAAGATCTACCAAGAGACTAGGCGGATTATTGGAGCCCTCTTCCAGCACATAACCTTCCGGGAGTTTCTGCCCATCGTGCTGGGTCGTGAGGTGTGTAAGCTGTTCGACATAGAACTGGTGAGCAGCGGCTTTTACACTGGCTACGATCCGAATACGAACCCCTCAGTGTCGAACTCATTTGCGGCGGCGGCCTTTCGGTTTGGGCATTCCCTGGTGCAGAACACGTACATGCGGTGTGATCGCCATCACAAATTCATCAACAACAGTGAGTACAGTTGAGTGGTATGAGAAGTTCCTTCTAAGAGCTTATTCCTTTCCTTATAGATGTAACCCTTCACGAGGAGTTTCAACAGGGTGACATTGGAACCGCTGGCTCGCTTCATCGATTACTGCGCGGTTTGGCAACACAGAAGGCCCTGAAAAGGGACGAGTTTATAACGCCCGAACTCACCAATCACCTTTTCCAGACAACAGGTAGTTGCAACACAAGCCACAGCAAGACCATATTTTGAACCTTTTTTCCTAGGCTTCCCCTTCGGTCTCGACCTGGCGGCCATCAATATCCAAAGAGGCCGCGATCATGGCATAGCACCTTATACGACATGGCGCCAGCCATGTGGCCTGTCACCGATCACCTCGTGGGATGACTTGTCGGGCGTGGTCGGCCCCGAATCGGCAAAGCGGATCAGCCATGCCTACCGCAATGTCCACGATATCGATTTGTTTGTCGGTGGAATTGCGGAGCGTCCTGTGGTCGGCGGCCTTGTTGGGCCAACATTCGCCTGCATCATTGCGCAGCAGTTTAGTAATTCCCGCAAGGGTGATCGTTTCTGGTACGAAAATACCGGTTTCGAGAGCTCCTTCACTCCGGCACAGCTGCACTCCTTGCGACACGTGTCTTTATCGTCGGTTTTGTGTCGAGCTTTGGGCGGGGGAACCCTCCAACCACACGTATTCATCCCTAGCGACGTGCCAGGCAACGAACGTGTCCAATGCGGCAAGGACCCCTTGGCACCGATAGACCTACGACCTTGGTTGGAACAAGATCCCTTCCTTACGATGGGCGAACAGAAGATCGACAGCCCGGTCAGTCAAGACCTACCCACCCCAATGCAGGTGCAGGTGACCAAAGAGCAGAAAGGCATCAGTAATCGCGTGCACAACATCACAAAAGTAACGCATGTGGACTTCATTCCAAACGGTGCCATCGGCTTTCATCGAGTGCCGAACATGACAAAGATTCACGACAAACTAGACATAGCGCAGAAGCTAACGATAAGACCAATGAACAAGCTTTTCCTAGGCATCAACAACAAGTTGGATAAGGGGAGGCATCCGCTGAAAAAAATCTCCAAGCCGACGGCCAAGCGACCGAGTACGACTACACGTCGAACCGTTGTCATAGACAATGTGGAAATTGAGCTGCGAAGCACAGCAGCCAAGGCTCCGAAGGGCAAGAAGAAAAAAACCAATAGGGATTTTAATCGGGACATAGCCTCAGCAGCTCAAAATACCATCTTGAAGGTGGCAGGAGTTGTCCGGTCACAGATGAAAGCTGCTATCGAGGCCTTGGAGCCAAGAGAAGTTGAGGAAAGTGCAACCGGCACTACTGCCGAAATCGACAACTTTGACAGCACGGACAAGACTGACTTTACAACTAACATACCTGCAGAGACTACACAGCAGGGATCGACTTCTACGCATAACGAACTAACGCACTCCCTTTTAACGACAGAACAATCTAAATCAAACAACAAAACGACACCGACGCAGGCTGCTGACAATTCAAGCCAATCATACAAGGACTTCCAAACAATTATAGACTCGGCTCTGCAAGAACCGACAGATCAGTACATACGAGTACACAGGAGTCCAGTGTATAACGACTTCAGGGTCCGGGGCGTAGAGCTAAGTACTCACTTCGACTTCAGTGACAAGCTGCGAACTTTGAAACTAGACAAATCCACCTTCACTGGACGACAACTGTCACAGCATCCATTTGACGGGACCGACGTACAGTCAAATACGACAAAAACAGACAACAACACAATAGACTTCTCAGGGACGCTACGTAACGTTGAACTGCGACAATTTCTAGAACGACCTATCTACAACCGCCCACAGAAAGTCATCGTAGACGGACCGAACGCCGATCAGTACGAAATTGAAATCAACATCCGACAAACGAACCCTACCACACCCAAAGGCAATATTATCCAAGGACACTACAATAGCGCCGACAAACGCTACGACCTAGATGACCCACATGCTTACGACTACCAACAGGCGCAGCAGAGTACTTCCAGCCATAACTACTATACGCAGTCGACTAGGGCACCCTACAAAGTAAGAACAAAACCACCGACAATCATCTACATAAACGAACATGACGAACAACAAACGACGACACGGCGACCTCCTGGATTCTTCCAGAATATAATCTCCTTTGCGACTAACGGTTTCAATGGCAATAAGCAACCTACGGTGCCTACGAGTAGCCCCTTCCACCATACCCCGAATAGAGTGGTAACTGGAACCGGTCACGATAGTGGCTCAAACTCTGCAACGTCAACTGGTAACTACCTGGGTCCATCGCAAGCACAGAACTATCCGTCGAAGCTGCAGAACTCGGAAAACTATCTGAGTTCGCAACAGGTACAGCCCTTCCCCCCACCTCACCAGCCGTACCCATATCCACCACCTAATTTTCCGCCACCACAGGCATTCCCACCACAAAGGTTACCTGGAGCGAACAGCTTTAGCACGGTCTCCGGCGCGGGTGGGGTGGCTCACGCTTCCAGTAGCGCAGTGAGTACGGGCCACTTTGGCGCCATAGTTGGTCAGGCAATCAGTGAGGGAAGTGACAGTACTTTTAGTTTTAATATTCGACCTTCCTCGAGACCGCAACCGAATTTGGTATCCCCCACTGGCATACGACCGAACTACGAACATGTACCGCCACGGCGAACTTCCCAGTATGCCAGTACACCTAGCTACGCCAACCCACCAAAGCCCATTTCGACAATAGAGGACTTCCACTACCCTCCGAACAGACAAGACCCATTCTCGAGTCATACAAGACGGCCAGTACCGCCCTACTACAACAACAGACCGACAAACGTGTACGACCCGGCTTACGACGAACTTGGACGATCCGAATTAAAAATTGACAATAAGACCAATAGTACCAAAGACGATGAAGACCTTGACAGTGCAGAGTACGACTACAATGACGACGACGATGACTCACATGCTTCTGACAATGACGTTGACGACGAGCAACCGGCTCTAAAATTCGACAAAGACGGATACCTAAGACCCGAACACATGACAGCTAGTCTTTACAAAGAGCCTTTGGTGAACAAGACCGACCTTAACGCAACGGAACTGGACGACAACTTTGTACTGCCAGTACTGAGGCAAGATGACAAGTTTATAGAATCTCAGGTGACCGACGAGGTTAAAAATTTCGTGAATGCCACTACAAACACAACATTGTTTCCTGTCATCGAACAAAAAAGCTTGAGCAATGAGATTTTTGCCGAAGACTATGACGAAATGCTCACGGCCGGGACTTCATTTTTGGCCGCCCGAAACGCCGGTCGTGGAGAGAAACGAAGGAGGCCGACAATCAATCAACAAGTCGCTTTTGCCCCCATCCAAATCTTGACAAAGCCAGAGAGGTAAGTTTTTAATTACAATCTGTGTCGTAGTTTACTAAATGTTCCCCTTATTTAGGCCCGATAATTGGGTGATGTTTGACACACTGGACAAGAAACCCCTGCTACCTATTCAACCGGATTATAACTCTGAAACATTGATAGCAGATGAAGTTCCGCTGCCCTTTGATGAGCACAGAACACGACCAGTAGCGACATCGACTACAGAACAAACTGTCACCATTGACATTACAACAACTACTGACGAAACTACAAATGAACAAACAACAAGGCAACTTGAGGACAAACAACAATGCAACTTGACGGATTGTACGACACAGGAAGAAAATACAGTGACAAATACCGACCAAACGCACAGCACAACTGACGTTTACGAATACACAACGGACATTACACCGAACACTACAGATGCGCTGACAGAAGGGACCAGAGATAGAATGACAGACTACCCAACGAACCTACAGACAGATCAAACGACAGAACTACATACTAACACAGAGCCATACTCACTGACAGATCTACACACAGAAGTTGACCTGACTTGAATTTTCGTACCTACATCAAACTTATGTATAAGATCATTTTTTTCTCATTCGTGTTCATTAAACTATTTATTCTAATTCATCTTCATCATAGTACATTCTCCATAAAGAAAAGATATTAAAATCTATAAAAACGAAAGAATGCAATTGTGTTTTTAATTTAAATTGGTAGGATTCACATTAAAACTCATCTCAGGGCCCAGAACATTATGTAGATCACAACATCACGAATAGTTTGTCGCATTATTAGGTCCGTTCCTTTACTTTTGTAGTAAGAATGACAAAGACTGTCAAAATGGCAGTGGTTGGGATAGATTCTCTGGCAAAGAGAGGCACCTACTAATAAGTTATGTGGTATTCGTTTGGGCTTCTTCAGATTCGCTCTCAGATTTCAGATTTCCTGTGGCTAATCGAACATAATAAAAACGTCACTTGCTCTTTTTTGTGATAATATTCGTGCGACTCGAATATGTGTAGCCTTCAACACTTTACAAAACGTTTTCCATTCACTTGTTAAATTTTATATTAAAACATTCGAAATTTGCGTCTCGATTGATTTTTAAATATTTATACATAACCAATTTACTAAAATAAATTCAACCGATGCAATGCATTTCTTTGCTGTAGAACAAATTCACGAAAACCTAAACGCCCTCCACCAGTTGTCAAACTCAAACGCACTTGTGTTGGTAAATCTGAGAAAATATCTAAATTCACAAAAGTGCTCTGAAATCTGAAAAAGATTGCTTTTTTTTGTATCAAACGACGTAAAAACTCTGAGAGCGCCCAATCGAATACCACATTAGGGAACACTTTATTTGTAGTAGGTAGTCTATGAAAAATGACAGATAGGTACAGAATTCAAATATTCAAAAAAGTGGTACGAAAAGTCGTTAAAATGTCTGATAAACTCGAGGAATTTAATAAGAAAATTAGTTATAATCATCTATTGCTATGCATCCTCAAGTTTTCGGTGCGGTGTGAATAGGCTATTAGACCAAGAAATTTATTGGGTAAAAGCATTGTATATAGAGACTATAGTACTATCATCAACACGAAAAAATTTTTGACCGCTTCCGACACCAGATAGCGTTGTTGTCGGCTAAGTTTCTTGTCGAACCAAAATATGAGAGGAAAAATCACATTTGTTTTTGTAATTAGTTAACCGAACAATTGGTGGTGGTGGCTGATGACGATGGGTAGGTAGCAAAAAAAGGGACAAAAAACTGCATTTGGGATTCTTTTCTGTGTTACTCACACAATGAGGTTTTCGTGAATGTGTATCTAGTTTCTGTGAAAAAGAAACGATGACAAATTTCTGATTTGCACTTATGAAAGAAAAGAATTCTGTTTGCGTTCGTTTTTATGATGAGATGACGGTTGATCTTTTATTTTGATTTGAAAATTCGTTCTGTCGATATTTGAACGCAAATGGAATTTATTGCAATTAATGTTTTTGTCGTACTTCTGTTAGTTATGAACTCATGTCAAACAATTTAATGATATTATTTGAAATAATATCTACAAATAATGAACTCCAATTGTGGATGTGAATTTCACTTTCCAAATATGGGAAAGGAGATACAATTAATGACCTTGATCTACAGGTGGCTTTGGTCGTGCGAATTTTAGGGTCGCTGATTGTCTTTCATCGGATTGTTTTTATCCTCGTATATGTAGGGTAGGTACAAAATCTATTATTTAGTATCTGTTTTGGAATTGGCATACCTTACCTACATAATCAGAGTGCGATTGATAGGTTATGTCATATTCAGAAAATAAATACCTACCCATGCGTTCGTAGAGAATAAACTGACATTGTTTATAAGTCGCACGATATTTTTTTGAGATTATTTCATTTACAAAACAAATTGGCATAAAAACGTGCGCATGAGGATATACCTACCTACCTTAAAAAAGACGACGAAATGTTATTACAACCGGTATATGCTGTTCAGAACAAAAGTTGATACTTAAATGAAAGTCTGTCACCCATCGACGATGAAGCAGACGAATGAATGAGATTTTTATTTTTCCTTTTTTAATAAATAAATAATAACAAAATAATTAATTCAAAAAAACTATTAAATTAAAAGATGAAAAAAAAAAAAAAAAAAACGCATCATATTTTTTTTATTTTATTTATATTATCCGCTGACGACGAAGACATCAACATTTCGTCAATATCGAGAATGAAATCCATTTTTTCCGCGTCTTGATCCTTTTTTTTTGATTTTATTTCAATTTGTATTTCCTGCCTCCTGCAAGCGAAGAAATGTCAAAAATGTGACCTAAACAAAGGAGTGAATATTATCAAATTGTGTTTAAATCCGAGTTGAAGTACTTCAACTGGTCTCCGGAGTGCAGTTTAAATCCAATCGGAATAAACGCTATCAAGTTTAAAAAAATGGGTTTATGTTCGGGTTTAACTACTGAATATTATGGACTTGGGTTTATTTTTTGGGTTAAACTCACTTAAATCCGGGTTAAGACTTTAACCCGAATTAAAGTGAGTGAATAATATGGCCGTTATTGACCACTTTTTATGTTTGTTTGGTAGGTACAAACAAAGCAATATTTTCAGATTTCAGAGCATTTTTGCGAATCTAGATTTTTTCTCAGATTTGCTTCAGATTTATCAATAAAAGTGCGTTTGAATTTGACGACTGGTGGAGTTTGTTAACGTTTACGTAATGTTATGTATAAACATTTAGAAATCAATCGGGACGCAAATTTCGAAGGTCTTAATACCTATAAAATTTAGTCAGTGAATGGGAAACGCGTAGAAAAGTATCGAAGGATAGATATACTCGAATACACGAATATCAACACAAAATTAGACACACGAAATCTGATAGCGAATCTAAAAAATACCACATAAGGAGATAAGATTTTTTTTTAACGCAGAAAAAGAATTGTAGGTAGGTAGTTGTCATATTTTTTTGCAAAATGTAAAGCAGCTCGGAAGAAGAATTAATATTTTTAATTGATAGTATGTACATAAATAAATATGGATATAAATTGCGCAAATGAGTCTTAAAAACCCTTTTTAGTTTACTCATTTTGGTATTTTTTTTTTTTTTTTTAATTTTCGTACTGGGTAATAATTCTTGTCTCGCATTATTTTTTAAAAATTCTATAATATAACACACGAGGAAAATATGTAGGTAGGCAATATATTATTTATTTAATTGAATAGGATAGTATGTATTGTAAAATTGTTGTCAGTTACACGGTAACATTATTATTGAAATCGAGCGCAAGAAAGATTTGCCCAAATACAAGCAAATTTCTTCATGCACACGAAAACGTTTGAACGTTTCGCCTTTCAGAATCTGACCCCAAGTTTCTATGCATTGCAACTATTACCGAATCATTGAATTATTCGAAAAATAATGTCAAGCGTTTTCATAACTTTTCATTGAATGTGGTTCGATATCTATCTAAATTTTGGAATTGCATACCTATAGAAAAACCTAAGTTAAAATTACCGTAGGGTTGTAAATAAGATAAAGAATGATGTCTTTGTCCAAGTTAAAAAGTCAAAAAATAAAAAAAAAAATAGGGGCGTTTCTTTAGGAATGAGAATCCCAGAAAACTAACCATAACTACCTGTTTTTGTTTTTTATAATTATTCCGGGAAGAATAAATTTAACTTAGGTTTTTCCAAATTTCTTAAAACCTAAATTTACGGAGAAATGCTACATAGCAGACAATTTTAAGATTTTAGATTGATGCCCCTTGTAAAAAGCATACCAATGCACTAAAACACTAAACATTATTATGCGGATGGCCGTTGATATTTATATATATTCCATAAGAATAAGAAGTTCTGACTCTTCCGTTATAAAATATTATATTTGGTAAATGGGCCTTAGTGCATTGGGTAGTGCCAATATGATGTTTTCTTAAAGAACCAATCATAGGTTAGAGTTCGGGTAATGAAACAGTATTTTATGGCTTTATTAGTTTTCTGAAACGAGTCTTAGTTAAATAAAAAAAAGTATGAAAAATAGTAGGTATGGGAGTGAGATAAAAAACCCTAATTCCAATTTAACCAGTTTCAGAAATGAGGACCTATCCACCTGTTCATAATGAAAACTTCAACGTGGTATTTTTAAAATAAGTTTAAAATAAGTAGGCATGATGTATACTTTTTTACTAGACAATAACTGATAACTTTGAGCAACATCTATTCAAAAGTAACAGATGTGAATTTTTAAATAAATTTGCAATTTGCTTTACAATTTTGCGTACAAAATTCTACCCCCACAACAATTTAAACCCATCGAGTAAATCAGTCATATGCCCATAGAAGATAGAAATCAAATTTTCAATTCATGTGTGCTCAACCAAGAATTGAAAAATCTCGCAAATCGTAATGCAGAAATTCTTCCACAGAAAAAGAAATGCACAATCCAACTACACACAAAGTAGGTACCTGCTCATCTCATTCATAAAAGCAACAGACAACAAAAACAAATGAAAATGTTATGAAATCAAACCAAAAAGGCAGAAAAAGAATACCTCCATTACAAAACCCACCCCACATCCATACTCTGAAATCGGAAAGGGAAAGCATCATATTCATAACTCATAAGTCATAACACAGCAGTGCAAATGCATACGCATTCATTTGGGTTTTTTTCCCTTTAAAAAATAGCAACCACCAGCGCTGACACCATTACAACTGCCACCATTGAGGTATCTGCGCCAACTGAACTCTGAACAACGAAATCTATGATCTTCACCCACTCAAATATTCGAGCTTCGGGTTTTGTGCGCTTGGAGCGCAATGATCTTCTCGTCGAAGTGATAGTACTATAGTCTCTATATACAATGGTAAAAGGTCGTAAGATTCTCAGTGGAGGGGTAATATATTGTTTTCTCAAGGGCGCTCTGTTTTACGAATTACGAGTTAAGGAATGACACTGACCACAGAGTAAAAATTCGTATTTAAACACGTTTTTATTTATTAATTTAGAGGATTACACTCGATTAAAATCTTTATTAATAACTATCAACTTATCCAAGAAAACGACGGCGTCCAACCACTATTTAAATTCCCAACAGCTGTCATCCCACCTTCGTCGTTAAGTTGGGTGCAGCTGTTGTCGTCGAAATGGGTGCGTCTGACAAGTAGTCGTCAATGGGTGCGTCTGGCAAACACCTTCATACGTTGAAAGCACAGATGGCGCTTTTACATAAGTTTACAACTCGGCCAATCTGACAATTGATCGACCTCGAACAAAAGATAAACTAAATACTTATCAATAATCTCTACATATTACTCCAAACTTATATCTACGGCAAGAGGGTCACTTGGACTCTCAATAGAAACAGCCTCTTCATTTCGGTCTAACAACCATTTTCGCATTCTATTCGCCTCAACAACACCATCGTACGGAAGCTGAGTCAACTGGCAGTTTTCAATATCCCGCAATACATATCTGTCATGTCCGAGAATCTTACATACGACATAAGGGCCACGAAATTTCGGCAAAAACTTTTTATTCGTCCCGACGGCAGTATCAACGTTACGCATAACAACAAAATCACCGACTTTATATTCTTTAACTTTTTTACTGTGCCTAAGAAAATAGTCTAAATTATATTTCTGAGACTTATCAATCTCTCCTGAAGCTTCGGCACGAATTTGATCTAAATTACGGCAGCTCTCGGAAGCCATCTTTTCCTCTAGATGTTCCGTCATTTCATCTATTATTTCACCCCTTTGGCTAACACCAAACAATAGCATACTAGGTGAGTTCTTCGTCGTGCTATGAATAGAATTATTAATAGCGTACTCCACCTTTAGTAACTTACTCGACCAATCGGCATGATTTACCGGCTCACTCAATTTTCCCAGCATAGACTTGATAACCCGATTGACTCTTTCGACTTGCCCATTTGCCTGGGGTGAAGCCACGGCAACCTTTACATGTTCTATATTTCGTTTTATTAGAAAGTCCTCAAATTCGAAAGAGGTAAAGCATGTACCTCTATCTGACACAATGCGTCGCGGTCTGCTATAATACTGAAAGTATTTATCTAATGCGGAAATTACTTCTATTGTACTCGTCGAGTTCGTAGGATATAGCTTTACGAATTTTGTAAAAGCATCTATTACTACCAAAATATGCTTCCTTTTCGAACTAAGGGACGGCAAGGGACCAAAGTGATCCACATGAATTGTGTCAAACGGCAGAGGGTTTTTAGGAATATTATACAAGTTCCTCTCGCTAGAACGGACCGGCATAGCGTACATAATGCACTTAATACAATTTTGGATAAATCTTTCAATCTTTCGTCTTATGCTCGGAAACCAGTAATGCATAGCAATCTTATCGTAACATTTCTCCAGCGCCTGATGACCTAGTTTTTCATGAATCAACCGTATAACATTATCTTCCATTTCATTCGGCACGAATAATGCCTTTCTTCCACTTCTCTTCACTCTATATACAAGTCCATCCCTCAATTCAAAGTTTTTGACTTCTTCAACCTCCATTCGATCCCGTAATTCCATAATTATTTTGTCCCGTCCTTGCGCAATTTGGATTTGAAAATCCGTATCATCAACATCCCAAATTGCAGCAACCTGGCACCTGCTAAGGGCATCCACATGTCCCATAGATATACCACTACGATGCTGAATTTTATAATTATAATTTTCAAGTTCTAAGGCCCAGCGGGCAATCCGTGGATTAACTTGTTTCTTTTCTAATGTCATCGTCAGCGAGCTACAATCCGTAACTATTTTGAAGGGTATTCCTTCCAAATATACCCGGAATCGTCTCAAAGCATAAATTATAGCAAGCGTCTCTAGTTCAAAGCTATGATACCTAGATTCGGCAGCGGAAGTGGTCTTAGAAAAGTAAGACACCGGATGAAATTTTCTATCATCTTGCCTTTGAAGCAAGACAGCACCAAAACCAATTGAACTGGCATCACAATGCAGTTCTGTGTCCTTTATAGGACTATAAATAGCCAAAATCGGTGCTTCAATTAGTCTGCATTTTAACTCATTAAAAGCGTCCAAACATGGTTTGTCAAAATCATAGTCGGCATTTTTCTTTAATAAATTTTGCAACGGCTTTGCAATTCGGGAAAATGACGGCACAAATCGTCTGAAATAAGAGAACAACCCAATACAAGAATGCAATTGTTTCTGATTAGTCGGCACTCGATATTCTTTAATAGCGGCAATATGAGAATCACTTGGCGCAATACCTTGCGAAGAAACGGCGTATCCCAAATACTCTATTTCCGTATGACCGAACCGGCATTTCGAGAGATTTAGTTTAAGATTCCGTTGAGTTATACGTCTCAAAACGGTTCTTAGCAATAATTTGTGTTCCTCAAAGTCTGCTGTAGCAATCAATATATCGTCCATATAAGCAACTATTTTACCCGAATCAATTAAATCTCGGAAAATAACATTAATAAACCGCTGAAAAACGGCCGGAGCATTTTTCAACCCGAACGGCATTTTTAAATACTCCCACATGCCATTTGGAGTAACGAACGCAGTAAGAGGAATAGATTCCTCAGAAACCCTAACTTGATGGAATCCGCTTTTCAAATCTAGGAGCGTAAAATATTGTTTTCCTTCAAGATACTCTATACAATCTTCTATAAGCGGCAAAGGTTGATTATCCCTAATGGTTTTTTTATTGAGACCACGATAGTCCACACACATTCGAAGTTCTCCGTTCTTCTTTTTTACTAACACAATAGCAGACGCATACGGCGAGTTACTTTGTCTAATAATACCGTCTTTTTCCAACTGATTCACTATTGCCTGCACTTGAGTTCTTTCAAAGTAAGACAGTCGTCGGGGAGAACAGTGGAACGGAACATTATCAGTCAGATGAATCTTCATTTCATAATCTAACGGTTCTACTTCAATATCTTTCGGCAACACATAAGCATCTATAATTAAACTATTCAGTTCGGCACAGCACAATTTACCCAATTTATGATCAATATTCAAATCTAATTCGTCAGACACAACTTCAATATTAAATATATCCGGCATTTTATAGTACTCGTAATTAGTCTCAGTTGCCTCAACTTCCAATACCATTTCAAATCTTTCTGGTTTATTACCAACTAGCGAACACTTATTCCCGATGAGGCTATATCTATTAAGAGTTGTAAGAAGTTCATTTGGCAAAACAAATTTATTATTTCTATTTATAGCAACCAACTTTTCTTTAGAGTATCTAACCTTTACTCTTGTCAAATGGATACTAAAAGCATACAAAAAATTACGTCCAAAAATAATCGGTAGAGCCATACTTTCATCTGGGACAATATTAATTTTTATCGTCTTTATTTTATTATGAAATTTTGCTTTACATTTCATTTCTCCTAAAACATTTAATTTGTTTCCACCCACCCCGTAAAATGAGGATTTCGGAATTTTCAATCGTCGCAGCAACTTAACCGGGACATACGAAGACTTTATAAAACTAGTTGGGCTGCCCGTATCAAAAAGAGAAAGGAACTTCATGAATTCTACATCTTTTGCCAAATCAACTTCAAAAGCGACACTCACCCAATTTACAGCACCAACTACTTCGCTTAAACTTTCATCGTTATCAGACCCTACTTTCGAAACGGCAGCAACTTGTTGATTACGCTTCGGAACGGCAGCGGCAGACAGCATCTTCTTCGGGTTCGGGCACGTCCTGTGGTCATGTCCCATCTCCCAACATCGGAAACACGACCCATTTCGGCGCAAAGGGTGTGGACAGTATGGTTTAATATGCCCCGTCTGTGAGCAATTAAAGCATAGTACGGCATTTCTATTAACATTCGGCTTGGTTACAGCGGCAGGTTTCGTCGATACGGCATTAGAAATACATCCTGATGTACTCGTAGCACTTTCCATCAAATATTTCTGCTGATAGCGATTAACGAGTTGTTTCAGTTCGTCGATGGTACGAGCACCTAACAGCAGATTAACATTGGATATGTTACTACCCATCCCGTCTATGATGAAGTCAATGATCTCCGTTTCACCAATGTCGGATCGTTTGGCAATCGCCTGCATGTTTAGAATGTAGCAATGCAGCGACTCTTCTTGTTTTTTCCACTTCCTTAGGGCTAGCATTCTGTACACATCCTGGCGAGACACAGCTATGTCGAATTCTTTTAATAGTGCTGCCTTCAGTTCGCTATAATTAAGCGCCACCGTCGAGAGTAGGAACACTTTAGCGGTTCCTATTAGTGAACGTCTCAAGCTCAATAATTTAAACCTTTCATCGGCATTTACCGTCTGCATAATTTCTTCAAAATCACGGAAAAAATGTTTTACCGAATGGCTTACGTCATCGCCATCAAATTTTGGAATGGCGTGCTCAATTTCGCCAAATTCCGATCGTCGTTCGGCAGGAGGGGCGGCATCATTCTCCAACTCTTTAATCTGCTTCCGCAGCTTCAGCACTTCGAGACGCTTACGTAGCTCGCTTAATTCCTCATCCAACGCGGCACTTCTCAGTTCCTCGGCATCGTCGGCTTCGGTATCAACGTCATCGGCAACGTCATCAGCATCGGCATCGGCATCGGCATCTTCCTCGCTTGCCGCAGATAAATTGTTGCTTTTGTTGACTTCACTGTGGTGCAGTCTCTTTAACTGGGCCGTGGTAGCTGTTTCGGGGAATTCTACGCCAGCTTCCCTGAGCGCTTCTACCAACTGCTGTTTTGACAAGACACGCGGCATTTTAACACGTTTAATGTAATTATTATCAGAATTTTTAATTAAATTTTATTTTATTTCACAGGCCAGTGATATTCTGACCCCACATCTGAGTTTTAAACACGTTTTTATTTATTAATTTAGAGGATTACACTCGATTAAAATCTTTATTAATAACTATCAACTTATCCAAGAAAACGACGGCGTCCAACCACTATTTAAATTCCCAACAGCTGTCATCCCACCTTCGTCGTTAAGTTGGGTGCAGCTGTTGTCGTCGAAATGGGTGCGTCTGACAAGTAGTCGTCAATGGGTGCGTCTGGCAAACACCTTCATACGTTGAAAGCACAGATGGCGCTTTTACATAAGTTTACACGTAATAATTAATATAAATTCGTAATACCCTTTTCACAACGCAGCGAAAATTGTGTTTTCGTCGAAAACTAGAAACTGCATTCACACATTAATAAGCAAATAAAATTAATTCATAGCATTTAATGCGAAAAATTTATTAATAATTTAATGTGGAAAATGATTTTAAGTTGTGAATTGTGACATTTGTTCGGTCAGTTGCTCTGCTGACCGAACAAATGTTGTTTCAACAACGCAACGATTGGAAGTCGTTTTCGTGGAAAACGACTTTAAACGAATCGTTTTGAAAACTGAAATATGTATGGGAAAACTTCTGTTTTCGATGAAGTTTTCGAGTCATTTCGCAAAAAAAACAGGGGTCGAATCGCCACTTCCGTGAACGAGCTACCTACCCGTTCACGGAATTAAGTTGGTTTTACATGTGAAACAAAAACAAATTCTGTCACAAAATGCTCGATCAAGGAGGACGCGATTGGACCCCAGGCTTTCGGCTCGATGTGAATAGCGTAGTGTATAAGATTTAAATGTTAAGGAATACCTATTATAAACGATGAGTAGCTGGGGTACTTCCCGGTAATGTCAGTGACAAATAAAACAAATAGGTAATAAAAACCCAGTGACAGCTAAAGAGTTTTTACGTTGAACAAAGAACATAGTAGCTGAAGAATTTAGGTACCTACTTTTTAAGTAAGTCCAAAATACAGGAAAATAGATTAAGAACTGAAGTTTAGTGTTTACCAAACGTATTATGTTTAATAACTCATAAACACAATTTATAGAAATTACTGCCTCTGAAATTGAAAAACAAATTGTGTTTCTTCCCTATATATTTGTTGACGTAGGTAGGTGTTTAAGGATATAAGCCTAAGTAAGTTGCTCGACTTAAAATAAATTTTAGTTGTTCTCCAACTTCTTGGTCTCCATACATTAGCTAGGTACCTACAAATAAAAAGTTAGCTAAATTTTGACATAGTGTGCGCTGAGGTTGAAAACAGATGCTCTTTGAAATTATATCCTTCAAAAATTCAAGTGAACAAAAATACAAATTTAACACATAATGGACACAAATAAAATTGACAAAAACGTTGGTTTCAAAGCTTACCTACTTTTTCGCAACACAAAAATAGAACAAAACGAACTGTCAAAATTGTAAAGTGACGAATGGGTGCGCTAAAATTTGACAGATACCTACATAAAGTATTTTCTTAAACAAAAATTTGTTTTTTGGCTGTCACTAAAGGAATTGCCTTAATTACCTTAACACCATTTTTTAAAAAAGACATATATAGTGGTACCTACGCTACTTGGATATCGTTCTGTTGTAAACCAATAAAAATCAATGATCCAAATTATGTGGATGAATAAAAAAAAGGCTTCATTACACTCGAACACGAACTATTCATACCTAATTCAAACAACACTAATTTCCTCAGTTCTTTTTTATCCGCCGCTACTGTCACCTCACCAGTGTACAGTCAAGAACAGAAAATTCAAATAATTTTTACAGAACGAACTTGCAGATAGCGCAGCTTGTAGTACCGGATAAACGACAACTGTCATCAGCTGTCATCTATCGTATGAAGCTACATTTGTGCGTTTGTGCACTGTCGTCGTTGATTGATATAAATTTGTCGATAGCAAAATTTGTTTATACGGTGAGAAAAATTTTAACCAAAAATGTTCACAAATCAATAGAAATCAATCAGAGAAGAGCAACCGCGCTAAAAGCAATGCGAAATGTTTTACGAATTATATTTTAACTTTAGTTCAGTGTAAGTGTTGGTAGAAAATAATATTAAGTGCATTGTGATGGGATTTTCATTTCTTTTACATTACCCTCTATCTGGTAACAAGGGGGGGATGAGATCCTGATTTTCATCAGCCAAGAGATGCGAGTGTACAATTTTTTCTTCTTGTTCACCCAGACAATATAGTTAACTTCAATAATGGAGAATCGCTTCGGTGCAAGTATCTATGCGGAAACATCCTCAGATGAATTCCTATCGGATAGTTCAGATGAAGATTCAGACGAATGCAGGGATCTGTCAACGTCGAGGTTATTTGAAACCGTGCCGTCAGCAAGCGAAGAAGTAAATCTGCATTACAAGTTGGTGCAGAGAGAGGTAAGCGGAGGTTGTACGCGGAGATACTTGTTGGACAGGTCCTAATGGTGGTGCGCAATTGATTTCTATTTTTAGAACACTGGACACTTTTCGGGGAATCCAAGATGTAAACAAGTGCAACGTGCATTTATTAAAGTGCCAAATAGACTAGGATTTTGTCTTAAGGATATTGTGCCGTATTGTTATTTGCAGGGGTGAGTAAAACCTCTTGGCAGCGGTCTGCTTTATATCATGGATTATCGTGGGAGTCTGGGTTTTGTGTTTTGTACTCACAATTGTTTAAAGTGTCGTCAAGTAGAAACACATCTATAATTATACCTAAATTAGGCCATGGTCAAATATAACGTGCTGACAGTCTCCTATTGCACTGTTTACTCAGTTGGTCAGTCAGCGATTATAGACAAGCCGTAAATAATTGCTTCTCACTTAAGTTAGCAGTAAGGTAGGCACCGCGGTTGCATCGTTTATCAGTGAGATAACCGACTTCAACGACTAGTGTGCTTAGCAAACATTCATCTTGAACTTGTTTACAAGTTGTATAAGGCAGTTCGGAGGCGAATGTGTCTGTTCAATTGTTGTTCGCACATCAAATTGCACATTAGTCTGTTTGCTACGGCTTTGTTTCCCCATTAAGGGAGAACCCCAATTTTATGTTGTTTTCGTTCAGCAGTACCTTGATGACCTTGTAATAGTTACTGTTGTAATGTTCGTGGATATATGCCCCGACGTAAATCAAAAACACTAATTATGCTCTTTCCGTTCCAGCCATATGTTTATGGGCCTAAGCGCTTGCGGACAGTATCTACTTAGCTATAAGGTGTGCTGCAACGAGAGTTCGAATGCGAATGCTTATTACTTTAATATTGGATATAAGTACACGTAAGTAGATCTGCAAAGACCACGTAAGAACCAATCCTCATCAGGTCCTCATTCTTTTAGATTGTACTTCTGGATCTACCGACCCCACCAACCGCTGCGCAGATTCTTCAAGAGCTGTCTCTTCGACGACCATGGCGTTGATAATCTGAAAAGCGTCACCATGGCACAATGGGTCACCAACCCTCGGGTGCTGATAGTACACGGCGCGGCAGAGAACGACAATGAAGACTCCTACCTAACGTATGTAAAAGTTCCTAAACTCGGTTGTTTGGATTGCAAAAAGCTGCGCGAATTCGACGAAGATGGATGTAAGTGTTTCGGGCTTCTTTCCAAATACAGATCTTAACCCATCTCTTCTTTAAGTTTCGCGGTGCGACGCCTTATGCATCAAGTGCAATCTTACAATACACACAAAATACTCAACAACAGAATCCGATCCAAAATTCAATCCACATATCAACTTGATATGCCCCGACAGAGTCGTCATCATTGCGAATGGATTTATCCACATGCTGCATGTGGATCTGGAGCAGCATACGGTCCACACTTCAACTCATCAGCAACTCGTGATAGCACAGACAACGGCCACGACGTCGGTGATAACCGCAGGAACGATGGTACGCAGTACACCACCACATGAGGCACATACAACAGCGACTGTGGAAAGAAGACAGCCGACATACTCTTGCCCCAGGTCAAGTGCAGTTGCGGCAGAAGAAACTCTTGGTTGTGATAATAAGAATAACATAGTCGCGCGTATAATCGCCGACTTCTCTGACATCGAAAACGAAGCTCAATTGGGCAGTGGGGAGAAGTCGTCTCACCGGAGTGCGGAATCGGCAAAGGCGAAGAACTTTGACGAGCTGATATTCACCTGCGGTTTAAGTACAGGAGCTGGTTCCTCGAACTCAAACAGCCAGACTTCAAACAGTGTCGCCGGCAGTAGCCAATCGAAAGTGAACCTGGTCAACCATCAGGCGAAGCGAAACCATCGAATCGTTACCAAGTCCTATCGCAATGGTGTGACTACTGTAGACCTACAGGGCGCCAGTACAAGCGTCAATGACAAGTCCAACGCCTACGAATTCTCGGAAGACAACGAAAAGTGCGAAAAGATCGGAACGTTTCGCAAACGTCGCCTAGCCGATAAGAAATACGAGTTCTCCGAGGACAATTCGGAGAACATCATTCCATTTACAAAAATTCGCATGACAACGCAAAAACTGCTTCCAGCAGCGAGCCGCCTTCATCGCACAACTAGTCATTTTCATTCGCCATGCGTTTCACCTCCATCAACATCGTCGTCGCATTCATACGAGAATATCAGCGCCACTGTTCATCATTATCACGGATTTCGATCACCCTGCGGTTCACCCGTGGGTAACACCATGATGCGGTCACCTGGACACATCTTCCAGCAGCAAAAGTCTCCACCGTCGAACACGGGCCAACAATTGTTGAATTTCAAGCCCCTGACAACACTCTCTCCATTGCAAGTATCCATGGCCAAGAGGAACCACTACGAGATTGGAAACATGTCGCCGACTCTGGCGCCGTTTTTGTCGCCCAGAAGGGAAGAGCCCAAAGTGTTTGAGGTGCCGCTGCAAGGTGGCTTCGGGCAGGAGAAACCCACGTGCACAAAAAAGTTCAAGCGTCGCTATGTGGAGGAGGATGATGCGGCATCGGTTATAACAAGCGAGGAGGGTGGGTGTTGATTTATGCTTCTCCGTTCGACCCTGTTTTATTTAAAATACTTACTTTCAGATGACTGCATCTCCCCGGGCTATCATACGTTACTGCCCGTAGAAGTACATGGATCGTGTTACTCCGACATGCAGATGATTTCCCAGATGTCCTACCAGAAGCTGAAGTGCCCGTCGGCGGTGATAACACAGCACTCATTCGACTTGGAAACGTTCACCTACTATGTCATCAGCAACTTGTGTCAGAAGAACAACAAGTCTTACGATGTCTTCTACGACTGGGCGTGTGAGCTCATCAATGTAAGTTGCCTGGCCTTACAATGAATTCTTGTTATGTAACCCTCCTCCGATAGATATGCCCGCGCAGCAACTTGATTTGCTGTGTCCTAATGGCGCACTTCACAGCTCGTGATCAGCTACCAGCCACCAGTAAGAATTGCCTCAATTGCTCAAGGAACATCGATTGTGTCTTCCATCGCAAACAGTTCGAATGTCGAATCCTCTTCACATGGAACATGGAATTGGGCGAATGGGATGTGATTGACTACGGCGAACTTCACGAATTCAACAGAATCTCTCAACCCTACGACTGTGGCAGCACAAAATCATCGAACATGTTTGGCGGCGGACTCTCACAAACGGCTAAATCTCTGGCGCAAGACTTGGCCGCCAGTTTGGACAAACTACAGGATTTTTCGTCAAATCTTCGAGTTTGGGACTCGAATGTGAGCAAGACGAAGAGTTGTCTCACCGATTTGGACAACGTGATTGAGTTCTTCCTAAAGCGCCCGCGTTATAGTGAGTAGTGTGCAGGCGTCACTACAGCCGTGCATCAGCTGAGATGTCCAACTGATGAGAAAAAGACTTTTTTTTTAAATTAGGTATTCTTTAGGGTTTTGTCAATGAAACGAAAAAAATGTGATTTGATTCGTATTTTTAAGTTTATGCAGATGTGGCGCGATTTTATTTCCTTGTAATTATCTTCTTTCAAGGCACACAGTAGATATCCTCGATCTTAATACGATCGGACATTAGGGCTTTTTTATTTTGTCTACATGATCTGTATAGACCATTGATTTCTATGGTTCACAACAACAGTTGGATCTCATACTATTGATGTAAACCGTGGAAATCGTAGATCGTGTGTGTGAAATAAAAAACGCTTAGTATGTGGGTCTAGCCAAGTCGGTGTGAGTCTGTCGGGCTGTGCCCACAGTCTCATGTAGCTACGTCGCTGTAACACAAGGTCGTAACTAATAAAAAGGGGTAGCTAAGGAAGTATCAACTGTATTTAGCTAAAATTTTGGGTTTCCTTTGTTTGCAGTACCTGTTTCTGTTTTTTTTTTTTTTTTTAGAAATTTCCCACTCTTTTGTTCAATTTAAGCTAAAATACGTACGAGTTTCTATTAAGGAATACGAGTGAGATTTGCTGTATGAAGTATGACTGAAATGTATCTCAGTGAACAAAATAAATATGATATTTGAAAGGAGATTTGGTTTTAATGCTTGGGAAGGGTGTATAAATGAAGTGGACGATGAATACTTGTCGAGTGCACAAAGATCAAGGAGGACATCGAGGATGCTTGGGAAGGTTGTATAAATGAGGTGGACGATGAATACTTGTCGAGTGCACAAAGATCAAGGAGGACATCGAGGCGTAGGGACATAAGTCTCGAATTATATTAGGGACTTTTGTCCCATTTAAGTGGGATTCGGGACTTATGTCCCTGCGCCGACATCGATAGCGCCCCTGTTAAACAGAAGGCAATAAAACCCAGTTGACCAATTGCCTTCTATTCGTTCAGTGTTCCTGTTTGATTTTCTAATATATTCACCCCTATCGAGGTATCCGTTCGGAACGGAATTTTCTCCGATCTGTACGAAATCGGAAAAATTCCATTCGAGGTATCCGTTCCGATACAACTTTCAGAAAAATTCTCCGATGGCATGTAGCGCACCTTGTCGCATTGCGTGGAACCGCGTTATATCACTTATTTTTGACAGGCCACGGCAATATTTTCCGAAGCTCTCCGACAACGAATTGCTGCGGAATATTTTCATGTGAAATGAACGCGTTTGTATGCTTCATTTATTTTATTCCGAAACGGATACTTCGAACGCAATTCGAGTTCTCTTATCCCCCATAATTCTGAAGAGGTGTTCTTCAACGCTGGCAAAACCACTGCGTAAGCTTTTCCACTTGTCCTACTCTTCTAGACTCTTCCCGAGTAGATGGAAAACTGCATTTGTCCAGCCCGTTCCTAAAAAAGGCGATTCTTCTTCACCCACCAACTACCGACCCATTGCACTTACGTCCATTCTTTCCAAGGTCATGGAAACGCTGATAAACCGTCAGCTTATGAAATATCTTGAATCACGAAAACTTCTCAATGACCGGCAATACGATTTTCGTGGCAGCAGGTCCACTGATGATTTGATGACTTAACAGCACCAAGCTCTTTTTTCGAAAATGCGTGTCTATGGGATCGACGCGTCTCTTCTTCAATGGATTAGAAACTACCTTTCTGGCCGTTCAATTCAAGTTGTGTTGGACGGTTTCAAGTCTGCAATTCACCATATAAATGCTGGTGTTCCCCAAGGCTCTGTTTTGTCTCCGACACTCTTTCTCATATTCATCAATGATCTCTTGTCTGTTACTTCTAATCCAATACATTCTTTCGCTGATGATAGCACCCTCAGTTTTTCATATTCGTTCCCTGACTCACGTCCCTGCACTTCGGCCGTGGATCTGGAACGGCGACGTATGCTAAACACATTAAATTCCGATCTTGACAGCATTATAAAATGGGGTACAATCAATAGAGTGGAATTTAATGCTTCCAAAACACAATGCTGCCTTCTATCATTAAAGCGAAACCTGAACTCTAACCCATTATCCATGAATGGGACTTGCATCGACGAAACCGAACGACTTTCTATACTTGGTATAAATGTGTCAACGAAAAACTCCTTTGGAATGACCACATATAGGTACGAAGTCGCCAAAAACGCAGCGAAATGTCTAGGTTTCTTAAATCGATGTAAGAAGTACTTTGCACCCTCCGACTTAGCTACAATATACAAGGCCTTTATTCGGCCTAAGCTTGAGTACAACGCTCATATCTGGTCAGGTGCACCAAAAACTTCATTGCACCTACTAGACAGAATTCAAAAGCGCGCGATAAAACTTATAGGTGATAGAAATATAGCGGAGTCTATTGACCCGCTCGAACATCGCAGAAATGTTTCTTGCCTTTCTTTATTTTATCGATATTTTCACCATCGATGCTCTGATGAAATAGCTAACTGCATTCCGCCCCTTCAACAATTCTCTCGCAACACCCGTCACACATCGAATGCACATCAGTTCACCCTTAAGCCTACCTTCGGACGTACTGTAAAATATAGAGATTCTTTTGTGAGTCGAACAACACGCATGTGGAATGCATTGCCTCACACGGTTTTCCCCTCTCATTACAGCCCACAATTGTTTAAGACCAATGTGCACCAGTACCTCTTCTTTATCCTCCCTATTAACCCTTCCACTCGTGCTGTGCATTAGCATTATAAGGGAACACAAACCCCTTGAGCACTAGTGAATTATATAAAAAAAAAAAAAACCACAGCTCCATAGAAAGTAAAAAGTGCATTAGATCTTCAGTGCTCCCTACCTTACTCAGTTAAATTCGTAAAATTTTGAGTTACAGCGAAGCATTGCATTGGTTTGTCTGGAACACTCACGAATGACGGTGTGGTGTGGGCGAAGCGTCTGATAACTTCTAATAACTTGAAGTCCAGTTGGTTGTATAGAGATGGCGGTGGTTGAAGGTGGAAAGAGTCTCAAACATCAACTTAATGACAGCTGGGGCTGGGGTACAACTGGAAGTTCTGTTCTGAAAATGTAAAGTCGATTGGCAACAACACTCAAAAGTAGCTCTAGACTGCTGATCGTCTCATTTAGAGATGGCGGAGTAATTTAAAATTCACCTCTATTTGGTGCCGAGGCATAGAGATATTCCAGGGAATTGTATGGCCGATAAACTCGCCAACCGTGGAACAAGTAAACCTATTTCACTAGACAAAACACATATAGGTATTACCAATCGGTACATGCAAACTTAAGTTAAAAAAAGATGCCTTCGAGAAACGCTTTAAGAGTTTGATCTCTCTAAAGTTTGATCTTTCTAAACAGAGTGCACACTAGCGCCGTAATAGGTGACATCACTGGACACTGAAGCTCGGTGTACCCTCAAACTATTTCTGTTGAAGCTGTAGAGTCGAGGATGGGGAGGAGGAGACTATCCTATAATTTCTCTGTACCTGCCCAGCTCTCTCTCAGAGGAGGAAACCTTACTTGCCAGGTGCTTGCTGGCTCTTGTACTTGGCAGATGATCTAACCTAACCTAACCTTGGCAACAACAGAGAACAGACTGCGGTAAATTTTGAAGTACATCCCTAGACATCTTCATGAGTCCAATATACCATGGTAGGCATATTTGTATATACGGCAAGGTGCCAAACATCAGTGATTGCAACACTAGAAGTTTCATATTTTTCCCAGGTGGTGTGTATGGTCAGATTCAGCGCGAGTAGGAGGCGTAATGTGATATCTACAGTGACCAAACTTATAGCCTTCCATTCCATTTGTCTCCTTGATTAACCAAATCAAATTGCTCTTTATCGTTTAATGTTTATTTGCTATTCAAAAATGTTTCCTTCCCACCTATACCTATTTATTATGGCACACCCACGCCACAGTAATTGCAATTATTCCCACTATCTCCACTATTTCTGTATTCTACGTTCAAAATTTATGAATTGAAATACCTACCCTGCACGGGTATGTTGAGCAGAAAATTGATTTAATTGCGTCCTGCATTTTTATGTCCTCTTTCTGTACGAACGCCGGGCCTCGTACGTACGTACCTACCTATGTTTATTAAAAAAAAAAAAAAATCTGAAAAACCCTGAGGTTGGAAGCAATTACTATCATTCAATTGTCACAAGTTGTATGTGCCTTGTACCGACGTGATAATGAAAACGAATTTGAAATTACTGTGGTCAATAAATTGACTGAACTTAGGACTGTAAACAATAATTTACGGGGCTAACACAATAGCACTCAAGGGTTATTAATATTTTACGTAAGGCGTACGTGATTTTTCTTTTTCAACACTCCCGCACATTTCCTATGTGCTTGTACAGTACATACCTAGGCTAGGTAACCTAGCTAGCAAAAGCGCACGCTGACACTTATGTCGATTTATTAATTTTGAATTAGGTATTGCGTGTCTATCTAATCATACGTCATGTGTGTGCCAAGTAAACGAATTAAATTAGGCGGATTCCCTGAAGTGTAAAAAAGGATTATTGCTTAGACACGCAATGGAAGCATTTTTTTGGATTGAATTAGGTATGTTCATTAAGATGCAAGAGCAATATTATGCTTTTCCAAAAAAAAAAAAAAAAAAAATAAATAAAAAAATAAAAACTCTTGAGTAGGTATGACGGAATTCAATACAAAATAGCATCTCCTGTGTCAGGCGGACTTTCTCTATTCTCTTTGGTTGAACGACAACCATTTCAATCGATTTCGATATACTTATGTCGTTTTCCATTGGGACAGAAAAATCAGTTTTTCTGCTCTCGAAATCAGCTGGCTGTCAGATTTCATGTTCCATTGGGCGCAAAAAGAGAGTCAGAGCAGTTTTGCGAATCTCGATATCCGAGCGAGATTCACACCTATTTGCACTAACCCCAAAACATTTGTCGTTTGTCAAACTTTAAAGTGTGTTTACCCACTTGAAAATGTGGAATGGAAAACGACATTATGTATCGCTTGGGACTCTCAGATGAACTGTCGGGCGAACGTAATCTACTGCTGGGTAATGTGAAGCGATTATAAATGTCGTTTTCCATTGGGACCATCAGAAATCTTTTTCAGATCTCAGATTTTACGCGGCTCATGGAACATGTAACGATATTGGTCTGCTTATGGAATTGTATTAGAGCGTTATTTGGCAGTAACATCAGCTGTTCAAATTGCATTTGTTTTTGAAAAAATCACAAATGGATATCGACTTGAAAAATGTTTTCTCTGTGAAACTTTGTGCATTTGTTTTGTTTTGATCTTTTGAATGCAAACTTCTTAAAATCAATTAAAACAGCTGTGCAAAGTAAAGGGGTATTATGGTAGTATGTGTAAATCTGAAAAAAAAAATCGAGTTCTGCAAAAAGTGATCCGGATTGAGAAAGACATTGATTTGTTTTGCCCAATGGAACATGAAAAGTGATTTAGATTAAAAAAAGATGGAGTTTTTTGTCCGACAAACGAAGAATACCACAATTTATAACACCTGAACATCGCGCTTACGAGGTTTTATTTAGATGGAACGATTCAACGACTTACTACCGCAGCTTCAGACCGACATTGATGATGTAAAAAATAAAACTGTCCTTTAAGAAATATGTCAGTAACGTAAAGAGCGCCGTCTTAGGAAAATGATCTTAATTGTGCTCAACTGAAAGCAGTTACAAGGAATCGGGCTAACTTGGGAAAAAAAAATTCATACTCCAACCGAAGGACGAAAAGTTTTGTCTACAAAGCCCTCATTCTTTCTTAGGGCTATACTTTACGGCACGGCGAGTTGGTACTCTCCTTAGTGCGAATGAGGCCAAATGGTTGGCCTCTAAAGATGTGGATCGCAGTATTGTTAGCACTCTCCCTTCATTTATCCCACGAAGCGTGGTCATTTTTTCCTTTTTTCCCTTTCCCGTACTCAAATTCCCTTTTATAACCCACGATACTTTTTGCCTCAAAATCCAGCATTTGAAAGTAAAATTTATATTACACGGAAAGAAAAATAATGTTAATTAACCTTTAGTATAAAAATCACAGTTTGTAACATTATTGCGATTATTTTTTGGTACAAGAAAATTTTGATAAAAGCAAACTAATAAGAGCAGTTTTTTAATAGATAGGTATTTGTATTTAGTGTGTTGATAACATTCTGAAATGTAGGAGTTTTCATGAAATTTCAGCAAAAATTTATATTTTGAATGTTTTTTTTGTTAGATTCCTAAAATTCCCACGATTTGGTGCTTTATCCCTTTGTCCCACGAAAGGCTTTGCGGACATCGATATTCCCACCAAAAGGGATAAATCCCACGATATAGTCCAAAAATCCAAAATACGACTGTAATCGCGCTTGATCACTTTGATGGTTTTGGGAAGAACCTAACCTGATTAATTGGAGTGACTCCCTTAAACCTTAAAAGGGTTTAAAACAGGTCTGATACAAGGCAAATGATTAAAAATATCATTTGATTTATTTGCTTATGACTTAACAGGACGCACCGGCTGTAAAAGTGAAACAAACCTAAGGGTTTCTTTTTAAATTAGCAACAAAATGAATGTTTTATGTATTTTTTTTTGTATTTTATTTATTTCGTCTCGTTTTTCTTCTCCTCAGTATTATTGCAAATTTATCATAGTAAACAAAATTCTAGTTTGTTTGCTTTCACCAGCTCGAATAGAGCAAGTATTGCTTTTTGTTTTGGTTCACAAACTTGGTTGTTTTTTTTTTGTTTTTCTGCAATTTATTATTATTTTACAATTTATGTAGCAACTTTTAATTTTTATATTTTATTTAGCTCTTTCACTAATGGCTGTACTTAAAGACCCGTTAGACACATTAAAAAAAACTTAAAAATAAAAAAGTTTTTTTTTTTTTAATCTGTAGCCCTTGCGTATAAAAAGTGATAAAAAAATAAATAAATAATAATTAACAACAAATTAAGAAAATCACTTCTCAACTGCATTAATGATTATTATTTTTTCTTCGTAATATGATTTTTTTTTTTTTCAAAAATGACTTACAAGTACCAATGCTTTACATTTCGGTTTTGTTGAAAGAAATTTAATGTGTGTTTTTTTTCCGAGTATATGTTTTAAATTTTTACAATTTGTTATTTTGGTTTCGATTGCTTAATGAGTGGCTGTCTGAATTTCGCCAAATTTTTTGTTTTGAACTTTGAACATGATAAGATTTTTTTTTTTTTTTTTCATTTTTCTTTTATACTTATAAACAAACTAAATCACACTTTATTGTAAAAACGAAAAAAAAAGCAAAATACAGAAATAGATAAGTAATGTTTGTATTTTTATGGAATACCCTTCCTGCTATTGAATGAATACAAAAAGAAAGTAATGCTCTACCTTACACCGTAAAGATTGTGTGTGTGTGTTTTTTTTTTTTTTTAATTATTACTGTTTTCTGTTTTTAACAAAAGAAATGTTGATACCTTTGCTGCTAGTATCTATGCGGATTTGTTTTGTTTTTTTTTTCGAATGATTTACAGTTGATTATAATTTAAATATATTTTCTTTTTATGAAGAAATTTACAATAGCATTATTACAATTTTTGCCCTTAATTTAGTTTTTATGAATGAATTTTCTCTTTTGTTTTAATTTTACTTTCTTACAGATTGATTCTTTGTATAGTTTTGGATTCGTTTTTGATTTTTGCAATTTTGTAACGATTTTTGTTTGTAGCAGAATTATTTTTGCTTTTCTATACAATCACTATTAGTTATTTTAAGTCTACATATAATTTTTTTTTTAAACAACTAAAAAAAATAAAATAAAAATAAAAACGAATCGAAAATTATAATAATTTTTATTAAAAAAAAAAATATATATATGCATATATTTATATTTAATTACGAAAAATAAAAATAAATTAATATTATTTTTGAATTTTCCTCTGTACTAGTCCCGTAGTCGTATGACCATTCGTCGTGATCGCTAAACCATTTTTGTGTACTCCATTGGAGAGGCTGCCGTTAAGACTGCCATTGGCACTGCCGTTCATCGCTGATTTTACGCCATTCGTTTGCGTCTTTTCGTACGGTGACTTTGTGCCATTGCAATGTCCATTGGCGATAGCTTTTTCTGGTGCTGGTGCATTGGCATCACCGTTGCAATGGCCGTTCGCCTCGGCGGCTATGTAGCTTTTGTCGCGCCTTTGTAAAACGAACATGAGGAGATTTTTGTACTGCTGCATGGCGCAAAAGAAGAAAAAGCAAATTAATGCATATTTAGAAAATTTATTTTTAGGAATTAATTTGTATTAAAATTTAATTTAGGAGATTGGTGGTGTTTTCTTATTTTTAAGAAACCTGACTGTATTTATTCATCTGCGAGTTTTAGTTATAAAAAAAAAGATTTCTTATATTTAGCGCTTTATTTAAAGTGGACATTGTAGGCGCAGTAGCTCAGTGGTTAGTGTGTTGGACTAGTAAGCGAGGGGTCGAGGTTTGAATCACGCAAAAACCCAGATTCCAACTTAGGGTTTTTTTTCCACTGCGCCACCTCTCGCGAACGTCTGACAAACATCCGAGAGCATAACTGTCTTAAAATAGCTTCTCAATTGGCCGTTTGGAGTCGGCATAGAATTGTAGATCCCTTCCATTCGTTTCAACTTTGAAAAACTCACATAGAATGGTTGTGAGAAGCTAGGCATAGGTTTGGGAGACGAAAAGAGACCCGACAATGGTGGTCTCATTCGAATATCTCTCGAATTTATATACTTTACTTCTAAAGTGGACATTGTTATGTCACAGTAACATTAAATAGTAAAGTGCTAGATTTATTTTTTAAAGGTTGATTGAGGACTTTCAAGAATCTAGTTTAAGCATAAGAAGCTGTTGGCAGACTTTCTTGTGGCTGTTTTGATTGGCCTTTAACGGTCAAATGAACAGTTGACGTTTATAATAAATATTATCGTGACTGAATAAGCTGTTAGTACGTCGGATGACGATTGCCTTTTTAGGACAGTTTCCATTTTTATTTTAAATTATCAGCGTGAAGTTAACTGTTAAAAAATTATTCATGTTTGTAGTAAAATAATCACAGCTTTCAATTAAAAAGGAAAAATTTTCAAATATTTATTTGCGAAGAAGTTATTTCAAATCTTCTACCTACCCTACGCCCGCTAATAAATAAATCAAATAGCGACCATTAGGGTTTAGTAGTCTCAGCCACTATTTTCATATACGTACCTAGTATTCCCTCAACAATTTCATAAATTATCCCCCATTTTAAAGTAGAACATCCTTACGACACTTTACACATTTACTCCGTTGTTTTAAACCCATAAGTGTTCATATCAACAATTCGACCGAGCACACTATCGTGACAATTAACCCTATACATGCTATGCACAAAATGCTTACGATATCCTTGTTAAACCGCACCAATACAATACATGCTATATTGGGGTGTGTACTAGTACGGATAATACAACCCAACTATTGCGCAATCTAATCCACTTAAATATTAGTAACTGGGTCAAGCATTAAATAGCCCATTTGCACGATTTTTTTTATTGTGTCTTTCACAGCACCACAAGTTCAGACACCAAGTCTGCAATATCTCGTCCGTGTATGGCATATTTTAAGCAGTTAATCAAGAGTTCCGCTTGCCTCAGCGTTACCCTAAAGCAGTGCTTCCCAAACTATTTTGGGCAAAAGACCCCTTTTCCAAAATGAACTGAAACCTTAGACCCCTATAGCGAAATTACTTTAAAAACTCGATCTCTTGTTTTGTTCCTATTGAAACAAAATACTTACCAATTTAAAAACTTTTCGCTTGGTTAAGTGAGTAAACTTGACATAATTTTCTCATCAAAATTTATCAAAATAAATAGACAGAAAATTCAGTAAGTATCAAGTGTACCTAATTAATAATTATTAAAATAAATTAAGTAAAAATTGTTTATTGAACAAACATTAAAATAGTAAAGTAAAAAAGAATAGATAAAAAAATCAATGTGATGGATGAACCTGGTGACTTTCTACCAATCTAGTTAGATCCGGTTCAATATTGGTGAGTTGCAACCTTAAATCCCCGCGTTCGTTGATTTTCAAACAGTTTCTTTGCTTTGTCAAAATATTTGTAACCACACTAAAACCTTTTTCGACTAAGTATATATGATGATGGAAAAGCGATAAGGTATTTTTCAGCAATTTTCCACAATGCATGATACTGTGTTTCAATGTTGCGTTGCAACCAGAACTTTTAACAGCCTTGGTTGAAATTCTGTTTAAGCTCCTTGTCTGTGCTAATGGTAATCAATCATTGCGTTTGGCGTTTATTTCAAATATTTTGTGGCTGACACAAAAATGGAAGAAAAACTAATAGAATTTTCAACGAAAATATTTTTTCAGCTAATCGGCAAAGGTAGTTAGTAATCGCAGTAGCTTAGTGGTTAGTGTGTTGGACTGCTATGCGGGGGTCCCAGGTTCGAATCCCGCAAAAACCCAATTCCGACTTAGGGTTTTTTTCCGCTGCGCTACCTCTCGCGAACGTCTGACAAACATCCGAGAGTATAAATGTCTTGAAAAAGCTTCTCAATTGGCCGTTTGGAGTCGGCATAAAATTGTAGATCCCTTCCATTCGTTCCAAAAATGAGAAACTCACACAAAACGAATGGTTGTGAGAAGCTAGGCCTAGGGTCTCTCCGGACCTGTTGCGCCAACTATTTATTTTTTTATAATCGGCAAAGGTATAAAAACTTCCTGTAGGACTGTTAAACCGATAAATGCAATACAATTTTGCGAATTTTGTTGAATTTCTCAATTTTCATTTTTAACGAATTTAATTACAAACAAAAACAAATCAGCTGCTTAGTCGGCGAATGATGGAAGCTGATGCATGCATGTCGAACAATTTTCTGCACATGTGTTTTGGGCAAAAAACGTTTTTTAGTACTTACCCTTTTACTTTTGCTTAAGCTTCAGACATGTATGGTTACGCTATTAACGCAGTAGGTAACTAAGGATTTTGTAAATTTTGTTTCAATCACTTTATTTTAATTCACTTTATTTAGCTCTGTAATCACTTTGTAATCTTTTGAAATAAATTAGTAGATGAGTGCATTCATTGATTGTTGATGACTAGAATGCCCACAAATCATTACAAAAGCTGTCTGTGCCCACATGAAACTAACAGTACTTTTAATTTATTTTATTTTTGTTGTTTTCTTCGTCTCGTCATCGATAACAATACCGGAGCAATGAGATATGAACAGCTGCCAGTGCCAGCTTACCTCGAGCCGTAGCAGATGAGTTTTTTTTTTATCTTGTTTAAATTTTTGCACGCTTATCGACGTGTTGAGTTTTTTAAAAGTAGAACAATGATACCTATTCCCAACTAAAATATTTGTCATTCTTAAAACAAGTTGGTACAGGTTACACAACTTATACAGTATTCTGAACGTTTATAATAAGACCTTCTGATAATTAATAGGGGTCGATTTTTAGACCTCGTCGACCCCCAAAGTCAGTTTTCGTTTATGTTGACCCCTAAAAAACCGGTATCGACCCCAAGGGGTCGATATCGACCACTTTGGGAAGCCCTGCCCTAAAGCAATGAGCAATCCAATATCTTGTATAGTGCATCATAATAGTAACCCCAAAACGTGGAATTATCGTTCAAACGATTACTACCCCCACCATGTTCTGAGTGGGTAGGTATCTGTCTCTCAAAAAATAAATCACATGTAATCTTAAAATGCGTCATAGTTCATTGTCAATCGGTTTCGACATCAATTATTCTTTTTACTAATTATTCACTATCTCCTCACATGGTGAACGGGAAAAAAAAGCTAAAAACATGTGAAAGTTATTACATCACCCAAATCGCGATGACTTTCCACCTGTTTCTGTCTGGTTTTGTTAGAGTAAGATATTCGTCAGATACGAATATGTATTGTGTTTATTGGATTTGGATCTATGGTATAGCTCAGCGCATGTATCGCATAATGCTGCTGATGTGCATTGTCGACTATAGATATAGAAGAGCAACTATTGGCCAACTGCGATTATTTGAAATTCATATCTACTCTCGTCGATAAGTTGTTTCGCAAAGTTTATTTGATGTCTCCTTATCACTCACCGAAAACTAAGTTTGCACACAATTCAACCAATCCGCGCGTGTGACAAACACAAACACACCAAAATTTGGTATTCGTAAAGTATCTTTATCGCGTAATAATCGTATATTCGCGTAAATAATGGATATCAATATCAGTTTCTTCAACTTAACATTGAAAAGGAAAAATATTTCATAAGATGTCTCGTTGAACGAAGTTGTTTTTTTTTTAATATCGCATAAACTTATCTTAACATGGAAAAAACAACTGTTATTATTGAGTGTCTTTGAATTGCATTTTTTGTTTTTTAATTTTGGAATTTGGGACAAACTTATTCAAATAACGAAGAGAAAAGGCCAACAACTGGATAACTGGTTGGGTATACATAATACAGACACAAACCGGTGTAGTTTCTTCCCCTTTCGATCGGCTTAGGTGGTAACAAATGAGTTGATGAGGGGTTGGTATAGTTGGGCATTATTATTTGCTTACTAAAAGCTTTCCGCGTTTGCTCGTACATTTTCGTGAATTATTTATGAGCCGCTAATGGACTTTGTTGTATTCCTGGCTGGTGGAAGGTAACCCTTCTTTAAGAATTTCCCTTAAATGCTGGGTTGGATCAGTGATGCCAACCCGAAACGAAGTATTTATGCCTAGACTCGAAAAAAATTATGCCTTTTTCAAAAAAATTATGCCTTTTTGGTAAAAAGGATAAAAATTTCATATTTTACAAAGGAACTGCAACGAACTTACAATATGATGAACATTTGTTCACAGAACGTAGGTCGATCGATTGGTTATTAAACTTTTTTTATCTCTGTAATCCAAAGCTTGGGTTTCTTGAGTAAGTCAAGTAGAGAATTAGAATATAAGCATGACGCACAGTTGTAAATAAAAATTAATTATGCGACTTTGATCAAAAACTGTACCAGATTTACCAAATTCAAATTGTATTTGTATGAATTGATGGTAAAAAACAACTCATAAAAAATTATGCCTTTATCCTAAAAATTATTCCTCAATGCCTCAAGCATCGGAATTATGCCTAAAAGGCATAATTATGCCTCAGTTGGCATCGCTGGGTTGGATACTAGTTTCGTTAGCAATGTTAAGGGTTGAAACAATTCTGCAATGACATGCATGTCAAAACAAATATTACGAGAAGTTTTGTTATCTGACGGGGCGTTTTTTCATGATAGCGTGAAACAAAAATAATCAGATTTTGGACCTTGAATTCAATGAATATAGTTTCAGACCCCTATCAAGGTTTAGTGTCCGATAGTTCCTCGTATATTAACTAAAGAAAAATGTCGATCGTGTTCAAGACTTTTTATCGAGTTTTTAGTTATCGAGCATTTTAAGTGAGATGTTCGATAACTAAAACCCCGATAAAAAGTCTTGAGCACGATCTAAACAGCAGAACTTTCAAGCGCTTACATAATAAGATCATACGATCTGATTGTTGACGTAGTTTAGCTATAGATAAATTAATACTGACATATATTTTTGGTGTTTTCTAGTCATAGTGAAATTTTTGAAAAGGGGCTGAGTGTAATTTTTACCAAATTGACTGGCCAATTTCACTGATCGCGTTCCCGATAACCAAACTAAAATTCTTCCAGATATTCTTAAGGGGATTACAAAATAAATACTTGTTCAAAACAACCCGCATGTAGTAGCTAGTAGGTGTTAATTAATTCGATTTTCACAGGCGGTGAATGGCCATTGATATGACACTGATCTGACAGTGATCTGATACTGATCTAATACTGGTTTGGCATACACGAAGCATACTCTGAACAGTTTGTTAATCGGTAAACATAATGGGTAATACAAGGTGTGTTTCCATATGATCGCTTCAAAGAAACAAAATAAATTTTTTCAACCCTGAAATCGATCTGCCATATAAAAGCGCAAACGAATAAAAATAAAAACGTTGAAACATTTTAGCTGGTGTAACCAATCTGTGTAAAAGTCTTAAATTGTATGGAGATGTTGGAAAATAATTTTCCTTTTATTTTTTCACAAAAGACAAAAGTTCAATCATTCATAAAATACATACTTCTACCTGTTAAAAAATTATTCCTACCTATAGACAGTTGAAATTAAAGATTTATATTTTGCAGAAGGCTACCATTAATCAGTGCTTCTGCTTAGGGCACTGTTAAGTTTATTACTTTCATTACATAAGCTAAAAAGGAGTGTCCGTAGTGTCGAGAATATTGCTGCCGCTGAGGCTTCAGTTGAAGAAAGCCCAAATGTGTCTCTCACACGTCGTTCTCAAGCGTTGGGCATCTCTGTGACGTCGTTGTGGCGAATTTTGCGAAAAAATCTTGGCCTACATCCTTACAAGATTAAATTGACGCAAGAACTGAAGCCGCTTGACCACCAGAAGCGTCGTATGTTCGTGAATTGGGCTGAGCAACAATTTGAAAATGATTTTCATCGAAAAATCATCTTCAGCGATGAGGCTCATTTCTGGCTGAATAGCTTCGTCAATAAACAAAATATGCGGTATTGGTCAGGCAGCAATCCACACGTACTCCACGAGTCACCATTGCATTCCGAAAAAATTACGGTTTGGTTTGGTTTATGGGCCGGCGGCGTCATTGGGCCGTACTTCTTCCGTGATGATCAAGACCGGCACGTTACTGTGAATGGGAATCGCTACAGTTCAATGATAACCGAATATTTTTGGCCCGAATTGGATGATATGGACTTGGAGGATATGTGGTTCCAACAGAACGGCGCCACAAGCCACACAGCGAATGTCACAATCAATTTATTGGAAACCAAGTTTGGTGAACGTGTTATCTCACGAAGTGGTCCAGTCGCTTGGCCGCCTCGGTCGTGCGATTTGACGCCGTTAGACTATTTCCTGTGGGGCTACGTCAAGCCAGCGACGATTGATGAACTTCGTACAAATATCGAACGTGAAATTGCAGCAGTATCGGCCGATTTATGCTTGAAACCCGTCGAAAATTGGGTTCAGCGGCTGGACTTCTGCAAGCGTGCCCGTGGTGGCCATGCAAAAGAAATCGAGTTTCATACATAATGGCATCGAACGTACTTTCACAGAAATAAAGAATTTCATTGATATCCAAAACCGTTTTTGATTTATTTAAAAAAAAACTTTTGTAGCGCTCTTATTGAAAAACCCTTTATTACTCTAATGAAAGAAAAAGTAAGTTAAAATTATTTCGCGTTGATATCAACCTATCACCCAAAGTAAATTCTATAAATAAAAAATCCCACCTCACGGGTTCATTCATACTTTTCATGGATAAATTTCCATAAAACTTATGACATGAAATATATAAACGATGTCATAAATCAGAATTACTCGTACGTTTCCACTTTTATTAATGCGAGAATCAGAAACGACAGCAACAGCAACAGCGAATTTAGGATTAGCTCTAACGTTGACGTCGCTGTCGAAATATACATTGGTTCTAAAAAGTTGTCAAAAT
The DNA here is from genome assembly GCA_946477585.1 of Cheilosia urbana. NCBI lineage: Eukaryota > Metazoa > Arthropoda > Insecta > Diptera > Syrphidae > Cheilosia > Cheilosia urbana. Next base: position 162,119,941 of record OX297853.1, read on the forward strand.
TGCTGTTGCTGTTGCTGTGTTAATCTGTTTCTCGCATACGACTTTAAAGATAAAACAGTAAAAACAAATAAGAGCATACGTGATCAAATACTTCCCATGTAATCATATTCAATACAAAAATAGTCTTTACAGATAATATCCGGACATAAAGGAGCTGAAGGAAATGACGCAGGGTCATAAGTCCACGAGCCAAAAGTCTATACTGAACCTTTGACCCTCCCAGAAAACACTCACTCACGTCACTCTTGGACATAAAGCTAATTCAAGCGTACCTACTTGTATATATATCACAAACATTTTTGTAATCTCATCCGTCGTATTTTTAAAATTTATCGAATGTATATATATACAAATATGTTAAAACCGAGTCCTTTTATTTATTTATTTTTCCTTTGTCGAATGTCGACGGGGCGTATACGTAACATTATTTTTGCAAATGAAATTTTCCTTCAATTTCTAATGACTCTTTTTCTGAATTTTTTTTCATGAAGAAATGTAAACCAGAATATTCCAGGCTAACTCCTAGCAGTGTCAAAAAAATAATCAACACTGAAAGTCGTGAGAAAGGGGACGTTCGGATTCATAGTTTAGTAAGTTGACAAGCTGTCTGACTAGATGTCTTTCAGTTTTGATTGGCCCAGAGTGGTCACGTGATTAGTTTTTGCAGTTGACGTTTATGGAGGGGAAGCCGACAAATCTAGTCAGGAAAATCCTGCCTGCATACTCAGTTGACATTTCGAAGAGTAAGATTTAAAATAAACAGAGTGGCCGTGGCAGAATTCTGAGGAGTCGAAAAAAAGGCCAGTGAGAGAAAAGGGTGCCATTTCTAAAGGTACTCTGCAAATTTCGAATTTTCGCACGATATTTAATAACCATTAGTTCGCATAACAGTGTAATATAGTTGTGATAGGCAAACTTGTTACATTTTAAATGTACTTATTTGAAAATATCAACTTTTGGAAAAATTTTGAGGGGTCTTTTCCGAATAAAAAAGGGCAAATCAAACAAAGGCAACGCTGACCGCGAGAATACAAAAACAATTCAAGTTGCTCAGTCAACGCGTTCGGATTCCTAGTCACGACGAATCTAGTTGACGTTTTACATAAACTATGAATCCGAACGTCCCCAAAGACAATAAAAGCTTGCAGCTGTAGACTGAGGAAATTTTTAAATTTAGAAGGTGCTTTCGAACAACTCTTTATGCGTATAGTGTTTTTTTTTTTTTAATATTAACAGATATTATTTGAAGTAAGGCTCTCTCTTTCAACTTTCGAAAGCTAGTAAGGTTGTTCTTATCATTTCATTCACATTTATATCATTGCCATCCTGAAACTGTGTCAAATGTTTATCATGTACATAGGTAGTTGGGAAAGAAATATCCAAATGTTAATCAGTTGAGTGTCTATCGATTTTTCCATCGAAAATGTCATCGACAGCTCGGAAGTGGTCGTTGAATTTATTTATAAGATGATAAGATCACTTGTGAATACATCATGTAAGAATTATGGGTTACACGTTTTAGGACTAATCACAAGGAAATATTAGCTAACAAGTTTTATACTTGAAAGATTTGCCTGTAGAATTTGACGATTACTGGCAATGAGGTTGGTATTGTACTTGCAACTTTGACGTGTTACACTTTTGAAAATTTGCAAAAATTAATTTGCACGTTTTGCTAGAAACTACTGGCGTACATTACGCGCAGCTTCGAGCACAAGTACACAAGTCTTACAATTGCGAATGTTCAATCTGGCAACAAAATCAACATTGATCTTGCAACTTCTCATAGCAAAGACATGGTACACTTCCGTATTAGAGGCCATTTAACACGAAGCTACATCTCTGCAAGTCTCACAAACGACTGTTGAACTTTACAACAAAATTAGCACTGAATGTGTTACTTTGTGTTACAGAAGTCTGTTTACAGTTGTGGAATTCCACTTGAGCTTCAGCTGCATTACGTTTGAATTCTCTATTCTTTAGTATATAACAGGAACCCACAACTCCACGAGTGACTAAGGTCTTTTGCATTTTGTTACATTTTTTTTCACGCCACTTCTTCCGTAAACAGTTCTAATTTTAAATGAAACTTAAACGAGCTAGCCGTGACTTAAATACGAATGAGCGCAAGGACATCTCTGTTGGCAACATTTCCCATTGCTAAAATATAACTAAAATCCCACTAAAGAACCACCAAAATCATGATACATATGTCAAAAGAAATAAGAAATTGTCAAATACTGTAAGTACATACCCTTCGGTTGCCCTTGTACGTGGATTTGTAGAATTCATTGAACAGGAAGAAGAACATAACAGCATGCATACCGATCCACCAAACGAACGCTTTCGGGTAATTGCACTCGATGAACAACAATTGGAAGGCATGAACCATAATCGCAACAAATTGAATCTGCAAAAAATAAACAAAAATAGTTCATCAGTTAAAAAGGAACAACAATAAGAAAAACATTGCCCCATCAAAAAATATACGTTCAAGTAAACATTACCATTTGCAGAGTGGTGAGGTACCTCTTCCACCACAAGTACTTTTGATATTGTGGACCCATGGCAGCGAATAGGTAGTACGTGTACATAACAATGTGAACGAATGTGTTGAGGAGTCCGAAGAACGTACTATGACCACCTGTAAAATGTAAGTGTGTACAATTAATATTAAATCAGTTTGCTTTATGGAGTGTGACACGGAATTGTTGTCTCTGCGCTCTGTTACTGATGTTTCAGTTCTGCAAATATTTGGCGTCGGTGTGCGAGTTAACAGTTTATCACATGCAACATACCGACGATGCAATGTTGTGGCGTAAAATTGCTGTCTATTGCATCACAATACTCCAGTGAAGAATGGGGAAAATAATTAGGAATTCAAATATTTTCACCGTTGGTTGGTTTCGGTTGGAATACATTCGAATTTCACTGTGTGTATGAAGGGGTAGTTATCTTTCTTATATCAAAGAGTTTTTATATAAAATCGCCTGGAATATTATGACTCTGTATGAATTTGTACACTCATCTTTGTGGCTATCCAAACAAACAACAAATTTAGCGAAGTTGCCTTGCATTGTCTCGAAAGTGCACAATCATTCATGGTGTAGGTATTCTAAAAAAAATGCAACCACTTCGCTAGACAAAAACAAATCAACGATGAGAATTAGACGTTGATGTCATTTCGACAACTAAGCCGGTCCAAATCAATTAACACGTTTGTGAACTTCGCACTACAGTCAATTCGTAAGTATACTTGTTGTTCATTGTAATCGCGCATATAAACAAAATCGTTTAACAAATAAAAAACAAATAAAAAATATCTACTTCACAAAATATCATCACAAACATAGACCAAATTGTTGTTGTCAATTTTATAATCCACTAGCTACCCGATAAAATGGTCATACATCATTACGTTAAACATTTGGAAAAATCAAAACCAGTTTCGGCGGCAAATTTGCTAAATCACTATAGATTTTGTGGAAAAATGCCAATTGGTTGGTGGAGAACGGAGATTATTAACTTACCTGGAGTGAATTTGACACCAAACCAAACAGACATTGGCATACATCCGTGATGAATTACATGTAAAGTTGTGACTTGGCTAGTCTTCTTTCTCAACACGAAGAAAATCTAAGAAAAATAAAAAAGCAAACAAAACAGTTAGAGCAAACGAGAAAGACAATGATGAACAAGAAATATTTTGAATTTGCATAAATTAAAAACGTCACGCTCGCAAGTGTCAGTTAACTTTCGACCAGGTATCTCTTATACCAGTTTTTTTTTAATTTGAGGATTCATTGACCTACCCTACAGTGCAATTGAAGACGGTTCACTAAAGTTCAAAAATGTTTTAGATTTTTTAAATGCTCACCAGAGCGATGTCATTCCGCGAGGCCAATAACAACCGTCTTTCGTACATTTTCTACGCATACCATCGTTAGAATCGTAGGGCTCTAAAGCGATCAGCGCCTAGAACCAGTGGCGACGTAAGAAACAGTCCCAAAAGATCCGTCGCAGTCAGTTGCACTAAATATTTTTCGCTGAATAGTTCCAAAAATTGCGACAGAATCTTTTCACAAAAAACTTAATGAAAGGCACTTTTGAATTTCGGAAGACGAAAGAAATCGTGCGAAAGCGAAAATCTGCTGTACATATTTTCGTTTTCGTCATCCTATTCGAAAACGCATAGGAAGCAGAGTACAGTAATTTGTACATTTTTAGAATCATTTTCATTCGAGGAACTTTGGTTTTTGAGAGAACCGCCTAAATGTAGGGGAATTGTGCGTAAGATGACATACTTGTTCTTGAAAGAGAAAAATAAAAATATTTACAAATCAAAGGGATGAAAACAAAGTGAATTCAAATAATTTGTTTGTTAGTAACAAAAACTGCATTTAAATTAATTGTCTAAATAATAAGTATTATTTTTAAAAATATTTTTAAAGTTCGGTGTAGGATTACACATAGCAATGGCCAAATTTATTTATTTTTTCCCGACACCTTGAATAGCCTTAGCCATACGTCTTTTGACAAAGTTCGCTTGCTTGAGGTTCCTTTTTAGTTATTTAGCATACTACAATGAAAATACACACAAATTAAATAAAATGGGTAAGATGACGGTGATTTAGGTAAGGTATCGTGTCATCTTGCCCGATATACTCGTAAGTAGAAAAGTTTAGCAGATTGTAGGAACCAACAATTTCTTATGAGGTAAAAATGTCGCATAGAAATTTTGGACCTAAAATTTTTGATTACTTTGTCATTCAAGGCACGTTGTAAACTTGCTGCCGAATTACTGTGGCCGTATTTTATTTTTTTTTTAAACTTCTGACTTATCGCCAGGGCGATAAAGAGGCACTTTGACCTAAAAGATCTATTGTGCCGAAGGTTGCCAGAAAATAAAATTTAGGCTAGCAGAGTTTCCCTAATGTAGTTGATAATGTTTTCAGCAGAGGACTTCTTCAGTTCTTCAGGACTAAGTAATTCACGGAAGAAGAATTTCCTTCTAGTACTGTATAGAGCTGGGCATTCGCACAAGATGTGTTCAGCTGTTTCGTCTTCTTCGAGACATAGCCGGCACTGCGGGGAGTAGATGATATCGCAGACCGTGGTGACCAGTTAGGTAGCCTACAAGGTTTTTGATATCGTGCCTTCTAAGGTTTAGAATTTGTTTGGCATTTCTTTTAAATGGTAAGATTGCCCTTTTGGCTTGTCTGAGGCCTGGGATTTCTTCCCACTGTTTGATACACATTTTGTGTTCCCAGCTTTTTATGATAGAGTTAATTGCTGATTTGGTGACGGCACAGAAAGGTTTTGGTCCTATGAAAGGGGTCTCCGACCCTTTCCTAGCAAGCTCGTCAGCTTTTTCGTTTCCTTCAATACACTCGTGTCCGGGAACCCACCATAATTTGGTTTTGTTTCTGGAGCCGAGCGATTGGAGGGCATTTAGGCAGTGCATAACTGATTTTGAGACAATGATTGGTGAGCTAAGGGCATTTATAGCTGCTTGACTGTCTGTGAATATATGGATGTTTGCACCTTTTATACCTGAAGAAATGATGAGGTTTGCGCATTCCTTAATGGCATGGAGCTCCGCCTGAAATACACTGGGGCTTTTCCCCATAGGTATTGATAAATTGCGGTTTGGACCATGTATGCCAGCTCCCACACCCGATTCCATTTTGGAACCATCCGTATACCACCTTAGGCCGTTTTGGCAGTAAGGTGGGTTATTGCTAACCCATGCTTCTCTTTTAGTGATCTCCGTGGAGAATTTCCTTTTGAAGCATAAAGTTTTTGGTAGTCGGTCAGTTACCGCGCAGGTCATGTCAAGTTCCGGAAGTTCCGAGATAAGGGTCAATAGCTCCGGATGGTCACTGAAGTTTATCTCTTCCCCTTGTGCCAGGCCTGCTGAGCTGCGTATAGCTACTTTTTTAATATGTATGTGGAGGGGTGTTAATCCTATTAAAGCTTCTATAGCAGCTGTAGGACAAGTTCACATTGCGCCGGAAAGACCCAGGCATGCAAGCCGTTGCAACTTGTTCAGCTTTGAAATGGTGTTCTTTTGGATAACTTTGTTCCTACTGTGGCCGTAACTAACATCTTAAAACTTTATGTCCAGACATGTTTGGCAGAACTGTGGCGCTTATGGTTAAAGAGTAATTGCAAGTTTGTCATCTTATCGGGTATGTCATCTTAAGCATAATTCACCTATCCTCTTGCACATTTAGCTCTTCGGGTTCTATATAAGTAAGGGTATTCACGTATCGGGGTAACAGACCTAGTAACACTTTACTCTGTTGTATTTTTCGGTTACAATAGGGTTAGGGTATAGATAAAGTGCAAACGTGTAGCTAAATTTTAGTCAGTATATTTTGTTGTCGAAGTGCGAAAAAAAGTTGCACTTTCACACTTTCGCAGTGATACAAGACCAGTTGCATCGGATCGTGAATACCCCTAATATTTAAATTGCCTAACTCTAAATAATTTACTTTATTGAATCGACTTTCTTCTCACTCCGAGGTCATTAGTTTCATTTTATGGTGCAGTCTTTCCATAATAACTATAACTATAGCCACGAGCATCGTGCATCACCATATTGACAACACCATATTTTTTAAAAATAATGAACTGTTTATCACCCAAAATGGTATTTCTATCATAGAAAGAATATAGTAAAATTGAAAATTAAAGTGAACGAGTTTTACTTTACTGTATACACGAAACGAAAATTTATTTTCTTTCGTTTTGTGAAGCAAAAAATGGCAATCCTTTTTTTTTTTTCTTAGTTTTTTTTTTTTTTTTGCTTTAATGAAAACTGGAGTCAGATTCTATAAGGCGAAACGTTTAAGCATTTTCGTGTGCACGAAGAAATTTGCTTGTGTAACATAGGGGAAATCATTCGTGCACACGAAAACGTTTTATCGTTTCGCCTTACAGAATTTGGCCCCTGCATAAGTCACTTTCATTTTCGAAGTTACATGATGCAAGACGTTCGTGCAAGCGAAAACGATTTAACGTTTTTATCCTACAGAGTCGCAGCCATGCATGGTAAATATGTACTCTCATTATCTCAGGACTTTTTTTCATATGAAAAGAAAGTTTTCAGAAAAAGTAGAAACTTTGAACTCCTTCAGACAGATGAAATTCTCTTTTAAGTTGCACAAATGGTAGCTTGAGCGAATAGTTTGTTCTTTCTTTATTTTATTAAATTTCAGCAAATCAGTTAGAAGAATTTTGGCAGCAACATCGTCCAAATTTCTCATCACACAGTTCAGATTAAACTTCCAAAATATGGCAAAATCAGTATACGTTCATACATTTAATAACATAAAAATATAATTCGTCTAATATTTGTACTCACCGTGTCCATGAATTCTGTGAACTTTGAAAAGTAGTACCACCAGCACGCATGCACCATCTAAAGTTGTTCCCGTTAATAAAAGGAACATTCCAGAAAATATTAATATTAATATTAAGTCATAAAAATAAAAAATAAAAAAATATTTAAATTGTACAAAAAAGTACATATAACAAAAAACATCACAAAATTGAGTAGGTAAATTCAAAAAATTGTAACTTAAAACTAAATAAAAAACAAAATCAATGTTCCAATTGATTTGGATGACATTAAACTGCAGCTCTCTCGAAAGTTTTTTTTGTTGGTATTTTTTTTTTTAATCAAAAACTGAAAATAAATTATATTTCTCTTTCATTAAACGAAGGAAAAAAATATAATTCTGGATTTTTCGTAAATTTTGTTTTCTCCAAAAGCAGTTAGTACGAATACAATGATTTCTATTTGATAACAAGCAGAAGCGCTTTACGCCTTATACGCAGATTATTATTATTATTTTTTTAATTATCTATACGAGAGCCATTTAAATTTGATTAGTACTTATAGAATGTATTTCCATAATTGTTATTTACGCCACTATAAAAAAAATAAAATCAAAATCATATTTCCTTTTGTTAATGCGTCTAAAAGCCATTTTCTAAAAAAAATACTTTCTCAAATGTTAATTGTTAATTTGTTAGGGACTCTTAACCGTTTTCTTTGTTTGAAGGAGAAAAAATTTACAAACATTTGAAAGAATATAATAAAGTAAAAAAAAAAAAAAATTGAAAATAATTGAATAAATTGATGTACCACACATATATCTGTTACCACATACCCTTAATGTTCTAGGGTTATTACTATAGTCAACTGGCTGACATCGGAAGTTATAATGTCCCGTTAGCCAACCGGAAAAAGCTATCTGTAATTGTAAAAAAAGTAAAAGAACAATGTTTGTTTTTTTTTTTTTTATTATCTTGATGTGGGTATCGTCGTTCGGTGGGTTGTAGTTGTTTTATTTTTTGTCAGTCAATGAGTGCTTTTGTTGTTGTTGTTGTTGGTGGTGGTATGTGTGGATGCAGGTAAATCTCTCTTCCATCTCTTGTTCTACGAACTAATTGCATTATATTTTTATTTTAACTGAATGTGGGTCCTTTCTGGCTGGCTTCGTCGACTTTTTGTTTACTTTCCTCTTTACGAAAAAAGTCCTTAAAATGTGTCTTTGTCGTGACATATATAATAGCCAACTGGATAAATTTGCTGCGCTTATACATTTTTTTAAATGCCATTTTAATGCATCGAATATTTCTTAAAGTTATTATAAAGATTTAAGCAAAGGTAGGTAATATTTTGTAGAGTGAAGTGAGACAGGCATATGATGGACAAGAAGTTTCAAATTTAAATCTACAAATCGAGACTTGTACAAGTAGGTAACATGTTTGAAGAAGGCACAATAAGTCAAGTATGCATTTACACGGGCAGATTGTGGGAAGACATTATTTGCTATAAGTAGGTATAACAAAATTAAACCCGCAATCCACCCAAAAGGAACTGTCCTCAGCTAGAAAGCAATAACTGTTGACAATTTTTACATTTTTGGAGTATTTATTTTATTGTTGCAAAAATGCAGTTTTGATATTTATTTAATATTTTAGGAGCTTGCGGTTGGACACTCCAACCATCGGAGAAGGTGCAGACATTGGGCCAAATCTGTTGCAAGAAGGAAAAACCGCTAAAGTCGAGTTTAGACGAAATTAAGTTTTTGATATCACTAAATTCAGCATGGGCAAATCTTCAAGATACATTTTTTCTAGCTCTTTATCTTCAAAATTGGAACTACAATGCCGTCATTTAATAATAGATATTCTAGAACCATTTTAAATTTTTAAATTTGTAGCGAAACTTTAATACGCTCTCGTCAAAAATGTTCAAATTCGACTTTAGAGGTTTTTCCTTGTTGCAACTTGCAACAGAAATATCCAAGGAAGCTCTGTAAAATGTGTCTTCACATCCACAGCAGAAATTATTTCCTGTGAAAGATTGTTGGAGAGACATTCAGGGAGTTTTTTAAGCCCTATCCCTATCCAGAGATTGACGAGCTAGAGTCTCAATCTCAATATGAAATGAAAGTGCTACAGTTTTGGCTCATGTATAAAGTTGCCAATCTTATGATGTTATACACAGGGATGCCATTTTAACACAATTTCGGTCAAATTTTACCGAATTCGAAGTGTTTTGACCGAAGAAAATCTTTGAATATTTTATATCTTAAATATCTAAAAAAAAAAAAAAAAAATGCAAGACGCGACCATACCTAGGAGTTGATTGCGAGGAGAATATTTTAGAACTCCAATCTAAAAAGATTGTTACTGAAGAACAAATAAGTGTACTACGTTACAATTGTAAGAACTTTCTTATCAAGCTCATTGAGGAATTGTAGGCTCGAATGCCCAGAAATTTTAATATACTTAAACAAATTCGTTTGCAGAAAAAAAATACTGCCTCAAATTTTAGACGACCTAAATATCGACAGGTTAACTAAAGACAAAATTTGTAGCCAGTGAAAAAACCTCTCAACGAACAAAGACCGAAGGCTCGAATGCAGGGGCTTATTTGTAAAAAAAAAAAAAAACTAAGGAAGGTGGGGAATTTGATTTGTAACAAATGTCGTAAATAATTAATATTCTTCAGTTCTAAAGCATTTCTGTGTTAATATTTGGCGTATTTTTATTTTGCCCCAACAAAAAAAGCCCCTATGTCCCATTTGAGGTAAATATTTCTACAAAAAAAGGATTTAACCTTTTGAATGACTTTTAACAAAATATTTAACGCTTCAACGTAGGTATATAAATGCAAAAAGTATACTTATATAGGTAGACAAACTACTACAACAAATTAAGGGTGTTTTTTTTAGATATGCGGAAAGTCTTCCTTCATTCAAGACCTCAAAACTTCTTGCCCATCATACGTTTTATAAAAAAGAGATACTATTTCACTGAAAACCAAAAAAGCTATATACAGTATACACCACTACTTCTTAAAAGCAACATTAAACATAAAAAGCTGTCTCTGTCCCTGGCGAACGACCGAGACAAAATTCTTCAAACAAAAAGTTGAAAATCTGAGAAATATATAAGACTTGGGCCAATTTTTCAATTCTCCTCGGACACAATTTTTACAACCGTTTTTTTTTTTTTAATTAATATATTATTTTTTTTTGTAAATGGACTTTAGAAAAATCGGCCCGTCGGAAAAAAGCGAACTCGTTTTATTACTGGTGAAAATATTGCAAATGTGCTGAATAATAGCTAGTGAACAAATGAAGAAAATACATAAAAAAAGAAACTAGTTTTAATATACACACAGACGAAAATGACTGATGAACCAAATAGATAGAGCTATTCTATAATATCGTGTCTGTCTGAAAGGAATTCTTAATTTAGTTTAAATAAAGAAATAACTTTCTTGTATCTGTCATAAAAAATAATACTTTCAGCTGTTCTTTTGTGTTGTATAGTTTCTAAGTGAAATGCATTTTAATGTGTAGGTATGTACTATGTATAATGAAGATTTTAAAAACAATCTCTACTACTTGTGCTTAATTTGTTTTTCTTTCTATAGCAGTATTAACCTTTTATAGGAAACTTTGCTATAAAAAAAAATTAGTGTAAGTGTTGGTAATTGTGTTAACAAAAAAAGAAAATCTACATGTGTTTGCCAATAATGTTCTTAAATTTTGGTTAAAAACACTTAATTAATTGCCAATTAGTTACGCTTTTATTTAAGGAAAAAACATTTTTTTAAACGAGTAATTTGAAAAAGACAGAGCGATAGTAAGTGAAAATTTTTGATTTAAGTGTTATTAAGAATTAAACGATTTTTTGTTTGTAACTTTTTCTTTTATTCTTGTTCATCTCCTTATGAGATGTATATTATATATGTTTTTTTATAGATTTACTTCGAGAGTGCGCAGATACGCGAAATGTAATTAATGCCTCGTTATTTTCAAGTGCGTATTTATATTTTTTATTTTTGTTTTATTTTTATATATATTTTTTTTTAAACCAATTGGAGGCGTAATTTAATTTGTTTGTAATCTGTTCGCACTTACTCTCCTAGCCGTTGGACTATCACTATAATCCACTGGTTGACATCTAAGGCTATAATGACCCCACCAGCCGCCCATTAATGACTAAAAATATTGAATGATTGGATAAAAAAAAAGAAATACAATTTTCAAGAATCCAAACAAGTAAAAAGAAAGAAGGATATAGTTTTTTTTATTTCTTTTTGTTGGCTGTTTCCTATAGGATTAGGATATTCCATTTTTTTCTTTTAATAATTCAAAATTAATAGGGCTGGTTGTATGTATACATATTTTATGATTTTTTTTTTAAATCCTTTCTAAAAAAAAAAATATACAAATGTAGAATTGCATTATTAGTTCTTAGGTAGAAGCCAAAAGAGGATCGTATTGAGATTAGTTGCGCGATGAAGATGATTGTACTTACCTCGTAAAACAGCCATGCGCTAAATATCACTTGTACTAGATTATAAACTATTAGTGTGTTTTGTAGGTGGAATGGCTTGCGATTTTCCATTAATCGAGGTCCTAAAACCTGAAAGAAAGAAGAACAGAAATCGATTTTATTTCATGTTAATAGAATAAAATAAACAACAGCTTCGATGATAAATGATGCTTTACAAATTAAATCAACACATGTAATCTTTTGTAATTGTACCTAGAAGTACAAATTGACTCAAAGTGACACTCAAATAGCTATTTTTCGAAAACAAAACATTTATGCACCTCTATCGAGATATCCGTTCGGAACGGGATTTTCTCTAATTTCTAGGAAATCGGAGAATTTCCACACTGGGTTTCCGTTCCGATACAACTTTTGGAAATATTCTCCGATGACGTATAGCGATATAGCGCACCTTGCCGCATTGCGTTATGTCAGTTACTTTTGACAGCTACACGGAACATTTCCTCCGAAGCTCTCCGACAACCAATTGTTGAGGAATATTTTAATTTTCAATATCAAATGAACGCGTTTTCTTTATTTCGTTCCGAACTTCGAACGCAATCAGAACAGAATTCGATCTCGTTTCCGAATTTTCTCCGAACGGACACCAGTGTTGTTATATCGTGGGATTTATCCCTTTTCGTGGGAATTTCGATGTCCGAAAAGCCTTTCGTAGGATAAAGGGAAAAAGCACCAAATCGTGGGATTTTGAGGAATCTAACAAAAAACATTAAAACTATAAATTTTTGCTGAAATTTTATGAAAACTCCTACATTTCAAGATGATTATTAACACACTGAATGTGCATAAAAAACTGCTTATATAAATTGTCTCTTTTCAAAATTTTCTAGTACCAAAAAATAATCGTAAGAATGTTAAAAACTGTGTTTTTTATACTAAAAGTTAATTAACCGTGATTTTATTTCCTTGTATGACAAATTTTAATTCTAAAAACTGGATTTTGAGGCGAAAAAGTGTCGTGGGATTTAAAAGGGATTTTGAGTACAGTGAAAAGGGAAAAAAGGGAAAAATTACCACGCTTCGTGGGATAAATGAAGAGAGTGCTAACAACACTGACGGACACCTCAATAGGGGTATGACGAAGACGCATAATACTCTTATATAGAGTTACCATGACCACTCCGAACTCGGTGGCAATAGACGTTTTGATCTGTACACTGTATAGAGATTTTATGCTGAGCCATTTTCTTTCTTTTTATAAATTAATTCTTCGAAAATTTATATAAAATTTATATAAAGAATTTTATTAAAATCCATATGTAAAATAATTGAGATTCATGCCAATTGGCTGATCAGTCAGTTTTTCTCTAAAATTATATAAAAAGAGTTATATAATTTAGCGGTTTAAGAAGGTTTAAGCTCTCTGTTTAGAAAGTCAGTCTGTGTCTTCAAAATTCTATCTCTGTAAAGACTTTTAGAGGTTGTTTTTTTTTTAATTGGCAACACCTTTTCAACGACTAACGATTTTCAGGTTGGTTGTTCGAATTGGCAACATCCTTTCAACGACGGATAATTTTATAGCAAGCAGCAGGTTTGTGCTGATTTTGGCTTGCTGCTTGTATAAAAAACAAGTCGAAAATTTGACTTCTAATTGCCCTCTTATTGCCCAAATTTGAGTGATGCCTTTATTGTGGGCATCACCAAATTAATCAGTGTAAGAGCAAATAGGTGATGAGCTATCTGCTTTCGCTAGTAATATGGAATTCAAGATGCTCTGTTCACCTAACATTTTTGAACGCACAGGCTCAACTCAGGCCGGTTCTGGGTAAGGCAGTCAAATTGGGAGTAACCTTCGGGTTGCGAAAGCTTTACCATTAGCTATATAAGGGAACCACGGGGAACAGCCTCTGTGTCGAATCTGATGCAGCCCCATCATTTGAGGTTGGATTCGTGGGGGCTGTGGTTTATTCCAAATGCGGAGACATTTAGCGTTCTTTCAGAACGAAGAGGTGTCAAGATAGGCCTCGCCCATAACCAATGGGTCGAAGACTGTTTTCTTGCCAAACAGTCAGGAAAAATTGGACCGGGGTCAGTACCCTGGGGCGTTTTGTCAACGTCTTTTTCAAGGACACTGATGTGGGTATGCCCACCGTGAAATTAAGCCGTAAAGGCAGGTGTTCACGTAAAGCATGCTTTTATTTCTGCCCTCTTATACATATGCTCGATATCTATACTATATCTATTATATTTCTAAGGAACGGCAATACCTTTGTCATCGTTACGTCATTTCCCTTTTAGGGAGAGAGAAACAACAAAATTGAAGCTATTTTCGCTTCAAGACACTTTATTGATTTCATGCTCCTCTCAGTCTGAAAAATAAGTCTGATAAAAATGTGTCTCAGCCTTGTGGCATTACACGTCAATTATCTGATTTGGACTCAAAAGTACAAGGAATTGGACGGAACTTCGGTGTGATATTCAGAGTATGTAAAAAACACCCAGTGACAGAAATTGTGTTTATTTTAAATTGAGTTTATGGCATTTAAGATATCTAGTAGAACATATGGTACGTTCATTATCATCACTTACGAATATCCACTCGCAAAATTACTCACCAACATATCTGACAGATAGCTGCAACGTACAGTACATTGTACTCGTATGGGCGTGCTGATAAAAAAAACACCCTAAATCGTAGTCTTCTAATCACCAGATGCCATGCATTTAGTCATCCCGCGAAATGTTTGGTCTACCAAATACATTATATGACACAACATATTTCTTGCTTGGCGTGCATACAGTAGATAAGATATTTTTGACCAAATAGCTATAAATGAAATGATTCAATTTGTGTAATAAACTATCCAGTCTTATCTACTGGTAGTGCTATAAATTAACGTTTAGTCTTATTAAGAGAATATAGGTACTTGCCTACATCGGTTAGCCTATGTTTGTGATAAGTAACGCTTTATGTTCTAAGGCGGAAACACTTTTACCATTATAAACTGAAACAGGTCCAGTCTTATTTATTAGAATTTGCTGAAATGCCTCTATACACGTGTATAGTTATGCAGTGTATAAATATTTATACAACCTCTATACACCATCCAGAAATTTCTTACTTATAAATAAATTGCAAATGCATATTAGTTATACAGGGATTAAGACAGAAAAAGTAATAAAAACTAGAAATCTATTACATTTACTGTCCAAAATGATAAAAAAAGAAATTAGCAACTTGTGGAAAATACGAATTCAATTCGAAATTAAATGAAATTCAGTTTCAAAACGGAAAAAGGAAAGAGATTATGTTTGGTGAATTGGTACTCCCATGAAAAGGTTTCAATTCTTAAAAGGCGATTTATTTGACTTGATTGGTTAATAAAACTTTCTAAAGGAGTTTTTCTATATATCGGGTTTTTCAATAAAAGCGCTACAAACGTTTTTTTAAATAAAACAAAAACGGTCTTGGATATCAATTAAATTCTTATTCCTGTGAAAGTACGTTCAATGCCATTATGTATGGAACTCGATTTCTTTTGTATGGCCACCACGGGCACGCTTGCAGAAGTCCAGACGCTGAACCCAATTTTCGACGGTTTTCAAGCATAAATCGGCCGATACTGCTGCAATTTCACGTTCGATATTCGTACGAAGTTTATCAATCGTCGCTGGCTTGTTGGCGTAGACCATACACTTGACGTAGCCCCACAGGAAATAATCTAACGGCGTCAAATCGCACGACCGAGGCGGCCAAGCGACTGGACCATTTCGTGAGATAACACGTTCTCCAAACTTGGTTTCCAAAAAATTGATTGTGACATTCGCTGCGTGGCTTGTGGCGCCGTCCTCCAAGTCCATATCATCCAATTGGGGCCAACAATATTCGGTTATCATTGAACGGTAGCGATTCCCATTCACAGTAACGTGCCGGTCTTGATCATCACGGAAGAAGTACGGCCCAATGACGCCGCCGGCCCATAAACCACACCACACCATAATTTTTTCGGGATGCAATGATGACTCATGGAGTACGTGTGGATTGCTGCCTGACCAATACCGCATATTTTGTTTATTGACGAAGCCATTCAGCCAGAAATGAGCTTCATCGCTGAAGATGATTTTTCGATGAAAATCCGAATCATTTTCAAGTTTTTGCTCAGCCCAATTCACGAACATACGACGCTTTTGGTGGTCAAGCGGCTTCAGTTCTTGCGTCAATTTAATCTTGTAAGGATGTAGGCCAAGATCTTTTCGCAAAATTCGCCACAACGACGTCACAGAGATGCCCAACGCTTGAGAACGACCTGTGAGAGACACATTTGGGCTTTCCTTAACTGAAGCCTCAGCGGCAGCAATATTCTCGACACTACGGGCACTTCTTCGTCTCACTGGCACGGGAACATTTTGTACTGTGCCTGTGGATTCAAATTTTTCCACTAGACGCTCAATTGTTGATCTGCTAGGACGATTATGACGACCATAAATTGGACGTAGCGCTCTTAACGTTGAGGCCACTGACTCCGAATTTCGCTAGTAAATTTTAATAATTTCGACTCGTTGTTGGCTCATATATCTTTCCATCATGAAATGGCAAACCTTACTGAAGAGAAATGTCAAAAGAGCGGCAAGAAATTCGCCGTCGTTTGCTGTCCCTGTCGCTCTACTTTTTTAGCGTCCCTGTTGAAAAACCCTTATTATAGAAACATATAAGGACAAACATTGTTGTGTATTTTCCGCTTTTGAATATCATCAACTTCGATTTCATCTGTACATATTTCTTAAACATGTAACTGAAGATACATTTGCTCAAAATATTTTTATTTTCCTAAAACCATTCAATACTGTAAGCAAATGTACACTTATTACTAAAAAATAATACTATTCACACGTAACGAATTATTTTAAATTTAACGGATAAGATTCTATGAACGCTGCCAGCAACTTTGCCGACAGCGGATGTGGCTCATATTTTTAACTTTTTTGAAAGTGTGTTGGTGAGCTGGAATTTTCGAAGCTACGTGACATTTGTCAATACGATTTTTTATGTAACAATACTAGCGGGCCAAATCGTAGCCAATCCGTATGGGGGGTCTCAGTATTGTTTCTGCTCTATACAACGTTGAGATTTTTTTTATAAATAAGGTTTTCGTGTTTAGAGGCATTTTAAAGAGTGCATAACTTTATTCACTCTCTACAAAACCTTTATAAATAAAGCTGTTCATAGTTGAAGGGAAAGTCGAAATCTCATTAGTCATTTCTAAAGAAAAGGCAGAGATACAAAATGTGTTTTCTTTTCGCCACAAAACTTGAAATACTTTTGATTCACCATTATGTCAGCTACCAATAAATTATTTGCTGCGTGCGATTAACTTGTAGCGTGTCTTCAGTGTGTCAGTAAAAATCATTTTTGAAACTTCACAACGGAGAGAAGTAGCTTAAAAGCCTCCTCCTAAACTCCTGCCAACAGCAACAGCAATTAAACGCTTAATTTGACTTCCATTCCCGACGGAAGACTGAAATAAGTGGCTGATAACTTGCTCGTTGTCGCATTGCCATCAACAATTTTTTCATTCTGCAGCGACATTCAGATTAACATCGGGTACTTTTTATAACAGACATTGGTACCCATACCCGGTCCGACCTACCATGGATGTGTTTGAGTGAGCAGTTTTATTCCTGTGTGTTTTTTTCCAAATCGGTTTCTACTGATTTTCATTGATAAAGTGTCGTTACTATTCGACGCCAGTTTCGTAGAATGAGATCGAATCTTTGTCATGCAAACAAAATATAATTCAAAATGGCTTTATTTTATGAACTAAGTGCGAATGTGCGTGTACATACCTTGACAAGGTAAACATATGTTAGACATGCGGCTAATGTTGGAAACGGTGATGACATCATTGGCCAATCCTTTGTCCTAGAATCTAGAAATATAAAAAATAAATAAAATAAACACAGAAACAAAATGTGAATTAGTTGCTAAATTTCATCCAAAAGATTAGATATGAGTTTTTATTTTTATTGACTCGTGTCAGGTGTTAATTGAGATAAGGTGAATGACTTGATGGAACGAGGAAAGACTCAGTTCATACTTGAAGTGTTAAACATGACTGTGGTAGCATTTTGTCTACAAATTGGTAGATTCTACCTACTTTTGGATTAATAAAGAGTACTTTGTTAGAAAAGGTGTGCTTTAACTTGCCCTTGAGACTTGTTTCTAGTTATGATTTCGGCTGGTGTTGTTGTAGACAACATTTTAGGCAATTGTGAAAATTATCATACAGCACATAACAGGTGGAACATGCTGAATAAGTAAGAGTTTCGAATTTATGGCGTTTTGTACTGACATTTATGTTAGGCAAGGGCAAGGTCAGTAGTATTTTCTCTCACAAGGTATCTCAGGAAAAAACATTCAGCCAAGATCTTCCCATCCGCAGCAGATATCAGGAATAGAGTGCAGTATCTCTGTCTAAGAATGACTGTATATGTAACAAGAAATTGTAAAGCTTGAGGTAGTCAATTTTTAAAGAATATCCCCAAGAAATATTGATATCTGTTCGCATTCATTTGAAGTGGAGGGTTATTTGTTATTATATTAAAAAGATTTAAAAGGATCTTTGCACATTTTTCCAACTTATGACTAAGAAACCAACTATGGAGAAATTGTCGAAACCTCCCATCATAAGGGAGACTTCGTCAATATGTAGGGAGGATTCGACATAGATTGGGAGGCTATGACAAAAATGTGTATTTGATCATATAAAATAGCAAAATAGGTAAATAATAATTTTAATTAATGAAAAATTGTACTTTATTATTCATGAAAAAAATGCACTTTGCGAACATCTAAGTTAGAAAAATTTATAGAAAAAATGTATTTGCTCTGTGCCCGAGAAGTGCCTGCTGGATATTGAGGTGCCGGTAAAAGTAAAACGATGTCCTGCTTCAAAACCAATGATTTGTCCTCAGTTAGAGGTTCAACAAAATATTTCGTGTTTCTCTGTCGTCGGAGAAACTTAACTACACACGCAGAATCGGAAACTTCAGTGACAAGTCCAACATAGTAGAAATCATTTTTATCGGTGAATTTTACCAACACAAACTTGTCTTCTGTGATTTTTAGTTTAGTTCCTTATCCAAAATTTCTGGAAGCTCCGTAGACTCTTCCGACAAATTTAAAGACCTATCAGAGCCCGCTAGACTAAAATCTTGACTTTCATTTGAAGAAGATGAATCAGAAGCCATAAATGGAGACGAGCAATATCGGTAATATCGACTTTCATTCCCGGGTTATTTACCGAAAAGTTATTGAACGTTTGCTTGCAAAACTGCTTAAAAGGCCCAAAAACAGATACATCCAAAGGTTGTAATTGTGTGTGGAGGAAACGAAAGAAGACAAATTCAAATTCAACAAGTGCTTATTCCAGTTTCATCATATTTTATAAATTCGGTCAGAGGCGAAGTTATATTTCGCATAGACATTCTTCAAATTATCGAAAAAAACGTCGACAGCTACTTTGGAGAATCCAAAAATACGTGCAATGCTGGTATTTTCTGGCTTGCGTAAACTTAAATCTTGGTTTTGATGCATGAAACATTTCAACCAATCCATTCCCGCCTTTTGCTCCACGTCCCATTTGTCTGGCCGTTTTAAATTGTTTCGACGGACATATTTAAACACAAATCTTCGTGCAATGTCATATGTAAGCCCGTGATGCAAATTAGAACACTTTTTAAAATATGTCGTAAATTCCTTTTCTTGCACCGATGTGAGCACTTTGAGGAGAACTTAGACTGATATTCCCTGGGCGAGCTAGAAATTTCCTGATGCTGTTTTTTGATTCTGTACAAAATTGTTGTCCTTTTCAAACCATATTTTTTGGCTGCACTTGACGGTGTTTCAACTTTTTGAATTATGTCAGATAAGGCCTTTTCCATATTTATCTCATCGATGGTTTTCTCGGGATATTTCCTTTTATAAAAGTTTGGCATTTAAACTTCCAACTACTGGTTGGAGTAACGCTTTTTGCAGGACGGGAGAGAATGATATTAAATTGGCAACGAAACACTCGTGTGACGAATCCTCCCATGTGTCCAAGCCTCCCCCTTCTACCCTACATCAATACCGTTTTTAAATTGTTGTTGTTGTTGGGTTGTTTTTTTAATTTGTTATTGTGTCAAATGACAAGCAATTCATGGATTTGTGTCAGAAGATGGGACGCGGCTTGTGTGGTACTAAATCAGTGCCGGCTTCGAAGATTTTGAAAAAGTCGCAAAAAAGGGGATTTGCATACAAATGGGGACAATACTAATTTTCCCACAATGGCACAAAAAAAAAAACGCAAATTGTTGCATTGAACATGGAAGTTATAGCTAAATGGCTAAACTTCTGAAGATAGCTGATAGAAAAAGGAACGATTTAGGTCCCAATTAATTGTGAACAAGTTTCGTGAAGTATTTATTATGTAAAATTTCGTTTTTCATACAAAACGTGTTATTTTTTTGAAAAAAGGAGAAAAGGCAAATCAGGTCAATTTTGGAAAAGTGGTCTCATTGGGGATAGAGAGAAAAAAGGGGAAAAATACAACTTTAATCGCATAAAGTCAGCCCTGCTTGCTCTTTTTTTTAAACTTTATAGAAAGTGATTTAATAAAACAAAAAACTCTCACATTTTCTAATTCAGCAACCATTGACTCAGCTATTAATTTTATAAAAGAATTTGCTTCGAAATGGTCGGGTTGAAATTGGAATTATTTTTATTTCGAACTAAACCAACTCGGACTTCTTGAAGTGATTTTTTGATGTGTAAACATCTAAGCGCGCGTTATTGGAATCTAGTGGAGTAATTCCACACATTTAACTTGCGGGGACAGGGAATGCGTCACTGTGTTTTATCATTGCATACATTTTATCATTGCATACTCTCTAACTCATTGCATACATTTATGAGCTGGGGCATATTAATTTCAGCTTTTTGTTGATGTGAAATAAAGCATGTTTTTGTTATTTCATAATATATCAATAATACGGTTATTACATTTCCCTCTTTTCTCAATGACGTGTATCAAGCCACACACGACATACCGCACGCACGGTATTTATTTTTAATAAAACTGACAGTCAATTCTAAACACCTGGGGGTCAAACCTAGTTTCATACGAAACAGTGTGCGATCTAGAATTCACCACGATAGTTTATTAAGTCAGATTTTCAAATTTTTTTGGCAATTTTTTATTTATTTTTTACTTTTAAAATGAAAACAAGAGCAGTCAGTACGTAAAATTAGAACGAACATTCCCGATTGGAGTGAGTGCGTACACACCAATCTTATTAATGTAGAGATGTAAAAAAAAAATGATTGAATATGTACCTATTCAATGCTGGCAGCTTTTTTTGACATTTCAAGATTATTTGAAAATAAATTCGTTTGAAAATTTGTGGTTGCTTTGCAAACAATTGCTACCTCTTAAAGCCGTATTAATAAAAAAATCCGTAACTACTCCCTAACTCATAAGTTACCTAGCACCTACCCCCCTTTTAATAAACGCTGTGTAAAAGTTATCAACTTGTTACTCAGCAGTTATGTCCAATTTTTGTATGCTATCTGATGTTTGCTAACTAACTAAATTGTGCACATTTTTTTATTAATAAGGGGGTAGTTAAATAAATAACATATTAGTTAAAATTTCTTATTAATAAATGAAAATAACTCATATACCTAATAACTAACTGATGTTTTCTCTAAAATAGCTACTTAGAGCTGGCATCACCTAACCAAATTGTACTAAAAACTATTACATATCAGCTGTCACCACGGCTGGCTACTACATTTCAATTGTGACAACTGAAAAAGAGAAACAAAATACAAGAAAATATGTATATTTATGTTTTAGGATTTCTCGTTTTTGGTAAACTTTTTTTTTCGGGTCGGGCGATGATAACCGAATCCTCCCCTAACATATTTACATTATTCACTGAAATTTAAAATTTACATATAAGATATATCACAGAATAACGGTGAGCCATTTTGTACCACAATTTTTTCAAATTTAAATTTAATTCATTTGTCATTTTGAAAGGAACCATGTTTCTAAAAGTTATTGACTCGCTAATAGACCTCCTATCGTAAGTTAGTTATGTGATAGTTTCAAAGCGTTAGTTATCTTCTAAAAATGCTTATTAATAGGAATTTGAGTTTAACGAAAGTGTTTGCCATTTGTTAGGCCTAACATGTAGTTACGCGACAGTTATTAATACGGCTGTTAGTCTCTTCTACTCGCAGCTGACTTTTCACCAAGAAAAATGTAGTCTCATAAGAGCTTTACGAAAAAATGAAAGCAATTTATGTGAAAGCGAATGAATGAATGACTTTTGGAAAATGAAAGCAATTTATGTGAAAGCGAATGTGACAACGATTATTATTTGATTCACCCCCATCTGTACTGCTGTTGGAAAGGCTGTTTTTATCTGTCAGGAAGTAAAAATCGCACACTCCTTGATAGCTTAACCAAACTTTTGCAACCGATGTCTGTTCGATCTTATTTAAAGCCAAAAAGGTGACTGCCACTTTAGCAAACTATTTCTTTTAAAAACGCCCAGCATTTTACGAGAAAGTTTTAGTGCGACACAGTTATGTACGAGTATATGCCGCCTATTAGCTCATAATCGAGACCGTTAAAAGTAAAGGTTCTACCTACTAAGAGTTGGAAATTTCGCATCTCTTTGGGTAGGTATGTTTTTGAAAAAATGGTTCGCCTCTGTGAAGTTAACTACGGATCACATTAAAACTTCTGAACCAGTCCATATATTTAACAATATATTTGACATAGGAGACAATCAATGAAAAAAAATTAGTTGTCATTTCATCGGAATACGAGCACATTTCAAAGACATGACAGTTTAAAATTTTCGGAAAGCGGATAGATAAAATTGTTGGTCGCCCACATACCTACACATTTTCATGATTTCATGGAAATTGTTTCAAAAATATGTACAATGAAAAATCCTTTCAGTTTTAATCAGTAGAGTCTAAATCTGGGCCAAAATGCGTTATCCTTGAACGAATAATATATGTACTTTGCGGAATTTTTGTGCGTCGTTGGGTTCCCATTCCAAGACATGCAAAAAATTCTGCCTTATCTAGTTGTTCCCCCAATTTGTAATGGAATATGGACTGAAACAAAGACTATGATCGAATGATTTCTTCTTACTTTTTGTATTTCAATCCTTTCATAATTTTGCAGCCCACTCTTCCCAGAACTCCTTACGATTAAAAATATCGATGCTATCATTATTTTGCGATAAGATCGCAGTACTGAACTCATATAGTCGGATATTTATTTCCTCATTCCAACACGAAATGGACTTCGGCCATTAAAAATATTTCCAACGCAATTATAGTAGTTAAACTGGAATTACAAGTGATGCTGTTTTTTTCTTCGAAGGTATGCCAACGCAAATCGTTGTTCCTGTGTGTCACGACTAATGAATGCTGATTTTGCAAATATTTGCCACTTTATAAAAATCGATCATTCGTGACCATGCTATTATGCAATTATTGACGTTCAACACTCGTTTGAAGCAAATCAAACATAATCCATTAGACGGCTATTCACTTGGCGTCAAAAAGCCGAAACTCTCAGATTCAATTGACTGCTCAGCATCTTACTCCTCGAACTTGACCTTCAGTGCACCTGAAGAGCCTGCTTGTGAGGTAGGTGGGGAACAGAAATAACAGCAACAAAACACCTTAACATTGCCTGAAGTGTAAACCGAACAATTACTGTTTAATTAATTTCTGAAAGCACAATCTTCATTAGAGCACACAATTATTCAATGTTTCCCCCAGTGTCTGTAAGTAATCAAATTGGCATGTGGAAGTTAAGGATATATGAGGAAACAACATCATAAAGAGCAAGTTGTTGATCGTAAGTTTGCTATGGTTATGTTGTTTTATCTTGTTAATCTTTTACCGAATTTCACATTGAACAAGTCGAGGAACAAAGGCAAACCGAAGGTGAGTCGGAAAATACCTCACTAATTGGGAAGTCGTTATTTTCTTGAATTTCCGATTCAACAAGTGGCAATTTGTTGTGAAACAAATCAAAGCACTCACAGCGGATTAGAGAAGATTAATGGGTGGCTTTTCTTACTTTCTTCGAAGAATCTGCGGGGCGTGGTAGGTATATTTTCTTATGGATAAAATCTCAAATTCATATTCACCGGACATTTTATTTTTTTAACTATAGAGCATTGTTAGTGACTCACATAAGGCGACTATACAGCGGTTGTGACTGATGTGACCTGTCAGTATCCAGTATGGGGGAATTAATATCATTAATATCATTCCATTACATTTATTTAAAGTTGGCCAAGTTTTAACCCAACATTCGCATTGATTTGTGGATAAATTGTTTAGTTTTTGTACAAAATTTTGTATTTTTCAGTGGAAATATTTAGTTTTA
Organism: Cheilosia urbana; assembly: GCA_946477585.1. Taxonomy (NCBI): domain Eukaryota; kingdom Metazoa; phylum Arthropoda; class Insecta; order Diptera; family Syrphidae; genus Cheilosia; species Cheilosia urbana. The sequence goes on from OX297853.1 coordinate 162,144,240, forward strand.
GTTTTAAATATTTATTAATTTGAAAAAAAAAAAAAAATATTCATTAACTTAAGTAAAGTATGTCAAAAATGTACAATATGTTGTGCAATTTGTTTTTTAAATATATTAATATTGCTTTGACTTTTAATATTCAAATATAGATTCTTAAACATTCTGGAAACTCAATATCCTACGGAGAGTTCAGAAAGCCACGACGGCTCTGTACTGCTCTAAAAAAGCCATTGGAAGCAGATGGGGACTCCAGCCTCGAATTACATATTGGCTATATGTATCCGTTATCAGACCTATACTCACTTATGGCGTTATTGTATGGTGGACTGCCCTCGAAAAGGCCATCCATCATAATCAGCTTAGCCGCGTCCAAAGAACGGCATGCATATGCATAAGTGGAGCCCTTAGAACCACTCCAACAGCGGCCATGGACGTAATGTTCCACTTGCTACCGCAGGACATCTATTGCAAACAAGTGGCAGCAAATGCAGCCACTCGGATGAAAGAAATTCAGTTGTGGACCAGTTGCCAAACTCACTCACTCATCTATTCTAAATACATTGGAATGCATTCCAAAAGATACTGATTACACCCTCCCCTTGTTTCAATTCGAAAAGAACTTCGAAACTTACATACCCTCCAGGAGTGACTGGGAGAACGAAATAGTACCCCGTAAGGAGTATGTCTGTTTCTATACAGATGGGTCCAAAACTGAAACAGGAGTAGGGGGGGGGGGGGTTTTCTCTTATGATCTAAATTGTAAAATCTCATTCAGCCTTCCCAATCACTGTAGTGTATTTCAGGCGGAGGTCATGGCGATCAAAGAGGCCCTGTCGTGGCTTCGGTATAATGTAATATCTGTAAAGGATATCACCATCTTTACCGACAGTCAAGCCGCGATTAAATCCCTGGATTCTGTCGTCTTCAATTCAACAACTGCCCTCAATTGCCGACTATCTCTGAACGAGATGGCGAAACAATTCAAAATTCACCTTATATGGGTGCCGGGCCATAGAGACATTCCAGGTAATTGCATCGCCGATGAGCTCGCCAGACAAGGCACTACTATGTCGACTCTACCAGAAAAGAAGAGTCTCTATATGCCTCTTGCTACTTGCAAGCTCCTAATTAAACAAAACTCATTAAGCGCTACTAATCGCAGGTAGTCTAGCTGCTTAACGTGCCACACCTCGAAACAGATCTGGCCTCAGCTGGATTCCAAGTGCTCAAAAAGTCTCATTACAGTGAAAAGACCCATAATAAGCACTCTAGTAGGTGTCATCACGGGACACTGCATCATAGGGAGACATGCTCTCAGATTAGGCCTCCCTTCAAATGATTTCTGCAGAAGCTGTATGGACGAGGAGGAGGAGGAGACTATTCTTCACCTTCTCTGTACGTGTCCAGCACTGTCACTCCGTAGAAAACTATACCTCGGAGAATATTTCTTCGACAATCTAAGCGAACTCGCAAACATAGGTATCAACTGCCTCCATCGCTTCATTCTTAGCTCCGGCTAGTTCAACGGGTAGATAAGGAGTCGATATCGATCCTGTGGTAACACAATGGGCCTAATTTGGCCTAAGTGTGGCTGCACTTGAGGCGGCCTGCCACTCTAACCTAACGTAACCTAACATTTCGGCTCGTTTGTAAAAAATATTATTCTGATAACTAATTCGCCTATATAATGGTAGATGGAAATATCCTGCATTTCTTAATTATAATAGTTAATGTATTGCAAATTCCTCTGTTCGTTGTACAAAGGGTACGATCTATTTTTGAGTTTAAAAGTCAAATTTAATAAATTAAATTTCATTCTCTGTCTGATATATCATTCATATCCATTTTAATTCATATTAATAATATGGGTTCTCAATCCGCACTGAAATACTTAACTCATAAAAAAAAAACACTTAAATTCCATGGCCTGGCGAAGTTCTGGCGGCGGAGTTCAGCTAGTCAGATATAAGAAGTCTTGGTTTAAATTTAGCTGGTACTTTTATTTCATATGCATTTCCCATAGACTTTAGACAGTTTGGACTAATGCTCAACGGAACATGAGAAAGAAAACATTCTTGAACAAAATAACTGTTGTACACGATATAGGGAAAAGCGTGCCTGATTCCTTGCAAGTGTTACCAACTAAACGGCGTTACACATCGGTCAACTAGGGAATTTCAAATTTTTATTAATTTTTTTATTCATTTAGCGAGGGCAATACAATTGAAGGGGATTGGGAGCTGAGAATGACAGCTTTGAAAAAAAAACAAAACTGTGCGCATTTGCGTTCACAAGAATTAAACCAGAAGCAGCTAGAAAGGATTTAGATACTTAAAATTAAGTAGCTGTAGCTTTAAGAATGAAACAGCCTTTCTGCCATTTTGGTTTCACATCTAAAAACGACATATCTACGAGTATCTTGCTATTCGCTCTCTCTCTCTGAACTGAGAAGACAACACATAGTAAAGTCCTCGTCTAAACATCAAACCTCAACCCTACCTTTTGTGGATCGTAACAGAAGGTTGTTAGTTTGGATAAAAATTATTCAGTCCCATAAGAGCTTTTATTGGCTTTTAAAAGAGACGACTCGTTGATTAATCATACGACCTGTTGGCCGATATCGACGGAGTGGAAAAACTATGCATTGAACTTTCGAAATGACTAGGACATGAAGAATGTAGAGCGAACGTTAGTCAATGCTTCAGCCTTCGTTTATTTGATTCAGACTGTGATAAGAGCATTAGACATGGCCATGCACAAGTAGAACATGATCTGAACCCACTTACTAGGTTAGTTAGGTTAGGTAAGCGGGTTGGCGTGCAGTACTCCGTGCCACACTCAGGTCAATATTGATCCATTGTGATGCCCATTGGGGGAAAAGGATATCCCTTACCCATGATAACCCTGTCTATAAATACATATGATTAAGTCTTGATGATTAACCCACTTACTAAAGTGTTCTCGAGATTTTTATCAAAACTAAGATTATAGTGATAGGGGAGTCGGACTCTAAGTCAGCCAACTGACCAAAGCCTAAGCCTAATTTTTTTATTTAAACCTAAATTTAACAGTACTTGCGTTTCAATCGTGCATTTTTGTTCTCTAATCACACATAGCCAGCTTTGAGTTACATTTTAAAGCACTGATTCAAGGACTGCATAGGTCAGTACTTCGAAAAAATGTTCTTTTGGAATGTTCGCATAATTTCAATAAAAACAAAAACACAATTTTATACATCTTGTATGAACGATCCGGTAGACATGCTCTTTTTGACTGTATACTTTTTCAATGCAAGAGTGAAGGCGCCCCTTGAAAATAATATTTTTTTTTTCAGAATTGTGGACGTCGGTTGTAGGATCATTGTCTTTTAAAAACTTCTATTAAGAAAGGTAACATTTTAACACCTCAACAGCACTACGAGGAGTTTGCATTTGCCAGGAAGGTTAGTTCCGCATTTTAATGGTGGTAATTTATAGTCCTGTTAACAATTTGCTTGTCCTGTAGCCAATTCTATTTGGCAAAAGTTATGTCCTTGCACTGATGCATAACATATGTACCTACATTGATTGTCTGTCTTGTAGGCCGCCTGAATTTTGGACAATATTTTCAACGAGCACGACTCCACGCCATTCATAAACAACTTATACTTAGTACAAAAACTCAACACAGCATTTTTGTTTCTCTATTTTTTCTTATTCAAACCTTATTTTGTTGTCGTGTTGTAAGATAATATTTCGGTCCTCTGGGTTCTCGTGAACATAAAAAAAAAATTACTTCCTCCGAGTACAGTCATGCTTTTGAATACCAAGGTATACCTACCTCTTATTAAAATAGCCGAAAAAAAACAAAAGAACAAACATCAAAACAATCAAAACCACAGTTCATTCTCAACAATAAAGCCACCCTTAATATAGCCTAGAAGAATCCATAGAATATTCCCAATCAAGCCTACTTTGTAATAAGCATTCGGCCCACACAATCAATCGTGAAATAAATCAAAGTCGGTCAAGTGGAATACCCCGCTCATAACAATTAACTTAAGAGCATGGAAGAGCGTACAACTCTTGGCTATGCAGTGGTGGAGCTTGAGATTAAGGTGTATTTTGAATCCACCCCCTTTTTGCAATTAACTTGAACGTGTTGCATATATCACACCCAACATTCATAGTCGCATACCTAATACGTTACACAATTTTCTATACTGTAGAACCTTTTCCAATAATTTAATGAATTTTCTAATTCATTTCGATTAAGTATTCCAACCTCAGACAGAAGATGAATGGAATCGCTTGAACACAGCGATTATCTGCAGCATATTAATTGACTTGATAAAGATTTACGAACAAATTAGATCTACGAGTATGACAAAGGAGATACGTACAGTTTATGGGAGTTTGTCCGCTGAGGAGGCTTAATTGCTTTTGTGTGTTGGAAAGAGTGAATTTGCGACTTCAATTAAATTACATTCATTTCGCTTGCTTGAGCTTTGTGCACTCGTAATAGAGCAAACAGTTTAGAATCTTTGCACCTAATAAAATTGAGAAACCTATCAACGCGACTGTAACGGTTGTCGCATCAATCAGTGAATGTATCTATGATGTGTGCTCATGACCTTAGATGTTAATTTATTTATTAAGATTGTCGCTTGTTGTTCAAGGTATAACATTTTTTTTTTTAATAGATTTTAGGCGTTCTGATAGAGATTCGTCGCTATCGTACAAAATATTTTACCTCCCTTGGCTATGTTCTTTGTTTAAGTGTATAAAAAATAAAAGGTAGGTATGCTTACAGCAAGGTAACGTTTCTCTGAAGGCTGTCTCCTCCTGTATTACTAATTGTTGTTGATTTTGAATAGCTCTTCGACAGAGATACAAAATGTTGCAGTTGAACTAAGGTTGGAGTTTGAGTCGCTTTCAATACTCGCAAACATGAACTGATCAATCAAATGTTTTGGAAACAGTCACGACTTAAAAGAAAAAATGTCATTTAAATGCACAATATATATTACATAGTCTTACTTTCCCCGCTGGTAAGGTTTTTAGGCAATTTTTTTATTATTTTTATTAATTTATTAGCATAACTATAAATTCTTAATAGTACAGAAAAAAATAAGCACTAGCTTAGTGGCTTTCAGCTCTTGTTCTTTTTAACAAGACAGCCCTTACGTAGTTATCTAAAAAGTCGAGGTTTTGATTGAAATCAGAACATACCAAAATGTTGTAAAAGGTCAGGTGGCTGTCTTAGAAGATATAGAAGATAGACTTATACCAGAGTTGGCGCATTGTAACACATTCTGTTACTTCTGTGTTCCACAGGCTAACTCTCAGCTTCTTCTACATTTTCTTAATTTTTACCTACACAAGGCACGTGAGTTTGTAGTCTTGGAACGGCGCTCGAGTGCTTATATAATTTTTCCTGGCAAGAAGACAGAAACCAGTAACGATGTGGGACTTAAACCAATTTTAATTGCGAAACCAAAGACAGACGGCTCTGCGAAATAAGGCCCGAAAATATAAATGAAGTAAGTCCCCAAAAAAGTTATACAGGAAACAACAATAACGATTTTTAATAAAATTTGGGGTGTTATTTCCTTTGCCTTATCCTGGCCTTATTTCCTAATGAAAATTGGGGTCTTATTTTATTATGAAATAAGACCCTAAAAGAAAAAATGAAATAATTCCCCAAAACAATTTTTACCCTTCCGACTTGGAATACGTATCCTATACGTATTCTTATTTCATTATGAAATAACACCTCAAATTTGGGGCCTTATTTCATTTTCTCTTTTCGGCCCTTATTTCATTGGGGTCTTATTTCCTGCAGTCAAGACAGACAGACACTGTGCAGAACGTAAAATGGCTACGAAACCGAATGAGGTAACAAAAAAAAAAAACAATCTCAACACCACGACAGCTTTTGTAACTTTGGCACGGAAAGAATTGAAAATCACCAATTGCAAAATTTTGAGTTGTAACTTACGAATTATTTATTTTTTGCCAATTTTTCTTTAATCAAAAATTCGTTATTTGACATTGAAAACGGCGGAGAATACAAAATTCTGTTTGTTGCATACGATTATAAGTGTTAATTCGAGTTTCTTTATTTGTAGTGATTTGCTAGATTTTTTGGCCCACTTCAATAGGTCAATTTCTCAAATACCACCTTACAATATCAAATTGAAAAAAAAAAAAAATATTTGGTGATTTACCACCACTAAATGATGAATCAATAATATCTCATAATAATTTAACAAACGTAAATTGAAAACGTAAATCGACTTCTCTAGGTCGTAAATACCTAATGTATGGAATTTGTTATATACAGACAACCGACAGTAACGACACGTCACAGTCACAGCACACAGCATGTCCATAGCCCATGTATCGCACAGCTGCATTCATGCGCATTTGGTTTTATTGTGGTTCATAATCAGGCAGTCGGTATTCAGTCTTTGCTTAGGAGTTCTTGTCGGCTCAAAGTTATATAAGTTATCTAAGTATAAACTAAAGTGATAGAGGCGTTAGCGCGGTGGCTAAGTGGTTACTGTGTTGAACTACTAAGCGAGGGGGCGAGGTTCGAATCCCGCAAAAAAACAAATTCTAACCTGGGTTTTTCCAATGCGCCACCTCTCGCGAACGTCTGACAAACATCCGAGAGTATAACTGTCTTGAAAGAGCTTCTCAATTAGCCGTTTGGAGTCGGCATAAGATTTTAGATCCCTTCCATTCGTTCCAAAAATGAAAAACTCACACAAAACGAATGGTTGAGAGAAGCAAGGCCTAGGGTCCCACCGGACCTGTTGCGCCATCTATTTATAATTTATTTTATTTAAATATAAATTAAAGTGATAGAGAGTGCATACAGCATTTTGGAATATTTTTTGGAAGTACATATTGAATAATAAAAAAAATGCTGAATGTTTTTTTTTTTTTTAAATAAAATCGCTACTGGAAGAAAAGTACCTGAATTGAAATGAATTGCAAAATATGTAACCGAAAAGAATTTTTAATTAAATGGCAAGTTCTATTTTAGCATAGATAAAAAAGCCACCCTCTGATGGCAAATCTCGGTGTCTCCGGACGATATGATTCTCATGGATATCAAGAGGGAAAAAATTATAAAATACGACTATAAATACCTATGCACTCGAAAATAAAATAATAAATAGGTAGGTACTAAAAGTAAGAATTTTGATTTGTAAATCTCAAGGTATAGGTAAGTTATAAACTGAGAATAAAGTTTTCTAATTTCACGATAAAACATTTTCAATTGAAGACGGTGGTGCCTCAAATCAGTACTCAAGAATTGTAAATTGCAAGATATAAATTACAAATTTATAAAAAATATGTTTTAAATTACGATTAAGAATTTGTAAATTGCAACTCCTGCAGTAGTAAATCTACCCCTGCTAGTTCGCAAATCAACACTTTTCAGTTGCAGTTCAAGACTAAATTGTTGTAATTTGCTTGCGATTTGAAAGATAGGATAGTTTTGGACCCGGTAGGTGTTAGTGAATACTTATATGGGGCACGCTGGACCTTTTTAGTGAACTCAGAAAACTAGGTCTTACACAGACACTAGACGTACTGAAGCAGTTGATTAAATTACATAAGATCTGTTTTTTTTAATTAAATTTCTTAATACAATTCAACTACAAGACATTTTCAATTTATCATTCACATTTAGCGATAGAAGTTTCACATCTGGTGTGTGGTCATAAGCACGCTCTTTGTTTTTTTTTTATATGTATATTTTTACACTTTTGCGTGTCTGCATTTTACACTTCTTATGTATGTATGTACTATATACAAACTAGTTAAAAAACTTACCACCATGTGAGTCCATATATCTTTGCATGCTATCAATATATTTCATGATTAAGGCCATTGTGCTTTATTTATTCTGAAAATATAATCAAGAAAATACAATTTTAATTTATTGTTTATTTGTTCACATAGAAACAAGTACCTAAAAAACTGACTCAAAAAAATTAGGTGTACAGCGAAAGTAAATACCAGCTTTCAGCATATGTAAGCTTCTGTCTACATTCCCTATTTAACGTTTTTCTGAAGGTTGTGTTCTGAACATTTTTACCAGACACCTGATTAGTATGCTATCTAATCGCCTTGTCATAAGTTGGAGATTATGAGTGAACATTTTTCCCCAACGTTCGGAAATGATATCTCCTAATAGCCCCGACTAGTATTACTCGTTATTTGGATTTTCCAGTGGTGAGTTTTATCTTATCGCGAATAGGCAAGTTGGTTTTTTTCTGTTATTGGTTCAAATAAATAGAACAAAGAGGTTGTGCTTTTGAAGGCCATTTGTTGAAGGAGTTTTATTTTCACGAAACTAGTTTTACACAGGAAGCACAGAGAAGTTTGGCGCTTATTTTCTGTATCCTCAGATATTTTTACGGGTACCAACCATTCTATACAGAGGATTTTTATTTTTTATTTGATAAAATACACTTTCATTTTCATAGGGTAAGCTGGGGAAGGCCAACTTTTGCCTGACTATTCTTACCGTATACCCCAATATAAATACAATATCTTATCAATAATGTGCAAGTCACATATAAAATCTATAGCTATCCACGATTGATATTCGAAATTGTTTTTTCCAATAAAAGTAAACAGAGTTAACAAAAAAAAAAATGAAGTCCCCATAAAGATAAATAAATGAAATCCATAAAAATGAAAGAGTGAGTACCTACTATGTTTGTATCACAAAACAAAAACAAAAAAACCAAAATATATACATATTTGAACTTTGAACACATCGATATCGTGAAATATATCATGTTCATGCTCATGCTCATTTGATTAGGTTTTCAGGTATAAATTTATCAACGGTTTAATCAAAATCTGTTATCAGTTGTTGTTTAGCTTTGAATCAAACTTCATAAGAAAAATGTTGCCTGCCGCTTTATGTGCCGATAAATGTATTTTATTTTATTTTATTTATAGAATAAATAAAGAAACTGTGGTAGAATATTTAGGCTGATCGCACACGCAAGGCGAAAGCTAAAGCTTCATTCACATGGCAAACTACGACCTCGTAAACTCAAATTCATTTAAAAACGCTTATTTTACAAATCGAAGAGTAAACTGTTTATACAATTTGACATCCAATAGTACCATTCAAATGAAAGCGAATTGCGAATAGGCGAATTAGGAACAAATTAATCTATATATATAAAAATGAATCCCTATTTCCCTTGGTCCCAGCATCACGCACAAACGGCTGGACCGATTTCGTTAATTCTTTTTTTGTTGTGTTTGTTATTGTCAGGAGAACAATGTTATGAAAGAAAAAATTAAGAAAATTGCGCGGAAAATTAGAAAATTAAAGTTTGAATGGGGAAATACACTTTGAAAAAAAATTAACTGGATAGAAATCAAGTAGTGACACTTCAAATAAAAAAAAAATATTTTTAATTTTAAAAGCAATTGTTGTTGTCAATTATTTTAATTATTTTCCAAGCAAATTGTTGTTGTCAACAATTTTGAAGTTTTTTTTTTTTTTAAATATAGGTAGATATAGGTACCCAAAAAGTTTGTTCTAATAAATTATGTTTACTATGTTACATCAAGTAACTTTTTGAAATGAAGTAGATAGGTACTTTGATTATAGTTACAAAGATGATATTATGGCCGACGATATTTTGCATCGAATTCGCACTGTGACATCGGATAATGAACTGGAGATGTCAGATGAAATGCGCAACAAAGCTTTGATTTGACGCATTTAATCGAGAATTGGAGCGAGAAATGGACTTCGAACGAATCGCATTGAGTCAAGCTGTTCGAACAAATGTGCCAATGTTGAATCTATATATATAAAAATGAATCCCTATTTCCCTTGGTCACGGCATCACGCGTGAACGGCTGGACCGATTTCGCTAAATTTTTTTTTGTTGTGTTTGTTATTGTCAGGAGAAGAATCTTATGAAAGAAAAAGTTAAGAAAATTTCGCGTTGTATGCGTATGTCGTTTTTCAGTTCAATTAAGTTTTCTTTAATAATAATCTTCTTAATTCATACCTATAATTCTTTCGGGATGAAACTCGATGATGATGATATAACTCGATAACCACTGGGTCAATTTTTATGATTCTTCTTTTGTTTTGTTCGTATTGTTGTATTTCAGGTTAACGCAAACTTAAAAGATAGGATTTTTGACCCGATATATGGCGTTGTAATCGATCTCCGAAACCACTCACTCGATTTCAATGAAATTTTGTAGATTTATATTCTTCTTTCCCGCTTGAAGGAAAAGATACTTTTGGACCTGATTGGTGGCGCTGTTGCCGATCTCCGAAACAGCTCTACCAAGTTGATTGAAATTTTGTAAATGGATATGGTTGCTTCCAGTTTTAAATTGCGGATAGTTTTTGACCCTATAGGTAGGTGGTACTTTGAAAAACACAAGCGGGATATTTTCCCATTCAGTCCCATTCAAAAATAAAATCAAACGCTATTTCTAAAGTTGTATAATTAAAATTATTAATGGACACTGTCCAAATAAAGCAATTTGCGAAATGTGAGCAAGATTTAATACGAAAGGTACAGGCAAAGGAAGTACATTATACTACCTTTTGTTGTGAAAATAAAACGTTATGGAGATTAGTTGAATTTTTGAATTATTTAGACGTTCCGGGCTTACCTCTACATAATGTGGATATCACGTGCGACTTCAATTTCCCGTGCGTATCGCTTTCACTATGCGGGAAAACCCAAATTTCAACTTATGGTTTTTTTCCTCTGCGCTACCTCTCGCGAACGTCTGACAAACATCCGAGAGTATAAATGTCTTGAAAGAGCTTCTCAATTAGCCGTTTGGAGTCGGCATAAAATTGTAGATCCCTTCCATTCGTTTCAAAAATGAAAAACTCACACAAAACGAATGGTTGTGAGAAGCTAGGCCTAGGGTCCCTCCGGACCTGTTGCGCCAACTATTTATTTATTTTATCGCTTTCACTATGACAAATAATTTATTACAAGGATAATGGATGGATGTTTGTGCATTTGTGGCATCAATCTTGATTTCCCATGTTTCTCATATTATCAATTTAGTGAAAAAAACGGAAAGTTGGCCGACACGTCAAAATCATTGCGGTTTGATTGAAACAAATCAACATAGCTATTCATCATTTATTTATATTGCATTTAATATGACTTTTGAATAAAGAATTTTAATTGGCCGAATTACATAAATTAGGAAATGCATTGTGAATGCTCGGAATTATTATTTTCATTACATTAACAAATTTGGGCGGAACGAAGTTTGCCGGGTCAGCTAGTTTTACAATATTTATGGACTGAAAATTGATGTTTTTCTAAAGCTTTACAGATTAATGTTAGATGTTAGATCATTTGCATTTTTTTCAAATGTATTTTTTTAACAAGACAATATAAGACAACAAAAATGAATTTTCCTGTAGAATTGGTCAGGCTGGATCAATTCTGAGACAGCTAGGCCATTCTGTTATCAGGAGGAGCGAACTTGGTGTTAAAGCTAAGTTGTCCGTCTTTAATTCGGTGTTCGTTCCTACTCTTACCTATGGTCATGAAAAAGAATAAGATCGCGAATACAAGCTGCCGAAATGAGATTCCTTCGTTGTATTACTGGTGTGACTCGCAGAGATCTCATAAGGAACACCAGAATGCGTGAGGAACTGAATATCGAGCAGCTACTTCTCCGTACGGAGCGGTCCATACTTCGTTGGTTTGGTCACGTTAAACGGTTAAACACATGCTTCCAACTCGGATTCCAAGACGTGCTGTGGAATCCGTGCCATTAGGTAGGCGTCCCCTAGGAAGACCCAGTATGCGACGGTTAGATCAAGATCGAAATCTCTCCTCGGCCCGTATGGGAATTGCCCTGATGATCTAGAGTCGGTGGCGGAAGATCGGGAGCTATGGAGGGTCCACTTAGGCATCCTATACCCGCGACCCTATTAATGGAAGAGCGGCCATTGAAAATGAATGAATGTATGAAAAAACTTAATAAATTGAAGCTTTTGTGACGCTGATTGTCAGTCTTTATTCATAATCCACAAAATATATCTACTGAGTACTGACTAAAAAATATGACTGGAAAAATTCTTCGAAATTAACTTAAAAAAAAAAAAAACGGTCAGGTGCGAGTGTAACTCGCGCATCGAAGGTTCCATACGTCTTTAGAGTTGGAATTTGGAAATGCGAAATTTTTTTGCTAATGAGCTAAACTACATGAATGGAAGCGTAAGATCAGAAAAATAGCAAGAGAACATGGTGAATGAACATGAGTACAGTTCCAATTCGAATCGATTAAGAGAACATACCAATAACGAATGAAACATGGTTAAAAGAGGCGTACTTTATATAATGATTGACTGTTTTTCTTTCGTAAATATCTTTTAAAATAGTAACTTTTCGGAAAAACATTATTCGGCAGATATATGTAGGTATAGCTATGAGCATGATCTACAAAAAGTATATATGCATTTTTTTGTCAATCTTGTCAATCAAGAAATAAACAGCTTTTTGTGCGAATGAAAATATTTTTTTTGCATCTACATAATTACTAACTATTCTAAGACCAGTCGATGTATCGCTAGCATTGGTATTATAATGGTTATACGATACCGGATGTTGTGTGCAAATTTCAGCCTTCTACGTCAATTAGTTTCTGTGATAGACCTAGGTATAAAAATGGTCTGGGTTTGGCCAGACGGACAAAAGTGAAACTAATAAGGTTCCGTTTTTCTTCCTTTGGGTACGGATCCTTAAAAAGGGTAATAACTAACCTAGATCGAGAATTGCTGCGACTAAAAAAAATATTCATGTAACTAAAAGAGATCTCTGAATTTTCAATTATTTTCTCGATAGTAGACAGTTCGCTCTCAAAAAATATCAAATTCAAGTTTTTTCCTCTGAAATATAAAATTATTGCCGCGAAATGTCACAATTCACACATTCACATGTAAAAAGAGTCGCTCGAAATTTATTTCAAAGTAGAACAAACAAAAACGAACAAGGAAAACCGACGAAAAAAAAAATCCTCATGGAAAAAATGTCAACATTCGCTCTGTTTCAGTAATTGCCTCTGATGTGAATAACCTAGCTCGTTATGGATAAGTTCGGATCAGTATAGTTCAGTAGATTAAGCTATGTTTGACACAACTTCATTTTTCATCGTTGCTTAATTTTTGTTAACTAATATTCCTTAAAATATAATTTTAATAAAACACTTTATGAAAGTAACAGGAAGCTTTTATATTTATTTGACTTTTTATTCTTGAATTGGAAGAACTCTACAATATTCTAACCCATATTCTATCGAACGGTTTCTGAGGGCAGCTATACTGTAAAATATTAAACCGAATTAACAAATAAAATCCAGCCGTTACTAATAAACTAATGCTGAGGCAGGAGTTGCTGTTATAACAGCAGGTAATCATGAAGAAAAATGAATTTGAATTTTTTTTGTTATTGCTGCTAATACATATGCTAACACACCTGTCAGACGTTGATTTGTAAAATTAATTTACTAAGTGAGTGGCTTAGTATTGCACGGCTAGAATACAAAAAAAAAAATTAAAAAATGAACTTAAATTCCGTCAAACGTTTTGCATTGAAATGCATAATTTCGAAGTATGAATTTTCGACGACAGTCCTAAGAAGCCAAGCTTATAGTAAGCAGGTCCCTGCAATCTCTAAAAAGGACTGACTCATATTGGCTTTAAAATACCAAACTATTTACTGTCTTTCAATAATATTTGCCTTGGCTCTTATGCTTACGGAAATGGTGTACGTTCTGTGTTTAGTTAGCTTTAATATTCAGGACGTCTATAGCCAAGTCTCCTTATATTCACAGTATACGCATTTAATGGGTAAATGCCATTCATACCCATCAGTTTTGGTCTTTGTTTTTAGATATTTGAATTTGTAAAACAACAGTATTCCTGGAAGTACTGGGATCCTCCAACAAGCCGATAAATACATCAGCCGGTAAGCGTACACAATTTCGAAAGATACAAAACAAAGTCACTGCCTATAAATAAATGTAGCACTGCTGACCATGATGATCAATTAAATTTGTCGTGTCTCGTGAGCGGTCCACCTTGCAGTTGCACACTGCACAGAGAATGAGAAACCCCTCTAAATCGTACTACCACGTGCTTTTTTATTTTATTTTGTACATAGACGCGAACATTTCTCTCGCAAGTCGCAAATCGTTTTCGATTAATGTCATTATCCGGTAGACATTGTGCTGCTATTGTTGGGCTATTTCACTGACAGACGTCGACGACATAATATCCCCCACCCCCCAAATGATCACCATTTTTCAGAACCAGATGAGGTGAAGATACGACTACGAATGTTACGTTCTACGTCAGAGAGTGAATGTGTGCACATTTTTGTTCCCACATTACGTAAATAGAAAGAAAAGTAGGCTAAGCCACGGGGTAATAATTAAAAGCTACATACCCACAAAATTTGTACAAGCATTTGCACACATATACTTATGCATGTGTGGCGATCATGTAAATCATTTAAATGGGCTGATGATACAAAATACAACGTGACATTGGGACCAACGTCAAACAGCGCTGAGCAATCATGGATACAATCATTTTAAGTTTAATTCTCGCTATGACTATGAATGTCGTTGACATTTTTTTTGTTCCTTATAAGGCGGGCTTTGTATCTAATTGCACATTGATAAGAAGCGTAAATTAAAACGATTTGTTGTGTATACTTATAACTTATAGTAGGTTGTGAAACAGTTAGTGATGCGGAAGAAAAGCGGTTTGTTTTGGGATTTTTTTGGTTACGATGTTCTGAGGGTGAATTGACTTTAGGCCCTAGTTATAGCCACACGTAAAACGAAACCGTAAAAAATGTCTTTTGCTTTTTTTGACCACTTAAACCTAATGGTCAAACTCAATCTTGGTGTTAAAATGGTGCTTATATATTATAAAGTTAGTTTGTCAAAATAAAAATAAAATGAAATTTTCTAAAAATTAAATAAATAATTTATTCATTTTTTCCGTACGAAAAACAGTTTCCAATCATCTTCCCAGTCAGTTACACAAAAAAAGAAATAATTCCACTGAAATATTTCATTTCTTTACTGTTCCATCTGTCAAAATTTTTTTTTTTTTTTCTGATGGATTCCAATCATTGGGTAACCTAACAAAAAAACAAAAAATCTACTCCGCTTTATTATTATTTCCAATTATTTTTATTCCTACTGTATTTTCATAAGCTCGCAATAAATAATCGAAAAAATGAGCGTGCCAAGTCTTTTTCACTTCTAGACTGAGTCAGTGTTTTTTAATGGCAATTTCGATGTCCGAAAAGTCTTCCGTGGGATAAAGCGAAAAGGTAGCAAAATCGTGGGAAGTACAGGAATCAAACAAAAACATTCAAACTACAAAATGTTGCTGCAATTTCATCAACACACTGAATTGTTCATACAGTCGGACCCGCTTATTTGAAACTCGTTTAATTGAAAACCCCGCATTTATCAAAAATTTAATTTGTCAACGTGTATTTTTTTTTCAGTCATCCGAAGTCCGTTTATATGAAAAACCCGGTTATTTGAAATTAAAGTAACGACTTTTTTCTTATTTCATTTAAACGGGTTCGACTGTAAGCAAAAAACAGCAAATTCAAATCGTGTTTTATCAAAATTGTCTAGTACCTACCACAAAATTATCATAGTATATTAACAAAATGCGATTTTTATGCTAAATGTTAATTTAATTTGTTTTGTTTCCATGCAATACAAATTTTGGTTTTAAAAACTAGTTTTTAAATTCGTTGAAAACTTAATATTTGCTAAATGTCTAATAGGAAAAAGAACCGAAATTTATTAACCTTCGTTACAATTAATCAAGTTTCTAAAAGACTATCAGTTTATAGATGGATAATTTATTTTAAATTCTGAGTTGTTTGTATACATAGTATTCGCAAATTTGTTCGAAAACACGAAATATAATAAATGTTAGGAATGCCATGAAAAATTAATTGCGAACGATGAAATGAAAGATTTGTGATCTACTTTAATTTTATTTATTTTGCATTGTGCAATTTAAACTAAATTTATTCTTATGTTCTTGATTCTTGTTAATAAATATAAAATTATGAAAAAAGAGACGTAGGTATTTATTTAAACTCCGTCATAGGTATAATAACACTTTTTTCATAAATACAAGAATCTACTCCGCAAAATTCAGATTTACTTCATTTTTTTTTCGAAAAATCTACTGCATAAATGGATTGTCCGAACCCCGATTGACCGTCGAAATGTAAAAAAAAACTCTTTTTCACACTGTTCCAACTTTTTTGGTTTCATTTTACGTATAGCTATAACTGAGGTTTTAGACATCCCGGTGATGGGACTTTAAGTATTTAAAATAAAAAAATGGTGCGACTGTATCCAACAGTCCCGAAGTATGTGTAAACACCGTGCGTGCGGTATGTGTGTGGCTTGATGCACGTCATTGAGAAAAGAGGGAATTGTAATAACCGTATTCTTGATATATTATGAAATAACAAAAACATTCTTTATTTTACATCAACAAAAAGCTGAAATTAATATGCCCCAGCTCATAAATGTATGCAATGATAAAAACGTATGCAATGATAAAACACAGTGACGCATTTCCGTCCCGTTAAATGTGTGGAATTACTCCACCAGATTCAAACAACGCGCGCTAAGATGTTTACACATCAAAAAATATGAAAAGTAAATACGTTGACACAATATTTGTATTGCAAAATAAAATATAAGTTTTGGCTTGTGGGCAAGTCGGCATGTCACCAAATGTAATAGAAGAAATGAAATGAAATTGTTTTTGTTATTATTATTATTGTTTTTTTCATTAATTTTGCACGTTGTTAGTACATTAATATAGTGTACAATATTTCACTAGAAACAAATATGTACTTTATATAGAAAAACAGTGATTCAAATAATTAGAATAAGAAAAAAATCACATGATCTATATAGATCATTGATTTCCACAAGATCTCGTACTATTGTTGTAAAAAAAAAATGTTATGTTTGTTTTTTAAAATGCTACTGAAACACATTAGTAAAATTTTAGCAATCTTTTGTTGCAAACCATTGTTAGCGCAGTGCTTAAATAAATGCAATGTATGTAACGGAATTCAATTTCTAGCGATGATCTTCGCATATAACCCGGTGATATGTCACACACTTTTTTTGTTTTTCTGTCTTTTTATACATATACTAGCGACCCGCCCCGGCTTAGCACGTAGGGTTCAGCCTGCGTTTGCGATCTAAGCGGAAAAAATGTAATTATTTACGACATCACATTAGAAACCTCAAAAATAACAGTATTTCTCCACTATTTAATGGATGTTTTTATACATATAAACCTTCCTCTTCAATCACTCTATCTATTAAAAAAAACCGCATCAAAATCCGTTGCGTAGTTTTAAAGATTTAAGCATACATAGGGACATAGGGACATAGGGACAGAGAAAGCGACTTTGTTTTATACTATGTAGTGATTTCCAAAGTTGTTACTTGTGGAGTTCTATGATTGGTTGTCATTTCATTTTGGGATTCATTGCCCAATATGCCTTCGTAAACTTCCTAGAAAAAATAAATATTTTTATGACTTAGCAATCCTCGCAGTAGCTAAATCAATTTACTCGTATCCTGCGTAACTATTTTTATTCAAATGCTGGGTTATTTACTAGAATATAAAAAACTGTAAAAAGTACAAAAAGGAACTCCTCACTGGGTTGTATAAAGTGTGATACCCAAAACTGCTCAAAACGGCATCATAGCTCTAGAAAATACGATACTGAATTTATATGGACATGGCATGTCGGACAAAATTGTAATGTTAATGGCACGGGCACGGTTTAAAATGTTTTGTGGGGTATCTTACACCCCAGTGGGAGGAAGGAAGGTTAAGGCGTGATTTACAATACGGGGTAGAACTTTTACCAAAAATACTCTCCAACATTATAAATGCAATTCTTTCTCCACAAATTTAGTATAAAAAAAAATAAATAAATAGATGGCGCAACAGACCCGGAGGGACCCTAGGCCTAGCTTCTCACAACCATTCGTTTTGTGTGAGTTTTCATTTTTGGAACGAATGGAAGGGATCTACAATTTTATGCCGACTCCAAACGGCTAATTGAGAAGCTCTTTCAAGACAGTCATACTCTCGGATGTTTGTCAGACGTTCGCGAGAGGTGGCGCAGTGAAAAAAACCATAAGTTGAAAATTTGGGTTTTTGCGGGATTCGAACCTCGACCCCTTGCGTAGTAGTCCAACACACTAACCACTAAGCCTACAAATTTAGTATATGATATAGAAACATGTCTGGCACCCTATCATATAATCTAATAAATTAAAAAAACATTTGCAGTTACCACCGAATATACCAAAAGGTAACGACTTCCCTATGGTACACTTGATATTTGTATCTATAACCACATGATCCATAAGCAGTATCAATTTCCCGTCGCGGGTAAATTTTAAATTGCACACATGTGGTTTATCAACGCAACAAACACCTATCGCTTGTTTTCGTTTTTTTTTTTTTGCCCTTGTTATGATGAGTTGTTATCGTATCCACATTTTTTTCCCCGATACGATAAGTACTCCGTCTTCCTATTCATATTTCTTCAGACTCAAAATTCCACGCATGCATAAGTTCAAGTCCACACTTGTAACCTTCCACTCGCATGCAGATTTTCAGCTAACGTTTCAATTTTCATTAAAGCCTCGACGAAAAAAAAAACCTCCGTCAAAATCAAGTCAGGTTACGCAGAGTCAACACAACAACTGCCTTCGGTAGAATGCCCATCAGCAAATTACCAGCTTTATGCTTCTCTCTTCTTCTTTTTTTTTTTGCCTTAGAAGAGGTAAACCAAAACTGAAGTTGCTAGTGAAAATGAAAACGAAACGGAAACGAGGCAATAAACTTGTCGGTTTCTTTTTTCAGTCAAAAACTGTCAAAATAACACCAAACCTGTCGTTGTCATACTTTTGTTTTTACAGCAATGTGAATTTGTGAATGAATTTCGATTATCTCATCGCCGACAGATACGTTGAGGAAGATCGGTGATCTTGAAGCATTCAACAGTTGCCAAGAAATTTTACGATCCACCATTCCTTGACGGATCACATCTTGTACATCCCGAATCTCTGCGCAACTCTCACTTTCAGTGTAACACTTTTTCGGGCTTTTATGGCTTTTTTTTTTTTTTTTTGCTAATTTATTGCCTTTCTTTTCCTAATCATAATCAACATCTTGGCAATATAGCAGTGGGCACCAAAACCATTCGTATACAAAGGCGAAATTCGCACAGTCAAAGAGGTTTGCTGAGTGTTATACATTTTTTTGTTTAAACTATCCCCACTTGCATGCGGTTTTCAAAGTTTTGTTGGTCTATATTTAGGCAGCCTTGCCATATCAACTGATTTATACACCTGTCGCGAAAATGTCGCACGACGAACTTAAAGAGTTTTGCACAGTGAAACATATTCTTTAGAACATTGTATAGCAACATGTGTGTTTCCCATAATTTATGTGCGACCGTGACATTTTGAAGCTTTCATGCAGTTGCACTATTTTTGTATATTCAATCGCTGGCTGTGAGTGTGGATGATATTTAAATTTTCTTGTGTGACTGTGGCTACAAATAGGGGATGCAAACGGGTTCGAATATTGTTAAAAAATTGGTGTCGTAAATGAGGGTGAACATGACAATGACGATTCTTTGACATTCGTTGTAGGATAGTATATGACTCTTAATAGCCCTCATTGAAAGCTCACTTCGGGATTTGACTATTTTTGCAATCAATAAAAAGCTGCCTTCAGAAAGACCCGCTCAGACCGCATCCAACCTAAAAAAATCGAAGCTAGTGATAATTATTAATTAATTAATTAAATCACGAAAGCAGATAGTATGACGATGATCATTAGCAACGGCAATAAACTAAAACCATTAATTTCTACTTGGGAATGTTGTCTAAACCTCACGTGCATAATACAGGGAGGCGACATTTGGTGAAAAATTTGTGAACTCCAAGAGGGCTATAACAAAGCTGACAGCTGCCCTTTTACACTATAAAAAAATTGTATATTCGGTGTAAAAGTTAATCTGCTCTGATTTTGATAGCCATCAAATTGCAAATGAAACAGCATCATTAGCATTCATCATAATTAGACGTGATTAGCTTGAGTAAAACAAATGAACACCAAGTTGTTATCCGGGCGTGTGATTATTTAATCGCTGCCCCTGGTAGGAGAAAATAAGAAAGGCAACTTGGTTCAATGAACTGTTAATAACTTGCGTGCTATTCATAACTACGCATATCAGAAAATATCCACCTGTTGAAAGTTCTAAATACGTTTAAAAGAAAGTAAAAGCAAAGCGCACACAGTTTTCCAAACGAAAGGTCTAAACGCACAGTCATGTGCGCATCAAAAAGAGTTTGTGCGTTTCTAAGAAATAATAAGCGACTGTGCAGTAATAAGTATTAGCGAGCTGTTGCTACACATAACACTTATGGAAATATTTTGTTTAACTTCTTCACATGGATGTTACAAATATTATTTGAGGAGAATAAAACAAAAAATTCAAATTAATTGTTTATAAGAATATCGTTAAAAAATATATTCATTCTTTGAATTATTTGAGGCATACAATTTTTAATTTTAACATTTGTGACATACTTATAGGGAAAGAGTTTCAAAGAAATCAACTTCTGGAATCACAACAAGTTGTTGGTGAGAAAATATTTTCACATTAATTACATTTTTGGGTCTCCGTAATTCGAAGAACAAAATGAGGGCTAGCAATAAGTTTTCCCTCAAGCGCAATTTATAGGTAGCCATTAGAATAATCGCTGGTACACTTAAGGCCTAGTCAAAATAAGGTTTTGTAGGCTTGAGTTAGTGTAAAAGAATTTAAAAACACAAAGCAACTTCACATTTACTTAAGTCGGATTGCCATTGGTGTGTTTTCAACACTGTCAAAGACTGGAATTGTATCCACTCGTAGCGGTTTGTAATTCCAAATACCTACTTCTATAATATTTAAAATTAATACCTACTGGTTCTGCATTTAAAATCTTGTAGAAAGAGCAGTTAAGTAAAAATTTCTCAGTGAGATGTGATAGATATAAAAATTGCTGTTCTATAGATGAGTCTATTTCCGTGTTCCTATTATGAAAATTTGTTTTACTATAATAATAATTGAAACAAGTTGCTATTTCTCAAACTTATATGAAATGAAATAAAAAATATGGACTCCTTCTTAACCCAGCCTTCAAGTGAATTCTTCTCCTAAATAGAACAATACAAATCTCGCTTACGTAGGCTCAACAATTGAAAGGAATATTCAACTACCGTGCAGTATCCTTCTAGAGAAATATTCAAACATCTAAAGTGGGGTTAATCCACTTCTGTTACGCAACACGTTAAACCGCTAACATTCTCTCTCAGAAAGAATTCCGCAATTTACTCCTTTTATAACGAACTTAAGAATATTTTCCATTCAAACCGATATAATCATCATAATCCTTTGCGTGGTTTTATCCACTCAAACTCACACAAAGCCATCCAGAGAGTGTGAAGCGAAACCGCACATAAAACAAGTGCACACCACAATAATTTAATTACAAACACATGTACAAAGGTGTGGATACTGGATTGGATACACACATACCCCAAATGGTATACCACCTCTATCCAGTGTTCTGCAGATCCTGCGAGGCCTGCGAGTATGCCGTTTCATTGACCTCTTTTCTGTACAGCATACGGAAAACGGAAGGCCTACACAGCGACAGAAGAGGTATATCCTCAATTCTCTTAAGTGAATGGAAAATCGTCCCCCGTTGGGCTTATTGCCGTTTGAAAAACCTAGTCAAAGAGACGACGAACGGAATCTTCTCCAAACTCCCACGCGTCTTTCGGGTTCAATTTCCTTCCATATGCGCACTGAATCTACGTATAGCCGAGCGGTGTTAACAGGCGCTTTAAGTGAAATTCCCCATCACAGACCTTAAAATTTCCCTTTTTCCACATTTTTCGTGGTTTTATTCCCCATGGATTCACCACAATGAAAATACTGAGTAAACTAACTGCTTCTTAAAAATTGTTCACCCAAGTTCCAACATAAGAATTGAAAAGTAGTTAGATTGAACCTCTGAGGAAGTTTTTTTTATATTAAAAAAAAAAAGCAAAATTAATTGGGTGCGTTCACTTAGCGAAATGTTTAACCATCTAAAGGGTAGCTCGCGACAACGTCAGTGTCAAATAAGAAGAAGAAAAAACCAAGTGACAACTAAAAAACTTGTAGGAAAACAGAACAGATTTTATATGTCTGGAAAATAAAGTGGAAAAGTAAGATTAAAAAGCACTTTAGAATTGAAATATTATGTTTATCAAACTTATTTCGTATCAGCTGAGAAGTTAAAATAATGGGAATTGTGCGGTTTTCAACAATATTTGAATAAAACACCAATCTAAACGAAAAATATAGCCCATTTGTGGAAGAATGGGCTTCAAGAAACACTCTTTTGTTTTTGTGACGGCGTTCAGTCGATTAAATTCTCATTTCCTGATTACGATTTTTTTTTTTCTACATTTTTGTTTTAAGAAAATGATGTTTAAGTATTGCTACAAATGTGAGCCATTTCTCTTTGGCTCGGAGAATTGAGCTAAAATACTTGAGCAAAATTAACCCATTGTGTAATTCAGCACATAATTTTCTTAAGAGGGAATGGGGACGTTCAAGCATCTAGTTTAGTAAGTCTGACAGCTGTCTGACTAGATGTACCTCGGTTTTGATTGGCAGAAATCGGTCATATGAGCAGCTGTTTCAGTTGAAGTTTATGTGGGGGTAGACGACGAATCTGTTAAGAAATTCGTGACTGAGTACCAAGTTGAGTGTTCGCATATGTGGCTGACGTAGAAAAAGTGACGTTTCCGACCAATCTAGTTTTTACGTTCAGGGGGTAAATTCTCGTTCTGTAAAAAAAATGTTTTCACCTTTTCACCACAATTTCGATTCTCGTTCTACTAAATAGTGAAACCAAACTTCAAAAATGTTCATATAGGTAAATCATTTTTTTTTCATATTCTCATTTGCAAGTGAATGTTTTTAGTGAGAGTCTGAAAATTGGGAACCTATTTCATACAACAGTATGTACGTACAGAGTGTTCGATACTGAATTCACCATGAAAGTTTCACATATTGATCGAGAATCGCTTCTTAGTAGCTGCTGAATCGAAAAAACGAAAGCAATGTTTAAAAGCGAATGTGGAAACGACTTATTCGATTCACTCTTTCAGAGAACCAAAATCGACCCCCAGGTTAAATCTTATCCAGACCAATCTGGTCGACTTAAGATAACTAGATTCGTGAATGTTCCCATCAATATTGGAGTTAAGTATTGACATTTAATATTTTTTTATTTTCCCCACATTTTTCTGCTTTTCACCTTTCATCAAATTTTTACTGAAACCCCACAAAAGGGGGGATTCCCCAAGACCTGGGAGCACTGTATTGGAATTGACGGTAAAGAGAGAAAAAACAGAAAGAAAAAGTGGAATGGCGTTTAAAAACGGAGTACTTCCTCCGGGTCATGGTGATGCTGATGTTGCTGTTGCGCTGAGTTATAAAATTCATTTGAGACTTGTGGTGGTTTCATTTCAAACTGAAATATTGATTTTCCAAAACGCGTCTGTCATCAGTTACGAGTATACTGCCACATTATACTCGTATTTCCGTCATGCAATGTTGCATGCCAAAGATACCTGGGCCAGGACGAGGATTTTATGCTCAGCTCAGTATTGTGTTAGCAAATATTTGGAAGCTTTTTCATCCATCTTAGGTATAGCTGTATGTGCGGGCTATAAACACACATAGATACTTTTTCAATTGTGCACAGCAAAAACGTGACCAAACGACAGGATAATGGTGGAACCGGATAAATAGGTTCATAGCTCCTATTTTATTTGAAATTTGCATGAATGGAATTTTGAATTTCTGTTTGTATCCGCCTGTTTCTCTCTCTACAAGGAAAATCGATGAAATACGGAAGGTAGGTATTCTAATTTCAATAATGGCGTCATGTTGATCCTAATAAAATCTATACCACTGGATGCATTATTGAATGCGAATTGTTTTATTATAGGCACTAGTACTGTCGGGTAAAAATTGTTCATACAAAACTCCAAGAAGCAATAAAATTGCTTTTATGGATTTCCTAGAATGTAATGAGCTAGGTAATCAGCCTATTACAAATTGCCGTTGACCTTCTTCAATACGTGGGAATAATTAATTAGAAAGAAATGTGTTTTTTTTTTTCTCTATAAATACTTTAATTACGGAGATAGGCAAGCATTTTCTGGGTGTCGCTGCTTCCTGCATTGTGAGGTGTGCTCTATAAAATGGAATTTTTTTTTTATAGGTATGCTCAAAGTTCCTGATTAAATAAGGGGCTAGTTTTTTTGAAGACCATTTAGAGGGAGGTATACTGGAGAAGGATTTTGCTCTGTTTCAGGAAATTTATTTCTTAATGCAGTATAGGGTATAATGTACTACGGATTTGCTTTGTTTGTTTTAAACCATCTACCTATGCTAAATAGGAGAAGTCTTCCTATATGGAAAGCATTATAAAAGTTGTTTATGTAAGTCACAACACAGAAGGAAGTTGTATCTATCTATATACATTTTAAGTGGACAAACTACGCAAGTCTAAGATATTAAATTAATTGAGTTCGTGTTCTTAAAGGGTCTTCGTACACAACTATAGTTTCCCTCAAAAATTGTAACCTGTCTGTCCTCTGTATAGATTCCTCTGTTGATGGAAAATATTTTAGGCTTAAACATCTGAAATTTTAAACTTACTTACGGCCTTTAGAGGCAGGAATAAACTTTCAGAATTTCATTTTAGAGCCAAGAGCATATTATTAAGGCTTTCAATTTGTACAAGCATTATGTTAACAAAAAACAGAGTGTTAGAACAGTTGGTATCTGAATTGAATGTAAAAACTGGAATGGATATGCAAATCCATCTCTACTCTTTGAAACAAATGGCGGTGAGTCGACCTGTCTCTCTGACCAACTAGCCCCGGGCGCCCCTACCTACATGGCCAGTTGTGTCCGTGCATATAGCGAAAAGGATCTACAGTCGTAAGTTATCACATTTCGCAATACATTTATATTTGATCGTAATGCTGTGGCAAAAAGGAAGAACAGCATTAGTCAACTTATGTCAAAATTGAGTTAATGTTACGTTCGGATGATCCGTTCCCTGTTCTAAAGGGTCTTTCATGAAGGACTTGACAACTTCATTTTTAAATAAAATGAAAACTACTTGAGATATCTCAAAAAAAAAAAAAAAAAAATGTTATGGTTCGAATGACTATCAAAATAATTATAAATTGAATTCGATTTCGTTCATATGTCCACCACGGGAACGTATGCAGTGGTCGATATTTTGAGCCCAATTTTCGATAACTCGGCCGCACATTTCGATCGATACAGCCGCTATTTTCCGTTCAATACAGGCTCTGAACTCCTCTAACATCGCCGGCTTGTTGGCATAGACCAATGATCTAATGCAGCCCTATAAAAAAGGCTAGAGGCGGTAAATCGCAGTCGCAGTGGCTTAGTGCTAGTGTGTTGGACTACTAAGCGAGGGGTCTCAGGTTCGAATCCCGCAAAAACCCAAATTCCAACTTTGGGTTTTTTTTCACTGTGCTACCTCTCGCGAACGTCTGACAAACATCCGAGAGTATAAATGCCTTGAAAGAGCTTCTCAATTAGCCGTTTGGAGTCCGCATAAAATTGTAGATCCCTTCCATTCGTTCCAAAAATAAACAAAAACACAAAACGAATGGTTGGGAGAAGCTATAGGCCTAGGGTCCCTCCGGACCTGTTGCGCCAACTATTTATTTATTTATTTTTACAGGCGGTAAATCACACGATCTCGGCGGCCAATCGAAGGGTCCGTTTCTCTAGATAACAAGTTCACGGAAGTGAGACTTCAATAAATCGATTGTTGCACCCGCTGATGTGTGGCTGTAGCATGTGGCTTGTGACACCGTCTTGTTGGAAACACATATCACTGATGTCCAGTTCATGGAATTTCTCAATGAAATAACGTTTCAACATGTTTCTCTAGCTAATACCATCTTCCGTAACATGACAGCCATTTTCATCGACGAAAAAAAAAAAAAAAACGGCCCAATGACGCCACGACGGCATGAAAACCGCACCAAACAGTAACTTTTTGCGGATGAAGCGCTGTTTCATGAAACATAATATGAGGGTTCTCACCTGTCCAGTATCGGATTTTTTGCTTATTGACGTAGCCGTTTAACCAAAATGCGGTTCATCGCTGAAAACTAAAAATTGGCGTTAACGCTCTTAAAGCTGCGAACACCGACTCGGAATTTTGATAGTAAATTTTAATCATTTGTAAACGTTGTTCCTTCGTGTACTTCACCAAGAAGGAAAATTTGTTTTTACTGACCATTTTGACATTGACATTTCGGTAATAGGTTTAAGGGTGCGTTCGAACAGAAAGTTTGAAGCTGTCAAGTCGCTAATGGAAGACCCTGTATATGCCTTTTTTTTCATTCAATTAACTCTTACGGTTGCTGTGTTAAGGATCAGGAAAAGAAAAAAACGCATAAAGTCGTCTTCCCAGTTCCCCTATCTGAAGTCAAACTTTTAACCTGCGCTCCTGAAAAGTGGCTAAAAATGACTTGTTCTGTTTTTCCTTGTTGGCACAGATGATCTGTTTGGAGAGAGGTATGATTAATGTTTGGCTGAAAAGAATGAGGAACTACCTCTAAGAGGTCGTTTTACTCGCTAGAGTTTTTCTTGTAAGCTATTATAACTTCAGTTATTTCGCTCTGCCAATAAATACTTTCAATCTGTTTTTAAAATTATGCGAAAAGGTCACAAGAACAGCTTTTAAAATTGGAAATTAGAAATCGGTTTGAAATGGAAGACCGGTGTTACAAAATGGCTCCCTGAAACGTCAACTGACTTCAGAAGCTAAAAATACCTGCCTCGATTTGACTGTTGTCCATTTCAAAAAGTCGCCTGAAAAACTTGATCACATGAGAGGAAAAAAATCGTTCCTAATTTCTGATTTATTCTTGACCTTTAAGTGAACAGATTAAACCGGTGATAGCTATAGGTAGGTATACCTGCATTGAGAATGAATTGTTTGTGAATCAAATTTATTCATTTATTAGCAATCGGGGTTTGAGATAACTTATTATATGCCATTACAAAAAAACAAATAATAATAATAATTTATTACCCACCTGCTAACAAAATAACTGTTGTTTTCACATCCACCGTGTAATTATGATGCTATCCCATAAACCTAACCTAACTTAACATAATGCACCATTATAACATACAAAACAACAGACCGAACAATACCTGAAACTTATCTATCAACTTGGATGCATATCGGTAAGCGTGACTCGTGAGCTATGCCTTATTAACGCTGAAGGTACCTATTAAAACGAAGCCAACAATTAAAAATACCATAAAGCATTTGTGGCAATTAAAGGCATACACAGACGAGTTTAGTGCGCAAACTAATTTAAGATCTATAACGCGACTTTTAGTAAAGCTTTGTTGCTTCGCGGTGCCCATTTGTTTGTTGATTTTTTTTAAACGCTTTAGCTAAATATAAACTTGCTACAAATTTCGCAAAATTATATAAAGATTCTGGGCATAGAAAAAGAACGAAGGACATTTTCTTATATGGTTTCCGTATGCAAACAATTCATGCATCAGGAGAATTTGCTCGCACACCTTCGTACAGCCAGATGCAGACATAATATAAAGTCGCATTGAGGTGGGGCAAGTCTTTTGTTGGACTTTAGCCAAATTTTATAATAGCAAACGAACTTTCGTCGTTAAAGTTTGTTTTGTATATGTTTTTTTTTGGGGATCCTCACCTTTTTCACTGCAGAGACTTTTGTAGAGATATTTATGCGCGAAAGAATTAGGTAATACACACAACAGAGCAAGAGCACATTATACAATACAATACACTTAGGTTTACATATGTTATGTACTCTCAGCGCATACATATATCTATTAATAATTTTCAGACGAACAATTTGCAAAAGCGGAGGGTGGGCCATGTCATTCCGACTGATGTTGAATGAAATACGAACTTGGATACACAGCCAGGTGGACATGTATGGTGGGTGGGGGGTCGGGGAGGATTTTTATTTTTGACTGGTGAAGAGAGCGTTAGATGCTTGAGCTTGAGTGAATAATTACTTGCAATGCTGTGAAATGGCAATTTGAATGTGATTATCTTAATTGTGTTTTTTTTTTTTTGGCAGCCGGTTTATGAGATTATATTATTGGAAATGTGTTTTGCTTTGAACCTTGAACTATCTTCGACACGGCAGACGAAATTTTACAGTTTACAGTAAGATATGACCTTTCTAAGATGACTCCAGAAATTTGGTGAATATTTTTAGCTGGTCACTGAACTGCGTTAGTCATGGTAGACTTTGAGTTCATTAATAGCACGTGGTGAGAGGAGTTTGTGTGTATTGAATAGGATGGGTGATTTGTATTTTTATCTTATCCAAACTGTGTAGGTAAGAGAACATTATAAAGGACCATTTTTACCCAAATAGACTTCGTCAACTTGCGATGGCGTTTGTTTAAGTGATGACATCTGCCTTTGATGGCAGTCTAGAACTGAAAGGAAAGGCGGATAAATGTTGTCAATATCAACTTGCATTGGCGATAGTTTTATCTTCTAGAAAAAGGTTATATATATATAGATTTCGAGAGATATTCGAATCAGACCACCATTGTCGGGTCTCTTTTCGTCTCTCTACCACTATAAATCTTACCCAGAGAGACTTTCTGGATTTCTCCAGAGTTCTTCCCTGAGCTCAATTCCTAGTGTTATCGCTAGCATCTGTTTATGGGAGATCTGTTTCATCGACTGGGTCTCGACCCAATGATGTCCCAAGATCCTCATTCTTTTGCCAGCCAACGCCGGACATTGACACAGTATATGGAAAAAGGTTACTTTTTTATCAAATTACTGCGCGATTTTGCCAATAAGTACCAGTAAGTAAGTCTCACTTTTTAAGTAGTTCAATAATTATTCCAATCAATGAAACCCCTTTGCACTTCTTTCAAGTGCAATTGGCAGGGGAAATCAACTTGTTCATATCTCGTGATGGTTTACAAAGCGTTGAAATATTTCTTCACGACAAGAAGATGACTTTCGGTTACTTCCTTCATATCGAGAGGGCTTATGGCAATACTGACTTCATGCTAGAAAAGGAAACAGGAATGAAAAATTGCTACCTTCGATAAGTAAATGATATGTCTGCCTTAATCACAGGTTGGTCAGAAGCAGCCTTTCCACAAAGTGCCCGATCGGGCCTTTTGGCCCCCGCCAGTTAGAAATGGCCCCAAATCTTGACATCATATCATATAGTTCTATAATAATTAAAAATATTTACGAAATTAAAAAGAAACCATCGCCACTACTATATGTTTCCACCCCAAACAAATAATCATAATTAAAATGGAACTGAATTCATTCATTTTTATCGTTTAATGATTTCAGTTATCTCACGTCAATCTCGTCCAGTGTTTTGGCTTTTCTCTCGTCATTCTTACTTTCGTCATCTATCAAAACATGTGGGCGCAGTGACTTAATCGTTAGTGTGTTGGACTACTAAGCGAGGGGTCGAGGTTCGAATACAGCTAAATCCCTAAATTCCAACTGAGTTTTTTCCACTGCGCCAACTCTCGCGAACGTCTGACAAACATCCGAGAGTATAGCTGTCTTGAAAGAGCTTCTCAATAGCCGTTTGGAGTCGGCATAAAATTGTAGATCCCTTCCATTCGTTCCAACAATGAAAAAACTCACACAAAACGAATGGTTGTGAGAAGCTAGGCCTAGAGTCCCTCCGGACCTGTTGCGCCAACTATTTATTTATTTTATTATGTCAAAACGTAGAGATTTGTTGTTTTTTCGCGTGATTTCTGTGATTTTTTTATTAACTTTTCAAGCAATAAATAAATAATAAGAACAAATACAGATATTTTAAAAATGGCCCGCTTAAATTTTCGAAATTGCCCCCACAGCTTTTTTCTTCACGGCAACGTTGGTCAATCTCGGCTCTGAATATTGGCATTAATCGTTTAAAAAGAACCAACATTTCATTCATATGTTAAGATTATTACTATTTATAAGAGAAGAAACGGAGACAAATTTAGAAACGCCTATACTCCTTGCTGAAGCAAGTCACAATATTCATTGCCAGCGACTGCTGCCCGTGTCGTAGTAGCTACGCCTATATCGCAGAACAATGATTGTACAACGAAGGAATAGCGAGGTGTAAAACATGCCTACCTATGTAACTTTTGCATTTTTAAGTAGCTGCCAAATGCTCATCACACAATATGTATTTTTAGGAGCTGTCGAAATTATCGACCCCTGGCTTTATTCGCTCGTGGTAAGACCAGCGGTTCCCTGTGCTGCCGTGGTCTAGTGGACGAAGACTAATGAAGTCACCACAGTCAAAAATGAGTGAATGAGAATTAGTTCAACGTATAGCCGGAAACTGCATGATGTGCTCAAAGTCATCCTAGGTCTAACATCTCTTCAAACACAATCATATTCAAATGGAGGCTAGACTAAGTGTTCATCGTTTGTTCCATTCGAACAACATGGACCCCTCTGCCTATCAGGGACGTCATCTGTGTTTGCTCAACACCAAGGATCCTTCAAGCCCATTCAGCATGCCTCTTGATGACATGCCACCGGAATAGGGCTTCCATAAAAACTTCTCCATAATATTCCCCCCTAATAGGGAAGACTGGGAAAAATATAAACCCATCACGACTTGACCTCATCTGGTACATAGACGGTTCTAAGATGGAGTCAGGAACTGGCTCTGGAATCTACGGTGAGTCAAACCAGAAGAACTTGTCAGTCAGCCTTGGGAAAAACTTATCCATATGCCAGGCTGAAATCCTTGCACTCAACCACTGCGCTAGAATAAATCTAAGTTCTAACACACATGGAAAATATATATTTATCTTTTCGCAGATAGGTACCCAAGCAGCTCTTAAAGCTCTTGACTCATCTGTCATAAAATCTAAACTTATCTTACAAACATTCACAACTACCTATGAACGTTTTAAGAAAAACGTAGAAAAACCCCTTCTGCGAAGTCAGCAAAAATCATTTCAGGAACTATATTAAGAACCTATCTGACATCGAGTCAAACGAGATGTGGCTCAATACAGTTGGGCATAACTGCACCAGACAATTTTTCCCCAAATTCTCCCCCAGAAAATCACTCAATTTTTCTGTTTAATCTGGACAAAAATAATCTGAGGATCTTAACAGAAATAATCAGCGGCCACTGTCTCGTGAACAAAACGTCTTCACTGCATTGCAATTGGCGTCTCACCGGATCCTATCTGCCTTGAGAGTGACGAATCTTTTCTTCACTTACTCACAGAATGTCCGGCACTAGGTATGTCGTCTCTTAAAAAACATCCTTAGTGATGAAATCGTCAATTCAGTACCCTTTGATGACGTACACGTACACCCAGCCAAGATCCTTGTCTTCCCGACTGCCACTGGATTGAAAAGACGGCTCTAGAAACCTAGCATTGAAGGCACAGTAGACAACTTTAAGAAGCCGCAGTGCCAAATCGCCTTGAAGGTTCTCCAGCTTCATAATCTAATGTAATCTACACTTTTGAAAATTCGATTATATTTAAAGTACTTTCGGGTTGTACCAAGTTATTCACTGACCCTCCTTGTTCCGCATAGAGATGGATATTCACAAAGCTGTCTAGTGACTTAAGGGTTTATAAATTCTAAAATGTTGCTGTGCATAATGTGAGCAGTATATTAACTTCACATTTGGGTTACGTACAAATTAAGCAAAGAATTATATAAGTAATAGAATTCTGTGCAGGGCATCGTTGATTTGTGCTTTCGTCGAAACTCTTTATAAAGTATTCAGGTCAAATTAAGGTCCAGAAAAGGAGCCAACCTTGTTGGCAGTTTACAGTTTTGAATTCACCTTATCCAGACGAAAATAATTAAAAGCGTGAATTTGACTCAATGTATTTGTATTCGTATTTGTCTCCGATTCTTTGATCTCGCTCATTACTTAGCCTAATTTTATTGGAAAAATATGCTGCTCTAATTTTCAAATCACAGTTCAAAGGACAGGAAAAGTTCACCTCTACTGACTCTTTCTTACAAAGAAATGATTATATATGCGCCTTACTTACACAAACATTTTTGTTTTTAGGTCACAATAGAAACATTTATAGAAAAAAAAAAACGTCGGCTCATAAAATTAAACTTTACCTAACATTAAAAATTAAAAATTTTATTCATATACATAGTACCACGCTCTATGCTCTTAAACAAGTGCAATAAAAATCGGTCATTGTAACGATTTTTTTTAAAACGCGCAATAAATCTGTTAAACAAATGCTCATATTTGCTTAATTTTAAGACTGCATTATTTATTTAGCTCTATTTCGAATTGAAATATGTACGTTGAATTGTTAATTATTTTCTATTCGTATTTTGTACGTACATACTCGTATCTAGGTCTTTGAAGTCAAAGTTGCAGAGGCTTCTAAATATTGACTTCGTTATTGCGTCTTTTACTGTATTGACTTCGTTATTGCGTCTTTTACGATATTTCACTTGGAAATTTTGCGATCAAAGTTTAACATTCCACTTGTCTGGTTAGTGGTGAGGAAACGTTTCTATTGAACTACAACAAAATAATTCCATAAATTATCAATTGTTGATTACAACCGATCGACTTTATTGAATTTGGAATACGCATTTTTATGAGGCTATTCACTCTGCCCGTGCAGGTACAGGTATTAAAATATACATTTATTCATTTACCTAAGGGTGTCACATGAATACCACAAACAATGTGAAGGAAGCTGAGTCAGCTTATTGTGTGGGGGGCAGAAGGGGTTGGTTACATTAGGTTGATGCGTGGATACGGCAAAACGGCAAAGAACCCTGAAGGGTAAAGATCGAATATAGTTCGGGTTGAAGCTGGTGACCTACTTTTTGGAGCGATATTCGAAATCGGTGCTTTAAAAATGAAGTAAGGTTCAAAAAATGTGGGTTAGCAAAAGCAGACTAATGGATCTAGGAAAAAGAGTTTCCCCCACTCGATGAACGAGTTTAAGCTTTAAACAAAGACTTAAAGACTACGAATGCAGACGTTTGATAAATCGGTTTGATTCGTTGTATCTAGTAGAAAGCTTGCAGATGGAGTTTTCATTTTATAGGGTTGGGCGAATGGAGAATGATCTCCTCCATACAACTTCTTTAAAAATTGACGCACTTGCCTTGTTGCATGCTCTGATATGCAGTATATTGAACTCTTAGGCCCATTTTCTGATACTACTCATAGCGAACTAAGTTCTCCTTCGTTACAAAACAAAGTATAGTATTTTTCTTGGAGAGAGCATTTGAGACCATTGACCGGGACATCCTTCTGGAGAATCTGTCTAAATATGGGGTTAATGGCACTGCATTTGAATGGTTTAAGAGCTATTTGGTACGTTGCTTCCAAGTTACGAAAGTGAATAACAGCTATTCGGAGATTCTACCAGCGATGCTAGGAATATCACAAGGCTCCATCCTTATATTATTATATATACTAACGACCTGCAGAAAGTTGTTACCATGTAAGGTGGGAACTAAGTCTACTTTCTTATGGAAAATAAGTACACTTTCAAAAATATTGAGAAGAGGGAACTAACTTTCAACATTAAGAATAAGATATATATTTTTTTTTAAATAATCGCGGCCATTTTTCTTTGATTATTTTCAGATTATTGCAAAATGAATTTCGATTTTGAAAATGTTGTTAATTAAATTTGGTAGATATATATGTAAAACTCTGTCTCAGTTAAAAGGTAATTTCTCCTTTGTTAATAAAAATTACAAATTTTTAGATTTACTTTGTTTTTACTCGACAGTGAGAATTTACTTAAAACCACTCAAAGTTTTCGGAGTTTATTTCCCAATTTACATGGGAACTTCACGAAAGTGGTTTTATTTCCCACTAGGTGAAAACTAAGTCCCTCTGTGGACTTATTTCCCTACACCGATTATAATTCATAACACAACTTTAAACTTAGCAAATGCTAATGAAATAATCGACCAGGTATTTTGGGATTTCGGCCACTCAAAGTATCCATTTCAACAAGATCATCAAATTTCTCAACTCCACAGGGTGGTTTTGAGCTCCCTTAACTTCCTTCTCCCCCTTTATCTTCAGGTTTTGTTTGTTGTGGTCTTAAAACGGCGTTCAATACGTTATTTGTGTTTTACCTCGTCAGAAGACGGGGAATACAGCCACTTAAACCTATCAACCAACTGCTTCCGCTCGACTTTGCCCGTGGTAAGGAACTTGTATAACATCCCGCTCACATTTAGCAAAGTGCTTTGTTTTGCCAGTGCAGAATTTTAACTGCCATTAGTATCGAGAAAAAGTTTTTTTTTAACGTTCTTAACTCGAGTTTACGTTGAAACAGCGTATCGTTGCCGCTAGCTCACTGTATATGACGATTAACTTTAAAAAAAAAGCCCAATTCCCATCCCAGTACAAAAATGTATAGAAAATAAATTTTTACCAATTTTCCAATTCACCTTTAAAATTTTCCAATTTTTTTGTCGTATAAACCTTTCTTAGGAGTAGACAAACACAACAAAGACAATATAGCTCTAATCGGACCATCCGTTCTCGAGTTATGGGCGGTCTTACGGATGCAACTTTGTTTTATACAGTAAAACCCGGATAACTACCTCTTCACAAATTCTGCTTTCTTTGGGTACCTACTTAAGCGGGTGAGGTAGTTAAACGAACCCGCTTAAGCACCCAAAGGAGGCAGAAATCCGAATCCTGTTATCTACCTTAAGAAGGCTGTTAACCGATTTGCTAACCTACGGGAAGATTTTTTAAAATTTAGTTATAAAACTCGTACTTTCCTTAGTATGTATTTCTATTGACTGATTTCTTTTCTTTTTTTGACATAGAACGAGAATGAGAAGGAGAGAAAATGTCATTTTTGGCATGTAACACGAAGTTTGCTGCGATGAAATTGTATGCGTTTTGATTGAGGTACTTTGACGAGTGTAACCTGAGCGAATAAGCAAATAAAATTGGCAAATAGAGGGCGTTAAACCGAATAAGGTACTTAAGCGGGAGGTACTTATCCGCTTAAATGTACACAGAAATGTGTAAAAAAGGTATAAATTTGAGATTTGTGGGCACTTAAGCTTGAAGTACTTATCCGGGTTTTACTGTACCTATATAATACATAGATTCGGGTTATGCTAAATATATTAATGTGTTAAACAAAGAATATATGTATATTTTTTGCTTGTACGGGCACTAATAAAACTTCCATTAACACCGACAACTTGCTTTTCAAGGTATAAGAGCGAAACCAATCATGCAGTAATCAAATAAGGCCAGCATTATACAATTTATCTAGTAGCAAACAGTGATTCACCATTTCAAAAGGGCTGTAGGAAATAAGACCCGAAAAGAGAAAATTAAATAAGGCCCCAAATTTGGGGTGTTATTTCATAATGAAATAACACCCCAATTTCAAATATGAAATAAGGCTCCACTGCGATGAAATAAGGCCCAAAAAAAAATTAAATAAGGCCCCAAATTTGGGGATACGCATTCCATATCGGAAGGTTAACAATTAATAATAAAAAATAAAATGTATAGTTTTTTGGGGCCTTATTTCGCAGAGCCTTTCAAAACTTTCGTCATGGCAATGAGAAGAGCCATTGTAAATTTAGAACTTATAATTTCATCATACAATTGGATGCATCATTTAAGAATAGCGTGTCTGGATTTATCTGACTCTGGATTTATCTGACCTAAGACCGAACTGGTTATTGGAAAAGAAATTCTGATCATCCAGGAAGGAGACAATGCGCGATTTTAATAGCTTCTCAAAAGGTTTATAGAAAAAGTCGGAATCAGAGTTATTGGTCTGTAGTCACGCATATCCTTGCGTTTTCCTTTTTTAAAAAGAGGTACAACTTCTGCGCATTTTAGGGATTCTGGGAAACGTCCACTACTTATAAAATGATTAAATAAATAACATAATACATCACCTATTTTAAGGGGACTTTTTTCAAAATCACATTTGCAATACCATCACTTGCGCAAGAACTTTTGTGATTCAAAGACATTATAAGCTTAAATATTTCTTCGGATGAAATAGTATTAAAAACAAAACTGTTAACCTGACGTCTTAGTGCAAGCGTTCCCTGTGAAGTACTACAATTATTGCAAACATTATTTGATTCTGCAGAAGTTTTTAGATTCTCTGAGATTTTAATAAAGTACTCATTAAACTTGTGCTATTATGATCGGATAACAGAACACCATTTACTTCCAAAATATCGACTGATTTAGAACTATTACCTTTTCCCAAAATACATAGAATTAACAATTTCCCACTCGTCTTTAATATTACCTCTAGCGTTTTGAAACTTATAGATATAGTCATGGTCACTCGTGTCTGCTACTTCTTTATTTACCTCTGCACGATTTATTATAGCATTTTTTTTAGTATGATGAAGTGGATTTTTACTTTATTTTAGTGCTAACTTTTTTTCCTTTTCAATTTCTTTAAGAGTTCAGCAGTCATGCAAGGTTTAATATGCGATTTGAAGCATGCATACACGAGAATGTGTTTTTTTTTTTAAATCGCTACAAAGCAATCGAAGGATTTCTTTCGGGATACACTGAATCCCAAAATTCATTAAGTTTAAGACTAAAATCCGCAAGGAATTGTTTTCGTCATTAGAATTAGTATGGTTATGGTTAAAAATACTAAGAGTTATCATATAGTGATCCGTAAGTCTAAAATCATAAACATCACCACAAGGAAGTGACTTATAATTTTTATGTAAACCCGTGAAAATATGGTCAATACAACTTTTGGTTGAATTAGTTATACGGAAGTTACATAAGAAGCCATCAAAAACAAATAGTTTTCAGTGTGTCTGTCAGATTCATTTAAAATATCAAATCAATCAATGCATCAAAAATATTTAAGATATTACAGTATGTACTTCTTTTAGATAAATGTTCAGTAGTATGTACGACGAGGCATATTTTGACTTCTCCCTCAAATAGAATAAGCGCTGTTGGTGACGGGAAACTTCGAATTGGGGGTTCGTGTGAAACAATAATAATTCATATACTTCTAGCACAGACCAGTATGTGGTGTACTGATTTCTGATTTCTGTTAACGTAACTATCGGACCTCATTCAAAGACCAACATGAAATAAAATTTTACTGTCAATCCAAATTTCGACTTTGAACGATCGAAATGACCTTTAGAATCGAAGTACTTTGCCAAACGAGTTTATCTATATTTGGCTTTAGATAAGCTGGTCTCATCTACACGAAAGAAAAAATTCCATCAGTTCCGAAAAATATTCTGCGTTTCCAATTTAATTATTTTTATAAACACTTTGATTGATAATATTGATTAATTTTTCCAACCGACTTGAACTCGCCAACAACACAACCAGCTACTTACTTTTACTATAAGGCCCGTGCAAAGCTGTTAAAATGAGTGAGGACGGAAACTTCATCTAACGAGAAACCCATTTCCTAGTTCAACGCAAATTGTCCTCCCTAGTCCACGTCATTATGTGTGTTTCTGGTCTGTTGTTTTGTTAAAAGACAAAATCATTCAAATAAAACAAGAAAACGGTCCAAGTATACAAGGACAACGCTTTTAATTTGCATGATGACAAAAAATAGTAGCCAGACAATTTGTCGACATATAGCACATCAGCCAGTAGCGGTAGAACTTCGCAAACTTTTCTCATAAAGCCTACGCTGAGAATTTTCTCAATGAAGCAGGAAGACAGAGCGATCTCCGTACCCGCGTATGTATGCGTACATAATGTGTCATGGCAAAAAAGAGCAGATATATACAGCCACTTGCCGTTGAGCCCTTCCCTTCGAAAAAACAAAACTTCCAGGACAAGCGGGTATAGTAATGCCAAAATTTATACGGAAAAGGAACCAGAGAAAGAAAACATCAAAACAACGAACCACCACAACGACTCTGCACAGCTTTAATGCCATTCAGTCGTAAAGAATTAGGCCAACGAATTCTATGTCAGAGAAGTAACCCCACAACGGGTCGATGACGATGTAAGAGGATTTTTCCAAGTATCCATGTATCTGTTCATCTATGTACAAACACAAAAGCTTTTTGTGTTTTTTTTATTTTTTTATTATTATCCATTCACATTGCTTTGCCAAAGAAAATGGAACAACGTTTTTCGATTTACTATCTGATGTCGTTGGGGGGTTGCGGGAGGGTCTTGGGGTTTGTCCTGGGGATTTCCTTCTACAAAGGACATCATACCCGGTTATTTACGTCATATGCTGGCTGTTGTTGCAGCGCTTTTCACAGCAATCTTTTGTCACATAATTGGAGCTTTTCTTTTTCTTCTTGTGTGACACACTCACCGCCTATAGCCAAGAAACAATCAACACAATTCCAACAGTGTACGGATAGAGCCTAGGTATCATAGATTAGGGCCTACCAAATACTCCACCTCTGCTTGGACGGTCGCATGGCATTGTCATCATCACACATGGTAAAATTGACTGCGTGAAGTTAGCCGTTAAATCGAAGTTCGGTTTATTTACACTTTTGTGTGATTCTATTTCTGCGGCTCTTTCACGATTGTGTTTATTTAAAATGGTTTTAGGTAGCTACTAAGGAAGCTAGCAATATGCGGAATGTGATATTGAAAATTCGTGTATGTGTGCGGACAAAGAAAGGCCGGGTGGCGACGCTAAGCCCCGATGTTAGATAACTAGTTATTTAACGTAGTTTTTTTTTTTTTTTTTAGCTTGATTTCTCTAATTTCTTTTCTGTGTGTGTTTTTTTTTCTGTGTTGGATTAATTAATAGATCGAATGATGGTTATGGGTGCTTTGGCAATTGTTTGTCGATTGGATCACATAACGTGGTTAATTGAGTAGAATTTGTTCGTTCACGTTTTAGAAAATATTTCAATGGAAACAACTTTTTATTTGATTTCTCTGCAAATATTTAATTAGTAGGTGAGCATGTATAATGTATATGGTTAGTGATTTATGCGAATGAAACAGGTTTGCAATAGTGCAATGGGCTTCATTTGGGTGTAAGAGAGAATTATATAATGGGAATGACTAGGAGAAGCGTGTGGACTTTAGAAGGGGCACATTTGCATTTGATTTATTCTTATGACCCGCACCTACGGAAAGTTAATAAGTAGTGAAAGACTTTGAAATTTATTTGGATGGTGTGCCGTGTGCGCAAAAACAGGACGAGGGGATTCGGTGCAAGAATCCAATGAGTCCCATTGGAAGAACTACTTGAGTTTGCATTAGTTTTTAAAAGAAACATTAATCCAAAATTGATAAGAAGCTTATGGTTTTAAGACTCGGAAAAACTGAGAAAGCATGTCAGTAACATTTTTTCGGATACGATACGATACAATTTAAGGACAATTTTTTTTACAAAACAAATGTGTGTGAGAAACTGGGGCAGATTTTCGAAAAAAAATTGAAAACAAAATTTATATGCTTAGGTTTGTTTGGACTTAACAAAAATACCGAACAGCTTCATTCATTTTTATGCCACAAATGGGACACTTTTCTGAGGGAGCTGGAAGACACATTTAAAAATGAGCAAGTTTATTCAGTCAAGTGATGCCAAACACATGGACGTACTTATCTTATGTATATATTAGCTACAGATGGAAATGCTTATTTAAACCCTAGAAGGCCGAGGTTACTGACTGCCCCTAATAAGGTAATCATCCGTTGATTCGACGAATAATATATTTTTTTAAAGCTTTTTGTTCTACATTATTAGTTCTACTTTTTTTTTCTGAAACATTGGAAAGTTGTTGCCAAATGAAAAAAAAAAAAACAATTTTTAATAAATAAATATTTCAGTTTTTATTATTAAACAGTCTTAGCACGTATTTTTAAGTCCAAGATTAAAATGTTCTCAAAAACCTAAAAAAATGTTTTCCTTCTATGGAATTTTAAATTAATAATAACATATAATAAAGAAAAAATTATAAAAATTATTTTTTCTTTGCGCAAGATCCGTGAAACTCCGAATCGTCGAGATTGCGCGATTAAAAAACTTTAAAACAAATAGAAAAACTAGTTTTACCTGCCGGGCACAACAGTCATTCGCAAGAGCGCATCGCATCGGTTACCAAGTGAACACACTCACACTACACATGATACACCTACTATCTCCCCGGGTTGAACTACGAATGCGACGTCGTCGTCGAATCGACGAACACTAGTCTTTTAGAGTTAAAGTAGGTTCAATATTTTTCGGTAACTGCTTGATGAAATTTAAAAAAAAAACATGCTTTTAGTGTTGTAAAGGTAAAAAATCAAACAAAACTTTTGCCCACAAGGCTCACGAAAAATGTGCCGATTTCTCTCAAACACATTTACTGATTTGCTGCCAGAGCCGAGACGTAAGAGAAGTTTTGGGAGTGAAAGAATTTAAAAATATTGGCTACCTCTAGGTACCTACTCATTTTTTATGTTAAGTCATCAAAAATTTGTCTCAAATGCACATCTTTATGTTTCAATTTTTTGACATAGCATCAATGATTTTGAGATATGGTAGATTTTCACAGTAGCGATTCTGTTTTCTCATATTTTTCAGTGAATGTCACATTTTCACATTGTGTCTCATTCGAGCCACCAAAGGTCTGTATAAAATAAGTTCAATTCTTTGCCAAAAAGTTAAAAAAAGAACGAACTACTGTCAGATTTTTTGATCTCGGGAGTTTGGCAGGAGGACTGCTCCAAACGCAAACTTTATTTATTTTTGTGAAGTTTAACCAACAAATTAATAAACTTAACATTGTTTTAGAACCACGCGGGTAAAAACTGTGACCGCAATTAAGTCACACAAACTATAAAGACAGATAGACGTAGTCACAACCGAAAGGTTTATGTTAACAGAATTCGTATAAAATATTGTTAAAACTGCTTTGTCAAGAGTGAAAAAGAATGTATTTTGAGTAGATAGAAGTTTTATGTACAAAAACTGGTAAAATCAGAAAAATATATATATGTGTTGTTAATTTTAGAATATGCTAATAAATTGAATATCAAGCGCAACAGGTCCACTCATAGCAATTTGTATAATGTTAAAACAATCACAAGGAATAATGCGCATGCTGAGATCAAACATTTATTCCATTTGTAAGTGTTAACGTGTACTTGCTACAAAGTATTTGGAAGCTAAAGTGTGAAATTCTAAAATCAAATCTGGAAATGGCATTTTCTAAACTATAATTTACAAACTGATTAATCTTATTGGAGTGATAATTTTTTATATAGAGAGTGTTACTTATTCCGGTTTACAGTCATTCTTGTTGGTGTGTCGCTGTCGATGTAGATAAATGTATAAGGTTTATAGGAACATAACCTTTCGGTCTTGAGTGCAATTCCCTGGTGATTCTTATATGGAATATTCGTATGTAGGCTTCAGAAAATAGGACAAATACCTGAACGATCTACATCTCTTTCGAAATTCATTTTGGAAAGGAAACTTTGAACGTTGCAACCCCTTTTCTGGAGACGTCATTCCAGAGGGCCACAAATTACAATAATTTCAATGTAGAACTAATATATTTTTATGCAGTCATCTGGGGTTAACGTAATAGGTTCGCCTTCGACTTGGCTGAGAGGTATTGAACAAAATCAACAGGTGGATGCTGGCTAATAATAATCACAGATGACTACAAAAATTCACTCAATCGCTAGCCACATGTTCCATATCAATTCGCATCAATAGAAAATTGTTTATTCAAGGAAGTTGTCAAAGTCGCCCACTTAAAAGTGTATAAGAAATAAGACTACTGAGCGTGAGTTGTTTAGTTTGAATCACCAGAAAAACAAAAAGCAAAAATGTTTTCTCATTGCCTCTTTTTTCGCAGACGTCTTACAAATGCCCGAGAGTATAACATGTTCTTAAAAATTTGTTCACCCTTTCGGACCCAGAGGAAAATTGTAGTACCCTTCCATTCGTTACGAAAATAAAAACTGACAAGTGAGTCTCCTAAATGAACATGACGAGTTCTAGTTTTTTTTTTTTTTATAAATCTGTGACAAATGTTCCAAATTGTTGGAATTGTTCTTAAAAGTTAAAAACTAAGAATTAGTAATCTAGGCATTTCTGAATGGCGTCTTCCTTTGGTTTTAGTCAGCAATCAACTCATTCTGAAATCCAATGTACCAAGAAAACTGGTTCTGGTTGAAGCCACAAATGTATTGGTAAAATGACAAATCTGCTAATAATAATCAGCTGTCAGACGGCTTGTGCTTCAAGAGTGGATTCTGAATTAAAATCGAGAATCAAAATCACCAGAAGAGTATTTTTTGTGCAAATGGAATGGTTTCAGAAGGTACTTTTTTTTCAATTTCGGGCTCTTCTGGACGATTCTTTTTGCCCAATGGAAAACTAATGGGAGATTTTTTAAGTGTAGTTTTTTTTTAGAATTGACACTCAAATTTGCATCAAATATTCAAAATTTGTATTGTAATGGATAAATAAGCCTTTGCCATTTACGTTTTAAAGACAACTTCATGTAAATGTTGTCCGCGGCTCCGTTTCAAATGGTCCATTCGGAAGGTCCAATTTTCGTCACTTTTTCGAGCATTTCGGCCTGTATTCCATGAATTACGCGTGTTATGTTATCCTGTAAGGCTTCAATCGGCTTGTCCACATAGACTAACGACTTCACATAACCCCACAAGAAATAATCAAGAGGCGTTAAATCGCATGATCTTGGCGGCCAACTCACAGGGCCATTTCGAGACATAAGCTGCTCACCAAATTCATCCTTCAGCATAAATTTCAATAATTTGCAATCGTTGCGCGTTTGTAAGTCTTTAAATGATTAAACGGCAGAGTATACTGAAAACTTTTTACTTTGACAGATGACGTTTGGACGCCATTACTAACCAGTGCTGCCAACCTGAAAAGCTTAACTCGTAAAAAATCATATCATATCAAAAAAAAAAAAAAAACTGAAGTAAAATGCTTTTACGATCTGCGATGGTTTTTTTAGAGGT
Organism: Cheilosia urbana; assembly: GCA_946477585.1. NCBI lineage: Eukaryota > Metazoa > Arthropoda > Insecta > Diptera > Syrphidae > Cheilosia > Cheilosia urbana. The sequence continues at coordinate 162,187,488 of OX297853.1, forward strand.
AAAAAATAAACTAAAGATATTGAGCCGTGCACTGATTCTTGTTTACTTTTGAGTTGGCTTACTTTTCTTTTCTACTTCCAATAGAGATGAGTGTTTCGAGAATCTTACCAACTACGCAACATACATTAAGAACAAAGGGCGCACGATAAGAGTCTATATAATCCTTCCTCAAGTGTCTGAAAGGTAGATTATATTTTCCATTTTAGCACTAAATATAAATAGCACGCATTTTTTTTTACTCAAATCCAACTTTAACCCTAGAAAGCTAACGTCAAAACGACGAACATAAAATCAATTTTTTCCTCTCCCTTACTTATTATTTGACTTACGTAATCGTGCTTTCGCGCCAACTCAGTAGCCGGTGGACTCTTTTTTTTATAATTATCTTTTACCTATATCCTACTTTTCTTATTTATGGTAAAAAAACTGAATAAAATCTAATAATTTATTTAAAAAATAAAAATGTTTTTAAATGGTCGTCAAAAAGACGAATGGTTAGCTTTTCATGGAAGTCTGGTAACGTTAGCTTTCTAGGGTTAAATAGAAAGTAGCATTACAGTAAAAAAAAAAAAAAGTTTGGCAATTCCGTTACAGATCAAGAACAATAAACGAGCACGTGGAATTTTTCAACAAAACAAGAGCAGCCTGCTCGAAAAAAAAAAATTGTTTTTTGTTTGATAGGACCGCAGAGACAAAGGATACCTCAATTGACCGCAACAAAACGCCCCTAGAGGTACACACACCCCACCGAACCTAACCAAATTTATTATCTTGATAGAATTTTGTTTTATTTCTCTACGGGTTTAACTTTAAACACAAACTCCCATCCAATCAGGTACTCTACCCAGCGTAGTAAGCTTGAATTTATTCATCAACCAACACAACTTTGGTAAGCTTGTCACGTAGAAATATTTCTTAAACAAAAAACAAAAAAAAACAACAAAAAAACACTATAAACAAAAATATTTACCTTTAGATTTGTTTTCAAAAATAAATCACTTTAGTAAATCCAATTTAGAATGAAATGCAGCTTTCAGTAGTTGTAAATCCACGCAATAATCGGTTCAGCGCACAAAATAGAATTAATAAAATGTTCGTTTCAAAAAATTGTAGAAAAACAAATTATGTACTAAACACTTGTTGTCGATACGGCGTCTTTTTTTCTTCCTTGTATTATTTACATTTGCTCTTCACGTGTTCACACTTGAATTATTATTTTTTAATTTATTGCTATACAATTTAACTATCTACACAACCGAGTTTACTAATATTATTATTTTTATTTATATTTACTAACAAAAAAAAATACACACACAACAATTACAATTAGGTAGGTAGACTTGGCTTAGGACTTATGAACACACCAATTTAATTGTCAACACTTTGAAGATGCATTAATTTTGCAGCGTCGATTGTTATCAATTTTAACTATGATGATGATTTTATTTTTAATGGTTTCCTTTCAAAAAACGACAGCGAACGACCAACGAAAGGAACGAAATAAAAAAAAAACTAATCTCACTTTCGAAAGACCACATTCACTTTTTTCTTCTTCTTTTGGAATATTTTTTTAACAATCATTATTTATTGTATATTCACGATGGTGTTATAGAAAAAGAACAATTGTACTGAAAGTTTAAAACAAAACAAAAAATATTTCAATTAGGGTTTGATTTATGTTTTTTTTTAATTATTTTATACCAATAAAGGACTGTGACTCTATTGGTTATAAAATGAATTGAAAAAAAAAAAAAAAAAAAAAAATAGTTCGATGGGTATACAAGAAAAATCGGTTTAATCACGATTGCGACTACTGTCGAGCCGCCTAATCAACGCAGAGGTAAGTAGTCAACTAAACAACTGACTAACTTAGCACTTAACAAATTAGTAACGACAAATTAACAAAATAGCGAGAAAAAATAAAAAATGTATTCAACACACACGCACAAAATTTATCAACCACTATCCGGCTGTATGGCTAGATATGGCGACAACAGTTCGTGGATATTCTCTCTATATCCATGCCGCGGGGGGGAGTCCGCAGTCAGCACAATGGATTAAAGTATCTAAAGTAAGGCAGATTTAGTTAGTGCAAAGTGTTTTTTTTTTTCCTATTTTTTTTCTTTGGCTTTCTCAAGTCTACTCTTGAGAGAGTGTCTTTTGGGAAAAGCTAGACGAAGCACGAAACGTCGTCAAACGTACCTAGGGCGGTATGCGAAGAGGAATGCACGCGTGAACACACTGTGCGGTGTTGACTGAACGCTTATCGAAAACCTACTGGAGTCAACAAAACCGAATCATATTCGATTTGGTTAAAAAAGTGATATTTATACATATATATATATATGTATGTATTTTTTTCTGCTGGTTCGTTTTTGATTCTGCTTTATGTTTTCCTCCACTATTTGTGGGGAATGAAGAAATTTTAACGAAAATTGGTTAAACAAAATAATGTTCGTCTGACCTTTGCTAGTCGAAGAGGTTTTTGGACACATTCACGGTCCCGAAATGCGTGCAAATGGCTCGAAGATATTCGACCGCGAAATATCAGGCCACTGTCACACTATACGGCTGAAGTGGTGGTGTGGTGGCTGGTGGGCGATCAGCGAGCACCGATCATATGTATTTTATAAATTTGCAACCCAAGCTTGAAGCTTATAGATTATAGCTAAGTATAGGAAAACGATGAGGTGTTTTGTGTTTCAGCAGGTGGCGTTGGGGACGAAACAAACAAATCCAGGAAGCGAACTTTTTTTTTTTTCTTTTTAGCAATATGGTATCGAGGTGCATGCATGTGTGTTCTGTAGAACTATTCAATATTCAATCAGAATATCAGCGAGCAATTGCACTGTCGAAAGTGTGTATCTAAGCAGCGCGTTCATAAGAAAGTGTCTATAGAGGTGGGTTGGGTAATGGGTATGGATGGCAGTTTTTTTTTTTTTTTTTTTTTTATAACAATGCGAATGGGATTGTTGTTTATATTGGCGGAAACCGACACTTTAAAACTATTACATAGCAAACTGTAATTTAAATTCAGAAAAACAAAATTGGACAGAAAAACACCGCCAAATAAATGTGGGCGCGGCTGTAACTACCGGCAAACGATTTGAAAAGGTGTTTCCTTAGCGAAATTATAAGGCGTGGTGAAATTTGGAAACGAAATCCGCACTCTAGTTCACTTTGGAATAAAAAAATGTGTATATTTTTTATCCTCTTGTAAGACTGGCGAATTCAGCGTAAATTCGCCCTACGCAAGCCAAAGTAGAACTAACACTAGATTCTGAGAAAGCATCTGAAAGAGAACGAACCCCTACAGTTTGTGAATTGGGAATTTTGTATCAACCAAGATGGAATAGAAAGGGGAGCATGGTGCATGGGGGGTGAATATTTCGTAATCGTTCGTATCGTAATTCGTAACACACTGACACACTCTCACCTCACTATCGTTTCGCTCTTACTTGCCGTTGCCACTTTGTCAGTGAGATTTTCTTCTCTTATCCAACTTTCTACTGGCGCATGGCGCTGCTTCTGTGGAGCTGGAGACCGGTGGTCGCTTCGCTGGTGGATGCGGCTCTCTCGTTGGGGAGCTATTTTGTAAGCGCATTAGGAAGAGATGAACGCATTGAACGTAGAGCGTGGAGCGTGGACCCCTTCGAATTGAAATCATATGATGAACACATTTTTTTTATACCTATTTTTTTTTTAAATTTCCTTCTTCTGGTCGGTTTCGCTTGTGTGTAGAAAATTAAAAAAAAAAAAAAAAAAAGCTGTGTGTAAGAAGTGAAAGACGGGAATAAAAGTGATTGAAAGCAGAGACATGTGAAGGTTGGTTTTGTTGGTTATGGAAGAATGTTATGTCATCGAAAGTTGGGTGGCTTAGATAGATAAATATCTCTCTATCAAGAGATGAGAAGATATTTTACGACTGTTTGTAAAGTTTTTATTACTCACAGGTTATGTGTAGAATAGGTGCAGGTACCGTACCAGTATCAGTTGGTAAATGCTTATCGATCTAAAGATGGGCACGGGATATTGTTTGCTTAATATTTTGGTTTGTTTGTTGCTATGACTTTGACGGTTGAACAGGATGATGATAGCAAGCCAACAGAAGGGTAAAAATAAATTGAAGAGTGAAAAATTTCAAGGAAAATATGCACTAGGGAGAAATTTCATTTTTTAGCTATGAATGCAATTAAACAGAGTCAAGTTGGCAACACTTGTGATTTGTGAAAATAAAAGGTGCTGTTGGTATTGGTTTAGGTAGGTATGTTGATTTGATATTGATCTACTTGACAGAGAACGTTTTGTGTACGTGTTACTGTCGCAAAGAAAGATCTCATGTTGAAGCTGAAGTTAGCTCAAATCTTTAGCACATCTGCAGAGATCAGTGGGCTCAGTGACAAAGATATTCATGCAGATATTAAATAGGTAGGTACTTTCTTCTTTACTGACCAGAATTCTGCCATACGAGAAATGAGCTGCTTGGAGACATACGTATTTATTTTAAGTCTTTGGAGTATTTGTCTATCAAGACTTTCTATGAATTGTACAAATTTGTGAATGAACGCCACAGGTTTCACAGAATAAAAGCAATAGCCCTTTGAGCATCATATTGCGTCTACAACTACAAATTGTGTTTTTAAGTTTTCATTTTAGCTTACGTGTCCGTCTTAACCTGCCTGGCAAATAACTTTTCGAAAACAAATTGTTGTGAAGTATGTTTTTGAAGCCTATTTTACCATCTGATAGTACTATTTTCGTCACTGTATCGATTATCATATCATAGGTCGAATGATTTAACCGAACTACTATCAGTCGAAATATACATACGAATTTACTGTACTTCTATTGTTTATAAACGAGAGTTCAAATCTATTGTTCACACAGTTTGATACCTGACTGATTAAAGCCATTTATACGAGTGAACGTCTTTGTTGTTTGCTCTCGCGTGTCACGTCGTTTGTGTCCTTTTAAAATTCCCCTAAATTAAAAAAAAAAAAAAAAACAAAAACAAAAAAGTCTAAGTTATGCAAAACACGATTCAAAAATGTATTACACAGATGGCGATCTTTAAATTTAAAATTTGTACTTCGAGAAATCGCGGTACGCCGCGCCAGTTATGCTCAACATATATCTGATCTAGATCTATCAATCACTTCCGCGGCGGCGATGGGTATCAAAGATATTCAAGAAACTACTTAAAATTTGAGTAGGAGCTCAACAGTGTGGATATGAGATTTTGATCTCCGGGCAAGCCCGGGCGTCATTCCCCCAGAGATCAGCAATTTGTTATGATTCCCGTACTTGTCCTATTTCGTTATAATGTCTAGTGTTAGCCGACACCATGCAAATTAAATAAAGGGCTGGTGTAATAAACGTAAGCGTCTTATAACAACAAATTGCTGCAATTCCCAGCGACTGTCGTACAATTTTGTCTTTTAAAATTATTAGCCGAGCTAACAGCTATTGCAACAAAGAACTTCTCAGACTACTTCCAGAAAAGGTTAAAAAAACATCTTTCACTAATATAGTCGCAGCAATCTTATGTGAAAACAACAGTGTATCTTTTACCTTTATGAAGGCGCTTAGCTTTAAGTCTTTTCCGTGCTGAGTCATTGAGCCCGTTTGCTAATACTAATCATAGCGATTTATGTACCACTCAAAATGTTATGTTACAGTTTATGACATAGAATAAAATGAAGAAATTCAAAAAATCAAAAAACCCGACTGACTGTATAAAAAAGAGCTAAAAAGATATGAACAAGACACATTTAAGTAGACTGTACCTACAAATACACAACATAACAAAAATATGAGTACTACCTACCCTCCGATTGTAAAATAGTATACTTAAATGTTTCTTGTTCATATCTTTTAGATCTTTTTTTTACAGTCAGTCGGGTTTTTTGATTTCTTTTTTATCTTTTTAGTCTATGACACTCCAGGGAAGAATACGAATCTAGTGACACCTCACTCTTTAAAATCGCTCAATCCGTTTGGGCTACAGGGCGTCACGTAGGAACGTACTTAGGATACGCGCGAAACACATAACTCTCCTCGTGTCCAGTCGGGTAATAACCCTCCTTGTGTCCATTCGGGTAAAAAGAAGCCCATAAGGTATTTAAGTAGAACTTAAATCGCAATTAGTAGAATCGGAAAACGGGCCTGTGACATTTTTATGCGGCAATTTTTGTTTGGCAGTTTAAAACAAGTTTGGAAAAAAAATCTTGACAGTAAACTAAAGTTTTCTTTTCGAAACTAACTTTTCCGAAAAATTTGCGATTCGTTTATTTTCAGTCCCTCGGAATCAAGACTTTAACATATCATAATTTTCATTACTCGCAGTGCTCAAGTTGACCATTTGGCGCTCTCAGAGGATGGGTGCAGCGTTGCCAACCACTTTTGACGAAAAAATGCATTTTTCAATAAAATAATGCCTATAATATTTTTGTAGGTGCCTAAAGTGAAACAATAAATCAAAAATTAATCACTTATATAAAAGAAATTAACAAAAGCAGTTTTTATTTCCAAAAAAAAAAAAAAAAACTTATATCATCTAAATCATTCATTTTAGATGAATACTCTGTTGAATAGAGTTCTAAATTTCAAGACAAAGTAATAAAATGGCTTTATAATTTACTTACTTTCTTTATTTAACAACGAAATCTTTTTTGAACACAAACACAAAAAAAAAAAACTCAGCTGAAGCAAAGTAACGAACAAATAAACAACAAACTAACAGGTTTCAAATTTGTTTCCCATTTCATTCCACTTACTGGAACTGCGGAAGTGGAAGCTGGAATTATTTTAAGAGAATAACAGATAAAGTGTACGCAAACGGGCAGAGTTTGAGGGTGGAAACACATTCAAGGCAGAGGTTACATATTAAATTATTTTTGGTGAAGATTTTTTAAGAACGTCTTAAAAAATAAAATTTCAGTATAATTAAAGATCCGATGCCTTTTTGAAAAAAAAAAAACAAGCCTTAAAGCCTTAGCTAATGAAATAATGCCTAGGCATGAAAAGACCTTAGTTGGCATCGCTGGATGGGTGTCTGATTTGAAAGCTTAAAGGGTAAAGGACGCTTGTACTTGATGACAATAATACGAAATCTGAGATTAAGAAAATTACCTTTAAAAGCGCTTTTACATTTTTCAACTGTTTAAAATGTTTGACTCATTAGGAATAAGCGTATCGTTAGCTGGTTATGTAACATTTATCATATAGCTAGTCACATTTTTTCCTTTAATATATAGGAATACGGAGAACATCAATTTCACTTCCCATAGTTTTCGGCTTCTAAAGGGTTTTTCAACAGGGACGCTACAAAAGTAGAGCGACAGGGACAGCCAATGACGCCGAATTTCTTGCCGCTCTATTGACATTTCTCTTCAATAAGGTTGGCCATTTCATGATGGAAAGATATACGAGCCAACAACGAGTAGAAATTATTAAAATTTACTACCGAAATTCGGAGTCAGTGGCCTCAACGTTAAGAGCGCTACGTCCAATTTATGGTCGTCATAATCGTCCTATCAGATCAACAATTGAGCGTCTAGTGGACAAATTTGAATCCATAGGCACAGTACAAAATGTTCCCGTACCAGTGAGACAAAGAAGTGCCCGTAGTGTCGAGAATACTGCTGCCGCTGAGGCTTCAGTTGAAGAAAGCCCAAATGTGTCTCTCACATGTCGCTCTCAAGCATTGGTCATCTCTGTGACATCGTTGTGGCGAATTTTGCGAAAAGATCTTGGCCTTCATCCTTACAAGATTAAATTGACGCAAGAACTGAAGCCGCTTAACCACCAGAATCGTCGTATGTTCGTGAATTAGGCTGAGCAACAACTTGAAAATGATTCGGATTTTCATCGAAAAATCATCTTCAGCGATGAGGCTCATTTCTGGCTGAATGGCTTCGTCAATAAACAAAATATGCGGTATTGGTCAGGCAGCAATCCACACGTACTCCATGAGTCATCATTGCATCCCGAAAAAATTACGGTTTGGTGTGGTTTATGGGCCGGCGGCGTCATTGGGCCGTACTTCTTCCGTGATGATCAAGACCGGCACGTTACTGTGAATGGGAATCGCTACCGTTCAATGATAACCGAATATGTTTGGCCCCAATTGGATGATATGGACTTGGAGGACATGTGGTTCCAACAGGACGGCGCCACAAGCCAGCCACATAGCGAATGTCACAATCAATTTATTTGAAACCAAGTTTGGAGGACTTGTTATCTCACGAAATGGTCCAGTCGCTTGGCCGCCTCGGTCGTGCGATTTGACGCCGTTAGACTATTTCCTGTGGGTCTATGGTCTATGCCAACAAGTCAGCGATGATTGATGAACTTCGTACGAATATCGAACGTGAAATTGCAGCAGTATCGGCGGATTTATGCTTGAAAACCGTCGAAAATTGGGTTCAGCGTCTGGACTTCTGCAAGCGTGCCCGTGGTGGCCATGCAAAAGAAATCGAGTTCCATACATAATGGCATCGAACGTACTTTCACAGGAATAAAGAAATTCATTGATATCCAAAACCGTTTTTGTTTTATTTAAAAAATATTGTAACGCTCTTATTGAAAAACCCTTTAATTTAGTGCACCGCAGTGTATATTCAGTGCTTTATTTCGTGTTTAGTTTATTGGCCCTTAGACTGCTTATGAAGCGATAGGAACTATCAAGATCAGTGGAAAAGTTGGTCTGTAGTGGTTATGTTTTAGCGTAGTGTTTTACCTATGACGTGGGCGGCGGTCCTGAAAACAGCAGTATAAAAAGCCACCAACCACCGCGAATGAAATTACAGATATCAGCGTGTCCTCCAACAATTACCTATAGCTATACGCTAAAAACTAGATTTCTGCTGGGCCAAAATGCCCCAGGACTACAAGTATCATTTCTGTAAAAATGAAAAAATAATATCAAGTTGGCTTTTCACACTCTTCTTAATAAAGTCCTTCAAACTTGACCCCGCTTTGTCACATGCAATAAAAAGTGAATTCGATCATCAGCCGTACAATTTCCAAAGCAATCTATTATATTATTCTCTCCACTTGGAGTTTTATTTTCTCTTACACCATGGCAAAGACATGATAAAAGTGACTGCATGGTTACCTAAAGCTATTCAAGTTTGTGTATTCTATCGAACTCAGAGATTATTCAAATATGCGCACTCTTTCGCTTTATTCTTCTCAATTTCTAGGTACTTTTTGTTTTGCGCAAAATCCAAAAAAAAAACAACACACAAACAAAACAGTGAGAACGAAAAAACCCCGCAATTTGAACGACGCTGATAATTATAACTTAGAAAATTGTACTAGATCTTTTACAGTTACAAATGGAAATGAGGCTGTGCTGAATTAGAAGGAATAAGAGATTTGCTGGCGGTTTTTGGCGGGAACATCGCAACACCCATGTAAAATTAGCTTAACGTTCGAAAGGGATAAATCAATAAAAACGGTGAAACTGGAATCGAGAAATTTCTAACATACAAAATTGCAAATTAAATTCCATTTCTCTTCGAAGAGTGGATAACTCTCTTAAGTAAAACTTGGTTTTGTATCTTTTTTTGCGTATAATTTTCGCTCTTGCCAACCCACCTGCTCATTGCTCAATGAAACTAAGAATGCACAACCAAATATAAAAGTAATAGGTACCTACGACATAGACGGAAAAAAGATTTTTCTCTGACGTCAGCGCATCTCACAGCAACACTGACTATGACTACTGACACTCTGACAGCGACGGCGACAACTCAAACTGCAGATGACAGTACGGCAAATGGCTAACAGTTTCATAAGAAATTATAATTTGAAAGGAAATTGAAAGAAAACCCGTGAAATAGCACTAGCATTGCGGTATGCCATAATATACCACTGCATATAAATCATTAGTACAGAGCTACGGCTAAAGGTGCACTCATGTAGTGAATAGTGATATATGCACACTATGGCCACTATGGCACTATGGGTGCCCATTCATATTTCATACCCACTGGCACTCATCTCACGCACCATAGTAGATGTGTAAATGAAGATGGAGATTGAATCAAAATCGAACTTTTACGTAAGCCACTTCTTCATTCTTAGACACTGGTCTGCAGCTACAGCTTTGGCAGCTTTCGAACGCAAGCAAACGCATTTTCACTTCCATCATGTACAACAACTACCACTTACCAGTCAGTTGTAATTCCTCCGTCGACTTAAGTCATCGTATACCTATATCGGACGCCATGCAAAATGCACGAGAGTTTGTAATCTGGACGCACTTTGAAATCCCCAATTACGTCGCGGCGTCGCTAGAGACGTTGGGAGATTTTAGCGCCCGTCACACGCATAGAATACCAAAGTGTGATGAAGAAATACAAAATTCTACTGGGCGTCCACCTAATTGAATTTCGATTTATCTTAATTTGGTAATTTATTTATTTTGATTGTGGATTTTTTGTAGCAAGGAAGGTGAACCTGAACCGGCGAGGGGGCGGCAGTGGGATTGTACAGTGTACAGGTGCCAACTGCCAACTGCCAAGTTTAGAAATGCGGTGGGTGCTCCGCAATCATATCCACCGACTGAAATCAAATATTCGTAAAGTAAGTTCTTAAATTGGTTGTGTGCGTGCTGCTCTTTAGAACGGACAAAAGGATGTGTGACTAGAGCACATATTTTCATAATGAGTTGATATGACTTGGGGCGAGGGTTCTTATTTCGTAATAATGCCAGAAAATTATGATTTAATTTGGTCTGAAGGGGAAGTGCAAAACAAATACTGTGATTGTGCGTTCCGAATAGAAAATTGATAGATAACAGATAACAGTTTTCTTTGTAGAGGCGTCAAAAAAATCATTTTTCATAGAAGGGAGGGGTTAATTTTTGTTTCCCTAAATTTCAAGTTTGAAAGTTTTTTTTTTCCAAAAACTATTAACAGCAATAACTTGGTTTAGAAATAATTTGAAAGAACTGGCTCCTGGATTTAAAAAATGGTAAAGTACTTTATTGTAAGTGTTGCTGTTTTTATAATATAATAGCTGATCCGGCCAACTTTGTTCCGCCCAAATTCGTTTATGTAATGAAAGTAATAATTTCGAGCATGCAAAATGCACATGCTGCTTTAATTCAGTCAATTCAAATTCGTTATTCACAACATATACTTTTTCAATAGAAATATTTGAAGTACCTATAGCAATGTCGATGTGTTTCATTCAAACCGCAATGATTGACGTGTCGACCAACCTTTCGCTTTTTCACTAAAGTCCTTCAGTTATGGTACACAACGTACAAAGCGGAAGGTTTGCTAACACGTTGCCACGCCACAACAATTGACGATGTGAAAGACATGGGAGTTCAAGATTGATGCCACCAATTTCCAACGATTGGAATAGCGAAAGCGAGATGCACGGGAAATTGCAGACGCTTAAATATCAATGGCAAATCGTTCTAAATAATCGGAATCTTCGGAATGAGAACGTTTGCCTTTCAATTTTCTTTTCATTTTGAGATTCTTCACAATCAAATAAAACGCGATCGAGATCCGTTACAAAGTTTCGTTGCATTGAGGTTGCGCAACATAATTATAGCTGAGCTTTTCAAACTTTCGATTTTTAATTGTGTAGCGGTAAGCCCGCAACAGCCAAAGAATTCAAAAATTAAAAATTTTAAATAATTTTTGTTGTGTTGGAAGTGAGTTTTCTATCCAGTAAATTTTTTTTTTAATATTATACAAACTTCTATACCCAATCTAATACCCATAAAGTTTTATTTTCACGACGGAAAGCAGCATAATGTCCATAACTGGGACGATGCGAATTAAAACCAAAAATCAGAAAAAAAAAAAAAAAAAACGATCAGTTCAGCACATACGGACGTCAGTCTTTATATGTAGCTGTACCCACCCGGATTTGCCCGTACGCCGTACCTTTCGTATTAAGTAATGCTCACATTTCCCAAAGTGCTCTATTTGGACAATGTCCATTAATAATTTTAATTATACAACTTTAGAAATATAGCGTTTGATTTTATTTTTGAATGGGAGGTGCCACGACCAGTTTTCCTATCTCGCTTATGTTTTGCAAAGTATCACCTATAGGTCCAAAACCATCCCGTCTTTCAAACTGGAACCAAGCATACCCATGCACAAAACTTCAATGAAAACGGCAGAGCTGTTTTGGAATCGGCGACAGCGCCACCTATCGGGTCGAAAATTATTCTATCCTCAAGCGGGAAAGAATTCCACAAAATTTCATTAAAATCGGTGGAGTGGTTTCGGAGATCGCCAACAGCGCCACCTTTCGGGTCCAAAAGTATCCTATCGTTTAAGATTGCCTTAACCTGAAATACAACAATACGAACAAAACAAAAGAAGAATCATGAAAATTGGCCCAGTGGTTATTTTATCAAACTACTTTTTGAAAAAAAAAAAAAAAACGCACATAGTACATAGGTAGTTTTCTAATTAATGTTTGAGATAGAAAAGTCAAAATAAATATTTAATACGAAGAATTATTGGATGCCAAATCAGGACCGCATGGCAATCTTTCGGAATTTTCTCTCTTCCTAAACCTGATATACTGCAACACGAACAAAACCAAAAAAGATTCATGAAAATCGTCCCAGGGGTTATTGAGTTATAACATCATCGAGTTTCACCTTTCACCCCGAAAGAATTATATTTTTCCCAAACGGAGCGAGATAGGAGTTCTCGAGTCATAATGTTTGGGGAATAGAAATAAAGAAAACAAAACCAAAGCGCCATCTTTTAAATTTCAATGAAATTATTTTTTAAGCTCTACTGAACTGAAATCATTAGGAGTACTGGTTTAATTTTCACCAATAGTTAAAAGGTTATGCACATCAAACCTTGTTTTTTATAAACACAGATAAATTTTTTTTCCTCAACAAAAGTTTGTTCATTGTCCGTTTTTTAATATCGAGTTTTATTTTGCTTAATCGAAGGCAGATTTATTTCATTCCTCTTAAAATTTCTGTTAAACGGAAAATATTAAGTGGTTGACAACAGCGGTCAACCTGATTGACCAATAATCATTGTCGAGGTACACTTATCTCCACGAGTGTTCTGTTCATTAACATAACCACCGATATGAAAATAGTAAATCAGCCAGCTCAATTTTTTTGGTTGAACGAACTGCCGCAGTTCGTCGGTCTCACACAAAAGTAAAAAAAAAAAAAAAAAAAAAACCTACGCCTACAAAATAGCGATCACACTACCTAGTTAACCACCATATACGGAGTTGTTTCAACCTTTTTAGCAAAACTCTTAATGCCCATATAAGAAGCAGTCAATATTTGTCATATGCGAAGCTGGTGAGAACTTTTTCGGGCATGGAGAGAACACACATTAAAGGCTGACGTATCGTTTCTTATACCAACTACGAGTAGTAGTGTATAAAATTATCTTTATGGCGATTAAGTCTTCAACTAAATAAAATTCCTTAGGTACATACGCACTATGTGCTTTAGCTCTTTGGGAACTTAGGGACTCCAACAACTGTCCTTGATAGAAAACTGAAATTTAGAAAGTTATCGTTTTCAAGTACAATAACAACTGTCTGTCATCTTCAATAGGCTTGGCTTTGGTTTGATACACAAAGTTTGGTAAAGTTGTCGTATAAGTGCAGGTATAGGCAATATATTTTTGGAAATATATTTTTTTAGTATTCCGACACTAGTTTTTATGGTGAAAAATACCAATCATCACCGAATTGTTTTTATTGATAATAATTAATTATTTGGTAACCATGCCTGAAACAAGAAAACATTAAAATATTGCTTTCGAAATTGTAAACAATATGCTACGGTCTTGAAAAGCTATGAGCCTTAAATTCAGTTGAAGCTGCTTACAATCATCTTTACAATCATCTATACCAAAAGGTCTGCACTTACTTTTATTTTATGTAAGAACATAAACCCTCGCAGCGAATTATTCCTCTTAACTGAACAAAAGAAATAGAAACAATTGTACAAGCCGTATAGCTGCAATTTGCTTTCGTTATTACCCAATTTTATATTACCTACTTATGAAAATGAGTTAGTAGTGTTGTTAAACTTTAGCACACCACTGTGCTTCAACTGTACATCAAAGCAACTGTTGCATTCAATTCCTCTAATGTTTTCTTCTACTATTTAACTAAGATTATGTATCAGTCTCTATTGAACTACCAACGAATAAACTACTCAATTCTTGTCTATTCTATTGATTGCCGCTCGTTTCATTTACTAGCTGTTCTATAACAGGTTATGGGCCCAGGCTACGAAACAGACAAAGAATAGTTTTTTTTTGGTATATTAAATCCACCAGTTGTTGGTTAAACAAATTCGTAAGTCGAGTTCTTTTTTTTTGCGTTTGCTGCGGTCGCGATGAGTTCGTTATACCAGATAGAGAAATTGAACGGGGAGAATTACGGAAGCTGGGTGATCCAAATGAAAAGTGTGCTCATACATGCTGAACTTTGGTCGTATGTCGACGGGTCAAATGAGTTACCGGTTGAACCGAAGCAGGAGGAAAAATCTGCATGGGAGGCTTTTGACGCAAAAGCCCTGGCAACAATTCTTCTCAGTGTAAAGCCTTCAGAGTTGATCCACGTAAAACACTCTAAAACGTCGAAAGAGGCATGGGACAAATTGTGCGAAATATATATGCCGAAAGGGCCGGCTCGTATGGTTAGTCTGTTCAAACGGTTGTTGCAAGTGAAAATGTCAGACGGGCACTTAATGCCAATTCACATAAATGAGTTCTCTGGTATAGTGGAAAAATTACGCGAAATACAGGTATTAATTCCTGAAGAACTTTTAGCAATCATCTTGCTATGTAGTTTGCCGGATTCCTATGAAAATTTCGTAGTTGCGATTGAGAGTCGCGATAATTTGCCCTCCTATAGCAGTTTGAAGGTCAAACTCTTAGAAGAAGACCAAAGAAGAGTCAATAAAGACGACAACAATGGGTCGGTAAGTGAACACATTTTTGCTGCAAAATCGCGAGAGAGAAGTCATGTTAGCAAATCACATCATCCTATAAAGGGGAAATGCTACTCTTGTGGTAAACGTGGTCATTACGCTTCAAATTGCAAAAATTCAAAACCAAAACAGTTAACCTCGTTTGGACTTTTTTCCTCAATAGATGGTTCGATGCTGCAACGGGACGAATGGTGCTTGGATAGCGGGGCAACATCACATATGTGCTGTAACAAAGAACTGTTTAGCGAACTCCGGCATGACGTTGATGGCGAAAAGGTGCAGTTAGCAAACGATAAGTTCGTTGTATCGAATGCTATTGGGACAGTTAGACTAAAACTGGATACAGGTGACATCGATCTGCAAAATGTTTTGTACATTCCAGAACTACAAGGTAGCTTTATGTCCGTGAGTAAAATAACAAAGCATAATTTTACCGTGGATTTCCATCAAAATGTTGCAGTTGTTAAAAATTCTCAACACTCGGTTGTGTTAAAAGCCTATAAGAAAAGTGAATTGTATATTGTTAAACCTCAAACTGAATCTCTTTCTTACCGACACAGCGTTAAGAACAACACGATGGAGAAATGGCATCAAAGATATGGACATCTTAATACGATTAATTTGAAACAGCTCAAAAACGAGGACATGGTAATTGGCCTTAATATTGCTTCGTCTAATGATAACGTAAATTGCGTTGTGTGCGCAAAAGGAAAACTGAATGTGCGACCTTTCCCTAAGCAATCATTTAATCGAAGTAAACAATTGCTGGAGCTGCTGCATAGCGATGTATGTGGACCAATGAGGACACAATCAGCTGGAGGAGCAAGGTATTTCATGACACTTATCGATGATAAATCCAGATATATACATGCATATTTTTTAAAAACGAAAGACGAGGTATTGAACACATTTAAACGCTTTAAGGCTATGGTGGAGCTCCAAACTTCGCATAAAATAAAATGTTTGCGGAGTGACAACGGGCGAGAATTTGTGAATAAAGCTTTTAACGACTATTTGCAGGAAAACGGGATAAGACGTCAACTTACGGTAGAGTACACCCCTCAACAGAATGGTGTGGCAGAAAGAGCCAATCGGACGCTCGTTGAAATGGCAAGGTGCTTGCTGTTGGACCAGAATTTACCGGAGTACCTGTGGGCGGAGGCAATCAATACAGCAGTTTACCTTCGGAATAGGTCACCGTCCAGGATTCTTGGAAATACTACCCCATTTGAAATTTGGACTGGGTCCAAACCCAGTGTTGCGCACTTGAAGGTCTTTGGGTCAAAAGCCATAGCTCTAAACAAAAGACCTGGAAACTCAAAATTCGCTGCGAAAGGTAGAGAACTTATTTTGGTAGGGTACTCGGAGGAGTCCAAAGGATACCGACTATTTGATCCCAATACACGACAAATTGAAAAAAGTCGTGATGTTAAAATTTTTGAAAATGATAGACAAAATTGTTTCATTGATATAAAAGACTTTTTACTTGCAGAAGCTGATGATGTAGCTAAAGAACAACCAGATAAAACCGACGACGATGAATGTGCCTCAAAACAGTCAACTTATGACCAGAATGCAATTGTCAAAACAGCTAACTCATCCAGCCCGTCAAGAAAAGCTTTAGTAGTTGGGCCGGGGCGACCGAAAATAATCCGTACGGGAAAGCCTGGTAGGCCAACGAAGCAGTATAATATGATTGAAGCGGTTAATGCGATAGGAGAACTATCATCGATACCATCGTCGGTTGCAGAAGCGAGGAATAGCTGTGATGCTGAAAAATGGGAGTGTGCAATGCAGCTGGAGTACGATGCACTTGTCAAAAATGAAACTTGGGAGCTCGTGGATCCACCATCAAAGGATTTAATAATTGGGTGTAAGTGGGTTTTTAACCTTAAAAGAAAACCAGACGGATCAATTGACAAGTATAAATGTAGGCTTGTAGCCAAAGGGTGTTCCCAGAAATATTTGATAAATTTTAATGAAACTTTCTCCCCAGTAGTCCGTTACTCGACTATACGGTTAGTTTTAGCTATTGCGGTGCAGTATGAACTTCTTGTGCACCACCTCGATATAACTTCAGCATACCTTAATGGTGAACTAAGCGAAGATGTTTTTATGGCTCAACCCGAAGGATTTGTGGACCAAAATGATCCACAGAAAGTTTGTAAGCTGCGTAAGTCGATTTATGGCTTAAAACAAGCGGGGAGGGAGTGGAACAAGAAATTAAACGAAGTGTTACTGCGGATTGGACTGACGAGGTGTAACGGAGACAATTGCCTGTATTTCATGAGCATTGAAGATCAGATTAACATTGTGGCAGTATATGTTGATGATTTTTTGATCGCCTGTTCGTCGGAGTCGTCAATGGATGCAATTAAGAACCAAATTGGAATTGCGTTTGATTGTGTGGACAAAGGTGCAGTGCAGCAATTTCTAGGGATTGAAATTGAGCGAAATCAACCGAGGGGACCGTTGGCAATATACCAACATCAATATATACGAGAATTTCTATGCCGATACCGGATGGAAGCATGTAAGCCCTGTTTTACCCCACTCGACCCTGGAATGAAATTAGTGAAGTGCCGAAGTGAGACGTGCCAGAAGGAGGATCCAAGCCACTACCAATCCATAGTGGGTGCTATTATGTATTTGGCAGTTTCTACGAGGCCAGACATTAGTCATACTATCAGCAAACTTTCTCAGTACAACGTGGAACCACATGGAGAACATTTAAGTGCATTAAAACATCTGTTGCGATACATCAAGACTACTTGTGGTGCAAAGCTGTTTTATTCGAAGTCATCGGAGGGTCTTCAAGGTTATGTGGACGCAGATTGGGGAGGAAACACTGATGACAGGAGATCCTATACTGGATTCGTGTTCACATTTGGGGGTGGAGCTATCTCCTGGGAATCGAAGAAGCAGCTATCAGTCGCTCTCAGTAGCACTGAAGCCGAATACATGGCCCTGTCGCAAGCAAGCAAGGAAGCTGTTTACTTGCGAAACTTGGTATCCGAGTTAAGCGTTAATTTTACTAATCGTTCTGTTCTTCTATTTAATGACAATATAGGTGCTCAGCAATTGGTGAAAAATCCGGTACATCATCCCAGAAGCAAGCACATCGACATCCGTTACCACTACATTCGAGACTTGTATGAAGAAGGCAAAATCGACTTGAAGTACCATTGCTCCGAAGACATGATGGCGGATATTTTTACGAAGAACTTGGCCAAAACTAAGCACCTGAAGTTCTGTTCGATGTTGGGCATCCCAATAAAATAAATTTGCTGAATAGCAACATATGCATTGTGGGGGAGTGTTGTTAAACTTTAGCACACCACTGTGCTTCAACTGTACATCAAAGCAACTGTTGCATTCAATTCCTCTAATGTTTTCTTCTACTATTTAACTAAGATTATGTATCAGTCTCTATTGAACTACCAACGAATAAACTACTCAATTCTTGTCTATTCTATTGATTGCCGCTCGTTTCATTTACTAGCTGTTCTATAACAAGTAGGTTGTACTTGGAACTTTTTCTCAAAACCCCGGATATTGAATAAACATCACGTGAGGAAATACATTTCCTAATGGAACTAGTTTGATAAATTTAAATATAATTTTACATTTATGCACAAGGTTGACTCTTAGCCAAAGACGTCTTGTCGCGCCATTAAGTCGGATGGGCAATAAACATAAACACCTTGAGAGTAAAGAATTCTGATCAGCAAATTCCTCGCTATTATTTTGTTTACTTCTCTTCTTCTAAGTGAGTCATAGTCATAGCACTGTGTGCAGATACATTTTTTTATTGGACTAACAATTTTGCATATTTACACATGTATCTACCCAACACATTTACCAATTTAATAATGACATTGATCGATATAGCTTGACTAACTGAAATCAGTAGCTACGAGTGAAAAAATTGCATTTTTGGCTTTAAATGAAACTGATCTATGCGGCCAATAAAAGCCGGGCTTCTTGTGACTGTACGTGGGCAGTTTACAGCTGGCTACGAACTTACAAAATTGAAAGTCGATGTAAAATGGTTTATGGTTATGGGGTTGGGGTTATGCATTAGGTAATAGTGTTGCTATTTATTATTATTTAGGTTCGAACTTAAGCCCACACTTCGTTTTGATATATGTACGTTACGAATTTGTATTAAATAGATTTACATTAATAGTTGAATTTTATTACATACCTTTGAATATGTCAACAGCTAGAGGATGTCTGGAAGGGTAAATAAAAACACGTTATCAGGAGAACTTAAGATATCAGCTATGTAGGTATTTAAAAATGTAAAAACTGTTTTGATAGGTGTAATATTATTTTTGTTATTCATTTCGAGGGATAGATAATTTCGACTTTAAATTTTGGTAGTTCACAGTGGCAATATTTTCCATACAAATTTCGCAATTGTGAACTTCCATAAATGTAAAGTCGAGACTTAAATTGATTATTAGTGCAGTGCAATGAGAATACCGAACTAACTCATATCTAAGTGCGTTTTTTGTGCCCACTTACTTAGTACTAGCAGTAACCAAAGATTCGGTTAAATTGCACACGCAATTTCCCAAGAAAATTTCCCTCGTATACCTAACCCTCAACCTCAAGCACAGAACGCTTCAAAAGAAAGTATGGTGGACCTTTCACAACATGCCCAAACGCTTGTTAAATTATTTTTGAAAAATCTTTTTTAAAAAGTTCAGCCTTTTGAAAATGTCAGAACAGCCTTTATCTTTGCGATGCATTTTGCATTGAATAAGATTATTTGTTTAAAAGTATATTTTTTCCTTGGATGGAAAACTCCCTTAGGCGGACAGATTTTTGGCACTTTGGCACCATCTCAGACCTCCAAATTTATAAGAACTTAGCTTACACGGCGAACTCCGTTCCGCCTAAATTCGTTAATGTAATGAAAATAATATTATGCACAATGAATGATACTTTATGTAATTTGGTCAATTTAAATTCGTTATTCAACAGTTATCTGTCTATATCTATCTATACATATAATAAAGCTGTAGGCATTTTCTTTGTTACCTAATGGCGTGAAAACTACTGCACAGATTTCGATGAAACTTTTTTTGAAATGTTCCTTAAGATTCTGAGAAACACATAGGCCATTCCTTTAATTGCCATGCCTATTTTTTCCACCAAAATGTTTTTTTTTTTTTTTCTGACTTTACTGCCTTTTACTTGCCATTACTCAAACAATTCTGAATCAATGCAAACAAAACAAAACACTTAGCAGAGCCAACACTTTTATAGTTATTTCAAGCCATCAATCAGCTGTCTATGTCCTAGAAGCTGAGCTACAACCTAAAATTTAACATTAAAAAAAAAGTATTTTCTCAAATCGAACATTATCAGCAGCCGCGGTTCTTGATCGTTGTTCTGCCTTGGGGTGGTTGGGTGGCGCACATCGCACGTTCATATAAAAAAAAAAAAATGCGTGATGTTTTCTTCGAATTAGGTGAAACGAAAGAGAAGTACCTCTGCGACGTGAATGTGTATGTAATCAACAGCGACAATGTGTTTCTGAGGAAATGCGCAGATGACTGATGAGGTGCGCTGATGGACGTATGGTGGTGTATATAGAAATTGAGTTCAAGGTTTTTGTTTTAATGGTTGTTATAGTACCTACGTTGATACCTACAGTAAAGAATTGAAGAATTCGAGAAGTAAAGACGATATAGGTGGATTATGTTATTTGGGAGTGCCACTACCCGTTTTCTATCCATTCTGTTTTTTTTTTTTTTTTTTCAAAGTGCGGTTCTATTATTAGGTTTGAAGACAAATCTGTGACAGTCTGAGTTCATTTTCTCCATCGCCGTTTTGAACATCCAAATCAAAGCGTTGTTCTTGTTTGCATTAAAAAATTGTTGCAATTGTCGAATGACTTTTTTTTTCACTCCTGTTTTCCCCTCTGTGCCGCCTATTGACTTGATCATTCTCCGACGAACGGCTCCGGAGGTGCATCTAATGGACTCAATTTCACTTTATATATATATACTAGCTGGCCCGGCGAACTTCGTTCCGCCCAAATTCATTAATGTAGGTAATGAAGTTAATAATTCCGAGCTTTCGCTTCATTCTATTCAAAAGGTATATTAAAATTAAGTAAATAAATAAAATCAAATCCTTGTCGGCCAACCTACCGCTTTTTCACTGAAATGATTAATGGATAATGGTACACAACATTTTTTGTTCTATTTCTATTATCGGGCGTGTACACGTACAAAGCGAGAGCTTTGCCGACACGTGAAATTCAAGATTTATTCCACACACATCCAGCGATTGTCCTTGCGACTTATTAATTGTCTTAGCAAAAGCGAGACGTACGGGAAATTGAAGACGCTTACATAAATACGAACGGCAAATCGTTCTGAATAAGTGGAATCCACGAAATAACAACACCTTCGCCTATGAATTTTCCAATCAAAATCGTTGCTTGAATTATATTTGATATTAAATTCTTCACAATCAAACGCGTACCGCTACAAAGTTTTGGTTCATTTAGGTTGCGCAACAAAATTATTACTGAGACGATTTTAAGTTTCAAATTGTGTGGAGGCAAGCCCGAAGCATCCATGGAATTTAAAAATTCCGTGGGATAGTAGGTGGCTTCGTTTTCATCCATCACGGAGTCGACTGATTTGTATGAATGCAACTCACCAGCGATTTGGTTTTGAATGGCGAAATTCAAATGTTCGACGTTCTTGTTTTTTGCAGCCAAAATCATTCTCCTCTTACACTCAGCCAATCATGGTCAATATTATTCTGAGCGATATTTGGGAAAACATTCATGATTAGTTCTTCCGGTGTCGTTGTAAGGTTGCAAAAATTTTGTGGAATCTCAATCAGGCCGGTGATCATTGCTCCACCGAAAGGTCATTACGTATGTAAACGATTCAGGGCCTCCAATGCGCATTTGTAAGCCATTGTGCAATCGTCCCATATAATAATCTTACATTGCCTTAGTACTTTCGCCATCGCAGTGTTCTTTGAAATGTTGCATGTAGGTTCTTCTTCCACTTGCAGATTCAATGGCAATTTCAATGCAGGATGAGCTTTTCGACCGCCTTCTAACAAAGTAGCCGCTATCCCAGAAGAGGCTAGGGCCAAAGCGATCTCAGATCTCGAACGAATTGTAGCCAAAATAAGTGAAATCATGAATGTATTTCCAGTTCCGCAATTTTCGTTATCGACTGCTTGCATCAATTCATCGTACACTTTCTTTTATTCTTGATTCAACATTGGCACATTTGTTCGAACAGCTTAACTCAATGCGATTTGACCGTGGTCCATTTCTCGCTCCAATTCTGCATTAAATGCGTCTTGGCTGTGGCATCCCCAATTTGCACAACAAATTGCCACTCATGAGCAGACACATATCCTCGATCAAAATCAAAGCTTTGTTGCGCATTCCATCTGACATCTCCAGTTCATTATCCGATATCACAGTACGAATTCGATGCAAAATATCGTCGGCCATATCATCTTTGTATAATCAAAGTATCTACTTCATTTCAAAAAGTTACTTAATGTAACATAGTTTATTAGAACAAACTTTTTAGGTACCTATAGGTATTTAAAAAAAAAAAACTTTCAAAATTGTTGACAACAACAATTTGGTTGGAAAATAATTAAAATAATTGACAACAACAATTGCTTTTAAAATTTAAAATATTTTTTTTTTGTATTTGAAGTGTCACTACTCGATTTCTATCCAGTTTCTTTTTTTCTTTTTTTTCAAAGTGTACAAAAATGAATTTATTGGAATAAAAAAATCAGCGACTATAAATTGAGGTATAAACTATCCTATCTCTCAAGTGGGACAAAACTGCACACAATGTGCAAAATTAGTTAAAATCGGTTCAGTAGTTTAGGATTCCATCGCGGAGCAACCTGTGACACGTGATTTTTATATATAAGATATATTTCTTGTTGCTTGCCTTGTTCATCGACAAATATATGCGCGCATTCGTCTTGGCATTTAAAAAAAATCACTGAAATTTGCTTTTCAATAGCTGTTTTGGCTGCGTTTGAACTTTTTACATTTAATTTTTACCTTATCAACTGTATAAAAGAAATGAAACTGTTGGAGCGACGCACGAAATCAAAAAAAAAAAAAAAAAAAAAAAACAAAAAACACATCACTGTTGACCAACGTATAAATACATTAATCTGAAATTCTCGATTTTATCAATCTACTTTGTGAAAAAAAAAATCCGCGCATAGTACGTAGTTTTCTTATTAATTTTTGAGATAGAAAAGTCAAAATATCTACATATTTAATAGGAAGAATTTTTAGATGCAAAATCAGGACCGCACGTCGATTTTCTGCAATTTTCTCTCTTCCTAAACCTGATATACAGCAATACGAACAAAACCAAAAAAGAATCATGAAAACCGTCCCAGGGATTATCGAGCTATAACATCATCGAGTTTCACCCCGAAAGAATTATATAGGTATATAAATAGAACTATTATAACTTCCAAACTATATTTCATTGCCCCCAAAACAGTAGGTACAACCAGTTTATAAAATGCAAAACACTTTATTTTTTTACATAATTCACAGCAAGTGAAATCTTTTGCATACCTATTTCACAACTTACTGTAGAATACCCCTCTTCACTGGTCAGCTTTATTTGCTCTGTATCTTTATTCGTTAGTTGCTTTCAATTGTCCCATACAAAGTATCGTACTTAAGTCTTGATTATCCTTCAAACAGCACGCACATAGATGTACCTATGGATAAATGTATAGGTATACGTATACAGCTCAAAGCTAACGCAATTTTAAAAGCATTACGATGACAATGTCATTATACATGTACAATGAACTCCGCAACGATTCAATGCCACAATATGTGTGCTATAGAAGAATAATAAATGAGAAAATAAAAACAACCCCCACCCTACCGTTGGGAAATGTGTGCTAAAACCAATTTACCCACATTCGAGACTATATGACGCCGCCATACAGACCATCGTACCACCACACGCTCCACAACAACTCATAATCCTTTCGTTGAAATGGGCTTTTGAGTGTTTTTCCTTGTTCATCACCATCACCACCAACGACAGTGTCGCATAATAAGCTTACACCCAGCCCTCAAAGGAATTTGATTTGTTTCATTTTCTTCTCTTTGCCATTTCGTGTCCTCTATATAGTAAAACAACAAGCAACGTTATGTATGCTTTTTAATAAAATACCTATTAGGTCGTATCGTATTACGCCCAGATTGCTGTATGCGTGCCGTTGAACTTGCATTCATTGACCAGAGATACTGATTGATTGAACTGTCAGTATTCGTCACGTGACTACCTGTATGTTTTTTTTTTTGTGCGCATCTTAAACGGGTGATACCGAGATACGATAAAGTCCAACTTTTGCCACCGATCCAAACATCAAATAGCTGCCATTACGTACTCTACAGACACGGCAAGCATATTAGTAATTTGAACCTCTTCCAGTGGCGCAGCTGACATTCGACAGCTTTAAGCCCAAGATTTGGTATTACTAAACAGACCCCCACTTCCTTTTCGATCAACACAGAGCCGTATGGAAATTTGCACAATACACGCAGTACCTTTGAAATATCGACGAAAGAATTAAACCGTAGTCCGCAATCCGCATGCATGGTGTGGAATTTAAACGCTCTCTCGCCAGCCAGTAGTAAATTCCGCTCAATTGATGCAATGTGAATGTGAAGAGTGAAGCCTGAAGCAACAATTTTTAAAATTGGCCATTCGATCACTACCTATCATCAACGTCACCATCATCAGCACAAGTGCGTTCAGCGGCGACGATGACAACCGACAACGACGAAGAAACTCTGCGGAAATTCAAAGGCCCAAGAGCGCTCTCGGTTGCCACATTATGATTTACAATATAACGAGACAATTATATTAGTTGGGTGTTACAACTCGTAGTGATAGTGACTAGTGAATGCGGACTCGCTGCATACTGACACTAGGTCTGTGTAGAGCGCTCGTACTCATGCACATGTGTGCGCGGTGCGCGCTTACCTGGGTAAGTAGGCAGTAGGCACGTATGAGGCTAATGCCGTCCTTGACTTCATTTCGATTAGTACGCAAGCCAAGAAGGCACTTGGCTGTGATTAGGGAGCATATACCATTCAGCATTATCATTAACCACCGCTAGTACGCAGAGCATGCACTTGTGTGCTCATTTTCGGCCCAGCAGCGGTGAGTTGGGTAATACCAATATGAAAGCTTATGGAACGGGTTGCGTCTTTTCCAATACCACATAATTCAGACTTTAAGGGCTTGGCGGGACTACAATGATCAGGCAATTGGTTGTGGTTATGTGACAGTTGTAGGCACAATTACGAAATTGACAAATCTTGTGAAGATGTTTTGTTTATAAGTTAAAGAATGACAGTCACACTGGCCAGTCAACTGTTATGGTAGGGTTATGCCAGTGGCGCAAATAGACAAAAATTTAATTAGGTTTGGCCGTCAATGCCCGCGTTGAATGAATAGCGGCATATAAAACCATATATACATATAAAAAAATTGACATTTCACAAAAGGTGCTAGAAGTCTAGCGCAAATGGTGAAATGTCAATTTGCATTTTGGTCGTCTAAGATTGGTAGGATAAGCGGATAGAAGGGACACTAATGCTCCAAAGACCCCAAGGAGACTTGGAATGTGCAATTGGAAGCAGTTACCTCAAGACCGAACTACGCATCAACCCCAACCCCAAGTCAGTTAAAGGCTTCAAAAATATCCAGACTTTAACGGGGGGGGAAATGCCAATTCAACAGCAAATTCCAGCACAGCTTCTGCTAACGCATTCGGATAAATATCAACCTCATTATAGGCCTTAATTTCAAACCCGTTTCTATTTAGGTCAACTTGAGCTCTCAAACAGCAAATATACGAGTAAACTGCATCTGCTCACATTTTATCACACACCAAATGACACACTTCTATGAAAAGAAAAAAACTGGAAGGAGCTCACAGATATGCGATTATGTAAGGACTAGTCAGACCCATTAACAATCGCGACATACTCAGCATCGCAGCATAGGATGGATGTCCACAAAAACAAATACAAAAAAGCAGCTGAAACAGGATGACTATGTCAAACATATAGCTACTGGGGAGCTTTGTTTATAATATATATGTATGTCTCGAAAGCAAGGCGATCGACAAAGCCTGTGGGTTGTGCAACCTCCGCGCCTTTTGAAAAATAAAATACCTACCAACTTTGTATCTAAATGGTTTCTTCCAATTACAAGTAAATCACTCTCCGGTCCAGCAGTGCAACTGGGTACCGCAATATATAATTTTCTTGTACATAATTCAATAGATATTTTGTGTGGCGAAATTTAATTTCATGTTTGCCGGTGAAGTCAAGTGCTTTCCTCTTCACTGCAGACCGTCTCTTGAAAGTGGAAACATTTTCACAGTCCCAATCTGCGATCTTAATTAAACACCCCTCTCCGGAGCAACATGGGGTAACACGGCTTGCATAATAGTTCACAATTGACGATGGCGCGAGCCAGATCTATGGGCTTTCTGTAAAAGGATAACAGCTAGACTGGTATGACTGGAAGCTGGATAATTAGATGCGGTCAGGCATGCATCTCTCGCTTGCTGGTTTATATACCCACTTTTACTTTTTCGTCGCGCGGTCCTTCTGCTAACCCGTCCAACGAACAGCATAGCAAAGCGAAATGAAAATCTATAAAATGCAAAGATAACACACATTAGCATCTTTATTGCCTGCGGCTATGAACTGCACACCGTTGATGGGTTTTCCACTTTTGCTTTTGTTGCGAGCAACATTGACAAATAGTTGGCCTTGAAATTAGGTGCGAAACCGTGCGAAGCCGATAACGACAACGGCGACGATAGTCGCATCACAATTGCAACAGGCGGCCGGTGTGTGGTTTGGGCTTGTGTTGAAAGACCAAGAGGACGATGAAACCATGCAAGTGTGGCGAAAACAAGCCCAAGCTGTACGCTGTAGTTGAGACTTGAGAGTCACCACGGTTCAGAGTATTTCCCCAAAGAGCTACCATGTTGGCTTGGATTTTTTTACTCCGTATCCGTATACGCTTTGCAGTGGAATGCTATTGGTACCGACCGGCAGTTTGTTTATCTTCCTTGTTTGGCCTCAGTTACTGTGTACTATGTGAATAGGACTGGGACTGGGACAAGGACTGGTGCTGGGACATAAAATCGGTATGTCTGTGCTGTACCTGAAACCGCTCAGCTGAATAAATACAATGTGCAAGTTGAGAAATTTATACCTTTTGGAATCGTGTATGGTGACAGCTGATCAGAGAAAGGTGATGCGGGGTCGCGAATTTATGAGGGTTTTATTTTTAATTCAGTCTGTTATTGACGAAGTGAGTGCACGTGTATGTTATGCGCTATAAAGTGGGTTTCTGAGCTAACCAAGTCGAATGGTTCGGTTGTCATTATTGATCTGTCACAGCTGTCTCTGAAATCTATTTTTAAAGTAACCTATAATAGCTATAAAATAACTTTTCGCTTCAGGAGAGGGAGTTAGTGTACCGCGTCTCAAAGGCTTTGCTTCGCTGATGAGATATATCCTGTTAAGTCCGATGGCACCTTTTGGCATTGAAGTTGAGAACGTGTATTTAACACTCTTCCAGTATTCTAGATGTCCGAACTTTCCGAGCGGCCAACATAGACTCGGACCACTACCTTGTTGTAGCCAAGGTACGGATGCGGATATCCCAGACACCACAACAACGAGAAAATACTGTGAGGAGATTTAACGTCGGACGACTACAAACGCAACAAACCGCCAGAACCTTTGCCGATCGCGTATCCCTCAACCTCTCGAGAAGTCCTATGCTGCCAGCATCAAGTGCCGAAGACCAGTGGCGCCGATGCCAAGAAGCCATCAAAACCGCCGCAACTGATGTGCTCGGTTTCACCAGCCCACCCCCTCAAAACCCCTGGTTTGACGAAGAGTGCCGGCAAGCACATGCAGCAAAACAAAGTGCATACGAAGCGTCGCTGCATAGAAGGACGAGAGCAGCTCGACAACGAGCAAAAAAGGAGGGAAGAACATCGGCTTCTCCGGAGAAAAAAGAGAGAGCATGAGAAGCGCGCGATCGAGGATATAGAGAGGTGTTACTCCAGGAACAATGTTCGGAAGTTTTACCAAAAGGTAAAACGAACGTGTCATGCCAACAAGACCCGAACGGAGACCTGTAGAGACGAACAAGGAAACCTTGTAGTAGAGTCACAGTCGGTGCTGAGGACATGGAAAAACCATTTCTGCAGACTGTTAAACGGCGAAGACGACACAAATTCCGCTGTTAGGCAGAACGAACCATTCAACCTGGACGATGACAGCCAAGATTTCCGTCCACCTGACCAAAATGAAGTGAGGATAGCAATATCTAAGCTTAAATCCAACAAGGCTGCTGGTCCAGACGGCTTACCTGCCGAGCTCTTCAAGGCAGCCGGAGATGACTTGGTAGAGTGCATACACCAACTCATCTCCAAGATTTGGTTAGAGGAAAGTATGCCTGATGAATGGAACCTCAGCATTGTTTGCCCGATCCACAAGAAAGGAGACCCTCTAAACTGCGCCAACTACAGAGGCATCAGTCTCCTGAACACTGCGTATAAGATCATGTCTGCTGTATTGTGTGAACGCCTGAAACCATTCGTCAACGATCTGATAGGTCCCTATCAGTGCGGTTTTAGGCCCGGTAAGTCCACGACCGATCAAATATTCACACTACGGCAGATCCTGGAAAAAACCCAAGAATACCAGATCGATACTCACCATCTTTTTATCGATTTTAAGGCCGCATATGACAGCGTTTATAGAGACGAGCTATACAGAGCCATGTCTAGTTTTGGCATCCCTGCCAAACTTGTCAGATTGTGCAGAATGACGATGGAGAACGCTCGCTGCTCCGTAAAGGTCGGAAACAATCTCACCGAGACCAGAAGCATGGGCGCTATCAAAGGCGGATGAAGATCTCCTTGGTCGTTTCGAACGCAAAATTCTTCGAGTGATTTTTGGTCCCGTTTGCGTTGACGGGCTTTGGAGGAGAAGATTTAACAGCGAACTCTACGAGCTGTACAGCGACATCGACCTAGTCAGAAAAGTACGCATCAGTCGTCTAAGATGGCTGGGACATGTAGAGCGAATGGACACCAACGCTCCGGCCCGAAGAGTCTTCGATTCTAACCCGGAGGGACAATGCAGTAGAGGAAGACCTCGCCTTAGGTGGCGCGCGCAAGTGGAAGGGGACCTCAACCAACTTGGAGTGCGCAACTGGAGGCAGTTAGCCAAAGATCGCGCTAACTGGAGAGGCGTATTGGTTGAGGCCCAGGTCCACCCCGGACTGTAGCGCCACCTAAGTAAGTAAGTAAGTATTTAACACTACGGAAGAATGTACCGCTCTATCTATACCCATGTTAAGGCAAAACCTTTAAAACGCTCTTTATTTCCATGGTTTAGTAGTGCATTTAACAAGATATTGACCTTAAACCGGAAAACGTGTTTAAGATCAACAAGGTAGGATGTTCCTACGCCAGAAAGACTTATGTTTTAAGGCTCATGCTTTATCGAGTAAAAAATCAAGAGGTGACAAGTTGATAGTCCAATACTGAAGTAGATGCAAGGACCAGAGGTAAGCTAAGAGAGTCTCAAGTCCAGTTCGTTACAAAAATTTAATGTTGATCCAGCTCATCAAAGATCAATTTACATCTAGATCTCGTCTTAAGGGACTTTCTAACGACAAATACTGTCGAATCTGCACATAACACTGATTAACCACTTCGAGCTGATGTATATAAGGTGCAAGGCAACTAGAGTTTAGAAGAATTACTTCAAAGGTTTTTGTTTCGGAGGCCGCAAGCAACGACTGGATTTTTCAAACTAAACGGATCTCTGATTATGATTTATGATATAGTGAATTCTGGTTGAAAAGATGCCTTTCTATTACAACGAAATGATTGGAGAAACCACCAACAAAAAAAAAACATTTTGACCACACTTTTGAGTTAAGTTGAAATCGAGAGGTTAAGACCCATATATTCGAAAGTCACTAACTAGGAGTTTTTCACTTTTGTGAACGAGTGAAAGGGATCTACAATCTTATGCCGATTCCAGATCCAGACCAGGTTTGCCAGAATTTGATTCGCTTTAAGCCTTTAAACCTTTAAAAAATGTAGCCCAATATCGTTGCTCAGAAAAAGCCCAAAAATCGTTGAAAATTTTGTTATTTTTCAGACTTATTCTCACAGCGGCTTTTTTTTTTTTACTTCTACGCCTTGGATTTTATTTTATAGTTTTTTACTATACTATCGATACTATCGATGGTTCAAAAAAAACTATCGATACTATCGAAACGCATATAGACCAATTATTCAAAGCAAACGTAGAATTACTGATAAAAGATAAAACCGGTGAAACATGTACGTAAAAGATGTACCTACATACTTCGTTTCCACTGAAAAAGGATAGGCGATTGGGCAAAAACACAGTTATATACCTGCTGTACATAAGAATACGTGAAGCACTCATCCCTTCTTACTTATTAAAAAATGTAGGGCCTTTACACTCATGTAAAATACTGATATTCATACGTCAAAAGTACTTCCGTAATAGGAGTACCTACTACTTTTGTACATATAAAGATAGGCGCCTTTAAGTAAAGTTAAGATTAGACTGTATGCCAAGTGGTCATAAAATGCCATTTCTGACAGTTCTCCTATCAAAATATGGTCATACCATCGGCCCTAGCGAGGTATCCGTCGGAACGGAAAATTCTCCGATTTTATAGGTACGATTCGGAGGATTTTTGCGGCGAGGTTTTCTTCGAAACAACTGTTCGGAGAATAGTTCCGACATTTTGTAACGTAGATTGGCGAATTACGTTGAAGTAAGATGAAGTGCATTTTATTGTTAAATTTTTGACAGCTAGGTTCCTCGAATGGAACTTGAGCCTCCGAAAGAATATGCGTTGCGGATAATTGTCCTTTCCGGAGCATACCTCACTAGGGCCGAATGTAATGGGCTTGGGCATATTATCTAATGACCTAAATGCCACATATGACCAGGCTGATTTTGACAGATAAAAATGCCCAAATAGCACACATAGCGTGATCGGACAATAAGCACGAATGCCAGCATAAAGCCCTATATGCCCATATGCCCTTATTGAAATTTCGTTATGGCATTGGTGGCATTTTTGATGGAACAGGAATTATTTTGTTGTCACCGATGTTTGAGTTCGTAAAATTTTGAATTATTTTCATTTTCGTTCTCTTTTTTTTTGTAGGGTTCCTACTACAAATTCCGTCCTTGGTAATTTTGGTCATATATAGTCGAGTAGGTATACGATTTTGATAATCCTGACATTTTGGTCATTTGAGAGCTAATCTGGACACTTGCTTGTTGGCAGTCATTATGCATAATTGGCATACAGTCTAATCTTAGCTTAAACTTTAGTAAAATATAACTGTGAGTCCTTTTAAAACATTTCTTGAACACAGCTGCTTCGGTATTCCAATAAAATATGTTTGTTTTTAAATGTTTTTTATAAATAAATTATAGACAAATTTACAACTCCGTCCTTAGAAAATCGTAAGCACACAAAACTATCGATACTATCGAAATGTAAAACTATCGGTGTTTAAGGAACACTACTGGCAACCGTGCTCCAGAAAGTCAATTGAGAAGCTTTTTAATGACAGTTATACTCTCGGAACTCGGATGTGTTGCCCGCTATTTTAATCTCATTCACTCAGAGGATTTCTCTTCGCAAAATATAAAAAGCTTTTCAAACTATACTTTTTAAACTAAACTTAGCCCTAATATGTTAAGGACTACATATACACATGAGAGCGAGCGAACGAATTGCTGAAATGCGAACAAACCACTTTTTGCACATTTTACTATTGCAAGAGGTGGATTAATTATCCCACCAAAATGTAAGTACTAAGAAAACAAGTTAATAAGCAGTTTAAGTAACGAAATTTCGAATTCCAAACTTTTTGCCGCGAACGAATACTTTGGGTGTATTTGCTCGCACTCATATGAATAGTCCTTTAGTGAGGGATACGACAAGCCAAACAACAAAACGACAGGAAGTGGTATATAAATGCTTTAGTACCCATACCCACTAATACAATTTTTGAATTTAGTTGTTGTTGTTGTTCTTTATATCGATAAGCTGGCGCGCGCGATGTCCTATACAACGCGCAGTGGCGATTCCTCTCAGTTAGCTAGTTTAGCGGCGCTAAACCAAGAAAATAAATTCTTTGAAATACATTTTATACGCAATATACAACAAATGACGAAGTTAAAATTATTATGAAGATTAATAATTGCAACAAACAATGGAATACTAAATAATAAAACTATCTACATTATTTCCAAATCATTATTTTCCTACCCAAACACACAACACTTTCTCCCATACAAAAATGTTCTCTTAAAATTTTCTTTAGCGTTAAAATTTGCGATACCATATTCCCTGCATACACACACACAGTGCACACGCACAATCCAAAACTCCCTTAAAAAATGTCTCCCGCTTGTAGGATTTTAGCGCAAGAAATTGCGCTACCAAATTTCATACAATCTATATGAGGGTGTTTGACTACCAGTCGAAGCAAAGTCCAGTTAAATAAGCAGAAGGGATAGCGCAAACAATTGCGCTAAATCGAAAGTGGATTGTATTGTATTGTAATGTGTATTGTGTTTTGTGTAAGCAAGCACGTTGTTTGCGTTCTCTTTTCTTCTTTTTTTTTTTTGTACTTTCGTACCTATGTTTCTCTTTCTAGGGAAATTGCAGTTAGCTAAGAATCTTAAAAGTTAAGTGCGAAATTTTGTAATTTATTATTTTATACCTATTTGCGTGGATTATAAATGTGAGTAAATAATATATTTGTGGTGCTTTCTGTTTTTTTTTTTTTTTTTTGTGAGAAGTGAGATGGAAGTAATGCAAAGGGAGAAAAGTAATTTTATATAGATCATAGTGAAATATTCATAATGTGACAGTTATTGTAAGATAGACATTAGTTTTGTTTCATTCCATAGGTACAAAATTTTGTCGATAAATAAGGGAAAATTACTTTCTCATATTTCAAAGCAAATGCTATGTTTTTATTTGTTTGTTTCGTATTATTTGAATAGGAACATGTACCTAATTATTAAGATAAATAATAGGTTAGACATAAAATGGAATCTGCAACAATAACTGCTAAAACAAAATCCATAATTGAAGATCTACAAGGTGAGCTAAAAGAAGTCATCCGTATTGTTTGGCTCTCATTTTTTTTTTTTCTAAATAAAACATCGATTCTGTTTTTTGATTATGTTTGTTTGAACCTTTCGAGTTTTATTGGTCAAGTCGAGAAGATTATATCGGCCGTCACAATTAATTGCCATACGGGCTCGTTTTATGACATTTTTCATCACTTCGGCGAGAACTTCGGGCGACAGATTCTCGCACTCGTGTCGAATGTTGTCCTTAAGGGCTTCTAGGGTCTGGGGCGACCCGGGAACGCCGCCTTTAGAATATCGGTTGTGGCTTGCGCAGTGTGTGTCGTTGTGTGTTGTCGTTTGACCAGCGGCGCTCTCGAAAAAAATGGCCCCATGCACCATGCAGTAACTTTGAGTGGGTGTAATGGCTCCTCGTGCATTACTCGTGGATTTTTGGTGCCCCAGAAGCGATAGTTTTGCTTGTTCACGTACCCGCTGAGGTGGAAATGAGCCTCATCGCTCATTATGATTTTGGTCGAAAAATCGAAAATTCGAAATTATTCCGCGTTCTTGGGGAGTGCATCGCATGGCTTCTTCACTTGTATTCTACATCTGTCTAGTCCACAAATGTCAAAACAGATTTGACATTGGCGGCCATTTGCAAAAATAAGAGCATCTTCCAATAGGGTGATCTCTTTTGGTATTAGAGAAACCATTTGGAACGCGATCGTCGATCGTGCCCAAAGCTATCAGGTTTAAAATCAACGTATAAGGACCGTAATAGAGAGTATAATAGATACTTTAATGAAAATCAGTATTCCCTTTACGCATGGTTAGCTGGAAAAACTGAAATATTTCTATTTACTGAACGGGAAACCATTTAGTAACTATCGCCAAAAAAACAATTGTCCTGAAGAATTAATTAAAAATGTAATTGAAAGCTACCCGAACATATTTGAATTCACTGAATTAAAGAACGAATTGACTGTTTTTCTATGAAAACACAGACTCTGTACAGCCAACAGGTACAAAAGCAGTTTTTGAAAGAGCTGAAAGAAAGTGAGGAATTTTACAATGGAATTTAAATGGATTTTTTTTTATAGTTTTAAAAAAACTATTTTATATTTTTTATTTTTATTTTAAACTTCCCCGGAACACGTAGCTAACCCACTGCTTAAGACAAGGAATCGCCACTGACAACGCGGCGCCCTATAGGTGCCTCACCCCCCTAAAGCCGGCACTGATGGTACCAACAATTACCCGACGCCATAACATAAAAATTGCGGTCAATTTCAAATAACCCCATTTAAAGTGATCCCCGCAGCAGCGGCCTCCACAAATTTAAAACTTCAAATCGCAGTTACAAGTCTTGTTTCAAACGTTTTCCTTCCATTAAGGCCTTAATTGGTTCCTTGCTCGCTACAAAAATGAGCATGAACACTTATTATATATATCGCAAATTAATTCTGCGAATATTCACACCAGTATTCAACAAACAAACCTCGATGTTATACATACCTCAGTAGCGGATGTTGGTATTAGCATTTTAAGTCAATAATCACATTTTTGTGGCAACAACGCAATTTGACAGAACAAAATCAAAACACAACACAAACGCAAGAGAGAGAGAGAGAGAGAGAGAGATAAGAAAAATAAACAACACACCACATCTTCCCAATCTGCCTTACCCACAAAATAATAATAAACATTTCAAGTTCATTTCTGACTAGAGCGCGCACAGCCACTTAAATGCTAGACAACAAGCGGCGATGCCGATTAAAGTTGTTATTTTTATGATCAGACCAAGAGCACATTGTCACGTGCATGCAAATTCAAAGCTAGCCCCTACTACATAGTATATCAAACATCAAAGCCTCACATGCTGAATACTAAAAAGTCATTAAACTGTTCCTTCGAAACAAATGACTTAAGACTTTGTTTGTTTTGCTTTTTGACAGGTGTCCACAGAGGTACTCGTACTCGGACTCAATCGACTGAGAGTTCAAAGTTAGAGCGAGCACTTGACCTTCAACAGCTCAAGCACCGACCTTTGACAAAAAGGCAATTGTTTTGCGGGTCTTAAAATTAGAAAGAAAAAAAAAAGTGTCATTCCCAAACTGTCATCGCCAAGTCAAATGCTGTTAGTATGAGTATCACTCGCGCGCATGGAGTTGCTTTATTTTCACCCCATATCGATGACAAATCGTCGACTTTTTGTATTGCGTACATCTTTTGCGGCGGGCAAGCCTGTGCGGAGACAGACCCACCTACACCAATCACCTGAATGACAATTGGAAGGACATCCATTTGCGACACGTTAACGTCAGACCTGTTCGTTGTTCGTGCGTGCGTTTTATATTTTAATTGACCGTCCACACATATTTATTGACCCTACAATGCGGTACGGTTGTTCGGACTTCGGAATAAAGCGAGTCTTGACACTTTATAGACAGTTTTTGTCTAATGGAAACTATATAAGTGCTAGCCTTGGATGCCGCGATAAGTTCAAATATTTAGCAAAGATGTTAGCATTTATTGCGGGCAGTGTTTGAATAGGCGTTTCGACAACAAAAAAAAATAAAAAAAAAAATAGAAAGATTCTGTGGGAGACCAGAGGTTTGGGGGTTTGATCACTTAGTGCTGAGCCCAAAGGTGTTGGCGGAAAATTTGGCTCTGCATGTGGACTCTGTGTATTCGCAAATAATTTGAACAATTTTTCTATTTTTGAATAGTTTGGCGTTTTAATTGCCGAATATTGTACCGTTGCTGCAAGTTGGTGATACTAACAGTTATGGGTGTGAAAAGTAGGTCTTAAATGTCATTTGGAGGGCACGTGTAGCCTGAGTTTTGTTTTACCAGAAACTATGTGATTTGAACGGGTTCATTCAACCAGGCACGTATCTCATCTTGAATAAAGGTGCCACCAAGGTACGTGCCAGCAGATAAGAGACACATTTTGACAACATCTAAATTCCGAGAAAAATAAGCCAGAAGCTCCGAAAATTAAAAATGTTGGAAGTGTTATTAGTAAGGGTTTCGTAAGGCCCCTTATAGTGTGTGTAGATTAACTTAAAGTGCAAACAGTGTAATACCATGTTCACACCAACGTGATATAGTTAAATTAACTTGATTTAGCTAAATCAACTCATATATTACGTGATTTATCATCACATTTTCGTGATTAAGTTTTGGCTCTGCAAAATAAGGCCCCAATGAAATAAGGCCCCAAAACAATAATGAAATAAGTCCCCAAAAGATTATACAGGAAACAACAACAACGATTTCCAATAAAATTTGGGGTTTTATTTCCTTTTTTGGGGCCTTATTTCCTAATGAAAATTGGGGTCTTATTTCATCATGAAGAAATGAAGTAAGTCCCCAAAACTATTTTTTTATTATTAATTAATTCCGACATGGAATACGCATGGGGGGCATGCTGCCCCCCTGCAACGCCCCTGCTTGGGTTTACTGTTAGATTACGGGGAGGCTGCGAGTTTGAGTATATAAAAAGTTCCTTTTATCTAAATTAGTTTATCCAATATCAACAATATTAAACAAAAAGTAGTTTTCGTTCTTTTTAATTTCATAATGACATAAACCCCAAATTTGGGGCCTTATTACCTGCAGCCTTAAGATTCACGTGATTTATACGTGTTTAAATTTTAATTACGTATCTGTCATCGAAAATCCACACAAAATAAAATCAAACATACCTGTTATTATATTTAGCACTTCATTCAGCAAACGAAAAAAACACACACACACACACACACACAAAACAAACTGTCAAAATTAAATGTTCTTCATGATTCGGTGAGTTTTGGTATTTTTATTATTAATTATATTTTTATTTAAATTGTTTTATTCTTGGCAGGTATGGCAACAAAACCAAAACGACAAGAAAAAAGGATGTTACGATATTGAAAGTTGGACACCAAATGTCAAAGTTGACGTAAATGTCACACTAAAACACTTTCGAGTGGAGACGCGTTTCGTGATTTATAAATCACTTTGGCTAAATCATGTTGGTGGGAGCATGGTAAAAAGCAAACTACCTCAAAGTTGTAGGTATATCAATATCGCAATTCTGCTATTCTCGTAAATCGTAGATTCGTTTCCCATGACTCTGCCTTTCCATTCTGCTTTACATCGGGTGAACTACGTTATCCAAACCAATTTGACTTTCAAGTTAACAAGTACATTTTATCACCCATCAGACAGACGATCAAATCCGCAACATTTGACATGCGGATCTGAATTGTATAGCATGTTGCATGTATGCGTTCACTTGAATAAGAGAATACCGCGCAGTATTATCGACGTTACCGACACTAACGAGGTGAATCCAAATTCAATTCGAATGAATAGTAGAATAGTGTTCAGTGAAAATTGAAGAAAAATATCCCCGACGAATAGCAGAATAGGGCTGTATGTCTGTTGGTACCCTCTGCCCGGTTCGTCGATGAACGGTATAAGAATGGAGAGTAAAGGCTCAGGCACTTTTAAGTAGAAGAAGAAAATTTCCCTCAAATATTCGTTACATTGTTCAAATTTCGTCTTTTATAACAGACATGACGCCTAGTGATGTCTAAAAATTGTGACTATGAAATATCGTTCAGTTTTTTTTATTTTTATTAATATCGTTCAGGTCGTTTCTATTGTTTTTGTTTGATTACCGTCAGTAAACATTCAAAATTAATGACGCACACTCCCATACCAACAACAACTTCCATTACTCTTCATCTTCAAGCTTCGTTCAGCATACTAATGTTGACAGCACAGATCGTTTGTCACAGAACCTAAGACTCATCCGTACTTAATGCGGTGCGGTGTGCCAACCACCCCCCCATGAGAAACTCTCATAAATCAGAGGTCTAGGGTTTCGCTATAAAATAAATTTTATTCATACACCGTTTATAGTTTGACTGCAAAAAGAATTCTAGAATTCTACTGTGTGAAATCAGAATAGCTGTATCGAGTGATCTCCATGGTTTATGTTCGCTCGATTCTATATCCGTATTTTGAGAAGCGAAACATTCTGGAAATTTGATCAATCCATTACTGTTTGTTGCGAACTTCGCGCGGTGATGATGACAGAGTGAGTTAGTGAGTGAGACACGCTAATTGACAGTCCAAACATGTTTGTGGTGAATTTTACTTATTGTTCTATGTTTACCTCCTGAAACCAAGTAATGACGCTTCATGCGAAGAATTGTAAAGGTTTGGGAAATTGATCGTGATCCGGACTTTACTCCTATCGTAATATATACCAACATGAACTTTAGTATCCCGATTGCTTGTCATGCTACTGAGAATAAATGAGTCAGGATTACCGAGAGATAGCTATTTGCATTTCGATTTGTAATGTTAATCTGCTTGAGTTAGATTCTGTTAGACGAAAATTGTGTGTAGGTAGGTACTTTTGAAGATCGTGTGCAAAGTTAAACAGATTGTCCTATGAGTCTTGCGAAAGCTATTCGAGATTTTTACGAATTTATGGGCCAAGTCATGCCAGGATGGTAATTGACTGTGATTATTAGTAGTGAATAGAACCGACACTCATGAAATGTTTCTAGAATTGCTGTTTTTTTTTTTTTTTTTTGTGACATGTTGCTTGTCGGTGAAGTCGTGAAATGAGTATGTAGGAAGTGAAGATGATTTGAATATTCTGGCAAGATTCTGTTTCTAGATTTGTTTTTAATCCAATTCGCCAAGAGCGTAGCCGATCTTAATTCATTTTTAAGAGCATTGGGGCCCTGTGAAAAATAAGTACAATAAATAAGGAAAAATAATGTGAATAGGTGACAGGAAAAGTGCAGCAATTGGTTTACAGAAGACCGTAGAGACCGATCGACAAATAATGTACACAAAGGCACGATCAAAATAAGCTTTACTAGTAAAGTAAAGGAAACAGGAAATGCGTGTCTACTTTTTTCGATCTTGCGAGTTTCGACTGCCTAGATTAGATACTAGCTAAGTGATAGCAAGAACACTTAGCTTAGGATTTACTTGAGTTTCGTTTGAGGCGGATCTTTTCACTTGCTTCTTTTAGCTTGCTTCTTTAGTCGACATAAAATCCACTTTATCGTTATAACCTGGTATTAAATATAAACCCACTAAAAGTACAATTTTTCGCTTAGTATGGATCCTCAATCGTCACCCATCTGTCATTTCATTTTCATTTTATTTAAAGAAATGTTTCAGGATACAGTCGAACTTCCATAACTCGAATTTCTCAACAACTCAAAGTTTTATGGATAAGGCTTCTGTTACTTAAAAAAAACGTGTTCTCTCTTTGAAATATGTATCCTCATAATAAAAAAAAATCAAGTTTTTGTTTTTATTTCTCTAAGTCGAATTTTCTAAAACTTGAATTTTTTTTTCTTACATTGTGAGAGTTCGACTTATCGAAGTTCCACTTAATATTTTTGAAAATCTCAAAATGTTTACAGATGCTGGGCTTTTAAGAAAAACAAAAGAATATAAAAACCGAGTAAATACTTTTGAAGATTTTGATGGCGAATAGTTTTTCTCTTACTCCAGATTCGATAAAAAAAAAACTGTTCAGTTCTTGATCGAAAATTTGAATATTAAAGAGCCTATAACAAATCTCGGGTTTTTAAGAAATGAGAAAATGGCCGTATAAGTTATGCCTATCGTTTTAAAAATTCATCATAAAAATTATTAGGATGTATTTGATCAGTGCGCAGGACGTTACCTACATAATCACAGTCCACGACGAATACCAGAATGGAAAAAAAAATTGTTTCTTATATCCAAGTTGTTCTTATATGCCAACACGTATACGGGGATAAAAGTCTACAGTGTTTCTTTAAAGGGATATTTTCTTATATGAGGGTTTCTTGTATCCGTCATGGAATTATTTTCTACATGAGCTATTCATATTATAAATAAAGTTCACGGCTGGGTCGCACGAAACTTTCTCGTTTCTCAAAAATTTGGTTGAGATTTTCGGTCATTCGATTTGAAAACTAAGGACTCAATAATTTTGGAAACATAAATTTTATCACTATCCATTTTAAAATCATTATTGCCGTTTTCAGGTAAACTTAAGAATACTAGATTCTTAAAAAAAGACTTTTTTCAAAAATCCGTTATACGATAATACAGAGAAAAGCTGAGTTTAAGTTAGAAATGACTATATTACCTCAGAAATGATTTTTTGCTACAATCGTGTTGACCGTTTTCGAGATATGTATGTACAAAATTCAAAAGCATCGTTATTCGATTATCTAGTGAAAATTGTACGCAGTCATGTTAACCTCGCCTACTTAGGCTCAAATATCAATATTGGTTGAAATCGTTAAAGCCGTTTTCGAACAAATCAAAGTGGTATAAAAATTTTAAATATGGGAAGTGTAAAGTTCTGTGTTGGACGGGAGCGTTACGGCATCCGCTTTTTACAATCCGGATTTTTGTAAGTCCCGCTTAAAAAGTTTTAAGACACTGCCTCTAAAAATCCCGCTTATTCTTAATCCCGACCTATTATAATCCCGCTTATATACAAATAAATAAATATTTAAATAAAACATCTAATTTCAACTGTTTAAGCTAGATTATTAAAAAAACGGGAATAAAGGAAACGGACTAATAAGGAACATGATTATAAAAAGCGGGATTATGAAAAGGCTAGATTTTTAAAAAAACAAGACTGGATTTTAAAAAGCAGGATGTAGGACACGTCTTTATTATTCGCTTGTTTACAGTTCCGTTCGTTTATTCTCATTTTTTCTAGTAATCTGTCAAACATATTATTCATATTCGACATATCGATTGTACGCATTTTTATAATAGCACAGTACATATTTTGTCGATACTTCAGGAAGTACCATTAATACTGAGGTTACCTAGCAAAAAAAAAAAAAAAAAAAAAAAAAAAAACGGCACCGAACTGTAAGCCCCAAAACTCCAAATCCGAAGTTTGAACGAAATCCGGGCGGTCTTTTAGGCTGTAGGCCTTGGGACAGATGGATAGATGGAGAGATAGACAGACGGACAGATTTTTGAGACCTATCTTTTTGAGTTCCTCTATGATCATAATGTCAGAATTGATTAACATATCGAGTTGGAAACTTTTTACGAAAATTATATCTTTCTCTTCCGTAATATTCTACGGGGTTTGTATCATATCTCATCCGTATATACGGACAATCAGATTCAGTCAATCTCTGAGACATGAGTTGAGTAACGCCCCTCTGAAGATAGCTTACAAAATAAAATGTTGCCTCCATGTGGGTGGTATATTATAGTACAAAGTAAATTAGATTGTTATTCGTCTCCCCTTCTTATTCTAATTGTATTCTAATTGACTCTGTATAAGTGTTTATGTTTCACTGCACGTAGGTCATAAAGCGATTCGAATTAATTGCGATTGAATGACTTCAATGAATATTGGGCGCGATAGATCCATATGAGACCTCAGCTTTTGGTAAACATTTATATTGAGTGTTATTATTTTGGCACACGTTAAGAAGAAACCAAAAATTGCATATCATGTCTGACCGCGATTTTTGTTCATTATATCCAAGTGTGTTTTTGGTCGCTCTTCCATTCCCGAAAATCAAAAACCCAAGCAAACGAATAGTTGTAAGAAGCTATGCATAGGTTTAGCTTCTGCTATGGAACCGTTGGTACAAAAAAATTGTTTAAACATAAATCTATTGCAAAAACATGTATAAGCCATATGCAATTCCCGAGCAATGAAGATACAATTCAAAAGATTACACGAACTCCAACTAACAGGCTCTTTTTTTGGTTGTAAGCTAATCGTACGCGACATGTAAAAATA
This sequence comes from Cheilosia urbana, assembly GCA_946477585.1. Taxonomy (NCBI): domain Eukaryota; kingdom Metazoa; phylum Arthropoda; class Insecta; order Diptera; family Syrphidae; genus Cheilosia; species Cheilosia urbana. Next base: position 162,229,527 of record OX297853.1, read on the forward strand.
CTTCTCGAACAAATCACCCCATTAAGCTTATAATCGAAAGAAATGGCAAATGGGCCCTCACAAATATGAATAAGGAAACGCCACAAAGAATTAGGTACCTGGAATCGCGCCTGATTTGACTGCGCACCGTAAAGTCTCTCATGATCATGAAAATGTGTGTCTTATACAAGTTTGATTTTTGCAAGTTATTATTAAAAGTACTCGTAAAAGGCGTAACAAAGTCGATCATAAAAAACCCCATCGAGAGTGAGTTACGTTGGCATTATACCTTTAGCTTTCTTAACTTGCATTAAATATTCTCACCGTGAATTACCGCAATCAAGGCGAAATCTCGGACAAGACCTCTCTTGTCACAGTTGTTATATTATAGATATCACCGTCAAGGTCTATATGAACCTGAATTCTTAAAGTGGTTTCTCATGGTGATTCGCATTTTTCTCTTATCTGATGAAATAATTATAATTTGTGTACGACCCTCAAGAACCCTTTATACCCACAAGGACATACCAATCAGTGCTGTGCAAACATCTGTGTTATCTAAGCCATCATACTTGACCAAGAAAAATACCAACGCTGGCCAAGAGGCATTTTTAGGATCTCGTTCCTCATAATGTAAATCACAGCTTAACTGAACTAAATAACAATTTACAAGGCAATTAACTTTTATTTATGGCTCGTGTGGTAAAAACACCGTCAATGGCATCGTTTGGATATTGAATGCGGTTCAGAGCATGACATATGACATTCAACAACAAAAAATAAAACGACAAGCGCCGTACGACATAAACGTGAGAAGGTTCAGTGGCACTTGGAAAGGGGAAAAGTATCAAAGTACCTCAGGGTCAGGATGTTTTCAATGTTATTCGTCGCGCACTCGCAGCCTTGAAGGGTCTTGTGAATACATCTCATCTCATTAACGCATCAATTTACTCGAGCTCCTCTTCAATTTCACATGCCCTATTGCGCTTAACCTAGAAATTCCAAGTTGTAAAAAAAAAAAAATAAATAAAAATAAACACATTACGCCATTCTAACAGTGTCATGCATTTCTTCAAATTTAAAGGTCGTACGTGTCTTTAATTTCCGCTTCTTCAGCATTCAAATTTCTTCGAGACAGTTTTGTGTGTCATACTAATTCGTCGCAGTGTCAAAATGTATCCACCGTCATCAGCTATGTAACAACATCATGTTAACAATTTTAATAACTTTATGCTAAACGTTGCATAATGTGACGCAAATGCGCCGCAAAGACAAAACGAAAATCCAATAACAACACCAGCAACAACTTCACGGTTGAGCGCTGTCATAATGTAACTCTTTTTTTTTTTTTTTAGGTGCTTCTCAACGAAAGTTGGTGACAACCACTTGGTGGTGTCTGGGGTATATGGGTAAACACAGAGCCATGAAGCTTTATAGTAGTTATAAGACGAGTTGGCGCGTAAGCTCATTAGTTCCATGGTAGAATTGGAGCAGGTAAAACCTAAAACGTCCGCAACGGAATCTTGAAGATGGTGATTTAATGGAGCGCAATGACGCGTTCAACGAGTAATATAGTTAGATGCGCATGACGTGCGGTCCGGCTTACATTATTGCTTATGTAGTTGCTAGTTGGTTTTGCAGTTACGCCATGGCCGGTAATGATTACAGTTTATTTGGGAATAGCAAAGGTACATGGGTAATTATTTAATAGATTTATTTTGGTATAGGTGACTTAATTGGACCTATTAGGGATTTTAGTCACGCTTTTTTGTGTTAAGGTACTGTTTAGGCGCAATCGTTTTTGGGGTGCGTTTCAGTTGGGCTATGGATTGGATTTTGAGCGCCTGAAAAGATTTGTCAACTGGTAAAATATTCACACTTAGACAAATTCTGGAGAAGTCTTCTAAGAAGGAAGTCCTGTCGGTTTTATCGGCACATAAGACGATTTTTCTAGTAATTATATAGAACCATGTCCTTGGCATCACTTCCAACATCGTAAGCTATCCAGAACGACACTTTTTCTGATGTTACTCTTGATTGGTTAACTGTTCCACATGGATTTTTATTTTTCAATCTGCGAACTCGACACCTTAGTAGCTCGCCCATTCCGTCTTTTTCCGTAAAAAAGAAGTGGGCAAACTAGTGGCACTCAAATCAGGGCCGGCATTCTGTAAGGCGAAAACGTCTACACGTTTTCGTGCGCACGAACGGTTTGCTTCATGTAACATCAAAAACGAAAGAAATTCTCGTGGCCGCGAAAAAAAACAAACGAACACATTTTTTTTGACGTTTTCGCTTTTCTTGCTTCATGTAACCCTAAAAACGAACAGATTTTATCGTCTCCACGAAAGAAAACAAACGACAGCTATTTTGTTGACGTTTATCATTTTCGTTTTTATTCTTATTGAATTTGGTGGTTTTAAGATTGTGCTGAATATTTTATTAGATATGTTAGCAAATTTTGACCAGCGACAGCGAAGAAAGTGAAGTTGAAATTGAACATGTGAACTTAAGAAAAATTAGAAAAAGTTTGCGGGATTGTTCAAATCCTCTCACATTACCTGACAAAAGGTTGGTTTATTTTGATTAAAAAGTTAGTTAATAAGTTAGTTAAAAAGTTCGTTTTTCTATTTAGTTTTGTGCAACGTTTTCGATTGAACAAAGCCGCCTTTAAGTATGTGCTGGACAATATTAATTTGCATACAGGTACACGAACGGCAAACGTGCCTCCTATTTTAAAACTTTCCGCAACATTAGAAGTACTGGCTGGAGGAGGATCCGCTTCGTAAACAATCAAATTCCACTTTAAAAATATTTTCAATTGTCAGCTGTTCGTTGTCAAAACAACTTAACGAAAATAAAACGACATACTGAGACTGCCAAACTATAATTTTGCTGTCACACAGTTTCTCAAACCTAAACGAATGTGAAGAAAAAAACGTAAGGAGTTACATGAAGCAAATTTTCGCTATCGTGTGATTTCTATCGTTTCTTGAAAAGCGAAATCGTTTTTCGTTTCGTTTTTTACAGAATCTGGCCCCAGTTTACACCAAAAACTATTTCGGTCGGATTATACGTTAGAGTAAAAAATCGCATTTGGTAGGTACCAAAAACAAATAAAAAACACAAATATAATGCAAACAAAGGAGAAAATTATCAAAGTAAAGAGTAACGAGTGAGTGGCCTCTTGGCTGTAGGCAAAATAAACAAAGTGCACGACTGGGTCGCACGAAACTTTCTCGTTCATCAAAAGTTTGGTTGAGTCATTTGGTAGGTAGCAGCAGCGTCGCGTGGATTATTAAGATGGGTGTGCAAATTCTTTAAATTTATACATTTTTATACAATCATTGTTTTGCTGTTTTTGATATCTTATTTTGTTTTCAAAATAAAATATAGAAAAATAAAACTTTCGCATACAAAATCAAAAGCACCGCACGAAACTGCAACCCCAATCCCCAACCACTTAAACGAAAAGCTAAGTTCAACCATTCATTCATCGGCTTTCGTGCACAGCTTTTATTTGCACGAGTATCGATGTAATACATTGTGTATTTGACTTATGACGTTTTACGGAAACAGAACAAAACAGATGCAAAAGAAGAGAAAATGAATACAGCCCGTGTACAGAAAACCTTCGCACGAGTTCACTACAAGTTCATCAAAGTAAAGCGATTTATGTACGGCGGCGTGCGGTTGACGAATGACGATGGGGATGAATACTGGAGAAATCTTGTAGAGGGATTAGTTTGGAGTTGGATGAATTTATTTGATGAAATCAACAGAATGGTGCACAGCGAGTTTTTGTACGAGTTAATTTTTTTTTTTCTCAGCGGTGAAGGAATTTTGAAAGAAGATTTATAATTTATAAAGGATGAATATGAATAGGTATGGTGTAGGCTGTAGCTGTTGGCTGTGTTATGGAGGTTTTATGGGTTATGGAATTGTGCATATCATTATTTGTGTGTAATTATTATTACACAGTGTTTGATGAGGGACTTATTTTCGTTGGATCAGGGTGTGCAATGCACACCTTGCACACCCTGACGAGACGCCACTGGTAGGTAGGTAAAAAGTTCAAAAGCAACCGTACATAAAATGTAAGAATAGGTACCTAGTGTTAAATAAAATGCACTTTTAGGTTATTCATTCGATATGGCTAGTCGGTATATATCAAATACCAATGTGAGCTTTTATAAGTTTAAGTCTCAATAACAGGCAATTGTCGCAAGTTCTGGTTAGAGAGTTATAACTTATAAGCGCCTACTGTACTCTTTTGTAGCCCCTACAATTTACAAGTTTTTGAGTGCGAGGACAAGCGCAGTAGGAGTTTCTGTTTTTTTGATCTGTAAGGGCATGATTTATTTAATTTTTGACTGGAATAGATTACTGACGCTGGTATGTAAAAATTCAGAGAATTTTTTTTTTTAATTTTCATTAGCAGCTATAAACTGAATATCTAGATGGACGTGTGTGGGAGTGAAAGAAAAATAACAAATTTTCGGTTTGTGAAAGGAAGGCTCCAAGTACCTAATTGGAATTATCTTAAGGTGCATATTCAATATGGTTGGAAAAAAGAAGAAAAGGGTAATACTTGCTAAAAAAAAGTTTATGAATACAAATCCGGTTTTGGGTAGTAATTTTTGAGAATAATTAAAAAACTAATTTTATCATACTTTTTGAGAAAAACTTAATACGGGATCTTATTAAGAATACTTATATTATTTTTAATATATAATTTGATCAACATTTTTATAGTAGTTTTTGTAAAACTATGCACATAAAACAGTAACAAATATTGCAATGTGTAGTTTGAAAAATACTATTGCTTAACTATTTACCTGAAAACCGAGTATTGTTCGGAATGTAAGCATTACTTGGTTTTTAAAGTGTTATCGAAATAGAAAAAGGGGTTTTCGAGATCTGAGAAGTTTTTAAAATAAGCATTTTCGGTGATTCGAAATGAAAATTACGGACGCAATAATATTGAAAGGATAAATTTTACTCTAAGATTGCATTTTGGTCAAAAAAATGTTTGCTGTTTTCAGGTAAGCTAAAGAAAACTAAATTTAAAAAAAAAAAATACTTTTTTCAAAAATCCACTATACGATAATAAATGTAAAGAAAAACGGAGTTTGCTATTAAGTTAGAAATTACCATATTGCCTTAGAAATGAATGTTTCTTACAATTGAATGGAAGGTTTTCGAGATATGTCCAAATTTACAAAGGACCATTATTCGATTTTTTAGCGAGAAAATGAGTATGTAGTCATGTTAACCCCACCTAATTACTTAACTGGTAGAACAATTGAATATCGGAAGTACCATTAATATTGAGGTTACCGTCAGTAAAAAAACGGCCCCGAACTGTAAGCACCCAAAACCCAAATCCTAAGTTTGAGCGAAATCCGGGATGTAGGCCTCTTTATATACGGACAGAGAGACAGACAAACAGACAGACGGACAGAATTTCACTTTTTTTAATTCCTCTAACATCGTAATGTCAAAGTTGACTTACACATCTCAAGCAGTGTTTATAACGTGGGATTTATCGCTTTTTGTGGGAATTTCAATGTCCGAAAAGCCTTTCGTGGGATAAAGGGATAAAGCAACAATTTGTGGGATTTTGAGGAATCTAACAAAGAACAATAAAACTAAAAAATGTTGGCTTACATTTCATGAAAACTCTTATTAACTTATTAACACACTGAATGTGCATAAAAACAGTCAATAAATTTTCTCTTATCAAAATTTTCTAGTACCAAAAAATAATTGTAATAATGTTACAAACTGTGATTTTTATACTAAAGGTTAATAAACCGTGATTTTCTTTCCTACTTTTAAAAACTGGATTTTGAAGCAAAAAAGTATCTTGGGTTTTCAAAAGGGAATTTGAGTACGGTGAAAAGGGAAAAAAGGGAAAAATGACCACGCTTCGTGGGATAAATGAAGAGGGAGTGCTAACAACACTGATCTCAAGTACGAAATTTTGTAGCTCTTTTTCTTTTTTCTTTTTGTTTGCATGAAAGTAAAAATGCAAAAAGTTGAAAGATGGACAAAATGAGAAGCAGTACATAATTTCGAAAAGATTTTCTGGTAAAAAGGACTAAGCATACAAGAAGGGTAAAAATTAAATAACACAACTAATAATTGACTAAATTTTTTGACTCTAGGGTCAAATTTTTTCGTACAATTCACAATTCTTTCCATTTATTTCAGTTCAAGGTGATGCGACGCACGGTTAGCAGTAAGAAGAAGTCCGCACCCCTCCGACATGCAGTTTACAGCGTTTTGTAGACAGAGGCTGTGAGGTCCACATTTCGCCACTTTACTACCACTAATAATAATAATAATTTATTTAAAGCATCAAAAAACTACTTGGAGCCATTGTGGTCAATTAAACAATGTATAGGGAGAGTTTGATAATGAAACTGAATTCAGTGAAAACAACCACAACTTATATAAAAAAGCGATCGTGTTCTAAACAACTGCTTTATGAGCATATAATGTAATTGTAATTGAATAAGTAACCGCAATCAATTGAAACTAAGACGACTAAGAGCTGCTAGCTAACTAACACATAGAGACCACACTTGAGTCCATCTCTAAATCCAATGAAACCTATCTCTGCACTTGTCTAATATTTCAAAAATATTTTCTTCACACTTTGAATTTCAAAGCGCATTATAAGACGAAAACTGCCCTTAGGCCAGCAATTCAGTTCTGACGCACGTATATTTGAAAAAAAAAAAAAAAAAATACAAATTAAATGCAGCAACGGACTTTGAAAACCAGTCAGCACTAACGCCTTTGACAAATAGTCAAAACAACAAATTGCAAGCCAATTAAGTTGACCACACCAGTCCGTAATTGCATCTTAATGACTTATTACCATGTAATTAGATGCGAGACGTCCGAGCGGGCGAATTTATTTCCCCGGAACTTAATAAACAATTGAAAATTTTCCAACAGTTTAACTTTGATTCTATCATTAGTACGTGAATTTTTCCATTCGTTGTCTAATCTCATTGATTATCAATTTGAATAGATATATCTAACACTTGCACTTTGTGATGTAAGCATGCTGCGCTCCTTTCATTAACCGGAAATGACCACACGAGACAATCCATAAAAAAAAGAGTGCTTTAAGAGCGCTCTAGATGCGGTAACCGCTGCGCCGGCCCTATATAATCCAAATGACTAATGCAACACACCAACAACAGCAACAACATCTTTGGGCCACATTAACACTCTAGCGATGAAAAAAGGCACAACTTTCGTTTTTGTTTTTTAATTTTTTCTCTCACACACAATAAAATCAAAAGTCTATAAGCAGCGCTAATAGTTACTTCCAGTTCCACCTTCCACGCTTCCACCATTCCATCGCATAGCGCTTACAATAGAGCGTCATCAAATTTGCGCTATGAGCATAGCATTCAGCGGGCAGCAAGCAGATGCCGATTCCAAATTTTGTATCTTTTCTATGCAAAACGTGTAACGGTTGTGTAATCTGCATTAGATTAGGTCACACGTATGCAAAAAAAAAAAAATGTAGCACAAACGCACACACGCATAGGTGGACAATCGCACGCAGGTGAATTGCTCTACTCAAATATTATTGCTAGGGGCTGACCTTTACTTTGTCATTTTTATGGCGGCATGGTATACGCCAAAACGACCGTTGACCATATAATTACAATATTTTGAAGTTTACTGACTTAGGTACGGATTAGATGAGCCGAGACTCCTCTGTGTGCATAGAGGGCGTGTTAGGCTTAAGCACCCAATTGATTTTGATTGTTTATTACGTACCTATTGGTAATGCACATTCATTGCCAAGCTGTTGCAATCAAAACGACTCGAGTACAACAGTAATGAGTTTTCAAAGTTAATGGATGATGACATTAGTTGAAGGTGAGGTGACAAGCGCTAAGGGCTTGATTAAGATGGTTTCAAGTAAATATTAGTTTGCGCTGAAGTGTTACATAATCGTAGTGCATTATTTCTTATTTGTATACTTTACGTAAGATGTGGAATTAAAAGAGCATAATTTATTTTGAAGGGAATACACGACGTTGCGAACGAAGCTGACTCTAAGTCAGAATGCAGGTAATTGGCAGCACTTCTTCGCACTAATGTCGTTTTGCCCAATGGAAATTGAGCTAAAAAGCAAACGTGTTATACAACCTATAATCGCAGATAAATGCTGTTGCTTTCATTTTTGAACAAACTCAAATTATTTCAAAATCACTTACTACAAAAAAATTCTCAAGGAAGCCAACGTAAAAATGTTCACCTTCATCTAAAAGCTGAGTTACAGAGAAAACCCTAAAAAGAACAAGTTATATTTATTTCATCAAATCGAAAAATATCAGCAACGTAGAAGGTAGAAGTGAATGACCGTCAATTAAGTTTCAGCTTGTTTCAGCCTTTATCGTAAACAAGTGTACGACGAAATGTTTGCGACGATTGATCGTTTTGTGTTACATTGTCTGTAAAAGCAAAAAGTCTTAAAAAGTTTGCAGGATTTTTTGGCAAATACTTTTCTGAGCATAAACTATTTTTTAAAATTTAAAATTCATCATGTCATTTTCCATTGAGAGCAAAATCTGAAAATCTCAATAAAAAACGTCTTTAAACTTACGTTCTGCTTTAATCGCATGCAACTGCGTATGGCGCAGTGGCTTAGTTAGTGTGTTGGACTATACTGAGGGAGATGACCTGCGGCCAAATTACCGCATTCGTGAGCGAGCCATACGTGACTGAATTTTATGGGTTTTACAAGCAAAACAATAACAAATTCAGTCACGTATTACTCGATCACGAATGCGGTAATTCAACCCCTGAAACCTCTTCAATTCCAGAAAAACAAAAACAATAAACAAATTCAATCTTAAGGTTTTTTTCCACTGCGCCATCTCAGACAAATCCGAGACTATTATGTATAATTGTATATCTGTCAGGAAAGAGCTTCTCAATTAGCCGTTTGGACTCCATATTCATCCAAAAAATGAAAAACTCACACAAAACGAGAGGTTAGAAGCTAGGCCTAGGGTCCCTAACGAAATACGAACCTGTTGCGCCAACCATATATAATTATATTCATACCTACATAGTAGAAAAGTAAATGCAAAATAATATAAAAATGAATCGTTATCTCCTTTTGTTACGGCATCACGCGTGAACAACTGTACCTATTTCGCTAATTCTTTTTTGTTGTATTTTCTATTATTAGGGAAAGGTTCTTATGAAAGAAAAAAATAAGAAAGTTGCACGGAAAACTAGAAAATTTAAGAAAACTTAACGACCATATTTAATTCAAACTAAGCGCTTTTGACAATATAATGTTTTCTAATGTAACTTTATGGGATTTAAAAAAAAAGCTGTCAATTAGTTTAATTTTTGTTTTTAAATATGCCATCAATTAGACGTACAAAGTTAAGTTGCAGAACTCGCAAAGAACAAGCAAGCAAGTCAAACTGACGAGTAACGGGAAACGCTAAATGGAATTGAACGGAATCGATGGCACATCAACAACATAGAAAAATTGCGTTTAACCCCTATCGAGCTGCATTTAATTATAACCTGGAAAATGATTACAGTTCACAACAAATCATTGCTACTGGCAGTGCTGACAAATTATTTTGATTCCGAACGATATGCCATGTCGACTTTAAAGGGTTACAGTATCCAATGCGGGTAGCATTTGCAATGTCGATAAATAAATCACAAGGACGGTCGCTAACTGTTTGTGGTATATCAATCTTCAAAGTTCACGTTGTCCACATGACCAGTTGTATGTCACCTATTCCCGTGTCGGAATAGAAATAAAACTATTTATATACGCGCCAGAAAGTAAAACTAAGAATGTTGGGTGCATCATTAGCATCAGAATAATAGGTAGATATCGCTTATCTATTACATTTTAAGGATAATTATTTATTATTTTTGTTAATTATTCAAAAACGAATTTAAAATGAAAATAGTTAAGACAGGACAACGTTTGTCGGATCAGCTATTGTAAAATAAATATAAAAGGGGCCACCCGAACCGAGGATCGGTCGATTTTCAGATTTTCAGATTTGCAGAAGCTTCGCTTGAACTTGTAACTTTTTGATGACCCTAGCTCTATCAACTGTAAGACATCATTTTAGATGAGTGAAGTGAATGAAGTCTTAATTGACTTTCGAACGACTATTTTTACACCACCACCACAATTTTTTATAAAAGAAGGGCTGAATAAGTGAAATATTTTGTATGAAGGTATATACCTACCACCCTGATGCAAATTTTGCGAAGGCCGCAATGAATCTCAAGTCGAGATTCTCTTAATCAATATTATTAGTTTGGTTACGCAATTTATATGATTTCTCGAGTGGGGAATCGAGGAGTAACAACGGTCCTCGCTTGTTTGCGGGTTACCCTGACAATTTCTGTTGGGAAATTATTTCGAATTTCAGTTTTTGAATTATTGTTTGAGAAAAAAAAAACTCTTAACAACAACTCGCAGACACAGTCATTTCTCTCTCATCATTTGTTTACCGTTTAGGGTTTATTTCTCTCATTTTGACCACAATTAAGGAATGTGATCAACCTTTGAAGTGGGAGATTTTCAACCGTCCGAGACTCTTTGTATCCACTTCAGAGCTCTTTTGTGATTGAAATGATCTGATCCAGCTATTAGAACTTTTTAAATATGCAGCTGCGAGACCTTCTATAATTTAGCAACTGTAGTAAAACTGAATCAGAGACTCAATACAAGTATTAGGGCAGACAGGCGGCTATCCCAATTTACCTATATTTTGCCTACTGCAGCAACCCATCTGCTGCATCAACTATAAAATATCAACCAGACAGCCCAGCTCCATTGCTCGTAATTACATATTTCGAAAGAGATATCTAAGTGACTTACAAACTTTCCAAAAGAAAAAAAAAAACAAAAACACCACATCCAGCCCAAGTTAACACGTTTCTTAAGAAAATCCGATAACCATTAGATGAAATTTCTTACAAACTCCACCGGACCGGACACAAAAAGAAAAAAATATAACGAAAACAAAAAACCCATCAAATCGTGCACACTATGATTATTACTTCGAAGGTGTACATCATGTAACCCCCAAAACAAATATAATATTACAAATATCCGATTTATGTAACACAGAGCGGTGTTTCCCAATTTCATTATGAACCACCACTCGGCCCAACACAAACAGCTGTCGGGTGAACAGCGCTGCTATACCTACTCAGACTCACCCGCAGAAACAAAGGCTAACAGAAGTAAAACACAAAACCGTTTACTAATTCGTGTTTACCAATGTCCAACTGGCGTGTGATCACCTTAAATGATTACCATTTGGTAATGAAAGAGAAAAATGAATATGCTGCCCACCAACACAGCTGAGTGTCATCGAAAAAAAATGTAAATGGTCGTGCGGTACTCGCTAACTAACGCAAATTTTTGCGCCACCATTTTTCTGGGCTGTTTGCGGACTAACGTGAAATTTGACACAAGACATATGGAAAGGAAAGAGAACACTGTATATACTCAAAAATAATCGGGAACGGGGTCAGTGAATGTTTAATTTCATTATTATTATACTACCGGCATGCAGAAGTTGTTATCTAACCTACAGTCGTACCTGACCCAGTTGATAAGCAGGGTTGTATGAACGCAAAAATTTGACTTCACGATGACAGATGACACCTGATGGAGACTCCGGCAGTGGGCTGAGGAAAATGAAAGCGATTTGGAAGCCTTTTACTGTTTCAATGTCACTGTCAGTGTCAGCTGTCATCCCTAATGGGAGAACTTGCCCAAACCACTTTACCGACAACGAAGAAGGCAAAGGAAGAAGTACGCCTTTATTACAAAACGCGCCGATACAAGGTCGTGTGCTTCTTGGTCGTCCACCGGTAGCTGATCATGACTGCAACAGCGTAACGAAGCGAGACTGCAAGAAGGTCAAGTCAAGAAAAGTAAGAGTAGGTATATAACCCACCGAACAAGTCAAGTGCAAGGTTTGCCGCTGCATCTTGGTATGTACTACTAACCGACGACGTCGTGGTCGGAACACGATTCGTTGAAGCATCGTTGGACAGATCGACCCACCAGCGCTGGGTATCTGTTGAAATGCTAGCTCGTGTGCGAAGTTTACTTTATAAGCACAAAAAAAATAAACAAAACGTGTGTCGTAAAGGTTTTCGCCATAATACATACGAGGATCACACAGCAGCGTGCTGCGTGCTGCGATATAGCTGCTTTGATGAAGTCAATTAAGATTACTGTCGACATGGAAAGAGTGATATAAAATGGTTGATGGTGATCTACAAATCTACAATCACTGCCGGCCTTGCAGTTGCAGATGTCAAACGTTGGGATAGAGACAAGAGGATGATCGTGGGCACTGACGCGGTCGATGTTAAAAATAAATCTTTACTATGTTGCTGGTCGATACAATGACTTACCTACCATTACCTTGTGTGGAGGGTATAGAAATTATAATGAGTCTTCTAGTCAAGGGTAACAGTCGAACCCTTTTTTATGCAGGTATAATTGTTATTTTATACTACCTAACCAACACAGCTAATAAGCTTATTTCGTGAATGAATCAAACCTAAGACGCGTCACTTTTCTTGGACATTATAATTATTATTTGGGCATAAACTAACACCAGCAAACATGGCACATACTCCGATCAGTGGTCCCAGTTTAGGGGGAAAGTAGGCAATTTTGCCGACTTTTTATAACAAAAGGGGAAAAAAGGGTGAGAGATTTTTTTGGGGGAAAACAATCTAAATGGGGGAAAAAAACATTTAACATACATTTTATTTAAATAAAAAGTCTTCGAAAGACTACACTTTTTTTAAAACTCATTCAATTATCATAATCTTAAATGGGCCTATGTAACGTCTCACTTACAATTCCACGTTGTCTTAAGAAAAGAAATGTTCATTTTTGCGAATTGTCTAAATATTTCGGACAAATTTTTTATTCTAGACTACTAAGAAATTTAATCACCGAAAATATTTCAACTGACAATGTTCAAGAATTTTGGAGGGAAATATTAAAAACAAGTCTTGAAGAAGACGATATTACGTTTCCGAACATAAAAAAAAAGTATGGAGCTTATTTTTTGTCTTCCTCACAGCGGGGCCAGTTCTGAAAGATTTTTTTCAGCAATAAATTTAAATAAAAGAAAATCACGAAACAAACTGTCTAATTCCACTTTGGCTGGAATTTTGTACACAAAAATTTATTAAAAAAAAAAGATTGTTACGACTTTCTGGTAGAAAAAGGCTGCTAAAAACTTCACAATAGCGCAATGTACACACTTTAAGGTACATTATATATTTTTTAATATAACCTGTTTATTGATTTAAACATGAATATGCGATTTTTAAATTAATAACTATTTACTTAGTTATGTAAGTTCTCTGTTTTTGTTTTTTATTAGTATTTTTGACTGAATTTAATATTTTTTTTGTTTGCTTAATTCTAAGATATTTTAATAAAACATAAAATGTTAAAATTAAACTTAAATAAGTGTTTTTGTTTTTGGGGGAAAAAAAGGGATTTTTATTTTTGAAAACGGGGAAAAAATTTCGTTCTGGCGTTAAAAATGGGTGATTTTTTTTATATTAATCTGGGATCCCTGACTCCGATTTCCCTCCCAAATCCATTTCCAGAAAACTCTCATTTCTTCTTATTGTGAATGATTTTCAAAGTTGGCCACGTAATCATAGTTGCCTACAAGTCGGCGCGAACTTTGTTTATTCCCAATCAATAGCTGCGTGAAAGCACACGTATGTCTTAAGTTGAAATTTGGTGATTATATCAGGCAGCTAACATCTTTTCTAAAAGTTTTTATAAATTTTATACTTCCATCGATTTAAAAAAAAAAAAAACTAATAGTGTTTGTGTTCGCTAAATGTGGATGTTAAATTGAATTGTGTTACAGTTGAATTGTATAAAGAAATTTAATATAAGAACCAAATCTTAATAATATTATAATCTTAATACATCGCAGTAAATAAGTGTATTCATTCATCTAAAAAAAAATCATAACGCAATCCAAACCAACGTTTACTATATTTAGAGCTTTTCCAGGTACAGCGTGCCCAAACAAGTATTCATTTTAAGAATTAAGTTGAAAGAATTAAAAAAAAAAAAATGTTTATATCTTGGCAACAGCGCCATTTCTTTTCTGATTTTTGCAGATAATTTTACCAATGTGTTCAGAGTGTTAAAATCTTCAAGACCAGTCATGGTTGAAAGCTTTTTATCCTGCACTGGGGTACACCACAATGAGGCGCTCGATCCAACACTTGTTCTTTATTTTCCATTACTGTAAACTATTTTGAAATTTCTTTGCATGTTTTTAATTGACAAATGTATTTATTTTCCACAACATTTAAATAGGTATATAATCTCGCTTAGCTTCGTTTACGTACATTTTTTCGCTGATCTTTCAAACTTTATGCCTAATAGGGTTCAAATTAAAGCCGCTGGGGTATACCCTCCATTTCTCAATTGAGTGGTTTAGGAGATCGATAACAGCGCCACCTATCGGGTCCAAAACTATCCTACCTTTCAAGTTGCAAGCAATTATACACACCCACAAAATTCCATTGAAATCAGTTGAATGGTCACGGCATTGTGATGGCGACAGGCCGATTTCCGCCGTCACGCCCGAATTTCCTTTTCATTCGAGTCGGTTTTACTCCCAAGTCGCGCCAATCAATCAGTTGATTTTCCTCGAGTGATAGGGTGGTCAGTGGTCACTGATATTTATCATTATTTGCAAATTTCAATCCATATTGTCTTGCTACTTCAAATGACTGGTATTTTATCTTTTTATCCTTTCCTCTCCTACTTCTATTAATATGAAAGTTAAAAATCTCAGTCTCAACATTATATTCTTTATAGGTTATAGGTGACTTTGTCGTACCGATTAGGACGTTATTCCCAACCAGATTTCTATGAAATTGAATCTAATGCAATGCGAATTTCCGAAAGTAAATTTAGTACTACAATAGGAGTATTGTACTCATTTTTCATCTGTCGTACCGGTACTCCCCGAAAACAAATTGTACTATTATTTTGAATTGCGGATTTAACTATTTTCACTTTGCCTTGACTTTTTTTTTTAACTTCTGACTCATCGCCAAGGCGATAAAGAGGCACTTTGACCCAAAAGATCTATTGTGCCGAAGATTGCCAGAAACTAAAATTTAGGCTAGCAGAGTTTCCGCTTCCCTAATGTAGCTGATAATGTTTTCAGCAGAGGACTTCTTCAGGACTTAGTAATTCACGGAAGAAGAATTTCCTTCTAGTACTAGATAAAGCTGGGCATTCGCACTCAGCTGTTTCGTCTTCTTCGAGACATAGCCGGCACTCCGGGGAGTTGACTATATGCATTTTTGCTTAGATGATATCGCAGACCGTGGTGACCAGTTAGGTAGCTTACAAGATTTTTGATATCGTGCCTTCTGAGGTTTAGAATTTGTTTGGCATTTCTTTTAAATGGTAAGATTGCCCTTTTGGCTTGTCTGAGGCCTGAGATTTCTTCCCACTGTTTGATACTTGCCTTGACTTACTCTACCTGGAAAAAAGGAAAACAAATATTTTCTGGTTGTTTTTTTTTTTTTTAAATTTGTTCGTGTTCGATTTTACTACATTCGCATCGAACAAAATCTTGAGGATATTGGAAATTTTCGAAATAATTTTTTAGTTTGAAAGTACCATGTATGCCTTAGTCGCAGTAGCTTAGTGGTTAGTGTGTTGGACTTCTATGGGGTCCCAGGTTCGAATCCCGCAAAAACCCAATTCCGACCTAGGGTTTTTTTCCGCTGCGCTACCTCTCGCGAACGTCTGACAAACATCCGAGAGTATAAATGTCTTGAAAGAGCTTCTCAATTAGCCGCTTGGAGTCGGCATAAAACTGTAGATCCTTTCCATTCGTTCTAAAAATTAGAAACTCACACAAAACGAATGGTTGTGAGAAGCTAGGCCTAGGGTCTCTCCGGACCTGTTGCGCCAACTATTTTTTTTTTTTTTTATTTATTTATGTATGCCTTTTTGTATGAATGTAAGTAAGTATAAAATACGAACTAAGAGCTATGACTATGCCGGCAACCTATGAAATATTACATCGTTTAAATGCCCGCCGCAGCTTATCACCACTCCAACTTCTGCCGAACTGGTGGTCTTGAACTTGGCCACCACAAGTTGAAGACTCGACTTTGAAGGGCCACCGAATCTGCCGTAAAATGGGATTTTTTAACGCTTTCACTGGATACCAAAGTTAGTGACTTAATACTAAAAAAAACACCAGTTTAGAAAGGTCCTACCAAAACAACATGGCCGCTAAAGGCTTCCAACGTCGAAACCGTCCCAATTAAAGAAAACGCATTCTGAATTTTTGTCCTGTTCTCTCCGGTCGGTAGGTACTCAACCAAAAAATTAAATTATACTCCGGAAAGGAACTATGAAACGGCAACCCTCGCACAAATGATAAAAATTAACAAAACACAGAGTTGTTCTCATGACAGGTATTTCTTAAACACAGAGATGTTAATTTGAAAATATATGCCCAATAGAAAATAATGCGTTAACGTTTTGATCGATATCTATGTCTTATTATTCCGTGAGAACTATTACAGTTAAATTTTATTGAATGCCAGAACTTTTTTTCAAAAATTTTATTGAAACTTGCATGACAGAAAAATTCATGAATCGGGCAGCACATTGAATTTACGAACTTCACGGCTTTTAAGGCCGCTTGGCTATCAAATTACTACTAGTCAACTAGTATCTCTTCAATTCGATCGCAGCATACGTTAAGGCAGAAAACTTTCCCTAACATAGGTACGCTGCAATCATCGCTGTTTCTAACGGATTGTGGCATTTGCATATACATTCACTGAGGATATCCGCCCCTGAACAAGTGGGCACTATAGAACTGAAGTTAGATCAAAGGCACACATATAAAATTTCGCAAGATCGGCGTCTCGTGCGTTAAGTAGCTATTTATTAGAACGAAGAGTTCGAAAAAACCTCGCCGCTATAAAAAACTCGACTAAACCAAGTCTCGAAAATTGTTGCCATATATGGAGGTCCACCGCAAGACGTTTATTGAACAAAACATGTCTAACTGAATGTGGCAGATGGCAGTTCACCTTATATAGTAGATGCAACAATGTCGCCTGTGCTTATTCTTATAAGGAGGTTTACTGAAGAAATTACTTTCTCAATGCTATCAGTGATCCTTATTGTACCTTAGCACTGTTTATAGATTACATATCGATAGAAACATATGTTCGATATCTTCAACTAAAAGAATGTTACTGTCATCGGAATTAATTAATTCCGCTCTGACAGCCCCTACAACTAAACCAGACTGCCTCCTACTTCAACTCTTTAACCAATATTTTGAATAAACATGTAGTCGACTACCTATTAAAATATAGAGTCCTAAGAGAATTTATAAAACCTGACTGCAGTCCCAAACGCCTTCAGTCAGGGAAATTCTGTAAGAGATCGAATTTGGGAGTAGAATCCGCTGGTAAGAACTGAAAGGAACTAAACATGGTTTATTCCCCTAAGCAGTGAATTTCCCCTCACACCCAGCTTATTTAAATTTAAAAACCAATTTAAAGATTAAATTCAATTATAAGTTTCTAATCGTCAAACCTTTCTTTTATTTCGAATTGTCATTCAAAGGCAAATATAAACATTTCTGTTCTGCCATGAAAACATTACCAAAAGTAAACGAAGGCCTAACAAACTGGCTGCCTTTTTAATCAACATTCTTGACCAAAAGTATTTGTCTTAACAATTAACTTGCAATTGAACTTGGAACAACAAATTATTTCTCATACAAAAGCAGGCTTTTCAACTCCAAATACACTTACCTGAATTAGTACCCTTTTGCAGTAGATAGTTGTATTTTGATCGTTCACAAAAATTCACAAATTAACAGCTACGATATATCCGCGTGACGTTAAGAAACGAAAAAAAAAAAAAAAAACACTAGCAGATCAATACACTTGACAGGCAGAGTTTTTTTTTTGACCGATCGCGATGATGTATTTTATATTTCGAAGATCACTTGCGCTGTCAACACAAAAAATAAAAAATAAATAACAAAAAAACGAACAAACACAATACAAAGATTTTCGAAAAATCTGTCTTTGAATTAAATTCAGACGGCAGATTGATTTTTAAGGCACGAATTGCACGATCAAACTGTTTTTGTTGTTAACGATCACTTTTTCTTTTTATTGCTTGGCGCGCAATGCAGTGAGCGGTTGGGAAAAAAATCACAATCAGTCTGGACGGCTGGCTGGTTGACGGACAATTGCAACGGCTAGCGTCTGGAATCCTGTCTCGAAGTCGAAGCTCAGTCTAGAGGGCTGCACACTGAGCACAGACTGCAGTGAGTTGTAAGCTGTGTGTCAATTAACTCAGCCAGAAGTGATATGGCTATATTCTATGACAAGTGCATACAGCTAGGTGGGTTTGTGTTCCACACAGTGAGCTGTAATGTAACCCTGTAAGCCATGTGGTGTTGCTGGTTGTTGTTGTTTGTGCTATAAATCGACTGCCAGAGATATCACGGAAATAAAGAATCGAGTGAGAATTTTGGTTGGCCTTTGGATAGGTAATGGTCGTAGTTAGTGATGATGTTTGGACAGTTTTATTGAGTTGTCCGGCAGCCGCACTCAATTGTGGAGGCAAAGTTGGATGAATTGTTTACCAAATGTTATGCGCTGTAGCGCTGCAGTTAATCGGGGGTGGTATACGCTGGAGAAGATGAAATTCGTAAGCTGCATGAGTACTAGCCGATTAGTAGTAGAATGGATTGAATTAATTTTGTACTATGCTCTATGCAGTATTTACTTAAAGAGGGGTAAACACTAAACACTCTCGAAGTTGGTGGATGATGCGTTGGACTTTGATCGAGCGTGGAATGTGTCGATTGTAGTAAATATTGCCTGATGGGGGAACGCCACAAATACAGCAGTCTTGTTTCTACAGTCTTAAACAATTAGTAAGGGATTTTTTTTTATAAATATTTATAGATAATGCACGATGGTTCCCTTCGAAACTTTTGGAAATTGTACAAATGTTTTTAATTCATTTAACAAAAAATTATAAAAAAAATATATATATGTACCTATTATTAGTTACATTAATAAAAACAAAACAAATATGTTCTGTATTCGTTATAAATAACTAGCGGATACCCTGCGTGTGCTAATACGCTAATAAAATGAAATAAGTGTGTTTCTATATATAGATATGTTAAATATTAAAAGTAATATGCAAAATGATGCACAGCGCAATTAAAATAAAATGCAATTGCAAAAAATATAAATACTTACACGTTCTTTATTTTCTTATTTTTAACTATGTATATTACTTTTTTCACTATTTTCGCTATTTTCACTATTTTAACAATTACACACTTTATAACTTTTCACTATCACTTAAAAAATAACAATGGCAAACAAATGTTAAAAAACAGAATTATATATTCCTTTTTAAAAAAAAATTGCCTGATACAGTAATAAAATTATTGAAAAATGTTCAATGAATACCTGTGTTATTGAAAACGCGTTTTTCACCCCGCCCAATTTTCCCATGACTATTCATAATATAATCAACATGCACAAATTTCTAAGACTCTTGCTATTATAGAACTGTAGATATACGATATTAAATATTTACTTTGAATGGGAGCTGCCACTCCCGCCCATTTTTTTCCTGATTATTCAAATCAGTAAAATATGGGATACTGCTAGGTTTCAAAACTCTTGCTGTCCCAATAGTCAGGATATATGATGTTATTCAATTTATGTTGGAGGGGCCATGCGCACTTGAAATATATATAGCCGAAAACCTAATTTGGACTATAACCTTTCAAATGAAACCGGTTTGGGCCAAATCGGTTGGATAGTTTTAGAGTCTAAAGAGGACAAACATACAAAAATTGCATTTTATATATATATATATAGATAGATATAGAAACAAAAGCTTGAATTTGAAAATGAGACCTGAACTTCCGGACTAAATCGGAGGAAATGGTAGCTAACTTTAAAAATGCCTGCATGTAGCATGGGAAACAAAATCCACAAAGTATGAGACTTTACAAGGTGGGCCAAATACAAATTTCTTTTTTAAAATACTTCTTGACAATAACGTGCGGGGGTTTTCCGAGCCCCAGATGCGGCAATTTTGCTTGTTAACGTAGCTTAGAGCAGGCGTGGTTGGTGATTCATTTTTTCAATATTTCCCAACGTTGTACAAGCGTAAAACGACTGATTTTGTTCCGCGGAGGTACGATACTGACTTTCTGTCAAGATTTCGAGCAGGAAACAGCTGTCAGTGTCAAAATATATATCTATGATTTAAAAAGAAACCACTAGATGGATCACCCTTTATGTACATGTTTCAAAAGAAAATTATGAATATAAATATATTTCTAAGCGTTGATTCAATCAAACACAGTCAAATCTACAAACAGTAGGTAGGTACATGTTCTGTCTATGTGAATGTGGCGTTAAAAACGAAATTGAATTTTGACATGTAGGTTGGGGCTCTGCGAAATAAGGCCCCAATGAAATAAGGCCCAAAAAAATGAAATAAGGCCCCAAAAAATTATACAGGAAACAACAACAACGATTTTTAATAGAACTTGGTGTTTATTTCCTTTTTTGGGGCCTTATTTCCTAATGAAAATTGGGGTCTTTCTTCATTATACGAGGTTGAGCATATAAAAAGTTCTTTTAATCTAAATTAGTTTTTCCAATATCAACAATATTAAATAAAAATTAGGTAGTTTTCATAATTTTTAATTTCATTATGAAATAAACCCCAGATTTTTGGGGCCTTATTTCATTTTCTCTTTTTGGGGCCTTATTTCCTATAGCCGTAGGTTGGACTTATTAATGCAATTTTCTTTTTGGTACATTTTGTCTTTAATGTATCGATTTAAAGATCTGAAGTGCGATTCTTCAAAACACGAAACGAAAACTATTTTCGCATTTTAAACAAACGAAAATGAATATAGACATAGGTTAGAGGTTAGGTAGACGGGTAGGTAGAGCGGGGTGGTCCCTGCAATACCTCACTCAGGTCCTCGTGGACCCAATATACTAGGTATAATTTATTTTGTTTCCTCTTTGTCAATAATTGAAAAGCAATATAGTTTACATTGGTTTGTTTTCTCCATGAAATTTTGGCAGTTGAATGCCATTTTTGACTTTTCACTCATTTCCCCCTCTACCTCTGCACTTTGAAAAGAAATAAAAGGTAGCACATGCTTTTTTAACTTAAACTTATGTTCGCACAGGTGCTTTTAATGGAGATCAAGGCCAGAGTGTAAAAGAAAAATTTGCTGTGTGCAGGCGCTCTTTTCCTAGAAATTGATGGTGCATTCGACAATAACCCCGTCTTTTGTAAAAAAAAAAAGGTCTCTCCGAACATATAGTTATTTGTGTGCTTTAGATTGAAGCCTATCCAATCAGACTGTCGCTTAGGGACTAGATATCAGCTTAAGAGACTAACATTTAAAAAAAAAAAATCTGTTACCAAAAGTGCGCAGTTTCCAATAGCACTGTCAAAGAATGTATGTCTAAGAAATGTTTAACCTCTACAATTCTACATGTTTTCAAAATCTCCATAATTATCAACTTGACTGAGAAATAAAGAGACCAAGAAAAGAGGCTAGCTACCTCGTAAATGGTATCTTACTAATGGTTATTAATTGCTCTATCACCCAATATTATATGCGTTGACAGACAAAGCTTGCTGGCAGCTCCAAGCCTTAACTGTGTTAACCCTATTGAAATACAGTCAGTTAGAATAAACATATGACATAATGAAAGTGCTGCATCATATTCATATCATAACATTTAACTAGGGTCCAAAATCTCCAAATTCTCTACCCTTAAAAATTTCGATGCGAGCGCAGACATAATCTTGCAAAAGGCGGCGGGGTGGTTGTCGAATGCACCTTCAAAAAGAGGAACTGCACACATAGCTCGAAAATAACTCTCAACCTTTATTTTCAATTGGTTTCTCACTGAGAGATATTACATTCGGCTTCAACATTAAGGTCTTGCTCTGAGATATATTTATATACTCTTGGCTTTTTGCTCTTTGGTTGATATCTCTCAACAGTTAACTTTTACCATAACATTTTAATGGAATTGATCAACCAAAGACCTCACTTGTCGAAAATAAGAAAAAAAAACTCAAACTTGTATTGAATTCAGTTAATTTCTTTGTTTAGCATATAGCTATATTAAAAATATTTTAAGGATAAAGTTTGACTAAAAGTAAACTCTCAAGGGTTTAAGTACTTAAGCTATACCTTTTCTCACTTAAAATTAAATTCAAAACGGAAAAAAACTTTTTCCACGGTTGCTTACTGTATTCAACTTCCTTAGACAAGTGTTCAGCAATGACTATTCAAACCACTAATGCAATTTCACATGCGCTGCTAGCTAACGGTAATAGTTAGCGAAAAATGTTCAATGAGATTTATTTTTTTCTGTCAGTGATATCTCTCAGCGGTTGACCGAAACGATAAAAAATAAAAATAAAGGTTTCGCACTGAGCATAACAGAAAAAAGTACTGTGATAAAAAACTGGTCATTATGTGATCCTATTTAAAAATCTCAACAACTGAGAGTAATATTAAGACCTTTGAAAAGGTTGAGAGATATTTTCGAGCTCTAACTGCACACATCAAATTTTCTTTGAACACCCTGGCGTTGAGCTCCATTAATACCTGTTCAATAAACTTACTCATTGGAGAGTCATGTATAATGACCAGTAGTAAAGTATTCAACTCAAGATGCACGTCAAAAAAAAATGTGGAAGGCCCTCAAAGTGCAAAACTAACGTCATAGCCATCCTTCAATTTCTACAATTTTAAAAGTCAATTGAAAACAAATAGTGCGAACTAAAAACAACGTAACCTCGTTTGAAAGCACCAACTAAAACGTAAACCCAATATTTTGAAGCTTACTCAGTGTGCATACATAGAACTATCGGAAATGACATCTTCATTGAGAGTTGTGATAGCTTTTGGAATACACACCGGCCAGATTGTTTACCCAACTGACGCATTGGTGCCTTGTGCACTTGCACCTGGTTTACTGCATGCTAACTTTTTAGAATTGCTCTTTAAACCCTAAGTGCTGTACTGACAATATATTTGTTTAAAATTCAATTACATTGACAAACATCATTACCATTTATCACCTGATTGGGTATACCGTATACTGCAAGTCATGCAACAACTTTGATAAAAAGCATCCGCGCGCACTCAGTACCAACTGCAGCGAGTGAGAAATAAAAGATCACCACTGATGACCCTCACAAGCAGAATGAAGGACATTGCCCTGAGGGCTCTGTGGGACTTCTTACAGGTTTCAACGTTCATACAGATATACATATAGATGGAATATTGCACTGTTGAATAAACTGAAGGTCACGACTGCTACTTTACAAAGTAATAATGGAATCACCTTCTAGGAAATGCAACGCGGATGCATTGGGCACGATCAAAATGTATGAATAAATTTGCCCAAGCGGAAGATTTTAGAGAACGAATAGTGCTGTCACGTGACCTTGTTCCATTATGTGATGATGGTGCATCAGCGTCCTCGATTTCATTGTAGGCCTTCAAAATAGCAAGAGCTGAATAACACAGCTCAAGGAGGATGGGACGCGTATTATATGTGCATAAAATTGTATAAAAAAAAAGCGGTTTTCATTCTCAGATAAAAAAATTCCACCACCTCTTGTGATGCTGTTTCCATTTTTCGTTGGTCTACTTCGGACCATACTAAGATAAAATTTCTTTTATTTTTGGATTGGGTTGGTCGAAGTTGATCGCAAAAGTGAGAACTACTCTTTTACGCCCTTTGCTAATGAGGAAGTATTTATTCGCAGTTAAAAATGTTCACTCTTAAGCCTGGCAATTAAAAGACCCGTCGACCGTGAAGATCAATAATGTACCTACAATAAGGACCGCAAAGACTTATAGAGTGGCTTTCCTACAACCTTTATAAAGTCATACAAGTCAAGGACTGTCTGATGGTCAAAGCTTTATGCGAGAAACAGATTAACACAGCAACAGCAACAGCAACTTTGACAACTTTTTAGAGCCAATGTATTTTAATTACTTTGAACACATTAGCACAGCATCATCGACAGCGACGTCAACGTTAGAGCTAATCCTAAATTCGCTGTTACTTTTGAGTTGCTGTGTTAATCTGTTTCTCGCATTATAATACGGTAGTCAGGGTTCGGTTTACTTCAATTCATACTTCATTACATTACTTCATTAATCAAACGCAAAGCAAGTAAATGGAGGGGCCGGTGCGCACACGTTGAGAGCCGGAATAAAACAGGCTTGACCCAGGCGGAAATAGGCAGAAGGAAAAAGACTAAACGTCAAACATGGTTGACAACTGGAAACTGCATTGGACAATATTTAGGTATTCGGGTGCGTTCGAACACTGCTCCTGATCCAAGGCTCCGATTCTGTATAAAAACAACACTTTATATCACCAAACCTGGAGGTGTAAACCATTATCTCAATCGGGGATTTTATTTCAACTATTGAGGAGGATACTGATTCTGGCATCCAGCGTATAACCACTGCAGAATTCTGAAAAGTCGCAAGAAAAAGGGCCAATGAGAAAAAAAGTCTCATTTCTGAAGCTATTCTACACACGTAGTATTTTGTGAACGATATTTAAAAAGCACTGGGCACTCATTCCGTAACTCTGAGAATGATAATCGTTTGCGCGATTTTTTTTTTAACTTTATTTAGAAAAAAAAAAACATAAATATATACAGTCGAATCCCTCTAAGTCGAACTTCCTTTAACTGGAATTTTTCGATACAATTTTTGCATTTCCTTCAATTTTGAATAGAAAGGTCAACCTCTAAGTCGAATTCCCTCCAAGTCGAATATCCCTCTAACTCGAACATAATCTTTGATTCTTGACCTATTACAATATTCCCTCTAAGTCGAACTTTTGTCAGAAGTAAGCAAAATCAAAATAAAAAAAAAAGACCTCTCTCCCGGAAGTGTTGCGTCGCGACGATACGTCGTGTTTCTACATATAATATGTAACTTTCTCCATTCTGCTTAATAAAAATAAATGCGTAACATTTGCAGATGCGCAACACTTGTGTTGTTGTTCTAGTAAGAGTGATGGGAAAAATATAACAAAAATTGCAGATGCCCAACATTATTTATGTTGTTGGTTGAGTAGCAAATTTGAAATCAAAAATAACTAACTTTTTTAACTAATTTTGTTCAAAATGTACCTACTTTCCTACTTTTTACCTTAAATAAATCGGCTAAAAAAAATATAGTAAATCCCTTCAACTCGAACTAATTTTTATTTAATTCGACTTAGAGGGGTTATTCTGTATTATTATTTCTATACAAGCAAACTTTGGAACTCGCTTCCTGGGGATATATTTCCGGAAGACTACAATTTGCAGCAATTTAAGTGCAGAACAAACATACATCTGCAGGCATCTTGGGGCGCTGTTGAAGCGTTATAGGTTCGCCTTTCCCGGGAGAAGTATATAAAAAAAAAAAAAAAAAAAAAAAAATTTAACAAAACTTGGCTATCGTTGACTCTTGCAGAAGGTGATTTTGCTAAATATAGCTTTACTTTGATTTATTCTAATAGGAGTCATAATTTTTCAAGCATTAATTTAACAAAGCTTTTCATTTTATTGAACTTTACATAAAAATTCAAGAAGTTACAAAAAAAAAAACAGAATCACAAAACCACAATCCCAGGTAATGTATGAAAAAAAACAAACCCTTTTAAACGACAGTTTGGCAGATAAAAGTGCTGCCAAATTTGCATTAAATTTTAAGTGAATTAAAATTATTAAGGTTGACATTACACTTTCGTAAGTGTAAGATATTTTAGGTCTTTAAAAGAAATAGGATTACGAATGTGAAAGGAGGAGTACGGGAGTACGGAGAGGCTGAAAGGAGTACAATACTCCTATGGGAGTACTTTCGGCAGCACTGGTCAACGATCTCGTCATCAATTTGCTTTCCGTAACTCTATCACTATCGTCTCGTCTATCGTTTTTTGTATACAACGAGAGAGAGCATTGAGAGCATTGAGTTTCTTTCAGAGACTTTCAAACTATACCTAGTGAAAATTCCAATCAGATGTCGTTTAAAATGTCATGAATGACTTTTTTTCAATCATTTTGTGTTTGATGCCGGCAAATTTGAAAATTGCAAAGTGTGTTAAATTCATTATTATTCCTTAGTTTATTAAAATTAACAAATAATACCGAAGAAATGTATTTCACCAATGCATATGACAATTTTAATTGCTTTCATGAATGACCGTCCGGTCTTGGCCAAGGGTAATAAGCCAAACAGCTATAAATAAATAAATAGTTGGCGCAACAGGCCGGAGGGACCCTAGGCGCCTAGGCCTAGCGCCTAGCTCCTCACAACCATTCGTTTTGTGTGAGTTTTTCATTTTTGGAACGAATGGAAGGGATCTACAATTCTATGCCGACTCCAAATGGCTAATTGAGAAGCTCTTTCAAGACATTGGTTGTGTAAAACTAGGCCTAGGATCCCTCCGGACCCGTAGAGCCAACTATTTATTTATTTATTTTTTTCTTAAACTACATGAAACATGAATGTAAGCGCAAGAGTAGAGAACACGCGCTAATGACCGAGAGTCTTTATATAGTGACTGTTTTTTGGCAAACATTCTTCTGCACATATATAGCTACGAGTGTGATCTACAAAAAAGTATTTATCCATTTTTTTGTCATTCCAGAAATAAACACCTTTTTGTGCGAATGAAAATATTTTTTTCATCAATTTAATAATTATACTCTAAAACCAGTCGTTGTATCGTTACCATTGGTATTTGCCATTTAACTTGAGGTTATATACCGGATGTAGAAGTGTGAAAGTTTCAGCCCTTTACGTTAATTAGTTTCAGAGAGACAACTAGGTTCAAAAATGATCTGGGTTCGGACAGACGGACAAAAGCGAAACTAATAAGGTTCCGCTTTTTCCCTTTGTGTACGGAACCTTAAAAAGGTCCAAAATAGTACAAAATTGTGGCAGGCTCTCAAAAAAATCTGAGAGCCTTCCCTTCCCAGTTAGGAGGAACCTTCGAGTAGATTCAACTTTATGATCCTGAACTGTTTGCAGTTTCTGTATCATACCTTAAGCCCCTTTGGTCTTCAAAAGTTTGAAACCGTATGTTTACCCCAGCAGATCTAGCAAACGGACACTTCAATGTTGTTACAAGTCGAGCTTGTGTTAACCAGGATTGTAAGGATTGCAGCTTAGAATGTACCAAAGAAGTAAGTATATATAGTAGTGGGTAAATGGTCTTCATGTACATTATGAACAAGTCCTAAAGTAAAGAGGGAGTGCAAGAGTTCTGTCTTCTGACATTACAAGAGACCAAGCCATACTAAGCTGTACCCGGGCAGAAACACAACTACCAGGGATGAATTTTGAAAAGCTTCACATATGTACGCCGGTCACATTTTGTAAGTAATGCTTATAAAAGACGTTAGATGGTCTTTCGTAAACACCTTTCATACTTTCCTTTTTTTAAATACTGATAACTGAAATACACATCGCGGTTTATATTCTTACAGACTTGGAATTTTTTAAGCCTTTGTCTGCAGCCTTAAAAGCTGTTGAAAACATTGTTAAATTACTTATGGTTCAAATTGTACTTCTGTCATAAAATGTATAACTCTGCACAATCTGATGAAGTAGAATTGATGATATTTGTAGTCTTGCAAATTTTGTAAGTAATAGTTGCATTGACCTTCAACCGGTGTAGAAACTTCCGCTAAACGGAACGAGAGACTTTCAGAGTTTTTCACCTCAAGAAGTTGCTTTGTTTTGCAACCATATGTTTTCGGCCGGTTTTCCAAAACACAGAACAAAGTCAAAACTATGTACTTGTAAGCTCGGTTTGCAAGCAAAAAATCCTTCAAATGTAACTATGAAAGGAAGATGTGATTCCTTATATCCTAACGAGCCTTAAGTACCCGATTATATTGTGAATGTTGAAAAGACAAATCTTAAAATTTGAAAAACTCAGACCAAATTAATAGAAGTGATAGCTGATTACCATAAAACACACCCCATCCTAGGCTCTACGATATATTTCAAGAATTTCCAATCGTTATGTGTTCACACATTGTACCATAACAATATCCAATTAAAAACTTAACCCACGGGACGTCATAAACCAGAAACGCGTGTCTTTCACTGCCCACTGACCTGGCCGACATTCCTGTTCGAAGACAATGATATACTAGGTAGGTATGCGCAATACGTATATGTGCATCAATCTCGCATTTAGTAAGCTACACAAATCACTCAATACCTGCCGCCAGTAATTATTGTATAATAGCCTTTAATTAAACTTGTCTTGCGGACTGTTTCTACTACCCAAAGATACTTCACGCCGTAGCGGTAGCTGCCTAAGTGCCTATCGGATTCGTACAGATTCAATATACAGATGCATTTTAGCCGCTGATGATTGAAACTGTCATTTTCGAAACGCCTAATTTAATAATAAACGGGCTCGTTCGCTGCTCATAGACGTGCGGTTCAATTTTATGTCGAATCTAAAACATCAATAGTACAACAAAAATTGTGGTCATACAAATAAATACTGTCAACTCATTTATTGCGCAGCTTTATTTGTCAAATATTCGTAATGTACTCGTAGCCTTACATCATCTAAGCGTTCTTAAGAAAATGCGCGCATTATTTGACATTCATCGGGCCTTTAGAGGTACATTATTTTCCAACTCCGTAAACAGTGAAAGTCATGCAATGTTTTCTTTTCAGTGATGCAGACTAAATGGTTATAGTGTTTAATGTTTACCCCTTTCGACGTTTTATAACGTTTAGAACAAGTTTTTAGTGGATATTTTTAGATTGCAGTAGATTTGTAAAATTTAAGTTATAAAAAAAAATCCCCCATGACGTTTTATTGCAACTGCCGTTAAAACAACACAACAGAGAGCGCATTATTGACAGTTAACATATAAGGTGTGATTTTCTCCAAATTACCAAATTTGTGTGTTTACTCGGCTGCACTGAAGTTGTTTGAAAGAATTGTTCATTCATTCAATTTCGTTGTCATTTTCCGGAACTACAATGATGAGCAGATGAGGTAAGTATAGAACTATGTGGTAGTCTGTTAGACGTTGAATCATGGGACCTGAAGGAGTTTCTCATTAGTGTTTATAGCTTACCTAGGCTTTTCTTGTAGGTAAATATATATTTTTTTTTTATAACAGACACATTGCAGTTAAAGTGGTCCTCGGTTTGAAACAAAATGTTTTCAATTTTTTTGAAATGCATGAAAAAGGCCCAACCCGACTAACAGGTTGATAGAATACACTTTATTATAGCTTTAGTATGGAAGGTGACGGTTACCCATAGCAGAGATGCCAGAGTAGTTTACGTGAGGGAGGGCGTTTTCATAAACGTCGAAAATCTGCGCTAGTACAATCGTCTTTCTTTTTTGTTGCATTAATGAATACGTCAGACAAAAATCAAAAAAATCATCACGATAGTTTGGTTTTCGTCACATTCCACGCCGCAGCTTCTTTTTCCTAAAAAAAAAGTTAAATTTAATTGTGAAAACACATAAAAAATTGCCCATAACTCTTTTTTCGCACTTTACAATCAGCGCTGCCACTTTGCTACGATCGTAGCAAAATTGCTACGCGATTTCCAATTTGCTACGCTGCTACGCACTCTCCCTAAAAACGTGTATTTTGCTACTTTTTTTTAAAGCACGAAATGTCAACATAAATCTTGGAATTTTTCTTGAAAAAAAAAAAAATAATAATAATAATAAACGCAAGTATATTCAATCTTTACTCACTTTCCCACACCAACCTGTATCCTATTCTACCATACCCAACAAGTACCCATTTCTTCGGATGTGTTAGTGTTTGAATTTGACTGGAACCTGGCAAGCCACTGTTTTTAAAAGTTTCCAATTTAATAAAAAAACGTCTCATTCATTACACATAGCAGCACAGCTGCTGAAAGAACTTTTTTTCTGATTTAAGCTCAACGAAGAACAAAAAGACGAACTCATTTAAAATAGAGACAGTAGACAAAATAATGGGTGGAAAATGTTTGGTTTCAAAAAGAAATGAACTGAAGAATGAATCTTAAACTAGTTAAAAACTTAATTTTTGAATTATTTAAAAAAAAAAACTGTATTAATCTAATAGATTTCTATGTGATATTAGTTCTGCTATTGGTACAAAGAACCTACATTTATAATTTTGTGATATGAACTATTTTTTTTAAGTCAATGCTTGCATGCAAAGCAGTGAAGTTTTTAATGTTTTTTTTTTTATAGTTTTTTTTAAATATGTAGTTTACCAATTATACTTGTACTAGTCCTTAAAAACATATTTACTTTGAATAAGGAATTGAGTGTTTTTTTGTTTGTTTTCGAAAAAAAAAATATATATATATTTTGGACTTTTGAGTTTTGCTACGCAAATTAAGTTTTGCTACTCAAATTTGCTACGCAAATTTTTTTCCTTGTGGCAGCACTGTTTACAATTTTTTACCTCCCGCGCTTTCTGCAGTCAAAAAAATATGGATGCGCAATCTGCCAGACGCTGATGACATTTATGACGTTTACGAACATATCTTCTGTAATTCATCTGCGTTTGTTCGATCAAAAATCTGACGATATGAACATGTATTACGCAGATCTTAGTTAGGCAGGCGTTTATGGAAACACCCGTATTCTACTCAATTAACTACGCGTAGTTTTTTTTTTTTTTTAGTAAATCGAGTAAACCACACGCCTGCATTTGTTTCATTTACTACCTGCATTTGTTACATATTATAATATTAACTAAGAAAAACTTTGATTTCAATAGCAATTAAAGCGGAACAGATTTTGAATTTTTCAGTTTGTCAGTTTGACGGTTGGATCTGACAACGCTAACTACATTTCGACCAGAGACAATACTGAGACCCCCAACTCACAATCCTCTTGCCGCTGGCCCCCTCAGTTTTTTTTTTTTTTTTTTTCAAATTCGCCATTTTGTTTTCCTATTGGTGTTATGCCAATTTAGAATCCGTGTGACATATAAAAAAATACAAAAAATATAAAATCAATGCTGCCAACCTCTACCAACCACGGGGGAATGTGATAGAGTTCGGGAATACGACATTTTAACATAACTGAATGTAAGTGGTTGATTATTATAAATTTTTAAAAGTCGATTAATATAATTTGTTTGGTTAATAATACTATCTAAATGAGTTGTTTTATATACAAGAAACATATTAGGACAAACATTGTTGTGTATTTTCCGCTTTTGAATATCAATAACTTCGATTTCACGAGTAAATTTTTCTTAAATAACTGAAGAAAAATTGCTCAAAATGTTTTTATTTTCCTACAAACATTATGCAGTGATTATTTTTCACAAGTATTTTAAGCAGAAGTTGTTTGATATTTTTTGAGGGTGTGTCGGTGTGTTGAAGTTTCGTGACATTTGTCAATACGAATTTCTATGTATCAATACTAGCGCACTAAATTGTGTACACTTCGTACAAGTATTGCTTGTAGGCAAGGTAACGGGAAATCGGCCGAAGTTGGGGGTCTCAGTATTGTCTCTGATTTCGACATTTAACGCTACGTTTGCTACATTTGGTTACGTTAACTAGGTATTTAACTACCTCAGTTACGTAGCAGACGTAAAAAAATCTAGTAATTAAAAAAAAAGAGGATATTTCTGCCCATAAGCAGCGCACCTGCCGGATGCGACGGATAAAGTAGGTATTGGTTTAGTTTCTACTTTTCTGTCTGTCGCAAACGAACCCGTTGACAGTTGGCTCTTGGCTGGCACAGCCATTTTGACAGTCTTTTCCATTCTTACGACAAAAGTAAAGGAACAGACCTATTGATAGCATGAGAAAAACTGAACAGGAGCACCAAAAAGACGAGCTCGATATGATAACATGTAAATGCTGCCTTAATTTTTCAGGAAAAGGATTAAAAGTATTACTTGTAATTTAGTAAGTTACGTAGTATTTATTTTATTTAATATAGTAGCCGTTGCTTAACTGCCTAACGTCGGGCAAAATTCATAGTTGCATAATATACCTAATTGAATTTAAAAGACTTATGTTAAATATGATGATATGATATGTACACTTTTCTTTTAGTTTCTCTGATGATTTAAGGAAACATCAGAAATTCAAATAAATTTCGCGTTTTCCTATAAATCATTTTTCACACCGAAATGTCAAAAAATAAATTCGACTGACAATAAAACCCAAGTGTCTGCCAAATCTGTCTTTGAAACTGCTATTTTTCACTCGAACTGCGTACTGCCTACTGATATTTTCACGTGGAAAGTTAATTATGACATTTCGCGGGTCAAAATTTGTACCAAAAATTCGATTTCACTTGAGAGGTTTTACGTGTAGTATAGTGAATACTAGGCCTTAACGTAGGTGCATGTTTCCACTGACATGAAATTGATATAGGTATATTAAGTTCGTAAATCAGAGAAAAATCCACCGATACCGAAAAGTCATATTTATACTGGCTCAGGATGATTCTGTATGATTTTTTCATTTCTTATAATTTTTCCAGACTTTTGGTAGCTTGTAGCTTGGTCTGGAAACTTTTATTTCCATTTTTGGTCGCTAAGTTTTGCAGACGGCAGCCATAGTCATAGGCTGTCACCAATGCTCTTACATCGTGGGATATCTTCCTCTTTTTGGGAAATTGGATATCCGAAGGCCTTCCGTTGGAAAAAAGAAAAAAACTGCAAAAAACATTCAAACTAGAATATTTTTTTTTTTTTTGAATTTCATAAAAATAAATGTAACTACATTTCACCATGATAACCAACACATACATAAATGCTCATAAAATAGAGCTTATTTAAATCGCTGTATCCGTATAAAATTAATCTGACTTTAAAAAGTTAGATTTTTTTTCAAAGAGCTACCTATCAAGGAAATTATTTAAAAGGGACGTTTAATACGGTGAAAAGGAAAAAATAACCAAATTTCGTAGGACAAGTAAGGATAGAATACTTGAACACTGCCTGTCATCCTATGCGACGAATTCTATGGTACTGCTTGTTCCGTCGAATACGTCAATATAGACAGATCCATCGGCTCGATGGATGCAAAGGTATATTTGGGCTGGAATTAAACAACTCGTTTTGAAAACTGAAATATGAATGGGAGAACCGAAGTTTCCAAAAGTTTTAGCGGAAACCCAGTTATCCGCTTGGTGTGAATAGGGTATTGAATTCAATAAAAACTTCAACGTTCGACTTAAATGGGTAAGCGGTGTTGCCAAGGCCGTTAAGCATTTGCGTGTTGACATTATCAGGTTCGCTCCTTACAAAGAGACACTTTTTGCATAATTCTCTAATTTCTGTACATTAAACTTTTCCGCTAGATCTCATTCGTTTTATATTTAACTAGCAAAATGGTGGGCAATCCATATTTTGCACGAGCAGATGTCTTGCTGATCTCATTTGAATCTTTCCATCAGACAACAACTGCGTGTTTTATGTTTTTGTTTTTGAATATGTTCCCCATCCCACACGCACAAACCTTTTAATTTTGTTTGTCACTCCTCGACCTCTGTCAGAAATATGTCTTTTAGCCAATTTTGGCTAATAGAACTTTGTTGTTTTTTTTTTTTTTTTTGTAATCAAAAGTTTACTAATCTTAAATCGATTATATTAGTCTGGGAATAGATTTATTCCGAACGCAAAAACTAAATTGATCGGTAACTTCACTTTTCTTACGTCAGCCACATTACGAACTGTCAGCTTAGTACCTAACCTAGGAACCTTTTTTTTTCTTTTTTAAACCTTCTCGCCTGAGCGATAAAAGGCACTTCGACCTATGAGATCTATTGTACCAAATAGTAGGAACTAAGCCACGAAATTCATTATCGATTAGATTCGTCAGTTAGTAACCCCCCTGGACAATTTCTGGAAGACAGAAGTCAGTTGTAGTTCAAAAGAAAAATTCGTTGAATAGGAAAATTCGTGCTGAAGCTAGTCCGCAGCTGTTCCGGTACAGCGGTCACATGTTTAGGAGAAAAGCACCAATTTTGGCGCAAGTGCAAATTTAACTTAGGGGAGAAAAAGGTTTCTTTTTTGTTTAAACTTAGGGGAAAACTAAGGCTTTTCCTGATAAATTAAGGGGAAAACAGTCTTCAAAGTTCAAATGTTAAAATTACGATGGAATGCAATCAATTAACAATAGGCAATCTACACTATTTTGGTCAATTTATAAAGAGAAGATAAGTTAAATGTTATTGTTTCATTGGCTTATTAAGACTACCTATATGAATTAGTACCTGTACAAATGTACTTACCTACATAATAAACGTTTGACATTGACCTTCATTGGCTTGTTTTTGTTGTCACCGATTTAATTTTGATCCATACCATCCACCACAATGTTAAATCTCAAATTAAAAGGAAAGTCGTTGAAATGATGTGGTATAAAATTATTAATCATATTCAGCCCTATTGCGAAGATCAACTATCAATCGGTTGACGATTGACAAATTTATCAATTAAAATTGATGTTGGTATTGCGAAAAACGATTGATAAAAATATAACCTATTGTGAACATAACGCCAAAAATAAAGTTATTGTGAATGAAAACTTAACTTTTACAGTTCTAAAATATTTGATATGGAGAGTGATTGTTACGATTTTTGCAAACAATTTAATTAAACAATAATAACGAGTGTTAAATCTATGAAATTTATTGAAAACCATGTCATCGGTTGAATTATTTTTTGATGATGACCAAGACGAGACAGAGTACGCGGAATTAGCTGCTATACGGAGGAGTCTGCGAGTCGCATCTACTCCTTTGGAACTGGAAAACCGAAGGTAGCTAATTTCATTTCCAAGGAATGCTTTTGAGGTACATTCGTTGATTTTTTGGAAGATATTGGACCCAAACTTAAACCGATTTTTTGCAGCTCTGCTTGGTCTTGGGCAGTCAACTGCAACAATGTCCTTTATTCTAAGTGAACTGCTAAACGCGTTATGGAAAATTACATGTGCTGTTGGATACCAAGCAGTAAACTAAAAACCATAATGTCAATTAAGTTTCTTACTTGCGATACACACTGTAATCCTAGAGGTAATCGTGGGAATTTTAATATATTAGCAGAAAGTACAAAACATTTAACTGTCTCATCTATTATACATGTAGTATGCTCTATGCAAAGTACATACAACATTTCTCTCTCTCTCTCTTTGTATCATTGCCGCTACACCAAAATACTGGGCTCTCATCGCGTAATTTATGAAACGATAGTCGTCGAAACGATTGAACAAGACGATCTCGTTTTTAGTTTGTTTCATATAACATCATCGTCGTATCGTTCAATCGAATCGTTCGTCGTTTTCATTTTGAACAGTTTGAAAATGACTGTAAACAAAGTCTGACACCTAAAAAATAAAAAATGTATGGAAATTGTTTTTTTTTTCTTGAATTTGTTTATTTTTCTTTGTTGTCATTGATTGCCGTGGAATGGGGCATTTAATTCAAAAATGGATATTTACTAGGGAATAAGGCCTCTATTAGTATCAAGAAGAAGTGCAATTTTAAGTGAATGTGAAAGTGTTTACAAGAAGTGTTGATAATTTTGAATTGTTTAGAAAAAAATTATAAAACAAATAAAGGAAATCCAAGTGGAATAATTTATTTTTTGCAGAATGTGTTCTTTTATAACTCGGATAGAGCGAGTCGCCTCTATAGGTGTGGGTCTTTCTTTTAATTTTTCTTTATAGATATTTCAGACCTAATTTAAACTGAAAAAACGCACCAAAAAAGACGAAACGATTGCAAAATAGCCATCGTTCAATCGAATCGTTTCGACGAGGGTATTTGGCGTTTGAATTAGTAACGTGAAGCAACAAAAAACGATGATCGTCGAATCGTTTCAACGATTATCGTTTTTTATTTGTTATACGATGTATAAGCATCGTCGAGACGATGTCGTTCAATCGTTTTGTGCTTACGCGATTAGAGCCCTGGTTTTTGTTTACCACCGCCTAATGTAATTTATCTCCATTTAGTCACTTGCGCTTCAACCACTGTCGGGCAGAGACAATACAATAGTATTGTCTCTGCTGTCGGGTAAGCTTAGTTTGGGCAAATAAAGAAAATAAATTATAACGTTGATCTCGTTTAGTTTTTAATTGGAAGTTTGATTAATAAAATCCAAATAATCAACCCTTTCGAAGAAATCGTCGAGTGACAAACATGTGCCCAAAATGGATAAAATTCATTACACATAGGAAGAAATATCTATATATATATCCAGCCCTTAAAAAATAACAACAATAACAATCAAAAACGTTGGTGTTCAACATTTTCTTTTAAGAGTCGTCCTTATCAACACCGAAATTGCGATTGATAGAAAAATTGACAACTACCAATAAAATTGTTCAAGATTGACATTCACAATACCGATTTGTCAACCGACAATTGCTGCACGTTCACAGTCGATCAACACTTAATTGATAATTGATCTTCGCAATACCATTTAAAGAAATTTATTGATAAGTATCAACTATCAATTTGATAGTTGATCTTCGCAATAGGGCTGATTATATCGGTATTAAACAAGGTTTCGTCTAAAAGTATGCAATCGTTTAGACTGTGAATTGGATTTTGTTTTAAGTTTGGATTTAATAAATTAATCAACAATAGAAAATGGTGGAACGAAAAATTTATATAAATTTAGGTGTGCGAAATTGTTCCCAGCAGCCGTAAAATTTTTGAGATGATTTGTTCTTTTAAAATATTTATAATAGATTTTTTGAATTTGAATTAAAATGTACCTTAATCAGAACATACCATCCATTGCATACTTTTAGACACAACATCGTTTTATACCAATTATTTGTTTTATACCATCATCATTCAATTGAATTTCCGTTAAATTTCAATTATAATTATAATAATAATCAGGCCGATCATTGAATCCGCCGGATGCTCTGCGGACGGATTCAATCCGATCCGCAGTTGATCACTTCACAAGTGAAACTCTATCATTGAAAACGGCGGATGGACTACATTATCGGTCCGCAAAACCGCATTACCGATTGCTTGTAGTCCAGCGAGTCAGCTGTCAAATGAAAATC
Organism: Cheilosia urbana; assembly: GCA_946477585.1. Lineage (NCBI taxonomy): Eukaryota > Metazoa > Arthropoda > Insecta > Diptera > Syrphidae > Cheilosia > Cheilosia urbana. The sequence goes on from OX297853.1 coordinate 162,266,777, forward strand.
TTTTCTTATTCGATTTTGTTTTTATAAAGTGTACGAACGTGGATAGCATTGTATTTTTCTTAAACTTAGAAGAAATTGCTAGTAATAGTGATACTAGGAGCATTAGAAGAGGTGTTAGAATGCGAGGAAAAGATGTCTGTATGTTTTTTCATCATTTTCACCATTGCCTGGAACTGAGGACGGGTTGTTTGGTTTCTAAATCGGAAAGATCAATTAACTGTTCGTAAACTTTTTAAATTTATCCTTTTTTTTCGAAAAATAAAACTTTTATTGCGTGTATGTGTGTTATCTCTTCGAGATCCGCATCGATTTTGATGCGGATTGAAAACAACAACATTTGTATGAACCGCGGATCGGTTGCGTTTTCAATGATAGGCACGAAATGTGAACTTCGCTACCGACATCCGCTCACTTACCTACCGGCGTTTTCAATGATAGGGGAAATGTTCAAAACAGGTAGGGTAGAGGCACCAGTATCCGAACACTTAACGGCGATTTGAAAAAAAAAACGCTGTCAAAATGTTTGTTTGGGAGAAAACTTATTAAAATAAATTTAATATGGTAGATGAAACTTTATTTTTTCACACCAAAATAAACTTGTGCCAATGAATCTAAGCATTTAAGAGTAAAAAAATAAAAACTGAAAGATTATACTTTTTGCCAGTAGTCGAACATGTGTTTCCTTATTCCGAACATCTAGTTTCCTGGTTTTCGAACACAAATATTTGAGACAATATCTGAAGTTTTTCTTAAACAAATTTATTTTAACATCAATTTAAAAAAAAGTAACGATTCAGTCTTCGAGGTTATTAAAAAAAAAAAAATGCATTAAATGTTTTTTTAAAAGATTATATAAGGTATGTATTGTTTAAAATATGATTAAAACATAAACATAAGAACACAAACATAAAAGGAAATTTAGTCTTCGAGGTTATACTATTAAGGAACAAAAAAAATACATTAAATGTTTTTATTAAAGGAATTAACATATAAGATATTGTTTAAAATATGATTAAAACATAAACAAAAAAAAAGGAACTTCATAAAAAACTTAAAACTTAAAACTTAGAAACTTCGTATCAAAAACATCTTTTTAAAAAGAACAGTAAAAAATAAACAAAAAATGTTTTTTAAAACATTAAATTAAATTTTCTAAAAAGATAAAAATGGCACTTTTTTCAAAATTTAAGAGTAAAAATTGCACAAGAACTCTATGTTTTGAGCTTCATTAAAAGCTTTTGTAGGTACTGAGTTTTGTGCACCCTAAGTGATACCACCGACTACATGCGTCACATCCAATGTTTTTCAATTGATCATCTTCTGTATCAGTATTTAGCTCATCTTCGCATGCACTGCATTTCTGTTTTTGGTTTTACTTTCTCACATTTCTCGTTTTTCTAGCTTTCTTTACAATTTTTTTGAGTTTATTCGACTGTATCAGTATAGCTATTGCCTGCTACCTTTCCAGTAGAAAACGTTTACCTACCTATATCATCGCAGCTTAAAATTTGCGACATAGCATCCTCAATTTGATTGCTAATTGAAGTTTCATCAATTGGAATGGTTTTCTACAACAATTCTTCAGAAATGCTTTCTGTCTGCTCCAAAATGTTGTCCTGTGGTAATAAAGTTTCTGTTGCATTTATTTCAGATGTTGATGGACCTATGTCGTATGGGTCAGGCTCTGTAATTAATCTAAGCTTCTTTTCTTCATCCGAGACAATTTCAATGACTGAATCAATCAAAAACTTTTTTCCAGGCCTTCCGTTTTGTAAAGGAGTTTTCCTTTTTTCGTTTTGAACAATTTTTGAACCACATCCAGGAGCTCATTGGGTTTTTGTGGGAAACCGCATTTTGCTATATTTACAAGCCATTCCACAACCATAGTTTCTTCACTATCTGTAAGGACTGTAGCTGGACCTTTCCTTGTTACCTCGTCTTGCACTTTTCCTTTAATCCTGTCGTGAAGGGTTGTGATTGGGACTCCAAACTCTCTACTTGCTTTTCTTATACCCATAGCATTGGTTCTTATTGCCCTCAATGCAGCTGCCAGGGAAGAGTTATCGTATTTTTTGAGGGAGCGTTTCATTTTTACTATTTACCTAATAATGTATCAATTTGTTAGATAACTTTTCTAATCTGGAAGAAGTTTTAATATGTTCGGACAAAGGATACAAATATCGCTGTAGTTTCTTTTACCCGAACACTAAAGAATATGGTGTTCGCTTACTGGAGAGTTGATTCTTTGGGCCATTTTTCATATTAAATGTAAAAGAGAATTTATTTTTCCTCAATAATTACTCTTAAAATGCTAAAAACTATAAATCATGCTGTTGCCTAATTCCGAACACTAGTGTTCGGGAAAGGAAACTCGTAGCACTTGGTTTCCTCTGGCCGAACAGTTAAAAACATTAACAAACTAATATAATTTTGGACTAATTATTGCAAATTATAATAATAATATATCTCGACTAAGAAATAAAAACGTTTAAACCAACTTACACGTTATATTTGCACAGTTAAACACTATTTTCCTTGAGCACTTTAACTATTTATTTTTTTGAAACACTAAGCCGGTTGTACACGCGAGAACCTTGCAACGAACTGACGGCTCTTTGAATAAGAAGTGGTAAGTGTATGAGTGAGATATCGCCTACATGTATAGAGAAAAGCATACAGATTTATTTTTTTCCGTCTTTTTACTCAGCTTAAGAAAAATAACGTTATTTTAACGATTTTCAGTAAAAGTGTTCGACTACTGGAACTGTTCGGAAATAGGTGCCACTACCTACTCCCTCCGCAGAGCATCCGTTGGATTCAATGATTGGGGTGAATATTTGTATGAACCGCGGATCGGTTGCGTTTTCAATGAAAGGCATGAATATTTATTATATCGGCTGTATTTGTCGGAAATACCAAACGGAAGCGATACTGTATGAAGTATGATCTATGTACACTGAAGGAGGTACCAAGTACCAACCCACAGCTTCAATTCAATGAAAAAATAACTTTATTTAGCTTCTCTCATTACAAATGCAGCATATTGTACTATAATGAGTTTTTGTTTTGCAAACATTGATTGTTACTTATTAATCGGCCATAGCGAGGTATCCGTTGGAACAGAAAATACTCCTTCGAAGGCTCAATTTGCATTCGAGGTGTCCGACTTAAGAAGATAAATAAACAATTGCGTGGGCGTACCGCACTGCACTCCAAATCGTAAACAAATTGCGCAACCAATTTCTGTCGGAGGATATCGGAATCTAGCGGTGAAAAATTTAACAAAAAAATGCACTTCATCGCACTTCAACGTAATTCGCCGATATGCGTTACAAAATGTCGGAATAACTCCCGAACAGTTGTTCCGAAGAATAATAGAATAAGCAAAAATCCTCCGAATCATATAAAATCGGAGAATTTTCCGTTCCGACCAACTCAACCTATATTTTCAATTGGTTTCTCACTGAGAGATATCGTCGCCTGAGAATTGTTTTGTTCCATACGCCATTGGCACTTTTCCGAGAAAAACGCATTTTAAAGTTTGCGTACTTGGTACTCCGAAACCGTGTGATAGGATTTATTTTTTATTTTATTTTTATCTTGAAGTTAGTCTTATAAAGATTTACCTACCAATTTTCAAAGTGTTTTGAAAAACCGTTCACACGCTACGTTAATTTACGTAAAGCCCGCGCCAGACTTGTAACGTGTGGTGTGTTGTGGTGTGGTCTGTCGTTTCGTCTTCTGTGCACACTTATCTAGTGTGCTGTCATTTTTTATATGAATTCAAATTTTGTTTGCTTTGCTTTTTTGACGTTATGGATTTCCTAGTTCATGTGTGCTCTTTCTTTCGCATATGCAATTTCAGATAATATATATGTCTCGTTTCATTGCGCCATAGAGCGTTGTGGCGCAATCGGTACAGGAGCCATTTCGACACAACGCGACACACTGCAACACAACACACGAGAAAAATATGTTTCTACGCATATAAAATCCATTGGAGTGATAGCGACACGCCACTCCACATCACAACACACGTTACAAGTGTGGTTCCGGCTTAAGTCTACTTTTTGACCTCCTATATTTTGAAACTGATTTTTTTTTTTCCATGTACCTACGTGGAACACAAAAAAATGGATATGGCTTTTCTTTAACACAAGTCCATGTAGGACAAAGCAATTCTCAACTTCGTTAATATTGTGTCCATTGTGTCTATCTCTTGTCGCAGTGATATGCACGTGGAAAAAAACAATTCTCGCAAAAAAAAATTGCAAAAAATGATATGAAAATTTGTCCCAAATGCCAAAAAATGGTTTATGGCACAAAACAATTCTACAAACTGTTGATTTTGGTGGATATGGAATGTTCGATATCTCGGGATTGGAAACGCATAGAGCAAATCGAACCACAGATTTAAAAAGAGCATACAAAATTAGTAGTCGCAGTAGCTTAGTGGTTAGTGTGTTGGACTGCTATGCGGGGGTACCAGGTTCGAATCCCGCAAAAACCCAATTCCGATTTAGGGTTTTCTTTCCGCTGCGCTACCTCTCGCGAACGTCTGACAAACATTCGAGAGTATAAATGTCTTGAAAGAGCTTCTCAATTGGCCGTTTGGAGTCGGCATAAAATTGTAGATCCCTTCCATTCGTTCCAAAAATGAAACACTCACACAAAACGAATGGTTGTGAGAAGCTAGGCCTAGGGTCTCTCCGGACCTGTTGCGCCAACTATTTTTTTTTTTTTTTTTTTATACAAAATTACCGTAGAATCCGTTCCTAACTCAAAAACGACAAAAGTGGCGTATGGAACAAAACAATTCTCAGGCGACGGTATAGCTACTCACCCCAATCGAGGTATCCGTTAGAAACGGAATTTTCTCCGATCTGTACGAAATCGGAGAAATTCCATTCGAGGTATCCGTTCCGATACAACTTTCGGAAAAATTTTCCGATGGCATATAGGATATAGCGCACCTTGTCGCGCGTGGAACCGCGTTATACCACTTATTTTTGACAGCCATACGGTAATTTTTTCCGAAGTTCTCCGACAACGAATTGCTGCGGAATATTTTCATGTGAAATAAACGCGTTTATATGCTTCATTTATTTTGTTCCGGAACGGATACTTCGAACGCAATTTGAGTTCCGATCGGATTTCACTTTCGTATCGGAATTTTCTCCGAACGAATACCTCGATAGGGGTGACTATGAACAAAGAAAATGGCTTTATACTTAGGATATCATCATCTGAATTGGTAATAAAAAATATTTATCACTGTATTCATCTGATTTCCTGCCCATCGTCACTTTCACTTGCACTGAACATCCTTAGGCGAGTGTTAACAACGCCTATTCAAATCACTATTGCAATTTCGCATGCGCTGCTAACTAGCGGTAATAGCTAGTCAAATGAGAGTTTTTTTTTTCTGTCAGTGATATCTCTCAGCGGTTGACCGAAACCCATAAAAAAACAAATAAGGGTTTTGCTCTGAGCGTAACAGAAAAAAATTCTGTGATCACATTTAAAACTCTCAAAATCTGAGAGGAGACCTTTAAAAAGGTTGAGATATATTTTCGAGCTCTACACGCTATGGCCGAATATTTATAGCCTTGCCTGATGGCAGCGCTATAATATGCCCCTCCTCAAACCGTTTGCCTGTGAATGCAAGTAATTAACATTAAGATGCGAGCAAATTACGTTATTCTCCAAATCTGCACAAGGTCTTAAGGTTAGGACATTTAATACTTAGAAGGCACAGCTAAATACTTACTTACTTAGGTGGCGCTACAGTCCGGGGTGGACCTGGGCCTCAACCAATACGCCTCTCCAGTTAGCGCGATCTTTGGCTAACTGCCTCCAGTTGCGCACTCCAAGTTGGTTGAGGTCCCCTTCCACTTGCGCGCGCCACCTAAGGCGAGGTCTTCCTCTACTGCGTTGTCCCTCCGGGTTAGAATCGAAGACTCTTCGGGCCGGAGCGTTGGTGTCCATTCGCTCTACATGTCCCAGCCATCTTAGACGACTGATGCGTACTTTTCTGACTAGGTCGATGTCGCTGTACAGCTCGTAGAGTTCGCTGTTAAATCTTCTCCTCCAAAGCCCGTCAACGCAAACGGGACCAAAAATCACTCGAAGAATTTTGCGTTCGAAACGACCAAGGAGATCTTCATCCGCCTTTGATAGCGCCCATGCTTCTGCACCATACAGCAGGACTGGGATGATGAATACATCTAATAAAATAAATGCATCGACTGTACCACAAATAAACTACAAACCCATCTAACATTCACCTTATAGAAGGCGCAGTTGACAGAAACATTTAAATAATCATCTCGACGTGGCGTCAAAGGTTCGCTTCTTCCGAGAGATTAAAAAAAAAAAAAAAAAAAACAAGTTATACACAAAATAAAACACGAACTAAATTTAAACAGATTTATATATAAATATATTTGCTTCCTTTACTTATCATTTCATTCTTCTTTTTTGTTACTTTATCCCCAAGATACATAGTTCTTAATTAGGTAAAAAGAAATAACTTTACAATATTAGTTAATTATAATTATTATTATCAAAAATTGTCCTCCATTCCAATTGTTGAAATCCTCACAATTGTTTATTTTAAACAACAACAAAAAAAAAAAAACGTATATTCCCTGAATACTAAGACCACCCGCCCCGAATGAAGCTGTTAAAAAAGACTCTCGCACTTACACAAACACTAGTTGGGATATTCTCTTTTTTCAATAAAACATTTTTGTTTAGTCAAACAAGAAATGCAATAATCTTTCTTTTGATTGTTCAGTTTAATATTCTAATAATAACCATTAAATGGTTTGGAAAAATCCGCAACAACAACACACAAATCCAAATGAACAAAAATGCATTTTTTTTTTAAATTAACGTGTTGCCTTGTCTACTAAAATATAGAAATAACAATACGAATTAAGAAACAACCGAAAAGAAAAAAAATGTATATTTTCAATTCAACTTAAATCTAAAATAGTAGTCGCTTTTTTTTATAACATTTTGGCGGTAAATATTTGATTGTAGAACAGTAGAAAAATATATCAATATTCATAGAAAAATACAAAAGGTAGGTGTCAAAAAGAAAGATGAGGAATTTACGAGAAAAATAAATGCGAAAAAAAACGACAAACTTTTCAAGAGTAAGGGTGACAACGACAATGATCGCAATGGTAATTAGTATTATTATTATGCTTTCTGCTTGTTGCTTATTTCTTTGATTGTTTATATACTATTACATTAATGATTACGATTTGTTTTGCAATTATTATTAAATACAATGTAAATTTTTACCAATACAATTATCTTAGTTAACTAGCTACGTAATTTTAGTTATTATTTGACTTGTCTATGATGCAGACTAGAGCTACTGCTATCGCCTATAATATTGCTATTCGAGGATAGAGCGCCGTTACCATTTTTGTAGGCATGTCCATTGGCATAGCCATTTTTGTATCCATTCCCAACATGACCATTTGTTGAGGATTTCTCAGCAGTCGTCGTTTTTGTACTGCTGCTCTCATCGTCATTCAACACGGGCTGAAAGAGAAATTAATTTTATTATTATTTTTAAGATTGAAAGGTGACCTTATGTGTTGTAATATTTCATCGAGAAACGAGTCTTTGGAGAAGTTTTCGTATCGGAAATTTAAAAGGTACTGCATTAAATTGACAAGGGTAAAATGGAATGGACACTTAACCCTCGCATTATAATAAAGGCTGCATCAAAGTTATCAACTGGTTACGCAGCAGGTACGACAAGTTTGTGTATGCTAACTGACAGCTGTTTAGTTTATTAATACGGGACAAGTATTTATCTGTACTTTGTGCGTAAACAAATTCCAAATGATTAAACATCCGTGCTTTTGTTTGCTGTGACACCTGGACACTCTCGGCATGTCAGTCGCTGCCACCTACAAATCAACGATTTGTTGGCAGCACATTATACCTCTAAATAGAAACTAGTCAAAAGTAGGTTCACGTCGAGATAAGACAGTTTAATAACGCTGGATTGTTCACACACTCCCGGATCCAAATAAAAACATAGGGGAGCAGCCGTTTAAAACGAAACCTAAGGAACAATGTGGGCTGAAAGGCGAAGAAGAACAGAAGCAGCAATTTAAGACAAATGTTGTCATAGCTGCAGCTGCGAAATCTGTTAGAAATTTGCTGCCCGGCTATATCTGTAATCCGCACAAATGTGTTTCACTGTTAGGGGCAAGCATGACTCCACGATATCGGAGAGCCTTAAACTTAACCTATAGATGGTGTCAGAACAAAGGATTGACCATAAATCCCTCAAAAACAATTATGACACCATTCTCAAGAAAGAGAAAACTCGAACTGAAACCGATCAAACGCAATTATCGACTAATCAGGAGAGGTAACCTATCTAGGAGTACTCCTAAACAAGACTCTCACCTGGAATTCATACCTTGATCAAGTCACCAAGAAGGCGACAAAGGCAATTTATATGTGCCATTGTTTTAACGGCAAAACCGAGGGCTTAAAACCAAAAATTAACTATTGGTCTTGCAACACGATCATCAAACCAATGCGATGACATGGTGGCCAAAAACCGAACAAGTAACGTCCCAACAAAAAACAAACTAAACAAGATATATCGCTTAGCATGCGTTGGTATAACGTGGGCAAAGAAAACTTGCTCAGCCTTCTGCTTTACATATTTCTTTAAAGAAGGAAGCTGGTCTCAGTGGTCTCTCAATAAAACTCACAGGACACATTCGGGTATTACAAATGCTTCAAGATGATCCCGTGATCAAAGTATCAGACACCATGCTTAAAAGGCTTCGCTTCTCCAGAGCATTTAAGATAGTCATATCTGACAGGAGTACCTGGAGAACCAACCAATCCGTAATACCACCAGGATCACAAATCTGGTACACCGACGGTTCAAAGATGGAAGATGATGCCACCGGTGCTGGGGTCTATGGGCCAAGGTTCCAAAGAGCTATAGCACTGGGAAGATCACCAGGTATCTTTCAAGCGGAGGTACATGCCATAGAGATATGTATCCGAGAATACCTACGAACGCGCACTAAAGGTGCACGCATCTACATCCTTTCAGACAGCCAAGCAGCTCTTGAGGCCCTAAGATCGTATTCGATCAGATCAAAGATGGTTTGGGAATGTTTCAACCTCCTCGAAGATCTGGCAAAGGACAACACAGTCACCGTTGCTTGGATACCAGGTCATGAGCGATTTGAGGGCAATGAACGAGCGGATTATCTGGCGATAAGAGGCGCATCACGCCTGCTCACTAGTCCTGAGCTCTATTCCGGGTTACCTTTGACTTACGTACACTCAAAGTTCAGGAAACGGGAATATGATCACCTTGCCGAATACTGAATGGAATCCAAAGGACTGAGGCAGGCAAAAAGATTCATAAGCCCAGCTCGTAGTAAACAAAAAAATTACTTGAGCAAACCAAGGAAGATCTAAGTATCCTAACGTGATATCTGAATGGTCACTGGCCACTAAGATACCATCTAAAAAAAAAGGGACTCTCCGACGATGACTCATGTCGACTCTGCGGAGGAGACAACGGAACACATACTCTGCGAACTGCGAATGAACTGCTGTGGCAAGGGGCAGAGTGATCCATATGCAAGGGGCATTTGTAAGTCCTGCAGACATAGGAAACATGGAACCAAGAAGGGTACTGAGGTTTATAAAGAGCCTCAACAGCTCCCTGCGTTAAATAATAGAGACCAATACAATAGATCTCTTCTGGCAGTGTACAGAGCCTATTACTTACCATACAAATGTGTTTCACACTTAAAAGTGATAACTAGTCATTCAGCTTCCTTATTACCTCAGTACTAATTTTTTATATACAGTGAATCCGGATGTAATGACTGTAAAGGTACCGGGCTTAAATGGTCGCAATAGCCGAATGTCGCTTTAACCGAAGGTCAGAAAAATTACAGAAAAAAAAAACACTCATTCTTTACTATTAGGTAGGTACATACGCATGTTGTGTTTACACTTTAATTGTTATTCAGAATTCAGATTGAATTAAAATGAAAACAACGTTGATATATTTTTTGCACAGACAACTATCCGGATGATAAATTCAAATTTTTTGCAAAAAACGGACGCTATATACGGAATCGTCGTTAAATCCGAAGTCGCTATGAGCGACTTTCACTGTATATACCGACTTTTTAAGGCGAGGTGTCTAGGTGGTATAAAAAAAAAAACAATTCAAAGGTCTAACTGCGTGTTTCCTACACATCGATCTTCCCTACCTACATCAAGGCTTGTTTGTGATTTTATTACAAAAAAAAACTCTGGCAAATCCTTGCATCGACACCTAAAAATAGAACACGCAACAAAGTATCAGTGATATCAACATCAAGAACTAGATTAATTCAAGGTAACCACACCAGCTCTGCTGATTGCGTTAAACGAACTTGTCAAGGTCCAGAAACATGCATTTCCATGCATCAGATAGCACAACGTTCTCAGATCCTGCAGTGTACGTTTTATAAGACCAAACAACCTTATTAAATGTGAAGGTTAAATCAGAAACACCGTATCCAACACAACAAGCACAGGTACAGTCAGACGAGTCTTACGGTCAACGTATATCCCATATGACGGCCAATGAGCAAAAGATATTCGAAGGTCGCTTGTTCCCAAACAGCAACAGCTGACCCAAAACTCATATTAAAATTGTTTGAAAGGCGAAACAATTTCAACATAATTCATTCCAAAATTGTCACACTTCCACAGCCCATCACTAGTCACAGCAACACAAGCCAATTCCAATCGGACTATTAAAATTCCTTCTCATTAATATTTTGCAAAACATCGCGCATTTTATAATCCGCCGCTGCCTCGGACACAAAAATAAAAATAAAAACTAAGTAGTGATGGCCAGCCCGCGCACCACAAACTTTCTCATTCGCAACGCATATCAAATAGTGGTTAGAGCGCAACATCTGAACAGGGTACGCCTTTTCTTATAAAATGACTTTGACCGATCGTGAACTTGAAATACATCCCAGCAGTTACAGAGGAAACTGGAAAATACCCACAGTTTTGTGCGGCGCTATAAGGAATCCAAAGTCAGGTTTTGTCGGCGGCACAACAAAAATTCCACACGACCTTGGATTCGCGATGTTTTGCAAGCAACAACTGTAGATCATGTCTCCTCTCCCTCTCTATGTGTGGACAATCCGCGTCAAGGTCTTGCCGAACAACTGTTAACGATTGGAGGTCACATAAAAACGTCCATAGATTGGGTTTGTGATATTGTGTTTATGGTTGTTAATGTCTCTAGCGCACGTGACACATGTGTACATTCAATTGAACTTTGATTTATGCCTGCAGATATAGGATGATTTGCATTTAGCCTATGCGCTTTCACAACCAAGTGCTAATGGCTACCAATGTGTGTACTATCTTGTTACCTAATCGCTAATGATGGTAGGAGTTAATCCCCCAAACAGCACCACAAAACATGAGCAATAATTGTTAAGTGATCGTGTTAATTTACCTCAATTGTTGGTGAATTTCAATGCCAACTAGCTGGGCCAATTACATAGAAACTTACCATACAAGCGCCCTTATTACTGTCTTCGTCAACTTTATGCTTCGCACTACCGTTCGACACTGAACCATTTGTGCTACCATTCAGCCTGAGGGCAGCCTTAGCTTTGCGTCCAGCATTTGTGTATTTAGCTTTGTAGAAGTCCGAGAACAAGAATAGGAACATAACGCCATGTAGTCCGATCCATAGAATGAATCCCTTGGGGTAATCACATTCTCTGAACAGCAATTGGAACTGATGTGTGAATATCGCAACAAATTGAACCTGCAAACGGAGTAATGACTAAGCAATGCGATAATTTGTTACACGTTTTCTTATACCATTTGGAATGTTGTCAGGTATTTCTTCCACCAGATGTATTTCTGATATTTTGGACCCATGGCGGCGATCATATAGTAGAAATACATAACGATATGTACAAAGGAGTTCAGCAAGGCAAAGAATGTACTGTGGCCGCCTGGAATTAGATGAACAATTTGTTAAAATTGATGATATTGCTCTAAACAAAAACAAATTTAAGGAATTATTATAAAATTTGGATTGTTTTCAAACTCCCGCCCATATGTCCTCAGCTTAAAGTATAAAAAAAAACGATTGAAGTCGGTTCTTGGAAATTAGAATGGCAAAGAAAAGGCTAGACAATGGAAGGGCTTAATCATTTCCTTGTTGCTTGTTAAAATCATAGGCTGTTGTCAAAGTGGAGTAAATTAGTAGGCTTGCACTTTGCGTCTACTCTTCTCAGAGATAAATACCATCCCCTGTAATAACAAGACCGTCAGATGTGGATCGTTAGATTGGAAACTCAATCGTAAGTCGTATAACTGAATATTCCCCCAGCACCTCACTTGTAGTCGGACATTCCAAGTCGAAGGTTTGATTAGCATGTTACTGAGGCGTCTATACTCAGCTGGGGTAGCTCAATATCTAGGCATCTGAGGCTAGGTTAGGTTAGGTTGAGTGGGGTTGTGAAATCTTCACAAAAGGCCAGGCACCAAAGCGGGACCATCGCAATTCTCAGGGAGCAATGGGCAATGTGTGGAAGCCATTTTATAAAGACGACTACTCTTAGCTGTATTAAGCAAGGTTGAACTTGACTGCTTGTCCCAATTTTCCCCAACTTTCTCAGGAAAATGCATGTCAACCGTTCAACTTGAGGTAACAGTTCCATTCTTAGAATCAAAATAGTTACACCGTGTTCCAGTTCTTATTTCAAATTGACAAGCAACAATCAGTGTCAATATGTAATTTACCATTTAAAAAAAGAAGACTTAATTGCACAAAATGAAAACTGTTGTGAATGGAATTGCGCAAGCTATCGTGCCTCCTATGATGCACCATTGAGTAGTCGTACTTTCCAACTTAAAGTCGAACTGCAACCAAACCACATTATATTGGGACATGTTAAGCAACTTTTACGAAAACGAAGACAGTAGTGGCAAGTTTACTGAGCCAACTGTGCATCTTTATCGCATACGGATAAGTTGCAAAACCACAATTTTAACATGCCAGTCCGGCCAGGTAGCTGGACTCTGTCTGCCTTTATGTCATGTGATTATAATTGTGTAGACAGGCGATCACTTTTTCCCCAACTGAACTTGACACAAAGTAGCCACAATAAAAAACATATCCGGTATGTATATATGTGGAACTGCTTAGTTAGTATGTTTGCGGAACTCGATGTAATTTTTTTTCCAAATAGATTGCTTGACAAACAATTACTAGATTTATCCTACTGCTTAGAATCCCTATTTTATTGACACACAGCTCTGTTGTTGTTGATTTTAAGTGTTAACAAGTTTCAAGGATGAATGGAAAAGTTCTATTCTGATCGGCTCATCGATGGAATTTGCATATTGTTTGCCAAGTAAGCAACAAAATTTCATCTCAAGTGTTTGGGGGCAATTACAGACAATTAGTGTGACAGCCTTAACTGCGCGATTTGAGTAGTACAAACAATTTTTAAGAATTCCCACAATTACAATGCAATTCTACTGAATAAACAATTAAAGCGAGAGTGTGCGCACATTGTCAACGTCAGCGTTATATGCAACTTATAATGCGGAAGGAACAGAGTTCATGGAAGACACCTGAACAATTCAAGTACGTGGTGCATTTGTACGACATGCTGAGGGTTGGTGTTCGCTATCAGGGCAAGGTCATGGGCATTATTTTGTTTTTGTTATCAAAAGAAGGTACACTATAACGTGTAATTTATTGTTGATGTAATGATCAGTATGTTTGTGAATTGGCAGCAAGTTTGGTTTAGATGCAGGAATTTTCTAGGCGTTTTCCTTTTTCAGTTCCGAGGAGAGGCCGCTCTTGCGGTATGGGTTAATAATGTTGTAAACTGATGAATACTGATCTTAAGCGGTGCGAACGATTGGCATGGGCACGTCTCATTGCAAAACCTCAGAGGAAAAATGTAGGCATTTAAAATCTCTCTGTCTGAGAATATAGCACCTATTCGGATATAAATTTATTGAAGTTATTGCATTGTTGTGCAAATAAATAGGCGTTGTGAAGAAAGGACAATGAAATTTTGAAACAGAAAGTACACAATTCGGTTCTAGTCATAAATTCGTGACAATAGTGGCCAACATTTTGAATTTTCAGCCATTAAATTCTATGTTTCATTGGCTTAACCCTGAAGTTAAGGTGTAGCATGCGAACAAGTCGAATATCATCTACCCAATTATCTATCCGGCCCGGCCACAATAAATGTCCTTCCGACACGCCAAGATAGGTGTACTTTCATGCAAAAGTTTTAATGTTATTCAAACCGACGACAAATTATGACCTTAAAACACAACCGTGTGATGTGGTTTAACATGCAGTACCTTTAATTTAAATGTAACTACTCTCCTCATTCCTTGGAGAAGCGTTAACTACCAAGGCTTGGCAAAGCGATGACGACACTTTTTGTTTACATTATTTGGAGGGTGTGTGATGATGGTGATGTCTACCTATGTAGAAAGCGTTATTTTACACACATATGAGTTTATTTTTTTGCGATAATATCAGTGCATCTGCTACGTTTACATCTATCAATCCATCCCATTTTTAATACACATTAAGATGGTAAAGGATGCCAGACGGACTCAACGTTAAAATCGATAAGAATACGAGATTTCTGATCATCTTAACTGCGAGTACGTGAGCAGAAAAAGCGAGAACTGCACGTATTGCACACCAAATATAGGCGAACTAAGTAAGATTAATTGGAGCCATGTTCAGGTTAGCCGGCGGACGTGTTAGCAAATTTTAATTGTTGAAATCGAGTCATTCCTTACAATAAAGTCAATCCAAATAATACTTTTAGTTTAAAGCGCCAAGCGTGTAGGTAGCAACCCTTTGACCTTTCAAAAAATAAATCACTCTTCTTAGCAACTGGTTCCGTGAAGAAAATGCCCTTTCTTCAGAAAAAAAAATTCCTGCCCTACGAACTTGATTTTCATCGCGATACAACACATAAGGATAACAGAAAAACACCAAAGGGCATAGCAATTTAGCGCCGCTGCCGTAACATCTCGCCGCTGAACTGAAAGTCTCCTGGAACACTTGCGCTGCGCGCACTTACTGTTTGTGTGACAACATCCAAATTTAGGGTTTTTGTGCGCACAGCAGTAAATGGATGTCGTTAGAAGTAGGTGATACTTTCATTCATCCTTTCAAAATAGTTTCTCTTTATAATCCGAAATATATGTATTATTTTAGAAATCAATTTCAGGTCTCCTTTTCCGTAGGCGGATAGACTGAAAACACAACGGGTCGGCCGTTTATTTATCATTCTGCTTCTTTTCGATGGTAAGAAGATTGAGAACGTGAAAAAGATGAATATGATAAAATTGAAGTGAGTTACAAGGTGTTGGGAAGTTAGAGATCAACGACGAATTACACCAGACAATCGTTGTCAATTGTGTGAGGTGTATGTAGCTTCAATGGACGAGCGCATGCCTTTGCATAGCATCTACCCCGTCAATTAATTATCTCAGGTGCTAACAACAGGTGTTAGGCATGTGTAAGACGGCATTTTTCGGGAGCATATTTCTTGATGTTTAATGCGATCTTTTGTTTTGTTGCCATACTGCGATGCAGTCGAACTTCGCTATTGCATCACCTATTGTCACCACAGGAGATTTCCAACCCTTTACCAACCAAACCATTAATAGTAAGATTTAATGTGGAAAAGGATTTAATTCAATTGTGCGTTTAAATACAAATATTCACCAATCAAACAACTCCGCCGCATTTCTGCCAATGACCGTTGTCAGCACTTATCTCCCTATCTCGGTTGAAAAATGAAATCTGTGGAAATACCTTCCACTCGGTACATTCCGCAAGTATCGACAACGACATCCTACGTAATATCAGTGAATCAGCGAACAAATTTAACATTCATGTGGTGACTTTCCACAGCCACTGTTGTTATTTTTTTGAATAAATTTAATTGTTATACTTAAACGCGAACCCATTCAAATGATGAAACATTTTCTTTTTACAGAATTCTATAAGAAAACAAATCAAAGAAACAAACAGAAAATCAACTAAACATTACCTGGTGCAAACTTCATGCCCATCCAAACTGAAAATGGCATGCAACCGTGATGAATGACATGCAATGTTGAGACATGTTCCGTTTTCTTGCGCAAAATGAAAAATATCGTATCAAAGAATTCTGTGAATTTAGCTATGTAGTACCACCAACAGGTGCGAGCCATCTACAATGAAACAAATCAAAACAAATCCAATAATCAAACGAGAACCAATAAATAAAACAAAACAAAAGATACAACACAACAACAGCAACAAATTACTATAAAATAAATTAAAAATAATTGTTTCTATAGAGAAAGATAAACAAAAAATAAGCGAGGAAAAAAACAGCAAAAAGAAAAAGAAGGTACGTTTTATGTTTGCAGTCTGAGAATGCGAAACACTAAAAGAAATAAAAGCAAATTCAAAGTACAACTACGAAAAGTCGTTGTGGTTTTCGGATACTTACTCTCAATGCCATTGCGTTATTTGAAAAGTCTACCGGTTGACACTTAAAACTATAGTGACCCCACCATCCGCTTAGTAAGTACTGCAAATGAATAAGACAAGTTAGCAAGTAAACGTTTAATTTGCTTTGATGAAACTTACTTCATAAAATATCCACGCACTAAATATCGTCTGGAATAAATTGTAATACACTAGAACTTTTCTCAGGTCCATTGGTTTTCTGTTCTCCATTAACTTTGGTGCTAGGGATTTACTAAAGTAAGCGTAAAGTACACATAATGCTAGTGTGGGAAATGGTGAGGACATCATTGGCCAGTCTTTTACTCGGGGGTCTGTCAGATGGAAAAGAAAGTTTGTAAATTAAAATTATTGCGGAGCAGCTAAAAAAATAATTAAAAGCGAATTATAACATGAGCTTTATTGAAGTTAAAAAAGTGTGAATCAGTCGTCTAGGATGAAGGTTCGAGGAGTATTCGTTTTTAACCAGCACTGAAGGAGGGTCGCACTCTGTCAATTGGCCTGCGATTAAACACCTGTGAATGATTCCTTGTGCTGATTTATGTCACAGTTTACCAGAAGAGAATTGAGAAAGTCCTTATAAAAGCAATAGTATTTTTTGGCCACGGTCTTTTTTAAAATCATGAAAGAAAATTAAAGCGTTCGGATACTTATTTGGTGATGCTGATTTTAAATGGAAGTGTAGTGTAGGTATATATAAAATGAATTACTGGGCAGCAACACGGAAAAAATATCGCTTATCGGCCAAATTAGGATCTTGAAATCGTGTAGGGAAATAAAATGCTTAAGGGAACCTGGGGTCGAATTACCGCATCCGCGAGGGAGCCATATGTCACTGAATTTTGTTGATTTTACAAGCAAAACAATAACAAATTCAGTCACGTATTACTCCATCCCGGATGAGGTAATTCAACCCCTTAATAGGGTAATTAAGGAAAGCAAAACCACGTGTTTTAAACGTCTCTGCGAGGAGGCTGAAATAAACCCATGGGGCTCGGCATACAGAATGGTAATGTCCAAACTGAAGGGCTACAGAACCCCTTCAATAACATGTCCAAAAATACTGAAATCTTTTTCATCTTTTTGCATCTTTTGCATCTTTTTCCCCGAACACGAACTACTATGTGCAATATCGTGAGAGAAGTCAGTGCAGAGGACATCCCAATAATTACCCAGGAGGAGCTACTCCAAGCATGCAGCAAGATAGCCGACAAGAAGGCCCCAGGACCCGACGGCATCCCGAACAAGGCAATAAAAGCGGCTATTAAAAGGAGACCAGACCTGTTCATGACGACCATGCAGAAGTGCCTCGAAGAAGGAACGTTTCCCGAAAAGTGGAAAATGCAGCATTTGGTCCTGCTACCAAAAGGGAAGAAGCCTCCAGGAGACCCATCGTCTTATCGCCCAATATGCCTATTGGACACCATGGGAAAGATTCTCGAGAAGATAATCTACAATAGATTACTCTCAGATTACCAATTTGGCTTTAGGAAAATGCGGTCCACTGTTGATGCCATAAGAACAGTAGTTGACATTGCAAAAGGCGCCATCGAAGGGGAAAGATGGCTCCACGGAACAAATGAGTACTGTGCGGTAGTAACGCTGGACGTTAAAAACGCTTTTAACTCGGCGAACGTGTCTTCCATTAGAAGATCCCTCGCCAGAATGGATACACCGTACTACTTGCTACGTATAGTGACGAACTACTTTAATAATAGGAAGTTGAGATACAACACAGATGAAGGTGTAAAATACTACAACGTCACTTCCGGTGTTCCACAGGGATCGGTCTTAGGACCTTATTGTGGAACATCATGTATGACGGAGTCCTACGATTGGCGCTGCCTGGGGTAGTGACGGTAATTGGATTTGCCGATGACATTGCCGTTGTGACTGTAGGTAAACAGATTCATACAGTTGAATCCGTTACAAACGCAGCAATTGCACAGATAAAGGATTGGCTATCAACCGCCAGCCTAGAACTAGCAGACCACAAAACAGAAGCTGTCCTCATAACAAGTCGAAAAACTGTAGAGTACGCCAACTTCCAGGTTGGTAACCAAATAATCAGATCCAAAGAAGCAATCAAATACCTTGGAGTTATGCTGGATAATAGAATGCGATTCAAAACACACGTGGAATACATAGCCAAGAAAGCATCGCAAATGCAAGGAGCTCTCTCGCGCATACTGCCTAACATTGGTGGACCTGGATATGCAAGAAGGATCCTACTTTCCAGGGTTGTTACATCAGTTTTGCTCTATGCAGCTCCTGCTTGGGCAGAGGCACTGAGGACAAAGGAGACCAAAAGGAAACTATTATCAACATACAGGCTCTGCGCGCTACGAACAATTAGCGGCTTCCGAACCATATCGGACGAGGCCGCCTTTGTTATAGCCGGAATGGTTCCTGTCGATATTCTCGCTGACGAAATGTTGAGGATTTATAATAGAAAAGCCTTAAATCAATATGAAGCCAGTGGAACAAAGAAAATTAAAATGGAAGAAAAGGCAGCGTCAATAGCTATGTGGCAGGCTCGATGGAATAATACCACGAAAGGCAGATGGACATACCGACTTATACCAACAATCCAAGAATGGGTAGAGCGTAACCATGGAGACTGCAATTACAACCTTACACAGTTCCTATCGGGGCACGGTGGCTATCGCAAATATCTGCACCGTTTTGGACACGACAGCTCACCATCCTGCCCTGAATGCATAAATGAAGATGAAGACATGGAACACGTAGTATTTTACTGCCCCCCCTTTATGGCATGGAGAACTACTCTGCCAAGCCCGTCAGTAACCATCAACCACATGTTACAATCGGAGGAAAATTGGGCGGAGGTATGTAATTTTATAACCATCCTGCAAAACGAGCTACGGAGAATCGAAAGGCTAAGAAAAGCCACAACAGAAGCCTTAGAGGCCGCAGAAACACCAGAAACAGGTGACACAACACGAATAGCTTGAATGCTAACCAGCCCCGCGAAGTAATACCTAACGGCAGTCCCGCGGAGAGAATGGTTGAAGTGTGTAGGGTGTGTGTTTAGTACGCAGGCGTATTCCTGAAATCGATCACTCGGGTTTGCGAATCGTGCATGCTAGTAGCACTCGGGTTACTAGTATCTACGAAGATTACACATCCTTGGCGCAACCAAAAAAAAAAAACCCCTGATAAAGTTTTTCGAAACTTGTACAAACAAATTAGTCCTCGCGGTGCCTCGATGAATCTAATAAATCGTACAGTGTCATTTAAAATAACATTTTAAATTTATAGTATAAACAAACATTCAACTTAAGTATAGTTATGTTGAAATAATTTTAATTGCAAACCGTTTACCTTGCCGTAAAACATGGAGTACATCAAAGTCGGCTTATCGGATTATATCGATTGATGTAATCCTTACAATGTTAAATGGAAATGAAATATTACCGCATAAACATCCAGGTTAACCTTTAATTGCAACTACGTTTTTGTTTAAAATTGAAAACCGTATTCTACCGCAATTAACGCGGTAATATCAATTAAATGTGAATAATTGACGACAGGGCATATAATTACCATATAAGTGACATGTTTTAATGGCAGTTTTATGAGTGTGCAACTAATCTCTTTTATCATCCATTAATATGGACTAGCAGATATATATGGACAGGGTTGTTTCAGTTTGGGGTTTCATTGCGATTTTTGCCAGACAACACTTTGGCTGTTGTTTGAACTAAATTTTGGTCATGTACATACGCCACGTTATTGCAGGCAATAATCACTTGTGTGTATAAACTAAGGCTCATGTTTGATGCGCTTTAGTGATTATAAACATTTGACTTATTAAAAAGCGTGCAAGCAAAAATTAGAACGCACAACGAACCCACATTCATAAGATGCTCCAATTTTGCACACATGAACGCAATTAAGTGAGTTGATTTAAAACACTGAATGAAAATTAATTAAATCACTTGGCTTCACTTATCCTATGGATGAATATCAAATGCCATTAACTAATTCAATGCAAAAATTACACTCGATGCATTTTTAATGCACTATTCCCACTTGAATGGAATACCGGAGGGCTGCTAGGAAAACAGTTTATTGCACAACTGTCAATAAGTGGTTAATTAGAAGCTTTATAAATTTAAATTAAATTATTACAATTAAATAGTAGCAAACCACCCTAAATATGTATATTGCCCTACTGCGGTTGTTATGCAAAAGAAAAAGAAAATATCGTAAAACTTTTTTTTTACGACATTAAAGCCATTTAGATTTTCACATAACGAAATCAATCGATTAAAGAAAACCTGTAATTAATTAAGAGTTAGATAATGAAGGCGTTCACATGTAAATCACCAGATGTTGTCATGGCAAGCTGTGCGTGTGATTGGATTGGCTGCAGTAGTTTATTGAAAACCTAATTAGCTATGCCGAAGTACTGGGCAGAGATAGTTAATTGTAGACATCGTTTTTCTCAATGAAGAGAATATTGTTTTCTAACGTTTGGAAAATAAAATCACTTTCGGTTGAAAATTTAAAGCATATTTAAAAATTGTAATGCATGTGATTTCTTAAGGGATTTTAATGTTCCGCTGGAAGGAAGTTGATGTGCGCCGCAAATGATGGGCAAACGTGGACGTTTCACAGCAAGTATAAGGGCAAAAGGCAGCTGTGATGAAGCCTTCACATTAAATAATGGACTTCACGAAAATGGCAGTGCGATGTGCTCAGTTTGCTATTTTTAAAGCAGAGAACGTACATAATACGTTAAAATATGAATAACCTAGACCAGACTTTAGTCAAAATTATGATGTTTTTATTAAAAAAAAACTATCGAAACAAATCTATATGACCCGGACATGCTGTTTTATGTAATTCGGTCAATTAAAATTCTTTATTCAAAACTTATAGTACTCATACATAGAATTGCTGAAGTATGGCGATGTCGATGTGTTTCCATCAAACGTGAACGATTGAAGCGTCCGCCAACCTTCCGCTTTTTCACTAAAGTGCTTTTGCTTTATGGTACACGACGTACAAAGCGGAAGGTTTGAACATACGTGAACACGCCACATACAATTCACCATGTGAGTAACTTGGGAATTCAGGATTAATGACACAAATTTTCAGAGTTTGTCCTTGCGACTTATTAATTGTTATAGCGAAAGCGAATCGCTTAAATTCGAATGGCAGATCGTTCTGAATAAGCTGAATCAGCGGAATGAGAATGTTTGCCTTTGAGTTTTACCCTCAAAATAGAGGGTTAAACTAAATTTTTTTCATTTTTTCGATCCATTACAAAGTTTTGGTGGTTTGATGAGGCGCAACGTAATTATAACTGAATACGAATCCACCAGGCCCAATATCGTAAAAATCGAAAGATCCGTTCCAGAGTTATGGGTGCACATGCGGACAGTGTCTTTTATTATTTAGTGGCTTCAAAACTGTCCTATCTTTCAAACTGGAACCACCCATACCGCACCACAATATGTCATTGAAATCGGTTGAGCAGTTTCGGAGATCGACAACAGCGCCACCTATTGGGTCCAAAAGTATCCTACCTTTCAAGCGGGAATTAACCATAATACCTTCATCAACAAAATTTCATTGAAACCGGTAGAGTGGTTTGAGAGATCGACAACAGCGCCGCCTATCGTTCCAAAAGTTTCATATCTTTTAAGACTGCCTAAACCTGAAATACAGCAATACGAACAAAACAAAACAAAAATCATGATACCAATTATCAGCGGTTATCGAGTTATAACGTCATCGAGTTTCACCCCGAAAGAACAAAGAACTGTATAGATATATTTGATACCTTCCCGGAAGAATGTATTAAGCGACATTTTTCAAATTTTACAGGAGACAAAAAAAAACTTACATAATGTCAAGGTAATTATTTGCATATTTTGTAGTAATAAGCATATTTCGATTGGGATTTGCACCGCAAAATATTTTAAATTATTCTATGAACGAAATGTCAACTAGATAAAAAGTTTTTGTTGCTTAGAACATTTTTATGGTCTAAAGATTGTCGCTTGATGCAGAGGTAAATGGTGCTTAAGTCATTGAGATGGTAGGATTTCATACAAGATGCCAAAAAAATCCTGGACTATTTCCACTCATATAAAAAATAATAAATTTGCACTGCAAAAAATCACAGAAAAAAATAACAAAATCGCTTAAAAACACTTAACTTCAATATTTGCAACTTACACCTGTTTGTTCAACGATCTTCATTCAAATCAACACGCAAACAACTGGCAAATGGAATGACAACATAGCGGCGACGACGAGTCTAAAAATATTTCCAATCAACGGTAAAAATGTCTAGACAAAAATGTTTCAAGCGACTGCCAATGGAACAACTTTTCGGTGGCACTATGTTCTAAGTGACAATATCAGTTAAACTAAGCGCCACGTGCAACATTTTTGTCTCGTGCGATGTGTCGCATAGTACAATTATTTTTTATAAAATGGCGCTTAGCATAAAAGTTTTGGTGGTTACAACAAACAACATGGTATAACAAATATCTACCCAGCAAATATGTCGGATACTACAATTTGTATTTCTCTCTAGTTTCGTTTATATCAATTGTAGAAACGTCAAACCAAGATCAAAATGTGGCGCTTGGCACAATTTGTAAGGCATGCCAAAAAGTCATTTTCTGAAAAATTGGCGCTTTATACATTCTTCCGGGAAGGTATCGAATATAGAAGAAGAAGATAATAGAAGTTAATATACCTAACATGATTTGATTTTTTTTTTTTTTTTTTGTATTTGAAGTGTCACTCCTCAATTTCTATCCATTTTATTTTTTTCAAAGTGCATTTCTCCATACAAACTTTCATAGCCTCTCGTATCGCCTCAAAGTTTTGTTTTCGCCAGAAAAAGTAGCCAATTTTTCTGAATAGTTTAAAAGAAAAACGCAGTAAATTACTTGAAAATTACGTGAATTTTACGTAAACACATAAACTATCAAGTTCGTTTTATATATTATATAAAAATACAAATTATAATATAATTTGAAAGGAAAAATAATTTGAAAAAGTCTGAGTTTGTCAATGAGGCTATTAACTTTCCATGTCACTATTTTCGTAATTTAAAGACAACATCATACAGTTTAAGGTTTAAACCCAGGCCGAGACATTCTGTTGTCGAAAACTATTTGCTTTGATTTCGAGCACGAACACCACCCATAAAAACAATTTTCTGTACTCGAAAAAATTGTGTCTTTCCACAAAAATGCCTCCAATTAATCATCAATGTCATTCGAGAAATAATCAAGTACAAAAACCATAAAGCCTATTAATTGTTAATTTGTCAAGTAAACCCTTTAGAGATCGTGAGTCGCGCTCGAGCTTTTTTTTTTAATAACAAAACCACGTAAATGCACTATTATTTATAACTTGTTTTTCTTTTTTTCGCTGCCCAAAAGCCGCCTCGAATTTCTTAAGGAAACTATAAGTTATGGCATTACCCACAAGTGAATAATTCCTCGCCTCTATAAGGTATTTCCTTACTCCATTTTTCATCGTTCGTTCGCAAACAATAAACACTGAAAACCACCTGCTGCTGTACACACACAAAGTGCGACCGCTGATCTGACCTCAAGAAATCCGAGACAACAAAATTGTTCCATTTGTTTATGTGCCATTACAATCACCGGAGATACTATGTGACAAAAACGTTAGCTTGGGCATACCGATATTTAATGAGTAGGTGATTAACAAATGTGACGTTTATTGACACAAAGGAGGTAAGAAAATGTGAGGCGATCAATCATTTTCTCAACCGAGAGTGTTTTTAATTTTTGAAAACATTGACGTGGGAAAATATTTGAGTCGTATATAGAGAGTGAAATGAAACCACTGCAAAAAAACTTACCACTTTGATTGTCCATGAGGTCTCTGTACCAATCATAAATATCGTCTAATATGACCGCCATTTTTGATTTTGTATCTGGAATTGGAAAAATTTGATTTTATTTTAAATATATTAATATCTGCATTAACATTTTATTGAATCGCATTAAATCGCTTAATATTTCCAACTTTTTTTTTTGCAACAGACAAACTGGCACAACATAAATTGATTCTCGATTATATGGTGGATCCATTGAATTAATTTTGTTAACCAAACACACACCCAGAGACAAAACAAAAGCAAATTAATTGTAATACAGTCTTGACACCGAGGGAATCCTGTATATCATCTATCTGCCTTAATAATATATAGCACAGTGTTACTTAATTTGACGCAAGAGGCTACTGAACGAAGCAAGGTCAACACTATAATGTCGACCTATGTTAATTTGAGGCGGCATCATTTGTTTTTAAAGTTTACTGCTGGTCAAGAGAGATTTATTACAGTTATGAAGAATTTTAGCACATTTTCGAAGTTTAGGAACAGATTGCATGAAATGATTCAGGTTTCATCATTTGGGGTGGTATTTATTCGTGAGAGGGTACTTTGCAAAATAAAAGCTAATTGTGTGTAAAAATGTAAATGCATCGGCAAAGGTATTTGAGACGTGCATCAAGAGCAGATACAGGAGGTTTGTTTGGGGTTAGATTTATCAACGACTAGTGGACCTGGCAAACTTCATCCCGCCCAAAATAGATTTTTTGATTTAAACAATTTCGAGCATCTAACCTCTGCGATCAATTACAGTTGCGTTTTAATTGATGATTGATTGAATGACACATAATACAGAAACTTTGTACTGAAACTTGAAAAATATTTAAACTACACGTTTACTAAACCTTCGATGGATGAATAAATAGTTGGCGCAACAGGTCCGGAGGGACCCTAGGCCTAGCTTCTCACAGCCATTCTTTTTGTGCGAGTTTTTCATTTTTGGAACGAATGGAAGGGATCTACAGTTTTATGCCGACTCTAAACGGCTAATTGAGAAGCTCTTTCAAGACAGTTATACTCTTATCTCGGATGTTTGTCAGACGTTGATTATACTTAATCTAAAGTGAGATCCATCCTCTTCATGGCAGAACATGAGTGGATTGCAATGCGTCGTATGAGCTATGGGTCTCATATAGTTCGCCCTGCACGAATTCGCGACGCAGGTGCTCGAAGTTGTTTTCGATAATCTCACCGGAATCACTGAAACTATGCTGAAGACTAAAAAATTTAACAATACAGCACTGAATGACGAAGCACGAAAGACTTGAATATATATTTTCATAGTAAAAACAAATTTCACAGATTAAAAAAATGCGGCAGAACTTTTGACAAATATGATCCCACTATATTACAATTAAAATTTAAAAAAAAAATCCACGTAAGAATGTATGGAAAATTATTTATTACAAATTTTCCAATTTCCTTTTAAAATTTTCTAATTTTTTCACCGTATAAACCTTCCTTAGGCGTAGACAACCACAACAAAGAAAATATAGCTCAAATTGGACGATCCGTTCTCGAGTGATGGACGTTCTCACGGAACATACAGCACACGCTCATAGGCGCCTACGTTTTTTTTTTTATATGGACAAAATCTGATGATCTGAACTCACGAACGCGTTGACCAATTTCGTTTAAACTTTAGATAAACCAACTAAACCAACCAACTACACGACCATGCCTAAAGTAGCATGCAAACATTTTTTTTTTTTTTAATTATTAAACCACTTTGTGTTGTTCAAATTAATTGTATAACCCATAAACAAAAACATTAATTGCGAAGAAAATTTGGTCAACTCACCTTATATATATAAATGAAACTAGAAATGACTATAAACGCGTTGGATCCAAAAGCAGGCCTGTAAAAATTGGCAAAAAACAATCAAAATCCCCTTCTGGTTACGTTGTGCGCGGGATGCGAAATTGTATTTGTTTATTTTTTTTTACTTTATCACTTAAGAATCTGCAAAGAAATAACAAACAAAAACATAAATCATTACATTAAATTATTTTAATGGTTGCATTTGAAATATTGTCGGAATTTATATTAAGGTGAGGTCTGCGCCTCTTTGTTTTTTTAACTTATTACAACAATTCCGAATTTAAATGATGAGATAAGAAAAAAAAAACAAATGGCATTTGCCCAAACGATGACGGCGCTGCTTTCGCATGATGTGGTAACATTTCAACGCAAAAGAAACAAATTATAAAAACATAAAATGTTTACCACAATGTGTGTCACATTATTATGTAAGGAGTGTGTGCGTCGTCGTCGTCTTTATTGGATCAAAGTCACATCAAAATCGGAATTCTAATTTAATTGAGTGATTTTGATTGAATGCAAACAGAAAATTAGGAAACAATACGGTCGGTGTGTTACAAGGTTTTCGGTGTGTCGTTTTGGCAACTTGACCGACACAAATAGAGTCATCGGATCAAGGCATACCAAGTGTCAACCTACATTTGATTGGTTGACGAATGGGTGAGGCTGCACAGACATACACTTGACCATTAAAGAAGTCGGCCAGGGTCTAGGGATAATGATTTTTGGCAAGAGCTTCTGTATGTTAGTTAGACAGCATACAATTTTTTCAACGTGACCAATCAACAATTCATTGGAAAATGCTATCTTTATTTTTACAATGATAAGGGTTCGCTGACGATCACGAGTTACTTCTCACTTCTGATCGGCAATCGGGCCAGAAACTCTTTCGAATTATGATAACAGTGCCAACTGTTGACTACTTGAGGGTGTGTTTTTTTGTCCAGGTCTTTCTATCTATATATAAATAATTTTCCTCAATTTGATGATTCACGCGTTAATCATTCTTCCAACTTTCCGAATCGCAAAACTTTCTCAAGTACCACGTCAGGAATGTCTCCTAAGCCCAGCTTTTATCATTTTGTATAATACTTTTGCTCTTATACTCAATTTAATTGGATAGTACTTGGCAATTTAGTGAATATTTGTCAGAGAAGTTTATGTTTGTGTCGGACCTTAAATTAATTGCAAATGACGTCTTATGAGTATGTGTAAAGAACGAATTCTAGCCTTCAAACGCTTTGCAAAATATTGATCTTCTAGCTAGAGGCAACATTTTTGCGTTTGTCGGATGTTGTTTACCAAAAGTGTTTGCAGCTTGGCTATATTATTCCTTGAAATTACTACACGATCGTAATATACGACTTGCAAAAATGTCGGTATGCTGCTCTAGTGTATTGCGTCTATCAATAATACAATTGTTCATCTCGAACATTCATATGTGGTTTGAGTCAGTTTCTGATAAAACTTGAAACGTTGTCTGAGACGTTTTTATTGTGAGTTACTGCGACTTGAAATTAGGACTTTATAAACTATGAAACTTGAATATGATAATGATTAGATGACATATAAACGATCTTTTTATACGAATTAAATTGTCCCAAAACATACGTCATCTGTTTTAAATAAGTTTCGATGTGTCTTGTTTGTAAGACTTAAATAACAAACTGCAAATTTCACTTTCTAATAAAAAATAAATGGATGAATGAAACTTATGACAAACAAAAAGTGCAAGCAAACCACTACACCATGGAACAGCCAATTGGGATAGGTTAGGTGGCTGAACGGAATATTAAAGAATTAATAAAAATTATATATAGAAAACAGAAATGTATTCCCAATTGGAAATATATACGGAGAATTGACTGTCAGAATTCAAACTATTCAAACAAACAATCACTTCAAGAATAGTTCGAAATAGCTATCATTACTAAAAACTCACTTATAAAGATAAACAGTTTTTAGTTTAATATCCATAAATGATTTGAAAGTTAAGTAAAAACAGTCTATTTGTATTTATAAGGGTTTTCTTAAATTTATTTAAGATTTAGTTTTAAATTAATTTTAATTGAAATTGAAATTGCTAAAAGAGTTATAGTTAGTTGCTCTAGTTCCTGTGAAAATTTTGTAGTTCGTTTTCAAATCGTCGTGCATTAGCTCTTGCAAGTTACGTGGGATTGATTTCCAAAGGCGGATAGCAGCAACAAAAAACTGTCTTTCGAATGTTAGACGTGACAAACGCAGAAGTACCAGACAAGAAGATCTGTTAGATGCCGGAAACTGGATTTTTTCGTAAAAATATGAAGGCTGTCTGTATGTATGTTGAAAAGAAGTATGACTGTTTAAATTTTATAAAGTTACAAAAGGAGATATTAACTAGATGCTTTGCAAAATGTGAAATGTGACTACGTCTTTTTAAACAATACAATAGTAGTGTTGAAAGCCACTTGAAGCCGCCATCTATTCTCGGCATCACATCCATAGATAATTTCGCTTCCATACAGGAATAACTAATGTTTTAGCAAGTAGCAGTCTTGTTTCAACAGGAGTAAACTTTTGAGCAGTCGATAGGATTCGTAGAAGTAAGTTTTCCCTACTTTTGCATTTATGTGATTATTCCAACTTAAGGTTCTATTAAAGACAAGACCTAGATTTGTTAAAGACTCAAAAAAATCAATTTCAGAGTCGTTAAGCATTAAATGAGGGAAATAAGACAGTTTTAGTTTCTTTTTAAAAATAACTAAACACTTGCACTTCGTTGGGTTAGGTATTAGGCCGCCAATTAGAAATTCGTCCCAGATCATCATTTAAACCACTGACGCAGTTTTTAATTAGGTCTAAAGTGGATAAATTTGTATATCATCGGCATAAATATACTTGGACGGACTTAACATGACAGAAGAATCGTTAATATAAATGGAGAACAATAGAGGCCCTACAATAGAACCTTGGGGAACTCCTTGCCTTAAGAGATCAGAAAGGTTGCCATCTAGTGGACACTGGACACGGGCTATTTTCGTTCACTAAGATAAGATGATATTGATTTCACAGCAGTGGGGAAATTGAAAAAAAGCTACAAAATTTGCAACCTAGCCAGAGTTTTAGATGAATTTTACGACAATGCTTGGTCATATGCATATATATTATATTCCTATAGTGTATTGAAATAAATTATCAAATTAAAAGTGCTAGAAATTTCGCTAGCAGTAAGAATATTTTAATGCACGATAAAACTGTTTAAAAAGCACCAGATCTAGGTCCGAAAGCGCTAAACTGACACTTGAATGGAGAGATTAACCAAATCAAAAGCTTTGGAAAAGTCTAAGTGTACCAGTAAATTAACATTATCATCCCTATCTAATTTATCTCTTATCTTCAATGATGTTCCACAAAGCAGTTGTACACTTAGCTCGGAAACCCGACTGTACTTGTAGCAAAAAGTTATTTTGAGTAACGTACTAATTAAGCTACTTACGCATTATTCTTTCACATATTTTAGATAACAAAAAGGTAGGATGAAGAGTGGTCTGAGATCTGAATCTTTCATCTTTAGAGTTGTGGTATTGGAATTATTTTTGTTAATATCCATTCGCAAACATTTTAATTAAACAATAATTACGAGTGTTAAATCTATGAAATTTATTGAAAACTATGTCATCGGTGGAATTATATTTTGATGATGACCAAGACGAGACAGAGTACGCGGAATTGGTTGCTATATGGAGGAGTATGCGAGTCGCATTTAATCCTTTGGAACTGGAAAACCGAAGCATTCGTTGATTTTTTGGAAGATATTGGACCCAATTAATTAAATTAATTGCAGCTCTGCTTGGTCTTGCGCAGTCAACAGCAACAGTGTCCTTTATTCTAAGTGAACTGCTAAACGCGTTATGGAAAATTACATGTGCCCAAAATGGATAAAATTCATTACACATAGGAAGAAAAACGAATGGCAATATGTATATGTATATATAGCCCTTAAAAAATAACAACAATAACAATTAAAAACGTTGATGTTCAATATTTTCTTTTAAGAGTCGTCCTTATCAACACCGAAATTGCGATTGATAGACAAAGTGACACTACCAATAAAATTGTTCAACATTGACATTCACAATACCGATTTGTCAGCCGACAATTGGTGCACGTTCACAGTCGATCAACACTTAATTGATAATTGATCTTCGCAATACCATTTAAAGAAATTTATTGATAAGTATCAACTATCAATTGATAGTTGATCTTCGCAATAGGGCTGCAAAAATCGAATTTACTTCCTCAATTAATCAACACCTACATAAATTCTTGGATGTAACTAGACAAAAAACTTTCTACTATGTCCAATTCATTTACCTGATTCCTAATTTTCGAATGTCATGCCATAGTTTATGACCACCTGAAGAAGAACTAAGTCGGTTTGAGTAGAATTTTGTCTTAGCATTACGTAGGAAAACAAGAACAACATTATACTTTTAACAAAACTATAGGACCACTGACAGACTCGATCTAGAACATTTTGGTAGACCTGGTTTTGTCTTTTTGTAAACAAGCACTTATCCTTTCGATATTTAAGCGGACTGCAAAAGGGTAAAGGAAATGTATCCTAATTTTGTGTGACTGGAAGCACTTTCTTATATGTCATGCAAGTAACTGGAAAGAGTTTCGTGGTTGCCATTGAGGCTGAAACAAATTAACGTCTACTAATGTTAGCACCAAACCAAATATTAGTCCTCCTGCAAACATCTAACAAGTTTAAAGACCTTAGAAATAGCACCTTTAAAACGAATGCGTAAACTACATGATTTGTAGGGCATTTTTGATTCCTTCCGCACGGTGAACAGAAAATTATGTCCAATTGGGTGCTAGTCCCAGGTGTCAGTTCTTAGATCTCTCTATAATTTAGTAACAATCGCCATAAAGATACAGCTTACAGCTGTTTTAAGAACAAAAGATAAACACTATCCACAAAAATGTATACAAAATCTTATCCTCGGCGCCAAAATGTACAACTACTCACTAATTACTTTTTTTTTTCGTTCAGACTTTATTGTAAATATCGCCACTTTAGTCAACAACTAACCAACACAGCAGCCGATTACGTATGCAATATGCATTTGCAATATTCAAAATCAAACTATCAAGAGGTAACAAATCCACTTGATCATGTTACACAAAAAACAAGCAATAATTTCACACTCCCTGGTGTCGTCCACTCCAATGTACACATTGGAGGCTTTCGTGACCATACATATTTCCCCGGAATACCTTTTGAGACATAGAAATATTTTTATGGCAAACACACACAAAATACCGATACATTGTGATTGGCTTTTCGATGAAACAAAACAACACGTAATTATATACACTCTGACTAAGTTACTCAACAAGACACAATCAACACATCGAATGGTGTTTTTTTTTTTTTTGCAACCTAATTAAAACTGACAATGACAACCACCAAAGTGCAATAGTACCATCATCAGCAGGAACGGACACGGCCGCCCTAATCAGTCCATCGTTATGGTACATTTATACTGAATCACAATTGATAGTCTTGGCACGTTTCGCACACTATGCACACAGTGAGATGGTTTATGCGTACGAATTGGGATTGTTGGGTTATGTGACACGTTACTGACGGCATAATTTGCAAGAAGATGTCACAATATTACGTTTGCACGTGGCGTGGGTGGTGGTTAACAACATACTGTTGTACTCAAGAGGAAGGACCTTGAAAGGAGTCCATTTTATTTTATTTTTATTTTTACGTACAATTTCACTCGGCGCACCAAATTTAAACAAAATCACAACACACATTGGCGGCACCGCAAAAGCGTATGGCAAGCGTGCCGTCGCACAGACTTTAAGTACTACACTCGAACTCGTCTATTGTAAAATGATTCGTGGATTGGCTTTGCGCCTCTCTTCGGTTATTTCGTTTTGTTGGACAACAGGTGTCAAATACCTGTTAATTATTTATTTTGAGCTTCGTCTCTTCTTCGTCGAGATTTTGTGTCTTCTTTTAATTTTACTTTGCGTATGTAAATTCTTCTTCTCTGTTGGCCGTCGGATAGCGGCTCTCGGGTGAGCTGTGATCTGTCAACTTCAGTTTCAACTATACTATATGTGAGGTCTTTGCCAGTGACCCAAATTAGCAGATGTGTTCTCATTCGAGCCACAACTGTCGTACTACTGAAAACCATGACACCAAGTTGCTCAGACTTGCTTATCACAGGTCTCAACTCTCAACTCACGTCACATTGTGACGTCTGTCGACATGATAACAGAAAAATAAAAAAAAGCTCAGCGTTCTACTGGATACACGGCGCATTCCAGAGAGAAAAGCTTTAGTATAAATTGAGGATTTTTTTTTTTTTTTTTTTGTTAATGAAAATCAGTGAATACAATACAAACATGAAACAAAAAAAAAATACAGCACCAGCCGAAAGAAAAAATTGTTGTCGGAGGTAAATTTTCAACTTTTTCGAGACTGAATTCAACTTTCAATTTTTGACGCAATGTTAAGGCACAATTATTATGAAAGAAGACCTGGAAGAGTGGAAGACAAGAATGAGAGAGAGAGAGAGAGGAAAAAAAGCGACAAAATCAACAACTTTCTTTTCAGTTGAACTTTGGATTTTTTGCTTCGTATTGTTGTTCGCTCTGTTCTTATAAATAGCCCCTCTTTTAATTCATTCCTCTTGACGATGCGTTTCGTGATGTTTTTTTTATGCATATTCCTGATCTTGTTTAACGATCGGATGAAAGAGTGGGCGATTGTATTGGGTTGATATTTATAATACATGGGCGGCAAGGCAAAGTGATATATTTTTATTGGGCACATATTTTCGTACATTTATCGCAAACGGATGTTATGCCGTTGTAGGTATCTACGTTTAGGCTAGACACTTTAGCACTTAGGCAACTTTTTAATGACTTCGAAGACTTTACCGTCAATTTGATAATACAAATGTATTGTCCAGAGATGCCAAGGAGCCCTCATTAGCTCGTTGACGTCAATATTGTCGGCAGTCACATATTGAGGCGCCAAGGCACACAGCCGCAAGTTAAGATAAGTGTAGGTGTTGTATAACGAGTACACCCATCAACGTTGACACATGTTCCAGCTCAACGTACTATATGGACGACCTTGGATATAATTTTAAATATGGTTTTGCGTTACTTATTTATTTATTTGTAGGTGGCATTTTTATATACAATATCTTTCAAATTTATACAAGCATCAGTTTTGGAACAACTTTAAGCTATTGGAAAAAAAATGAGTGCTTGAGACCACACGCCAAACTTCCCTCTCTAAATGTGGATGTTAAATTGTATTAAGAAACTACCAAATCTGTAATATTATAATTATAATACAGCGCAGTAGTTAAGTATACTTAATCATTTAAAAAAGTTTTCATAACGCAATCCAATCCAAAATGTTTTCTATTTCTAGAGTTTTTGGTTGCATATTGTTTTCATATCGTCACAACTAAGATTTAATTGAATCAACTGATTAAGTAGTCTAGTGTTTGTGTTAGACCTAGCTTTATAAGTTCACTCCCCAGTTCCAGCGTGCCCATATAAGTATTCACTTTAAGAGTTAAGTTGCAAGAGTTGAAAAAATACACACCCAAAAAATTTCATTGAAATCGGTTAAGTGGTTTAGAAGATCGACAACAGCCCCACCTATCGAGTAAAAAACTATCTTATCATTCAAGTTGCAAGCAACCATACACACCCACAAGATTTCATTGAAATCAGTTGAGTGGTTTAGAAGATCGACAACAGCGCCACCTATCGAGTAAAAAACTATCTTATCTTTCAAGTTGCAATCAACCATACACACCCACAAGATTTCATTGAAATCAGTTAAGTGGCTTAGAAGATCGACAACAACGCCACCTATCGGAACTCTTGCCTTTGCAAGAGAGGCGTAGAGGGTAGAAAAATATCTGAACCCATATTCTC
The DNA here is from genome assembly GCA_946477585.1 of Cheilosia urbana. Classification (NCBI taxonomy): domain Eukaryota; kingdom Metazoa; phylum Arthropoda; class Insecta; order Diptera; family Syrphidae; genus Cheilosia; species Cheilosia urbana. The sequence goes on from OX297853.1 coordinate 162,301,106, forward strand.
GGAATCTTACTGCACTTCATGATAAAACGTACTTAGTATTGAGATCAAGAGGAAGAAAGTTTACCATCACGTTCAGTGGATCGGTTAGGCTTCCAATCTCTGTTGCTTTTTGAACTCCGTTCAGCCTTGTGATGGTGAAATCCACCACCATACTAGTAGATGCGATGAGTGGCAGCTGCGTATATCCACCTCTTGACAAAATAAAATGTCCATTTATGTAGCTTATAGCTGTGATTCTCAATTAAAAGATTTTGTCTAACATTTATCGAGAGTCCAGCAGCCTTATTTATAAACACACATAGTCTGCTTACCGTTACGCAAGTCTTCAAAATAACCTTATCTATACAGAAAAAAAAACAATTTGTGAACTTGAGCAACCAATAAATTTGCGTTGGAAAGTTTTCCACAAATTAATTTTCCATTTTTTTTTTTTTTTTTTTAATGTACCGCTTATCCTATTAAATGGTCGAGTGGAGTATGAAGGATGTTTCATGGTACATAGTGGACTGAACAAAAAGTCATGATTAGTTTGTTTTCACTGTACCTAAATAAAACAACCACATCTAGCCCAAAGCTTCAGCGCCAATAGGTTTTAGCTCTCGATAATTTGTCAGTATCTAAGTTTTTATTTTTCTCTTGCAAAAAAGCCATAGGGAACAAATGGGGTTTACAGCCCCGCGTCACTCACTGGCTATATAACTCGGTCATAAGACCAATACTCGCGTACGGTGTGGTTGTCTGGTGGACAGCTTTGGAAAAAGCGATTAATCGCGATAAATTAAGCAAAGTCCAAAGAACGGCTTGCTTGTGCATCGGCGGAGCTCTTCGCGGCACCCCCTCCGCTGCACTTGACATCCTGTTTCATCTGACACCCATTGACATCTTCAGCAGGAAAACGGCAGCTTCTGCAGCCGTACGCCTCAAAGCTATTTCACAATGGACAAGCAAAACAACTGGCCGCTTGTAACTGGAAAACATCGACTACACCACACCAGAACTACAATTTGATAAAAACTTCCAGGTCTCCATTCCTACTAGATCATTCTGGGAGGAGGAAGCATCCGTGGATGATGAATCGATCCATTTCTACACAGATGGTTCGAAAACTGTGGACGGTGTTGGTGGCGGTGTCTTCTCTAATAGACTAAATCTTAGTCTCTCCTTCCGTCTTCCTAATCACTGTAGCGTTTTTCACGCGGAAATAATGGCGATAAAAGAGGTCTTATCTTGGCTAAGGGAAAACATGATATCTGCTAAAGATATCCGTATCTTCTCTGACAGTCAAGCCACTATCAAGTGCCATGAATCAGTCTCCACGAATTCCATAATAGCCCAAGACTGTCGTTCGTCTCTCAGAGAGATGGCGGAGCAGTTCAACATTCACCTTTGTTGGGTGCCGGGGCAAAGGGACATTCCAGGTAACTGCAGGGCTGATAAACTCGCCAAACACGGAACTACGATACCTCTGCTTCCAATTAAGGATTCCTTAGGTATTCCACTCGCTACTTGCAAACTCAAAATAAAGCTGGACGATATCGAAAGAACAAATCTTAGGTGGTCAACCGGCTCAACTTGTCTAGCGACAAAGCAGATTTGGCCAAAGCTGGATCTAAAACGTTCTAGGCATCTGATCTCCCTCGATAGGAAGCATATTAGTGCTACAATAGGTATCATCACGGGACACTGTCTTATCGGCAGGCATGCAAAAAGGCTTGGCGTATTCTCTAACGATTTTTGCAGAAGCTGTTTTAACGAGGAGGAGGAGGAGACTGTTCTCCATCTCCTCTGTACTTGTCCGGCTCTCTCACAAAGACCAAAACTCCACTTCGGAGCGCTCTACTTTAGTGATCTGAACGATCTAAAAAAACATAGACATCCGAAATCTACTACGCTTCATTAGAAGCTCCGATTGGTTCAACGAGTAGGAGGAATGAATTTTAGATTCACGTGGTATCACAAGGGACCTTATAATGGTCTAAGTGTGTCGCCTAACCTAACCAGTTAGCCGACAGCCATCTCAACCTAACCTAAGTTTTTATTTGTTGTATTTAGCATCCATCTATTAAGACACGAACCTCGTTTAGGAGATTAGGCAGCTTCCACACCAGATGAAACAAAACGCCTTATTTTGTTTTCTTGCTTTGTTTTGCCTTATTCAGTGTGGGCGCGAGTTAAGTATCCATAGCAAAACATATTGAGAAAAAAGATAACATTATTTGTATTCAATGATATCTTTAGTCTCTAGTACAGTCTTGCACACAACGCTACAATGATAACATATGTAAAAGAGATAATATCGTTTGTATACAATGTTGGAATATTATCTCTTCTTCATTATCAAGCAAGACGATTGTACGCTTGGGTCTCCTTGTAGATAGATAAGAAAAGTATATAAATACGACTGTATGATGAATTTATCAACAGTCTTATTGTAACTACATAGTAGCCTTAAGCTCCTTTTAGAATTAGTAAAAAGTATTTCAATAATAAAGGACATAGTTCCAAATAAATATTGTTTAATTTTAAAAGTAAGAAACAAGTGTTTTAATTGGCGATCCTGCCAGGAGGTTAAATATACTTTTTAACTTCAATCGAGCGGACCTCGGGAACAAGTAGTGAAATCTAGTATAAACAGAACACTCGCGTTACCGGTTACAAGAATTACCTAGCATAGCAGGTACAAATATAGCTTCTTCGTACGAAGCAGCAAAGCAATTCAGTGAAAGTGTATATGTGGAGAAAAAAAACACACAAATTCGACGACAACAGACACGAGTTCAAAATGGAACAACTCGCAGTATTAATGGCAAGATTAGAAGCTTTAGAAACCAGGAGCAACACAGTAACACAAACCCTAGAGCACACACGCACAGAGAATGCAAGGTTAGCAGCAATAATAACTAACCAAAATCAAATAAACACTAATTTAGAAACAAAACTAAATGAAGTAAAATCTGGATTAGGCATAGTACCAAACATACCTGTGCTAGAGGAAATAAGAACCACATATACAGATGGTAGTGAAATACAGTTAGACGCATTTAAAAGCCTACCTATTTTCAACGGCGATCAATCAAATTATCGGTCGTGGCGCGAAGAAGCATCCAGATTAATGGACAGCATTAAAAACTTCAAAACACACAGTAAGTACGCAGCAGCATTGACTATAGTGAAAAGTAAAATACAGGGTGCAGCCGCGAATGTGTTAACTAATTATAACACAATTTTTAATTTTGAGGCGATACGTAACAGATTAGATTATACGTACTCTAATCAAGAACCTCTATACGTGCTACAAGACATGATGAAAGCCATCACGCAAAAAAGAAGCACACTGTCTGAATACCACGACGAGATAAATAAAAATCTCAATTTAATAATATCAAAAATCACTATGTCAGGTGATCCGCCGAATATAATCGACAGACTAATTAAAAATGCTAACGACGACGCAGTTCGTATATTCATTGATGGTATGAGTGACAACTTTACAAGAGGATCATTATATTCAGCTACAATAAATGATCTAGAACACGCATTCGCAATTGCTCGCAGAATAGAACATGATAATGTGCACAGGCATTTACATCTCACTCAGGATAAGCACCACAAAAATATGCCACATGAACGCAGAAACGAAAGAAGACCAAATTATTCGAGCCAAACAACGAATTATCAACCCCAGAAGCAATACGATAATATGCAGCAACACAATCAAGGACCACAGCCGATGGAGATAAACTCGAGACAAATTGTACATGCACAGCGACAAAATTGGAATCAATACAAACCCGATGTATATAATCCACCAGCGAAACGTGAACACAGCGGGAGTTTCAACACACACAACAGACCGCAACGATCTTATCAGCAGAACTTCAAGCAGCAGAGAGTAAATAACTCCCGACAACAACGCAGAGACGATGTCAGCAGTACATATGCAGAAGCAGATGAAACGGAATGTATGGTAAATAATAACATAAGAATAGATCATTTAAACTAGTAGACGGGTTGCCCTGCTTAAATTTAACTAGTACTATTTCTAAGAAAATTTATAAAATTCTTATTGATACTGGTGCAACCCATAATTACATTAATAGAAAATGCGATTCTAGCGAAAAAATTAAAATTAAACCTATAAAAATAAAAACAATGCATGGTTATTCTATGGTAGATACAAAGAAAGTAGTTAGGATATTAAAGAAAAATATAACATTTTTTGAATTAGAGGATATTCAGTCTTTTGATATGATATTAGGATATGAAGGACTTAAAGTTCTAAACGCGGAAATAAATTTCAGTAATATGACTCTAACTACCATAAGCAGTGTCGAATCTATTCAGAAAATTAATTACATAATTGGGGAAAATAATATTTATAAAGCAGACATAGATAGACTGATGAAGATTAATAACAGCATAGGACCGTTACCCTTTACAGATACTATAGAAGCAAGCATTAGGACGACCAATGATAATCCGGTTTATGTTAAACAATATCCATATCCCATAGCAGATAACGAATTCGTAAACAAAGAAATACAGAAACTCTTACATGACGATATAATAGAAAAAAGCCATAGTCCTTATAACAGTCCCATATGGACAGTACCTAAAAAAGGTTTGGACGAAAAAGGAAAACCAAAACGGCGCATGGTTGTTGATTTCCAAAAACTTAACGCTCACACTGTAACAGACAGATACCCCATTCCGGATGTCAACATGACAATTCAAAATTTAGGTAAAGCCAAGTACTTTACAACATTAGATTTGGAGTCAGGTTTCCACCAAATTAAAATCAAAACAGATGATAAAGAAAAAACAGCTTTTGCTATAAATGGCGCAAAATATCATTTTAAACGAATGCCTTTCGGGCTCAAAAATGCACCAAGCATATTTCAGAGATGCGTGGACGACATTTTGAGAGACTTTGTGGGTAAATTCGTACACGTTTACATTGATGACGTATTGATATATTCTTCATCTGAGGAAGAACATATACAGCACATAAGTCAAGTATTCGACGTACTCAATAAAGCCACATTAAAAATATCTGATGAGAAAAGTAAGTTTTTTCAAGAAGAAGTAGAATACTTAGGTCACATAATCAGACATGGTAGAATCACTACGAACCCTGAGAAAATAGCAGCTATAGAAAATTTTCCAGTCCCACAAACGGTAAAGGATTTGAGAGGATTTTTAGGTCTTACAGGTTACTATCGTAAGTTTATAAAAGGATACGCAAGCATAGCCAAGCCCCTGACATTATATTTACGAGGAGATAACGGTAAAGTAAACAAAAAACAAAGTAAAAATATTAAGTTAAATCTGAATGATTCAGCATTAGAAGCGATTAGAATTTTAAAAAATTATTTGAAAGAACAAGTCGAACTTTTTCAACCGGATTATAGTAAACCATTCGAGCTTACTACTGATGCATCCAACATAGCTATTGGAGCCGTACTAAGTCAGAATAAGCAACCTATACACTTCTTGTCAAGAACACTGAGTAAGACAGAAGAGAACTATAGCACAAACGAGAAAGAGCTATTAGCGATCATATGGTCCTTACAAAAACTCAGAAACTACATATATGGTATAGCAGACTTAACCATATATACCGATCACCAGAGCCTTATATATTCTGTATCAGAAAAAAATCCCAACACAAAGCTGAAACGTTGGAAGGGAATCATTGAAGACTTTGGAGCAAAATTAGTTTATAAACCAGGAAACCTAAATCTTGTAGCTGACGCATTATCACGTCAACGCATAAATACTTCTACCATAGAAACAGCACATTCAGCTGAAAGTTCTTCTAATGATATAATAAAAACTGTGAATCAGCCTTTTAATGCATACACTGCACAGTTCGAACTTATTGAAGATATAACAAATAATATCGAAACACAAATCTATTTTAGTAACAAAATAAGACTCATAATAAAGTTTAAGGACAAAGACTCTTTACTAAGGCAGATGAAAGAAGTTATACAACCCCAAAAGATTGTAGCTTTGCATACGAAATTTGAAAACATATACAAATATGGTGAAAACATAAAAAAAGAATTCCCACTAGTAAGATTTATATTCACACCAAGAAAACTTCAAGACGTGACAAATTTGGAGGAACAACTAAAACTTGTAAGGGTAACTCACGAAAGAGCACACCGAGGGTTACGTAACAATATACAAGAAATCTCAGAGAAATATTACTGGCCCGATCTAAATAAACAAGCAAAGAGTTTCAACAGAAAATGCATAGCATGTCTATTTGGAAAATATGAAAGAAAACCTATCAGAGAACCTCTGAATAATTCAGAAATACCAACACATGTGGGAACACACATTCATATGGACATATACTTCAACGACAAGTATACTTTCCTTGTAACAGTAGATAAGTATTCTAAATATACAATCCTTCGGGAAATCGAAACTCGAAACAGACTGTACGACGTTATGGAAGAGGTCTTATCTAATTATTTCCCAAAATGTGAACGACTCATGACAGATAACGAGAAGGGATTCAAAACAGAAATGGTGAACCAAATGTGTTTGAAATACAACATAACTAAAGTAGAAACTCCAGTATACAGATCGACAGCGAACGGTCAGGTAGAACGTGTAAACGGTACAATAACTGAACTGTCTAGAATATTCACAATTCAGAATAAAACAAGACTTATCGAAGAAATATTTAGAACAGTGCGTGAATTAAATAATTCTATACACTCAGTTACCGGTTTGAAACCTAGAGACATTTTCTTTAATCAAAATAAATATAGCAATAGTGAAATTATAATAAATAAACTAAACTCAGCATCCAAAAAAGTGATCGAACGTCTAAATAAAGGAACTCGACACAGAGAGTATAAAAAAGGAGATAAGATAATGGTAAGAATCACAGGTCTTAGAAAGAAATCTAACGCCAGATACATAACAAGAATAGTAGAAGAAGATAAAGGAGACACTGTAATCTCTAAAGAAGGAATAAAAATTCACAAGGATAACATAAAGAATTATCATTTTTCAGATGACGAAAATATTAATATTCCTAACATTACTAGGAATTGTACAGAGTCAAGAAGGGCAAGGAAACGTTCAAATAACTGAGTTACTAAACAAGAAGTTTATACTTACGCAAACAGATGACGTGTATTTATTCAAAGAACAAACTTATTTGTTACATGCCACCAACCTGACTTCGATATTTCAACCTTACGTAAATATCGTAACTAGTAAATATCAACCTACACAAGAAGAAAAAATTTGGTTAAGTAAAATTAAGAATTTAGCAGACCAATTACAAGAACATACTAGGCATACTAGATCAATTAACTTTTTAGGAACAGCTTTCAAATATGTGTTTGGTAATCCTGACCATTATGACTTAGTTAACATAGAAACGAGTATAAATAATCTCATAGAAAACAATAATAAACAAAAAACTATAAATTCTAGATTTGAACAAATTTTGCAACAATTCGAAGGTCAGAGCCTTAAAGAACATTTAGTAATAGAACAAGTGTACGAACAATTATTATTATTGACCAGAACAATTAATGCAGCAAAAAATAATGAATATTTATCAGAAAGCCTAGACTTAGATGACATTAAAAATATTATTCAACATGAAATAATTCAAGTACCCATAATAAATATACTTGAGTACTCTAAAATATTATTAGCTAGAACTGATGAATTCTTCATCACAATATATAAATATCCAGTTCTAATTAAATCATGTAAATTGTATAAAGTAACACCTTTAAATTCAAAACATGGAAAAATCATTACAGATAAAACAATTGCCTTATGTAACCAAACTTATTTAAGAACAAGAAATTGTCAAAATCATCTAAGTAAAAACATTTGTGAAATTAACTTTGAAGAAGAAAATTGTCTTATTCCACTTTTAAAGAATATAACTTCAAAATGCAACATTAAACAAGAATACGATTACGACTTAGAAATTGAATCCGGTGTTATGTTATTAAGCGGTAAGCATAAGTTAAATAATCAAACAATTAATGGTATAAACTTAGTTACTTATGAAAATACTATAAATCTAGACGATAAAATATACAAAAACATGCATAAGCAAATTAAAGAAGTTATATTAAGAAATCATAATTCAGAGTCTTACATCGACCAAATAATTAAAGAAGATACAATGTACAAATTCGATAACATAGATACTTTAAAAAAACTAATTATTCCTTTTGAAGAAAAACCGATATTATCAACTATATACACAATTGTAACACTGATTGTTATTCTAGCATTTACGTACGTAATGATAAAAACTATACAATGTATAACAGATCGTCAAAAACAAAAAAAGATTGACGCATATAACAAAACTTATGAAAGAGAAATGTTAAAAATAGCGTCGAAAAATCGGGACGATTTCGTTTAACAAGGGGGGGAGTTAAGTATCCATAGCAAAACATATTGAGAAAAAAGATAACATTATTTGTATTCAATGATATCTTTAGTCTCTAGTACAGTCTTGCACACAACGCTACAATGATAACATATGTAAAAGAGATAATATCGTTTGTATACAATGTTGGAATATTATCTCTTCTTCATTATCAAGCAAGACGATTGTACGCTTGGGTCTCCTTGTAGATAGATAAGAAAAGTATATAAATACGACTGTATGATGAATTTATCAACAGTCTTATTGTAACTACATAGTAGCCTTAAGCTCCTTTTAGAATTAGTAAAAAGTATTTCAATAATAAAGGACATAGTTCCAAATAAATATTGTTTAATTTTAAAAGTAAGAAACAAGTGTTTTAATTCGCGCTTATTTAAATGCGTGTATTTAAATTTCAGAAACACACAGAAAAACAGGGCTGGAATCGGCTAAGGTGATAGTTGATTGTCACTTCTTTGATTGTCGTTTTTGATTATCAACTCTTCTTTGTTCTGCGTAAAGCGATCACTAAAAAATGATTGCTAGCGGTGGCAAAAATGCGATAATCAATTTGATAATCACCTTACGTGGATCCAAAGTATAAATTTTGATTCTCAGCTATCAACTATCACCTTAGCCGATTCCACCCCAGTTTTGTTTGTCTTAGGCGTTTTGTTCCATCCGGTGTGGAAGCACCCTAACATTGAACAAATGTGCATTTTCCGGGAAGCTCCGTAAGGGCTGTTGCAAAAGTCTAAAAAATACGGCGTCAACTTTGCTTGCAAGTTATAAAATGTTCTATCGAGACAGCCTACCTATTACATTTTAACAGCTTTCGTCTGGCCAAGCACCACGATTATAGATGAAATTGATATACAGCGGTGTATCACGAAATATCAATTTCGATTAGAACACTACTTAAAAAAAAAATCTCAAGCTTATGTAAGTGGTAACACAAGTATAGGAGCTTCTCACAAGGCACCATCTAATTAGCAAACACGATCCACAACTCTGCGGTTCATTTACAAAATAAAACGTAATCTTACGACTGGTAATAGATTGCACAACCAACCAGAAGTTATTCAAACTAACCATTAGAATACTGCAAAGTCATCATAATTCGAGCCAAATGTTACCTGTTGGGCAAAGGCCACTCAACATAGATACTGACGAAAACAAAAACATTCCACGCTCCAAAGACCACCAAACCAATTAAGATCACCACATGGCCACCAAGAAGAAGCTCCCCCAAGTGCCGTGTCTTGAGCGCAATTTATTTGCAATCTACAAAGAAAAAAACGGTTCAATAAAAATACATTCACTTGACACAAGCCTAATTGAATGTCATGATCAATTGAGTTATGGGTCACAGTAGATACATCGTCATCGTTGCCGCTGGTATGACGTTTTTTACATGCGTATATATTTCGTTTCCGCGCGCTCACCCATGACTGTGGGCTCGGGGCACGCCAGTGCTTAATTACACGCTACACCATATCCACTGTCGTTTTGGGTGCCTGCACTTTGCTCTATGCGAGATACCCAAGATCAGGCGCGCACGCTCATTGACCGAACAAACTTGTGCTCGTGAATAAGGTTAACTTGTGTTGCTTTATTATGACACTCAATTCGGTTGTAGCCTACTCCAAGCGCACGCTACTCGAGCTGAGAGTCTCGTGCACTCAAGGCAAACTTGTCGTGAGATGCAGTACTAATTGAAGTGCATTTCCTTATGGTGTCTCTCTTTTTATCGGTCTCGCTGTTAACAGACTTGAGAAGTTTGCAGCCAACCGATAGACACCAGTTACGCAACATAACCTAGAAAATATTTCCAAATACATTTGCTACGCCCCCGATAGAAAAACTATATGTGATAGACGAGTAAAAGCCATATTAGCACAACACCAACCAACCAATTTGGATATCCAAGAGGAGTACGCGTATGTGTTCAGCAGACACACGTTTCGCAAAAATAATTCGGTTTCGCAATATTCCATATAAAGCCGTCGTGATATACACCACACCGGTGCGCGCACGCACAACTCAATTATTATCTAATCTGAAGGAGGAACAGACGAGATTGCAAAGCTGTTACAAAGCAGCATAAATATACGATATACATGTCTATGGCATTTGCAGAGTTTTGCTAAGTGAGTCAGAGCGGCTTCAAGAGGTGGCGCAACTCACTTCCAATTGATTACAATGCTTACTCACATTCAAATGATAAATCAGACAAAAAAAAAAAGAGAAAAAAATGCCGAGGGTTGAAGTCTGATAAACTTTAAGTATTTCGGAGGCGTTAGTAAGTTGAACGTGTATCGCATTGTCGATGAAGCAATCAGACTGCAAAGTGTTTTGATCTATTTTTTTTTTTTTTTTTTTGCAGATTTGTTTTTATTTGCTGAGCATGTTTCTACTTAATTGCAAGTGATTAAGTTTTGATTAGGCGATTGTACGATTACGATGCATTGCTAATAATACAGTCTGTTTTGTTTGAATGGCTAGTTGATAGAACACGAAAACTTACGAAAGAGTGCGAATAGTTTCGCATTTTCTCAAAGGGGTATTTTGAATCGGTTTCAGTCGAATCTTTATGAACTTGAGCTGATGGTTGCACTCTTTGTTTAAGCTCATGAGATGGTATTATAAAATATGTTACCCTATTTTTAAGCAGGTACAGCTTCATTGAGAACGGAAGTCCGTCTTCCCCAAAGGCAAGACAGGCATTAGGACTGCACCATGCAGTACCTCTCTCTCTCTCTCTCTCTCTCTCATTGCATCGTACGCATACCTCAACGTGCAAAGTGGAACAGAATGTCTCACGGCAGAAAAAGTAATATCAAAAGCCTCTCTCAGGTTAAATAGGGCTTTTACAAGGAATGACCGGGCTTCAACCAATTTAAAAATATCTTGCGCATCATTCTCGGGCAATCAGCAGAGTTCAAGGTCAAGAGTTTAACGTCATGTTAGGGGATTAAGGTAGGCTGCCATTTTTGACACTGTACCTTAAGGCCGAATTAGCCTATTATGATTGACCCATTTCAACCCCCTTTTGAATTTATTTTTTAATCGGTCCAAATCTTAGAGAGTGAAACAAAAGCATATTCTTTCGTCAATAATCTTTGTAGGTACTTAAGGTAGACGTTGAGCAGACAGCCACCGTGCGTCGATGCATCTGGCATTCAAAGTAGAGAGTGAATGGACTATGCCGATGATATGGAGAGTACAAAGAGCGGGCTAGACGTGCAGTGTCATTCACTGGAGGTAAACGCTTTGAATCATCCAATGGCGAAACCGATCTACAAAAAAAGCTGTATAGATAAATTTTAAAAAATAAACTAAATTTAAAACTATCTTTCAAGTTCTGCAATAATCAGGTTATGGACGGCGGATTAGAAAAAAAAAAAAAAAAAACCTGGACAGTGGACATCAACCACATTAGCAAAAGTAACGAAGCACAGAACTCATAATTTAAATAAATTCAGCATTGAACTCTGAAATACCCAACAGATTTGTTACCACCCTGTGACCTTCCCGGTTGACGGAAATACAAGTATGGTCACATAAATTGTTTATTTTTTATTTTTTTATTTATTGAAATTTGAATATGCTAACTGCCGTAAGTAACCGTGGCACACTAATTTATATGAGGAAGTAAAGGATTCACAACCCAAATGCAACTTTTACATCTTATGAGTATAGACCCAGTTTCCAGAGATGTGATGTGATTTGATGTAAAGTTTTAGCAGACTTAAAATTTATTAACATAGGTATATGATGAAATCAAGAATACTATTTCACAAAAACGAAAGCAGTTTAAGTCTAACAGCCCTAGTATGGCTATCAAATATCAACACGATATTTGATAATAATTGATACGTATCAACAAAATGAATGTATCGGTATTATGGTTATCAACCTTTCAAAATTGTTGATGAATTGTGAATGATATAAGATTTAAGATCTATTGTGAACAGTTTTATCAATAAACTTGGTATTACGGTTGTCAAAAAAATTGATACTCATCAAATTTTCTATCAACCACAAATTTCTTGTTAATACGTATCAAATTACTCGCGCGGCTAAAATTATCTATTATCATAAAATGTATTTCCTTGTTTTTATTGTTCAAAAAAACAACTTTAGACCAAAATGTCATCGGTAGAGTTATTATTTGAAGGGATTATGATGAAAAAAAAATACAAATTAGAAACGTCAAACCACAAAACAGAACCACTTCGCAATGATTTTTTGATTAGCATTCACAATGGGGTCAAAATTATCAATTGATACTCATAATACCAAATTATCGATAAATTGATAGATGTTATCAAGTATCAAATAATTGATATTTGATAGCCATAATAGGGCTGTAAAATTGATATTCAAAAAACTCTTGATAGATATGTCGCCCAGATGAGAACCAAATCCTTTTGAAGAATTACATAAAAACCCAAATGCTGCGGTGAAGGAAGATATACGTTTAGCAACACTCAAAATTGTGGGAGCACTTGCTAAAAGAAGAGAAAATATAATGATAATGAGCCTTGATCAATTTTGTGCCCTCATGAGAAGTGCTAATGAAAAGCCAAAACAAAGAAAAAAGTGGCTCTATGAATTAACTGCAAAGGAATTAACTCCAAAAAAAAAAAAAAAATGAAATAAGTCCCAAGAATTTCCATATAAATTTAGGAGTTATTGCAGGTGAAAGAACTCCAAAGTGTTGGGACTATTTTCATCAAGTTTTGGATTTATAACACTTTTTAGTATTAGGAATTATTTCATAAAGAAATAACTCCCAAAGCCATGCAGATGAAATAAGTGCAAATTAGGACTTATTTCATCAGCACGGCTTTGGGAGTTATTTCATCTATGTTTGGAGTTATTTCATTTGTCTTAAAATAGCATTTTGTAAGAACATTTTGCCTTCTTAACTGTATTTTTTTTTATTAAACCGTTGCACTTTAATATTTTTCGTGGTTGACATCATTTAAAAGCCGCTTAGAAAATCAGTTGGTAGAAAATACTCGTAGTGTATTGATCCGTCAAAAAGAAAGTACAAGCACAAGTTGGACTTTCTTTCAGATTGTTTTTTATATCAATTTTTTTTTTTTGTGTATAATTATAGTAATCAAAACGCGACAAGAAACATAGATTTCAATAAAATAAAAAGGACTTTACAAAAATTAACAGCAAAAGTTTTCATAAGCTCGCCTAAATCTGCCCTTGAGGTACACTGAAAAAAAAAGTCGGCGTCGTATTGATGAATGGCGTTCATCAACATGATATTCATTGATATGACGTAGTTTTCATAAATATGATGAACAAATTCATGAAAACTTTTTGACAATTGATGAACAGTTTTTCAATATGATGAAAATGAATTCATCAATTTTTTCAACAGGATTCTGAAGAGAATTTAGCGTATGTTTTTATGAACTACGTTCATTATTTCATCAAAACATTTCATCAATATGACGAAAACACTTATTTTGATGAATATAGTCATTTGTTCATCCAGTTGATGATTTATTCGTCTTATTGATGAATGGAATCATCATATGCAAGTACGATTGCCAAGTTTTGAATTTTTATCATATTGATAACGACGTTCATCGTTTTGATGACGGATTTTATTATATTGATGACAGCGTTCGTCAAAAAACAGACATTAATTTTTATTAAGGAGAACGTTGATGTAAACCTTCATAATATAGATGAACTAATTCGTTATATTGATGAAAAAAATTAAATTCACCGTTATATTCATCATATTGTTGAATGGAATCCTCATGTTGATGAACTTTTTTCATCGGTTTCTTCAATGTGATGCACAGATTGTTAATATGATGTATGCTGTAGGTGTACACACGCGATGTTGGTACAGCATTTATACTCACACACGCATGATGAATCTTTTAATGTATATATGCGTAGATAATTATATGTCATTGCTCATCAAGCGTAAAGTATCTACACAGGGTGGCATAGAAGAAAATTGTGAATGATTTTACGATGAACGATGAATATCTTAAAAGATTCGATATATGTGATTTAGAAATTTCATCACATAATTATTTGTTTATCTTTTAATTAATGTTCCCCCAAAAGTTCCCATTTGCATTTTAAACTTTTTTATTTTTTCTTTTACTACGGGCGACTGGTTTTGCTAAATAAACTGCAGTATATACAATTTAAAACAATTAATGAAGTGTGAAAAATTCAATATTAGTGTAAGAATGGTGGAAATATAAAAAGCTATAGTCTAACTTTGATTATTCACATTATAAAAAGTGTTATAAATTTTGCATAAATAGCTTTAATATACCTATTAATATATTTTAAGTATTTATTATGTTATCAGTATAATGAAACTTATATAATTAGAACATATATCTTCGATGGAGCGCCTCATTTACCCTAAAAAGGATGCAATTTACCTAGCCTTAATTAAAGGTATGCAATTAATGTATAACTTTAATTCAGTTGCATAGATATATCTGGGAGGTGTTGACCAAGTGATTTCGTTTCAATGATTTTAGTATGTAAACGAACGTTTTTCGGCATAAATTGTTTGCTCTAAATGTTCATAGCGACGTTTTAAAAGCTAAATCATGAGTAAGACTATCTAATTTTCAAAGGGGCTTATTTTTCCGATATCTTGATATAGCTTTTTCATTTGTAAAAAGTAAAACGTAAATATCGAAAAATGTTGTTGTACATACTTCTAAAAACCTACGGTATACAACTCTGGGGTTGTACCAAGAAAACAAATGTCAATATTCTACAAACTTTTCAAAATAAAGTACTTAGAGAAATTGTACAAGCACCATGGTATATTAGAAACGACGATATTCACAGAGATCTCGGAATTCCAATAATTGAAGCTGAAACAAAAAGCTTTGCGAGAAAGCATAGAAACCGACTAATCGGACATGTCAACTCTTCAGTCCGACAAATTTTGGACGAGAACAATTTATTGCGCCGACTACAGAGAACGAAACCGTTCGACTTGGCAAGATAGGATTAACCGCGTCTAAATTGCGGAACATGCAGGATCTTTTATTGGAAAGTAGCCTGTCAAAAGTTATTATTTCGTTATAGAAAAATTGCTTGATAAGTTACATCTTAGTTGCAGTATCTAACAATTCTTCGAAGGGTGGTGTTTTTGGTCAGTAAAAATCTGACACTACTATGAGCACGCGCTTGCTATTCTCATAGTGTCATTGGAAGATTTTCACCTACCCTCGGTAAAAAAAAAAAAAAAAAAAATACTTCTAAAAGGTAGGTTAAGCTACGTTTCCACCGAACACAAATACCAAGATTAAGTACAAGAGGTTTAGAATTAATCCCGAAGTGTTTCCACTAAATAAAAGAAGATTAACTTGACGTATTCTCTCTGGCTCTGTCCATTTGAGAGTTACATTTCACGAGAGAGAGAGAGAGAGAGAGAGAGAGAGAGAGATTTTTCCATTTTTGATGTCTTTTCTTCATTTTTTTTTTTTTTTTTTGAACTTTTGATATATCGAGCTGTGAAAATTGTGTTTGTTTTATTTCTAATCTCCCTTTTTATGAGATTACTTTCGTATGATAAGTTCCGAGATTTATGCGGGATTTACGGAAATTTTTCTAAATCTCGCAGTTATTCTCCGGTGGAAACTTAGCAGTAGGGTCGATTTTTGACGTTAAATAAATATGTCATTAAAATAAAACTACAATTATCATGAATTTTCACAACGATTTTCCTTTGGTAAAAAAAAAGAGCTCGCTATATAATTATAACGTTGTGATTCAAAATTAATGTAATATTGTTATTTAGCCAAACTTTTCTCGTACATTGTTCTCTCACGCCTCAACATTATAAAATTCAACAGAATGGATCAATAAAATTATAACTAAATAACAAAAAACGCAAAAACACATTTCAAACACAAATGTATGCACATGCACCCTGTGACTCTATGCATATGGCAGGCAAATGGCCGTTCTCTGATTCTCATTGGGATCCATTATGAAAAAAAAAAAAAAAATTGTCCCAGGAGTGATAAAAGTAACTCAGAAATAAAATTTATTTTTTTAAATCTTCAATATTTCTTGAGCGCGTGAGTTTTTGCCACTACACTTTATTGACTTTCGTGGTGAAACTGATTTTCGTTTGAATATTTTCCTTTCGGATGCGAAGAAATTCAATAGTTAAATTCACATAATATTACCATTACCATTTTCATGACATTATGCTCGTTTAAGTATTTTAGCATCCCCATGAAAGTGGGAAGGCTATATCTTTACGATTTATATTGGTGTCAGTATTTTTATTTCATGTTTTTATTTGTGTGAATAATCTTACAACTACATGAAAACAAATTTGACAGCACAGAAAGTGTGCATCATATTGATGAACAAATTTGTCAATATAATGAATAGGTACATTCATCACATTATGAAATTAAAGGGGAATTTGGGTTCATCATATTGATGAATTTTTCATAATATTGATGAACAAAGTTGATGAATGATGAACAACATCATATTGACGAAATCGGTTTCATCAAACTAATGAAAAAGTTCACTGGACTAAAATTGTTGATTTTTTCATCACATTGATGAACTTTTTCACTACTATGGTGTACCTTTTTTTTTCAGTGTAGTTGAAGCGTTCCAAAGGGAAAACATCTGGAACAATTTTGGAGTAACTTTACACGCAGATGAAAAATGCAACTTTTTTAAAGCATGCATTGCCGATGAAGACTTTTCATTCTGCGTATTTGCCTCAGAAAATATTATAAAATTGATGCAGATGAATATTCCTGTGGCAAACCGCAACTTCTTGGCGGATGGAACCTTTTCAGTGGTACCTGTTGGATGTTTTAACCAACTTCTGATTATATACGTTGAATATTTCGAAAAGGTAATAATATGTATATAACTAAATCGCCCTCGGCGGACGGCGCGGTCGACGCGATGCCGGATATCAGAAAAGGAGCCGGACAGGCCGGATAACGAATACTAACCGGATATCCCGAAATCTCTAGCGTCAAGTAATAAAGTGTATAGCAGTGCTGCCGTTATTTAATTTAAAAAGAGCTTACCACTTAAAATTCCTCTAGATTTCACTGTGAGGAGTCGAAAGCGGCGACGTAGTGCGGGGAAAACCCAGTTAACTGCCAAGTTGTGCCAGTGAAGTCGTCTGAGTGGTTGAGGAGATCAACAATAGTGCCACGTATCGGGTCCAAAACTATCCTATCTTTTAAGCTACAACCAACCATACACATCCGAAACTATCCTATCTTTTAAGCTGCAACCAACCATACACATCCGAAAAATTTCATTAAAATCGATTGAGTTGTTTGAGAGATCGACAACAGGGCCACCCATCGGGTTCGAAACATGCCTTACAAAACAGATTGGGTATATACCGTCAGAATACGATTACAAATGAACCTACAAACCTCAGTTGCACCTCAAAAAACAAGCAGACGAACAACAGTTTTGCTAGACAAAATAGGACTTTGACCTTTTGAATAGCATACCCTACCCTAACCTAACCAGCCCTTCTAATCCGAACTAACCAGCTCTAATCTGAGCAAGTTTCAATATCGTCCTACTTGTGTAGGGGCACTGGAAAGACATTGTACCTATAAAATGCAATAACACCGAAAATTAGCCAAAAGCAATCTACTTGCCCATGTTCACTATGTCACGGTTGCAATATTTTCTGGGAATTGTCCAACACGTCATTTACATAAATCGAATTGCATTTGAGGTCTATGAATGCAGAAGACGGTAAACAAAATGCCAATTCCACATGCGACACACTGTTGTAACCGATTAACCTTGACCATGAGTGGTTTTGTTTGGCCAATAACAAAAAGAGAAAAAATATGAAAATATGAATGACCAAAATCAATTAATTAAAATTGCGGCTGTCGATTTGTATTCTTTGGGTAGATGCGGGGTATGCAAAATCAATAAGAGTGTTCACATAATCGATTTATTTCCATCTGTTGGTACGAATAAATGTATCTTCACTCGGACAATATGTCACAATCGGACTTAATAATAATTTATTGTTAAACGACGCATCATCAGAAATATGTTGTAGGTCACAACAAGTAGCAAATTTCGTCATTGTGAGTTTTTTTTTTTGACTTAAATTGGTTATATCGCGCAATAAAATCAAATATTTTGTCTTTTTGTAACATAATAATTTTGAAAACTTCAAGCTACCGTGCAACTTCGGGCCAACTATTTCGGCTGGTGATTTACACTGATGAAAACTTGGTAGCACTGATTGGATCAAGCGCTGATGATTACGTGCCGTGGTCGACCAAAAATGTTTCCTGTTTCGCCTGTTTCAGAAAATTTAAATTCTACTAAATCAATTGACCGATTATGATGAAATAAAAACTAAATGTTGCTCCATTAAGCTCTAGTTTATGTCTAGTTTGGTTTGGGTGAGTAGTTTTAATGTGAAGTCGTAACAAAGGGACATACAAACAAGCAATTTTACTGCACATCGCTCAGTTATCGCACATTTATTTAATAAGGAGATGGGGAACAGAAATAAGGAATATATCTGTTAGAACGTTATCTATTTATGATAAATTTAAAGTAACAGGCCAAAAGAAGTCATCCGATGTTGTTTGGCTCTCATTTTTTTTTTCTAAATGAAAAACTTCAATTCTGTTTTTTGATTAAGTTTATTTGAACCTTTAGAATATTATTGGTCAAGTCGAGAAGATGCTATCGGCCGTCACAATTGATTGTCATACGAGCTCGTTTAATGGCATTTTCATCACTTCGGCGAGAACTTCGGGCGACAGATTCTCGCACTCGTGTCGAATGTTGTCCTTGAGGGCTTCTAGGGTCTCGGGGTTTTTCACGTAAACACGGGACTTCAAAAAACCAAAAAAAAAAAAAAAAGAAGTCTGGAACGGTTAAATCGGGCGATCTTGCGGGCCTGCAAATCGCCAAAACGAGAAATGAGGCGACCCGGGAACGCCGCCTTCAGAATATCGGTTGTGGATCGCGCCGTGTGTGCCGTAGCTCTGTCCTGCTGGAACCACATGTCTTCCAGTCCTAATTCGTCCAATTACGGAAGAAAAAACTCGGTTAACATTGCCCTATAGCGCGCACCGTCCACTGTTGTCGTTTGACCAGCGGCGTCCTCGAAAAAAAATGGCCCGATGACTCCTCCAGCGTGAACAGCGCATACCATGCAGCAACTTTGAGCGGGTGTAATGGCTCCTCGTGCATTACTCGTGGATTTTCGGTGCCCCAGAAGCGATAGTTTTGCTTGTTCACGTACCCGCTGAGGTGGATTTGAGCCTCATCGCTCATTACGATTTTGGTCGAAAAATCGAAAATTCGAAATTATTCCGCGTTCTTGGGGAGTGTATCGCTCCATGGCTTGTTACTTGTATTCTACATCTACATCTAGTCCACAAATGTCAAAACAGATTTGACATTGGCGGCCATTTGCAAAAATAAGAGCATCTTCAATAGGGTGATCTTTTTTGGCCCACCTTGTACATAAAAAATTCTGAGACGAATATCTCGTACTATGAGGTGGGGGAATGAAGAATAAGGTACAACTACGAACTTTATGCAACTCTAAAGGTTCTTAGCGAACAGAGCCACAACACCACAACAATCCATTTGTTCAACCATCGATTGCCAGCAGCTGTCACATTGGCTTTTTCCGGTCTCTTTTCTATTTGACAGCAACGGCGAGCAGAAGTTTGTTTTTTACACGTACCATAAATCGAGTTTTAGTACTTTATTCTTTTGGTTCATCGGATTTAATCCTTTCATTTATACAAAGACGTGGTTGTTGTATGTCAAAAAAGCCAAAAGACGTCGACTGACTTCCGTGAATATCTTTTTTTTTTTTTCATAGGTCGTTACGAACAAGCCCAGAATTTATAGTCTTAAGGCAGCAGGGTAAACTTCTTGAACATAACAATAATATGCTATACTAGTCACTGTCAAGATAGGCCTCTTCAAACATATCTCATGCGTTTTTATTCATTTTTCGGTGTAAGATAAGATGCAGAAAATGCTAACACCACTTCAGTCCTTAAAAATATATATTCTAAGTTAAGCCTATCGATCAGGTGGTTCATTTCCAATATTACCGGTTAGTAACTCGATCGTACCTACTGACGCCATGTAATCATTTAGAAATGTTGTGTTCCCTGATAAACACCTTTGGTCAGTCATTTATAAATAACACAGTTGATATTTATTTCATGTAATAAAACTAATATTGCTAAAGTCTTAAATTTGGCTTTGGCAAAAAAAAAAAAAACAACAAAAAACACCACAGCGTGTGCGTAAGCAAATCTAATCGCATTACTCACTTCAAGTTGCAATGTCTACACACTAAGTTAGATAATAGAAATAAAATTATCTCATAAAATCAATAAAACAATAATTACTCAAAGTTTTTATTCCGGTTCAGCGACAAGGGAAAAAATTTTAATTATCCTCCACTTGCA
Source organism: Cheilosia urbana (assembly GCA_946477585.1). Taxonomy (NCBI): domain Eukaryota; kingdom Metazoa; phylum Arthropoda; class Insecta; order Diptera; family Syrphidae; genus Cheilosia; species Cheilosia urbana. The sequence continues at coordinate 162,322,034 of OX297853.1, forward strand.
TCGTGTGCTGGCGGTTTATTCATAGCTGGAATCATATGCCTCAATTAACACTGTTTGATCTAATTAATCAATTAACATAGCTGCAGTGTCGTTGCTCTTTTATCTACACAAATAGTGTTATAAACACTACACTGAAAAAATTCTCGTTCATAATATCAATGAATGCGATTGATAGAATTGAAATTCCTACATTCAATGCAATATTCATTAACGCAATGTACAAATTCTTGAATATTTTGCTTGGTTTTATGAACAAAACATTGCCTTCATGAAACTGGATTCAATAATAATTGCACTTCTAAATGGTTGTTGCAAAATTATGTATCCGAATTTCAATGAAGTTGTTCATAAATGTATGAACGATTCTTAAACGCATCGTTGTGGATTGTGTCATTTTATGAATGAGAACATTAAATGCATGAATCAATTTATTGGTTTTATGAAGGCGACAATTATTTTAATGTATTATTTCATTGAACTGCAAGCTACAACCGTTATGAACAATGAGTCATTTTTAAAATAATACATTGTGCAATAAAATACAATACAAATTTAGTTATGAAACAGGCCGCTACACATAAATATATATAAATATAATACGGTTTTAGGTTCAACATTTTTCATACTCTTTAAGTAATTTTGTACTTAAATGTATTTAAATTTACATTGAATCAATGAATTCGTTCATAAAGGTAATGAGAGGCTTCATGTAGGTATTTAAAGCCTTTGTTCATATAAACTATGACATTTTACATAAATTCAATGAATTTGTGCATACGTTCGATGAATAAATACATAAACCCAATGAACGTTTTCCTAAAGGTCTAACAGACTTGATGAAAATATTCATAATTACAATGAATGGATACATTGCATTCATGAAAGTCTACATAAGCAAAGGGAAAATTTTTATTAATTCTATACATTGCTTTTATGAACAAATTATGCATCTTATGAAAGTTTCATACCCTGATGAATATTTTCATACACGGAATGAACGGAGATACATTGATTGAATGAACTCCTACTTTAGCTCAATTTCAATGATTTTTTCATACTTTCAATGCATTTTTTCATTGGAATCATGTACCTTTTTGGTTCAGTGTACAAGGAGAACATATTATACACAATCACTCTGTCAAAGAGACTAGGCACTAGGTATAGCCAAAACTTAAAGTTCGCCTGCCTACACGGATTACGCAACAACAAGGTTATTTCGGATTCGGATACACGATCACGATTGTTCTGTTTGAATAATACATTAAATACGAAATTTAAACATTTCATGCCTCTCGTTCGTTTACTCAATTTAATTCGTTCGCATTTTCTTGCGTAATGAAATATAAACATAAATATAAAAAAAATATTATTCAAAACTTGTTGTATGTGCAAGCACGTGTTCCAGCCCACAGAATAAAAGGTACCACTCCCAGCAAAAAATCAAAATACACGCACTTACAAAAGTGTACATTACTCATTTAAATGTGCGAAAGTTGTTTGGTAAATAAATTTTTTTGTTTGTGGATCTAGTCAATTCTTCTTGCTTCATGGTGTAAACATGCGTTTTTTAAAGTGCCAAGGTGCTAGTGCCAATTGAAATTAAGCCCGGTTTTTTTTTATGAATGAATATCTGTAAATAACATATGCACACATGGAGGGGGAAAAATGTGATAATTTCTCAGATCAATTGAGCAGGTACTCAGGGACACGGAACAAATTGTACGGTGACAATGTGGGACCTTGAAAAGTTGTTTGAGCTCCAAATGAATTTCGTTTTAATCGTAAAGGTTACTGAGGTTAAGGGCTAACAACGGACTGTAGGCAATCGACTGACAAATATGCTAGAAATGATTAAAATTTTAATAGACTTTGTATTTCAAATTAGACTATGTTTACACGTTTTTAATTAGCCGGCACAACTGCCCTTTTGCCATAAACGTGCGGAATTTAGCATGCCCTCAAAAGTTTCATTTAAAATACGCTCGTTTTCAATTCAGAAATGATCGGAACTGCGTTAATTTGAAACAATTTGTTTTTTTTTTTTTGGCATTCACATTCGCTCTACTAAAATCGCAAACAGAAATCAACATCAGACTTGGTACCAATATGTCCTTCAGAAAGAACAAGTAGCTATACGTACAGAGTGATCGTGTCAGACAATCACCCCTATAGAGGTATCCGTTCGGAGCGGAATTTTTGACCTTATTTCCTACAGCCGTCCCATTACGTGGAATCGCGTTATAACTTACTTTTGACAGCTATACGGCACATTTTTTCCAAAGCTCACCGGCAGCGGAATATTTGCATGTGAAGTGATTTAGATTTTTTTAAGATTAAATGACTTTTTTTATTAATTTCCTTAAATAATTTTTATTTATATTTATATACAAAATCAATAAAAGCATGGCATTGCCGTCATGTGAACTGAACGCGTTTATATGCTTCATTTATTTTGTTCCGAAACGGATACTTCGAACGCAATTTGAGTTCCGAAAGGATACCTCGGGGTGAATAGTTTAGTTTTTTTTCGGAGCGAGTTTCTTATTAAATTTCAATAAAAGGTTGCAGTCACTTTATCTACACTCAATTTATTTTGCAACTTTGAAGTTGTCAGGTGTGGACGAGGTTAGAAAGGGGTTAGATATACATTTATTAATTTGCTGCAACGTCATTGCAGCAGACAAATTCCTGATTCTTGGTAAAGAAAAACTAATAAACAACATGAGATCAACTTCGAATGTCTGTTTGAGACCAACTTTGACTGTCTGTTTATAAAGGGTATTTTTTTTAGAGGTTGTTCTTCTATTTAGCAGCACTTTTTTCAGCGTAAACCAATATGCCAGCTAATTAAAACTCATTTTGGTTTGCTATTTTACAATTTCACCATTAAACTAGAGTTACAGACGGTGTCCGTTCTTAGCTGCTGCAAAAAACTAGTATACAGCCGTGGTATCTTTACTAGCCAAAGGCAGTTTAAGGTCAACACCATCCGGCTCGAAGGACAATATTCTGAGCTGTGGTGTACTCAGAATTAAATTGCTTTAAGATGTTGTCTTAAAACAATTGAGAGAAAAAAAGCCAAGATACGTTATATTTATATTTAATACTTTGTCGTTGGAGTGTTTTGTGTTGGGAACCAACATCATCAGACGCCATCGCAGTCCTTCTGTATCTTTTACACATCCACCACAACTCGATCAGACTCAGAGAACTAATCATATTTATTAACAGACATCGCCTCAAATAATAGATCTCAAAATTAGTGTTTGAATACCGAAATGGGCAGGCTACGATTGATAAATTCAAGGTTACCTACCTTTATTTGGGTTACAGGGCATAGTTTGGGTAAATCCTTCTTCCTTAAGGGAACTAATACGACCTTTTCGAATTTCCTAGAAAAGTCACTCTCCAGATCTCCTCTTCAGAAAACTTTGATAACCGGGTCATTTGAGTTGTGAAAGAAAAAAAACGGCGCACTTGGGTTTTCCAAAACGCCTACAGCCTACACCTTAAAAAAGGAAGCATAAATGAGACATAAGGCGTCAACAATCACAAACAATAGCTTTGCGGTTGTTGCAAAGAGTACAATAAAACACCATTGTCATTAGACTGTCACTTTATTACTGACTCTTAAGAGTGCCTGCATACATGATCTTATTTGCAGAAAGGGTTATGTGTGTGAGTCATATGAACATATATATGCGCATGTTGTATTTACATATGTACACACTCCATATCTCCCCCTTTTTAAAACGATATAAAAGTAATATAAATGTTTGATAAGTTACTAACTGTCATAATTCAAGAAAAGTACAATTATTCAATATTCAGCTTATTCTATAATTTCTATTTTAAGATATTGAAAGGAACATATTCAATAAATTACTTAATGTCTAATAATTCCATAAAAAAAAAATACATACAAATTTCAAATGTTTCTTATTTGTTGTGTAACTTAAGATTTAAGATGCTTAAATTGAATACGAATTTTAATATTAACATCTAAATATTCTACCACTTCTTGTTTTTGAAACTGTTGTGTTCGGTAATTCAGTTGGTCGAATTGTTAAACTTGACTCGGGATTTGATCTGATATAACTACTGTTTCGCCTATAAATGTGTTTGTTTTCGTCTTCGATAACGTACGAGCGCGGTGTAGGCCCTTTTTTTAAAATTTTTCCACGGACCCATTTGTCTGATTTTTGCATGTAAATAGGTTGACCATTCTGAAAAGTATTTCTAGATTTAGCATGTTTATTGTAATTGTTAGTATATTGTTTAATTTTGTTAGCAAATTGTTGATCGACGCCTTTATTTAGTGTCGGGATCAGTAGTTTCTTACTGATTGGTAATTTAGTACGTAAACGTCTATTATTTAAAAGTTGTGAAGGTGAAAATGTCATGTCTTTTACTGGAGCGTTTCGGTATTCTAGTAACGCTATACATAAATCCTCATGGGTTTTACTTTTCTTGAGTATTGATTTTACGATGCCTACTGCCCTTTCTGCCAAAGCATTTCCTTTTGGATATAATGGACTGCGCGTTCTTAATTCAATGTTCCAATTTTGTACAAAAACTTTGATCTCCCTAGCTGGGAAAGGATTATTGTCGGCAATTATAACGTTTGGTATTCCATGTTCCGCAAAGATCTCCATCCAATGTCTTTTTATTTCCGCTGCCGATTTATTTTTTAACTTTCTCACATCAATCCATTTTGAAAAATAATCAATAGTAACTAAGTAATTTTCATTTCCATATTCTGCAATATCTGAAGCAATTTTTTGCCATGGAAGGGTAGGCATTTCTTGAACCACCATTGGTTCTTTTTGACAACGATGTTGAAATGTTTGGCAAATATTGCAACTCATCACAATATTTTCAATATCCTTATCCATCCCAATCCAGAATATTATTTCTTTAGCCCGTTTTTTAGTTTTAGAAATTCCAAAATGACTCTCATGAAGTAACTTTAACATTTTATTTTTCATTGACTCTGGGATAACTATACGATTTTCAAAAAAAAGGATTCCCTCATTCAAAAACATCGAGTCTCTTATTTTGTAATACGGTTTTATATCATCACTACATTTTTCTTTTGATTTTGGCCAGCCATCTAAGCAGTATATCATAATTTTCTTTAAGACTTCGTCTTTTCCCGTTTCAATCCGCAATTCATTTTCTGAGCTCTCCGTAACATCCACACTTAGTACTGTTTCCATTATACCTTTTTCTTCCTTACTTTGCTCCGCTTTCAAATAGTGTCTAGATAAGTAATCCGCTACATGCATGAATTTGCCCGGAACCCATTCCAATCTAATATTGTAATTCCACAGTTTCATTAGCATTCGCTGTAGCTTACTGGAGGGAACTTTGTGTATTTCTTTTTTGATTAATGATGCCAACGGCTTGTGATCATTTTGGATTGTAATCATTTGCCCATATATCCAATAATGAAACTTCTTTATTGCGAACAAGACGGACAACAATTCTTTTTCAATCTGCGCATATCTTGTTTCCCTTTCTGATAAAGCTCTACTCGCAAATGACACAATTCTATTATTCTGAATTAAACAACAGCCAAGTCCACTTTGACTTGAGTCGCTTTGTATCAATATTGGACTTTCCGGATTAAACGGTGCTAGCGCTACTGCTCTACATATCTCTGTTTTGATTTTATCCACTACTAGACTATGCGATTCAGTCCACACGAATTTCGAATCTTTCTTTAAAAGACATCTTAAAGGAGAACTTAGTTCAGCTAGGTTTGGAATAAAGTTCCTAATATAATTTATGACACCTAGGAACTTTTGAACTTCCATTTTATTTTTTGGCATTTCTAACTTCTTAATGCTTTCAATCCTGCTCTCATCAATCTGAATATTTTTTCCGTCAAATACCAGTCCCAAATATCTTACTTTAGGTAAACAATACTGAAATTTGTCTAAATTAAATTTGATATTTTTTTCTTGTGCTCTTATAAACACGTTTCTTAAATTGTTATCATGTTCATCTTTAGTTTTTCCCATAACCAAAATATCGTCTATGTAGATCATTACCCCTGGCAAGTCGCCGAAGCTATTAGTGTTCATTCTCTGAAAGACTTCTGGTGCCGTGGTAATGCCAAACGGAAGACGATTGAACTGATAGTTACCAAAAGGGGTCGCAAAAGAGCATAGCTCAGCCGAATGTCTATCTAGCTTCACATGCCAGAATCCATTTTTTATGTCCAAAACGCTAAAGTACTTCGAATCTCCAATTCTCGATGTTATTTCTTCCATAGAAGGCAACAGAAACTTTTCCTTTCTTATACTTTTATTTAATTCCATCGGATCTAAACACAGTCTTATCGAACCATCAGTTTTTTTCACTATGACTAAGTTGGACACCCAATTCCTCGGTGTTACCACTGGAGAAATTATACCAATGTCCACTAATTCTTCCAACTTTGCCTTAAGTTTTTCTTTTAGTTTCATTGGGACCCTTCTCGGTGCCTTAATTGAACCTTTGGCACCTTCGACTAATTCAATTTTGTGAGATTCTGGAAAACAGCCGATCCCAACGAAACTATTTTTGAATGCTTTCAAAATTTTGTCTTTCGTGTTCAATTTTTGATCTATCCTATTTATCGTATCAACTCTTTGAATAAGCTTCAGACTCAAACATGAGTATAACCCCAAAACCGGTACATAATCATTTGAAACTATTATAAAATGTTCAACACTTACTACATTCTTAAACATGCAAACAAAGTCACAGCATCCCAATGGCACTATTTGGTCACCTCCAAATGGATATAATCTGACGCTTGTTGGTTTCATCTCCTCATGTTCCTTTAGTTGTTCGAATATTTGCTTGGTAATTATATTCGCGTCCGATCCCGAGTCAAGTTTAAATTCTACGAAGCTATTATTTATTCTGATTCGCTCATGCCATCTAGATTTTATAGAATAACCGTTATTAGTACAAAGAGAAAAACAAAAATATTCATTTTCATCACCTATTTGATTAATTGCATTAACTCTTACGGTTTTATTATATTTACTTCTACATGCTATTGCAATATGATTTTTTTTATTACAGACCTCACATGTTTGCCCATAGGCAGTACATAACCCTTTCTTATGTGATGATGCACAATATAAGCAATTATTTACATAACTCGATGTTCCGCTTCTGTTCCTACCATACAATTGCTTTGTCTCCTTTCGGTCTCCACTGTAGTTGCTGTCTTTGTTATCCCGTTCATATCGGTATTGATTCTGATTGTTGGTGTATGTGGATTTCTTCTCACTTTTTCTGCCTGTTCTCACCTCCCACACTTTTGATTCTTCATCCGTCCTTTCCCTTGCTGTCTCTTTTCCTGCCAATCGTACCATCATCACCGCTTTGTCATAGTCCAAATCTTCCGTTTTGATGAGTTTATCCCGCAATGCCTTGTCAGCGATTCCCATGACTATTTTATCACGTAGCATATTACTTTCTTCCGGAAATTTACAAGGTCTAATCAGTTTACGCAAATCGATTAAAAAGTCCTCAAACGCCTCTCCCGTCTCCTGTTTTCGTATGTAAAACATATATCTATCATACAGTGTGTTTGATTTGGAAGCGCAATACTTGTCAAATGATTGGAGCACATGTTCCAGTTTTTTTGAATTTTCTTCAGATATTTCAAATGTTTTAAATGTTTTTCTTGCTGATTCCCCGATTTGGTTTAGAAACACAGCTATTTTCTTCTCATCTGGTTCCTTATCCAGTCCCGCTGCTATGAGGAATATTTTGAAATTATCTTTAAAATCTGCCCAGTTTTCTGTGGGGTTATTAGTAATGTCTAAGTCGTCCAGTTTTTTAACGAAGTCCATGGTTTGATGTAGTACACTTGGTTTTATGCAATGTATCTGTTCACTTATTGTAGGGTCACAATTGTCTTCTTTACTATTTGTTCCTTTGCACGATTCACTTTTACACCTCGATCGCAAAAACATTTTAGATTTTCGGTACTTTTTCCGACTGCGCCATGTTGCAAAGAGTACAATAAAACACCATTGTCATTAGACTGTCACTTTATTACTGACTCTTAAGAGTGCCTGCATACATGATCTTATTTGCAGAAAGGGTTATGTGTGTGAGTCATATGAACATATATATGCGCATGTTGTATTTACATATGTACACACTCCATAGCGGTAGATAATAGACTCTGTCTACTTCTATCCTGCTATCAAGTCTGAAAACGTTATATGATCTTGTGAAGCGCCGTTTTTTCAGCAGAAAAGACAACACCAACACATTGACTGCATCTCACCAAATAAAGGCTTTACCGGCAATGAGGTGCATAACTCTGTTTACATGAAGCACCCTAAGAGTAAAGAATCCCATGAATGACGAATCATGTTTTGAAGCTAAATGTGTCACAAAATCCTCTTCCGAACAAGTAAGAAGTTCCTGTACAAAACGTTATTAATATCGGTCTTGCTCTATGGATCGTTTAATTTAGAATTTGTCCTTGATCTTTGCGCAAAAAAATAAAATATATTCGGTCTCGCTTGCGTTTGCAAGTTTTCAAAAAGATGATTTATAGAACTGCTTTGGCACAACGTTTTAGACATTTCAGACTGGGATGATTGAAAGGGGCTTGTTGGTTGAGGTGCACTTAAGAAGTAGAACTCTGTCTCTCTCGTAATAGATTTTATTAGCAATCCTAAAAAAATACTATCAACAGCAATGTACAACTGCAGACAAACACTTTTCCTTTTTTGAAATACCAAGGGAATACCAACCTAATAAGTACGATAAACCAAAGTTGATAGGCAACATTTTACGATAACCTTAACCTTAAATTATCAGTTTTCCCCCATTAAAAGACGTTTACATTTTCTCTCGACATGTTGACCTCCAATTGCAGATATGTAGCTTCTCCCAACAGTCTATTTAAAACCATTAACTGCGTTATTTGGGGGAAACCCTCTCAAGTTCGATCACTCGGATCTTCTATTGATTAGACACCTTGCACCTGAATGGAGCTATACAAACAGGATTACGCCAAAGTGTAAGCCTAACATATAGCAGACCGACTAATTTCACTTTGATAGGGGGCTCGTCATTGACAGTGAGTCATTCGGAAACGATAACAAAATACTATAATGAGCTGTCAACATGTTATTTTAATGACAAATTGTGATACCATTACACACCAGCTTTACATAAATACACAGAGTATTTATATACTCTCGTTATCAACTTCTATAATTGGGCGATACCCCCGACACCCTAGGCGATAATCCAGACCTTCCAACAATGGAGTCAGTGTTTCAAGAAAAATGTTTGCGCAAAAATAAAACCACACCAACAACAAAAGCCAAACAAGTTCGAGCCTCTCGACGAATTTAATCTCCATTCTCAGGGGTCAATGTGCTTACCTACTTTTCGTGAACAGTTAGATCACGAGCACTAGACGTACGACAAATCCGATGCTGGCCAGGGCTCTATAGGGTGTAGCTTATTATAATAACGAGCGCTTATAACCAGTTAAGGGAAAAGTAGACGAACTACTGTGACCAGTTTTTGTTCGGTATTTTAATGTCCTCCATCAATATGCAAATGAAAGGGAAGACTTCCTCCCAGTCAATGGTCGTCTGTTTATTGTAGAACTTTTCTTTGTTTATGTTTCGAGGGGCTCCTTTCAAAGATGTCACCTGCTTACAATAATTAAACGTGGCTCGGTCAAAAATGAAAATCTTGCTGAATCATGGGTTCCACTTTCTTCATTATGAATCTGTAAAGAGGAAATTACCAAAATCAAGATTAGTCTCCGCCAACTGACCCGACCGGTGCCGCTTCGTCCACTAAAGAGTCGACGTTTTTGCGGGGCGAGTTATGTGCGCCGTGCGGCTGTCCATGACTTTCATCAAATAAAAATCCGAAACTCAATGGAATTTCAAAATGTGTTTTTTTCTTTTTTCATTGATTACAGTTTTAGGTTTGGATTTTGGAAGAGGAAGAGGTTTTGCCGACTATTAGTGACGTGGAAATGTTGATTAGCGTGTGTGTCTCTTGTTTTGGGTTCATTCATTGGCTGGTGGCCATCACACGATTTGAACCACTTACCAAAAAGTAACAGGGGAAAGCATTATTCTTCACCAACTTTGTGCGTAGTTGGTGTATTAGGTATGCGTTTTGTTTTTGTTGCTGTCACTTGGTTTCAGTTTCCTGGTCGTGGTTTACTGAGTTTGTTTTTGTTTCTTTCTTTTTTTTCGCCAACAGTGCCCGACACTTAAAGCATGGTCATGCACGTAATTTTTTGTAATTTCTTTTCTAATTATTCACGGTACTATAAACAAATTTTGCAGTATTTTTTTGTTTAAATATTGTGCGTACTTAGTTTAGGCGTAATTCGTAAGCATTGCACAAGTTTAATTACAAAAAGTGCAAACAAAATTGCGCATATCAGATGAAGGGAGCACGGGCCATAATTAGATTTGGTGTATGCCAATCACAGCGCATGCGACTGTATTTTGAGTGACTTTGAGTGCCTTGGGAGGCAGCAAGTTTAACAGTAATGAGTAATGACATAAAATCATGTTTCCAGTAAAGCCGATACCATGGGCATTAACATTATAAATTTGTAGGTGTGTTTTATTTTATTACAAAAAAAAGTTCCATACATCTAGGCGATCATAATACCTTTAATCCCAACTTGCTTATGTCAAAAGCGTATAGTACAAGCTTCAACATTATTTGTTAGTGCTTGTAGACTAGATTAGATTATGAAGATCTCATTTATTACTCCGCTGTTTGTCATAAAAAGTGTCTACCGCTTTTTGTGAGCTGGCAGCTATGCCCGGTAAAGTTTGGTGACGACGCGCTGGCGTGTTCTTCTCGAGCCATTGCGATTTCGACTTTAAATTTAAGAATTTTACTATATTTTCCATCCAAATTCCATTTGTGTTCCACTAATTCAAAACAGAAAAACATAGACGCGTCGAATTTTCATATTTCAAAGCTCTGGTCCCACTCAAAATAATTAATTGCAAGCGGCACAAATGGGCAAACACGTTTTGTTGACTGACATTGATTATGAGTTATGACACTTGGAACCACTTATTGTTAATAAAATACGATGGGCAATGGTGTCCCTTTGCCGATTGAGAGCTATCACTTAATACAAACGCACTTTGGAATTTACTTTCCAACCACATTGACTAGAACTCGAGCCAAGTGAATACAACTTCGCAAATGGACTGTTGCAAATATACCGCCAACAAGTGGAGTGTCAGCACCTGGTCAGCACAAAAGCGTATTGCCGTATTCTCGTCTGTTGTACTATCTCACTTTCAGTACTTAAAACACTTGTTTAAATTCAGTGCCCTTACCGATAAACATTTTAAGTTTCGATTCCAAATTGTATTACGTCAGTGGCTATATTTTCCATACAAATTTTGCAATTGTGAGCTTCCATAAATTAAAAGTCGAGACTAAAATTTGTTAGGTAGGTATTAGGTAGTACGTCGCATTGACAGGAACGCCTTTTGCCTAGGCTCTTTCTATATTTTGAAGTAGGTAGGTATATTGTTCTAATTTAATCGACTCCCATTAAGATAAGATATATGTAGTTGGCTCCAAACGACTGGTAATAATTTGCATTTCCATCTCAACACATTGCAACAAACGTCGATTTACCATACTGCTTCCAGTTGCTTGCGTTAAACGGTTAAATTCAAAAAGTGCATTCAAATAAAGGCTTCGGTTCGCCCCCCTCATTCATTATCACATAACAGATAGCTACACTTCCGTATTAAACACATGCCACCTTCCACAGACAAAGCATATTACATATTTGCACGTCCATCACCCTTTTTACTCTCATAAAATTTGAAAATTGTTCACCCCTTGTGGCGGCTGTGCGGTTGGTTGGTATTTCACAATAATGATGTTGAACATATATGTAGATATACGGCTGTCGTCTATACATGAAGACATGCGGGTTATTGTGCTTGTATTCAGCATAAATACCTTACCAGTTTAATTAGAATTCTTCTCAAATTGGATTTAAATGATGGACCCACCTTGGTTAACTAAGACCACTCTATACACGTTGGGTCCGCAGAATGCTAGAATTTTAACTTTTACCAAAAATCTATCACCAACAGCGAAATGCATATTAATGCAGATAATATTCACTGGAAAACAGGTCGGATAAGCCAAAACATACATTATACACACATGGATTCGACAGGTAGGTATATCATTTCATTCAGACATGTTTCCCGATTGTAAACCGGTTAGCTATTGTTATATGGGGTTGGCACATAAATTTTGATTAGATACCTACATATTTAAAAGTTTAAAACGTATTGCATTGGGGTATGCAAACAAGTTGTTCTTCCATAGACCACTTCAACCTCTGTAATAATTTTCAACATAAATGGATGTTGTTTGCTCCCCAATTTGCCGAGAATCCCTGATAGACGCAGTAACTCGCTTATTCCAGTCACGATCATCAGAAAGATTCTCAACGAGTCCTAGGAGTAGCTATAAGGAAGGAACTAACGTATTGTATAGGTATGGCATATTAGATCATCATTTTTGCTTTTTCAAATATGTTTTACTTGTATGTGTATGTGATTGGTCTATGGAATAAGCGAAATCGCAGCCAGAATAAACGTTTGTCTGACTTGCAATAATGATAACGCTATTTGCGAAGAAGCTTATCTTTTTAAACGTCACACCCAAACGCAATAGAGAGGAAGATGATATCGCCTCAGATTAGATTATCGAAATGCACTGCTGGAAGCAATTGGCCCAAGTCCGCTATAGATGAAGAGGCGTATGTTTTAAGGCCCAGATCCACTCCGGACTGTAACTAAAATAGTAAGCCAAGCCTGACCCATCGATTGCATTGAGTTTAGAAGTACTTTAGTAAGGACTTAGTTGTCCTGGCCATACATTTGGACATCTAACCTCCTTTTTAGCACGTTCGGGTTACACATTATTGTTGTAAATAAACGAGCAATCAAATTGCTTTTACATGGGTGGATCATTCACAATGTACCTACCTTCTATCGCTCCATTAAATTTTGTTCTGACCTTGTGCATAAAAATACATACGACGGCCTTGCCCCAAATCAATTACGATACGATTACGAATTATCAAGTAGTTTTGTGTACAGTCAGAGTGCAACGACTCAATTCTGCCCACCATGTTACATCAATTACAGCACTGCGCTCATTTTGTCTATTATAACGCTACAAAAATCACTAAAATTGCCATAAACTTCGGAATTAGTTAATTAATCAAATTTCTAGTGAGATTCTTCAAATTTCCTCCTATTGAGGTTGGGTTAGGTGCCTATGCCTACACCAATTCTGAGTTTTAGCGAAACAGAAATAGCGCGCGTACGATAAATGAAACACAGATATACCTAAAAAAAAAAAAAATACCGATAAAAATTAAACTCACTCTTTTGATGAACTACTTATTTTTACAAAACGAAAATCACACTGCAAAAGCTCCCGCAAACTGCACCCTTATTAGTTGGAAAAAATTCACACTATACATCACGGAACCTGATAAATCACAAGCTTACAAAAAAAAAAGATATATGGGAAATGCAACAAATGATGTCATCACAATCACAAGTCAGAAATGCCTGGCAAGGGCAAACTCCTGTCCACCTGCCACCTCCCGTGTTTTGGTCATATTTTTTCACCTCAAAAAAGAAAATTCTTCCTTTTGCAATAGAAATGTCAAAATATTTTCAATACCACTTGAACATCTCTGCCTGCACACTCCTCCAGTCATCTCCTTCACTCCAATTGGGAATTTCCCGTTAATTAATCGAATTGAAAAAAAAGTTATTTGTTCGAGGGTTCCAATCAGGTTCCAATTCCAATTCTACAATGTATAATCATGGCGCAGACAGGTACCGCTTAGGCGCTTAACTGCACCGCTACGCTATAGAACGATAACAGCCAGAGCCAGGTATTGTTTGAGGAGAAAGTTTTGGCATGTGTGATTGCGAATATTATGCAAATGTCAAGTGGATGTGGATGTACGAATTTCTGTGAACCAAAACCCTAGATCAAATGACAGGGATGATCTAATAAGACTGTCATATACTACTGAAGAGCGAGCAAGACACAAAAACACGGTATGGGAAAAATTAACCAACACAAAATCTGGGCTACCGGCTGTTTTCCTCTCTTCCGCAGGAAGTTAGAATAGGAAAGAGCTGTCGCCTTTCCTTCAATTATGTTGTTTGACGTGCGAGTGCGATGACTAACGAATTTTCTTCCGTCTATGCAGAAATTCTTTTTTTGCTAAATGAAAACTTACACAAAATTATGATGACTTGTGGAATTAACTGAAGGAATTGCACTCACAAACGAATGAAAAGAATCCGAAATTGAAGCGCTTTTTCGATTTTTAAGCGGCCGAAAAGTTGTCAATCACTTAGTGGGCGAAAGAAACTAACTCACATGTAAAATCTGGCAAAAACAGAACGAAAGCGTCGGCGACCAATAATTGCGCGGCGTGTAATTCTCGCGTTCGCGGATAAAATCAAACTCAGTCCAATTCAACCGCGGCACATTGGTTTTAAATTAATTCACTCCGCCTCGCAAGCGAACAGAACACACAGCGGCAGCAGATGGCGGTGGATCCACAATGCATACCTAGTCAAGTGAGTGCGCTGAAAAGAGCCGTCACTCTCGTAAGAATTCGGTTGGTTATGGGAAACACAAGGGTGGAAGGAAGAAAACGGCACCACTGTCCAAAGGTTAACTGTTTCTAGCCTATTCTCTATTGAACGCTTGCTTCATGTGTGTTGTGTGGAAGTAGGATGGTTATTCTATCCCATTCGAATAAACAAAAGAGATAAAACTAGGTGCAAAGTTTTTTAGGGGCTTTCGGCAAAAGTGACATTTGAAGCTACGGTAAGTACAGTAAGAGCAGAGTTTTGGATTGGATATTGTGCTGCTTAAGGGGGAGACGCAATATCTATTCAAAATTAAAAAAAAATAACTTTTTTGCATAATGGGGCATTTACACGGTCACACATTCCTATCACGGAAAATTAAAGGGATACCCAATACTAAACATCCGTCTGACTGAAAGGGACAGCATTACCTAACACGCAAAAAAACGTGATACGTTTTTTGGTCGGCCATCTTGTTTGCGTGGTAGGAATTATGGGAAAGCTATGCATGTTGATATTTTTATAGCGATGGCTTACGAAATTTCGTTTTCCTATAAAACAAAATGGCTTCCGGAAGGGATGAAGGTACATTTATTTATTAATTTCGTATAAATGATTGATAAATTGTTGGTTTAATTTACTGAAACTAGTTAACACTCTCATTTCACATATTTTAAATCGGAAATAGAAATGTTTTCATGTGATTGCAGAAATGTTGGTCGCCGGAACTTCCGCTTTACGTATCTATAATTATGGGTAGAACATCCATGACACCTTAGGCGTCTGATTTGTGATCTCATTCCTTCGCCTTTATTAGCATTGACTGCGGACAAACGGATCTCTCTGTCCCGTCTCGTGCAAAAATGCGCGTGCGTGATAGTGTAAATGCGGTTTTAAGCGGTTCACGATTCTAATGTGGTATTCGTTTGGGCTTCTTCAGATTTGCTCTCAGATTTCAGATTTTGTATGGCTAATCGAATAAAAAAACGTCGCTTGCTCTTTTTTGTGATAATATTCGTGCGATTCGAATATGTGTGGCCTTCAACACTTTTGAAACGTTTTCCATTCACTGGTTAAATTTTAAATTAAAACATTCGTAATTTGCGTCTCGATTGATTTTTAAATATTCATAAATAACCAAATTACTTAAATAAATTCACCCGATGCAATGCCTTTCTTTGCTGTAGAACAAATTCACGAAAACCTAAACGCACTCCACCAGTGTTGTCAAACTCAAACGCACTTGTGTTGTAAATCTGAGAAAATATCTAGATTCGCAAAAGTGCTCTGAAATCTGAAAAAAAATTGTTTTTTTTTTGTACCAAACGAACATAAAAACTGCTCTGAGAGCAAAAAAAGTGCTCTGAGAGTGCCAAATCGAATACCACATAACAGACCTAGTAAAATTGTGAAATTTTATTTCTTGTAATCAGATCTTGAACACACTTTTCCTCTTATCTCTTGCAAAACTGAAACAAATGACAGACTATTAACATTAAATGGCATGTCATGCCAAATTTTGTTCTAAAAAAACTTTTCTGAAACTGGTAAAAATTAGCTTTTAATTATTTTTTAGACATGCTGAAAAAAAGAAAAAATATTTCAATATTTATTGAAAGGTATGAAGCAACAAACGAAAATATTGATAATATTGACATGTTTTATTTGCATATATGGTGGAGAGTGTAAAGACAAAGATGATATCGATGAAATTATTTTTGATCTTGACGAGAAAATTCTATTCTTTTTTTTTCCGATAGCTACACACAGGAATTAATAATCTGGCCAACAACTGTTAACTTGACAAGGCTACACTTTTGGTACCTACCACAAACAAGAGAGGAGTTGCTTGAATACTAAACTAGTTTTTGTATCGTATTGTTCCGTCAGACCATTTTTGGATACCTCATAGGTACTGACTTGATTTTCTTTATTGGGGGATTTACACGGTCACACATTCCTATCACGAAAGGGACAGCATTACCTAACACGCAAAAAAAACGTGATACGTTTTTTGGTCGGCCATCTTGTTTACGTGCTAGGAATTATGGGAAAGCTATGCATGTTGATATTTTTATAGCGATGGCTTACGAAATTTCGTTTTCCTATAAAGCAAAATGGCTTCCGGAAGGGATGAACGTACAATTATTTATTTATTTCGTATAAATGATTAATGAATTGTCGGTTTAATTTACTGAAAATAATTAACACTCTCATTTCACATATTTTAAATCGGAAATAGAAATGTTTTCATGTGATTGTTGGTCGCCGGAATTTCCGCTTTACGTATCTATAATTATGGGTAGAACACCCATGACACCTTAGGCGTCTGATTTGTGATCTCATTCCTTCGCCTTTATTAGCATTGACTGCGGACAAACGGATCTCACTGTCCCGTCTCGTGCAAAAATGCGCGTGCGTGATAGTGTAAATGCGGTTTAACAAAAAATGGGAAACATGTCTAATCATAAAAATGAATTTTCCATTAAATATTTGAAAAATGGTTCACCATTGGTGACCTTTATAAAATTTGGCGCAGTATGAAAATATTTATCATGTCAATCGAACAAATTTGTAACGCCTTTTACAAACTGTTACCTTCGTTAAAATTCAGCTGACATGTGGGGCAAATATTAGGTTCGTTCGTGTACTTTTTTTTAAACGTAAAATTATTTAAAATTTGCTAAGAAACTGTGCGAATGCGACCACGTACTGAGAAAATTGGGGACGTTCGGATTCATAGTTTAGTAAGTTGACAAGCTGTCTGACTAGATGTCATTCAGTTTTGATTGGCCCAGAGTGGTCACGTGATTAGTTTTTGCAGTTGACGTTTATGGAGGGGAAGCCGACAAATCTAGTCAGGAAAATTCTGCCTGCATACTCAGTTGACATTTCGAAGAGTCAGAATTAAAATAAACAGAGTGGCCGTGGCAGAGTTCTGAAGAGTCGAAAAAAGGGCCAGTGAGAGAAAAGGGTGCCATTTCTAAAGCTACTCTGCAAATTTCGAATTTTCGCACGATATTTAACAACCATCAGTTCACATAACAGTGTAATAGTGTTGTGATAGGCAACCGTGTTACATTTTAAATGTACTTATTTGAAAATATCAATTTTTGAAAAAATTATGAGGGGTCTTTTCCAAATAAAAAAGGGCAAATCAAACAAAGGCAACGCTGACCGCGAGAATACAAAAACAATTCAACTTGCTCAGTCAACGCGTTCGGATTCCTAGTCACGACCAATCTAGTTGACGTTTTACATAAACTATGAATCCGAACGTCCCCATTGAAAAAAAATGAAAGAGAAATTCACTTCCCCTTTTTTCGTAATTTTTTACTCGCCAAATTTCGACTTACTGAAAATGAAAAATGAAGACTTACAATTAACTGAAAAGTTTGACAAGTAAAACTCTATTTACTTTCATCTTCAACGATGTCGGAGGAAGAAGTTTTAATTGAATGTTCTCCTAGAACATAATATCAGCGCATTCAAAATGGTAATTTAATAGGTATTTAGCTTATAAGAAATTCAATTCCACCTTATTTTGTAGATGCTGCATTAAGAGAAAGTGTTTGCTTATATTACGATAATGTCAAAATGACATTTCTTAAACTTTTTGTAAGAAAACCGGTCAGGTACTTCTCTTGAAATTGAGAGATTTCTCTCTCGATTTATGAGATTTGAGATTTGAAATTTTTAATTTTTCTATGCTGAAAGTACACGAAGCTTAATAAGCTATTATAACACTTTTCCAAAGAAAGCTCCCAGCAACATTCCAAACACCACCTTTCAAGCATTTTATTTATAAAGAAATTGTAGCCGTTAACAGTCCAAATCAAAAACTGGCAGAAAGCAGTCGGAAAGACTGCAAGGTACAATAATTGACGTGTATTTGTAATGTGATGTAACGTGATAGCTTTTTTGACATTTGAAATACCAATTTTTTTCCTTATATACAATGCCACAAAATTACAAAATTCACACACGCATTTTCATTTCAAAAACTAATTGCAGCTGTGAATTTATTTAGCTGTTAAGAAGAATAGCTATGCACAAAAATATTCTATAAGCATTCATGGGGTACTGGAATTTGTAGATCACAGTTGTTGTTCATGAACTTTTTGCATTGTATTTAAGGACATCAATCATGGCCAGGGTGTCAATTCCCGTTCTATGAAAAAGTGAACCGAAATTGTTTTCACCCTTTTACCCCAATTTCGATTCTCGTTCTATGGAAATGTGAAACCAAACGTCAACATTTTTCATATGAATGATTTCTTTTCACGGCCCCATTAATCAAACGCTTGCATAATGTCAGACTGACTCGGAGGAGGTGACATTAGTTGTTGTGTACTTTACTTTGTTTTAAGTCCTACAACAAAAAACAAACAAAAATGGACCAATCTTCAGAATTTGATATTGCTGTCAGTTTTGTGGTTCGAATCTTTAATTTTGCATGGATCGAACCAATAAAAAAAAAACTCCGGATTAATGTAAGTTATGGTGAAGAAAAATGGTGAGTCCCTGGCGAATCGGGGCCTTTGTTCCACTATGTGTCATGTTGGAGCTGCCTTAAAGTGTATATTTTCACCAAAATTATTGCCGGGCTGGTTCCTGTATGCGATCATGAAGAACAGAAACTTGGGTAGTCTTATGGAAATGATACACCTATATGCCTAAAAGTCTGCAAGCATCTGCAAAGTTAATCATTCTTTTGGACTACTGAATATGCAATATTTTTTTGTGGATTATAAATTGTTAATATGATTCCATGTCAAAAAGTATGCACGCAAATATAGCCATAGGTTGTTCGCATGGCGGGCAGTTTTTAACTATCTATTCAGGGGTAAATTATTTCTCCTAAAAGTAGGCATTTATAAAAACCAGTTTCAATATAAAGAAACGCCTGAGAGTATGTAATTGTTTTTGTGTTCACAAGATATGTATGAAACTGTAGCACTCCTGAAAATATGTTATATTTCACAATAATCTATTTTTATTATCCTATTATGCATTAAAAATTGTCTACTCTTAGTTGTAATGCGATTTTTTCCTTTTCTGTGGATTTCTTGCGTACTTTCAGGGGCTGTTTAGCCCACACATTCCCAAAAAATCCTAAGGACTGAATTCACCATGAAACCCGAAATTTGGCCGCAGAAATCGCACCCTAAGTGCCAAATTTCCCGATTTCCCCGGAACGAAAAATATTATATAAAAGTAACACAGCGAAATTATGAACGAAAAAATTCGCTCTTCTCTTCGTTTTGCAGTACGCAGCTGCTGCTGGAGCTGTTGGCGGAAAAGTGAGTAAGGTAAGGCGAGGATGATTTGACGAAAGGAGGATTTGTCATTTCCAAATATTCTTTGACACATTATGCCCAGAGTGCGCAAAAATCAAAACAAAGAGTGCCTGGCGTGATATGACTCCCTCATATGAATATGTCACTTGTGTCTCTGCGTTTTTAGTAAACACACGTGATTTTTGTTGGTGGTGATTTTTTTTGTTATTTTGCTATTTTTTATTTTCGGATAAAATCTTTCTACGCCAAGTTTCTTAATTATACGAAAAGTTATAACATCTTTCAATAAACCAGTGTTGATAATATGTATACGGTTTGGTAGAGTTTGTTCCAGAAATTCGGTAAGTTGAAAAATAATATTCAATGTGACAAAAGGAGGATTTGACAACTGAAAAGTAGGATATTAAGCTCAAAAATGTCAAATCCTCCTAACGGTTTTTTTTAACGATATTTAGTAGATAAGTAGTTGAAGAATTAAATTTGGACATAATTATTTAGGAAAATATGCCGAATATCTACAAAAGAAAATATCCTGTTAGGGTTCTTGCTCAATATTGGTTTTGAGCTTAATATCATAAAACCCTTTTTGATTATATTAATGTAATGTAGACAATATTGAAGTCAAATAACTAAGGAACATCTCCTACTACGAAATTGTAAGCTATCGGGTCAATGCTGGTTTCGAAGTGTGAAAGAATATTTTTGTGTCAAATCCTCCTCGCCTTACCCTAGTTGTAGTAGATTGCTTGGTACAATTCTCAACTCTCTTTTCGCACACGTTAATTGTCCGGGAAATTCATTGCTTACAAAAATTTAGCATTTTTTGTACTGCAGTGCTAAAAGCTATTATAAGAAATGTGGAGCCAAATTGAAAAATTTTCAAGCAGAAAATATCCAAACTCAAATATGAAAATTAAAACTAGCTACCTACATACTTTTTATTTATAGGCAGACTTGTTTTGATTAAATTGCTTTTTAAAGACGACTCTAGGCTTGTTTTTTGAGCTTCGATCTCAGCAAGGCAAAATAAAGTAGGATTCCCAGCAAGCAATTACAACAACTACTGTCACCTGTCAGTCTTTAAAGTGTCAAGTAGAGCGTAGTTGTTGTAATTGCGTGCTGAAATCCTACTTTCGTTTGCTTTGCTTATAAATTCCTAAGGATCATAAAAATCGCCAACCTTTAGTTTAAATTTCAGCCTTACTTGGGGGAACTGAGATTGATTTGTTGTTTGTACCTCACTTTGGCGGAGATGAACGTCTGGTAAGCAGAATATTCACCTCAAACCTCAAACATTCTAATGAATTATACGCTTATTATACAAATACTATTACCGCCATAATTAATTAAAACAATTTTGATATTTTTCTCTCTCAAGAATGTAGAAAAAATATAATTTTCCTATATTACAGTTTTGTTTTATTACAATTGTAAACTTATGTAAAAGCGCCATCTGTGCTTTCAACGTATGAAGGTGTTTGCCAGACGCACCCATTGACGACTACTTGTCAGACGCACCCATTTCGACGACAACAGCTGCACCCAACTTAACGACGAAGGTGGGATGACAGCTGTTGGGAATTTAAATAGTTGTTGGACGCCGTCGTTTTCTTGGATAAGTTGATAGTTATTAATAAAGATTTTAATCGAGTGTAATCCTCTAAATTAATAAATAAAAACGTGTTTAAAACTCAGATGTGGGGTCAGAATATCACTGGCCTGTGAAATAAAATAAAATTTAATTAAAAATTCTGATAATAATTACATTAAACGTGTTAAAATGCCGCGTGTCTTGTCAAAACAGCAGTTGGTAGAAGCGCTCAGGGAAGCTGGCGTAGAATTCCCCGAAACAGCTACCACGGCCCAGTTAAAGAGACTGCACCACAGTGAAGTCAACAAAAGCAACAATTTATCTGCGGCAAGCGAGGAAGATGCCGATGCCGATGCCGATGCCGATGACGTTGCCGATGACGTTGATACCGAAGCCGACGATGCCGAGGAACTGAGAAGTGCCGCGTTGGATGAGGAATTAAGCGAGCTACGTAAGCGTCTCGAAGTGCTGAAGCTGCGGAAGCAGATTAAAGAGTTGGAGAATGATGCCGCCCCTCCTGCCGAACGACGATCGGAATTTGGCGAAATTGAGCACGCCATTCCAAAATTTGATGGCGATGACGTAAGCCATTCGGTAAAACATTTTTTCCGTGATTTTGAAGAAATTATGCAGACGGTAAATGCCGATGAAAGGTTTAAATTATTGAGCTTGAGACGTTCACTAATAGGAACCGCTAAAGTGTTCCTACTCTCGACGGTGGCGCTTAATTATAGCGAACTGAAGGCAGCACTATTAAAAGAATTCGACATAGCTGTGTCTCGCCAGGATGTGTACAGAATGCTAGCCCTAAGGAAGTGGAAAAAACAAGAAGAGTCGCTGCATTGCTACATTCTAAACATGCAGGCGATTGCCAAACGATCCGACATTGGTGAAACGGAGATCATTGACTTCATCATAGACGGGATGGGTAGTAACATATCCAATGTTAATCTGCTGTTAGGTGCTCGTACCATCGACGAACTGAAACAACTCGTTAATCGCTATCAGCAGAAATATTTGATGGAAAGTGCTACGAGTACATCAGGATGTATTTCTAATGCCGTATCGACGAAACCTGCCGCTGTAACCAAGCCGAATGTTAATAGAAATGCCGTACTATGCTTTAATTGCTCACAGACGGGGCATATTAAACCATACTGTCCACACCCTTTGCGCCGAAATGGGTCGTGTTTCCGATGTTGGGAGATGGGACATGACCACAGGACGTGCCCGAACCCGAAGAAGATGCTGTCTGCCGCTGCCGTTCCGAAGCGTAATCAACAAGTTGCTGCCGTTTCGAAAGTAGGGTCTGATAACGATGAAAGTTTAAGCGAAGTAGTTGGTGCTGTAAATTGGGTGAGTGTCGCTTTTGAAGTTGATTTGGCAAAAGATGTAGAATTCATGAAGTTCCTTTCTCTTTTTGATACGGGCAGCCCAACTAGTTTTATAAAGTCTTCGTATGTCCCGGTTAAGTTGCTGCGACGATTGAAAATTCCGAAATCCTCATTTTACGGGGTGGGTGGAAACAAATTAAATGTTTTAGGAGAAATGAAATGTAAAGCAAAATTTCATAATAAAATAAAGACGATAAAAATTAATATTGTCCCAGATGAAAGTATGGCTCTACCGATTATTTTTGGACGTAATTTTTTGTATGCTTTTAGTATCCATTTGACAAGAGTAAAGGTTAGATACTCTAAAGAAAAGTTGGTTGCTATAAATAGAAATAATAAATTTGTTTTGCCAAATGAACTTCTTACAACTCTTAATAGATATAGCCTCATCGGGAATAAGTGTTCGCTAGTTGGTAATAAACCAGAAAGATTTGAAATGGTATTGGAAGTTGAGGCAACTGAGACTAATTACGAGTACTATAAAATGCCGGATATATTTAATATTGAAGTTGTGTCTGACGAATTAGATTTGAATATTGATCATAAATTGGGTAAATTGTGCTGTGCCGAACTGAATAGTTTAATTATAGATGCTTATGTGTTGCCGAAAGATATTGAAGTAGAACCGTTAGATTATGAAATGAAGATTCATCTGACTGATAATGTTCCGTTCCACTGTTCTCCCCGACGACTGTCTTACTTTGAAAGAACTCAAGTGCAGGCAATAGTGAATCAGTTGGAAAAAGACGGTATTATTAGACAAAGTAACTCGCCGTATGCGTCTGCTATTGTGTTAGTAAAAAAGAAGAACGGAGAACTTCGAATGTGTGTGGACTATCGTGGTCTCAATAAAAAAACCATTAGGGATAATCAACCTTTGCCGCTTATAGAAGATTGTATAGAGTATCTTGAAGGAAAACAATATTTTACGCTCCTAGATTTGAAAAGCGGATTCCATCAAGTTAGGGTTTCTGAGGAATCTATTCCTCTTACTGCGTTCGTTACTCCAAATGGCATGTGGGAGTATTTAAAAATGCCGTTCGGGTTGAAAAATGCTCCGGCCGTTTTTCAGCGGTTTATTAATGTTATTTTCCGAGATTTAATTGATTCGGGTAAAATAGTTGCTTATATGGACGATATATTGATTGCTACAGCAGACTTTGAGGAACACAAATTATTGCTAAGAACCGTTTTGAGACGTATAACTCAACGGAATCTTAAACTAAATCTCTCGAAATGCCGGTTCGGTCATACGGAAATAGAGTATTTGGGATACGCCGTTTCTTCGCAAGGTATTGCGCCAAGTGATTCTCATATTGCCGCTATTAAAGAATATCGAGTGCCGACTAATCAGAAACAATTGCATTCTTGTATTGGGTTGTTCTCTTATTTCAGACGATTTGTGCCGTCATTTTCCCGAATTGCAAAGCCGTTGCAAAATTTATTAAAGAAAAATGCCGACTATGATTTTGACAAACCATGTTTGGACGCTTTTAATGAGTTAAAATGCAGACTAATTGAAGCACCGATTTTGGCTATTTATAGTCCTATAAAGGACACAGAACTGCATTGTGATGCCAGTTCAATTGGTTTTGGTGCTGTCTTGCTTCAAAGGCAAGATGATAGAAAATTTCATCCGGTGTCTTACTTTTCTAAGACAACTTCCGCTGCCGAATCTAGGTATCATAGCTTTGAACTAGAGACGCTTGCTATAATTTATGCTTTGAGACGATTCCGGGTATATTTGGAAGGAATACCCTTCAAAATAGTTACGGATTGTAGCTCGCTGACGATGACATTAGAAAAGAAACAAGTTAATCCACGGATTGCCCGCTGGGCCTTAGAACTTGAAAATTATAATTATAAAATTCAGCATCGTAGTGGTATATCTATGGGACATGTGGATGCCCTTAGCAGGTGCCAGGTTGCTGCAATTTGGGATGTTGATGATACGGATTTTCAAATCCAAATTGCGCAAGGACGGGACAAAATAATTATGGAATTACGTGATCGAATGGAGGTTGAAGAAGTCAAAAACTTTGAATTGAGGGATGGACTTGTATATAGAGTGAAGAGAAGTGGAAGAAAGGCATTATTCGTGCCGAATGAAATGGAAGATAATGTTATACGGTTGATTCATGAAAAACTAGGTCATCAGGCGCTGGAGAAATGTTACGATAAGATTGCTATGCATTACTGGTTTCCGAGCATAAGACGAAAGATTGAAAGATTTATCCAAAATTGTATTAAGTGCATTATGTACGCTATGCCGGTCCGTTCTAGCGAGAGGAACTTGTATAATATTCCTAAAAACCCTCTGCCGTTTGACACAATTCATGTGGATCACTTTGGTCCCTTGCCGTCCCTTAGTTCGAAAAGGAAGCATATTTTGGTAGTAATAGATGCTTTTACAAAATTCGTAAAGCTATATCCTACGAACTCGACGAGTACAATAGAAGTAATTTCCGCATTAGATAAATACTTTCAGTATTATAGCAGACCGCGACGCATTGTGTCAGATAGAGGTACATGCTTTACCTCTTTCGAATTTGAGGACTTTCTAATAAAACGAAATATAGAACATGTAAAGGTTGCCGTGGCTTCACCCCAGGCAAATGGGCAAGTCGAAAGAGTCAATCGGGTTATCAAGTCTATGCTGGGAAAATTGAGTGAGCCGGTAAATCATGCCGATTGGTCGAGTAAGTTACTAAAGGTGGAGTACGCTATTAATAATTCTATTCATAGCACGACGAAGAACTCACCTAGTATGCTATTGTTTGGTGTTAGCCAAAGGGGTGAAATAATAGATGAAATGACGGAACATCTAGAGGAAAAGATGGCTTCCGAGAGCTGCCGTAATTTAGATCAAATTCGTGCCGAAGCTTCAGGAGAGATTGATAAGTCTCAGAAATATAATTTAGACTATTTTCTTAGGCACAGTAAAAAAGTTAAAGAATATAAAGTCGGTGATTTTGTTGTTATGCGTAACGTTGATACTGCCGTCGGGACGAATAAAAAGTTTTTGCCGAAATTTCGTGGCCCTTATGTCGTATGTAAGATTCTCGGACATGACAGATATGTATTGCGGGATATTGAAAACTGCCAGTTGACTCAGCTTCCGTACGATGGTGTTGTTGAGGCGAATAGAATGCGAAAATGGTTGTTAGACCGAAATGAAGAGGCTGTTTCTATTGAGAGTCCAAGTGACCCTCTTGCCGTAGATATAAGTTTGGAGTAATATGTAGAGATTATTGATAAGTATTTAGTTTATCTTTTGTTCGAGGTCGATCAATTGTCAGATTGGCCGAGTTGTAAACTTATGTAAAAGCGCCATCTGTGCTTTCAACGTATGAAGGTGTTTGCCAGACGCACCCATTGACGACTACTTGTCAGA
Organism: Cheilosia urbana; assembly: GCA_946477585.1. Taxonomy (NCBI): domain Eukaryota; kingdom Metazoa; phylum Arthropoda; class Insecta; order Diptera; family Syrphidae; genus Cheilosia; species Cheilosia urbana. The sequence goes on from OX297853.1 coordinate 162,348,406, forward strand.
CGCACCCATTTCGACGACAACAGCTGCACCCAACTTAACGACGAAGGTGGGATGACAGCTGTTGGGAATTTAAATAGTTGTTGGACGCCGTCGTTTTCTTGGATAAGTTGATAGTTATTAATAAAGATTTTAATCGAGTGTAATCCTCTAAATTAATAAATAAAAACGTGTTTAAACAATAATTCTTAGATCGATTGTTTTTTGTATTATTGAACATCATTATCATCATTGTCACTCTTAATTCCCTAATTCATTTATGCATCCGACTTAAGTTTAAATAAAATTAAAATTACTAAGCAAACAAATAATTATAATCCTTTCATTACAATAGAATGATTTTGTGTGTGTGAGTGTGGGGGGGGGGGGGGGGGGGGAAGGACATGTGTTTCTATTTTTATGTTTTTTTTTTTCTTATATGAAAAAAAGAAGACTAAAATTATGACGAACGAAATGTGCTTTCACTAGTTATTCGATGACCCGCCGCCGTATGCTCTGTGCCGCGTCGTCGTCGCACTGATGCCGTTAATAAGTCCCGCCATTGTATTGCCATTGATTTCGGTCGCCTTCAGTTTGCTGACCACACCATTGGCAAAGCCATTCAAGTGCAGTTTCTCCTCGGCGGCTAGTTTTTCCTTCTGTAAAATAGAAAGAATCAAATATTAGATTTCGTCTTTGACACACGACCTAGAGAAATGCAAACCTTCGCTTCTTTCTTCAAGTAGGCCTGTTTGTAGAAGTCCGAGAACAGGAAGTAGAACATAACTGCATGAGCACCGATGAAGTAAGCAAATCCGATGGGGTAATTGCACTCGTTCTTGAAGAACAACTGGAACGAATGTACCATGACCAGGACGAACTGGATCATTTGCAAAACAGTCAGATATTTCTTCCACCAGAGGTACTTCTGGACCTTTGGACCCATCGCGGCCAGCATGTAGTACGTGTACATAAATATGTGGACGAATGTGTTGAGGAAGCCGAAGAACGTACTATGGCCACCGGGAGTGAATTTCACACCCCACCAGACAGACATTGGCATGATTCCATGATGGATCACATGGAGAGTGGAGACTTGGTCGTATCGTTTGCGCAGCACGAAGAAGAACGTATCAAAAAACTCGGTGAATTTCGAGAAGAAGTACCACCAACATCCGGATGCTACCTGAGAAATGGAAAATAATTTTGTCATTGTCATTGTCATTGTCACTGTCAGGTCAGTTCAATTCTGAATGACTATCAGGTTCTAGCTCTAGGTATTCAAATTATGGAAATGAAGTTGGCATTATTTGCCGGACACAAATTGAAATGAAATTGTTTGTTGCAATAGGTATACAATATTTGTGCAAGACGACACTTTATGACTGATGAACGGATGCAAAACCCGCTTATTTGATTTCAGCCTCTGACTTAAAACTACGTCAGATACCTAGTGTAAGAGTAAGACTAGTAAATATAAGTTGGCAAATATTTGTATGAATTTTAGTTACATCTGAATGCAATTAAATTTCGATTTAGTTGGAATCCCAGCATTTCACACATAGAAAAAAAAACGAAAAAAATCGTTACATGTTTTATAATGTTTACTGAGCTTACTTAACTGTTTTGTGTAGAATTCAGACAACAAATAAATATTTTCATCCGTCATTGGTAACCGTAACGCGAATCGATTTTGAATTTATTTGTCGTGATCTGCCAGAATTTCGTGTAGGAAAATACTTCCCTAAAGGCGAAGGCTATTATGCTACCTAATTCAAATTCAATAATTTCACTCTTAAAAAATGTTAACACGAGCTGTCAAAATTTATAATAATAGGTTTGTTTATTTACTTTTAAATCTTACGAATTCTTACTCAATTCTTACGAATTTTTTCTCATTGCCGTTCTTCGTAAAAGAGAGCGTCATCGAGAGAGCAAGATATTACCCCTCCACTGAGAATCTTACGAATTTTTACTCAACATTTTTCTTGGTGTAAGAAGTGAAAAAGCTGTCAGTCACCTTACAACTGCTGATTTGAAATTTGTTGTCCATTTTGGCATATGCGTGGATTATTTTTTGATTTCTTGCGTATTAAAATGGTATCAACAGGCGGCAAAATAGAATTGAATGTTTTCCTCGAGATTCTTTCGAAAGTGGCGACGAAATTCTTCTGCTCTGGAACAGGGAATAATCTCCTCCATGTTATTCTTCATGCATTGTCGCTTTTTCCTCTTCCACATACTCGGATTAATCAAAATAAAGTTCAAAATATATGATTGAACTAATTTTCTTAGTTAATTAACAAAGTCCTCGAGTTTATCAGACATTTTAACGACTTTTCGTACAAATTTTTGAATATTTGAATTATGTATTTGTAATTTTTTCATAAATCACTACAAAATAGTGTTGTGTTACTCATACATGAGGCAATACAAATGTCCCATACATCTGAACAAAATGTCCCAACACCTCAAAACGAAAATTTGTACCACCTCTTAAATTTGTCACATGGAGCATGGAGGAACACAAAACAAAATTTTGTCACAATAATACATTTTCTTGGTTGAGAAAAAGAGACACCATAAAATGTAAACAAACACACTTGCATTCGCATGATCCATATTCCATATTCCAATTATCCATAAAGGCTCACTCTCAAACTCAATTCAACGTACGCTTTCTCTCTCAACTCATTTTATGAGAAACACAGAGAACAGACAACAGAGTATAGATCCAAAAAGCGTCGCTTCTCGCTTGCTTCACCATTAATTTGAGGATTTTCACTGAGTGAGGCATTTTTAACTTCAATTGAGTTAGTGAGGTAAAGATTGAGGAATACCTCACTACACTACCTCATATGAGGTGAAATACAGAAGAAAACTCATTTGAGCTTTGAGGAGAATTGAGATTTGGTGCAACACGAACACCTCATTTGAGGTGGTACATTGTACCACTTCAAATTTCGAAATGAGTACCTCATACAAACTCATTTTAAATTCGTGTCCTACCCAACACTACTACAAAAGCGTTCCTTAACTTTTTCGTAAGCTTCTCTCTCTGTGAGAGAATTTATCCCTACCACTGCCATTTTGAGTCTTTTCCATTCTTACTACAAAAGTAAAGGAATAGACCTAGACCTAGTTGATACGAGCTGTCAAAATGTATGTGGTATTCGATTGGGCGCTCTCAGCGCACTTATTTTTTCGCTCTCAGAGCACTTTTTATGTTCGTTTGGTGAGAAAAAATCTTTTTTTTTTCAGATTTCAGAGCACTTTTGCGAATCTGGATTATTTTTTTCGAAATCTGAAATCTGAGAGCGAATCTGAAGAAGCCCAATCGAATACAACAAAAAGCACTAAATTCTAGCAGATATATGTAGTTACCTATCAGTGTTGCCATTAGGTAAATCGATTTTCGGACAAAATCTGACATTTGAGCGAATTCCATTTTGCTAAATTCGGTCAAAAATTTAACCCTTGTAATATCATTCAATAAGGTAACTGCATAGTAATAAATCTCCACAAGTGCATTATATAAGTTAGCCAATACCTTTATCCTCTTGTAAATAATGTAGGTACATAATATATATTTTATTATTTAATGAATTAGCAATAAGAGACAAATAAAAATATTTTTTAATTAAGTAACATTTTATTTCAAAATATTTGTTTATAAGGAAACTAACAGTTCGATTCTGCCGTTGTGAGCTTTCACGAGCCACAAGACCTTGTGAGGCTTATTTCTTGTGAGTTTTGTTGTGATTTGATAACTTTTTCCGAATTCTAACATATTCTTCACAACAAAACTTACAAAATATTCACCTCAGCACAAATTGACACAACATTTTCCGTATAAGCCCGACCTCGTACACGACGTTAATAAAAACATATAAAATAATAATTGTTTGGGCAAAATGCCGTAAAATGGGGTGACTAGCAACAATCTTCAGGAAAATGTTAAATGTTACTATAAATGCTCAACATCTTTCCACATTTGCGCACAATTATGAGTTATATCGACAAAGGAGGTATTGGTGTAGCAAATTGGCAGCACTTGTACCAAGTAGCAAATCTGCTCTCGCTTTCGCGCTAAATTGCCTTCAAGTATCGATGTATTTTGAAGTGTTTTTTATGCATGTTAAAACTTTATGTATTTCAGTGTTAAAAAGTAACCCCCGTATTAATAAACACTATGTTAAAGTTATCAACTTGTTACTCAGCAGCTATGTCCAATTTGTGTATGCTATCTGACGTTTGCTAGCTACTGAACTTGTGTAATTTTTTTTTATTAATAAGGGGGTAAGTGATTAACTCTATTAAGCAATGAGTTTTAGTCAATGGTTTTAACTTATATATTTTTCTGATATAAATAGGGTGACTAGCGACGGCAAAGGGGTGACTAGCAACAACGCTAGGGTAAAGAAAATTGCAACACCAAATAAAAGACAGGATTGTTCTGAGGTCTATGTGACTACTTGTTTTAATGATATATGCCATAGTTGAAGTACATACCTATTTAGATTCTTATATAGGTAGATACCTACTTATTCCGTATTGTACCTACCCAAAAAGTTTCTGATATTTATGTCCTTTTTAATTTTTTAAATTTCTTTCAGGTTGAAACTTTTAATGTTGCTACACTTGTTGTTTTTCTGTGCCCTAGTGTAGTTGCTTGTCACCCCTTCACTGTCACCCCCTTACATTCTCGTCGCTAGTCACCCCAGTGGCTGGGTGACTCGCAACATGGTGTATTTTGCTTGAAATATAATAGAAATGCTTGTAGTACAGCAACGGGGAGACTAGCAATGAAAATATGAACCATGACTCATATTTAGGTGTACTCACATTCACTACAAATTCTGTCTTAAGTCAACATGTCGATATTTAGCTCGTCTCAAATTGGAGTCAGTATTTTTTTCTGCAAACAAATGCACTCTTCAATGGACAAAAAATGGTTAATTTGTTGAAGTATATTCAAATTTTTGGGCGGCAATTCCTCAATGAGCTTGATGAGAAAGTTCTTGCAATTGTTCAAGAAAGTTCACCAATTTGTTCTTCAATCAACAAACAGTCTCGCAATCAACTCCTAGGTATGGTCGCGTCTGTAGTCTTGCATTTTTTAGATAAAGATATAAAATATATTTGGGAATTCGGTCAAAAAGAATTGTATTTTTGGTCAAAACGCATTTGACCGACTTCGAAGTTTGTCTTCGGTCAAAACACTTCGAATTTGCTTCAAATTTGACCAAAATTATGTCAAAATTGGCAACCCTAGCCTGTACAATATACTTACATACAACGTAAATACAAATTGAAACATGTTTCTTATATCTCCCGCTTAAATAGGTACTATGCGTGCCTTTGGCTTTACTACATTTTGGAGAAAATATTTTGGGGCTTAAAATTTTGCTCGAGCTGGTTTCTAAACTTAGGCCTTGTTTTAATGGTTTAAACTTTAAATAAGTGATTAATTATTGTTATTGCGTTTATCTGAATTGTACATGTATATGTATAATTCCGCATTTCGTATCTAAACCGTTTTGGCAGAACTTAAACTGAAATGAGAACTGATTCAATAAATTCTTAACCAAATTTTTAGACTCGGTACAGTATACAACAACTTCAAAAAACTTCTAACGCAGGCAAATAAAACCTTATGTCGTTTTCCATTGGGATTTTCAGATTTTGCTCTGAGATCGTGCCCAATGGAACATAAAACGAGATTTTTCTTCCTTTGCATCTGTGGTGGTGCGTGTTTTAAAAGTCACCCGTTCTTAAATTGTAATTTGTGTTTATAAAAATCCATTCAACTTATTTTAATAACTTTTGCAGCGGCCGGATATAATTTTTTTTTCTATTTTTCACAGACTTCTCGTCTAAAAACGTACGTAAACACACTTTAAAGTTTGACAAATGACAAATGTTTTGGTGTTAGTGCAAATAGGTGTGAATCTCGCTCGGATATCGAGATTCGCAAAATTGCTCTGACTCGCTTTTTTTGCGCCCAATGGATCATGTAATCTGACAGCCAGCTGATTTCGAGAGCAGAAAAACTGCTCTGACTCTGAAAAAAAGTGCTTTTTCTGTCGCAATGGAAAACGACATTAGACAATTTCCGTCAGTTTACTGTCAGACTTAGTAGGTACATTAACAGCTTTTTGAATGTATACCATAGATGTTTAGGTACCTACTAAATTTGTCAGTCATTCCAATGAAAAACTTGTTTAATATCGTTTTTATGCTGGCAGAGACCACTTTTTTCGATCTAGTACAATTTTGATGTTTGATTGGCATACTAACCAGAACCTCTACGCTCAAATTATTAGGTTCGTTCGTGTATTATTTAAAATTTGCTAAGAAACTGTGCGAATGCGACCACGTACTGATAAAATTGAAAAAAAAATGAGAGAGAAATCCATTTCCCCTCTTTTCATATTTTCGTAATTTTCTACTCGCCGAATTTCGACTCACTGAAAAATGAAAAATAAAAACTAACAACTAACTGACAGCTCAAAAGTTTGACAAGGTAAACTCTATTTATTTTCGTCTTCAACGATGTCGGAGGAAGAAATTTTAATTGAAAGTTCTCCTAGAACATATTAGAGCATTCAAAATTGTAAGTTTAATAGGTATTTAGCTTATAAAAAATTCAATTCCACCTTATTTTGTAGATGCTGCATTTAAAGAGAACGTTTGTTAATTTTACGATAATGTCAAAATGACATTTCTTAAACTTTTTGTAAGAAAACCGGTCAGGTACTTCTCTTGAAATTGAGAGATTTCTCTCTCGATTTTTGAGAATTGACATTTTTCATTTTTCTATGCTAAAAGTACACGAACGCACCTATTGAATCTGGCCAAAAAAATAGCAAGCAAGTCGTGTCAATCAGCTATCAGAAATTGAAATTTCCACTGTCACAGCATACTATGTACTATTTGCCCCAAACTGGAAGTTAAATAAGCAGACAACATAACGATTATCTAATAATGTGCTTAGATTTCTTGAATGTTTTGAATACCTCTATCTAGGAAAATAAAAAAAAATCTAAGAAAGCAACTTGTTATTTGTTTCTGGACTGAAATGCAAAATTAATAATAATATTCTTTTAGACACATCAAATTCAAGATCAGTATAAGGAATTAATATTGTGTTAAGATTTCGTTTGCACATTCACAAACTAATGATGACGGATGTGAAAATTAAGGCCATTCATTAACGAATTTCAGCGCCTTTTCTAAACGATAATCGTAAAACTCAGCCGTGCTAGTTTTAACACTAATAAAGAATAAATTTCAAGAAATATGAATAAAATCGTTGATTTGCTAACACTAATACCTAAGTGAGAAAGCATCAATGGGATTTCTAATGAATTTATTTAAAACGCTAATCGGCAATACATTTAAGATTTGAGATTATCAATCACTTTATTATGTGCTTCTTTATGAATCAATAAATAATACTTCTTGATTTTACGATTTTGGTGACATGGTTTTATATTGTTTCGTTAGTTTTTTTTTTTTTTTGCTTTTCAAAGGTAGATTTTTTTGCAGCAAATTTTGCATGAATTTTTTGGTGAAATACTATTTTATTTTATTGCTTTTAATCGATTGGGGAAAAAATGACTTGTCAAGTAAGTAATTTAAATTTTAGCCACGACACAAAACTCTCTTCAAAATTGTAGTTCCATTTAGAAAATCAAATCTTTCATTCAGAATGTACATGAATGGTCCGTTCTCGAATGTTAAAACTTAGCTAGACTTTAGGCCAATGTTTAGAGAGCAGCTAAGTTAAGTTTTGCTTAACCTGTGTACTTGTACTTGCGCGCAAAGAGCATAATTTCTGTAAAGATGCAAAAATTATTCAAAGAAACTAGTTAAAGTCTCTGAAGATGCCAAGCAAAATGTTATCCAAAAAAGGTCAATCAAGTCTACTTTGTCTGTCTATAATTTTGACTCAATAATAAGTAAAATTCCAATGATTTTTGTTTTCTATTTAGTCAGAAAAAAAAAATCGGAGGCCTATAACACAGAACAAAAAGTCAACATGTCAACAGGCACTTGTTGTATTATATTTACTTGACAAGTGTAGACTAAATCTGTAACACAACAAAAACCGTAACAATTGTTAAAATCGAAAATTTCCCTCGACTTGTTGAATCAGTTTAACAAGTCAGTCATACACAAAAGGTCTGTTCCTTTACTTTTGTAGTAAGAATGGAAAAGACTGTCAAAATGGCAGTGGTGGGGATGAATTCTCTCACAGAGAGAGTAACTTACGAAAAAGTTAGGGAACGCTTTTGTAGTAATCTGTGAACAATGACAGATACATAATTCAAATATTCCAGAAAGTAGTACGAAAAGTCGTTAAAGTGTCTGATAAACTCAAGGAATTTGCTAATCTACTAAGAAAATTTGTTATATCATCTATATAGCGATAAAAGTGATCTAACACTAATCGAACTTCTTTTGGATGAATCCGAGTATGTGGAAGAGTCAGTACTAATTGAAATACAAGCATTCGATAAGAGTTTAAGGCGCTACTGCATTAAAAATTACGGGGAAGGGATTGTCCTTCTTACAGCGACGAAATAATTTCGTCGCCACTTTCGAAAAGAATCCTGAGTAGAACATTCAATTTTATATTAAAACCTGTTGATACCATTTTAATACGCAAGAAATCAAAACAAATTCACGCCTATGCCAAAATGGGATAACAAATTTCAAATCAGCTGTTAATTGTTATGCGACTGACAGTTTTTCCACTTCTTACACCAAGAAATTTGTTGAGTAAAAATTCGTAAGATTCTCACTGGAGGGGTAATTCTTACTCTCTCGATGACACTCTCTTTTACGAATTTTTGGAGTTAAGGAACGTCACTGGATTAAAAATTCGTAAGAATTAGTAAAAATTCGTAAGATTTAAGAGTAAAGGAACAGACCTAATGAGCCGAAGAATTTGCGATTTTCTCTCTAGTTGGCGAACGTAATTTATGAGAGTGATTTTCTGTCAGGTAATCAACAACTTGTACTGGCACACGAAATTTTTCAACGAACAAATTGGAATCTATTTCGAAATTTGTTCTTTTATATTTCGTAGATTTTCACTGTGTCTGACTCAGAATCAAAAAAAAAAAAAAAAAAACATTTTTAATGGCAAATTGTTAGGTATTCACTAAATAAATTTTAAATGTCCTTCCTGTATTATCGCTTTGCAAACACTTTTGCAAATTTTTAATTCTAAAAAGTCGCGCACCGTCGGTTAGAATTAATTAACTTTTTAAGAAGTGTAAGCACTTGTTGTTTCCAGTTACAGAAACAGGAGAATTATCAAATTTCCCACTTGTTGAATTGCTCTAAAACAATTGTTGAAGTGCTCGCAGACTGGTTAGTACGTGCTACACAAATTTTCAACAGTTCTTGAATTTCACTAGTTTAACAAGCACTTTTTGTATTGTGTTATAGGCCCCTGGTCTCTCTCACAAGTATGCCGCTAGCTACTTGAATAGACAAATATGTAATGGGAAATCCCGGAGATATGGAGTTTGAGTCATGTAAAAGTATTAACGTAGAATAGTTAAATACATATTGACTTAGCGTCGATTGTATGTAATGCATTTGCGATAATTCAGCTTTATTTATAAAGTCAAGATGACGGAATTTGCTTGACCTTTTTGAAATTTTCCACTCTTTAAATACCGTTTTGAAGAAGATAGCATTTGACCGAGTCTGGCATAGAGCCCTATTAGGCAAGTTAGCGTCTTACGGATTACCACAACAACTCTGCGGATGGATGCAAAATTTTCTTCTGGGAAGATCGATCCAAGTTGTTGTAGATGGTGTATCATCCAATTCCTTTGCTATAAATGCAGGAGTGCCCCAAGGATCTATTCTTTCTCTAACTCTATTTCTTCTCCACATCAACGATTTGCTTGGATCGACAAATAATAATATCTACAGCTTTGCAGATGACAGCACTCTTATATCCTCCATCTCGAACAATGGACCTGTGAATACGGCTACATCACACAGTCAGAGATGTGAACAAATTAATTCTCTAAATGATGATCTGGACAAAATCTCGAAGTGGGGAAAGGACAACTTGGTTGTATTTAATGCAAACAAGACACAGCTCACAACATTTTCCAGAAAAAATGCATCAACAGTTCTTCAGATTCAAATGGATGTCCATCCAATCTATCACAAGGACTCAATGCACCTTCTTGGAGTCACAGTCAACTCAGGAATCACATGGCAGAACCACATATCCTATATCGCAAAATCGGCGTCCGCAAAGTTGAGCTACCTATTTAGAGCAAAGAGGTACTTTAGCCCCAAGCAACTTCTCCTTCTCTACAAAGCACAGGTAAGACCAGGCTTGGAATATTGTTCCCATATATGGAGCTCGGCCCCAAAACATTCACTTAACCTGCTTGATAGCATACAGAGACGAGCAGTTCGACTCATTGGAGACCCTACACTCACATCGAATCTACAACCGTTGGTGCACAGAAGACAAGTCGCTGACCTATACTTGTTCTATAGGTTCTTCCATGGTAGATGTTCTGAGGAACTCAAAGACATTATCCCTCGAAATGCAACTTTTGGGCGCCCAACAAGACAGGCTGCTTATGCTCATGACCATACAGTACACTTGACAACCGCGAGGACATCAACTTTCAAAAACTCCTTCTGTTACAGGACAAGCAAACTTTGGAACTCGCTTCCTGGGGATATATTTCCAGAAGACTACAATTTGCAGCAATTTAAGTGCAGAACAAACATACCTCTGCAAGCATCTCGGGGCGCTGTTGAAGCGTTATAGGTTCGCCTTTCTCGGGAGAAGTATATATATAAAAAAAAAAAACCCAACTCCGATCCGATTGCACAGCGGCACGCCAACATATGGCAAAAATGCAATAGTTGCATTTCGGAGGAATACTACGTTGTGGTATCAGGGATAAATTATTCTCTCATACTTGAGCTATAATCTATATTTCTCTAACGAGTTCATAATGAAATGACTCAAGTTAAGTTTGAAACTTAATGCACTCGTCCGAGCTGGCAAACTATTAAAAATACGTTTAAGAGCTTTTGATAGACATTGAGACGCCTTAATAAAATGACTGTTAAATCTTCAACCACAAATTATTATGTAGTATAACATACTTCGGACAACAACCATTAGTTATGAATGAACGATCAAATTTCTTAACGACTTCACATTCACATCCACAATAATTTCGCATTATGCAGGAAAAGGCAATAAACTCTAAAGAACTCGACAATTTATTCCGAATTGCATTCAGAACAATCGTCATAATAATTTGTCCAAGAAAAAAAAAAAAAAAATCCGCCAACAAGGAACTAATGACCTGCTAATGACTGATGAAGATTGATTGAGAACTTCACATTGATCTTACGATGGATGATTCGTTGTTTTTTTTTTTTTTTTAACTTACCCTCATAGCCTTCGGACTGTTTGAATAATCCACCGGTTCACATCGCAGACTGTAACCATTTAGCCAACCTCCTAGGCTTGCCTAAATATTTATGTACACAACAACAATTAGTGAGTGGTTATAATGTGTAATGTAAAATAAGGAAAATTACCTCGTAGAAGAGCCACGAACTGAATAACACTTGAATAAAGTTGTAAGCAATTAATATTTTTCGCAGTTGAAATGGTTTTCTGTTTTCCATTAATTTTGGACCAAGAACCTGAAATTGAAAAAAAAAAAAAAATATATATATATTTATATGATTTTTGTATTTCGTTCAAGATAAAAATTGAAAGAAAAACTTTGTAACATCATCGTTTTAATAATTTTTTCACGATGACATGGGCTTTTTGTTGTAGTAAACCAGAATATATTGAATAATACCGATATTGTAGATAAGAAATTAAATAATTAGTTGGCGCAACGGGTCCGGAGGGACCCTAGGCCCAGCTTTCCTCACAGCCATTGGTTTTGTGTGAGTTTTTAATTTTTGGAACAAATGGAAGGGATCTACAATTTAATGCCAACTCCAAACGGCTAATTGAGAAGCTCTTTCAAGACAGTTATACTCTCGGATGTTTGTCAGATGATCGCGAGAGGTGACGCAGTGGAAAAAGCCCTGAGTTAGAATTTTGGGTTTTTGCGGGATTCGAACCTCGACCCCTCGCTTAGTAGTCCAACACACGAACTACTAAGCCACTGCGCTGATAGATTACAAAAAAAAAAAAAGAAGCAAAAAACAAATTTAGTATTTATTGAGTAGCTACCATTCATAAACAAAATAGAGAGTTGTTCTTAAAAAGGGAACCGAACCGGTTCGTTTAAACTGGTATATAGCTGATATAAATTATGGTTCCAGTGCTACTAAGTGTTTGTGGTTATGTGTGAGAATGGAATGAGTGTTGAGATCGAGTTTTTAATAAACGTTTGTTTGTTAATTTCAATAACGAAATACAGGAATATTTCATCAGAAAAACAACATCCAAATAAATATACAATTTATGATGAACGAAGATCGAACAAAACGGATGCTACCCTCTACAAAACAAACACGAACCCAACTCGATGGACTGGAATATGTATATCGAGAACTTGTCTAAACAATTGAGTTCATATGGGACTTGGATGAAGCTGAGTACCAGTTCAATGAAGTGTTGATAACCTCCTACCATGGTAGTTGAGTCAGCAAAACCAGTTGGAGTAAACGTAAAGTTCCCTGATGGTGGAATGACCAACTAGCCAAATTTAGAGGGAAGGTTAGAAAACTCTTTAATAGAGCTAAAAAAACAAAATGTAGGATGAATATAGATCCGCTCTTACAGATTACAACTCAAAATTGAGATGATTCAGAAGTGCTTCATGGAGAAAATGCTGAAGAGACATCAATATTAGATAAGTTAGTTGCAACGCGTATCCATAAAGCTTTGAGAAAAGATCATACAAACTGTGTAGGTCTACTTAAGAAAGCAGACGGAACGTGCATGCCGGACCGAACGGAAACAATTGAAACCTTACTTCGGGTTCATTTCCAGGGTTCGAAAATCCGTGAATCACACGAAAACTCCATCGATTCCAGGATCTCTGCTTCTAGACGAGTAAACAGTCTATCTTGCAAGATTTTTAGTCCAAATAAGGTTGGCTATTTTAAACCTTTTAAAGACTCTGGTGGTGATGGCATTTCAGCCCTTTTTCAGCGGGTTATTGACGTCATACTGCCATCAATTATAACTTTATTTAGAGGTATAGTTACAATTGGGGATAAATTCCTTCCATTTGGAGACAGGTAAACGTGATTTTTGTTCCTAAAAATTGGCAACAGATCGAGCGAACTTCCTAAATCATTATAGACCTATCAGTCTAACACCCTTTTTTCTTAAAACTGTGGAAAAATCAATTGATGTTCATATCTGAAGTCAGGTAGTAATATCTAACCCTCTACACTCAAGTCAGTTTGCGTACAGAAAAGGCAAGTCCACAGAGGGTTCTCTTCACCATCTCGTCAAAAAAGGTAAAAGACGCCTTTTGCCAAAAGGATGGACCTGTATGTGTCCGTATAAGCGCAAAAGCCAAGAATGTTACATTGGATATATACTATGATGGTACAACCCATTATCTCGTACGCGGCAATCGTCTGGAGGCCGAAGGTACTTGAACGAACTACGGCAAATAAGCTTCAGAATCTTCAACGCGTTGTCTGCCTCGCCATCACAGGTGCTATACGCACTTGCACAACAACAGCACTTGGGGCTCTCACCCATCCAATTATTCATTATGAAGACGCCTGCTAAATGCGCCATTAATCGGCAGCTAGAATATAGGTTTACATCAGTTGAAAATGTGGCACACCTGAAAATACCCTAATCCCAAACTTGAACATGTTCGGCTCCGTCCCTGACGCTTTGGTTAGGGAGTACAGTTTCGGGAAATTATTCGTATTCAGCGTGTCGAAGTTAACAAAAGAGCTGGATAAGGCTCTGATAACGCTTTTACTGACCGAGAATCTGGTTTTCTGCATCACAAACTCAAGGCAGATCAAATAATTAAAAGCTGGTGTGACGCAATACGAAAGGCTCCCTTTAAATGATTTTACTTAAAGAACTTTTTTTGCAAAACCAAGTCTTTGTAAGGCTGAAATGACGGTAATTTGAGGTACAAACCTTCTTGCAACCAGTGTAAAATAATTTCCAAGTCAATACACACTGCCGCTCACTTAAATCGAACCCCGCTTTGGCTGTGACTTTGAAGTTTAATATCTTCAAAAATAATAGTGACAATAGGTCTGTTCCCTTACTTTCTGGTTCACTTTTGGCAATATGTCACATTTCTCTCACTGCGAGAGAATAATGTTCACTGAAATTAAATATAACCAAAAAGAAAAGGAACGCGTTGAACCACAAATTTGAAAAATGTGAATTTTTTCTAGGCGGCAATATTCAAATTTCAGTAGAAAAAAGCACAAATTTATATTTAAGACCAGCATTTGAATTGCTTTTGTTGCAGAAATTAAAAAGTACAATTCTTTTGTTTCTTACATCTATTTTTTTGCGATACAAGCAATAAATATAAATGAAATTAAATAAAAAGTCAGTTACAAATTAGAATTTGAACGATTTGACAACCTTCTGTCAGCAATAAGAAACTAGCCCAAAGAAATTTCTTGGGTTAATATTTGCAGGTTTTTTATGGGAGGAAATGTTTTGCTCTCTCTTTTTGGCTCTCTTCTGCCCAACTTTTGCGTAAAGGAACGAAGTTTGACTAAATTTGGCGAATGTGTTCGAATGCATTATCCTTAGGGAACAGACCTAATGACTTCTTCAGTGGTATTTTTTTTTTTGTATAAATTTTGAAGCGATATGACTCAAAATACGTACACCAAATTTGGGCTCACTTGAATAGCACCTCCCCATAAAAAAAATATAATTTAAAACTTATTTTCGATGTTAAACTTAGAAATTTATTTGGAATTACCAAAAAATTTAAATTAGTAACGAGTGCTTCCGCCTTGGTTAAAAATAATCTCATATATCCTTTTAGGTAGGATATAGTATAGTGTATAGTGTATAAACTCTTAATACAATCAAGCGAAATGGAATTCTTGATCAAAAGAAATGGAGGCCCAGCTACATTTAATTGCTGTAATAGTTCCTCCTTATTGGAGTATTGGTTCCCTTATTCGTAAACCTCCCGAGGAAGCCATCCCCAAGCATTTTCGATAATGTTTAAATCTGGCAAGTACCTATATGGCGGCCAATCCAACAACGAGATGTTTTGAAGCTGAATAAATTGTTTTACTACTCTGGCGTTGTGAATAGGTGTGTTATCCTGCCGCAATTTCCACGGCAAGGTACCAAACAATCTGTTAATAGGGAAAACCTTCTCGATTACGCCCATGTAGGACTGTGCATTCATACGGGGAGTAAGGAGCTGCAACTCCAAAGTTCCATAGTACGTTATGGCTCCCCAAACTATAACACCGCCCAATCGGATTTGCAAACGATCTAGTTGATGTTCCTCCTTCCGCAAATCACGAAAGTAATAATTAAAACCGTCAGCCACAGCCCAACAATTCACATTTTTTTCAAACTAAGGTGTTGCTGTTTACGACATGTGTTAAGCGGTGTTTTTTTCTCTAATTTTAACCACTTCAAGTGATTATGGGGGCCATACACGACACAGACATGTCGATGCAAAATAATATATTTGTCTCTATCAGCATCGTGTGTATCCTACGTCTATCCTTTGCAGCGACCGTCTGCGTGAATTCAAAACTCTTTTAATTTGGTCTGCAACGACATGTCTGTGTCGTGTATGGCCCCTATTAGACTTAGAAATAATCCGCTTTGCCCTAGACAATCTTGCTTCAACACCACTCTTTTCTCCTATTTTTGCCGCAGAGTTTTGTGAGCCTCAGAATTGCTCTTTTCCCAGCAGGGGTAACGGCACTAACTGTTCGCCATTTCATATTTTGAATTTTTAGAAAGAAGCTATTAGAATTGCTTATACCTATATAAAACAATTTCAAACCGAGCAAACAAATCAGTGAGTGACTTGCTCTAAGAAACATAGGTACCTATTCTATGCGTGAAACACAAATAAAACATCGGGCAAGATATTTACTCCCAAATCCTTTATTTTTAAGTTCATATTATATGGGTTGCTCATAAATTAAGCATTCACTCGCCACCACTTTAATTTAATGGTGATTATCCTTTCCACTAATAGAGCTCTACCTTTGATAGTATAAACTTTGAGAAAATAAAACGCAAGCTATAAAAAGTGCAGCAGTCTCATCTCGACCGGTTTCATCATGAATGCCGGTTGAGGCGCACAATTTACTCATCTTCAGGTGCGGCTTGGAAGACGCCAGTGTTGTCTTTCCTTTCTACCAACACGCTTTGGATGGGGAAAACCCAATTGAAGATGCTGCGGATGCTGCCCTTGAACTTACAAAATCCCTTTTTGTTTATACATTGCATCCGATGGAAACCGGCTGATTTTATATAGACCATTAAGCGACTGTCGCATCGAATCGTGAATTGTGGTAGATGGCGCATCTCTTCTTCAAATCAACCTTGAATTTCTGCATTTCATTCGAAGGACACACGGATTGCACTGTCCAATATCCATGGAAATAGCACAGGACGCAATAAAGAGACGAGTTTTATTCCACGGAATTTGAACGTAGATACGTGATTATGGCTGAAAAAATGTACATACCTTAACAAAATACGCATATGTTAGACTCATTGCTATCGTGGGGAATGGTGAGCTCATTAATAGCCAGTCTCTTGTTCTAGGATCGGATTTGTTGTCCATCAGGTCCCGCCACCCATCGTAAATTGATGTAATAAATGCCTAAAATTAGAACAAAAAAATCAATGAAACTTGTTTGAACTGTTAAAAATGAAGTTTAAAAAGTTGCTTATTCTAAAATTGAACATATAATAGTTTGTAGAAAGTTGAATAACTAAAACATAAGCAGGATGCATGTTTTCAGTTTAAAAGTTTGTTTTGTTAAACTCCGCCATCAGGCAGAATGAACCATTCAACCAGGCGCGCGTAAGTGAAAGGGGACCCCAACCAACTGGAAGCACGAAACTAGCCAAAGATTGCGCTAACTTCAGAGGCGTATTGGTTGAGGGCCAGGTTGAGGTCCACCCTGGACTGTAGCGCCACCTAAGTAAGTAAGTACATCTTTTGCATTTTCATAGAAATTTATTTGCATACATTTTTTTTTTTCAAAACTTTGAAAAGTCAACGTTATCTTGTAACAATTTTGGAAAGTTCTGAGATACCATCTTCTGGAGTGAGTCATCTTATATATCCTCTTCGTTATAAAGGGTTTTTCAACAGGGACGCTGCAAAAGTAGAGCGACAGGGACAGCAAACGACGCCGAATTTCTTACCGCTCTTTTGACATTTCTCTTCAGTAAGGTTTGCCATTTCATCACGAGCAAACAACGAGTCGAAATTATTAAATTTTGCTACCGAAATTCGGAGTCAGTGGCCTCAACGTTAAGAGCGCTACGTCCAATTAATGGTCGTCATAATCGTCCTAACAGATCAACAATTGAGAGTCTAGTGGAAACAATTTGAATCCACAGGCACAGTACAAAATGTTCCCGTGCCAGTGAGACAAAGAAGTGCCCGTAGTGTCGAGAATATTGCTTTTGTAGCGCTCTTATTGAAAAACCCGATATTTATCCATTTAAAACTGCACTACGCTGTATCAAGGGGCAAGAAGTTGTAGGCCTGAATGAAGTTATGTCTCTATTGGCTTACTTTTTATATTTAACTCACCAAAAGATGTTCGTTTTGAAAAATGAGACACTTGTTTAAATTTCCTTATCAACAACACCCAACGTCAGGGGTCCGCTGAGTATGTGGGCCTATAGTTAGTACTACTCTAGTCAGTATTGGACTGATTACCTTAAAGAGCTATTTAGGAAAGTGGCTATTCAAGTTTTAAGTGAGCATCGGATTGCTGTCTTGCGAAACAGAAAAATTTTACGTAAGCTTTCAGCAAAAGCAGTGGCATAACAAAATTCAGGAGCTCTAGCAATGGGAATATCATTTTTGTAATAGCTTGCTTCTTAGGGCAGGGGATCTGGTCTAAAAATGTGATGCGATATTCCAGAGTGGAGAGTTCAAAGATGTGACCTTTCGTTTCAACTTCGTTAAGTCTTGAAGTTTGATTATGCGCGTCGATTACAAATTTATTAGTCAGTCAATTATTCTTTCACTTTGATCTGAACATAAGTTTTTTCTGCCTTCAGTCGTTTGTCTTCGTATGTAATGATTAAGTTGGCATTTTTACAATTTAGAATAACAAACCAGTTTGTAAATTAAACAGAGTCTGATCGGAAAGATCTGATCGAAACAAATCCTATATTATTCGTGTTAAAAAAATACCTAAGGCCAATTTAAATATGGAAAGTAATTTAGTGGAAAAAATTGAACAAACTAAGCTCCACCTAACACCAAGTAGAATGACACTATACTTCTTCAATTGAATTTATTTCCATTATTAAATAAATTCTCTCATTTAATTGCGAAAATTGAGATTTATTACAAATTGCTCATCCGATAGCAATAAATTAGAAAATTATTGAATCATAATCATTGCACCTGATCAGATTGATCCTCCTTCTATTGCGTCAGTAGGAGAAACCAACCGTTCGATGTCGTAACTATATAATAATTAAACCACAAAATTGCATTATTTGTTTTCTTTTTTCAAAAGATTTCCACCTGCACGACAAAGTTTACATTTTAGTTAGCAAATTAAAGTAGACGTCAATGTGATTAGTCGATGCATGTTCTTGGCGGAAATGTTATTGCAGGAAAATTAAAAAAAAGAAGTATGAATTTGTGAAAATATTTCTTGTATTTTAATTATAATTAATGCTCGGCTACAAGTTTCCAATTCTTAAGAGCGATATGTAAATAATGTTCAACGGAGGTCGTCACAACAATTAAGTACAACATGTCACCAAATGGGCGCAACGTGAGGAAATAAACCACTTCCATGTATTATGGAGTGTATGACAAGCTATATAACAAATGTACCAACAAGGTCAAAGGAACTGTTGATTGTACCTATACATGATTACAAAAATCAGAAAAAAAAAAGAAAAAGAACGGATACCCACTTCTTTGACACAGGCATGCATGTAAAGTCGTTGACACTCTTGTTCGGCACTATAACACGTCTAGCAGAGGAGAATGCATGCAAATTGATTTACGAATCGAATGCTATTGTCGTTTTCTGTCGTTTCCTTTTACTCTCACTAAATCTGATGTCGAGTGAAGTGATGTATTGTGTGGATGTCATCGAAGTGATTTATTTTGATCTGTAATTGATCTTGTTGTAACTCATATGCAGATTGCATGATAGTGCACACAAGTTTTTGCGGTTGACTATATTACTGTCGAATGGAAACGGAAGCTAAAGAGTGTCGAGGAAGAAGAGTTAAGGAAATTTTTGTAGTGCCGTGTAGAGTTCGTGAGATCTTAATAAGAAAACACTAAAACAGGCCATATATGCAGATTGGAGAATGCCCTAAACGACTTTGGTTCAGCGTTATGGGGGATCAACTTGGGAGGGCAAGGTTCTGCATTTTAAATAATATTGAGGTTTTAAAGCTGCTGAATGGTAAGTAACCAGTTGAATACATGAGACCACATCACCTTATGGGACAACAAAAGATGTTGACCTTGTCCAAAAAATGTGTTGCCTATTTTGTGCGGGTTCTCTCTTTACTTGTTTACTTACATAAGCGGTTTACAAGGACCCGATCGTTCTCATTTTTATGTAAGGTTGTAATTTAAGGGGTTTCGTGGTGTCCTGTTTGTTTTTTCATTCTACCGTACCATTACTGAGTTTGTGTGTTCAATATCAGTGACAGACCTACAAGACAAATTCCAAACCTGGCAACCACAGGAACAGTATACACTTCATATGCAAAGAGACTGTCCAGAAATTAAAATAAAAACAAAAAAGAAAACGAGCAAAATTGAAAATGCCGTAAATAGCTACTTTTTCAAATTTAAATTCAACTAATTATGAAGTATTTCTTATTCAGGCCAATATAAAGTTTATTCTGCTTTTTACAAAAATCAGTCATTGTTGTCAGCGTTACAATCATAACGTACATTCACATATTGACAGTAAAATATAACAATAAAAAGAGTGAAAACATTAAGCTATTATAAAATTAAAATTAAATTTGTGTCGCACTCACACCGCATGTGTTGGCTATCCAAAGGCGTTTACTCTGATTATTAAATGATGTTAAATAATTCTCAATTAATGACTATATACAAAATCGGAATCTTAAATATTGTTAAGTCTCCATCGCCATCAATTTATTTTTATTTATAGATCAATAAATAAATGCATTTGAACAAATGAACCTAATATAAGCACAGTACCTAAAATGATTAAACGAAACCACAATTCGCACCTCAACTCTTTTGTTTGTGGGAAGAAAAATGAAGAAAGAAAAAAAAAAAAAAAAAAAAAAAAATTAAGCACAACTACGTGTGAAGTCGAAGAAAAAAGAAAAAATTAATTTGTCCTCTAGAAATAAAGAAGCTAAGTCTCAAACTATGTGGCTTCGCAGAATAATGAAGAGCTAATTTTAAACGAGCGGGCTATCCGATTCGAGTTAATTTTAAACCCATAGTCATGAGCAGTAAATTGATTTTGATTTGATTTTTAAGTCATTCACAAAAATAATCCAAATCCACGGGTTTAGGAATCAATCCTAAGAAAAAAATAAATAAATTAACATCGAACTCGAGATGTTAACAAATTCTGATTGGGATGATAGAGGACCACAAACAGTGGATCCCAAAATGCTGTCCGTCTCTCCGTCTGTTTCTCCCGAGGCCTACAGCCTAAACGGTTGTCCGGATTTCGTTCAAACTACGGATTTGGGGTTCGGGGTCTTGCCGACTCTGTTTTTCACAAAAAAAAAAAAGTCGAAGAGGTGTTGTATCAACTAATCATAGTTCGCAAACACGTAATGTGTGGGAGAACCACTCTCTCACCGCCTCAAACGCCGTCGTTAGCGATTATAATGTTCCTAGCAGCATTCCAGGCAACATCCCAATAAACGCTCCCAGAAACATCCCCAACGATGATACTCTATTCACCATCGATGAGTTAAACACCTTAGCGATGGAAATGATAACATTATTATCGTCTTGTAAAACAAAAAATGATCAATTTAAAGTAATCGCACATTTAGCAAGTAAGTTCTGGTATAGTAATAATAAGTAATATGATAGACAAATACATAAAAATTGTAAATTGGAATGCCAGAGGGATTCGAAACAAAACTATAGAATTTATGAACTTTTTGAACACTACCAACATTGACGTTGCTTTTGTTACTGAGACTGGTCTAAGACCAGGAATTAATCTGACAACACCAGAGTTCAAATGCTATCGAAACGATCGACAAGGTCGAAGAGGCGGAGGTGTTGCGATACTTATTAGAAGGTCAATTCAGCATTCGCCTTTACCTATCATAAATACATGTTATGTGGAAAATGTCGGTATTGAAATCAAGTTGAAAAATCAAAAAGAAATTAAGATATTTTGTGTCTACTTTCCTGGGGGTGCTACATCAGCTGAGAAGAGATTAAGTTTTAAAAATGATTTAAGGAGAATACTTTCAATGAATGACGATTTTCTAATTGCAGGTGACATTAACTGTCGTCATAGGGACTGGGGCTGTTTAAGAGCAAATGCTTGGGGAAACATACTTTCTAGTCTATCTGTTATGTTGCCATTTTCTGTTCTGTTTCCTCCAAGTCCCACATATTTTCCAGCTAGTTCTCGTGGTAGTCCTTCTGTCCTTGACCTATTTATTACCAATGTGCCATGTCTATTTACTCAACCATTATGTTTAAATGAACTAAGCTCCGACCACAACCCTGTAGTTTGTCGGCTTCTATGGTCGGGTGAAAAAAGAGTACAATATATACAAAATTTCAAAAATGCGAACTGGCCGCGTTTCCGTTCTGAAATCAAACAAAGATTACGTGACGATCCAATGAATGTTGATAACGTCATGTGCAAGGAGGACATTGATTCAATTGTCAACACTTTTTCCGCAAACATTTTAAGTTCGGCTGAACAATCTATCCCAAAAATACCAAAAAAGTATCACACCAATAAATTACCCCCCCATATCTTGGAGTTAATTAAGCTACGGAACATTAGCAGAAGATTTTGGCAAAGATATCGCCAGCCCATATTTCGATACCAAATGCTATTCTTAAAAAAACAAGTGTCCAATGAAATATTCAAGCACCGAAACGCAGAATGGAATTACAAACTCAGCTGCTTAGATAAAAACGCAAAACCATTCTGGAATATTGTGAAAGTGATAAAAACAAAAAACAGACAGTTGCCATTTCTAAAAAGCGCAACCAATTCCTACTTCACGGATACTGAAAAAGCTAACGCTCTTGCCTGTAGCTTTGCAAACAATCATTCCATATCTCAGCATCTAGGTGATGCATATACGAATAACATGGTGAGAGACACTGTTCAAGCCTTCACTTCAGCAAATGCTAATTGTATATCTGATGTGTTTGTAAGTGAAGAGGATATACAATTCATTGTTAACGGCCTGCGCATTAGAAAGGTGGGAGGTGTTGACCATATAAGAAATATCTATCTTAAACAACTACCCAAAATAGGCATCAAATTCATAACCTTTATAATAAACGCCTGTATTAAATTACAATACTTTCCCGTTGCTTGGAAAAAAGCTAAAGTGGTTCCAATACTGAAAGCTGGAAAAACACCAGAACACCCAGAAAGCTATAGGCCCATAAGCTTACTAAGCAATCTGAGTAAAATATATGAAAAGGTTATTAAGGAACAAATCTTAAAATTTATCAACGAACACCAAATTTACCCCAATGAACAATTTGGATTTAGACGTTTTCATAACACATCGCATCAGGTACTAAGAATCTGCAACTTTGTTAAAGAAAAACGTTCTCAAGGTAAATCCACTGGCATGATATTATTAGACATCGAAAAAGCCTTTGACTCAGTCTGGCATGAGGGCCTTGTTTACAAAATGATTAATTTCAACTTTCCTCCGTCTCTTTGTAAAATAGTACAGTCTTTCTTGTCCAACCGTTGTTTTAATGTCCATATTAATAGTTGCGTTTCTAGTTTAGTTGACTTTGAAGCAGGGGTACCACAAGGCTCAGTCCTCGGACCTGTATTATACAATATCTACACGTCGGATTTTCCCACTATACCGTTCTGTGAAGTGGCTATCTTTGCTGATGACACTGCCATATATTCATCCCATCAATTCGCTCTTAATATTGAGAGGAATTTAATAGATGGAATGAGTTTACTAGAAAGTTATTATAGGAGATGGAAAATTAAGCTAAATGATGCAAAAACTCAAGCGATCTTTTTTACAAGAAAAAGAAAAGCTTGTTTTCTTCCCAGCAGTCAGTTCCTTGTAAATGGAAGCAATATAAATTGGGAACCTTCGATTAGGTATTTGGGTGTTCATCTAGACACTAAACTTACATTTAGGGATCACATCAACAAAACGATCAAGAAAACAGGCATTGCAATTAAGATGTTGTACCCCTTCATAAACCGAAATTCCTTGCTCTCAATCGAAAATAAAATTATTATTTACAAAATAATTTTTCAGGCAATCCTGCTATACGGTTGCCAAGTATGGGGCGACTCTGCTGCCTGCCATATCAAAAAGTTGCAAGTTACGCAAAATAAAATATTGAAAATGATATTTAATTTACCATGGAGGTATCCAACTTTAGAGCTCCATGAAAAGGCGAATGTTGAGTTGATTGCTCAAAGAATCCAAAAGCTTAAAGGTACATTCCTAACAAGAAGTAGTTTTGCCGACAATCCCCTCGTTAACCAATTAAATACTTAACCTAGTCATTTCTCATACTTGTTTCTATAAATTTTTGAAATGTTTCTTGTTACATAGAATTTTAATTATTAGTTTTTTTAGATGTTCTTTGTTAACTCTTTAAGTGTTCAATCATTGTTAATTTATGTTTATATATATATATATATATATATATTTATCATTTGCAAATGTGTTATTTATTTCTTTATTTATTTAATGTTTTCCTTATTTATTTATTTATTCATTATTTATTTATTTATTTATTTATTTATTTATTTATATATTTATTCATTTATTTATTTATTTATTCATTTATTTATATACCTATTTATTTATTTATTTATTTATTTATTTATTTACTTATTTACTTATTTATTTATTTATTTATTTATTTAATTACTTTGTTATTATATATTATCTTATTTATATATTTACTTACTACTAAATGTGATACATATCTATAAATTAATTTTATTTTCGAGCCTTTCTAGTCAACCATTTCCTTCTTTTTCTTTTCTTTTTTTTTTTTTGCTTTTTGAATTTGAGGTTTTTCTTGTATTTTCCTCAAAAGTCCATTTGTCTACACGTTAATTGTCATAATAATAACACCATATTCCAATAGAAAGATAATTACCATTATCAAATTATTGTATTGTAAAATGTGCGGTTACAAACACCCATTGTAAATCTTATATACTTAATAAAAAATATCTATCTATCTATCTAAGAGCGTTACTTTTGTCATTTGGACAAATAATCTCGAAAACGGTCCATCTGATTGTAACAAAAACTCATTCCTAAGCTGATAAGTCATTTATAACTCAATAGAAAACCTGGTTTTTTCTCTATTATCGAAAACTGGATTTTTGAAAAAAAAAAAAAAAAAAAAATTCTTTTTTTTTTTTAATTTAAGTGGACTTGAAAATGCCACTAACGATTTTGACCAAAATACATACTTAGAAAAAAATGTACGTTCTCAACAAAAGCCCATTTTCGATTTTTATAAAACTTACAAAAACGAAGTTATGCTTACATCCCGAATAATATCTAAGACTCAGATTTCAGCTAAATAGTTAAGCAACAGTATTTTAAGAACTTAACATTACAATATTCGTTACTATTTTGTCTGCATAATTTTACAAAAACCGCTAAAACGATTTTCATTAAAATATATATTAAATATGTTATATTAAAGTATAAGTATTCTAAGTAAGTACTTAGTAAAAAAAAATCGAATAAATCATTTTTTATTTGTACTTGCCTATGGCAATGCATTTGTCTCATTCTTTTGTGGTTACTCTTCTTTTATTGTCAATGTCAGAAGTGTTAAAATAAAAAACGTCGAGATCGAGATTAACTTGAAACGAGGGTGGTTGCTTCCTGTTTTCTTTAATCGATCGTTCTATATAAACCTAAACATAAATTCGGTCCTTCGAGCCGGGTAGTATTATTAAACTAATCCAAAGATGAAAGTGCTAAAAGCTAAAAGTTGCGTGTTAAAAGGCAGTTTAGCGCGGATTGCAAATTTCGTATCTTCTATCACAGAAAATGTGAGAGACTGCTTGGGTACAATATCAAGGTATTTAAGAGGCAATGTTGGAAAAATTGGAAGATCCCCAAAGTTTCATAGACAACAGCTTTGCAGATTGTGAATCCAAATACTTCGAGTTGAAGGCGAAAATAATGGCTAAGATTAAAAGCCCATCGTTGGAGGCAGATGACAGATGGAGTCTCAAACAATTGGCGGATCACATTTCACGATATTTGTGAGTTCATAATAACTTTAATTTGAAGATGAATAACCCAATAGTGGATTGTATTTAAAAAAAATTCCTATATTTTATGACTTGTTTCTATTATTTAGCATAGCTTCTCAGATTTTTAATTACCTACCTGATAAAATGAGAAAACAACCAACCAAACTTTTGATGAACGAGAAAGTTTCGTTTGACCCAGTCGTGTTCTTTATTTTTTGTTAGGTTCAGTTGAATAAGAAGAAGCAGTGCTTCCAGACTTTGAAGACTGTTTCCCCTTTTTTATTACTCAAAGCTTTAGTTTTTCCCTTAAGCCTAGTATCCTGCTCGCGCTAAATTTTATCTCCCATACAAAAATGTCTACAAAGATAAAATTTAGCGAGGCAGTTTAGCAAAGCAGTATCCTGTTCGCACGCTAAATCCTTAACTTCATATAGATGGGCCGATGAAAAGTCTCCACTCATTTAGCTCGCGAAATAAATGTCCGGTACATTAAATCGAAGATAAATTCTGACATACAAAACGGAGGAAAGAGTTTGTATTGTGTTTGCTATGATTTTTTTTGGCGGAAAACGCAGATAATGTTTGTGTCATAAATACAAGAAAACGCAAAGCACAACAAAAGAGCCAAAACAGATATATAAACATAAATAAAGCGAATCGCATTTCAGGGGGGCTTATGCTTTCATTTGGCCTCGTCTTTTAGGTAATAACAAGTGTTCCACTATGGTAAGGAGATTGTGGAAAGTTTGAGGACACGATATGTCGAAGTTCTTCTTATAATTTATAGGTTTCTTACGTCTTTCAAGTTTGAAATTCAAAAGTTCTATTAAAATTACGTTTACTGATATCTGTCATGGTACTCATGCTTCATAAACATATGGGTTTTGTCCCATCTATATCATGTTTAATAATAATTTAGCGACCATTTATCTTTGGTGTGGAGAAACGAAGTGGAGACTATAGGCGCTAAAATTTAGCGCGAGCAGGATACTAGGCTTTAATTCCAAAAGAAATCCACTTTTTCTCCCCTAAGTGAAATTTGCACTTGTTGTCTTAAGAAAAACATGAAAACTATAGCTGTTTTTACTAACAAGCTTAAACTTATTTTAAGCATATCACATAAAAGAACATATTATACAATAATTTCCTTTTCTACTAGACATACCTAATGTCAAAACGAATGAATGCATTCAGATGCACAAAAAGTCTTACGTAGACGTTCGATGGGCCGTTTTATTTCATGTTTAATATGAACAATTCATTCTTTGAAATTTGTTCGTAATCAAAATAGATTTTGATTTTATTTTTAAACAATTTCCCCTGTATTAATAAAAAAACGATATCCGCTCTCTAACACGTGTTTTAGCTGACAGACGGATAGTGACCTTATCCGTTTGTTAACTTTTTTCATTAATAAACACATTTCATCTCCATGTTAGCTATTCGCTCTTTGTCACCTAACGCACGACAGCACTACACGGAATTGTACTAAATATTCTAGTACATCTGTCATATTTCGTCTCTCTTGCAGTTGTCGTGCTCAGAGATTTATGTGGTTTTCACCGATTCTCTCTCAGATTCTCTTTTAGACTTCAGAGTTCAGATTTTACGCGTCAAACGAACGTTAATGTCATGTCTCATGTCTCATGTGCAATGTGTAAAAAGTTATCCGCTCTCTATACGCCGAATTCGGCGAGTTAAGAAGTTATCCGCTCGTTATTTCATGTCAATGAAAGCTAACAGGCGTTTATTAATACAAATTTGAAGTTAACATGTGAGTTAACGCTAACTCGCCGCTGCTCGTCGTTTATTAATACGGGGGTTTATGTTTCACACTTTCATAGAGATTTTTTATTTTCCCCCTTTAAGCTTGCCCCTCTTTTCCAGTCTTTTTCCGTTTTCAATCAAAAAGCGCCTTTCCCTCAATCTGGGACCACTGAGAAGAAGCCCTTCCTTTTCCCTACTACTCACGTCGTTTTTAGAAAAATGTTCTGACCCAAACGACTCCTTTTCAATTATCGTTACGGCCTTCGGCCAAACCGCTAAAGACTAAGAAATTGTATTTGTTGAGTTTACAGATTTTATGAAATAAATAAATAATTTAATGCCTCAACTAAACTTTGAGCTAGATCCAACACATGTACATATGTGTTTCTCAATCGACCTGCTGTTCTCCGTTTGGATCATCACAAATTCGACGCCTTCATATGCAATAATATAATATAGATTCTTTAATTATTTTTGAGATTTTTGGGTTTGTGCAGAACTTGCCACGAGAACCAAAAAATAAAAAAAAAACATACCTACTACAGTAGGTATGTCTGTCGAAAAAAAAAACTCTGTTAATGAAGATCAAAGCGCTTTACTTAATGCCGCGTTGTACGTGTGAACTCGCGCTTTGACACGCTTTATCGAAACTTTACGATTTTAAATGCCAAAGCGCGCGAGCAACAATTTTGTAAAACGAAATGCTACTTTGAAGCGAATACGCGTTGAGAGGATAGCGTATGACAGATTTAAAGTTCACAAGACAATTGATGAATATGTGTTCTCCAAGAAATCTAAAGAAATCAGTAGTTGCTCCACAAAACGAAATGGTATTTGTCCTGTCCACACACTGAATTGATAACTTTTCATGAAAAAACATCATATAATAGCTTAAAACTTGTGTGTGATAAACATAAGTGGATCTCCAACTATGAACTATGACTTCAAATCGAACAATTCCAAATTCTAAAGTTGTCAAACGCGCGGGATAGTAGAAAGTAGGTCCACTCAGGCGTCGCGTTGACTTTTACAATATTTACGATGTAAAGTCGATTCAACGCCTAAAAATGTATTTTGAATTTAAACATTCCACCAACTAAAAATACATCTATTTGCAACTGCAGTATGAAAAATGGTAAGAACATATCAGTTTCCCACTATGGGAATTAAAAACAAAGACTCTACCTATACTCATCCATTCATCTATGGATATAAAAACTCCATTTGTCGCTATATCTCAACACCGTCTCGACACGATATGTTACAAATTATAGTACCTACCCCAAGGCTAATAACATCATCATCTCCCTTTGCACGTTTTCCGACGCAAATTAACAAGAGCACACCCGTTGGCCCCCGTGCAGTTGCTGCTTTGCCCAAGAATCGACTTGCAAAAAAGTCGCCTGCTTGCTCTCCTAAAACCATTTCTTCGTCTATTGCTAATACTGCTACTGCTATCTCGACCGCATCGTCTGTCGCTGATGATACTCATATTGCTAAAGATGTTGTTGCTGTTGATGCTGTTGATGCTGTTGTTGCTGTTGATGCTGTTGATGCTGTCGATGCTGAAATTGGTTGTGCTACTGGCTCTTCACACTTACAACTCAATGACAAAACTGTTCGTGGTTTAAGTTCTGATGCTGCCGTTTTTGATTTTTCCAGTAATAATATTCACACAGTGCGAAATGAATTTCAAGTTCCAAATCAAACTGCTAAACAAAAAAAGTTTATTGTTGGGACAAACTCAAATAACCATGAACTTAAAATTGTAAGAAATCATAAATGGTATCACATTGGTTCTTTCTTAGTGTCCACGTCTACGGAAGAAATACGAAGTTTTATTTCTGCTTCACTTGAAATTGATTCGTCATTGATATTATGCTATAAATTAACGAAGCTTGATGAATCTGAACCAAAGTCTAAATTCGTTAATTTCAAAATTGGAGTTCCTGTTGAGTTCGCCAAAAGCATTTATGTGGACTCTTTTTGGCCGAATGGTGTCAAGATTAGACCATTCCTATTTAAATCAAGAAACGATTCAGTGAAATCAAAAAACGTATTGGGAGCGACGGCAACCGAGTAAATAATAATCGTCTGTCGTCGTATAAAAATAGCTTAAAGATTTATTTCCACAACGCAAGTGGGATCCGTACAAAGGTCGCAAGTTTGTTCTTTAAATCTTGTCATTTGCACTACGATGTCATCATTATTGTCGAAACCTGGTTGTATCCCGATATATCTTCGAAGGAAATATTTGATGAACGTTTTTATGATGTTTTCCGATTTGATCGGTGTAAAGTAGCTGCTGAGCGTGGAGGTGGGATCATCGTAGCAGTTCGTACTGATCTTGATGGCAAAAAAGTCAATCTGCCAGTTCTAGATGTGGAGCAACTAGGTTTTTCAGTGATTATTAATAGTATTTGTAAAAAGCGTATGTTTTTTGTAGTCAGTTATGTAACCCCTAATAGTAAAGTTGACTGCTACCAGAAGCATATGCAAAATATTGAATTCGTTAATAACAAATGTTCTGCATTAGAAAATGTTTGTATTTTAGGTGATTTTAATCTCACCAATATTTGTTGGACGTGGTTTAATTCATTTCTTATTGCTAATAATGTCAAGCACCCTCATGAATATTTTTTCATTGATTTTATGCACTCGTTAAACTTAAGTCAAATTAATCCAATTCAGAACTCTCTTGCTAAAATATTAGATTTAGTCTTTGTTTGCTGCGATGAATTAAAAGCGACTGTTACTGAAGTACCATTCTCTTTATTAATTGAATCGATTAACCATAAAGAGCTATTTATGGAAATTGAAACCTATGAATACACAAATGTTAATTTTAAAAATAATCTGAATCGTTTTAATTTTTCTAAAACGAGTTTTATTGAACTGAATAATTTTTTTAATAATATAGATTGGTTTAATGAATTGCCCAATACGAATTTAGATTGCATGTATAAGCGCTTTGTTGAAATACTTGATGATGGCTTTGGCAGATTTGTCCCAATTTCCAATAATCGATCATTATCCAAACCCCCTTGGTATAATAAAAGATTAAACCAGATAAAGAATTTGAAAAACCGAGCTTTTAAAATTTTTAAACGATCAGGTAATATCGATGATTACAATAAATTTAGTAAACTTCGTAAAGAATTTACCTTTCTTAGTAAGTTCCTTTATAAAAATTATATCACTTCTATAGAAAGTAAAATTAAAATAAACAGCAAATCCTTTTGGCATTTTATAAATTCCAAGCGTAAATCAGTTGGGATTCCAAGCACAATGCATTACAAAGGCACGGAATCGTCTAATGTAGGGTCAACTTTAGAACTTTTCGCTTCGTTTTTTGAATCGGTTTATAATAATAGCAGTTACCATAACAATTCAAATGTTAGTATTGGCAATCTTGCCAATATTGGATCTCTCGAACTGAGCTATGAAGAGGTCTTGTTAGGTCTTAAGGCTCTCCGGCCGAACCCAAATTGTGGGGCTGATGGCATTCCAGCAATAATATTAAGAAATTGTGCTATAGGTCTTTGCACTCCATTGTTAAATATTTTTAACCGTTCTCTCCATGAAGGAACATTTCTTAATGATTGGAAGACTTCCTTTCTTGTCCCGATTCATAAAGCAGGGGATAAAAGTGATGTTGAGAACTATCGCGGTATCTGTAAACTCTCCGCAATTCCTAAGCTTTTTGAAAGTATCGTTAAAAACAAACTTGAGTTTTTAACGAAGGAATGTTTGTCTGAAGCTCAGCATGGTTTCATATCTGGTCGGTCTACTATCACTAACTTGGCTTCTTTTTCAAATTATGTTTTAAATGAGATGGAAAACAGAAGTCAAGTGGACGCGATATATACCGATTTCAGCAAAGCATTTGACTCAGTCAACCACTCAATTCTTCTTGAGAAGCTAGAAGCTTTTGGAATCCACTCTAAAATGCTTAGTTGGATTTCTTCATTTTTAATTGGTCGCTACCAAAGAGTAAAAATTGGAACATCGCTTTCGAAGAGTATTAGCTGTACTTCCGGTGTCCCGCAAGGGAGTCATTTAGGTCCACTGCTTTTCGTTATTTTTATAAATGATATTGTTTCAACAGTCAAAAATAGTCGATGCTCACTGTATGCAGATGATTTAAAACTATATTTAAGTATTAAAAGTTTTGATGACTGCTCTTTGATTCAATCAGATCTGAATAATATTGTTCATTGGTGCAACGCCAATGGCTTAAAACTAAATATAAAGAAATGCAATGTGATTTCTTTCAATAGATGTGCGTCTACCTTTGAATATGATTACTCGGTAAATTCAATGTATTTGAATAGAGTTATGAAAATCAAAGATTTGGGAGTCATGCTCGATACAACATTTGCCTTTAAATGTCATATTGAATATACTGTTGCGAAGGCTAACTCAGTTGTAGGTTTTATTAAACGTAATGGAAGAGACTTTAGAGATCCTTTTGCCTTACTTTCACTGTTTACCGCATTAGTTCGATCCCTGCTTGAATATGCTGACGTGATTTGGAATCCTGCTTTTTCAACTTATTCTGATCGCCTTGAAATAATCCAAAGGCGTTTTACAAAATACGTTTTCTATAAAATGAATTGGGAATTCTCTCCTAATTATAAGGCAAGGTGCTTATTACTTGGTATTAAATCTTTAAAATCCCGCCGTCAAATACATGATATAATGTTTGTAAGAGACTTGCTATGTTTTCATACAAGATGTTCTAGTTTGCTCTCGATGATATCAATTTATACACCCACGCGATCCTTAAGAATACGTAATCTTCTCTTTCAAAGAAGTCATAGAACAAACTACGGCTGCAATGAGCCCATGACAAGAGCCATACAAGCTTTCAATAGCGTTTACCCTAGCATTGATTTATGTTTACCGAGAGTTCAATTTAAAAACAAATTATTTTACATATTTATCTTTTAACTAATATCTTTCTATTATTATGCAATTTTCCTATATATCTATTTCATACATCTGTTAGTTATAAGAATACTTGTAGATGAACCATAATAAATATCTATGACTGTGCCTGGGTATTTCCAAGAAAATCCGCAGTCTGTTAAAAGTTATGATATTGCCAGATAAATCTCATATGCTAGATATAAACGCATCATCTTCAAGACAACACACCCAAGTGACGAAAGTCCAAGACAATGGTCGGCAGCCGTCTGTATCCCATTGAAAATTTGCTGCTGATTATGTGAGAAATAATGCTAAAAAGGTTTTTACGATTTCGAAGCAATGCCGTTTAATGTGCCACTTTTGTGTAATAAATTTCTAGTAAAGTCTAAAGTCGTAAATAAGTTAGAGTTTGGTAATATACTGGTGTATGCCCATGATGTAGTTTTATTGTGTACAAGCTTAAACATTTTGGGAGTACCCACATCGCAGGGTATAGTATGACTTAACAGTGTACAGATTGTTCTCGCTAACGTGTGTGAGAATGATTTAAGATAATTTCCGTACAGCCGCGGTATGAAATTGCGAAAGTGAAAACGGAATATGTAACCAGCTTTCACTGCGTGTTATTATATGCCCGAGGTGAATCTGAGAACTTTACGGTCAGATCAAACCATAGATAGACAAATAGACTGTGAAATGTAGGTATATTGAGGAGTTCAAGAAAGATCTTTTAAAATAGATTGCAATAAATTAGTTCACCATAAAGAAATTATCATTCAACAAAATTAACGAATTTGAACGGTTTTTCCATTTAATGATACGTTGCAAGGTTTTTTCGACGCCGATAGGTTTTATGCACTAAATAAGTCATGTGGATAAATCTGCATTCGAATTGAGGAACTGAAGTTTTTTTTGGATTAATGGGCTATTGCAGCTCTTAAGAAATTAATTGCATTTGTAGGCGACCCAGCGTATTAAGATATTCACAACAAGCCGAAAACCTGGTTTTCGCGAAAACACTCGAAAACTTCATCGAAAACAGAAGTTTTCCCATACATATTTCAGTGCCTTGATTTTGTGCGGTTTTTGTCGCAATGGCGGATTTTATAAATGTGTGCGTGATGTCGAGAACTGACAACTTCCAATATTTCCTGTTCTATTGTAGCCTTGTTCCTGAAAATTCCAGGTGAGCTTTCCCATACGCAACCTATTTAGGTAGCGAGAAGGATGTCGGATGAAAACAACTGACAAGAGCGTGTACGTAGTGCGACAATTTGGTACTTTTTCCGAGGAGCCTGATACAATTCCATGCTACTTTGTTTGTTGGAAAAGACACATCGGAGAGTTTTCAAAAACTGTGATTTCAAAATAAATATGTTTAAAATATAATGCGGTTCCCTATCAAACACGAAAACGAGCCAAAACTTATTAAATATTGTAAGAAATTTCTAAATTTGCAGAAGAGCTTCAGAAAAGGAGGCCCTTTTATTTTGCATCTTTTTTTGCAACATTTAAAAACTTAAATGAACGAGATCTTAAAATGCAGATATAAATATGAGTTCATATATTTACAACCAATGCTTCATCAATTTCTATATGTTTATAAGTCAAAATCAAGGCTTTAAGGTTTTCATTTTAAGACTTGGGCGGTGAAACAAAAAAGTTGCAATTACCTACGTAAAACGAAACCGTACCAATTTTTTTTTTGTTTTTTTGTTTTCTTGACCACTTAAACTTGATGGTTAAACTCAATCTTGGTATAAAAATGTTGCTTATGAATTATGAAGTTAGTTTATCAAATTCATTTTTCCAAAATAAGAATTTATAATTTTTTCGTACGAACAATTTTTTCCGATCACAGAAAAATTAATTAATTCTTTTTCTTGAAAATTTAAAGATAATTGGCTTATTTTTTTGAAAACTGACTTTTTAATTCATAATAAATATTTTAAGACCAATACTGAAGTCAACTATCAAGTTTAAGTGATCAAAAAAAGCAAAAGAAAATTTGTACGGTTCCGTTTTACGTATGACTATAACTGGGGTCTAATGCTACTCTGCAAATTTAGAATTTGTGCACGATATTTAACAAGTATAGGCTCACTTGACGTTATAATAGTCTTGCGATACGCAACCGCGTTACATTTTAAATATATTTATTTGGAAATCACAGTTGTTTAAAGAATTTGCGAAGCTCCTTTTGCAACTAAAAAAAGGGAAAAAGTACCAACAAATTGTATTAGAGTCCTCGAAAAAAGTGTCAAATTTTTGCACAACGGTCACGCTGGTCCAGCGCGCGGTGCAATAACACATTTAAATCCGATTCGGAACGTTCCCTAGCGTAATTGCGACAAAACCGCACAAAATCAAGGCACAGATTTCAAAACAAGTCGTTTAAAGTCGTTTTCCACGAAAGAACCACGAAAACAACTTCCAATCGTTGCGTTGTTGAAACAAACACACCTTTGCAACATTCAGCAGAGCATCTGACCGAACAAATGTCACAGCTCACAACTTAAAATCATTTTCCACACTTATTGATGAGCTAATATTATTTTTAAATGCTCTGAATAAATTCTATTTGTTAATTAATGCAATCGAAATTGGTAAACAAAATAGTCTACACAGAATTTTAACAACTAGTGTCTCACATCTGATTGAAACGTCAAACGAAGACTGGTTATTGTTCGGTGTGAATGCAATTTCAAGTTTTCGATGAAAACACGGTTTTCGCTGCGGTGTGAAAAGGGTATAAAGATTGTTTTTATAGGCGAAAGAAGTTGTAGCCTGTTTCTAAAATCGAGCATAAAAATAAATATCTCAAGCAAACCAAATACATTTTTATTTTTATGGCTAACTAGTTTTCAAGGGTATGGCTTGACCAATATGATTCTGTACGCGCAGCGTGAGTTGAATAACTAATCCATAGGAGGAAATGGAAGTTCTGGTATGTAGTCGATGAGTGGCAGATGTGGCGAAGTGTAATGACAGTAAAAAAAGGCAAACTGGCGATGCTATAACTTATTTGTAAGAAAATCAGAGACCCTTACTATGCGAACCAAACCACCACACACAGCTGTCCACGAAAGAAGCATGCATTTTTCAGACTTTAATCAGCGCGAGTTATGATGTCTGTAATGTACGTAACAACATAGTATTATAGCGCAGGAACAAATGTAGGTACGCAGCAACAGAAAGGCGGCACCATTAGCACTTGCAGTTTTAGCCGGTTTATGATGGGAAATAACAAAATTATAAAGCGGTTTTGATGTGACGTTTAAGAAAGCATCTTGTGTATTATAAGTTTTTGCCCAAATGGTATTTTTTGTTTTCTGTTTTAATTTTTCGTTCGATCGGTATCAGCTCCTAGTAACTCGTGCAATGTTCGTCTAGACCGAATAGTGCATATTCGAATTTCCAGTCTTGCATCGCGTGGTTCCGGCTTTGCCAGATCATAGATAAGTGCAATGCCACATGTATTTTTCTTTGAAAGTTTAGCTACTTCTAAGGTGCCACGTATAGGTACTTTATATTTAACATTATTTCGTGATCCATATTTTGGCAACCTTTCTTGCCAAACATAGCGCTGACAAAATTGTTTTTTATGTAAGAAGTCCCTAGCTTATGAATTGCCAAACAATATATCTTTTTATTCAAGATTTTTCAAGAGTTTTTACCTCAAATTCATCGAATTTCAAGTCTTTTAAAACAAGCATTTTTTTTAAATCTAACGAATAGAAACGACCTTTTCTATTGAAGAAAAACTTTTCTATTAGTTCATTATGTATATTTTGAAAAGGAATGGTGAAATAGTGATTTTCACAGATGGATCCATGATGATGGATGGCGGAGAGGGTGTCGGTATCTATTCAGCAGAGCTGGAACTAGGCCGTCAGGTTCGTCTCGGGAAACATAGTTCCGTATACCAGGCTGAGATGAATGCATTGCTGCATGCGTTAGACTACTTGCTTGAGAGTCAGGTGGAGGGAAGAAATATCCTTATAGCACTGGACAATCAGGCGGTGATCAGACGCATGGAACGGACAAACATCATTGGCACTGGAATGTTTACTTAAAATAGGTGGTGACTTTGTCAACAGGACATGGTTGTTTCGGGTATCACGGAAGATGGGCCTTGGAGAGGATGATACCTGTAAACTATGCCTGGAGGAATCTGAGACAGCTTGATCTTGGGACATCATTGGGTCGATACCCAGTCGATGAAACAAATCTCTCATAAACAGATGCTAGCATGAACACTAGGAAGTGAGCCCAGGGAAGAACTCTGGAGAAATCCAGATAGTCTCTCTGGATAAGATTTATAATAGTAGAGAGACGGAAAGAGACCCGACAATGGAGGTCTGATTCGAATATCTCTCGAAATCTATATAAATGTACATTTTAGTTGATCTGGCGAATGTCGTATCGCCCAATTTCATTAATGTAGGTAAATTCCGATGTCATGTAATTCGGTCAATTCAAATTGTTTTTTCAAAAGTTATATTAAAATGAAATAAATAGGTAAATAAAATCAATTTCTTGTCGGCCAACCTACCGCGCTTTTTCACTGAAGTGCTGTATGGCATAAAACATTTTTTGTTCTATTTCTATTATCGGGTGCATACACATACCAAGCGAGAGCTTTGCCGACACGTGAAATTCAAGATTTATGCCACACACATCCTGCGATTGTCCTTGCGACTTATTAATAAATTTCATAGCAAAAGCGAGAAGTACGGGAAATTGAAGACGCTTAAACACGAACGGCAAATCGTTCTAAATAAGTGGAATATTTAATATATTTGATATTAAATTCTTCACAATCAAACGCGTACCATTACAAAGTTTTGGTTCATTTAGGTTGCGCAACAAAGTGGGATAGTTGGTGGCTTCGTTTTCATCCATCACGGAGTCGACTGATTTGTATGAATGCAACTCACCAGCGATTTGGTTTTGAATGGCGAATTTCAAATGATCGACATTCTTGTTTTTCGCAGCCAAAATCACTCTTCTCTTACACTCAGCCAATCATGGTCAGTATAATTCTGAGCGATATTCGGGAAAACATTCATGATTAGTTATTTCAGTGTCGTTGTAAAGTTGCAAAAATGTTGTGGAAACTGAATCAAGCGGGTGATTAAATCTGCTGGAATCACACCATTGCCCATCGCCAACAATTGCCTGGAGAACTCTGCAGCGGACTGGTCATTTTGTAAAGAAACTCGCATGTTTCCTGTCAAATGCAATTTCTTGACGTATCGCTATAAAGCAGACGCCTTCAAGCAAGCATTCAATTCATCTGCCGGAGTTTATCTCGAAATGACAGGCAGCTTTTGACGAAAATTGCCTCATAGCAAGATCATTGCTCCACCGAAAGGTCGCTTATATTGCTGCAGTACTTTCGCCATCGCAGTATTCTTTGAAATGTTCATCCACTTGCAGATTCAATGGCAATTTCAATGCTGTTCGACCGCCTTCTAACAAAGTAGCCGCTATTCCAGAAGAGGCTAGGGCCAAAGCGATCTCAGATCTCGAACGAATTGTAGCCAAAATCAGTGAAATCAGGAATGTATTTCCAGTTCCACCGGGCGCATCAAGGAAGAAAATTCCGCCATTTTCGTTATCGACTGCTTGCATCAATTCATCGTACACTTTCTTTTGTTCTTGATTCAACATTGGCACATTGTTTCAACAGCTTGACTCAATGCGATTCGATCGAAGTCCATTTATCGCTCCAGTTCTCGATTAAGTGCGTCTTGCATTGAACGATTTAGCTGTGGCATCCCCAATTTGCACAACAAATTGCCACTCATGAGCAGACACATATCCTCAATCAAAATCAAAGCTTTGTTGCGCATTTCATCTGACGCGAATTCGATGCAAAACATCGTCGGCCATAATAATCATCTTTGTATAATCAAAGTATCTACTTCATTTAAAAAAGTTACTGTAACATAGTAAACATAATTTATTAGAACAAACTTTTTAGGTACCTACCTATATTTAAAAAAAAAAAAATTTCAAAATTGTTGCTTGGAAAAAAATTAATATAATTCACAACAACAATTGTTTTTAAAATTTAAAACATTTTTTTTTATTTGAAGTGTCACTACTTGATTTCTATCCAGTTTCTTTTTTTTTTAAGTATATTTTGCCATACAAAAATTAATTTATTGAAATGGCGCTGTATGTGAAAAATGATTTTTCCTGTTTTCCTGCTTTTCTGTTGAAATTTTTCCTGAATTTTGTTTGCTATAAATCTAACGGAGCCCGAGACCTTTCCAACGAATGCAGAACCGTGGCAATCGGTTCGTGCATTCTGGAGTTACATGGTCAGGAAGGAAAACCCGACTTATTTTTATATAATAGAATATGTATATTGCGGGTCGAACTAAACTTTTCCATCAAAGAAACATGATTTTTAACTAATTCGATAAAATAACTGATGTAATACTTATATATGTTTTAGGAATAAAAACAGCGGTAAGAAACTTCGCATATACAATCTTAATCGATTTTGTTTTCAATATCTTATCACTTCCACATTCCTCTGCAAATATTGAAAGAATATTTTTTGCGGTAAATTAAAATGAACAAAAAGTAGTAATATTTTGAATTGAATGGAAACAGTTGAAAGTTTAATATTTACATAGGATTTGTAGTGCTTTAGTGAAGCGAATTATTCTTATTTTTATACTCTGCCGCTTGCTCTCAGTGCGTGGCATTAGCCTATGTTATGTTATGTTGTGGTAAAGTGGCTCTCGATGAGAGAAACACTTAGGCCGTTAATCGGCCCATTGTGCGTACCACTGGTGTTTAGGGGTTCCTTATCTGGTTACTCATGTGAACCATTTGCTTCCGTTGATAAAGCTAAGAATGTTAGCAGCGCTGGTGTCGCATAGATCACTGAGATCATTGAGGAAGTAGTTTCCTAAGTACGCCATCCTTAGATTGGATAGAGCAGGGCAGCTGCAGAGAAGGTGAGTGACGGACTCATCCTCTTCCTCATCCCTGCGGCTTCTGCAAAAGTCATTGTATGGCAATCCAAGTCTTTGCGCGTGTCTGCCCAAAATACAATGACCGGTAATGACATTAGCAACCAGCGAGATGCTAGGTCTGTTTAGTCACAGAAGCTCCTTGGATCTTTTAGTATCCAGGGTCGGCCAGGTAAGCTTGGCAACGTCGCAATATCCCAGATGTTTCCATCTATGGTTTGCAATTCTTGTTGCGTCCGCGTTAATGATTTGTTTAGCGTACGATAGCGGTGCATGTACGCTTAGGCATTAGCCTAAGTGGGCCTATTCTGGCGCACCTTCATTTTCCTTAAAAACAACTCCATAAGTGAAACTTCCTCCACCTCTAAAAGTGAAACTTATATTTTATAAATTAACCTCTGTAATTGGATCAGACTTGCGAATTTATTTATTTTAACCTCTGTAAGTGAGACAGACTTGCAATAATAATCGTGTTTTTCGCTAAAAAAGTTTTTATGTATACTTGAAGAAAACACGTTTTATTTTGAACGCCTTCTTAAGTGAAACAAATAACAAATATATATGGATAAGTGAGAAACTGGGTAATTGGAATACCTTATAAGTGAGACTGAAATAAATGGCGCATTAGATTCCAGGACCACAGAAACTCATACTCATCTCTGTAAAATATTGAAAAGTATAGGTATAGGTTGTTTAAAATAACAATTTCGCTGTAATGCTGTCACTCGCTTCAGCTTTCATAAATATTCTCGAATTATCTCGGTAAAATAATAATTTTAATAACGAAGCATCAGCTTACTTCAATTATGGCCATCTGACGTCACATCGTCTCATAAAATAAACGCGATCAACAAAAATATAAACAAATAAATTGGAAATAAGTTAGGTATGAGATTATCTGGATATAGCCAAATTGAAACGTTAAAAAAATGTATATATGGCCCAAGAGCTGTCAGACTTAAATTATTATTATTCGTATGATGATCTAATTACCAGATATACTGGCTGAAATATTATTGTCACAGCCAAATCAACAGAAACAATTAATTATATATCTGCAGGTTGTATTAACATTTAGCTGAAAAGACCAATTCCATAAGATGTAGACCCATCCCGAGTAATGGACAAATTTGGTTATTCATCTTTCTTTTTTTTTTTTTAATTGCAATTTAATTTCCATTGATTTTCCATAAAACAAACTTGTTTGTCTTAAATTCAACAAGTGACTCAATTTCTATGTATTTATCGTCGAATCGCATCTCCATACATAAACTGACAAGACCTTCCTCTAAAATTATAGTAAAAAAAAAAAAAAACATTTTTTCTTGAAGATACATGTTTCCGCGACCTCTCACACTCACACCAAAGCACATAACATCTCAGGTTATTCAATTAAATTTCACTTCATCAAAAAAAAAAAAAAAAAAAAAAAACAAATTGCAAAAATTCAAAACGCAAATACCCGCACAGAATTCTATTTCAAGATCACTTCCTCAGCACACATGCGCATCGTTAAATGTTACGGGAAACTTAATTCGAAGGTAGGTGTCTCACACATCTTATTGTCGAATATGTAATGTCCGGCTTTATGAAGGTTTCCCCTTCGCAGAGGTATGGACCGAAAATCTCCCAAAATATAATAGTAAACACTCATTAGATGACAGTACTTTTGTTATCCTAACACTCAGCCAGTTAAAATTACCGTGTAAATGTCGTTCAAATAACACGCTGTCATTACAAAAAAAAAAAAAAAAACGAAATTCCTAAGAAAATAAAATTAGGAGACTGAGCGGTACATAACCCGTAGAGAGAGGCCAACCTTAGGTTTTGACCGGACCAGCGACGACTTTCTCAAACATCCGTAAAATAAACAAACTATCACCGGAATCTAAATTAAAGACAGGTCGGACGAGTGAGAGACCCCGGTGTCTAGTAGCCTCAATGGGAGTAATGGGACACTTTAAGATCGAAAAAATACGTAATTAGCCGGTTATGTGATAGGCGTACAGGTAATTGCATAATAATTGAATTTGTGTTTTTCTTTTTTTCTTTTTTTTCTTTGGAGAGATGGTGAGAGATTGTTTACCAGTCAGTCCTCAGTCGGTCAGTGGGGTAATTTTCACTTTTTGGTCTTCTCTTAGGTTTTGTGGTGGTATTGTGTGATGGCTACGGAGATTTGATAATTGTGGTTGGAAAAAAAAACCGTTATGATAACGCAGTAATTTACCTAATTGAGTAATGTTCGGTGTTTATTGGATGGATTGCGCTCATCACTCTTGAGCTCACTAATTTATTTCATATTTAGTTGTTGTTTTAATAGAAGGTTAACAATATTAATCTGGTCCAGTGATTGTGCACGTGCAAGGCGTTGGGTGGTTCTGTTGTGTAAGAAGAGGAGTTGTTTCTGATTGACATCAATCTGGCGACGCGCAAGGTTTTAACTACAACTGAACATCAGTTGTTTCAGCCCAAATTCAGACCCATCGATTGGCTGAAGCCATAGAATCCTAGAACACAGTAAATAAGGTTTGCTATTCACACAAGATCTGGGCAAAACGTATTGAGCGGACCGTAGCATTACTCCAGGTATAGTATAGTCCGTCCAAACTTAATTGAATTTTTCACGCGCAGGTCTCTTTACATGAGATATTTACCTATGTGAAGTTAGCCCGCACTTTTTCAAGAATGAAAAACGTGAATTTCAGGTCGGTAGACATTCGCTTGTAGTTGTTTGTAGTGATCTTTTTTTCGTTTGTAATTCAACCGTTAGAAAGTTAGAACCATTAGAAAAAAATGTCAGCCCGCACTCTTGGATTTTTGAAATAGAAACTAGCCAGTTGTATTCGAAATTGTTTGTGGTTGGTTGCAGTGAAATTCTTGTCTTTTTTCGGAGATATAAGGACATTTGTGTTTGCACCTATAATTCCGAATTTCCAATAGAGAGAAGTTATTTGAAATTACTCGTGCATAAAGCATATCCTAAATTAAATAAATGCATTTAAAATGTTTGAATTCACGCAAGTTACGTTACTTAATAAATCGCAATTGAAGACAATAAATGCATCCCCTCATAGTTACATCCATATAATGGAGTTCTCAACAACATACAAACAACTGTAAGCACATTTTTGCAAAGCATTCATCCCCGTCCATCTATATGAGTCACTGTTTATCAATTGGCAACAACAACCAGTCAATCAACCCCGATTTTATCATACAAATTATCCTATTCCTACAAATAACATTAAAAACTAACCCCTCCTAAACAATTAATAACAATTAAAACACATTTCTTGCAATATCTATATTCCTGGCTATCTAATGCAATTCGAATTTTGTGATTTTATCACAAAGAAGAAGATTTGGATGCAACTTAAGCAAACACTACTTTGTCATACAAACTCATATCAATATTTCGGTTACTAAACAACCCAAAATAGTGAAATCTATTTTTTTCTAATGCTTTCTATTGGACGTATTTAATGGAACCAAAAAAGTGAGCTTTTATGAATAGCTATAATGATTTATTAAGATATTAAGAATATGACAATCGATGAAACTTTGCATTTTTATTCTATGCACCCTTCTCTACATGGGATATAAAATAGAAGATAGCCCGCATTACTGGACACTTTTTATTCGCAATTTAAGGGGAGCCTAAAAAAACAATTGTTGAATTAAAAATATTAAATTATTAAAAAAAAGAAGAATATTTTAAACGAAGCAACACGTATCACTCGACGTATATCTTTCAATCTATGAAAAAGTCCAATGGTATCGATACCAAAAAGCCGCAAATTGTGGCGTGGGTTTTCCTAATTTACCAGAGAATGTAAAAAATATTTCATTAAGGACTTCAAAACTTCTTTTTTAAATAATATGCAAACTTCTAAAGATATTTCAAACAAATTTTTTGAATTACAATCAACAATGGAATTCGACTTCGTTCATATGTCCACCACGACTCGGCCGCACATTTCGACCGATACGGCCGCTTTTTCTCGTTCAATATTGGCTTTGAGCTCCTCTAACGTCGCTAACATGGTGGTATCGACCAATCATTTGATGTAGTCTCATAAAAAAAGTCAAGAGGTGTTAAATCACACGATCTCAGCGGCCAATCGAAGGGTCCGTTTCTCGAGATAACACGTTCACCGATCAATATTTGCATCCGCTGTGTGACTTGTGGCACCATCTTATTGGAACCACATATCACTGATGTCCAATTCATAGAAATAACGCTCCAACATGTTAAAAAAAAAAAAACATGTAAACCGCACCAAACAGAGACTCTTTGCAGATGATATGCTGTTTCATAAATCACATGAGGGTTCCCTCCTGTCCAGTAACGCAAAAATGCGATTCATAGTGAGGATTGAAAATTGGCGTTAATGCTCTTAAAGTTCGACCACCGACTCGGAATTTCGATAGTAAATTTGAATTATTTGTAAACGTTGTTCCTTCTTCGTTTGAAGTTGTCAAGTCGCTAAGAAACACGATAGATGCTAGTGAGTTCTTTGAGAACAAGGATGAGTTTTTGAAAAATGTCGAATATCGGCCAAATTAAAATATTTTAAGAAAATTAACCAGGATGTCAGTTTTGGTTCGCTTGGAATTCTCCGCAAGAATTTTGCCGGTGTGTTCATCGGAGAATGACAGGAGAAACATGTTTCGTATAAAATAACTAGCTGTACCCTGCGCGCGTTGCAACGTCACTAGCTAAAATAAATTTGAAGGAAAGACATTACACATATATTCAATTCATTTTAAGTCACTTTATTGATGTTGTTCATTTCGAAAAAAAATTGTGACATTACAGCGTTTCGTTTCAATTCGATTTTATTGAAATGCTGTGGGATACAAAATATTTCTTCTTTTTCCATCTGGTGCGTAAACGAATAAATCAGAAGGTTTTCCGGCTCGTGAGCAGGCCACATAGAGCTGCCCATGTGAGAAGCATGGATTCTCCACACACTTGCAACGATCGTCCTTGTGCTTTGTTGATAGTCAATGCGAAAGCGAGTCTTACCAGGAACTGCAAACGTTTGAATTTGAATGGCATATCTGTCGGGATCATTCGGATACGCGGCAACAGTATACGTCTTCACCTTTGAATTTTCCAGTCAAAATTGTTGCCTGGATAACATTGTTCAAC
Organism: Cheilosia urbana; assembly: GCA_946477585.1. Taxonomy (NCBI): domain Eukaryota; kingdom Metazoa; phylum Arthropoda; class Insecta; order Diptera; family Syrphidae; genus Cheilosia; species Cheilosia urbana. Next base: position 162,392,917 of record OX297853.1, read on the forward strand.
ATTTTCTTGACTGAGGGTCTGGTTCTGTTACAAAGTAGTGGTGGATTAATGTTTCGAAGAAGAATGATGGCCACGCCAATTTTCAATGTAAGAACGTGCGGTGGCATGCCTGGCAAATCAAGCGAATTCAAGAATTCAATTGGATAGTTGATAACTTCGTTTTGATTCACCACAGTATCGATGGACTTATATGTTGCTGTTTCGCCGGGTATTCCATTCTGAATGGTGAAGTTGATGGTATTGACATCGATGTTTTTGGCCGCTAATATAGCACGCGTACTGAGCCACTGATGATTTTTGTAGTTGTGTGCAATGTTGGGGCGGTACATTATACCCGCTGTCAGTTGGTTTGTTGGTTTTCAAAGTCAATTTCTGTAAATGACGCCATAAAACTGATGATTTAAGACATGCATTAAGTTTATCAGCGGGTGTTGAACGTGGTATAACCGGTAGTATTTGTCGAAAATCACCAGACAATAAAATGAGTGCGCCACCGAAGATCCGTTTCATCTCAAATCTCGCATTGTACGATCAAGCGCTTCCAATGCTTTCTTGTGAGACATTGTACATTCATCCCATATGATAATTTGACACGTTTGGAGTACTTTGCCCATTCCAGAGTTTTTGCTGATGTTGCATGTTGGTGCCTCAGTGTTTTGCAAATTCAACGGCAGTTTTAATGCTGAATGCGCTGTTGTGTGTAAATTTGAACTCCATTGATTCGGTGGCTTCCAAAATATAAGATTTTTAATTTTTTATTGTATGGGCGTTCCTTTGTCCAATTTTGACCAATCTTCACAGGAATACTCCTGGACCGATACATACCTAAGATTGTATGTAAATTTTAATTCAATCGATTCAGTGGTTTTCGAGGAATACGATTTTCAATGCATTTTTTGTATGGGAGCTGCCACGCCCCTATAACTCATGAACCAATACACCTACAAAGACCGTATGAACTTATAAACCATGGTATCAACGTCACCTTTCATGGGAAATTTCCAGAATCAAAATTGGTTTACGCATTACAGAGAACATTATCGACATACACAATTGATCATGATTTTTATATAAATAGAAGAAGATGATGTCGCGATTAAAATGTTCATTTTTTTAAGCTAATAATTCCCAATAACAAAAAGTATTCAATTTTAAATATGCAAACTTCCCAAGTATATGGGTATGGGCGTCGTTAGAGGAGTCACAAGGTGCTTGCGAATTCTGCGTCACAGGTAGGTATTTAAATATTTCATTGCATATTTTTTATGTTTAAACGCATTCTTTTTTATTTAAAGCAAGACCCATATTTTTCATATCTTATACTCGGTGTAATACATCTTATTTAGAGTACCCCACGATAAAGCGGTTTGACACGCTCACTTTTTAAGCAAGTGTTGGACTGAAATATTGTTCATGTGATGATTGCCTTTAGATTAGGTTAGGTTAGGTTGAGAGGGATTGTGCGATCGTCACAAAATATCAGGCACCAAAGCGGGTCCATCACCATCCCCAGATACGAAACGTAACGAAAAACAAAAAGAAAATAAGAAAACTGTCAAAAAGAAATATGTTGACCGATAACTTTTATTTCACTGCAAAGTTTATTTTTGTGACAAGCTCACTTTTTGGCAGTGTTTCTGATCCAAGATATTGTTACCAGTATTGTGAAGATGATAATAAGAGTTTTTTTTTTTTTCAGTTAACAACGTGCTTATATAAATAGTACTTATATACAGACATAGTTTTAAAAATAGTCAAGTACATTTTTATAAGCAGTTAAATCGTTTAACTATTAGCAACATGTTTGAACCAACTCAATATAAGCATTCTTTTGACACTTGACAGATCATAATCTCCTTTTTGCTTTGACAATTTTCTTCACCCAACTATTTGTTCCGTTTTCTAAATTTTTTGTGTTGCCAATAAATAAGGTAAACTCTCTCCCTTTGCCGAAAGCATAAATGTCAAATCACAATGGCGTTTGACGCAACTTGCAAAACTTATGGCACATTCACAGTAGGTATGACATCTCTTTGCCCCACCATGAATAATATTTCTTATATAATTGGATGCGTGGTAAATTGTTTTTGGTAACTACAAAGCTGTTGGTTACCGACAAAGTCATGAATCAATCATTACAGTTTATTTATAAATTGAATGGAAAATTACAACAAACATTGTTTGCTACAGTACTATTGTGACTAATGAAATCGATTGAATGCAGATCTCAGCAATCAATAGTCGTGACCATTTATACATTATGGTAGGGTTAACATTCACCGTACTGCAACATGAGTGTGCAAGGAAGTATTTTATAAATTCTCCGACAAAACCTGCTTATTCACTAGTAAAGTTCATATCGCCCAGCTGTATATGAAATTAGGTGAAGTAATTATTGTTTATTACTTGTTCTGTCCACTGTCAGTATATATAAACAAAAATTTCCACAAGTTTCTTTCTGATTGTTTGATTCCTTTTACTATGAATAACTCGTATATTTGTTTTGCGATATTGACCGATGAAACAATGTTTCTCACTGTGGAATTTCGATTTTCAATAAAGTCCTACACGGAACTGAGGACTTAAACGCAACAAATGCGGCATAAATTAATTTAATTGCTTAACCGACATTTTGGTAGTTAGTTTTATGTAGTTGTCAGTGTTTGTAATGCGAACAGTTCTTGGCGACTAAAGCTGTTATTATCGTCTTAAACAATCGGTCTTGACTTTTCCTACGAACATGTTTCTACTCTTGCACCGATTAATTGAGCTTTAAACATCAAATGACGCGGGTTGTGAGTTACTATTGTTGTATGACAGAAGTTGTCAGTGAGTTGTGCTAATAATGAAATTAATTAATTTTTTTGTCATAGGTTGTGTTCAAACTCCTACGTCTCTAAAAAAAAATTCAAGATCTACTTAACTGTAATGCATACATCAAGTAAATAAACTTACAACAGATACATATAAAATCTGATCTTGTAAACATTTCAAGTCGTTTATGTTAAGATTCTTATCAGTAAAAGTATTATTCGTAATTATAATTGCTGTCTAGATTATGAAGAAAATTAACCAGATTTTTTCATAACTTGAATATTGAGTTAAGCAAAACCTTCCTCAACCGATGCTGACAGCAGATTAATTCTTGGAAACTTGGAAATGGCTCGCAAGGCTATCATTACAAACAGGAACTTTATAACAACGATGAGATGCAGTCAACTTTACGCCGGATTTGATCCAAATATTACAGTCCATTATTAGCTCAATTTCATTATGTCGATTGACACCTAACGCGGATAATGAAACTTTCTATACTTTCTAACTTTCGGTCTTGCAATAATCATAAATGACCAAATAGTATACTAAGTTGTACTAAAGCTGTCATTCCTAGAAAACAGTTAAACAGTTAAAGTTAAATAAAACAGCAGTTGCTGACATTGTTAAAAAAAACTGCTGAATTGCTACTAGTGACCAAGTTAGCTTTGCAGTAAATTTGACCTTGTTAGGTGTGGTTTTAGGTCGTATTTGTTTCAAAGGCTCAGTTGAGTTCAAACTCTGAATGAGCTCAACTGTCATAAGCTCAGAACAGATAAACTCCCTTATGAAATAGTTACTCTATTTCTACAAAGGGTGTTACAAAAACTCGTTAAAAATTGTAAATTTCTTAGTAATTCATAAGGTAGTTATATACAGTGGGCCTTACCAATAAACATTTTTAGTTTCGACTCCAACTTTTAGTAGTTCACAATGGCTATATTTTCCATACAAATTTCGCAATTATGAGCCTCCGTAAATTTTAAGTTGAGTCTAAAGTATTTTATTAGTACGGGACAGTAAGAATGAGCATGTCGGGTAACTAGCCTTATCACTTAATCACAAATATTGTGAACTGGAACTTTATTATTTTTAAAACGGTGTTCAACTCCTTAGGTCTAGCGTCCATTTTTTAACCCTGAACTGTCAGCTATCACGCTGCCTTTTTTTCCATGCGTTGTCACTTTGGCAGCACCTTACGGAAAAAAGTGGTCGAAATTCAAATCTTGCGTTGTTGCAAAAAACGTTAAGATTGGCAACAATTTCCATTAATTAATTTACAAATATTTCCTTTTTTTTAAACTGAAACTGCCTCGAATTTTTTAAGTGGTAACGTAAAACGAATAAGACTTTGGTGTAATTCTCAAGAAGTTCAACTTTTGTTATCAACATCCCTGCTCGATGATTGTTTCCTTCTTTTTACCTCATGTGCGTTATTTTCATATCGAAATTCTGATCTTTGTAGTGGACACCTAGCGTTATTATTATTATTATCATTTTACTACTAAGTGCAATCGCATCGTACGCACTGAACGCAGTCTTGCCGAGCACTTCCTAAAAAAAAGCAGACTGAACGCAGTCCTTCAAACGCGCCCCACAATCAATGCAGTTCAGTGGCTCGATAGAGAAACCGAGTTGACATAAGTCAGTAGAGTAAAAAAAAGAAGATTATTAAATCATCGTGGCTTGCTGTGTGTGCTGGGTGGCTAATATCCTCCCCAACCTAAAATTTAAACTTTGTAAAATTATAATTGAAGTTAAGATAATTAATAAATTTGTTTTTTCGTTAACATTGTTGTGTAGTGAAAATTATTTTTCTTGCGCGATAACCCAGTGGAGGTACCACGGGTTATATTGGTGACCCCGACGAAGAACGCGAATTGGCAAGAGGACGCCATCGTGACGCCGTTATTTGCGGAACTCAGCAGTACAGTTTCGCCGCAATCACGCCAGCAGATTCCGTTAGGAAGCGGTCTACGCCAACGATAGCAAGCAAACATTCCAACCAACAACGATCGATTGGATGAATTTTAAAATAATTAAAAGCGCCAAAAAGAAAAAAGCAACGAATTTTCACTCCAACTACCACCAGCAAAGCCACACAACATCGCCACATCGCCACCATCGCCACCACGCACCCTGCCACCAGACAAACCCACATCGTGCACTCCAACTGCACCACGCCACTGCAGCACTCCACGGTGACGAAATCCATAGTTGGGACAAAGATCCTTCGCCCAAAATCGACGACACACACAGTCCGCCGCAACAACACACTGGTGCGCCACAACAACACACTAGTGCGTTATAATTGTTCACATCCAAAGAACAATTATCAGCATTAAGTGAACCAAAAATCGCCCTGCGTCCACGCCCATTTTTTTTTTGGGCATATCCTGAAGTGTTCCGGTTTACATCTCACCACCTGTTTAAAATTGTTTCAACATCATCAGCGCATTCTCCAGTCAGTACAACAGCGCCCAACCAGAATAGCAGAAAAGCAAAACAGGCAACTAGAATAGCAGAAAAGCCGAGGTCCAGCAGAGCAAACATTTCAACAGAACGAGATTATTTATCAGAAGCTTGTACAGGTGAGAGCATTTTCGTCAACCACAGCACACATTTTTTTTATTATATAATTGCCACATTTTTCCCGCGTCTTCTTTAACATTTCTCGCGTTTTCTAAAATACATTTCATAGGTTATAAAAAAATTTTCCGCGTTTTTAATAAACATTTTATTGAAATTTCGAAACTTAAACGCGTTTTCAACACAATTTTAAATTATTTCTGAGGCTGCATTGATTGGGTTCCCTATTTGAATTAGTTTCATTTGTTTTTTTTATGGTCTCATGCTCGAAAGTAAGCCCAGTATGACGGGTCCCGAAAATGAAGCTCTTAATGGAGCTGCTCATAATGGAGCAAATAGCGCAAGCACTTCTAACCCACACCCGAACCGGTCGAGTCTCCTCCAGGAGGATATAGAGATTAACGCAATTCGAGTACGTCTTCCAACTTTCTGGAACACGAATCCCGTTACTTGGTTCATCCAAGCTGAGGCACAATTTACCGTGCACAGGATAAGCAGTTCAGAAACAAGATACGGCTTGACAGTCGCTTCATTACCTCCCGACACGTGCGATACAGTTATTGATATTCTGGCTAACCCCCCAACCAACAACAAATATGCTACCTTGAAAGCTGCTTTAATTCAAAGACATTCGGTTTCAGAAACTAAACGTTTAGAATCCTTAGTAGAGAAAGCAGACATTGGGGATCGAAAACCATCGGAAGTTTTCAGATCAATGAAAATGCTAGCGGAAAACTCTTTCAGTGATGAAATTATTAAAAATTTATGGTTGCGCCGTTTACCCCAACACATAAATATTGCTTTATTGTCAGTCGGTGAAAAGTCTCTCGATGAGCTTTCTACATTAGCAGACAAGATTTATGAAGCATCACAGAGTGCAAACATTTTTAGCGTTTCCACATCACAATCGAATAGTGTCCCAAACAGCAGCAAGGAGTTTGAAGAAAGGTTAGCAAGAATTGAATCAAGAATCGAAGCAATTTCTTTTCGCCCACGTGCGCGCAGTAGGCAGCAACACAATTTTAGAAACAATCGCCCTCGGAGTAGGACCAATTCAAGAGTTAACTCGAACATCTGCTGGTTCCACAGACGCTTTAAAAGCCATGCAAGAAAATGCGAGAAGCCATGCAACTACGGCAAGGGAAAATTTCAAAATTCTTCTGAGACCCCAAACTAAAGAAACCTGCTGTCGCAGCGGCAAACAAGCAGGATAATTCTAATCGCCGCCTGTTCATCAAAGATACAAATAACAATTTACTTTTTCTCGTCGATACTGGCGCTGACCTTTCAGTCCTCCCTTATAAACTCAACAATAATTCAAAAACAAGAGCCTCTTCTGATCCATTTTTCTTACTCTCCGCTGCTAATGGCACTACAATTCCTACATTTGGATCGAAATTACTTAACGTGAACATTGGTCTTAGACGGAATCTCATTCATTCATTTATTCAAGCTTCGGTCAGTCGACCCATTCTGGGAGCCGACTTTTTATCCAAGTTTGGACTATTAATTGACATGAAGAATAAAAGAATAATAGATCCGTTAACAAATCTACATGTCAACGCTTCGACTACGCGTACAAATGATCCAACACCGATCCAATTCCAGATCAACAACGAATATAGCGAGATTTTAAAGAAATTTCCCACTCTCACGGAAGAACCAAATTACTTCGCACCTGTAAAACACCCAATAGTTCATCACATAGTAACCAAAGGTCCACTTCCAGTTTCTCGGCCTAGGCGTCTAGACGCGACGCGACATAAAGCAGCTAGAACCGAATTCGAGCACATGTACCAGCTTGGCTTATGTCAGCCATCAGCTTCTCATACCTGCTCACCATTACACATGGTCAAGAAGAAAAATAATCAGGACTGGAGGCCTTGTGGTGACTATCGCAGGCTTAACGCCGCCACCATTCCTGATCGTCACCCAATTCGACATATTCACGACTTTTCTATGAACGTAGAGGGTTGCACAGTATTTTCCAAGCTTGACATTGTCAGGGCGTACCATCTCATCCCCGTCGCTCCAGAAGACGTTCATAAAACTGCCTTAACCACACCGTTCGGATTATTTGAATGGTTGCGAATGCCGTTTGGTCTCCGCAACGCTGCTCAAACATTCCAACGGTTCATAAACACTGTTTGTTTCAACCTAGATTTTGTCTACGCCTACATCGACGACTTACTTGTTGCCAGCAAAACTGTAAAGGAGCACAAAGAGCACTTGGAAATTCTCTTTGAAAGACTTGAACAGTATGGAGTGAACATAAATCTCTCCAAATGCAGCTTCGGTGTTGCGAGTTTAGAGTTTCTGAGCCATACAATTAGTTCACATGGCATTGCTCCGTCCAAAGATCGAGTTGAAGCAATCCGTAACTTCCCAACTCCAAGCTCAGTAAAACAAACACAAAGATTTATTGGCATGATAAATTATTATCATAGGTTTATGCCAAATCTCGCAAAAATACTGAGCCCGCTTCATGAACATTTGTCCGCACTTACTAAGATCAAAAACACGAAAGATAAATTTACATGGCCTGAACACGTCGCCGAAGCTTTCGAGAATGCCAAAGTGGCCCTAACGAAAGTCACACTCTTAGCGCACCCAAAATCCAGCGGGGATTTTAGCATCGCCACTGACGCTTCAGACACGGCGGTGGGGGCTGTGCTTCAACAGAAGAGCAAGAATTCTTGGCAACCACTGGCATTTTTCTCGAAAAAGCTTTCAAAGGCTGAGACTAAATATTCAGCTTTCGACCGTGAGCTCCTAGCTATATACTTGGCAATCAAGCATTTTAGGTATTTCGTGGAAGGTAGAGATATAGCGATCTTAACCGACCACAAACCACTCACCTACGCGCTCACCACAAAAACAGAACGAAGTCCGCGACAAGCACGCCATTTAGACTTCATTTCACAATTCACTTCAAACATCCAACACATTAAAGGCAAGGATAACATAGTCGCTGATGCACTTTCACGCATCGACGAAAACGTAGCGAGTTCAGAGGTCAATGAGGTCAGAAGGACAGATCTTCAAACAATAGCTAAACAACAGGCGAGTGACAGCGAATTAAAAAATTTACTAAAAACGAGTAGTAATGAACAAACCAAATATCGTTTAAAGGAATTTGCGTTTCCGAATTTAAAAGTCTACTGTGAAACGTCCACACAGAAAAACAGACCATACATTCCGCAACCGATTCGTGAAGACATTTTTCAGATCCTACACGGACTTTCTCACCCAAGCATTCGCGCGACTCGCAAGCTTATAGCCGATCGCTATTTTTGGCCAAGCATGAACAAAGACGTAAACCACTGGGCCAGAGCATGTATCTCGTGCCAAAGGTCCAAGGTATTTCGACACACAAAGTCACCTCAAGGTAAATTCGATGTGCCATCCGGACGTTTCGAGCATATACACCTCGACTTAGTTGGTCCACTGCCTCCATCGGACGGATTCTCGTATATTTTGACAGCGATAGATAGGTTTACTCGGTGGCCAGAAGCTTATGTCTTGAAAGACATCACCGCGAGATCAGTGGCAAAGGTTTTTGTTGAGCACTTCATCTCTCGGTTTGGCACTCCCCTAAGAATCACAACGGACCAAGGCAGCCAGTTCGAATCGAAGCTATTTAGTGAACTTTCCCGCTTGCTTGGGGTTCACAAGATTCATACAACACCTTACCACCCACAAGCCAACGGCATGGTTGAGCGATTCCACCGCCAACTAAAAGCTTCCTTAAAAGCTCGATGTAATACCATCAATTGGAGTTCGGAACTCCCTATCATCCTTCTAGGCATCCGGTGTGCAATAAAAGAAGATTTAAAATGTTCCGCGGCAGAGATGGTTTATGGACAAAACCTGAGACTACCCGGGGAAGTCTTTGTCCGCGACACAACTCAAAACGTTTCAACAGAAACGCTTATCGAACAACTACGAAAAGTCATGGGAAATCTTATTCCAAAAGACACCCGAGAAAGTAACTCTGATATATTCGTACCCAAACACTTAGATAATTGTGAACATGTTTTTCTCCGAATTGACAAAATAAAGCCAGGTCTCACTCCGCCTTATGAAGGCCCATACAAAGTTATACGTCGGATGAGAAAATACTTCACCATCGAAATAAAAAATAAGCTCGTTTCAGTTTCAATCGACAGGCTTAAGCCGGCGCATAGTATCTTGTGTTCCAGCGAACAAACCAAAATATGATCAGAAAATTCCGGCAGGGGACTCGATTGGGGGAGGGTGATGTAGTGGACACCTAGCGTTATTATTATTATTATCATTTTACTACTAAGTGCAATCGCATCGTACGCACTGAACGCAGTCTTGCCGAGCACTTCCTAAAAAAAAGCAGACTGAACGCAGTCCTTCAAACGCGCCCCACAATCAATGCAGTTCAGTGGCTCGATAGAGAAACCGAGTTGACATAAGTCAGTAGAGTAAAAAAAAGAAGATTATTAAATCATCGTGGCTTGCTGTGTGTGCTGGGTGGCTAATATCCTCCCCAACCTAAAATTTAAACTTTGTAAAATTATAATTGAAGTTAAGATAATTAATAAATTTGTTTTTTCGTTAACATTGTTGTGTAGTGAAAATTATTTTTCTTGCGCGATAACCCAGTGGAGGTACCACGGGTTATAATCTTCGCAGAGCGGGTTAACTAATTTCGTAAAATAAAGATAGATTGATAGATAGGCGCTTTTTTAAAATATTACAAACAACAATATAAACAGATACGATATCATAAGTTTTTGTTTGACAGCTATTGGAAGTTGGTCGTCCGGTTACGATCGACTATTTTTTCGGGTGTTGCACCCGATACCCAAAATAATGTGCAAAACAAGTTTAAAATGTATGTAGATAAGGGGAAGCTGTCGACGCTCACTCTGCAGACAGAAGCAATATTTCAGGCATCTTTAATATGATTCCATATTATTATTTTTTTAAAACAAAAGATGGTTAAACAATAAATTGCAAGAAATGAAAGTACTGTACATGAAAGTCGAACTCACTAAAAAGGAGAAAATTTTAAGCGGCCCATAGACACCATACTTGTGTCTGCACCTCATCTCAAAAACTTTTGATTTTACTTGCTCCGTGTCTGACACCGAAAATCGGTGTGCGCTCCAGCCCACACACAGCACACATTTGCGTACACCGACACAGGTGCAGACACAACTGTGCTGTCTATGAGCCGCTTTAAAGTTCCTTAAATTGTTTTTAATTTTTTGATTTATTTTTTGTACGTTATACTGAGAGGGGTAACAAACTTATTAGCCACGAATTTCAAGATTAGTGTAATGGATGCGTATACACAAACAGTCTGAGTAAGAAAAACCTCATTACTTTCGATTCATTTCAATGGATCTGGAATATAATGACGTTTTTTGTGATATCGATACCCAATAACTGGGCAGGTATAATTGTGTAGCACCACACGTTTTGTCTTTTGGAAATCGATCCAAGTCTAGTTTTTCTGGTACATAAGTGTATTCGCCAATCATACCTTATAATGATAATTACCAAATAACACGCTGTTAAAACATGTATGGCATCGGAAACAGAATAGCCGAAGGCTGAGAGTTGCACTGTATAAAGGACTCGTAATTTTGTTTGCCAGTTTTTTTTTAACTACCTACCCATTTCTATCATCACCAACATCAGAAACAAAAATTGTAAATTCAGTAACAATTTCGATAATCGAAATCGATATCGAAATGAATTTGTAAGCACTTACAAAAGAGCTGTTATTAATTACAGGAGACATGATTTACATTCTCTAGACTCATATTCCCCTCTATACATGGGAATATCGGAGTTCTCTGCAACTGATATTTGACAATGAAATTCGTATAAATTACTGAACAAAATTTGGTAGGTTTATTTGGCAAGTTTTCTTTTTATTACTTCCAGCTGAGATATATGCGGTTAAAAAAGCAGCACAGACTATCTTATCGATGGAACTACCAGCAATGGAAATAACCATCTGTGTGGACAGTCAAGCAGCACTTAAAGCTATCGGCTCCAATCTTATTAATGCAAAATGTGTTACAGATTGCCTCGTGGCGCTCAGGGCTATACGTCATCACTCAATTCTACTCTGCTGGGTTCCGGGACACGTTGGGGTGGAAGGGAACGAAAAGGCGGACGAATTGGCCAGATACGGCTCTGATATGAACCCTCAACTTGCCGACGGAGAGGTGTTACCGCCTTTCAACACTGCTAAGACTTTTATTGAAGGCGTCACCACACAACTGGCTAAGGAACAATGGAGCAACACCATCGGTTGCGTCATAGCCCGAAGTCTGTGGCCTGTGGTTGACACCAAAAGATCAAAGTTCCTAATCTCCCTTAATAGAAGCCAAATCCGGATGCTCGTCGGGGTTTTAACCGGACACTGCATCATAGGAAACATGGCTAAAAGGCTAGGACTTTTTGCAAATGACTTCTGCAGAAGCTGTAGAGACGAGGAGGAAATAGAGTCCGTGGAACATCTTCTATGCCACTGCCCAGCTTTACAGGAAAGCCGCTCATCCTGTATGGGAGCTAGGTTCTTCGAAAGCTTGGACGACTTGGCAGGGGTACCTCTATCAGACATAAAACTATTCCTCAACAGATTGAAGTGGTTTTGTTACCCACATGCCCTTGCATGTACAAACAGGGTACTCACAATGGGCCTTCATGGCTTCTGGGTGAAATTTGCATCGGTTGCAAAACTGCCCTCCCAACCTAACCTAACTAACCTTACTTCCAGTTCGAAAGGTTTTAAAAACATGACCAGTGAACCCACCAAATTTTAGTCAGTAATCATTAAATAATAAAATTTCCCTCTTAATTTGAAGTTATTTCAGTATTTTTCTAGGTACTTGAAATATTTGGTATTAAACCTTCAAGAAGTAAGAAAAGTAAGCGTTCTTTTAGATCTCAGTACTTTTCACGGCTGACTGTTTGCATAGAGGTTTTTGGAACTTGGCTCTTTTTTTTGGACATTTATATTTTGGGTCTGATCTTTGGCAAAGATTTTTTTATTTGTCATGTCAAAATCTTGAAAGTTACTGAAAGATAGAAGTGTGGTTTTAGACTCTACTTAAATCAAGGTAGTTTATACCTTCCTATTTTTTGTGGTATATATTCTTTTTGTTTTTGGTTGTTTTGATTTTCGCTTCAATTGTTTCTTCTTCACTTGGCAAGGAAGTAGTTCTTGTCGAATGTTTTTTGAAAATCGGATGGCACACTCTTGGTTACATAGTTTTTGGACTCGTGCATTCTTAAACTGAAGTGAGGACAAATCAGGTCCATAGAGTAGGGTTGCCAGATTTTGCACGCAGCTCGACGGGACAGTCAGTACAACCCGTGCTTTCCAAATTTCTCCCGGGACAAAATAAAAAGTAATTTGAATGACAGCTGTCAATTTGCAAAAAATACATTCTTATATGTTAGGTGTGTATGATAAAACATTTCTCTCATTTTATTCTCATTGTTTTTACATTCGGGTCTATCATAGAATCCGTCGTATTCGGAATTTTGCTACGAACCCCGAAAGAACTATCACAGAATCCGTCGTAGGGTACATTTTTTGCTTTCGAAATTCGTAGAACGTGGTATATTCAGTGATACCACTTTCTACGAATTTCAAAATTCTCCTACGACGGATTCTGTAACAGTTCTATCGGAGTTCGTAGCAAAATTCCGAATACGACGGATTCTGTGATAGACCCGATTAAATCATACTGAAATGACATCTGCGTGTAAAAGAGACTGAAGTGCAAAAGAAGAAATTTTCAAACGAATTTATATTCAAATAATCTTGAAATGTCAAACAAAAATGCTGCCAGCTGATATATCTACATTAATAAGGTTGGGGTTGGCACTCACTCCTTCTCGTACTGCTCCTGTTTAATTGTAAAAGTCTGAAAAATGCCAATGGCTTCAAATATAGTTTTAACAGGCATTAACTCGTAAACAATTCCATGACTAACTTTAGTGGTTACCCCCTTGGCTTTTTTCTTGTCATCAACATCCCATGAACGTTTTTTTTTTTTAAACTATTCCTATGGATTCGTTGACCAACACTAAACCTACGCCTATTTCGACGTAGCATAACATTCACACCAAATTTTAAAAAACAATTGTTTTTTCTAGTCCGAAAATCGCCTGAGTTTATTACTGTATTATAGGGTGTAGTGTCAGAACTTGGCTGGGCACTACCGTGCCCTTTGATTCCAGAAATGCGATTCTACAACGTCTCTACTGTCATTCAGAAAGAATTTGTCTTAATTTTTAATGAATGCAAAACTCTCCTAGTATGGTACAGTACAAGTTTTAATCTTCTTGGGGCTCAAAATCTTTATTTCTTGTCGAAGCTCAATGAGAGTGCCTAACTTTATTATAGAGTCTAACCAGTAAACATTTCTAGTTTCGATTTTTAATTTATTAATTCAAAATAGCTTTTGAAAGTCGAAACTAAAATTTGTTATTACTACGCCGTATTTTCTGTAATTGCTTAAGTTTAATAGTTAGCGCAACTAGGCCTAGCTTCTCACAACGTGAGTTTTTCATTTTTGGAACGAATGAAAGTGATCTACAATTTTATGGCGATTCCAAACGGCTTATTGAGATGCACTTTCAAGACAGTCTCATATTTGTCAGACGTACGTAGGGTTGATTCGATACCAGGTCAGTACTGATATCAGTACTATTTTCAGTACTTGCAACAGGGTATCGATACCCATGGAGTATCGAATAAAAAGTATCGATACCTACTCGTATCGAAACAAATGAGTCCTTCTTACTTTTTTCAACAACAATCAAAAACAACAACAACTATGTGATGAATGTTATGTGGTCTGGTGGCTGGATCACTTCAAACATAAACGGGGGGAATTAAACAACACAAACTATATTTGTTATTCAGATAATAATTAAAATCAATGTATATAAAAAAAAATCATTTTCAGGAATTTCGTTCAAAAATATCAGCTATTCCAAATGTTTGCCGCTTAGCCGATTTCTGCTCTTGGAGATGATTGTCCCTACTTTGGAAAAAAGTCGAGCACCAAATATAAAAATTCCTTATGAGTATTTGGATGGGTTTGAAAGATATAGAGTGTGAACTATAAATGGGATTGAGAGTGATAGAGTACTGTATTGAAATGAAAATGATTTCAGGTGTATATATTGGTGTTTTGGTTATGCATAAATGAATGAGAATGACAAAACAAGCTACTGTACTAATTCGCACGTTAACGTGGTGTACCGTGTACAGCATGTACATTGTAGCAATACAGAAAAACACTCATACAGATAAAGGGCAGGCGTATTTTCGCATAAAGAGTAAAAATAATAATTTTGATTCGATACGAGTACTTTCATTCGATACCTACTTGAATCGAATCAGAAAGGTATCGATACCAATTGTACTTGTATCGAATCCAAAAGTATCGAGTATGTACTCGTATTTACTTGGATCGAATCAACCCTAGACGTACGCGAGAGGTGGCGCAGTCGAAAAAACAATAAGTTGAAATTTTGAATTTTTCCGGGATTCGAAAATAGGACCCCTCGCTTAGTAGTCCAACATACTAACCACTAAGCCACTGTGTCGATTGCTTAAGTTTGCTTATAATTAAAAGTCTCCTCTAGATGGGCGGCAAAAACATCTGCCATCTCTTTGTCGCTTTTTTTGATCAGTCGTCTTGGGTTAACGTAATAGGTGGCAATTGGATCTTCTCGGTAGTTTTGTGGCTTTAATAGCCTTTCAAAACGAGTAGTTAAATACTCTTGATTCAGTGTCGATCTGGAATTTATTTATTTTATTTTTTTTTTTCTGTCTGTGGATTTTTTTTTTATTTTTCATCGTCGTTGAAATCCTGCTTTAAGTTATCTTTCTCGTCTTTAACTTAACTGCTGGGTAATCATTGTTGGATAATCAGTTGATAGAGCGAAGAATTAACATTTTTATTGTATGGTCTAAAGCGATATTGGATTCTACTGAATCTAAGAATAAACTTGCAGTCCTTATAGTCTTCCCGAATTTTATGAGTTACCAATTTTAACCAAAAAGAAAAAGTTTAGATTACATACGTCATAAATGTCACATGGATCTATAAGTTTTACAATTATTGACAAAGCAGGAATAGCAACCATTTGTTTCTAAATTGGATAACCCCTTACGTCCTGCTGTGTCATCCCTGATGATCGACTACCCCAAGCAGCTCACGTTCAACCAGTTCAAGACACTTTGAAATTCCAAATTCGCAAAAAAAAACAACAACAAGTAAATCAATCTCCAACACAGACGAAAACAAATATTTGTAAAACGATTTTTTATTCGTACTATCCGTATGTGACAGTGATATAAGCTCTTGGACTTTACTTCTCAAATAAAAATGCCATTCGTCAGTCGTCACAACTTGAACCCTTAAGCTTAAGTGGTCCACCACACAGAAGAAGAATACAACAACAAAATACAAGAAATTATGTATTGTAAGAGATTTCATTATTGAATTATGTATTCGGGGCTATTAATACGTTCGGTTGACGAAATAATTTATTAGCATTTTTGAATTTTTAATTAATACCCCGGTGAGGAAATGTTTACTCCGAATAGAGCGGGTTTCTCGAAATTCAATGTCAAATGGAATTTTCGCTGTGACTATGACTGTGACACTGAAGGTGGTTTCAAATACCTTAATGGTAAGTCATATGGCGGGTATCACATGCGTTATGATTTGCACAGTTTTTTTTTTGTTTTTTTTTTTTTTTTTACAGACGCACGTGCAATTGTTAAAGTAAACGATTTGATGCTGCACATAGTCGGAGTTATGAAATTTACTTAGAAATTGTACATATGTAACAAAAGGGCTTTACTGAATGACTTTCACTGGAATGAATCTCATTTTTGGTTTTCTTTGCATGATCGATGCGCCACTTTGGGGTCAGCCACGGAATAAATCATATTGGACAAGCAATCGACATGATTTCGGTATAAGGGGAAATACATGCGTATACGCAGATATGCAGTAGAATGGAGGAGTGGTGGCAGAAGGCAGTACGGTTAATTAAAGAGGCTCAAGTGAAATGATGGTACTCGATAAAATAATGGTAAAAAATGATTACTTGCATTTCGAGATGTTTTATCGTCATAATCTAAGTGCTCTTGATGTTGGGAGGGGTGTAATATCTGACATAGAGGATCAGCTAGTGATTACATAATGAAAAATCTAGCTTTTGTACGAGGAAATCGGAAAAAAAAATATGCAAGACTTTACCAAAAGAAGACATATACGAACGGACCGAACAAATCTCAAATGGCTATGAAGGCGCAACGACTAGAGTGATATTTTTTTAACAGTGTTTGAGTTATGATTTTTTGTGCAACTTTACTACTGGGATTTGCGTTTAGGACTGTCTACGAACAAATGTTTATCGAACCTAAGTCGAAATCTGAGAACGAGCTAAATGCGGACATGAAAAATAATAAATTCTACACGAAGTGTCCGCTTAACGAATTCAGACCCAGTTCGCATATAAAAAGGATACAGGAGGATGTACGAAAGATTGTAGGACAAAGACTCTGTTCCTACTCGTTGTCGTTACTTAATTATAGGCATGTAACCTTTGGAATCTGGTTTTGATGGTGTTAAAACTTGCGACTAAAAAGGTTTGTTATGTTTTTGAGATTTGATTCAAACTGTGTAGTTTGTTGCTTGTTTTTGGAGTCACTTCTTGAGGGGTAATGCGAATTTGTACATTAGTTCCAATATTAAAGGTTCTCTCCATTCAACGATTTGACAAAAACATAAAAATTTATTTGTGCAATAACAGACCTTAAGGCAGAAGCCTGCTTTTACGCTTAGCTACATCAGACAATAATCATTAAACTTTGTCTCTGAGCAGAGTGAGGGGGTTAGCGTATTATTATCATTATATTAGTTCGGTAACATCCAAAGTTTCCATACACTTTTTTAGTGTTTATAATGAAATGAGTGTGGAATGAAACTTATACCATTCGTACGATACTGTGCCATAGATTTGTAGATACAAACAAAAACATTTTGGGTATATGTCGCCATTAAGGCTGGTAAAATTATTTTTATTTTTTTTTTATTTAATTGAAATAAAGTGGTTTGTGTAGTATCTAAGAATCTGGTACGTTTAAACTGCATTTACATTACGCACGCCTATTACGAGACGTGACAGAGAGATTTGTTTGTCTGCATTCAATGCTTATAAAGGCGTTAGAATGAGATCACAAATCAGACGCCCAGAGTTTCGTGGACGTTCTACCCATAATTACCTATACCTACTTAAAACGGAAATAAACACAAGTTCCCTCGACCAATATTCTTGCAATCACTTGAAAACATTTCTATTTCTCATCTAAAACATGTGAAATGAGAGTAGGTAATTAGGTCAATCAATGACATACTCATTGAGTATTCCGACGAAGTCAAATACCTTGGGGTTGTCCTAGACAAACGACTGAATTGGAACTCCCATATAAAGTATAAAATTACCAAAGCTACTAACGCTCTATGGGCCTGTCGCCGTATGTACGGTAGAACCTGGGGTTCATGATTAGACCCATTATAACATATGCCTCTATAGTATGGTGGAACAAAGTTATCCAAAAGAACACCATTTCAAAGCTGAACAAGTTACAACGCCTTGCATGCTTGGGTCTTTCCGGCGCAATGCGAACTTATCCTACAGCTGCTGTAGAAGCTTTAATAGGATTAACACCCCTCCACATATATATTAAAAAAGTGGCTATACGCAGCTCAGCAAGCCTGGCACAAGGGGAAGAGATAAACTTTAATGACCATCCGGAGCTATTGACCCTTATCTCGGAACTTCCGGAACTTGACATGACCTGCGCGGTAACTGACCGACTACCAAAAACTTTATGCTTCAACAGGAAATTCTCCACTTAAGAGATCACTAAAAGAGAAGCATGGGTTAGCAATAACCCACCTAACTGCCAAAACGGCCTAAATTGGTATACGGATGGTTCCAAAATGGAATCGGGTGTGGGAGCTGGCATACATGGGCCAAACCGCAATGTATCAATACCTATGGGTAAAAGCCCCAGTGTATTTTAGGCGGAGCTCCATGCCATTAAGGAATGCGCAAACCTCATCAATTCTTCAGTTATAAAAGGTGCAAACATCCATATATTCACAGACAGTCAAGCAGCTATAAATGCCCTTAGCTCACCAATCATTGTCTCAAAATCAGTCATGCACTGCCTAAATGCCCTCCAATCTCTCGGCTCCAGAAACAAAACCAAAATATGGTGGGTTCCCGGACACGAGGGTATTGAACGAAACGAAAAAGCTAGGAAAGGGTCGGAGGCCCCTTTCATAGGACCAGAACCTTTCTGTGCCGTCACCAAATCAGCAATTAACTCAACCATAAAAATCTGGGAACACAAAATGTGTATCAAACAGTGGGAAGAAATCCCAGGCCTCAGACAAGCCAAAAGGGCATTCTTACCATTTAAAAGAAATGCCAAACAAATTCTAAACCTTAGAAGGCACGATATCAAGAACCTTGTAGGCTACCTAACTGGTCACCACGGTCTGCGATATCATCTAAACAAAATGCATATAGTCAACTCCCCGGAGTGCCGGCTATGTCTCGAAGAAGACGAAACAGCTGAACACATCTTGTGTCCAGCTCTATACAGTACTAGAAGGAAATTCTTCTTCCGTGAATTACTAAGTCCTGAACTGAAGAAGTCCTCTGCTGAAAACATTATCAGCTACATTAGGGAAGTGGAAACTCTGCTAGCCTAAATTTTATTTTCTGCAAACTTCGGTACAATAGATCTTTTAGGTCAAAGTGTCGCTTCATCGCCCTGGCGATAAGTCAGAAGTTTTTGAAAAAAAAAAAAAAAATAAAGGTAATTAGGTTAGGGTGAAGTGACTGTCGGCTATCCGACACACTAAGGCAAATAAGGTCCGCTGTGATACCACATGAATTTAGGTATGTGCATAGTTATTCTTCCTGCTCGTTAAAGCAGTTGGAGCATCTGATGAAGCGTAGGAGATGCCGAATATCCGTGATTTTTAGACTGTGTTTTTTAGATCGATCACTAAAGTAGAACTTTCCTAAATGCAGTTTTCGTCTTTGTGAGACGGGCTCTCTCAAGTACAAGTACGAACGTTTATCATTCTCATGCATAAATGGCCACCCCAACCACTTTCAATAATTGGTAAAGTCAGCGAGTTTGCGGCAGCTCTGTTTTTTCTTCCTTCTTTTACCGACATTTACATTGCGGCGACTGGCCAGCATATTTTTTTTTTCGTTTCGCAATAAAAGTGAAGCTTACTATAAAAAAAAGAAAACAATTGAGTATCGTTTAAATTTGTGTGGAAATCAAGTATTGATCGTGTGCGGTCATCATTTAAAAAAGCGAACATTTTAACCCGACAAATATAGATCTCTAAATAATGCACTGAAAGACTTTGTTTGTTGACTCAGGTTGAAATCAACACCCATCTACAGTCCCTTTTAAAGTAAAGCAAGTAAATGACATAAGCCAGTAAGTTTTAAATTGTTCTATCGCTGAAAACATGATGTAATTCAAAATCTAATTCAGATTAACATCCATAAGTTAAGAATCGTTAACATTTAAAACAAATTTATGGATTAATGTCTCTCTCCGCTAATAGCGTTGACAGCGTTCATCTTAATATCTGCAGATAATGTGATAGTTATTTAAGAATAAAACCCGTAGGCTATATATATATGGATTTATCAAATAACGGTACCATAACCAAATTCGTAATAATAAACACACATTGAATAAATTGGAATTTTAAATTCCCGAAACCTAATTCTAGCGATTATTTTTTTCAAATAAGTTCTTAAGTATATAAAGTTCGGATTTTACCCCTTGTATTCGTTCCTTTTGTCCAAAAAGAATAGCTTACCTGTGAAAGAAATGAAGAAAAATCCAAATTAATTCAAAAAAACAATTGGCTAGGTAACACGAGAAGGTAAATAGTAGCAGTAAAATGATTTTGCAAATTTTGAGGATCAGATTTCATACGATTCAAGAGACCTCAAAACACGTTTGCTTTAAATTAGCATCGCACTTTGGTTCGAGCTAAGAAGGTGTGGTGGCGAAATCAAGTTGTGAATGATTTTTGCAAAGGTTTATTAATAAATTTATTGATAAGTTTTGTATTAAATTAATAGATCCATGATCATTAAGCAGCCGGCGCGAAATTGGCAACACAAAAACACATGTCATGATGAGAGTAAATTGTGCTGAATCATCTGATATTGGCAAAGACTTGGTGGTTCTATTTGGGCATAAGAATGAACAGGTCAAAAATGTTGACAGCACATAAATTGACTGCGCACAAAAATGAGAGCGCAGTTTTGCTCATTCTACATCAAGGTCATAAACAACGGAAAAGAAAAAAACCTGCCCAAGTCATCGTAATACCTACGCAAAGAGATTGCATATATCTCAAATTGATCATACGATGACGGAATACCTTCGACAATAAATGTTAATGCAATGTTGTGACATAAATTAAAAGAGAGAGAAAAAAAAAGTGGTTTTCGGTCAAGCTGTTAATCACTTTTGGAGACTTTTAAGGTCAACGATGTTGCAAAATGTCACGCGAATCCGAATGCACTGCAATCTGTCTTTTACTCTGGCTAATGTGTGCATCGAAAGATAAGGCTAATTGCTAATTAATGGCGTTTGTAATTTATGACTGCGATTTGTCGTTAAGCATGTTTGACTTTTCGATGACAGACTATGAACATTTCAATTCATTTCGCTTTTACCTGGCAATAACTATAAATAATAAATGAAAAACTCCCCCAACATCGACAGCTAAGCTAGTTTCTTCAGCTTTATTGATTGCTTAATTATTTCATACGACAACTATTACTAACGGCGCTGTATCGACCATGTATGATTTGGTTTAATAGAGTGTTGTGAGTGTTAGACATTTTTAATAATGCTGCTCAATATTTGCAAGCAAGACACATGACATAACCTTTACTGCAACAGTAACTGACAATTTTAATAAGATAATTGTTATACCAATGGTTTCTTATTATTCTTGCTTGAACAAGGAAATGCAGCTAGTAGGCCAGTCATCGTGTATGGAATTGTTTAAAGCATGTGAGGCTAAATCCGATTATCGCCCGATACTTTGTGTAGTTTACATAATTGCGTCGCGAATTATTGTTATGGTCGAGATCTATTCTGGCAAGGGGGATGCACCAAGTTATCCTTAAGACCATTTAAACTTTAGACAAATATGCCGAACGCGTTCGCCCATGTAAAATGACGATGAAAGAATTTGGTCGAAAGTGGAAAAGTACACCACCGACTCGTTTGATCTCAAAAAGGGCTTAAGACAAGATGACAAATCTCTAACATTATGCCTGAAATACAAATAACTGCACAACTTCGTACGTAGGAGGCTGATTGAAAAGAAGAAATTTGGGAATAACCGCGATCCACCCCAGGGGCCCTACTCTGTATTTCGTTCCGATAGTGAAAATCTCCGAAAACGAGTATTTTGTACTCTCTATTTCAAAAACGGATTGAAATCTACTACTATCGGATAGACAATTCCGATAGTGGAATTTTCGTACCTGGCAACTCGTTTTCGAATGTCAAAAGCATTCAAAAACGGAAAATTTGTTTCTACAACAAATGTGATCACGGAAGTGACTAAGAATGTTTTAAAATGTAAGTTTTTTTTTAGAAAATTGATGTGTTTTGGACGCAATATTTTTGCTATCTACCTTTGCAATACAACCTGAATTTTTTTTATTGTGCCATGCCAAGGGAATATCTAGTCATTATATAGCCTCCTTGCCCTAAAAACTTTGAGGTAACAGTTAGGTATAAGATGGCTGGAATTGCAGTTGATCTTAAAGGAGCAGAGAGTTCATCATGTATGGCATTTAAAACATACAAAAAAACGTTCTTCGAAAGGCGAAAGTTCTGTACAAAATTTAAATAATAAACAATACCTAGTTAAATAGTGAACTGAATTCTTCCCACCAATAAAATTTGAGTTTTTATCACACATTTCCATAATGTTTAATTTGACCCGTATAATTTTTTGTTTCATCCAAAATGCAACCAAATCCATTTTCTTTTGTTTTATTTGTCTTTAGAAATCGTAATTTGTTATATTCCGGCTTGTTTGTTATTTGTTTTGATTTCTTAATTTGACAGATCTCATGAGAAATAGTTCGAGACTTGACAAATCTAATTAGAAATAATTCGGGATTTGAGAACACAATTCCGTAAAAGGGAAAAGTGTTAAGTACTATTTTTTTCCGTTTCGTATATTAAACAGACTACAAAATGAAAATGGAACGAAAAGCACTTTTGAATAGGACTGCCTTTCGGAACGAAATACAGAGTAGGGCCCCAGAGCTACAAAAATAAAAAGTCTATCCATCTGCACATATGATTAACTGTCGACAAGACTTAAGATTATTTGCAATATAATTGGACACCCACGACTAAAGTGGTGGCGGTCTGAAATTATATGTTAGGGGAGGATAGGGTTAAAAATTCTGGATGGGTCAAAATTCTTTCTACAAAATTCTGCTTTCAAAATCCTACTTTCAAAATTCTGCTTTACAAAATCCTGCAAACAATAAAAAAAGGTTTGGAAAGTGTTAAAAAGCCCGCAAATTTACTTAATCACTAAAAAGTAGTATGGTGAACAAATATTCCTGCTCGCTGCATAATGCGAAGCTTGTATCGCCAGTTACAGGAGCATACTCGCCAATAAGATAGCTGATGAACTGGCAAGAACAAAATCCTTGTCAGGTATTTATGTCGACCGTCATTCTGCAAGCTCAAAGATCGATTATATAAAACAACATCCGAATGAAAGTCCTAGCCTCCACACTACAATAATACTGAAACTAAATTGCAAACATGCTGGCTACACACCCATTCCCATAAAAGTCACATCCAGTGAGGCAGGTACCTACTCTTTGAGAAGGTAGAAAGGAAAAGGGTAGCTTGCAACGGAAATGCGTCGAAAGTTCACTTTTAAAAACAGTTCTCGGATTGACATGTAGGTTCGTTTTCACACCATATTCGACTGAAATCCTTATTTCGTGTTTGCGAGAGCGAGAGTGTTGAGAGAGTGAGAAAAAAAGAAAAGGGTAACCATAACCGTAGACATACAAATAACACAAAAAATACAACCCATTGATCTCTGATAAATCGAAATTTGAAACTAGCAAATTATAGTCCAAAGTTCAATACTTTGCAGACTTTTGTGTAAGTTTCTCACTAAATCGCTAATCAAGTATTTGAAGACAGTAAAGAAAATCTTTTTAAACTAAGCGATTTCGTACTTTTCATAATTATGTTTCATTACCCCTTAAAAGGAAGAAACAAAAAAAAAAAAAAAAAAAAAACGCTGCTACCGATACAAAACACGCACCTTACAATTTTTCAAGTAGGTAGTTTGAGAGTACCTAAGACTACTTGAGAAGCGCTACCCACATCATTGTTAATTACGTCGACTAGTTAGGTGATTACTTATAATATTTTTGTAGGTTCAACAAATACTAATAGTACGTACTTAGAAAACGTGTAAATAATCTAACGTAAGGGCTGCGAGACATGACACCTGATGTCATTGATAGACAAGGTGTATTTGCTTAGGAGTTGACAAATCATTTACGTCGGTTCTGAACGGCTTGGTTGGATGAAAGCTAGGTAGGTACTTTTACAATTTTTGTTGGTTGTGTTTTTTTGAACATGGATGACTTTCATTTATGTAGTTTGTGTATGGTTTAAAAGGAGGATTATATATTTTCGTGCTAAAAAATGAAGATTACACTAAACCGTATTCGCAATTATAGCTAGCCCTAATAATGCCAAGACTTCCGAAGTAATGAGTTAAAATAGTTGGGGCACCAAGCAGCCAACAGGTTCATGTTGTGTCCGTTGGTATGTGTATTTTTTTTTTTTTTTTTTGTGTTTTTGGGACGAATAAAGTCGAAAAAACTTTTAATATGTTAAAAAGGAAACAGCCCCTCCCCACCGGGAATTTTTTAAAATAAGACCTTTTGCATAACGATAAATGAGTTGTGCCTGCATTTGTGTAGGTAGATTTCACGAGTGGATAAAACAGAAGTTTTAAAGTTTAAAGTTAAAGTTTTAGTCACACTTTTTGCGTAGTCTTATACAAATTCTAAAAACTTAACTAGAGCTTTGTGGATTCGTTCAGCTACAGGCAATTTATAGAAGTCGTTTATTTTCTTAGGCTTTTTGCAGAGATTATATTTCGTGATTGCAAACCTGAATTATTTGTTCCACCTTTATCTGACTTTTTTTTTTTTGGCGCGACTTGAGAGTGCAAACGACTCGACCGTGACGGAAATAACGCAGTTTATGCCGTGGAAATTTGCCATCACTACGCCTACGCCGCCACTCTCGATTCCTAGACCACTCAACCGATTTCAATGAAATTTTGTGGGTGTGTATGGCTGGTTGCAACTTGAAAGATAGGATAATCTTGGACCCGATACGTGTTGCCAAGATATAAATATTTTTATAAATATTATCGACGTACACCTTTTCTTTCAAATAACCCCAAGGAAAGAAGTCTAACGATGTCAAATCACATGATCTAGGCTGCCAATTGACATCGCCACCACGTGAGATAAAACGGCCATTGAATCTGTCGCGTAAAAGAGCCTTTGTTTCGTTAGCTGTGTTGCAAGTGGCACCATCCTGTTGA
This sequence comes from Cheilosia urbana, assembly GCA_946477585.1. Lineage (NCBI taxonomy): Eukaryota > Metazoa > Arthropoda > Insecta > Diptera > Syrphidae > Cheilosia > Cheilosia urbana. The sequence goes on from OX297853.1 coordinate 162,418,098, forward strand.
AACCACATATCGTCCACATCCATATCTTCCAATTTGGGCCATAAAAAGTTCGTTATCATCTCACCATAGCGAACACCATTCACAGTAACTGCCTGACCGGCCTCATTTTGGAAAAAATACGGCCCGATGATGCCGCCAGCCCATAAACCGCACCAAACAGTCACACTTTATGGGTGCATTGGTCTTTCGACAATCACTCTTGGATTTGGATTATCATTCGCCCAAATGCGGCAATTCTGCTTATTGAAGAATCCACTGAGGTGAAAATATGCCTCATCACTGGAGATGATTTTCTTCGAAAATTGATCATCCACTGTTGCCCATTTCCATAATAAGCCTGAATAACTTTAACGCGTTGCTCGATTGTGTATCTTTTCATGGTTCCAATTGAATTAGTCTGATATTGAAAAATATCAAATAAAATGCAGAACAAAACTTGACGTTTAAGTGTGGTTCACATTCAACATCGGCCCTTAAAATTTAACCACACTTTAGAAAACTTTGGATTGGATTACGTTATGAAAACTTTTTAAGTAAATGAATACACTTATCTACTGCGCTGTATTATGGTTTTTTAAGTTAGTTATTTCACCAGCAAATCTTATATGAATAACGAAGACGATGTTAGGTTAGCCGTAGAAACTAGCAGGAGCAACTACAAAATTCACAATTTTTATTCTATTTTATACAAGAAAGCATCAGTAGAAAGCTTACCGGTTCCATAAAGTCAGTGGTGGTTCACAAACCATCGAAATTGATAACACGAAGCCTTGAAATTGTTCCCAGTAAATTATAACTTGAGAAAAAATAAGTTGGAAATGACCATATTACCTTAGAAATTAAGTTTTGTTACAATCGTATGGACCGTTTTCGAGATATGACCAAATTTCAAAAGTACCATTACTCGAATTTTTAGCCAAAAACTGGGTACGTAGTCATGGTAACCTCACCGATTTTAGCTTAAATATCAATTTTGGTTGAAATCGTTAGAGCCGTTTTCGAGCAAATCAAACTGGTACGAACACTTTGTATGGGAAGTACCATTAATATTGAGGTTTCCTTGCAAAATAAAAAACCGCCCCGAGCCCTAAGCCCCCAAACTCCAAATCCGTAGTTTGAACGAAATCCGGTCAGCCGTTTAGGCTGTAGGCCTGCGGGACAGACAGAAAGACAGACGGACGTCTATCATCGTAATGTCAGAATTGATTAACATCTCGAGTTCGAAATTTTGTACGAAAACAATATCTTTCTCTTACTACGTAATGGAGAAAGTTAAAAAATAATTGTGAAGGACTTAAAAATTTGACGCATAACAAAAAATAAATTTTAGCATATATAGCAGCGAACAGTTCGGTTTTGAGTGGCCTCCTAGTCCTATCCCGTCAAAGGAAAACGGACCAAACGATTCCTGCTTTCAAAAATAGCATCACATCGATGTTTGGCTGAAATCCATTCTTTCATTCAACCTACACCGTGACTCCCATCAACTAAATAAATAAATAGTTGGCGCAACAGGTCCGGAGGGACACTACGCCTTGCTTCTCACAACCATTCGTTTTGTGTGAGTTTTTCATTTTTGGAACAAATGGAAGGGATCTACAATTTTATGCCGACTCCAAACGGCTAATTTAGAAGCTCTTTGAAGACATTTATACTCTCAGATGTTTGTCAGACGTTCGCGAGAGGTGGCGCAGCGGAAAAAAACCCTAAGTTGGAATTTGTTTTTTTTGCGGGACTCGAACCTCGACCCTTCGCTTAGTAGTCCAACACACTAAGCCACTGCGCCATCAACTGCAGTATAAAAAGAAAACATCGTGAGAAATAAAAAAAATGTTACGTATACGCCCCCACGCTGCATTATCAGCTGACATCCTACTTTCTTTTCCTATATAACTCTGTATGAATATCCAAGGAATACTCTCTAACAACTCTGCTTAGTTAGCAATATTATTGTTTCAAATTTGCAAAGTCTTCTGAATGAGTTTTCATTACCATCCGGTTCAGGAAATAAAGTTCTCAGTCTTTAATAGCAAGACATTTTTACGACTCTGCTAAAAAGATAAATAAGCAAAAAAAAAAAAAAAACCATGGTGTACCTCTGCAGATAGATGGACCGACAAAAAAAAATGTTTCTAGTGTCATAATCTCGAAAACAATGTCACATTGTGTCCGACGAAAAGGGAGGCAACTTGCCATCATCATCATTATCATCACCACCTGCTGCTGATGATGGCGATTATGACTCCACCAAAATGAGAGCCATTGTCATTGACACTTCACTTGCCTCATGTGTGCATGTATACTTCTTTCATTTGTAGCAGAGTCCGCTTATAATGGGTAGCATTCATGCGCAACTGCCTTAGGGCAAATAACTCGCCCTACCCCATTGTATGGAGCATTTTGTCAACTTGTCCGAAATAATGCAAACTTTTATGCATAAACCGAACTCGACATGGGAATTAAGCCCTCAAGCTATTCACAGCCGCAGGCAATTATATGTAGGTAGGTACTTTAGCTAATTAACGAAAAAAAAAAAAAAAAATTGCCCAAAAAAATAATAGAAAATCGTCAACACAAATTTACTGGCGTTAAATTTACACAGCCCTCAAATGGTCATCCATCGATCGGTTACCGCCCACCATACAATTGCGAGAAGATTTATGATTTTTATAGCCCAAAGACATTCGGTATTCGAGCGAAGAGATGTTTTATAGGTACATGGCGATGATTTCTTTTGTCACAGTTGCATAAGTTTTACTCTTTTGTGCTGTTGGTTTACTCAAACTCGCACGACTATTATTCGGGATGGATTAATGAGATTTTCAATTATCGCTGGTTAACTTATTCGAGCAACAAGCATGGGTATTTTTTGAGGGAGAAATGACATCTCACTGATGAATCATGCTAAAGATCTATGAATCTCTGTTGGTAATCAAAGTTACTTGAAAACAAGGCCAAGAGGCCAACGTTGTTACACCACTTCATTGGTTTGGCGCGGTTTTGTCCTCTTTACTCATCTTCATTGTTCGCGCAGATTGGTGCGCCAGATTCCGTACATAAATGTTTTATTAATGTCCAGCTTCGCCTATATGTGGATAAGCATCGGCATCGATGCTTTGGGCAATAGCATCTCAAACCGTATGACATAACCACGCACAGGCGAACTTCAACAAAGTTCGTTCATCTGTCCGAATTTCACATGCAATGCATCTGTATAAAAAAAAGCGAATCTCTTCGCATTACGGATTCGGTTTGAATTAAAAGTGAAACTAATGCTCGTGGCTACGCAACTTGCTTGTCAAAAAGTCATAACGAGCTTCCATTCTTTCTTCGTTTTTATACCTTAAGCCGCGATGATGCTCCCCAATTGCATTCATCTCGAGCGAGACACATGCGCTGCGCTGCATGCGTACAGAGCGTCGAAGTCTTTGATGGGGCTATTATTGCTCGCAATTAAGAGGAAAGGAAAGAAATGCTTACCAGTCACCATCACCATGCTGATGTGAGCCGTTTGTAGGTCAAGTTGATATGAATGAATTCATCTTTTCTCGCACGTTGGTATAAGCGCGCCACAGCTGGAACGTGTATCTTATGCAAGTCTTATAATCTTTGTCGCTTTCGTTATTTCGCATCATTGTAATGTGTGTGTGTATGTATGTGTGTAACACTGGGCAGTTTATTATTCAGTGGCGGGACACTTATGCTGGCGATTAATTAACGCAGTTAATTGTCGCTCGTTGCTCCGCTGTATAAATTTGCGTGCCTATTCGATGAAATATGTGTGGACATCTCTGGAGTTATCAGATGAATGTGCTAATTTTTTTTATTAAGGTTTCAAGTTCGTGGATCAATGGACAGTTGGTTTTTTTTTTTTTTTTTCTTTAATTTTAAGTTTTTTGTTGTTTGTCAAGTGGAATTTCTTTTCACAAACTAGTTTGGCAAGCTTTGAGGATGACAAGTGATTTGTGCGAGCAGACACACTGGACACATCTGGACTTTGGACAACTTGTGACAAGACTAAAGGCAAAGTTGGTTATCACCATTAATTGTATACTGTTGGCCTTAGACAGTGATCTGTGTGTTTGTATAGTAAATAGTTTGTGTTACTCCTATATAGTCGCACATTATGATTAATCTTGAATGAAAAAAAAATCTTTAAGGCCCGTTTGCTGATACCGCACATTGCGATTAAAGTTCTACTTAAATTCCTTATGGGATACTTTTTCCATGTCATAACATAAACTGTCACATATGATTTTAAGTGGAACTTAAATCGCTATGAGTAGTATCAGCAAACGGGCCTAAGAAATATAAGGATAGAAGCGAGTTGAAGCATTGAAATATCAACATGGTAGACTGCTTTAAGCCAAACTATATAGACTAATATAATGCAAAATTGTTAACAATTTCTTTTTTATGAAATAAAGAGTCAATTTAACTAACTACCTAAAGTGGACATGGAGTTTGCTTGTGACCACAGACTAGAGGTGAAACTGCTCTCGCTAAAAGTGGATATTAAATTGTATTGTGTTGGGTAGTAGTTGAATTGTATTAAAAAATTGAATTTAAAAACCAAATCTTTATAATATTATAATCTTAATACATCTCAGTAAATAAGTGTATTCATTCATTTAAAAAGTTTTCACAACGCAATCCAATTCAACCTTTTCTATATTTTAATTTAATTTTTTAATTTTTCAACTAGTTCCGTAGTCTTTTATTCACTTTAAGAATTATGTTGAAAGAACTGAAAAAATGTTCATACCTACCCCGGCAAAAGTGCCACCTATCGGGTCAAAAACTATCCTATCTTTCAAGTTGCAACTTGCAAGCAACCATACACATTACACACCCGCAAAATTTCATTGAAATCGGTTGAGTGGATTAGGAGTCGAGAGCGGCGGCGTTGTTATGGGGACAGGCCAATTTCCGCCGTAGCGCCGGAATGTCCGTCTCTTTTGAGTCGATTTTACTCCCAAGTGGCGCCAATAGATATTTAACATCAAAAGAAGTATACATCTACATAAAGGCTCCATTATGAACATTTTAACCAGACACTGTACATACCGATAGTTTGAATATTTTTAAATGGACCACCCACTACTTTTGACTATTTTATTACAAACAAATGCTAAATAAATTATCTCCAGGACATGGCTACAGAATGAGAACCGATAACAAAATAAAACTTCAATAGAGAGCCACTGCTACTATGGGTACACTATTCGGCAAAAGTATTTTGACAGAAATCCAAGTCGCTTTTCAAGGCGAATTATGGATTAACTGTCTACAGTTTCCACTCAGTAATTACAGTGCGATCATTTGAGACCCATGGCTGGATCAATTTGTGGTTAAAGTGCAATTTTTTGACTGGCAAAATTTATTTTTCAAGGTTCGTTTTTCAAAATATTGTTATTGTTTTAATTTAAATTATGATAGATTTATTCTGTACAGGTCCATTTTGATTAAAATATGGGGAAAACGACAGAGTTAATTATGGAAGATTAAATATAGCTTTTGTAGCAAAAAGTGATGACGATCCCTTCCTGTTAAAAAAATAAAGGAAGATTTTAATTTGTCACAGCAAACTGTAAATATCTATATCAATAATCACAAAAGAATGATCTCTGTGCAAAATTTACCTCCCTCGGGTAAAAAGCGAAAAAGTTTTACCGAAGAAGGTAAAAGGATGGAAGATATTATATTTTGAGGAGTTTGTTAAAAATCCAAGTTCAACTGCTGAAATTCTCGAGCTTAGAATAAAAAAATATCCTGAAAACCCGATTATCGAAAGGATAATTGAGAGGCGCCTTGCTGAACTCGATTTGGATACATATCCTGTAAGAAAAGTACCGTATACAACTACCATAACATAATAAAGAGGCTACAATTCACCCAAAATTTAAAAAATAAACCCATAATGTGTGGAACCGGGTTTTATGAACGAAAGAGGGCTCATTTGAGCCTCATGGATCACCGTGAAGAAGATTCGTTCGGATGCCGAAATTAACGCAAGAGTCTTTCAGACCAATTAGCAGTCGGGCAGTCATTTATTCTCCAACAGGATACTCTCCTATACTCTGTCCAAGAAAAATTGTCAGTACAGGGAAGAAAGAATGTTTGTCTCTCAGTCTGGTTGCAATGACTTACATAAATCGGTCCCTTTTTAAAGCTCTCACAGGGTTGCCGTAGTGTGTATGATAATTCACCATAACTCAGAGAGCAATACTGTTAGGGTTACCATCTACCAATTTAGCCAAGTCTCATCAGTAAAATAAATCTTTCTTTTCTCTTCGTAGATATCTTCGTCTCCAAGAAATAATGTCACTTCTTTCCAAAAACAAATTCTTTCGCTAACGTTTGACGAATTTAAGTCCGAGATCTTTTTGCGATATTATATGCAAGGTTGAGCTGCTTAGTTTTGTTATATTTTCACTTTTTTGTACTTCCAGTTATATCTTGTCTAGCGTTGGAAGGTCATTATCCATAAAAAAAACTGATGGACTATCCGCCTAATCGCACATTTGCCCAAATCATCCACCTTGCTTGATACCGGAATTATTTTTCTTCTTTGGTGGTGAATTGTGGCCTTTGATTGCTTTTTCCCTTAAAAGCCTGTATACAGTTCGTTCCGTAACAGAAAAAACAATAGCCGCATTTCCTACGGCTTCCGATTTACTTTTGAAAAGGTCATAGAATTTTTCAGTTGCATCAACAATTTGTTGTTTTTTTTCTACACTTAGATCCTTTGAAGACTTTGTAGCCATGTTTCTGTTTGTTCATATGCACAATAAAGTTAACCACTTGCTTAGATGCACTATCCGCTATTGAGATAACAACCATTGTTTCCGCCTTACATACATAAACAGGCAATTAGAAAAAATTATATAACCACGACGCAATGTCATATACCTAACCAGATGGTAAAAGGACTGCACCTGTGCAGCTCTACATACATTTTATAGACATATATACCTAGATTACATATTTGTTAAACAATTATTACCCGTCAATGCAGAACTTCGCGGAAACAGTAGCAAAAAAAAAGGATCATAAAATCCTTTCAAGGCATTTACTTTACTGGAGAGGAGTGACCGGATGTGGTAAAACCCAACGTCTACCTGGTTCATCATTTTGATATTTCAGTGTGAAAATATGCTCTACAAAGTGCAATATGAATTTATACCTACCAAAACATGCAGAAATATGCCCTAACGAATAAGGCTGAAAATTAGTGCTTAGTTTTTTATAATAAAATATTTAATAAAATTTTATCCCTTAAAATACCATGCTTTTGCATGAATCCGGTTGAGTTGCCCTAGTAATCACTATTAGTTTATTGCAATATCTCTACAACGCACATAATGATCACTTGTTGCGTTAATGAAATGAATGCATTAAAACACCTCACGAATAAACATTATTTCTAAAAGACAACATTCAAAAAAAGTTTTAACTGAATATTATTGGATCTTTCAGAAATACAAATAAATTAAAACCGAATGGCAGCACCCCAAATAATATGCCGCTCTCAAAAGCTCCAAAAAGCACCAAAACCGAAAGTTCTTTGACAAAATTCAAAGAAGAACCCTTAATGATATGCTAACATTGTCATATGGTAACACTTCTCTGATGTGCTTCAGTCACTCACACTGCTTGTTTTGGTTGATGATAACAGCAAGCGAACACAAGCGATCGTGCTCATTCTGCCCGCAACTGTGTGGCAGACTGGTTGTGGAGGGATGTATGCGAATTTCAGGAAAATTACAACAACAAAATTCTTTGGAATGCCAGTGGTTTCGTTTTTATTTCAGTGGCAAATCTTGTGTTTGAATGCCGTGAGAGTACTACAGGCACCACTGGTAGAAAAAAGAGCTTCCCATAAGGCCTGTACTGACAATTTTTCTTGGACAGAAGTCACAAGAACCCAATGGTAATTTTTACGGGATATTGAACCAGAAATACACAATTGGCGAGGAGCAGATTTAATGTAATTGAATATGTAGCTTGCATTAAAGGAAAAATAACTGTTTCACTGACACGGAACAGAAAGACAATTTTTGTTGTAAAAAACCTGTGGGATGACGTTCCTAAAGGAATGCTAAAAATCTCGTCGAAACTGTTCCAAGAAAATCACAGAATGTTATTGAGTCTAAATGCAAAATGCAAAATGCACTTGCTAATTTATATAATTCGGTCAATTAAAATTCTTTATTCAAAAGTTCTATTAAATGCAATAGAAATAACCGCAATGATTTTGACTAGTCGGCCAAATTTCCGCTTTTTCACTAAACATGGGAATTCAAGATTGATGCCACAAATGCACAAACATCCATCGATTATCCTTGCAATTATTTTTTATTTGTTATAATGAAAGCGAGACGCACGGGAAATTTAAGTCGCTTATGTACGAATGTCTAATCGTTCTGAATAAGCGGAATCCGCGGAATGAGAATGTTTGCCTTTGAATTTTCCCCTCAAAATCGTCACTTGCATGACGTTTGATTTGAGATCCTTCACACTAAATTAGACGCGATCAGTTACAAAGTTTCGGTACATAGATGCTGCGCAACAAAATTATAACTGAGCCGACTTTCAAATCCAAATTATGTAGAATTAGGCCCGGAACATCCAAGGAATTAAAAAATTCAACTAATCCCCATAAAATTTTCTTTTCACGACAAAAGGTAGCATATGTTCTTCGGTCCAACACATTCGGACGTGAGGCTCTTTTATATGTAACTGTACCCACCCGGCTTTGCCCGTACCTTTCGTATTAAATCTTGCTCACATTACGCAAAGTGCTTTATTTGGACAATGTTTATTAATAATTTTAATTATACCTACAACTGTAGAAATAGCGTTTGGTTTTATTTTTGAATGGGAACTTTTAAACTGGAAGCAACCATACCCATCTACAGAATTTCAATCAACTCGGTAGAGTTGTTTCGGAGATCGGCAACAGCGCCACCTATCAGGTCCAAAAGTATCCTATCCTTCAAGCGGGAACGAAGAATATAAATCTAAAAAAAATCATTGAAATCGATTGTGAGGTTTCGAAGATCGACAACACAGCCGCCTATCTGGTCCAAAATAGTCCTATCTTTCAAGCTTCAACTAACCATACTGAGCCAATAAGCCGTTCTGGAGCCCTTACCTGACTAACGCATAACAATTGATTTTTATATATATAGAATAAGAAGATAGAAGATAGAATATTTTATTTTGTTCCTCTTTCAATTTTTATTTTTTTAAGTAAAACTTATTTGTCAAGTCAAAATAATTATGCCAAAGTAAAAAGTTAATTTTATTCATATTATTAATTAATTTAAATTGATGTATTTGAAAATATAAATTGCCTACGTTAACCTGTTAATTAAGTAAGCAATCTGTGGATTTGTTTTTTGTTTTCATTTCTTCCTAAAATTCACAAAATTAAACTTTTAGTTTTGTCAAAATATTTTTGCCGATGAGTGTATTCACATACCTATACCCAATAAGACACAACAACGAAAACAAATGCGTGTGAGCCTAAACTAAAACAAAAAATTACCATTACAAATCAGTTGTCACTTTAGATGAAGACAAACTTTAAGTAGGTCTACGCAAATTAAATTCCACTGCCATCCGACAAAAATGCAAACGTTTTGATATTGAACTCGAAATAATTAATAATGCATGTCCTTGAAATATTGTATTGCGTTATTGTGTCAGCCTCGTCTGTGTGAAAGCAATGTATACGGTTCGAGAACAAATGGAAAAAAAATTGTATAAACACTTGTTTAAGGGTTAAGGATGGCTCTAGGTAAAGAGCAATTTCGAAATGAAATTAAGTAGTGAGCTAATTAACAATTAAAAATAACTCAGTGAATTAACATTTAAACTACGTATTTAACAGGCCAAAATATTAGAGAGAAGGAAAGTATGGACCAATGAAATTGTTTTAGTTGAGAAATGACATAAGTCCCCCGTTTACATAATTCGGCAATTTGAATGTGACCCTATTATTATGTCACTATATTCAATATCAGGTATAGAAGTAGTTGAGGCGCTTTTTTTTTTTTTTTTTGTACATACTTCTCCCGGGAAAGGCGAACCTATAACGCTTCAACAGCGCCCCGAGATGCCTGCAGATGTATGTTTGTTCTGCACTTAAATTGCTGCAAATTGTAGTCTTCTGGAAATATATCCCCAGGAAGCGAGTTCCAAAGTTTGCTTGTCCTGTAACAGAAGGAGTTTTGGAAAGTTGATGTCCTCGCGGTTGTCAAGAGTGTACTGTATGGTCATGAGCATTAGCAGCCTGTCTTGTTGGGCGCCCAAAAGTTGCATTTCGAGGGATAATGTCTTTGAGTTCCTCAGAACATCTACCATGGAAGTACCTATAGAACAAGCATAGGTCAGCGACCTGTCTTCTGTGCACCTTGCTTGCTAATTTAGTTCGATCCTCACAGTATTGACGATATATACAAATTTGTGTTTTTAGTCAGGGTTTTTAATGACCAATGGCAGGCTATTTGCGACTCGGAACTGGAAGCCATTGTCGATGCGTTGTTTTTGAGCATATAGCGAATGAAAGAAAGACTTGCGTATGAAATAGAGACAAGCCTTCGAGTCTGACACCTAATAAATCTCAACTAAAAATTCCGCGAAAGACCTAAGCCGCGAATTTTAGGACAGAATTTGCATAAATTTACATACAGATTTCAATGAAGTAATGAACTGTTTCACAGACTCCAAGAGTTGGAGGTTGTTGGCCGACACACTTCCCAAACAAAATCCAAATCAGGTCAGAAAAAACGCTGCGGTGACAAATGCTGAAAAAATTGTGAATAAGTCGTGATCTAATCTATTTAAAGACATAAATCGGGATCCAGAAAAGTACAAAACATTGCTCGATTATGTTTTACGTTTTCAGCCAAGTTTTAACAAGATGACTCAAGCACCATACCGTCCATAGGTAACATATTGTTGGCGCGCAAACAAAGTCAGTTATAAGATCCGATGCCGCTTTCAGTGGTCAAGATATTGGGCCTTACTTATAATCACTTTTAGCCTTCACACTAAAAATGCTGTTGGTCGCAATTATGCAACGCTTACCTAAAAATTAATTTATTGATTTTTGTTCTGTATTGTTATAAAATTGTTAACTATAGTTCGAGGCGATGATTCGGGTTCCAATCGAACATACCACTTGGCAGAAATTTCATTCCATTTTTAGGCGTTCTAATTGGCGTAGGAATACAGGCATTTGCCATTTGACAAATGCGAAGTAGGACCAACATTTTCATTACGCCGACAGAGCCCGAACAATCGCCACCATCAAAGCAAAAAGCAAAGAATAAACTTACTCTCACATTTTGTTATTAATAAAGGGAAGTTAAATCGGTTTATTATTTACAAGGCTACGGGTTTCGTCGACATGTATACTCCCCGGTACTCCGCAAAAATATTCTATTATCTATACAATACGAAATTGTGAAACGGCAGCCCTAGTGAACGTACTTTGGACTGGAGTATATTTTCAGATTTTAAAGTTGTTTTCAGTGTGACAAATTTCAGTGCTTGGCTCAGGAAAGTACGCGAATAAATCTTCTATTGACACGTTTACAACGTCGTACTCAAAACTATCACGGAAAATTAAAGTGATGCCGGATGCATAATATTGAACAGACGTCTGACTGAAATGTACAAGACTACCTTATATTGTACCTAACAGTTAAAAGTAAGTGACAAGTATTTTAGTCAGCCATCTTGTTTACATGGTACCTACCAATCATGGAAAAGTATAGCATGCTGAGATTTTTAAAGCGATGATGTGCGCTGTGTGGAGTTTGGCGGAGTTTATATTAAAAGCAAAATGCAAATATTTTTAATTATTTATACCCTTCAAACTCTTTAAACACTGTTCTTTGCTGAGAATAGCATTTGAAATGCTTTTCGCATAAAATTGATGACATCGCGGTAAGTGCTGCTGGAATAATTACCGGCGATTTGCCAAAACCCACACAAAAGAATAAAATGGCAAATACCTATCTAGATTCTAGAGCAACAAATGGTTTATAGGTACGTGCCACAAGTTTCTCATTTATGATAAAAAATGAATTCCTTGTTTGAGAAGATATTTTGTACTTTTGTACTTTTTAAGGCGAAGGGTTTTGCTTAACGTATTCGATTACAATTTTAACAATAAAAATAAATAAATAATTGGCGCAACAGGTCCGGAGAGACCCTAGGCCTAGCTTCTCACAACCATTCGTTTTGTGTGAGTTTCTCATTTTTGGAACGAATGGAAGGGATCTACAATTTTATGCCGACTCCAAACGGCTAATTGAGAAGCTCTTTCAAGACATTTATACTCTCAGACGTTCGCGGGAGGTAGCGCAGCGGAAAAAAACCCTAAGTCGGAATTGGGTTTTTAACAATAATAAATAAAAATTGACGATTGATCTTGGTAACACAAGTCATTCAATTTTAACTCAGTAACGACTAACGACAGCAAATTTACTGGATTTAATAAATTTTTCGCTCAAATACCATTTGGAGGTCAATAGTCGAATTCAATAATGCAAAACGAACTTTTATTTTAATTCAAGCTGGCATTCAACTAAAAGATATCCATGGAAGCTATTTTTAGAACGACCAATTGAAATTCAATAAACCAAAGTCAGAAGACCGCAGAAAAATTAGAAGGCAATAAAAGTTTGATAACGAAAATAATTTGCATAAGAACGCGATTGGGGTAACTATACTCGCACATTCGGCGAGTTCAGCTTAAAGAGTTAAACGAGAATTTTTTATTCATATTAGCACCCATACGAACTTGAAATGCGGCTTTGCATCATTGAGGCTACAACGATTGTAGTAGAAGATGGTGTACCCATATGTTGCATAAGAGTTACACTAGAAGTTTTGCGCCAACCACTATGAGTATAATGATCACCAAGAGAAGAAGAAGAGTGAGCTTTTTTTTTTAGATGCGTATAACGTATGTGGCTGAACTTCTTCATCACCAGAATACGTCCTTGACATCATCAGAGCTTATAATAGCAAAACGTTAAGTTCAAAAAGAGCCAAGTATAATTACACCTGCGAGTTGTAAGTATATATACTATGTACATTGTGTTGTTGTTATGTACGCAGTAGTTCTCGTGGGTAAATAAAAATCATGTTTCCAAATATGGCGGCTGAGAATGTTAGCATATAGCTTACACTATCAAGTGAAATTGAAACCCAAATCTGTGGAAAATAGTTGTATAACATTGAGGGAATGTCGTTGAGGTGAAATACTTAGGTATAGGCATGATTATTTTTTCAAGTTTGATCACGGTTCAGGTTTGGAGAATTCGAATAATCGAATTCTAGCAGCTTTGTCTCAATCCAAGGCTTTGTTTGGTAATTTCCCGTTTTGATGGTTATTCCATTTCAATTTCGAATCGTTGTACTAATTATCTGCTAATAAGGTACAAAGTTCCGAGACTTTAATACGGAAATGTACCAAAGCGAGGCTATAGCAAATTGTTGTAAAATAATCGAAAATGCATAATATGTGTGAACTTCGGGTGAACGTTCTGGAGTGTACAAAAATGCAAACACTTGATCGAAATTATGCATCTATTAAGCTGGTAATTGTTGTTCGAAAATATTGATCACATGTGTTGTAATTGCTATCAAAGTTTCGGCATTGGCTGACTGTGGCTATGGCAGCAATCATTATTTCATAAATTTGTAGGTCATTATATCAAGGCTTTGTGCTTCTTAAAGAAATGATCTTAAATCGTGTGATAATTAGTATTTCTGAGTAGGCCCCGACTTTGAAGAATAGACTACTGACCTTTATGGGTGATAATCGCGTTATTTTGTTTAAACATTTGTGGATATAGAAATATTGACACATGAAGTACTCATAGTTAATGCTACAATTTTGTAGGACTCATCCTATTAACCTTTCATAATGCAACTTGTTGTTTGTATGCAACAACACAGCGAGTACTTAATCATAGGTATTTATAGACAGGGTTATCATGGGCAAGGGACATCCTTTTCCCCCAATGGGCACCACAGTGGGTCAATATTGACCTGAGTGTAGCGCGGAGTACTCCACGCCAAAACCGCCTACCTAAACAAACCTTTCATAACACGTAAGTATTGTAGCGATGAATAATACAACGGACAGTAGTCCTCTTAAGGATCAGTATTATATCATATCATTTGAATTAAGCACATTGTTTTGAGGTAGGCTTTTTAATTGAACCTCCAGTCTCGGCCAAAACCATGTCCACGTGAGAGTATAGATGGAACTTTCTGTGTCAGAAGACTAGGCACACATATGTTTTTCAGAAGCATGTTGGTTGAATAGGAAAAGCGAGGTCAACGAAATGTATCAACGCGCTGATTCTTCGAGAGCAACTGGAACCCTCTCGAAAATGGCTCATCATCAGCCCTTATCACCCGAAATTTTCCATTGTAAAGTTGAACCCACTTTTGAATTCTTTTGTTAAATATCAATAAACAAACAAACAACAACAAACACCAAATTATGAACCGAGAACTTAGCTGTGAGAAGTGAGACCAACTTTGGGGTTGGGTCACTCCCAAAAATTATTTTCCATAATTTATATTTTTCTGTATGAGTTCTTGTCTATAACTTTGCAGCGTCCTTCACAAATTACAAGTCAAGCAGGCATACGGTACGGTACGATGCGGCTAGTCTGCTCTAGTCTTTAACTGGTGTTTTAAATTTGGACTTAACTTTTTAATTCAATAACATTGCCATAGTGGAAGTGGATAACAAGTGACAAAAGAGTTTACGAAGCTTGTTTCTGTAAGCGGTAAGTAAGTAATTCCAACGGCTAATTGTGCTTATTGTAATATTTATTTTTGTGTTTATTTAGGTAACTGTCTAAACCTACTTGTGGAGTAGTTGGACATGTTGGCAATATACACAAATTACTGCTAGGACTTGGGTCAGAAATCGATTTTTGTACAGTAATGTCTGCCTTTCCCTATTTACATATATCGATTCATGTATATTGACACCCACGTACCTACAGAATGTGGTTTACCGACATCGAGGCAAAAACAAAAAAACAAATGGCGATTGAAGTTATTTGAGGCTAAAATTGACCATAAACGTCTGAGCTGCTACAGTCGGACCCGCTTATTTGAAACTCTTTCAATTGAAAACCCCGCTTATATGAAAAATTTAATTTGTCCCCGTGTACTTTTTTTCAGTTATCCGAAGTCCGTTTAAATGAAAAACCCGGTCAACTGAAATTAAAGTAATGATTTTTTCTCATTTCATCTAAACGGGTTCGACTGTATAATACTAAAAAAGCTATTATGACTGAGTTGTACAACTTCTAAGGTTGAAGTTTTAGAGATACGGTTTTTTTTACGAGTAGCTTTTGGTATTTAGAATTTAAGCGAAAAAAAAAAAAAAATGCAAAATCAAGTTAAATTGATATAACTGAAAATCATTTTCAATTTCGGTACCTACCCGAATAATTACCCTCGGATGCTGTAGTCGATAGGATGTAGGTTCATATGTTTCACATGGCAGTTAACATTTCAAACTTTCTGAACATAGATTACGGTTAGAGTTTGTCTTTTAAGGTCTAATGTAATAATTGCATTGCTCACATTGCTCATTCTAGACTAAAAACAAAATCGAAAATTTGATAAAATTTTAAGAAATTTAAATAAATAAAAGACCCTGACATTAACTTTATCATATTTGATATAGATATTAAACAAAAATTGACCCTGATATAAAGCTTTCGCTTTGACGAAGTCTTAAGAAATAAAAAATGGAATTCCAGACATAAAATTATTAATTTTTGACCCGAATATATCTGAAACAATATTCAAAAACTTTATCCGGACATTACATTTTATTCAAAACTTCAACTGAATGTAAAGGTTTTCATCTTTCATTCGTAGATTTCACTTTTTTGACGGTGATACCTAATAAAAAAATTTAAAATCCGAGTCAGACATGAAATTTTGCCATTACAATTACAATTTACAACAACAATTCAATTTTCAATTTTCCGTTTGTCAAAAATAATTAGTTTAAAGAGAGCACCTTCTAAAACGAAAATGAAACTGCTTTTGATACTGGTCGTACTTCCACAGTATAATCGAAAAACGTTTCCAAATGTTACAGACTTATAGGTATCCCAACTGAAAGTGCTATTTCCTCAAAACAATCTCCAATTTTTAAAATAGTTTTCTGTCGAAATTATGTGAGTTTGGCATGCTTGGGTTAGAAATGGAAAGGGTGTAAACTTTTAGGTTAACACAATATCTTATGTAGCAAAGAACTAGGTACCACCTCTTAGGATCTCTGCAGAACTATCTTGATGAAAATAAGTAATAAGCTCAAAAGACAATGGATTTATTTTTTGCCGCCAAAAATCTATGGGCTTCTCTTCCAACGGATTGGATAAGCTCCTAGATCGCGGGAAAATTTAAGCAAGGGCCGAAATTGCATTTCGAACACACTTTTTTTAATTTTGAGAAGAAAAACAAAAAATAAACTTCCCTTACTCAAATCTTTTGAGCAAGAGTTATAGCTATGAATTTGTGTTGCCCAAATACGCTTGTAAACCAAATTCCAAACTTGTATCAAAATGTACACCTTCTAAGATTTGTTCTTGACACAATTACCCAAAGTTGCACCAATTAAATAAGCATTCATACCGTCATAAATTGTCAAGCTGACATCTTCTGTCAAATATATCTTACATACACAAAGCGATGTTTCTATTTATATGAGTTCAACAGATACAAGCACACCACTAATCTGCAAGCTATTAAATACTAATAAAAGCCTGCCATTTCTTGTCTCGTGATTTGTAAAAAGTGTCACAACTGTATGACAACAGTCTGGAATAAGAGAAACACTATGAACACCCGAACTTACTTCGTATTGGGAACTCATTACTAACATCATTGAAATTTGCACACTGTTGTCTTCAAATCACAGCCACTGTCATTGAACAATTAAATATCACAGACGTCAAATTAATTATTACAACAATAAGCGTGTTGGCTTTTGTTAAAAATTATAACCACCGAGAGCCGATACATAAATGCTGTGTTCGCGATTATCTCATGTCAAGTTGTAGTCGTATTAACAGATCGTGTCGGGATTGACAGCCGAATGAAAATGCATCTGATCGCAAAAAGGTACTCGTCAGCAATAAGCTGATGAGACGATAGCACACTCGCAAAAAAAAAAATACACGAAACATACCTATGATGAGCGATTTAACAACAATATGCGATAAAATTATTTTATCATTGCTTACCCACACACATATTCACTATCCCCTACCTTGTACACTATCCGTTAGACGACACGGCAAACAAATCGACTGATTAAAGAACATTTTTCGGTTCCCCGTGACTCTTGTGATGACCAAGAGCTTAATCTAGACATACCCAATAATTCATCGAATTGGGTGGCTCGAACGTGGTCGGTCTTATAAAGTGTGCATGGAGAGCAGTGCGGCGTAGAATTTGATTTGGGAATTTTATAATAAAATTTGCATTATTAGTAAAACAAATAAACAAAAGTTTGTTTTGATTTTTGTCTTGTGTGGAAAATGTGAGCAATGGTTTCATGCAATTATTTACTTGAACTACCTATGTATTTTCGTAAACTATTTGATCGAATTTGTGACTTGTTGTTTATATTAGAAATATACGCGAACTCTCCACCGTTTATTAATGGTTTCAAATTAACTATTAATAAACTATTAGACACGGATTTGCAGACATCTGACAGATTGATTTTGTGATTAGAGGAATTGAAAAATGTGAAAGGAAATTTATCAAACAAAGGTAGAAAGTTGACGCTGGGAATTAATGTTTGGACTCAAGTTCGATCTTCAAGTCGAACTTCGAAAAACGATACTTGGCAGAAACTAATTGAAAGGCGGCAGAGGAATCGTGTGCCTCTTATTATGAAGCTCTAATAAGTCTGCTCTTTCGCTTTTCGCAAATTGGAAAAACCAATAAAATTATTATCAGCAAACATGACCTTACAAACAGATAGCCCTGCTTTTGCACAGTTTGTCTATCTGCTGATGAGATGTCCTTCTACTGAGCGTTTTATGTCTGATATAAGTTGATAAAATTGTGAAAAATATTTTTTTTCGATCGTTTAATACTTATCTATTTTACCAGTCCCATTTGACGCGTTAACAAGTACGGAGTCTTTAGGTGTTTTTATTTTATCCATTTGATTAATATATACCTATGTTAATCAGTGATTTCTATGGTTTTCAACAACAGTTGGATCTCATACTAATATTCTAAACCATGAAAATCAATGATCTATATTATAGATCATGGAGCAAAAATGAGAACCAAAATCGTTGTCAATGTAATGTATGTACACCTTACTTCTGGTTTTAAGTTCTTTAGTAAACAAAACAAATAGTCTGCATTGCTTTCAAAAATCATTCAAATACATTTTTTTTTTAAAGTAGATATTTAGTTAGAAAAATTGACAAAAAATAATAAATAAAATATGTTTCTATTTAATTTTCTGCAATATTAAATAAGGTTATATAGTCTTTTTCACCTCTTAATGTATAAATTATTCGGCGTAACAGGCCCAACTGCTCAAAACATTTTGTTTGTGTTGTTACCTTTTTCGATTACGTAGTAAGAGAAAGATATCGTATTCGTACAAAAATTCGAACTCGATATTCTGACTTTACGATGATAGAGGAACTCAAAAAAGTGGGTCGCAAAATTCTATTTATTTATTTATTTATTTATTTCTTATTTCGTCTTACAAGCTTTATCTTATTTTAGACTACTTCTAGTACTAATACAAAAATTATAAATGTATATATTTAATTGACAGGTTACAGTGAATTCATTATAGAAGTTTTACAAAGTGATCTACTCATATTGAAATCAATTGAGTCTACATATAAGTTATAATTGACACAAGCTTTAGTTATGGGATCATTACGACCATAATTTGTTCTGTGCCGAGAAACATAC
Source organism: Cheilosia urbana (assembly GCA_946477585.1). Classification (NCBI taxonomy): domain Eukaryota; kingdom Metazoa; phylum Arthropoda; class Insecta; order Diptera; family Syrphidae; genus Cheilosia; species Cheilosia urbana. The sequence continues at coordinate 162,437,121 of OX297853.1, forward strand.
AAAAAATACAGTTCTCTAGGCCGAAGAATGCGAAAAGGAGTGTATATATTCAACATTGATAATAAAAGTGAACAATCAATATGAGCGGTAATAACATCATGTGCAAAAAGTACGGAGTAATATGTTCTTCTTTTAGCAAGAGGTTTCAAACTCATAAGCGTACATCTTGCTTCATAAGGAGAAATATTATCATCATTCCAGTTTATTTTTCTGAGAGCATATCTCGTGAATCGTTTTTGAATTTTTTCAATCCGAACTTCAGCATTGCTGTAGTAGGGATTCCAAACAACGCAACCATATTCTAATATTGAACGAATTAAAGAATTATAAAGGGATTTAAGTGTGAAGGGATCATTAAAGTCTTTAGAATTGCGACACAGAAAACCCAGCATACAATTAGCCTTGCTTATGATGTAATCTATGTGTAACGCAAAATTTAATTCCGGATCAAAGATAACACCTAGATCTTTTTGATCAGTTACTCTTTTAAGTAATTTATCTTGTATACTGTAATCGAAGTTTATCGAAGATTTTATTCTATTGAATGTCATAACAGAGCATTTTTTTATGTTAAAGTATAACCCATTCAAAGTACACCAGTGATTAACTTGGTTCAGATCTGTTTGCAATTGAATGGCATCAGAAAGCGAGCTTACAGATTTATATATTTTTAAATCATCAGCATATAAAAGAGAATTAGATTCAGATATAAAAGCTGGTAAGTCATTTATAAAAAGAAGGAAGAGGAGCGGACCAATATGGCTTCCCTGGGGTACTCCTGAGAGATTTAAAATTTCATTAGACAGAGCGGATCCTATCTTCACATACTGTTTCCGATTTTTCAGATAACTACCGATCCAGTTTAAAATATTAGAATGGAATCCAAACATTTCAAGTTTCTTTAACAGAACATTGTGTTGGACTCTGTCAAAAGCCTTCGAAAAATCCGTATAAATACAGTCAACCTGAAGACGATTTTCAATTTTATGAAGACAGTAATTTGTGAAATTCTGTAAGTCCATCTATTTGTCCGTAGGCTCCCGAGGCCTACAGTCTAAAGGACTACCCGGATTTCTTTCAAAACTGGATTTGGAGTTTGTGGGTCTACAGTACAGGTAAAATCAACATTAATGGTACTTCCCATATAAAATGTTCATACCAGTTTGATTTGTTCGAAAAGGCTCTAACGATTTCAATCAAATTTGATATTTGAGCTTAAGTAGATGAGGTTAATATGATTTGGACATATCTCGAAATCGGTCCATAAGATTGTACCAAAAAATAATTTCTAATATAATAATATGGTCATTTCTTACTTAATAGCAAACTCAGTTTTACTCTATACCTATTATCGACCAAAGGATTTTCGAAAAGAGACATTTTTTAAAAATGTATTTTTCTTTAGCTGACATGAAAACGTATCAACGATTTTGACCAAAATGCATACCTAGAGTAAAATTGATGTTTCCAAAATTATTGTGTTCTTAATTTTCAATTCGATTCACCGTAAACGTTTATTTTAAAAACCTGTTCATATCTCAAAAACCCCACTTTTGATTTCGATAAAACTTTAAAATCCATGTAATGCTTACATTGCGAATAATGACTTATACTCAGTTTTCAGCTAAATAGTTAAACAATAGTATTTTTTAAATCAAACATTGCAATACTTGGTACTGTCTTGTCTGCGTAATTTTACAAACACCGAATAAATTATTATTAATTATTTCTTATATATGACTACTCAAAAGGCGATCTGGAGTTTCTTAAAAGTCAATACCGCACTTCCATTAAAAGTGCAATAACAGCAACGCAAAACTTGTTTTAAATATAAATGTTACCCACTTCTTCTTTTTTTCAACCATAAGTATATAGTATGCCTATGTATCTTAAAATACTTCAAACCAATTTTAGTTAACGCAATCAGAAAATCAAATCAAACACACGTCCATCGGGATATTCAGTTTATAACTGCCAATGCAAATCTAAATTATTTTTTATTTTTATGTAAACATATCGATCTATCACGAACATTACTTAATTGATCACTTTTTTTGCGACCCAGTCGTGCACTTTTTTTTTTTTTGACTTGTTGGATCGAATTTTATGCATGCAAACTATAAAATCAAAGATCGTACCGAAATTTATTGATGACTCAGGTACGAATAGTGAATCGAACATATTATATTCATCCAACAGTTATTTTTGTGTAGTAGGTACCTACTGTTTAAATTTTTTTTTAAAGTAATAGCCATGTAAATAAAATGTATGCAGCTCCAATTAAAATTCATGTCAATATAGAAGAATACTTTTTATATGTAATTTCAGTTTTATTTTAAACTCTCTCTCTCTCTCTCTCATATTATTATGCCAGGAATATGTTAATTTTGATTTTCTTGAAAGCCACTGAAATTTTGTAGCACGTGAGCAGCGAAGGTTGGAAGCAGTCAATAAATTCAATAAATTCAATTCAATAAATTTTACTGAAGGTCGGCTTAAGGCAGAGTGTTTATACAAAATTATAATGTAAATGTAGGTACCTATTTATTTGAAAACAAAGGAAGTGACAAAAAGAGCGATTTGTATTTGTAGGTTTTAAAGTGATAGGTAACTAATTAGTATTATTTTGTATTTTTATTTGTGAACAATACGTTCATTTATATGTTAGTTAGTAGAAACACTATTTTCAAATTTTAAGAAATTACTATTTGAAAACTAGGTATTCTAAAGAAATTTAGAGCCGCAAATATATTGAAACACCCAACTCTCTCTGTTATCTAAATTTAATAATGTAGATTTTTCATCGTTTCAGTTTAATATGTTCACTAATTTGGTCATCTCTAATTTATTAATGTAATTTATATTTATTTAGCTTAATTCATTAAAAATTCTATCAAATTTTGCTACAAATGAACACCAGTCTAATGTAAAAGATATTTTCTAAGTCAATACAAATACAAATAATAAGGAAAAAAAAAAAACGGATGGCGCCATTTTATTGTTCATTAAATTACTTGCATTTTTTTGGAGCTGGGACCTGGATGTTGGTAAATTTCTCGTCTTCGCACTCTTATTTTTCGCACATTACACAAGAAAGTCACAACTAAAAGTATTTAGCTTTAAGAATGATATTAAAGTTTTAAATGTGCTACCAATAATTTATACATTGGGCTTTTTTTTTGTCGATGGAAATTATTGCCCGGAGCAACTGAATACCAAAAAAAAAAAAAAATCCGATACGAAAGTCAAATCTGTTATCGAACTACCGCGCATCAGTGAGTCAGCAATACGTCAAACGTCACTGAATTTTGTGGACTTTGCAAGCAAAACATTAACAAATTCAGTCACCTAGTACTCGATCACGGATGTGGTAATTCAACCCGTGATCGGAACTCCAATTGTGTTGGAAGTAACCGTTTCGGAAAAAAAAAAAAAAAAAAAACTAATGAAATGTATAAACGCGTTCATTTCACATTAAAATATTCCGCAGCAATTAGTTGCCGGAGAGCTTCGGAAGAAATGTGCCGTGGTAGTGTAGCTGTCAAAAGTAAGTGGTACAACATGGTTCCACGCAATACGACAAGTTTCGCTACATGTCATCGGAGAATTTTTCCGATAGTTGTGTCGAAACGATTAGCTCGAATGGAATTTCCTACAAATCGGAGAAAATTCTGTTCTGAATGGATACCTCCATAGGGGTGAATACCTGGAACTTCCACACTAAAGTGGAGCGTAAGAAGCGCAAATTTTACTCGTCATTATTGTGCATCTATTTTCGCATTATTTTCTTTCGTAGCCCCAACAGTTACTTATAAAAAAAATGTAAAAACAATACTTTCTCATGTTAACCACAAATTGACAACACTTCTAACACACCTATAAACGCTTTCGAATTCGCCATCTATTTTTAGACTGCATGCGTAATGTACTTTAAATATTTCTAAAACTCCCAGCAACATGTTACCAGTTACCAGTTACCACATGTGTCAAACAATGATGAATTGAGCAAATACTCTCTTTGTTGTGAAGCAAGTAGCACCTATTTTCAAGCATTTTAAATCGTATCCGGTGAGTTTTAAGTTTATTAGACAATAATTTTTAGTAGCACGATAATGTCAAAAATCTAGCCATTATAAGCCATAGCATTCATAACAAATTCCAATCCAAATGAAGTTCGAAGCTTCTTACTGCACAAACATTATTTATTATTGGCGCTATTTCTAGATTGTTCGTTTCGCTGGAGAAAAAAGATACATTTCAATAAAAACAGCAGTATTATCATAATTAAATCAAGCTTAAAATTTTGAGGAAAATAAAATATTCAAAGCACGTAGTACATGCTGGCATTTTGTCTAAGTTGATTGACTAGGTAGCTGAATGGGGCACCATTTCACTGATATGGACATCAAAACATTGGGTCAAATTTAAAATACAATTAACAATCTGTATGTCTAAAGTAAGCTCTGTGTTACTGTGAAATTGTACGAGTTTCAATTAAGTTTTGACAAACTGAATATGTTTTTTGACTAAGATTTTCAACTGCTCTCTCTTTCTTTCTAATAAAATAGTTAATTAAGAAAATCATATTTTACAGCTACCTACATTGTATGGCATGTAGATAATAAGTTTAGATACGAATAGCTGATCTCCCCGCTTCACTGAATTTTAAGAAACAATCAATTTAAGCACGCGAATATGATACCCCTTACACTATGGTTTCCCAATACCTCAAACCAAAAAAGAGGACATACTTTACGATCACCAAACAATATTAAAAAAAAAAAAAATAGTTGGCGCAACAGGTCTGGAGGGACCCTAGGCCTAGCTTCTCACAACCATTCGTTTTGTGTGAGTTTTTCATTTTTGAAACGAATGGAAGGGATCTACAATTTTATACCGATTCCAAACGGCTAATTGAGAAGCTCTTTCAAGACATTTATACTCTCGGATGTTTGTCAGACGTTCGCGAGAGGTAGCGCAGTGGAAAAAAACCCTAAGTTGGAATTTGGTATTTTGCGGGATTCGAACCTGAGACTCCTTGCTTAGTAGTCCAACTCACTAAACACTAAGCCACTGCGACTACCCAAAAAATATTAACCAATATTAAAAAAAAAACCTAAATTTGGGGAAAAACCCCCAAACTGGCAACGCTGGCTACAGATGTGGGTGATGTGAAACAGAGAAGAAATAAATTACGCCGGGAAAGTGCTACCTGCTAGTTTTTATGGGCGTACTGAAAAGTTTTAAAACAATGCTTTTATATAGAAATTGATATCTTATCTTCTTGTAAAATATAAAAACGTTCGTGCGTATGTATGACCGACGATAACGGCTGAACCACTGAAGCTATCCCCCTTATATTCACCACCATATGTTTGTGTGGTGCTCCGGATGGTTTATGTTTATTTTAGACCCTGTAGGGGGCGCTGGGGTCGCTTTTTTGAAAATTCTTATTTATGGACCGATTTGGCTCAAATTAACACCATACAACACCTAAAAAAAAAGACCCGATAGGTGGCGCTGGGAGATATTTACGACAAGTTAGATTTCCCTGCATATCAATTTCGTATCAACAACATTCAATTTAACTGTAATAATATAGTTGGCGTTGGTTGTCTATATTTTTTTGAATTTGACATTTCATTAATTCATATTTCATTTAGCTGTACAATTGTTTGACGAAAACTCCAAATTAGTTTTTAATCAATTTAAATAGGTAAATAACATTTCCACTCGATTTCCGGCACAAATAACATAACCAAGGAAAATGTTCTTACTGGGCAAAATTTTATAATTCTTCTTTTGTTTTGTTCGTATTGGTGTATTTCAGGCTTAGGCAGTCTTAAAAGATAAACTTTTGGACCCGATAGGTCCTACTCAACCAATTTCAATGAAATTTTGTAGATGTATATTCTTCGTTCCCACTTGAAGGATAGGATAGTTTTGGACCTGATAGGTGGCACTGTTGCCGATTTTCGAAACAGCTCTACCGAGTTGATTGAAATTTGTGGATGGGTAGGAATGGTTGCTTCAAGATTGAAATACATATACTATTGTTTCGGATGGTACTTTGCAAAACATAAGCGGGATAGGAGAACGGGTTGTGGAAGCATTAGAATGATTAATGGACATTGTCCAAATAAAGGACTTTGCTAAATGTGAGCAGGACTTAATACGAAAGGTATGAGCAAAGCCGGGTGGGTACAGCTACATATAAAAAAGACTGACGTCCGTATGTGCGCACTCATAACTCGGGAACAAATCCTTCAATTTTTATGATTTTTGGTTTAAATTCGCATGGGCCCAAGGAAGAACATACTATGCTACTCTTTGTCGTGAAAACAAAACTTTATACATCTATACAATTGAAAGTCGGCTCAGTTATAATTTTGTTGCGCAACCTCAATACACCGAGACTTTGTAAAAGAACGCGTTTGATTTGGTGGTGAAGGATCCCAAATCAAATGCCATGTAAGTGACGATTTTGAGTGGAATATCCAAAGGCAAACACTCTCATTCCGCAGATTCCGCTTATTCAGAACGATTTGCCATTCGTACTTAAGCGACTTAAATTTCCTGTGCGTCTCGCTTTCACTGTGACAAATAATTTGTTGCTAGTATAATCGATGGATGTTTGTGCATTTGTAGTATCAATCTTGAATTACCATGTTTCTCACATGGTCAATTTAGTGAAAAGCGGAAGGTTGGCCGAAACGTCAAAATCATTGCGGTTTTATTGAAACAAATCAACATTGCTATTCGTCATTTATTTCTATTGCATTTAATATAACTTTTGAATGAAGCATTTTAATTGGCCGAATAACATAAATTAGCAAGCGCATTGTGCATGCTCGGAATTATTATTTTTATTAGGTACATTAACAAATTTGGGCGGAACGAAGTTTGCCGGGTCAGCTAGTATTATATATATATATATTAAATATACATATTAAAAAAGAGAACAAAAAGAGGACAGAACAAATAAAGAGGACAAAAAAGAGCCAAGCGAAAAAAGAAAGTGTACCTATTGTGTAAAATAAATCGCTGACAAAAAAGAGGGCATGTTACCTTTAAAAGAGATGTTATAGAAACCCTACCTTACACTATCATTTTTGCTATAAAATGATGTCTGATAATCAAAATCTATTAAGTGGTGACCGTAGCTATTAGTGAATGTTATTCCAGTTTAGTCGGGAAAAACTATTTGTTATCTTTTGGACCGTTATATAGATAGGAACTTAACATTTTACAAATAAAACATATAATAAAAACAATCGTTTTTTCATCATTTTATTGCGTACAAACTACAATGGATCAAAAGATTGCTGATCAAAAAATATCATCCGATATTTGCAAAATTTATTTAACCTATAGAGGCGACCCAAATTTGACTGTTAGTCCATTGAAATGTAATAAATTTTGCCGCAGGCTAGCTTCGAAGTGACGAGTTGTTTCGCTGTTAGTTTTCGACATCTCTGACATGTATGCATAAAGTTAACAAAATGTTAATGAAGTTCAACCGAAGATATGTATTCAGACGAAACATGTTTTTTTTTTTTTTGTTTTTTTAACATTATCTTTCATTTCTACAGCATGTAGTTTGGCCCGTATATTTGAAGTGTTTTGCAGATAGTATAACGAATAAATTTTATTTTTTAGGGCCACCCGTGCGGTATGATATATTAAGAGGCTGATTGAATAAATTTAAAATCGAATGAGAAATCGAACATTTTTAAGTGAATGAAGTGGGCAATCAACTCTGAGATTTCTTGTATAAAAATGGGAACAATATTTTGGATAACTTATCGTACACCAATGGTTAATCAGTTGTTGAAATCAAATTTAAATTGCAATTTTTTACTAAGATTGTAAAGGCGACTGACTCAGTTCATTTATTCACTAAATTTCGTTGTGTAGGTAAATAAAAAAAAATCGACGAAGGAGCTGCAACGCGAGACTGGTTTTTAAGAAAATATACGTTCTCGTGTTAGAAGTACAAATTATCTGATTTGAAACCAGCAGTTTCAAGTGGGGTTTTTGTATCTACTCATAAAAAAAAAAAAAACAACCGTAATAGCTTTAACTTTTTAACTTCAAACACAAAACTAAACTTGAGTGTTGTACTAAAATGTTGTTTTTGAACTTGACAATAAATGATATATCCAGCTGTGAAAATAAGAGAACAAGTGTTTTAATGACTTGTTCTTACTGATGTAATTACAAAATTTAATTTCTTTAGAAAAATTAATTTCTTTAAACCAAAAATTCATTAAAAAATAGCCTCGAAGGTCTATTCTATTCTTTTGAGCATAATCGTCTATGAAGTTACTTGCTTTGGGCATAACCTTTCTATAGTCGGTCCAAACTTAAACGAAATTTTCACTCGCTAGTCTCCTTATATGAAATATTTTGCTCTCCTTGTGACACCAAAAAGGGTCTTGCAAGTTGCAACTGCAACGCCAAATCAAGCTTAAAAAAATTTCTGTCCGACACAAGATAGAGACCGAATTACCACATCCGTGAGCGAGCCATACGTCACTGAATTTTGTGGATTTTACAAGCAAAATAATAACAAACTCAGTCACGCATTACTCGATCAAGGATGCGGTAAATCAACCTCTGGTTTCAACACAGCATCGTCGCTGGCGTGCTTAAAGAACACAAATTTTTTCCACCCCTGAGAAAATGGAAAATTTGTATAACTCAAATGTTTATGGATGTAGATTTGAGTTTTGTATTAATTGAGTAGTAGGTAGGTTTCATACAGTATTAAAACCCACTATTCAAAAAAGTTGGAAGAAATCTTTTGTAGAATACCTTTTTAAAAAAAAATCTTATCGTATTTGACGGGTGTTTTTAATTTTTTTTTTTTTAATGGTACAAAATGATAAAATGGAGAAAAGCATTAACAATTTCATTTGATCAAAAAGGAGTTTAAGAGAACATATCCCCTTACATAAATTTCTACAGCACATCGAGGGAAGTTTCAACTTCTTTCGGATGGACTATACTCTATACCAGAGACAATACTGAGACCCCCAACTTCGACCGATTAACGGTTATTTGCCTACAAGCTAAATTTTACGCTCCCAAAAAGTTTAGGTGCGCTAGTATTGTTGCATAGAAATTCGTATTGACAAATGCCAAAAATCCTCTCAACCAACACATTCGCAACTAATCTTTTTACATTTCACTGTGGGCAAAGCACTTGTTCAGACCAATGACATCAAAATTTCCGCTTGAAAGCAATCATTTTTCAGCTCTATTTCAACATTTAAAAAATACCTTACAAAATATCTTTAAAATTCTAGGTCTGTTCCTTTACTTTTAAATTTTACGAATTTTTACTAATTCTTACGGATTCTTACGATTTTTTACTCAGTGCCGTTCCCTAACTCGAAAAATTCGTAAAAGACAGCGTCATCGAGAGAGCAAGATACCTATTACCCCTCCACTGAGAATCTTACGAATTTTTACTCAACAAATTTCTTGGTGTAAGAAGTGAAAAAGCTGTCAGTCACATTACAACGAACTAACAGCTGATTTGAAATTTGTTGTCCTATTTGGCATACCTATCCATTGTTTATTTTTTGACTTCTTGTTTATTAAAATGGTATCAACATTCGGCAAAATAAAATTGAATGTTCTCTTTCCGATTCTTTTCGATATTGGCGACGAAATATTTCCTCACTCTGTAACAAGGAGCAATCTGTTCCATGTAATACTTAATGCAGTGTCGCTTTTTCCTCTTCTCGAATGCTTGTAGTTCAATCAGTACAAACTCTTCCACATACTCGGATTCATCAAAACGAAGTTCGATTAATTCCAGGTCACTTTCATCGGTAGGTAGATGATAGCAAATTCCTCGAGTTCATCTAACATTCAAATGGCTTTTCGTACCACTTTTTTCTCCAATATTTGAAATATGTATCTGTCATTTTTAAGGATTACTACAAAAGCGTTCCCTAACTTTTTCGTAAGTGTCTCTCTTTGTGAGAGAATTTATCCCCACCACTGCCGTTTTGATAGTCTTTTCCATTCTTACTACAAAAGTATAGAAGCAGACCTTCTGACTTCATTAAAATTAAAATCAAATAAATACAATAATTACTCTCGAAGAATAATTTTAAAAATTAGTGCGATTTCTTATATTTACAAGTAAGGCCAGTGCCCTGTTAAGTGGACTTTAAGCTAGTTCAAGTTAAAAATAAAGCGAAAATAAAATCATTCTTAGTTCGTATTCATATTCTTCTTGTTTTATTTTCCGAGTTAACTTACATATGTTATATTTATTAAAATAGTCCTGATTGAATGCTGATTTTAAAGTTAAGTTTGTTTTAAATGTAATCGTATTTATTTTTAAAATAAGAAAGCAATACCGATACTATGCAATTGTATTTTGTATCGTTTGATTTTAGTGGGTTGGACTACTAAGCACGGGATCCCTGGCTCAAATCCCGAAAAAAAAGCCAGCTTGTGTTTTTTTCACTGGGTCACTGGTCACTTGTCTGACAAACATCCGAGAGTATACAAGTAACTGTCATGAAAGAGCTTCTCAAGTAGCCGTTTGGACTCGGCATACAATTGTAGATCCCTTCCACTTGTCCCAAAAACTCACAAATAACGAATGGTTGTGAGAAGCTAAGCAAAGGTCCCTGCGGAGTATGAGCATGTTGCAACAACTATTTATTTATTTATTTAAGTATTAAAACGAAAAAATTGTTTTTCATAAATGTTGGTATATAAAAATAGAGACTGTCATAATTTTTAAAAATTGGTAGTCATCATTATTTATTAATAAGTGAACATCCAAAGTTTCCGTACACTTTTTTAGTAGGTATTTATCATAAAATGGGTAGAATGAAACTTATGTTATGCGAAAGATACTTTGCTCCAGATGTGCACAAACAAAAAATCGTGGGTGCATGTCGCCCTTAAGGCCGGTAAAATGAAGTTAAGAATTCCCCGTACAAATTGCTAATCAGCTATAATATCGGGTATTATATCTGCTAGGTGTTGACAAACCACTTTCGTTTTAATGATGTTACTATGGAAACGAACATTTTTTGCTCTAAATGTGACTCATTAAAATATAAATCACAAGCAAAAATTATATTCAAAGGGTGGTATTCTTTCGATATCTAGATGTGTCTTTTTCGTTTATATAATATATAAAAAAAAAAAAAAATTGTGGTACGTTTTCTAATACTACAAACTTGTAAAAGGTAGGGTCGATTTTCGACCACAAGCGAGACTAGTTCGCATAATTAATTCAATCAACTTTTAAATTGTTGAACAGAAGGGACCCAGTGCGTCATTTTTTTTTTATTTGAAGATGATCGCATAGATCGAAAATTAACTACAAATTTATCACGCTTTTTGACACCTGTAAAGTCGATAAATTTCTGCCTAGTACTTAAGTAATTTGATAGTTCAGTAGATGCTGTGTTTGATTATGAGTATGCGGTTAGTTATTCAGTAAGAGTATAGATTGCTTACGTAGGTTATGAATGTAACCATTCTTTCTATTACAATATTGGCCTAGGACCAGATGCTTTTACAATTATCTCTCCCTTTATACTTGAAGTACTGTTCCGATCTCATAACATTGGGTGTGTACGAAGGGTAGGTAATGGGTAAACCAAATCAGACCAAAAGGCATGCGCACACTACCTCTTCGATTTATTTCAAAAATTCATCAACTATTGCAATAGAATCTGCCTTCAAGAGTCCTAATATACAAGACTTGAAATAATGGGCTTCCTATCTACTTCAAGGAATCCCTCGAAATAACACACTTCATCCGAAGATTCAAGCGCAACCCAAAAACAACTCCATTCGCACTATTCATTCGAAAACTTGCCAAACTCCAACACAGACGGCTACCGCTTAAACTAATTCCCCAAACACCCTCAAATCAGAGTATGTTAACCCCTTTAACAAAGTATTCTTCCCTCCTCACTCGACAATCGAACAATTGAATCCAATTATTAATAATTGTCGCCTGCCACTGGTTCTAGTCGGCAAAAAAAAAAAAAAAAAAATCGAACACGTTGAAATATTTTCGCATTCAATTAATACCACTGATACCACACGTATTGAAATAAAAATTGAACTTATTTAATATGGAAATTCAGAGCGATCGCCAGATTAACATAAACCATTTGGACTTTCGAACAAGTTTTGTGAAATGAATAAAAAATTATACCGCAACTAGCCAGCAACACTGTTGTTCAATACAAAATACAATGCACACTGCCATAATGTCGATGTCGAGGAAAAGGGAACTTCGAACATCCGTGGCCAATTAAACGAAATCAAATTAAATTGATTTAATAAATTGTTTACCAACACTCTTTTATAGGTGGCAATGTACCCAATAATCACAAACACCTTCCCGAGGCCATAATTGCATTCAGTAATTTGACTTACATGTGCAATTTGTTGTACAGTTTTGTTTTGGCTTATTTTCGCTTATTGGGCATTTTTATCGAATTTTCATATTTTTATTCAATTCAATACCAAATGGGGAGCACTGCCTGATAAGTGCAAATGACGTTAAACAAAATATCCAATGGACACATTCACACGACAACTCACCATATTTTGTTTCCTTTGATTTTTCTTGATGGTTTCTTTATGGGGAAACTTTTAAAATCAACCGAATTCAATTTGATCCTTGACAGCGGGCACAATTTACACTTTTCGATAAATCACTGCTGAATTCGTTGCAAACTTATAAAAGAGTGTGTGTGTATCCTTTTAGGGGGGTAGTAATCCTTTTGCGTGAATCCTGTTTCTAATTAAATATATAAGCTAATCACTGATCACGTTTGCTTTTGTAGGCCACACTGAGTAGATTTAGCACTGGTGAAGAAATCACAGACTCACTTTCAATAGATAGGAAGTATCTATGATGTTTTTTTTTTTTTCTTTTAATTTGTAATTTCTTATTCTAAACCGAGATCGATTTTAATCCTTTTCTGTGTTGGAAAATTGAAACGCAATCGAGAGATAGTCTATGGGAGAGAGAGCAAGGTTCCTTCCTGCACCACAACACAGACAAGACAAGACAACGTTTGGCTAAAATGGAAATCACTGAAATAAGTCTCCGTCAACATTGACACTTAGCTTTTATATGAGCTCGCCCCACCAGCCACCACGCTCTGACCAAGTCCAAGGCAGTGGAATGCATAATTCTCTGGCTTAATTCATGATACGCGTTGTGTATAGCAGTCGCGTCGTTGGCGTATTCGTATCGTATCACAGTCGCAGTCGGATTGTTGAGTGTTGAGTGAGCGATGATTATACATTATAGTGCCGCTCAGCTGCTGGACATGAAGCGCGTTTACTTTTGAATTTAGTTTCTACGCATTTCATTGAGCTGAGACCGCGCAATTCAATGGGAAGAACAGGTGAATTGTGACCGGTAGCGGTGAGCTTCGGCGGGTGGAACTGTCTGTATAACAGTTGATACTGAGCCTGGGACTGAGAGCGCATGTGTGCTCTGCTTTGTGTTGTCTTGTACTGATGATGACTGATGAGAGCTTCATCGAAGAAGAGAGTCTGCCCATGTGATTCTCTTTATGAAAGTTTAGCTTAAGTGTGATGACTGATCACTGATGAGTGAGCATCTTTGGATGTCAATAATGATGCGCACCGGCTGCTGTGGGTATTTTTAAATTCCAAATTAAACATCTCATGTGAGGCTCATAAGGGCAGTTGTATAGATTTGGGAACTGCGACTTTGAACGTTATTTCTTATTATTAAGAAATAACGTTCGAAAAGCGAAAAAGCGGGCGTAAAAATTAAAATACGGGAACGGGCAAAAGATGGGTCCATACCTTAGGTATACGGTATACCGTATACCTGAAGAACACTGCGATGGATCTCTTTCTAAAGAAAATATTTTCAAACTGCTCGGTTAATAAAACAGGTTATTTTTTCAGTTGAATTGGAGTAACAATTTAAACGAGAGAGTGAAAAAGGCAAAATACTTCAGTTTTACGACCTGTGGATGAAGGATGCAGGACTTGCTTGCTCATGACCAAATTAAGAAACAGGCGCAACAGATCCGTATATAGGACCCTAGGGTTAGTTCCTTTAAATCATCTGTTAGTGTTAGCACTTTTGAATTGAAAAGTCTTCGTCACGGAATTTTTTTTTTTTTTTTTTTTCATTTTAAATTCTTTTTTTTAACTCTTTCTTTAACTTACAAAAACGATTAAATCTAATTTATCTTATTCTAGTTAAGTATCTTCTCGGATGTTCGTCAGACGTTTGCGAGAGGTGGTGGAGTGGAAAAACAATTTAAAATTTCATTTCAGTTTACCAGAGGATCCCTCGCTCAGTAGTCCAGCACGCTAACTGAAAAAATAAAATAAAAATAATAAAATATAAAAATAAACTAACCCCCTTATTAATAAAAAAAATGTGCACAAGTAAGTTAGACAGCAAACGTCAGATAGCATACAAAAATTTGACATAACAGCTGAGTAACAAGTTGATAACTTTTACACAGTGTTTATTAATACGGGGGTAAGTACTTAGTTGATGCTGAGCAGCTGGTCCCATTTTTATATGTCATTCTGTACCTATAAGTTTAAAGGCCTGTCTCTCACTTAATTTAATCAAATGATAAAGGTCTTTATCCTTGAATATCGGCAATAATTATGCCCGGTTTGTTCAATCTTGGCTGTCTTTAATCATCGGTTATTCCAGCTGGTAATCATTGAATCTGTTTGTTTAGCAAAATATTAACCAGAGAATCCATGGTTTGGTAAGTTAACCAGAGAAATCGATAACCAGCCAAAATCGGCTGGTTATCGTTATTTAACCAATGTTATTCTGGAATTTTGTTTGTTCAAATTTTCAGTTTTCTGTGCACAATATGGTTAGTCTATGGGTTGGGTTCGATATCCCGCTTTTTATAATGCCGATTCTTAAAATCCCGCTGTTTATAATCCTGTTTCTTATTATTTCGCTTTTACAATCAAAAGTAGTTGTTTTATTTAAAAAAAAAATCGCGCGATTTATTAAAATAAAACAACTACTTTTGATTGTAAAAGCGGGATAGTAAGAAAATTAAAATAAATTAAGCAATGAGTGTTTTTTTGCATTGCAGTTTATTTTTACATTTATCATTTTTATCATTTTTAGAGGAAGTAACAAAATAATAAATAAATAATATCAAAATACATTTTAAAGTAATAAATATGACAATCTTCAATAATAAAAGAAAAAAAAAATGAAGTAATGTTATATGATATTCTGCAAAAGGGAACAAAAAAAAACTTCAAACCATTAACAACATTTTTTATTTTATTAGACTTGTATACCTATTATAGGCAGTGCGACGCAAAAAACCTTTTTTAATCATATTTTTTCTATTTCTCATTAATCCACTTACAGCGCGTGACTTAATGACATTAGTTTTTTTTTTATATAATTTTTCTTGTCCATTTTGTAATTTTTCTATTTCAGTTTTTTTGATAACAATGTTTTGTAAAAAAACGGGATTAGCGGGATTTTAAAAAGCGGGATTATAATAGATAGGGATTTTGAACAAGCGGGATTTTAGAAGACGGGATTTAAAAAAAAACAGTAGGTATTTTAGCAGACGGGATTTTAAAACTTTTTTTTCGGGATTTTTGAAAAGCGGGATTTCAAAAAGCGGGATTCCGATACGCTCCCTTAGTCTATGCATAGGACAACAAGTCGCGAACGTCTGCCGCACATTTGAGAGCATATAATACGATAGCTCTCTTATGGCGCTGAATATAAGCTTTTTGTATACGATAATAAATTGAAGGTCCAGGTTTAAAAAAAAAAAAACGCTAATGGATTGGTATCTTTTTACTTTAATGCTTTTGCTATTCGGATCTAGAATATACATAGGTATTAAACCAAAAACCATAATAAAACATTTACTTTGCTATAAGGAGATGCACTGAATTGTTGAGCAACTTTTTCACAAGCTACATCCTTTTGTTTCGATGTGACGGCATCAGTTTTGATATTTAAAAAAAATTCTTTCTTCACCAACACAGATTTTACTAGCATATCTTCTTCACTTTTTGTACCATTAGATAACCTCTTTGGTTTTAACATTCTATGCTAAAAGCAATTTAATTTAATTTAAAAAAACAAAAGGTAACTAATAAAGTTTTAATATATTTATACCGAAAACAATTACGTCCAGCCAAAACAAACTAAATCTGTGATTAATTTTTAGATTTAGTTTGAAAATTGATTTGACAGAAAAACTGGAAAAATGGAACGCTTTGTTGCAAAGCTACGGTTTGGTGACCAAAGTGAAAAAACGCCCAACAAACACTTATTGGTTATCATAGATTTATTGTCATGGGTTAACAGAAATCTGTGGTTTCCTAACCATGGATTTAGCCATCTGTGAACAGACTGGCCCTTAGAGCTTGATGAAAGTAATAAAGAACCAATCAAGGAAGTGAATCTAAAATCCGTTCACCGTATGTTTAACTAAGCATTTACTTCTCGCGCATATCGAACGAATTTCGTTTGATTGCAAATCCACTCAGAGACCCTCTGTATCAGTTAAAGGCCCATCAACATCAAGTATCAACTGGTTTTTCTCGCAACCAGTTCTTACATACCCGAACATCAGTCTAGTACCACTTTAAACGCGTTTCGTTCATCCAATCGGTAGGTGAATCCGTTTGCTGGATTTGTTTTATTTCTTATTTATTATACAAGTACGATGAACGACCTTAACTTTGGGGCACAACAGACAACTCGCGTACTCGTATTCGCGTACACGCTTATGAACTTGTCGTCGATCATCGTTTAGTAAGAGGATTGTTTTGCCAATCCTTTCCATGTTGACTGCGATGTATTCGTATGGAATATAAATTGTATACCTACTTCGCCCGAAAGCGGGAAATCAATAATTCAAGGACATGTGGTTCCACTGTTCTGATGACCATACCCCATCACCAGTCTGTTCGTCAGAGAGAGTACTTCTTTTAGGTATATACTACTAGTTTAACTGGACACTAGTTTCTATCAGGGGCATCAATTACTCAATTAGCGTTGAAAATTTCCTCAAGGCAGGTGTCGATTCTGTATGGCATTGGATCAGTTAGGCAGCAGTCTGTTCGATAGATTTCTAACTAAGCAAATCTTCTTATAAGAGTAAACTAAAATTGGCATTACTAATACGTTGGTGTGGCGCGTTTAGAAAATATTCAAAACAGAACAATACCTTCACATTGGCATGAGGAAACTAACAAATTTGTTCAATGGCGTTGGAATTTATGCCTTATGTGATAGCGGTAGGTATGTGACATTTATAACGTCTGACTTAAACAAGGGAAATCCTTAGGCATATCTCGTTTTTTTTTTTTTTTTTAATTACAACAATGTCAGCTGCCAGAGCATCACAGGCAATGACTAAATTAAATAAATCAAATTCTAAGATATGGGAGTGCTGTCATCAAGAAAATAGTGAGTAGGGGAGAGGTGGTCACCTTAGGACACTTTTTACAAAACTCGCTCTAGATCCATTAAAAAGCGGAGTATCCCTTCGGATCTTGAAAATTATTGTTACATGTTGTTTTATCTTTGAATCTTATATTCTAACTTATATGTATAGTTATGATTTATATATTTTTTATTTATTTTAATAATCTCTTTAAAGTGTCCCATTCTGCCCCTCTGAGGGGGCACCTTAGGACAACCATGGGGCAGTTTTGGACATGCCTAAAAAAACGCTCATTAGGAGCGGTTTCCTTCTTTTTCTTGTAATTTTTTGACCATTACTGCAGAGATAAACCTAAACAAATAAAACCAAAAACAATCACACTGAAATAGATTGTTCAAAGTCATAAAAGGGGGCAGATTGGGACATGCCCAAAAGTTCCCCTCGCGCATTGTCCAAAAGTGCCCCGAGAGGGATAAAAAACTAAAAACTTCATATTTTTTTAGAAACAATGTAAATTGTTAATATTTTGGTTGAATAACATCGCTACACAGATAAACATTATACTTGAACACTTTTAATTTGTAAATTGAGCATAATGTTAGAATAATATGCTTAGGTCT
This sequence comes from Cheilosia urbana, assembly GCA_946477585.1. NCBI lineage: Eukaryota > Metazoa > Arthropoda > Insecta > Diptera > Syrphidae > Cheilosia > Cheilosia urbana. Next base: position 162,455,200 of record OX297853.1, read on the forward strand.
AGGAATAAAAAAAATTACAACCGTCGTCTGGAAACACACTTTTCTTTTTATTTAATTTTTTAAAGTTGGTATCGTTTCAATATCCATCAGATGTTTGTTTGAAGTGGATTTGCCACTGTAAAATTTTATTAAAGTAGGTATTAAAAAGTTTTTTTTTTGTAGTACTTTTTCTTAAGTTGTCCTAATCTGCCCCCATCATAAACAGCCCCCCTCTCCCCTACTATTGTTCGTCGAATAGCAGACGATTTTGCATGACAAATGAGCAGATTTTTTAAATTTGCAACGAAAGCAAGAAATTCCCAAATTTATTTTAATTAAATTTATTTAAGTTAAATTTTTGACAGCTCTTTTCTCTCAGAATTTGTTTTAATTCCGCAAGAAGTATAGATCACCTAGTGGATCCAAAAGAACTTATTGTGGCGATTTTGCGCTTTTGAAGGATGAAATATGTGACGAAAAGGTATAATGGTGGTGGTGACATTAGCATTAATTCCCTATGTAAATCAGAAACTTATAGATACACGGTGCAGACCCAAGTGTGGTGTCTATGGGACGCTTTAATGGAACATCAAATTACTCGTAATCGAAATTTTAAATCCGTCACCAATGATTGCTCCATCGGTGGAATTTGACGGCTTCATACTTGTGTATTATGCGGAGCTTTATTTTCCGTAAACATTGTACCGAAAAAATACCAATAACTTTTTTTTGTAATTTAATTGTTTTAAATAGATATATCCATCTAATTCTTAATCAAAAAACGAAATCGCTTTTTCTTTACCGTGGTGGCTTATATTCATGCAATGAGTACCTAATATTCAGTTCCATACTTTTTATTTTATTTATTTATATTTTTTACTTTGTAAAATTTTTTCAGTTTCTGCAAATGCGAACGTATTTACGTAGATCTATCAAAAACGTATTATCCTATGACAACGATGCAAAGAAATTACGTAGCTCACCCCAACTAGATTTGCTGTAATTATGAAATTCAACAATTTCGATCCTGGCCCATTTTCTGTAACTTACGCATCGATAAATTTATCACTAAAACAATTTAAATTGAAAAAAAAAATCCTAAGTTTCTGATGAGAGTATTTATCGCATAAGTTACAGAACATAGTGGGCCTGTGTGTGATTCTAATCGACATTTCTCAATTGTACTGAAAACTGAAAAGATGTAGTACTGAATCGTACAAAATAGTACGAAATTTTTGTGAATGTCATAAATGTAGTAATTTCATCACTTCGAGTGTAAATTAGGTTTAAGTTAATTTTGCAGCCTACCATTTAATCCGGATTTTGTAAGCCCAATGATTTAAACTTACATTCATAGCATTCCACACAAATTTCAATTCTCAATTCCAATTTCAATTCAATTCATGCATGAAACCCGCTGGATAGAGATGCATTTAAACGTGGAGTTTAAACCGATTTTAGCCCGATTGAAACCTACCTTATGTTAAACTATCACATAAAATTACATTCATTTTTTGTTGTTTGTCACTTGGAAATTTATTTGATTTGCTGTGTGCTGAAGCTGAGTTTCATTTGTATTGTATTAATTGTAAATTTAGCCTCTAAAATGCCTTTTTTTTAACCAGAAAAATAATAAAAACCCCACGACATCGTAATCATTGACTCAAGCCCTGGCCGGCTCAGCATTCGATTTACGAAAAAGACACGGAAGACGTTGCTGCTGTCTGCTGTTCCATTAGCTCTTCGATAAATTCATCTTTATATATTTAAATTTTGGGGTGAACAATATGACCGTAAGTGCAATAACCTAATATATCGTCCATATAATAATGAGTCCAAATGTATGATTTTCACGAGCGATGTTTTAAGTTTTGCGTCACACTAAAAATTTGTTTCCTCGTTGATTAAAAACACGGGTGATTTTTTAAGAGGTTAAGAACTTTTTTTAAAAAAAAAACACAAAAAATTCGAAAAAATGAATGAAATATTTATTTGAATCGATAGTTTGAACCTTGCAATTTATTGTTTAAAGATAATTTCATGCAAATGTTGACCGCGGCTGCGTCTCAGGTAGTCCATCCGCTGAGTCCAATTTTGGCATACTCTTTCACACATATCGGCCGGTATCTCACGAATGAATGCATGGATGTTGGCTTCCAGTGCGTCAATCGAAGCGGGCTTGTCCCTATACACATTAGCCTTGACATACCCCCACAAAAAATAATCTAATGGTGTCAAATCGCACGATCTAGGCGGCCAATTGACCGGCCCGAAACGTGAAATTAACTGTTCACCAAACTCGCCTCGCAATTGCGCCATTGTTTCGCGTGCTGTGTGGCATGTGGCACCGTCTTGTTGAAACCACATATCATGCAAGTCAAGAACTTCCATTTCGGGCAAAAAAAAGTTTGTTATCATCGCTCGGTAGCGTTCACCATTGAGAGTAACGCTGCGATTCGCATCATCTTTGAAGAAATATGGCCCAATAATGCCGCCGGCCCATACCCCGCACCAAACAGTGGCTTTTTCGGGATGCATTGGTAGCTGTTGCAATGCTTCTGGCTGATCTTCACTCCAAATGCGGCAATTTTGCTTATTTACGTACCCATTCAACCAAAAATGAGCCTCATCGCTGAACACAATTTTTCGATAAAAAAGCGGATCCTCGGCCAGCTTTCCAAGAGCCCATTCACCAAAAATTCGGCGTTGTGGTAGGTCGGCTGGCTTTAGTTCTTGCACAAGCTGTATCTTAAAAGGCTTTACGCACAAATCCTTCCGCAAAATTTTCCACGTAGTGCTGTAACAAAGGCCTAACTGCTGGGAACGGCGCCGAATCGACATTTCGCGGTCTTCTGTCACACTAGCTGATACGGCCGCAATATTTTCTTCACTACACACAGTACGTAAACGTGTTGGTGGTTTAATGTCCAACAAAGTAAATTTGGTGCGAAATTTGGTCACAATCTTCCGAATAGACTGCTCAGAAGGTCGAGAATGCCGATCATAAAATGGAAGCAGCGCGCGATGAACATTTCGAACCGAGCACGAATTTTGATAGTAAAATTCAATAATTTGCAAGCGTTGTTCATTTGTAAGACGATCC